>CM066738.1:7502500-8851071 GCA_033961575.1 Aselliscus stoliczkanus | reverse complement strand
CCACAGCAGCCCGGCAGGGGTCCGGTTGCCTCCTACACTCAGAGCCTCGCTAATGATTGAGCCTGCCCACACAACTCCCTTCACAGATGGCGGTGGGGCTGCACGCTGGGCTCCAGGAAGGAGGGGGGAAAGCAAGAGCGGTTGGCATCAGACCAGGCTCAGCTACAGGCGTGGGGCTGGGAAGTTTTGACCACAGACAGTGAATGCCTGTGACCTGCTGAGCAGTGGCCGAGATCCCAAACTAAAGAGCTGCCTCAGCACCTCTGTCTCTCAGATTCCAGACATAGAAGAGGGGACATGACCAATTGCCTACAGAGACAACCAGCCTGTCCTAGTCATCAGTGAGAGCCATCCTGGGCTGAGATAACTGTTTACAGTAGGGATTAATTGCATTTGTAAAGGAGAAAAGCATATTTGTTAGGGTGTGTTAGGCCTCTGGTAGTGAAAAGCCTAATAACAGTAGCTAAAGGATGATAATAGTTGTTGGTCTAAGGAGCAGGTACAAGGATACCTCGGACTGTAAGAGTGTCACCAGGGGCCCAGGCCTTCGGGGTTGACCTTTTGTCCTCAGGCTTGTCATCTTATAGTTCTAAGCTGGTTGCCACAGCTCCATGCATGTGTCCCTCCCTCCTTCTGGGGAGGACAGAGTCACAGGCAAGAGGCTCTCTCCTTTTAAGCCTATGTCTTTTCACGTGAGAAGATCCACTTTCTAGCAACTTGGAGAGACCTGCTCCTAAGGCTCACTGGCTGGGATGGGGGTAAAGGAGCCTGGGAAAACCCTCGGGCCAGGAGGCAAAGGAGAAAGGGGCTGGCCGGGGGTTGGTGGTCAGCCAGTGGTGGGGCAGCGAGAACACAAGCCCTCATGTTCTTCCCATCTGCTTATCCTCGGAGGGCTGGGTGGGGGCTGCCTTGGAGATGGTCCAGCAACCCATTCTTCTGTTGGTTCCTCCACTTACCTGTGCACAGCACAGACTTGGTTAAGGAGCTTACTTAGACTTCAGCCTTGGCTAATGGGGAGCCAAGGGAGGATATTATGCAGGAAAAGAAGGAAAAAATAAGCCTTTAAGAAAGGCGCAAAGGTTGAGTCAGAGAGCGTTCCCATCGCGGCACAGATAGGAAAGGGGCCACTGTGACCCAGTCTGAATACAGTTGTCATGATATAGACCAACACTGCAGCCCTCGGCCCTTTTCCTCCATATAGGGTTGCTGTATAAGATATAGGATTTCCAGTTAAATTTGAACATCAAATAAACAGTGAATAATAAATATAAATATGCCCTAGATATTGCATGGGGCACACCTATACAAAACGAACGGTTTTTCGTATGTCCCCTGCAAACGCCTGCTAACTCTGGCAACCCCACCTCCATGGGTCACAGCCTGGAGCTGACTAGTGGCATTCGGTGGTGCACCAGGTGCTTTAGTGTCACCTGAGCTCAGCCCGCAGCCTGCTGAGGGCACAGTAACACCTTCATCTTCACGAGGTGGAGACGAGAAGACAGAGGAGCCCACCCAGCCTTCTTGGAGCCTCATGGGTAACTTCTTTCCTCTTTTCTGTAATAGTTGGCTGTCCCCCCCTCCACCCCCCAGCTTCCATGGAAGGCTGGTCTGGTCCCCTCTCACCTTGGTCCCTGGCCTGAGGGTTTAAGGGAGGCAGCTTCCTGAGCCAGTCCAGATGTTGACGACTGAGCTAGTTCATCCCTGATCCCCTTGGGCCTGGAAGGATAGAACGAGATGGATACAACACAGCCCTTTATGCTCAAGGAGCTCAAGGATACCAGTTGTATGTGGGATTCTCCAACGGTCTTCCATGCAGTCTTCCCAGGGTGCCTCCATGAGCAGGAGGAGTGGGCATTGCCACTGCTGAAGTCATTAGCTTGCTGGCTGGCGTGCAGTTGCACAGCCTGGGATCAAGGACTTTGAGAGGCAGACAGCTTTTAGTTCGAGCCTCATTTTGACCACCTTCCCATGTGCACATCCTCTCTTTCCTGAAGTTCGTTGTCCAATCTCATGGGCTTGTGGGGAATTGAACTGTGCCAAAGTGGGAAATTCTTAGCCCCACAGTGCCCGGCCCCAGAAGGACTACTGTGGCACAGACCCAGGAGGCTATTGTCTCCATGTCATCGATGAGGGAACAGGTTCAGAGAGGCCAAGTCTGAGGGTGAGTATCCACTAACCCGCAGAGCCAGCCCTGACCCCGACCCACCTTCCCGAAACTCAGCATCAGATAAAGAAATGGCAAGCCAGAAGGGTTCTCCAACGCAGAGCCTGCGGACTTCTTTTAAAAGCTGTAACTTATTTGATTGCAAGACTAATGTATATTCATCGAAGACAATTTAGAAAAGGCACTTCTGCCAAAAAGAAGAAAATAAAATTCACCAGTGCTCTCACCACCCAGAGATAACCACAGCTGATGTGCCATGGTGTGTATTTTAAGACTTTTGGGGGAGATTTTAAAAACCTAGCACTGAGATCGCTGTACTACTTTTATTCATAGCCTAGGGCTGAGGCAGGGTTCCTGAGCGCAGCTGACATTCTGAGCCAATCCTTGCAGCAGGGACTGTCCTTGCAGCAGGGACTGTCCTGGGCATGGCAGGCTGTTCGGCAGCATCCCTGACCTCCACCCACCAGATGCCAGTTGCACCTTCTTGAGTCCCGACAATGGAAAATGCCTCTAAATATTGCCCAGTGTCCCCTGGGGGCAAAATGGGCCCTGGTTGAGAATTGCTGGGTTTGGGGTAGAGGCTCTTAAGTCAGCCACATCTGGCTTTTAATTCCAGTTTAGCTATTGACTCGGGGAAGCTTCCTGATGACTTTGAATCCCACTGTCCTCCTCTGTGAAACAGGGGCCGTGTTTGCTCACTGGGCAGAGTTGTAAGGATTAAAGGAGGTCATGCCTGGGAGAGAGAAGGCATTTAACACGAGTGAGCTGCCTTTGGCATCCGCATCCTTTTAGTGGGTGGCTTCTCTGATGAGTCCTGACTTCACAAAGACCCTGAATAAATCAACCACAAAAAACTCACTTGCATTTGGAAGACCCTTCCCTCTTGAATGTCATGCACAGCTTGTTTTAAAATGGCAACAGGAGTCATGGTTAAGGATATGGCTCTCAAGCCAGCTGGCCCGTGTTTGCACCCATTCTCTGTCCCCAACCATTTAGGAAATCTTGGGCAAGTGACTGAGCATCTCTCTGCCTCAGTTTCCTCATCTATAAAATGGAGGCAATGGTCGTACCTACCTCATGGGGTCATGAGCATTAAATGAGCTCACCCAATAAGTGGCTGTATTAATAGATATTATTATTACATGTGACCAGTCCCAGGGAGACGGTGTGGGAGTGACAGGCACCTTGAAATGACCAAAATGGGACCCTGCTGTGGAGAGACACTGGGTGAGAGAGCAGCCTTCCCCTCCGCTTCTTTCTGGACCCTGGGCAGTGTCACTGTCCCTGTTGCCTGAGGCTTCTGAATGACCTCTAGCTGCCCCAAAGATCTGGGACACTGGAATGCAAAAGCCAGGGAAATTTTCATTTAAAAAATTCATTGTGTCCTGAGGGCTCCTAAGCGTTTGGCTTTTTTTTTTTTTTAAATTGTGGTAAAATATACATTCCATAAATTTTCCCATTTTAACCATTTAAAGTGTATGGTGCATTAAGCATATTCACACGTTGTCCAACCATCACCACCATCCATCTCCAGAACTTTTTCATCATCCCAGATGGAAACTCGGTCCCCATGAAACACCAAGTTTCCTTGTACCCAACCTCCCAGCCCCTGGTGACCTGGGCTCTACTTTCTGTCTCTATGGCTTTGATTACTTAGGCACCTCATGTAAGTGGATCATATAGTATTTGTCCTTTTGTGTCCGGCTTATTTCACTCGGCATAATGTCTTCAGGTTTCATCTAGGTGGTAGCGTCTGTCAGAGTCTCCTTCCTTTTTTTAAGGCTTTTACTTCCTTGTATATATAAACCACATTTTGGGTATCCATTCATTCACCGACGGACACTTAGGTTTTTTCCACCTCTTGGTTATTGTGAATGATGCTGCTATGAACATGGCATACAAATATCTGTTTGAGTCCCTGTTTTCAATTCTTGTAGGTAAATACCAAGAAGTGAAATTGCTGGATCATAAAGTAGTTCTATTTTTAATTTTTTGAGGAGCTGCCATACTGTTTTCCATAGCAGCTGCACCATTTTACATTCCTACCAGCAAAGCGTGAGGGTTCCAATTTCTCCACATCCTCACCAATCCTAAGTGTTTTTTATCCTGGCCTTCCTTTGGACTTTTACACCCTGAAAATAGTGGGTGCATGTACGGGAAGAATCTGTCCTTATAATAATCTTTTGTTTGCTTGTTTTTTTAAAGTGCTTTAAACATGTCCAATGCGTAGTTGCAGGTTTGAACCTCACAATGGCACAGCAAGGGAGACAAGTCTGAGACCACCCCTTTTCTCTCAACCAATGTCCTCCTTTTGACTTATTTTTGAATCTTGGGCAAGGCTGAGGGATTGTCTCAGGGTGTCTAGGGGATTCGGAACTAGAGCTCAGGTCTCCTCTGGAATAAGCAGTTTGCCTCTTATTGGATCCCTGTTCACAGAGCATCATCTTGGGCTGGGGAGGTTTTCAACCTGCTCAGATGTATGAGTCATTAGGAGTCCGAGCAACTTCCCACGCCAGCCCTACCTCTCCACCCCCTACCCCTTTGTGCTCAGGAGCTGTTAACATGCCAGATGGGTCTTCAGCCTGGCCTGGATTACAAAACCTCTGCTTGTCTGCACAGACAGAAAGGGAAGGAAGAGGTAAAGCCCACCCTGGAGGCCCCCACGTGTCCTGACAAGCCCCTGCTTTCACAGCTGGGACGCAGATGTTAGAGATGGGCAAACCTCTATTGTTTGTTTGATGGACAAGATTTCATCCTCTCTCATCTGGTTGCTCACCCACATCTTTCATGAGATAATACCAGCAGGACACTTTAAAACACATACCATTTTTTTCCTGTATCCTTCCTGTGACACAAAGTGCTCTGTGTTGGGTCAATCCTAGCTGTCACCACTTCTTAGCCATGTGGTTTTTGAGAAATCCCTTCCCCACAGCTATGCCCCAGTTTTCTTATCAGTAACATGAAGCTAAAAACAGTACCTACCGGGCCGGCCGAGTGGTGCGGTGGTTAAGTGCTGGCTTGGGAAGCCAGCGGCCCCAGTTCGGGTCCCACATATGAGGGCTGGTGACACTGCCCTCAAAAAACAAAACAAAATGAAAAAACAGTACCTACCTCTTAGGGGTTTTGAGATGATTAAATGAACTAATCCATATAAAAGTGTTTAACACAGTGCTGGGCATATAGTAAATACTCCATAAATATTAGCCATTATCACTAGACTAAAGATTTCAATCATTCAGTATAATACCTGACATATTGTGGGCAATCAATAAACAGTAATAGCATTATTTCTCCAGTTCTGGATACTGACGTCCAATTAATTGTTTTTCCTTCTGCCAGGCCAGTGTATCTTGTCTCCCTTATTGGAGCTAATGGAGAAGGGGCAATGAAAAATCAATAATCCAGAAATGGCATATTGACAGCACCATCAGACGCCACCTGGGGAGAGGCCAGTGGGCAGCCAGGGATGGAGGTGGCCGCTACCGGGAAGTGTTCCACCTCCATTTGTTATTTGGTGTATGAAATAACAATTTGAGAAGAGAGAAAATGTCGGCAGAATTCCAGGGGCTGGTCCAGCGTGACAGATCCAGTAGAGTTAGGTCAACATTGGAGATGCTTCAAGAAATGACAATTCTTTGCTTCCTCCATCCAACAACACATTCTGTGCTTGCCCAATAAGTTCCTGCCAAAAGCCTGTGCTTCTTTCCCTGCCGTCTCTGGGTGGGCCTTGTTTAGCTTGGGCTCGCTTTCCTTCCATCCCCTAATAAAGTTTTGATGCCCCTCTACGACCATCCACTGCCGTTTATTAAATTCTCAGAAGAGCGAGGGGAAGAAGGCATCTGTTTTGCCAGCCCAGCTTGTTTTGATCTGGTATTCATCAGTGCCAGGCATGCTTAGGGGGGCTGCTTTGATTTTGTTTTTTAATTCCTGGGGCGTAGCTGACTTACAGGAAACACGTCACTTAGCGGAGCTGTCAGAAGGGATGGTCTGCAGTACCACATTGCTTATCGGTGTCAGGTAGTGAGGACTCAGGTCCGGGCTCCACGGAAGTGGGTAAATGTACCACTCGTGGGCTGTGACTCAACCGCCCCTCCTGCTCCCACAGCCCCACTGTGGATCAGGTGGTCTTGTTCCAGAGAAACAGGGACGTGTTCTGTAAAATGGGGACATTGAGGCCTTGGCCTTTCCCTTCCTCAGTGTGACTTTATATTAGCCATGAAACGGTTCAGTTGTGAATGACAGAGGTGGAAACAACAGTGGCTAAAATAAGGGAAAGGTTTATTTCTCATGTAACTGTTCAGAAGGCGGTCATTTAGGTCTGGAGGGCAGTTCTGCTCCAAAACTCCCCAGAGATCGAGGATCCTCCTCGCTTGTTGTTTTACTAGGCATGCCATCCATTTTCCAAGGTCAACTCATTGTCCAAGAAAGGTGTTGAAGCTCCTGCCATCATGGCTGCACTCCAACCAGCAGGAGAGAGAAAGGGCAAAGACTGATATGTCTCTTTGAAGGACTCATCTCAGAAGTTGCACACTTCTCTTCACATCCCAACTGGCCAGCACTTAGTCACATGGCCACTTCTAGCTGCAAGAGAAGCTGGGAAGTGCAATCTTTATCCTAGCAACCATGTGCTCAGTTACCAAATTTGTGAGCTCCGTTACTAAGAGAGAAAGGAAAGTGGTCGCTGGGGAACACCTAGCAGGTTGTTTGGGAAAGAGCAATGATGCCATGGGAACTACTGCTGAATGCATCCATCAAAGGACCAATGTTGGAATCTCAGTCTTCCCTATCTCTTCCCTGAGTCTCAGTTTCCTTACCTATAAAGTGAGGATCATGGAAATTGCCTCATAATTTGTGAAGATTAAGTCATATGTTGTCTTAGAAGACACTGTCTAAGGTTTTCAAAACATCTGCGGATGCTCTAGGACATGCTGTGTGCTGATTAATTTCTGGTGCTGATGATGTGTGTATCAAATTTATGGAGGCTTTTGTATGAAAAAAATACATACCTGTCTCCAGGCTTCCTCCTGCTCTGGCCTGGCAGCCTGGACTTTGTGGCTTCTCTGTGGCTGGTTGGTAAGAGAAATTATTTGTAAGGTGTGCAGGTGTAGTGAGAAGTTCTAAAGTGTGGTGTGAGTTCAAGTGGTACACAAGATGATTTGAGATAAAGCTCTTAAAGTTTAAAAAATAAGAATGGGTTTATTTTGATATATAATTAGGAAAAAGGAAGAACATGACCATCAAACCCAAGACTTTTATGGACATTATTGTTTAGGGCAGGACTGAGTTTTTATAAAGTGAGTTTATTTTAAGAAAAAACAAGTAAATAATAATGTAAGTGGTACTTGGTTTTGGCAGAAACTCAGATGAGAATTGCATCTCTGACCCCAATTTTAGCCTGGGGACACCCTGAGCAGAGGACCCATTTAACCCTTTCCTTGTCTCTTGATACATGGATGGAAACTGTGACATAACAAATTTGTGTGTTTTTTTTTAAGTTGCTATGTTTGTGAAAATTTGGTATGCAAAATAGAAAACTATTATAATACACATGGTTAGAAATTAAGGCTTGAGGAATGTCATGCACCTCGGCAATTTCCTTAAATCACACCATTTCCTCATTTATAACATGGTGACAGGAAAACATACTTATAGGATTGCTAGAGGAACAAGTGAGGAAATAAATCTGAGTTCTTACCTAATGTGAGGGAAACGCTGAGCTTACTGACTGTCGATTAGGACACAGGGCTGTAGGATCAGTCCCCACAAGGACCACATTTGGCCAGTTCCATGACCCCAGGGATGGGCAAACCATGGCAAATTTCAACAAAGCTTTAGATGCTACAATTTGGCAGAAGTTTCTTTATCGCCTAGTTATTTAGTTTCTTCACTCCTAATTCTCTCCAACCATTTTAAAAGAGTCTGAACTTGGACCTAAGCCTGATGGGACATTGGAGCACGAAAAATTCTGGGCTGCACGCCATCTTTCCCAGGGAAAAATCAGAGGCTGATGCTTTTAGGTGTGGGGTCAGAAGACACTGAGGGGACAGGGCCTCTATGGAGCTTCCCGATGAACCTTTCTGTTGGGGCCTGGGGAGAAGTGCTCAGCCCAGAATTTGGATGGGACAGCAATGCATAGGATCCCAGATCAAGACTTTTCTAAATCCATTGGAAATGATTTCTTAGCTAGAAAAGGGTGCCAGTGAGAATTGTGTCTTCATCCAATTTGAATTTTGCTAATTAGGAAGATTTCATTGAAATTCTGTAGCAACTTCATTGTAGCCAATTGCATGATCCCTGGGGGTGGGGCAGGACAGCTTAGCTCTAAAAGCCCCTCAGGTGATTCTGATGTTTATCCAGAGCTGAAAACCAGTGGTCCCTGGACCTGCAGTGTCAGCGTCGCCTGGAGCTCCTTAGAAATACAGACTCTCAGGCCCTGCCCCAGATCTGCAGAATCAGAACCTGCATTTCAATAAGATCCCAGGTAAGTCCTGTGCATAATAAAGTTTAGGGGACACCAGTGGAGGTGAAGGATTCAGAGGTTCCTTCGCAGCGCATTGGCTGTGACAGCGTCAAGCATGTGCTTTAAAATGCAGGTTCCCGGGCTCCCCACCAGAGGTCCCCACTCAGTAGGTTTGGGGCTGCGGGGACCCCTAGAGGGGTGGGAGCATCTCCCTGAGTGATTGGGATGCACTTCCGGGTCTCAGGCCGCAGTGGAGCTGGTTCACTTTCGCTGTAGTTCTGTAGGATGGAAGGGGAAACCTAACAAAGAGGGAAACTCTTCAGCCTGTACCTAGTAAATGTCACTAGGTAAAGAATGGAACAAAAAGGACACCGTGGAGAACACGTGATGTAGAGGAGGCCTGTGGGAGATGCTGTTAATGGGGTCCTGTGCCTGGCACGCAGAGGATGTCCCACCAGTGGGAAGAGCCGGACTTTGGAGCTAGGAGGCCTGTCACTGAGGAGCAGTTTCCGAGCTCCTTTGTGCCTCAGTCTGGTCTTCTGGGAAATGGGGTTGTCACTGCCTCCCCTCACGGGGTTACTCTGAGAAAAGAAAATGAGGTGATCTCAGCACGCGCAGCTACGACCAATATGAATCCTGGTGGCTTGTGTGCGTGCACAGATGTGGTCATCACTAGGGGTGTGCAAGAAGACAAGTAGGAAGGTGGCAAGATATCCCCGCTGGCGAACCCCAGAGCTTACTACTGAGTTCAAGGGCAAGCCAGACGCCAGGATAAGAGGAAAGGGGCCTGGCTAATTGCAAAGGCATATAGCAAACTCACCCAGCACAGGGATGAGAAGACTAAAGCTTCAAAGGGCAGAAAGAATACAAAAGCACATTGTAGCACAGCGCTGGGTGAAAGAACAGAGGGAGATGGAAGGAACCACTGCTTCTCCATATCTAGGAGGGGAAAAAACCCACCAAGTGAAGAGGCTGGGCCTACACTATTTGCTTGAGTCTTTTCAGCAAAGATAAGCCACAGATAGCTGGCTAGAGCACTTCCCTAGAAAGCCAAATGGCTGTAGTTTAAAGATGCAGAGTGCTGAAAGCGTGAAACCCATGGGTCCTCCCTAGGCTCCTCTGTGAACTTGGCAGTGATCACCGTGGAGTTTTTAGCCATTACTTTTTGAAAATGCACAGGAATGATCCCTGCCTCAGAGGAGCAGAGGTGAAGCAGGTTGCAGAGGGGCGTGTCTTCGAATAGGAGGTATAAAGTGCCCTGGGCACAGGGAATTTAGAGAAGGGGGCCAGGCTTGTTGGCATCCTACGGGAAGGTGATCTTGCTGTCCAAGTCCCCGGACATCTTCCAAGTCCTGGTCGCCTACAGGTGTTTGTTCTAGGCTTTGAAAATGCAGCAGAGATCAATATCCCTGCCGTCAAACAGCTTTTGTTCAAGTTGGGGTAGGGGGTAAAAAACAAAATAAATCTCTTATTTCATAAGCTCTAACAGACAGCCCCTGTCCCCATTTTAATATCTTTGAAACTTCGGTGCCTTTTTCAGTTGATGGACCTGCTACCCTATGCTCACTCTGGGGGAGGCAGTGGTTGTGACGTGGTTGTCGTATGGTCACGTGCAAACATCGTAATAGGCATTCTGACAGCTGTCACTTCTGCTGGGGGATGCGTGCTGTTGGAACTCTGCGTGTTGAGGTTAATTTCTGTTGAAATGTCTTTAACACGACACTCTGCTGTTTCAGCATGGCCATTACGGATGCAGAAGAGCATGAGGACAGAGTGACAGGGCATTTGTTTGATGTTAGTGAAGCAAATGTTTGTCATGGGCTTGATCACCCTAATTCGTTTTTTATTGTAAAGCAACACCCTTGTTCGTGCTTAATAGGCCCTAAGCAAGGAGATACTCAAGGGCAGATGGAATTGTATTAAGTTTGGTAGCTGAAATAATTGCAGAAAGATCTCCTACCATTAGCCCTTCAGCAGTGGGAAAGGCAGAAGAAATGGCCAGATCTCCCTGAAAGATGAAAGAAATTTGGAAACATTGAGAGATTGGTGTCACTGGCTTCTTTAAGGAATTCAGGACCATTGTGAAGGCATCGTGTCATTTAATTGGCAACATTTTTGTTTTGTTTTGTTTTTAGTGGTACATAAAATGATAATGTGTCTCTCAGCAAATGGTACTTTAGATCCAATGAAATCTGGTGGTGTGACAGATGGCAATAAGTATTATGGGGACACACAACACAATTCTTTGTGCGAAGGGTAAGCAGTTGGGGATATTGCAATGTTAAAAGTGTGATCAGAGAAAACCTCATTATCATTATAATTGGTAGTGTCATCATTACTCATTATTAAGGCCAAAGGCTGTGTTTTATAGAGAATATTGCTACTCAAAGTGTGGTCCATGGTCCAGCTGTGATAATTTTAGAGACAGCTGACCAGTACCTTGAATGCAATATATAAAAATGGAAGCTATTTGGAACACTGAAGAATGCTTCTCCTTGCTTTAGGGAAGTTGGCCTGAAAAAGAATCTTTGCTCTGTTTTTCATTTACTCGATATATTAAGTCTCAGTTAGTCCAGCCCCACCTATATACTGAAGATCTCACCGAAGTTTCATCTACCATGCACCTTTTACATTGTGTTGGGTTTTATATATTTGATGTTTGTAAAGACATTTTTGTACTTTATGTATTTTATTTTATTTTCATGGTCTGCCTATAACATGTTGCCTTAGGATTTGACTTTTGACTGTTGCCCAGTATTAATTAAATCTTTAGATGGGAGTTGCCTGAATATACCATATAGAAACACCACAGCCTTAACCTTATTTAGTAATTTTTTTTCCATGTTTCAAATGCTTACAAAACTATGTAACACCCCATCAAGTAGGCAAATCATAGTTTACTGATATGCTATTTAGAGGATTTACTATTATAGATAATGTTACAGTGAGCAGTTTTCCTTGTCATTTTTTATCAACTCTGGGCAAGTGTGGTCCTAACTGGACTGCATTGCTCAATTAAACTGTGTGATTTTTGTGGCTGAAAGCTACTCATGACACAACCTAGCATAGGCATCGTTAGTAGTTAATAAATACTACAAAGTGATGGACAGGTGAGTAAACAAGAGGTCTGAGAATCTCAGCCAGATACTAAGTGACTCTCCAAAAACTCCTGGGAACTGTCTTTATTGACACCTGGGGAAGGATTTGAGAATATACTTATTAAACATGTAAACGATACGAGGCCGGACAATTAAGCTCGCAAACTTAATTGTCAGACCTCATATATACAAGGCAATGTTGATATCCCAGAAGACTCGCATAGAATTCAAAGAACTTGGAATAACCAGAGAAAATAGCATTCTAAATACAGAATGAAATTAATTTATCCTGTTTTATGAACAAAAACAATGGCTTCCACATAGAGTGGGAAGGATGTGGGTTTTGAAGTCAGAGAAATATAGGTTCAAATCCTGGCTCTGTTATTCCGAGGCTTTGTGACATTTTGCAGCTCTCAGAGTCTCAGTTTCTTCATCTGCTAAACAAAGATAGTATTACTTCCCGTGGTGTTGTGGTTAAGGATCAAGTGAGTTAAGTTAGGTAAAGGATCTGGCTCAGTTCCTGGCACAAAGTAGGTACTCAATAAATGCTACTTAGTTTAAATAATATCCCCAAGTCCCCAGAAGAGGTCCCTAACAAAATGCATGTAAAAGCAAGGCAGGATAAAGTGTGGATCAGGCATAATCCTCCCCCAAGCTGAAGGAGGGACCATAGTCATAGTGGGGACCATGGTGACTGTCCCCCAGATGAGTCAGCATGATTTTGGATCATGATGGATAAAGCCAGGAGTCCTGTATCCTGCAATAGGAAGGCCTTTATTGGAATTCTGAACGCAACTTTGGCCGCTGGTTCCAAAAACCACACAGAGATGTTGGAAAGAATCAGGGAGGTGTGGCCAAGATGACTGCAGAGTGGAAAATGTGTCCTGGGGAGGAAGAAGGAGTTTGAAATCAGAGAACTCAAATACTGGTGCCAATTTAAAGAACATTTTTAGTGTGTATATTAACATGTTCATTTAATTTTATTCTTTTACCTTGGGGCAGGCAGTGGAGGTAATCATTTCATGGCATGCTGTATTCATTATGTATTACTGTGCAACAAATGACCACAAATTTAGCTTAAATCAGTATAAATTCATGACTTTTGTAGAGGGTCAGTTTGTAGAGGGTCAGGTGATTGGCACAACTTAACTGGGTCCTCTGCTCAATGGCTGAAATCAGGGTCAGCAAGGGTACATGCCTTTTTGGAGCTTGGGGCCCTCTTCTAAAGGCATGCGGCTGTTGGAAGAATTCAGGTCCTTGTGGCTGTAGGACTGAGGTACCCACTTTCTTGATGTTAAGAGGTCACCCTTGGTCCCTAGAGTCCTCTGCAGTTCCTTGCCATGTGACCCTCTCATGACTCGTGACAGAGCTGTCAAGACATGTCAGCTATGTCTTCGAAGCCAGCAGGACAATCTTTCACACCAGTCTGCTAAGAGGACTCTTATATAACATATTGGTAATGAGGGGATTGACGAGCTATCTAAATAGGGAAGTAATGGGGCCGGCTGAGTGGCGCAGTGGTTAAGCACTGGCTTGGGAAGCCAGCAGCCCCGGTTCGGGTCCCACATATGAGGGCCAGTGACACTGCCCTCAAAAAAAAAAAATAAATAAATAGGGAAATAACGTAATGTAATGTAACGTAACCTAATATAATGTAACCTAAATAGGGAAGATACTCTCCTATCATCTTTATTTTATTGGCTGGAAGTAAGTCATATTTTACCATATTTTATTGGCTGGAAGCAAATCACAGGTCCCATCTGCAGTCAAGAGCAGGGAATTATGCAAAGGGTGACCCATTGAGGCTGCCTTAAAATTCAGCTAACCACACATCGGTCATCATTTGCCATGCAAAGCCTTTCATTTTTATTTTTTAAAATTTATTATTCCTACTTCCCTCCTGATCCCATGTTCACCACTACCCGGCCACCCCCATCCTGCCTGTGGGTATCCTGAGTGTCATTTACATACTGGGAGGTGTATGTATATTGTGAAATACTTAGTGTTGTTCTGGTGTGAAAGTGCTTTAATTCATAAGCTTTCTGTTATAAATCTCATTCTGTTTCTTTTTCACCCAACATTAGATTGTAAGATTTATTCATGTTGCCATATGTAGTTCATTGCTTTATATATATATATTTTTTAAAAAATGAAAATGGGATCAGGCTATGTGTATGGATTAGTAACTCGCTTTTTACTTTTAATATGCCTTTGACATCTTTCAATGTCAGTACATGTGTCAATTGTCCTTATTTCTTTTAATCACTGCATAATTTTCCATGTAAGGGGTTATTTAATTCCTGCCTTCTCATGTCGGAAGACCTTGGAGCGATTGTTTCATTAAATGGGCCAGGGGCACTTCTAGGGATCAGCTGTTCCCATCCCAGCATTGGTGGTCACCCACCTCTGCTGCGTGCTGTCCGTGGGTCTATTCCTCTCTCTGATTCAGTTCTCCAGACTGTGGGGTAGCAGAGGGCCAGGTCTGTGCCCACCTCAGTGCCCTCATCAGTCTGATGGAGAGTGTATTTCTCTTCCTCTCCCAGATTTAAACAACAGACCCAATCTGATTGGCTCCTGGACAGCCAATCAGATTGGGTCTGTTGGCTTTAAATCAGGAGCCCACCTTCAGTCCAATCAGTAGGAGCTGTGAGCACTCATGTTGCTTAAAGCCCCAGTGGTGAGATCATTAACTGATTCTAGTAGCTTCTATCCATCACAGTCATTGGAGTTTGCAACCTCGGACTTCCATGCCAGCACTTCCCAAGTTTTAACACGCACATGAATCGCCTGCAGCCATGTCAACACGCATACTTAGATGGTCTCTAAGGGGCAGTCCTAATACCACTGACACTAGTGACACTACCAGTTAGGGCGATGATGGTGACAGCACATGGTGACAGTTATCAGTTACTGCCTCTACTCTGAACCCCATGGGGGTCACCAGTGCTTTAGGGCATCCAATCTTCTGTACCCTCTGGAGAAGCCATTCAGATAGCCCCTTTGGAAATACGCTTAGAGATCACCTGACTTGCTCACAGCTAGTAAAGTACTAGTGCTGGAGGCTGACCAGGTCCCCTGACTCCAGAGCCTATGGCCTTAATGTCTTAAGGATTTGGGGAAGCAAGACCTAAAAATACCAGGAGGGTGAGAGGCCCAGGCAGCACAGGCTGTGAGAATGGATGGGAGGGGGTGTTCCTTCTCATAAAGAAACCTCTCCCTGAGTTGGCCTAATGTTGTTTTAGCAAGAAAAGAATATATAGTCGCTCTGTCTCCTCCATCAGCTCCTGCCTGCTGAGTGTCCCTTTGAACAAAACAGCTTCTGAACAGCTGAAGTGATGGAGGAAGAGCTCCCTCCTGGCAGTCAGGGTTGCCAATAGTCTGATTTTTCTCTTCAAGGCTGCCTTTTGGCGACTGCCTAATTATCCTGCCTAGTTTGCTCGTGACATCCCTTCATGAAAGGCGGTGTCTTGCTTTGACAATCTGGGAGGGGCTGAGGGGGGCAGGATCCTCCTTTGTGCCCAGTGCGAACTCACTCACTGATCTCGCGGGATGGCTTTGGTCTGTTTCCATAGTTTTGTCTGTTCTCTTGTGGGTAGATGAACACTTAGTTTTTCTGGATGTTTAAAGAGTCCTCTGGGCCTTTTTTGATTCATGTCAGTGGGGCCCAGACGCGTGTTGTTTCTGCAGTAACTGTGTTTCTGGCATTTCGGATTCGAGAATCCACTGTCCCATTGTATATGTCTGTGCGGGTTCTGCTGCCTCTGAGGTGTGACCATTTAACAATAGCCAACAGTAATGATGGCTGCAATTGATCACTGGGTACCTCACTGGGAACTTTATTTAGTCCTTACAAATACTCCTCAAGAGAAGGATTACTGGGGACAGTAATGACCAGTGGGATTAGGTCTAGAAGAAGCAGGTAGCATCTTATTAAACCGTACTGAGTGTCAAGGTCTGCACCATTGTCTTCCTCTCAACAAGCCTGAGAACTGGGTGCTATTTGCATCCTTGTTTTATAGATGCGAAACCAAAGCTCAGAGAGCTTAAGTAACTCATTCAAGTGAAGAAATGGCAGAGTCAGGACTTGAACCCATGTCTGTTTGCCTCCAGAGCCCCTGCCCTTAACCACTGTGCTATTCTGCCTTGCTGGTATATTCCACACCCAGCTGCTCTGATCAACTCCCCTGTGATAATGTGGCGGTGGGTGACTCAGTGTCCCATCCTAGCCTCTTGGGGTTGATACTCTGGGGGTTCTCTGGGGTGCTAGCTGGAGAAAGAGTAAGTCACAGCTTGCTTTTGCCCAGCTTGGCCAGTCAGCTAAGGGTGACCCAAGAAGTGTCCCGTAGGACATCTGGCCACAAAAGGAAATGGTTAGTGGGTCCATGTGACTCCTGGGCGGCCACAGAGATATCAAAGGACAGGAGAATTTATTGAGCAGCTCCTCTGCACCTAAAACATTAGCTCTGGAACCTTGTTTAATTTTGACAATAGTGTAAAGGGAGGTATCACCACCCCGATTTTAAAGAGAGAGGACTGAGTCTTGAAGAAAGGAAGTCACTTGCTTAGAGTGACCCCACCAGCAAGTATAGAACAGATTCAAGGCCAGTTCTCCCCCTCAACTCTTCCTTCACCAGCCACACCCATGGGCCACCCCATGCAATCATTGGTGGCCACGTGTTTATTATATGGAGACAGTGGCCTTTCTAGTTTTTCAGTATAATGCAGGACAGAGATCACGAAGTGACAGCCCACCACTCCACTCCAGCCCACAGAGTTGTTGTTTTTATCTTTCATGTTGTTTAAGATATAATTTACATATAGTAAATTCACTTGTTTTAGCAACCTGTCTGACTACGCTTCTCCAAGCTTCAGTTTCCCCATCGGTAAAATGGGGGTGGTTATAGCTCCACCTGACTGGGAAATTGGTGAGGGCTAAAGAAACGAATGCATGTGAAGTACTTAGCATGGGGCCTGGCACCTAGTAGGTGTTCAATTAAACTCTTGTTACGTCCATTGGCGTAAATGGCTGAGACCAGTTCTATGGAGCAATCTGCATGCAGTAGCAAATGGCCTCTCAGGTGGGGAGGCGCAGCCACATCCTGAATTGTGCAGTGGCCAGCCCTGTGGGGGAGCATCAATACACTTACTATACATAAAGCCCTGTTCTTGGGGCACAAGTTGGGGCCTTAATGGATAAAGACGGACTCACACCCTATCTGCTGGAGGTGAGTTCTGGGCCCTGGTTCTAAGTCACCAGTGAGCTCGCTGAGAAAATTTGGAAAAGCCTCGGGACTCTCATTTCTGTCTTTTCTTCCCATTTTAACCTTTGTTAATTCTCTATCTCCAAAAGACCTTTAAAAAAGAAGAAAAGGCACATAGCCTGGCTTTTCCAAACCACTGGTCATTTCTAGCATGCTCTGTTTACAGTATGTTGCTGAAGGTGGAATTCCACGGAGGTTTAATGTGAGGTTGGGGTGAGGTGGGGGGAGACTCTTGGAGAATTATCCAGAAAGAAGCAGGGTGGAGGGGTGTGGCCTGTGTTCTACTTCGTCTGTGTAGCAAAGCTTGCAGAAGGAAAAAATCTGGGGGTGGCAAGCCTTTCGTGGAACCCTCACAGACAATACCCTCCTTTACTGTGGGTTCTGAGCATAGCAGCAGATGGGGTCGTAGTCAAAATAGTCATACGCTGCCACTTGATAGCGAGTTAAGTGCTTATCACTTGCCTTAACCCCTTGGACTGTCGCAGCCCCCTCAGTGAGGAAGGCAGGGCTGGTGTTAACGTCTCATTTTATAAATCAGAGGGCTGAGGGTTGGTGATGCGAAGTGACTTACTCAGAGTCACACAGCCAGGAAGCTGTGAGTAGTTGTAGCATTCGAGCCACAGTTCTCTGACTCCTGCTTTCACTGCTGTAGCCCTGGCTGGGCCTGTGATAGGATCTGATGATTGGGGAACGTGCAGGGGGTTATCATCTGCCTGTACTGCAGCAAGATTCCTAGAAACCTCCCCAGGGACAGAGCCTGCATCTAATGCGTTGTGTGTCACTGCCTTTCCCGATCTCCCACGGTGCCACAACCTTGCTAGATGTCTAATCTCAGGCAAATGGCTTCTTCTCTTTGTATCACCTCAATTTCCTCATGTGTAAAATGGGTATAATTGTCACTGTTAATGTCACCATTGATAATGCAAGAGGTCCTCTGTAGATCAAAACAATCTACCTCCCCCGTGACATGCTCATCAGAAAGACCTTTGGCAGCGGGTCCCATTGGCCTGCAGTTGTTGAAAGCATCATGTTTCTCCTTGCTGTTAATACTTGGCCTCCTTTGATTCTAACAATTGCCTAACTTTGATAAGCACGTAACATCTTTGACCCAAGGAGCCCTGACTGAGCACTCTCAGCCTCTGAGGTGTTTTTTTTTTTTTTTTTTTGGTGCCAGTTCAGAGCCCGGTGGAAGCACCTGTGTTAGCTCAGGCTGTCAGGCCGCTGTGACAAAATATCATAGTTTTCATGGCTTAAACAACAGACATTTATCTTTTTACAGTTCTGGAGACCTGAACACCCTAATCAGGCTGCCTGCATGGTGGGGTTTGGTCAGAGCCCCCTTCCCTGAGCTGCATTTGGCCACCTTCTTGCTGTGACCTCATGTGGCAGGAGAGAGCTCTTATGTCTCTCTTTCTTCTTCTTTTTTTTCCAACAGACAAATTATTAGAATTTATCAGCAATGTTGGCAGATACAAGATTAGTTCATAAAAATCAACAGCATTTCTATACATCAGCAATAAATCAATAGAAAAATAAAACTTTAAGATGCATATTTTCCCCCCACATTTTAATATCTCCGAAATGGGGTGCATGTTACATTGATGGCATCTTAGATTTGAATAAATAGAGAATCGAAAACAAGACGCCATTCACAATATCTTTCAAAGCACCCTTGTTTTGAAACATGTCTTGTTTTTGAAAAATCCTGGTAAACACATATAAGGAGTGTTACCTCTGCAACCTCTAAACTTAGCTGCGATCAGTTCAGGTTTGCAGGGTTTCCGTTGCACGTTTGCCTGTATTGGGGGCAAGTTGGGGTAAAGCAATTAGGCTGGCTTTGCTTCTTACTTGCTGTGTGACCCTTGGGCTAGTCACTTTACCTCTCAGAGCTCTAAATCCTCATTTATAAGAATAGGGCTGTCCTCACCTCACAGGATCTCCATGAGAAATAAAGGAGAGAATTCTCTGGAATTTATCAGACACCGGAACTCCCCTTCTCACAGGCTGTGTGACCCTCTCAGCCTCCGTTTTCTCATCTGTCAAATGGACAGAATTGTAGTTACCACCTCATGAGTTGGCTGTAGGGATCAGACAAGGAAACTCGGGGAAAGCCCATAGCAGAGTGTCTGGCACACAATAGTAAGCGTTCAGTAAGCCATAGCTGTTTTTACTATGAACAGGAGTGTCACGCCTGTGTGGTTCAGCTCATGGAGATAAGAGTGAAAAATGCTCAGGTATGTGCATACGTGTGTGTGCACGGGTTCCCTCACACACATTGGAATCAGCAACGCAGAGCAGGCTTGGCATCTGGAAGCTAGCGACAGTGGCCTGAGAGCCACTCCATCAAGTAGCCTTTGCAAATGTTCTGTCACCTCCCAGCGGGTGCTTTTATGAACATTACTTAACCTTTCCAAGTCTTGGTTTTCTCGTTGGGGGTGTAGACATCGTTCGTTCTTTCAGTAGCTATTCGCCAGCACTTGTCATGCACTGTGGGCTGCTGTGGACACTTGGGGTGAACCAGTGAACAGTACTTATAAAGACCCCACCCTCCTAGAGCTCACTTTCGGGGGCTGGGAGAGACAGTAAACATGATTAATAAGGAAGCTGCAGTAATGTTGCTGGTGGCAATCACTAGAGGGAAGGCCCTGAGGTGGCACTGTGTTGATGTGTTTGAGAAGAGTAGTGGCTGGCAGAGAGGGTGACAGGAGATGACCCCAGAGCAATGGGCCCATCTGGCTTTGCGGGATTGGGGGGTGGCTATGGCTTTTACTTGCAGTATGAAAAGAAGCTGTTTGAGGCTTTTGAGCTGAAGAGTAACATCTTATTGACATTCTGAAAAAATAGTTCAGGCTGCTGTGTGGCAAACAGACCATCTAGGGAATGTGTCAAGGTCAAGGTGATGAGGGCTTGGGCCTGGATGTAGCAGTGGAGGTAGGAAGAGTTGTGTGGTGAAGGGAGAGGTGACACGATTGGATGGGGGGTGCAGATCAAGGATGATTAAGGACGACCTCAGGGTTTGGCCTCAGCAACCACAGGAATAGAGCTGCCATTTTCTAAAATAAGAGAATCATCAGGATCAAGGTTGGGGAGGAGACAGCTCAAGAGTTTGGTTTTGCTATGCAGGGTTTGAGATCCTCTTAGGTATTCAAGTAGAGATGTTAAGGAGCAGTTAGCTTTATGGGCCTGGAGTTCAGGGAGAGGCCTGGCCTGGTGGGAGGCATTTGGGGGGACATCAGATGCAATTGAAAGAGGTAGTTCTGGGGGAGATACCCTAGAAAGAGTCTGAGCACTTGGCTCTGGGACCCTCTGAGGTTTAGATGTTGGAGGGAGAAGAAGGAGCCAGCAAAGGAGGCTAGAAGAGCGGCCAGGAAGGTAGGAGGAGAGCGAGAGTAAGGCGCAGCAGGGGGTGGGGGGAGGCGAGGTCCTGGACCCAAGTGCAGCGAGGCTTTGAGGTAGACGGAGTGTCCAGCTGCACCTGTGTGCTGATCGAGTGGGATCTGAAGTGAGACTAGCCATTGGATTGGCGATATGGGGTCATTTGTGACCTCAAAAGCTGCCTCCACAAATGGTGGGAAAGATTGGAGTGGGCTCAGGAGACAACGGGGAGCAGATCAGGAAACAAATGGAGCAAGTGTTGCCACAAAGGAGTTCACCTGTAAAAGGGAGCACAGAAATGGGATGGTAACTGAAGGAAGGTGTGGGTCTAAATGGGAAACAAGGCCATCGGCTGAGAGTAAGGACAGGTGGAGAAAAACTGGGGAGAGGAAGAGGTGTGAGAGTGCCCCAGTCACCTCTCAATCATTGTGAAAATGATACGAAGGGGACCTAGCATCATTTTGCTTGGTCCAACATTTTACTTGGAGAAAGGAATTGCCTGGGTTTTTAAATAACAGTTCACATTGTATTAGTGAACATTTCAATCCAGGCCTTCTCTGTCACTAAAAGATGCTTTTAATAAATAACTGAGCGATTTAAAACAAAATTTATTTCACTCCGACATGTTGCATGGTTCCTGAGCATATTGCTGGGTGCGTGTATGTGTTTTGTTAGCAAAAGGAGACGTGAGAGTTCCTGTTTCCTGTCTGTCCTGATTCTTGGTGCACTTCTGTCTTAGTGCTCTGCTCCCTTGCTGGTCCTCCGTCCCGCCTGCCAGCCCCTCATCCAGGTTCTCGTCAATCATAGCTGATCTAATAGAAGCGCCTCCCAGCCTCCCTGACTCCCATCTCTCCCTGCCCCTATTCATCTTGCTTCAGTAATATTGAAATACTGCACTCCCCGTGCTGCTAAAATACAGTGGTGTCTCTGGTTCTACAGGCATCAAATATAAATGACCTGGCCTGACTTCACCTCATTCCTATCTCATTTCCCCAAGACATATCCTGAGGTCACACAAGGCAGATCTCGCTTTCTTCTGAACACCCCACTTCTCACTCTTTCTTGCCTTGACTGTCTTCCCATGGCTCTCAGGAGAAAACCAAATCCCTCACTGTGCCCCTCAAGCCTGTCTGCCATCTTCTCCAACACCAGACAAACCCCGCCCTCAACAGAGCAAACAGATTCCCACCTCCAGACCTTTGCACTTGCTGTGTCTTCAGCCTGGGGTGCTCTGTCCCATCCCTTCACATACCCCCATCCGATTTACTCTTCAGCTTAAATGTCACTCCTCGGAAAGATCTCTCATCCTTTCTGTCAAAACTATCCCACCCCTCCAGTTTGTTTCCCATCGAGTCTGTACTTGCTTCATAGCAATTGCTACAATTTGAATTGATCTTGCTGATTTCTTTGCCACCTGTCCACCCACTGGGATGTCAGCTCTGCAGGGTGGGAGCTCTTTCTTTTCCTAATTGCCTTCTGCTCCCCAGTGTCTACTGCAGGGCTGAAGCTGAGTGGGGCTCAATCAATGATCAATGTTGCTGAGTAATGAATGCCCTTCCCCCTTGCCTGCCACTGCACTCTCATTCGATCCGTCACTGTATGTTTTGTTCACCGCTGTGTCCCTGGTGCCTGGGACCATGTCTGGCATGTACGGTTGCTCACAAACAACTCTTAAAGACTGGTTGACTCGAACCCGACATCAGTTCCACTACACCCAGGAATTCAGCCCTGACCACCTGCTGTGTTGCTCTTTCCCTCTGGTATTCAGCACCAATTGTGGCTTCTTCCTACTGTTTGCTACCTTGAGATACTTCCAAAGAGCTCGCTCACCACTGCCATGCACATTCACAGCATTTCAGCTCAGTTTTACAGATGATGAAGAGCGAGAGTAGGGAAGTCTGTCACTGCTCCCAGCCCCATAACTGCTACATGATGGAGCTATTATTAGATGGAGCATGATGGGGGGCACTGTGGGCATGGTGGAGTTTGATGGGGCATCATGGGGCATGAATGATCATGGTGGGGCGTGACGGATCATGGTGGGGCGTGATGGATCATGGTGGGGCGTGATGGATCATGATGGGGCGTGACGGATCATAGTGGGGCATGATGGATCATGGTGGGGCGTGACAGATCATGATAGGGCATCACGGATGATAGTGGGCCTGATGGATCATGGTAGGGCATGACGGATCATGATGGGGATGTCAGTTACCTGAGCATCATGTGGGGCATGTTTTCAAATTTAGACTCGTGCTCTTTTGATACCAACTATTTTGTAACATCCCCTTTGCCCTCCTAAACTGATATTTATAGATAATATAACTTACATATACACATATTAAGAAAACAATACCATGACATAAAGGAAATAAATAAGAGGCAAATAATTTAGATAATAGTGTGTATGTAAGCAAATGCTCTGATATGACTAAAGAAGAGCATAATGAAGTCATCATATACTCTCACCTAGCAAATAAAACAACATCAACTGAACCTCTGGCACTTTTTATTTTTTAGAGAAATAGGGCTACATAAGACTCACTGTGTGAATGTGACAGTCACAAATGCCGACTTTCACAGGTGTGTTAATGTTGTGACTCAAATACCACAAGCAGTGCTGCACGTGTACATGGGACAGTTCTTTCTCCTGTCCATGGCACGGCAGCCTGCAACCCTCACCTGCACCCTCTACATGCCCCTGTGAATTTCCAAAATGCCCCATTGGGGGCAGGTCCATCTCTATTGAGACCCACAGGTGCGCGGGAGCAGATGGGCTTCGCTTGAACCCTACATAGGGGGAAGGGTCCCTTTTGGGGCCTCTGAGTAAGTCAGCTAGCCTTGCTGAGTCCCTTTCTTCCCTAAAATGGGGGATCTCAAATCTTCCCTCTGAAGAAATGTTTGAGGATGAAATGATCTAGTGTGTGTGCTGCCCTTAATGCAAAATCCGGCACACAGCAGACCCTCAATACCTGCCCATTCTTTCTCCTGGGAAGCCTGTCCTACAAAGGGCCAGCTAATAAATATTGTAAGCTCTATGGGCCATATGGTCTCCATTGCAACGATTCAACTCTGCTGTTGTAGCAGAAAAACAGCCACAGGTGACCCGGAAGCAGATGGGTGTGGCCATGCGCCAATAAAACTTTATTTACAAAATCAGACAGTGGGCTGGATTTGGTTCTGTGCAGTTCGTCAATCCCTGGTCTATACCCATCAAGTGTCGGTTCACTACTTCATCTGTCTGCTCCACCAGATTAAAATCTCCCTGGAGTCCACCTTTCTAAGTTTTATCATAATAAAATCAGGAAGAAGAGAGTTAGCAGACTGTGGCCGGCCCCAAGGCAGTTGCCAGAGATAATGAAGTGTCTGCAAAGCAGAACAACCTCTCATCTCCAGCCAGCTGCCTTCAAGGACCCATGTGGGGGGAGAGAAGCAGGGCTGCTAATGACCAAGTTCGGTGAAGATGAAATCTCAGGATGAGACAGTGTGGGTGAGATCCCCAAGCAGGGGACCGGGCCTTGAATTTATCTGGTAGCATGTTTCTGAGGGTCCTTAGCACTTCAGAGGGAAATCCCAATTTGTCCCAATTTGTCCCTTGTATTTCTTTTCTGAAAGTTTCTTGAAAGAGAAAACAAAGTTTAAAAAGGGCCAGAGACCATCCAGCAAGCCGACCGTTGCTGCACAGTTGCTAATCTCCAAGGAAGTGTTATCTGCCTTTAGTTTCTTCCTGTAGCCTGTGGTAGAATTTCCATTTTAAATTTTGGTGGCGGGTCAGGGGAGAAGAAGCAAAAGGGGGAAGATGAGGTAGTTCAGAGGCCACAAATTGGCTGCCTGCAGCCCAGCTTCTGCCTGAGGGCACGTTTGTTTGAATAGCCCAGGAAGGGTCTGCCTGCCTAAAAGGAAATTAGGTTCCCACACAAAAATCCATCTCTGGAGCTTCTCCTGGAAAATTAGGAGCCTCAGGGGCTCCAGGGCTGCCTTCCACCCAGCAACAATGGGTGGGTGGGCAGGGGTCAAGGGTAGCTACTGGCTGTGGTGGTGGGGTGCAAACTCTCCAGATGCTAAGCCCGCCCCCCACCCCCACCCCCTGTTGCTCCATATCCTGCCTGCTTCCTCTACTGTGGCCTCTGTAGGCATTTGCATTTGAGATGTCTGTATCCCTAAGAAATGTTACATGAGGTCTTTCATGAGCTACAACACTCATGGAAGATGAGGAGTGGCCTGGTGAGGTTACCTAGCTCCTGACGGGGCCATGCTTCTCAGCTTGGCTCCCTACAGCTAGTTCTCCACGGAGCAGATGGAAGAAGCAGTGAAACTGTCTAGCTAGTCTGCTAGTGCAGGTCTTAATCCCCTGATTTGCTTCCCACTGGTTTTTGGACAAAGACCCAAACCTTTCACACACCCTGCAGGGTCCCAGGTGGTCTTGTCTCTGCCCACCTCCCCAGCTGCCTTTCTTCCCCTATGCTCCCCACGTGTGCCTGCTCAGGTGACATATTCAAGACACATTGAGCTTCTTCCAATTCCATAAACAGCTT
Organism: Aselliscus stoliczkanus; assembly: GCA_033961575.1. NCBI lineage: Eukaryota > Metazoa > Chordata > Mammalia > Chiroptera > Hipposideridae > Aselliscus > Aselliscus stoliczkanus. The sequence goes on along the minus strand of CM066738.1, from coordinate 8,826,178 downwards.
GTGGAGCCCTTTCATGCCTTTATGAACCCTGATTTTAAATGTGCAACTTTGCTGAGACAGACCCACTCTTTCAGTTAAGGTTGGGTTGGGTTGAACTTGACCGAAATTCAAAACAAAAAGAAAGGATGCTCATTTCCCTCGTATAATGATCCAAGTGTAGCTGCCAGGGGCTCGGAGGCATGGCAGCTACGTCTGGTGATTTAGACGTCTCTTGTCTTGTTGCTCTGCTCCCTATGGCCTCCTTATCCCATTTGGTGGTATACAAATTCCAGACCACAGGATAGAAAGAGGAAGGAAGGAAGAAGAGAGACCAGGGGGCATGCATACCATCTCTTAAGTGGGGCTCCTGGAAGAGGTTTCATAGGTCTACTTCTCACTGAATTCTGGCCAATGGGATGAAACAAGGCTACCTGAGCTGCAAGGGAACTGGGAAATGTAGTCTTTATTCCAGGAAGCCATGTGCCCTTGAAAGAAGGTGTAACTGCTGCTTACCTGCATGGGCCTCAGGTATCTCCAATAGTCTCTTTCTTCTTTGCCACCACCACTGTTATGAGTCAGATTTGGATTCAGAATCAAAGCTGTGCTCTTAACTATTTTTGCTGCACTGCTTCCTAGCACGCAACGTATACAGTAAACATTTAATACCTGCTCCTAGGGTAATGAGATGTAGATTTTGGACTTGGGTGCTTTTAGGAAGTGTTGGTCTGGGTATACAGGCTGCTTCATTAATTTTCTTAGAGGAGAAGGCTAGGCGAGCCTTGGAATTTATAAAATCTTAAAACTGGATGAGTATGGCTCTTCTTTTAAAATGTAATTGAATTAATTAGGTAGGATGCACGTACCATAAGAAGCACTCATTTTAAGCATACAGTTTGATGAGTTTTGACACTGTAAACACTCTTGTAACCCTCATTTCAGTGAAGATAGAGAACATTTCCATCACTTCAGAAAGTTCCTTGTATCCGTTTGTAGGCAGCCCCTAACACCTACCCCACTGCAGGAAATCACTGATTCGTTTTCTACCATTATGTATTAGTTTTGCTTGTTCTCAAACTTCACATGAATGAAATCATTCACTTTGGTTCTTTTATGTCTGGTTTCTTTAGCTCAGCATTTTGTTTTGCAGTGTAATCCATGTTATTGCTTATATCAGTACTTTGGTCCTTTTTATCACCAAGTAGTGTTCCATTGTATGACTACACTTCAGATTGTATATTCATTTTCCTGTTGGCTGACACTCAGGTTGTTTCCAGTTACTGGCTGCTGAGAGGAAAGCTACTGTGAATATTCATGGACAGATCTTTTTATTTTCCTTCTCTTGCATAAATAATTAAGAGTGGAATTGCTGAGTCATAGGATAGGTATATGGTAACCTTTGTAATCAACTTCTAAACTGATTTCCAAAGTGGGTTCACAATTTTACATTTTCACCAGCGGTATGTGAGAGTTCCAGTTGCTCCATATCTTCACTAGCATCAGCTTGCTTCATTTTTTAACTTGCCCTGCTTTGATGGATACGTAGTGGTAGCTCATTAGGGTTTTCATTTGCATTTCCCTGATAACTGAAGACATTGAGCATCTTTTCACATGTTCACTGACTATTTCTATCTTCTTTTTTGAAGTGTCTGTTCGAAACTTTTATTCATTTTATTATTGGGCTTTAGTCTTAATTGAGTTCCCCAAGTTCATTATATCCTCTGGGTACAAGTCCTTCAACAGATATATGTAATTTTGATTATTTTCTCCCAGTTTGTGGCATGCTTTCACATTTTCTTAATGGAGTCTTTTGATAGTAGAAGGTCCTAATTTTGATGAATTGGTCCAGTTTATCCACTTTATCTTTTACAGTTGATGCTTCTGTGTCATGTTTTTACAACATGCTACGTGCCTGCTCTGTAGATAATCAGGGAATGTTTGCTTGAATGGTTGGATTCCTTCAGAGCAGCTGTAGCTTTGCAAATCTCTAAACACATGACCTCCGTATGCTCCCTCTGGTTTGGGGAGTTTGTGGTGAAAGCCTCCTCCCTTACATTCTAGGAGTTAGGCTGATGAAGGGTCAAAATCTATGTGAGTGTGTGTGTGTGCCCTAAAAACAAACAAACCATTTTCATCTTCACGGAGTGAGGTCTTTCCAGGAGCCTTCTTGGCCTGATGTTCTCAGGAAATGTTGCTTCATAAATATTGAATCGTATTGTTACCCTTGGTGCACGCTGCCAGCGACTGCTTCCTAGAAGTGAATTTGGAGTTGTGAGGTAATTACCCCTGGAAGTGTTCATTCAAGTTTGAGAGCAGATTAAATAATGGATAGGAATGTCATTTATTCGTTCCAATTTAGAACCCTTGTCTCATTTTTTTTTTTCTGGATGAAATTGAATGTCAAGAAGGGGAGAAAACTCTAGAGAAAGCGGGGGAAGTGAGGTTAGAACATGGGGAGGGTGTGTTGACTCATGACGCTGGAGAAGGGGGTTCTGGTGTGGGGTGCGGGACCTTCTAAGGCCTGAGCTGGGTAGCGGGGCCATGGAGGCCAAGAGGCTCAGGTGGGCAGAACTAGGAATGTGCCTACATGTGCTGTTGTCCTCGCTCCTGGGACCATCACCATTTCTCACCTTTTGGATATTTTGCCCTTATAAAGAACTGCAAAGTGCAGAAAAGCATTAAAGGGGAAAAAATTTCATCCATTGTCCTGCTACCCAGAGGCAACTGATATTAGCATTGTGGGGTGTTTCTTTTCCCAGCCTTTTTTCTCTGCTGAGTATTTTTTTTTCCTTTAAACATAACTTGAGACCATACTATAAATGCAATTGTACCTCCTGCTCTGTGTGTCGGTTCACCCTTAAAATGTACACATTTTGGGGTAGGATTGCACCCACTTTAGGAACAGCAAGCACCGTGGGCTCTGGGACCCTTGCCTTTTCCTATGTCCCAAGCACCCAGCATGGTGCCTGGCACATGGCAGGCTCCCGGGGAGCATGTTAGAAGGATGGGTCACTTTTAGTACATGCATATCACTCCTTAATAACAGCATGTGTATTGGACACATGCTAAGAGCTTTACAGCATCTATCACATTATTTTTTGCACAAAAGAATAAGAGACTATTCTTTTCATGGTGGAGAGCACAGACACTGGAGTAAGTCTGACAGCATACTGTCATGCTTGACAAATGTAATATAGAGCCAGACTACCAGAGTTTGTATCCCAGACTCATTGCTTTTTAGCGTGTGGCCTCGGGTAAGTCATTTAACCTCTTTGTGCCTCAGATTCTTCAGGTATAAAAAGGCTCTAATAATAATATCTACTTTGTAGAACTGTCAAAAGGATTCAGTAAAATAACTCTGGTTAGGACCTGGCAGAGAGAAAGTGGTTTGGACGGTTAGCTATCATTATTATTATTCCTAACCTGGGTGACCTTGAGCAAGTCATTTTACCTCTGACACTTAGCTTCCTTTCCTGGAGGAGGGAGAGAGGTTATGATCATTGAAATGAGATAAGACATGTAAAGAGCTGAGCCTAGAGCCTGGTTCTTAGGAGGAGCTCAACCAAGAATAGTTATTAACATGTACTAAAAAACAGCAACATCTTTTAAGCTCCAACTCTACCTTCTAAATTCATATCAAGAGTCACTTCCTCCAGATGTCTTCCTTGATTTCTCTTCTTCTCCTCTATGTGTTCTCCATGTTCCTCCAATTCTCTGTGCTATTTTCTATCAGAGCATGTCCAAACTGCCCTTGAAATCTCAGTTTTAACTTGTCTGGGTCCCTGCGAAACTCAGCTCTTTGAAAGCAGGGACCACCCATAATTCACCACTGTATCCTTAGACTCCAGTGTCTGACACACAATAGGTGCTTTACAAAGCATTAGTGGCACGAAGTCACGATTGAAACCGTCGGGAAGAGAGCTTCTGCTGTCATCTCAGAGGGTAGATGTTAGCAGAGGCTCCTGGAAAAATTCACTGCTTATCATAAATTCCAGCTCTGGTAATGTTTAGCCAATCTGTCTTTTCCTGACTTAATTCAAAATTGGATAGGAGGGAAAGGAATTTGTCAGAGTGATTCCATGTTAACAAGCTGTAATGATGCGTTGAGAACCGTGTAGCTCAGAGTCATCAATTTGCAGAGGGAGCAAGGCAGCAGTGGGAAAGTGACTACTGGATGTTAGGCGGGGCTGTCAAGAGACAGAGGTGAGGAGATTGTGGGTACTGTCAGAGCTCCTAAATTCTGAATACCCTATATTGCTTGTCTTTAAGATAATCTTCACTGAGGTTTAATTTATGTAAAATGTAATGCACTCATTTTATCGGCACAGTTTGGGTTTTGACAGATGCATACACTTGTGTAACCACCACCACCACCATGATCAAGATGTAGAATTTTCTGTCTCTCCAAAAATTGTCCTCATGCCTTTTTGTAGTCTATCTCCCCAGTTCCTGCCCTGGGAAATGATTGATGCTCTTTCTGTCATAATAGACCCGTTCTGCCTGTTGTAGAATTTCATATAAATGGAATCATACAGAATAGATAGACTCTTTAGTATTTAGTTTCTTTCATTCAGAATATGCCTTCTGAGATTCCTATTGTGTTTTAAAGGTGAGATTTAATCCCGTTTCATCGATATAACAATCCTTTTCCAGGTACTCCAGTGCAACAGGTGTGCTGTATGGTGGTTCTCCAGGTCTGACTTAAATGCTCTCTCCTCTGAGATTCCTTCCCTGACATACCCCCAGCAGTGTTGGCCACGTTGATGACAATGCTGATTTTAACTGCCATTGAATAAGTCTTTACCATGTGAATAAATTACTTGCTTTAAGAAGGTTATTCTATTATCACAACACTCATCTGAGTTAGGTATTGTTCCCATTTCAAAGACGACAAAAAACAACTAAGGCTCAGAAAGGCTGAGCAGCTGAGCTAACATCACACTGATAAATAGTAGGAGGGCTGGAGTTTGATCCAGGACTGTGGCTCCAAGCTCTGTGCTCATGACCGCACCCCTGCAGTGCCTCATCGATGGACTGCTGTCTTCACCTATATCCTGGTACCCCCTTCTTCATCCCTGTCACACTGTTTTATAGTTAACTGTTTTACTGTCTTTTCCTCCTTATCAACCTGAGTTCTTAGCTGCAAATGACAGAATCCACTCCTGCCTTTTAAATAGAAAGAAAATTTATTAAAGGAAACTATTGGGTTGTTGGAAAAGTCATGACACATTTTTGCAACGAAAAGCATAGAAAAAATACGTCATGACTGTTCCGACTACCCAATAGGTAGATTACAGAATCTCCAGGAGGGTCAGAGTCAGCTTAGAGGACATGCAGCCAGGAATAAAGCTATAATTTGGCTGAATACCATAGTCTCTGCTGTCCCCGAAGGCTAGGCACCCTCCCCAGAAGTTGATTCTTTGGGTGCCTGTGTCTTTAGTTGCTCACTTCTAAATTGAAGTATCACACCGTGTTCTCTAATTGGTGGAGACTGTCACATGATTATGCCATGGGTGCAAGGGATGCTGGAAGAATGAATCTCTGGCTTCTGCAGAAGAAAGGCAGAAAGTCCCCCAAATGGGGGAAGGTTATTCAAAAGGAGCTAGAGAGCCAGAGAGTGTGACAAGTGTTCATTATAGTTCCGCCTAGACCATGGCTTCCTCCAGGACAGGGAAGGTATTTGACTTATTTCTGTATCCCCAGCACCTAGGACATGGCAAGCATAATGTAATTATCAAGGAACTGTGAATGAATGAGCTTAGTGAAGGAATCAACCATGAATGAATGAACTTACTGAATGAACGAACACAGCTAGGTGAGTGAGTATGGGTTTGACACAGGGAAGACCTCAAGACATCCTAGAGGAGGATGTATTGAGTGATTTGGGGAAATGGTTTCTTGGCTTCCTGCTGTAGTCATTCCTTTAGAGTTAAGGGTGACTCAGCCTGGGGGCATTCCTGGGTTTTCAGACTCAGGACCTCGAGGGCCCTTCTCTGAATGAGGCAGCTCCATGGACTGATCTAGGCATGGATGTTTACCCAAACAGTGGGTGAAGGCTCTCTGGGAGCCATGTTTCAGCCCCAAGCAGAGAGACAGCCATCTGTGTGCATAGTCTGGTGACAGGCATTAAAGGATGAGGAGGTGAGGCTAACATTTATTGAATACCTACTATGCTGTATGCATTCTATGTTCTCTTAAGTCATGCATCGACCCTTTGAGGTATGAACTAACATTCCCATTTTATAGATGAGGAAGCTGAGTCTCAGAGAGACTGAGTAACTTGCCTGAGATCATTTGGCTGCTATGGTTTAGAATTATCTCTGTTGCTAGACTTTTTGATTGAAATCTGTCTCTAACCTTATGCCTTTAGGCAAGTTACTTAGCCTCAGTGTGTATACCTGAGCATTGGAAATCTTGATAATTCTGACTTCGCAGTGTAAATGCAGGTAAAATATGACGATGCATTGGAAAACACTTAACATGGTTCTCAATGCATAGCAAGTGTTCAATATGGATGTCCAATTGTTCCAGCCCAATGTTAAAAGGTTATCCTTCCTTCATTGAATTGTCTTTGCATCTTTGTCAAAAATCCATGAGTCAAATTCTGGACTCTCTGTTTTGTTCCATTGATCTGTGAATCTGTCCTTTCACCAATGCCATAATATCTTAATCACTGTAGCTTTATAGGAAGTCTTGGTGTTCCCTTATTATCATTTTAGTGTTTGTGGCTCTAGTAGTGATGTCACTTTTTCATTTCAAGTATTGGTAATTTGTACCTTTTTTTTTTCTCAGTCAGTCTTGCTATCAATTTTATCCGTCTTTTCAGAGAACCAGCTTTTTGTTTCATCATTCTTCTCTCCTTGCTTTTCTGTTTTCAATTTCATTGATTTTTGCTTTAATTTTTATTATTTCCTTCCTTCTGCTTGCTTTAGGTTTAGTTTACGCTTCTTTCTCTAATTTCTTGAAATGAAAGTTTTGGTTAAGATTTTAGACTTTTCTTCTTTTCAAAGACAAGCGTTTAATCTTATGAATGTCCATCTAAGCACTGCTTTAGCTGTGTTCCACAAATCTTGATATGTTTCATTTTTATTTAGTCCAAATTTTTAAAGTTTCCCTTGAGCTTTCCTCTCGAGTCTCAATGAGTTATTTAGAAGTGTCTTGTTTAATTTTCAGATAGTTGAGGATTTTCTAGTTATCTTTCTTTATTGGTTTCTAGTGTAATTTTGCTATGTTCTAAGAACTTAATTTGTATGATTACTATTCTTTTAAATGTGTTAAGGTTTGTATTATACACCAGATTATAGTGAATGTTCTCTGTACACTTGCAGGAAATATGCTTTCTTCTGTTGTTGGGTGGAGTGTTCTATAAATGTTAGTGAGTTCCAGTTGATGGGTAGTATTGTTTAGGTCTTCCGTATCCATACTGATTTTCTGCCTATTTGTTCAATCAGTTACTGAGAAAGGAGGGTTGAACTGTCCAACTGCATTTGTGGATTTGTCTATTTCTCCTTTCAGTTCCATTCCTTTTCCCCTCCTAGATATTGATGCTCTGTTGTTAGGTATATACATATTTAGAATTGTTCTGTCTTCTTGGAGAGTGGGCACCTTTATCATTCTGCAGTGCCCCTCTTAACCCCTGAAATAGTCTTTATGCTAAAGTCAGCTTTGTCTGAAATTAACATAGCTCCTCCAGCTTTCTTTGGGTTGGTGTTTGTGTTTCTGCTACTCTTGACACGCCCACTGAGAGGGCCTGGGAGGCGCAAGGGGAAGAATCCCTTTTTTTAAACATTAAGCAGTCAACGTGTTTGCACAGAGAAGCACCCTGTGCAAAATGGGAACCTGGGATGGGAGCCCCAGTGAATCCCAGCACTGCCGAGTTCCATGGCCACCTGTCTGCAGCCAGACTTCTCAGGGACAGACAGACAAGGGTGGTGGGAGGCCACCATGGCTTTGGAGACTCCTCTAACTTGGAAGCTTCATCATCCTGTATCTCCAACCTCTCTTCACCTTCCAGAGCACTGGGCATCCCAGGAACTCACCTTTAAAATCGACACTGGCGTGTGCCCTGCAGAAAACAGAGAAGGATTAACTGTAGATGTAATTTTTATTAAAAAGAAGCTCTTTCATAAACCCACTGCTGTTTAATTGCAATGTGGCTGTGAAAAGGAACAGGAAGCATTCCAAGCTTCAACAGGAAACACATGAAATGCTAACTGGACAATAGGGACCAAGGTCATGCCTGGAAGGGTGACGGTAAGTGCAGCACCTTGCTGTCTGGCCAAATCCTAATTTTTGGTATTCTCCTGGAGTTTTAACTTCCACAAGGGTGAAAGGGGTGGCAGGGAGAAGAGAGGATGTTACTCCGGTCCTCATCTATTTTCGGGCACCAAGAATAGCCTTCCAATTGTAATTGAATATAATTGGAGACAGAGGCAGGCTGGCTGGCTGGCAACTAACAGATTGTCTACCTTCAGAGCCGTGGGGTAGGGGAGTGGGAGGGAGGATGGGGTTGGCAGGATGGAGGAGAAAGGCCCTGTCTGCTCAGGCTCTGCTCTATTCCGACTGTGTTGGCAACAAAGATTAGCGTCAGGCAGGCCAGAGTTCAAATCCCACCTCCCTGCTGGGCCACGTAGTTATTCTCCGCTTCAGTTTCCCGATCTATAAAAGGAGGATAAGACCTATTTAGAGCATGGTTGTGAGGATGAACTGAGATAATCCGTGTCAGTTATTCCTCTTATGTCCTTGCTTCTCAAAGTCTGGTGCAGAGACCAGCACCACTGGCTTCCCCTGGGAGCTGGTAGGAAATGCAGTCTCAGGCCTCCTCCCGGAACCTGCATTTTGACAAGATCGAAGGTGATTGCAACGCATGTTGAAGTTTGAACCTTACTGCCTTTCTTCCATCTTCCTCCTTCAAGGTTGAGCCCATCACATTTTTGAGGGATTTCTGTAGCCCCTGTTCTCTATTCTCTAAGAGTGTTCTCTGCACCCGCATGAAACAATACTCAGAACATGGAGCATTTGGGGATGGCAGTTCCCTGTCACTCCGAGGAGCCCTGACCTCTGTCTTAAGCATTTTAAGGCTGAATTTCTTCTTTCCATTTGCCCCTCCCCCAACAACCCCCACCAAAACCACAAAACCAATGTCACCACCACTCTGTGCTTCTGTTAGCATTTATGAATGCCTAGCCTTTTGGCAACTTGTAACCTATTTTTTAAATGTACCTACGGGAGCCTACCATTTAAAGAAACCCCATGGTGAACCCTTCTGCAAAGCAAATAATTGCCAACTAATTCATCCATATTACAAAGCTCAGTTTTTGCATATTATGATTTCAGAACAAAGCAGGCTGAGCTGCTGGAGGCTTTAGTTATTAGCAATACTCAGGGAAAAAAAATTTTTTTCTGGCATGGGCGAAAGAGGCCTCTTTTCCCAGTCTCAGCAGGGCATCAGAATCACTTGTGGAGCTTTATATTTTTTTATATTTAAGTACATCAATCTGAAGTGCATGGCTTGGTGATATTCACACATGTATGCACCCCTGTAGGTAAGATGTAGAATGTTTTAGCGCCCCTGAAAGCTTGTTCGTGCCCTTTCCTAGTCAAGAATATTTCCTCCAAGGGTAACCTTTCTCTGATTTCTATCACGTAGATGAATTTTTCCTGGTTTTGAATGTCATATAATGGAATCACACAGTAAGTATTCTTTCATATCTAGCCAGACTCTTGGCTTGAATCAAGAAAAAAATTAGAAAGTCACACAAAGCTACGTTTCCCCTTGACCAGTTGTTCTCAGGCTTTGGCCTTCGTCAGAATCCACTTGTTGTAACACAGGACTTAGTTAAAACACAGCTTGCTGAGCCCCACTCCCAGAGCTTCTGATCCAGTAGGTCTGCGGTGGGGCCCGAGAATGAGCATTCTCACAAGTTCCCAGGGCCCACCCTTTGAAAGCCGCTGTGCTCCGGAGCAACAGCCAGTCCTGGGCAGAACTGTTTGGGTACCGCGTGTTAAGGGTACGCAGTGATCTGCGTGCAATGCTGCCCTTCCCTGTTTGGGGTAAGATGGGAGCCATTGGTATCAGCATTTCCCAGCAATCTCAGTGCCCTGGTTTCTTTGACAGTCTTGGATAAAGAGGCAATTAACGGAAACGTATTTGTTTTCGGTGTATTTTTAATGAAAACCAACAGCTGTTTCTACAGATAGCAGTTCCGAGGCAAAAGAAACAGGAAAAAAAAGAAGGGACATTTTTAAGCCTCGGAATGGGCTTTTCTCTATTAAACCGCCTCCCTGCACCACAGGCTCCCAGCTCACCCAGATCGCACGGAGGTGGTCTCTGGGTTCTCCCGACTCACTGATCAAACATAAAAAATCAGGTTTGCTCCACTTCTGCTCCTTTCCAGCCCCTAGAGTAGGGGGACAGGGTGGAGACCCCAAGCTGACCTGGAGGCTGTGTCTTGGGGGGCGCTGAAACTCTGCCAGACTGTCTGGGGTTGTTACCTCTCCTTTGAAGATAAAGATGAAAAACCAAGTTTTCTGAGTTCTAATTGTCTGAACAAAAATCATTTAGATGTCTAAAGTCTTTTTTAAGGCTTTTCCCATTTCCTTATTTTTAAATGCCTCCCGGCTGCAGCTACCTACTAATTTTTCACAATGGGCCGTTCTCCCCACGACTCAGGAGCCCACCTTCCCCCGCACACCCATTTCCAGAGATATTTTTCTCTAAATTGATAGTTTCCCATCCTAGCCAACTCAATATCTTGTAGTGCCTTTTCCCATTGTGAAATAAAATTAATAGACAATACATTCTATCTCAAGTGAGTGTGTGTCTGTTATCCTAAGTATAATGTATAGGAGAAATAAAATAAAATGAATTTCTAGTAAAATACTGTATATGTCAGTAAACAAATGCTCCTGTATAACTGCTGACTGCTAGAAGATAAAAAGAAGTACCAGTGTGGTGACACCCATACACAGCACTGGAAAAACAGACAACAATAGCCACAAACACAGAATGACCCAGATATGTCCCATCAGCCACTCAAATGACACAATTGGCATTTTTGTAGGTGGTGTGGTTTTTCCAAAGTGGCAAATACCTCTTCTTAAAAGGTGGAAACATGGGCCGGCCGAGTGGCGTGGTGGTTAAGAGCTGGCTTGGGAAGCCAGCGGTCCTGGTTCGAGTCCCACATATGAGGGCCAGTGACACTGCCCTCAAAAAAAAAAAAAAAAAAGATGGAAACAAAGGGAGGTACAGTCCTCTCTCAATTTATATTTACATAATAGTTGCATTCCTGGAAAATCCAGGAATTCCTTTTTTATACGTAAACAGGAGTGAAGTTCTAGGAGGTAATTTTAAACAAGTTTTTCTGCTGTGTGAATGTCAGGTGGGATCTGGGGGAATTCCTTTTATGGCGATGCCCTGCATATTGCGGGTCGCCTGGCATCCCTGCCCAACTCCCCTCCCTTCCATTCGCCAGCGGAGTTCCCCATCATTTTGTCAACCAATAACTTTCCAGATTTCCAAAGTGCTTATTCAGGCTGTGGATAGTGATGGAGTAGAAGTGAGAAGACTGTTGGAGTCATCAAGTTGAGGTGTCAGGGTGGCCCGAGCTAGGGTGGTGACCATGGAGACTGAGAGATAAATGGATGGATTCTGGAAGCAGCATCCAGAGAGCTTGGAGAAGATGTGGGGTATGTAGGGAAGGAAAGGGAGATGACAAGGAGAACTTGCAGATTTCTGCCTGGAACAACTGGGTGGTCCCATTGACTGCTATGGAAAAGCCTGGAAGAAAATCGGGGATGGACAGTAAAATCAACAAATCCACATTGGACATAGTATTGTTTGAGATGTCTGTGAGAGAGCAAAGTGGATATGTCCAATAGGGACTTGATTTGGGAGTCTAGGCTTAGAAACTAGGCCTAGGGTTGGAGACCCAATCTGCAGCCTTCAGGATGGATGGGGTCTCCTGGAAAGAGGGTACAGAGGGCCTGAGAAGAAAGCAGAGCCTGGGCCCCAATGAACTCTTACATCTAGAGCTTGGACAAGGGAGAGAGCCCTGCTGTCCTCTAACTGCCATTTTTCTGTCAAATCTCCCTGACTCTGTACTAAAGTCCTTGATGTTGGTCTATGATGAATCCATCACTGCATCTTGTTGAGTCCCTAGCACCTTCTCCCTGAGGATGGTATGCGCTTCATGTGTATTGGTTGTTGGCTGCTGAGAGTGCATATTGATCACAGTTAGCCTTTTCATATTGTATTTGAAAGCAAGACAAAGCCAATCTGTGTACGGCATTTGTTGCCCCAACTCTGATGACATTTAGAAATCCTGAGTCATCTGATTGGCTGGGACTAAGTTGGTGGCATTCCAAGTTGAGATGCTGGAGGGAACAATAGCTGGGGTCAGTGGGTGCCGACTGGCATGAAAGGCCCACAATTAATCTGTTTCATTTCATACCTCATGCCGTCCATTTCAATTTCATGAGCCTGCAACATTGTGAAGTCTCTAAAAGGAAGAGAAATCTCTAGTTTGGGGGTCCTGAAGGTCTAGGCCACCAACTAAATAGGGCATTAAGAGATTTGATAATAGCAAACATATCAGTCAACTAATGCTACAACCCTACTGCATAACAAACCATCCCAAAATTCTGTGGCTTATAAGAACAATGATTTCCTCCAGCTAATATGTCTGTGGGTTGCCCGATTAAGGCTGGGCTTGTTTGGGCTTGGCTCCAAGCTGCATTCTTTTTGGACCAGCAGCTACCTGGAGTGTGCTTCTCATGAAATAGCAAAAGGTCAGGCACATAAGCCTACCTGCACTGGCCTATGCTTGTGTAGCATCTGCCCAAGTCCCATTAACCAAACAAGTTATATGGCTAAGCTCAATGTCAAAGGGTGAGGAAATATACTCCATCTCTAGCAAAGTCGCATGGACAGAGGGAGGAGTACAAATTGGGAACCATAATGTAAACTACAAGAGAAGTGGTAGCCACCATGGCCACCCATTGCCACCAGGATCAGGCATGGCACCATAAACAAGAAAGATGCTGGTTAGTATTGATGCAGGGATATTTTGAGTCAATAAAGATATAGGTATGCTCCCCATATCCACAGACTGATGTGATGAATCTCATATTTTGTGGAACCATTTGGCCCTCCATCTTACATTTTCCCACTTCTGATGGTGACATGGATACAGAGAATAACCTCTAAGTGTTAAGAATACTAAAAGCACTGAAAATGGGCAGTGCTAGGGAGCCAATCAAGAAGAGTAGGGACTGTGGCTAAATGGAGAGCATATGCCTCGTCTCACTGGTGCAGCTGTCATGATTTTAGCCCACTGTTGTCACACGGGAACAGTGTGGCCTGGCCTCTGCGATGTTAAGAGTAGCTGAAAATCCAGATTTTTATGTGAAGTTTCCAAACTTTAAAACATCGAACAAACAAAATCCAGTGAAAGGTAGAAAATGGACTGTGGGCCGCTGTCTTATAACTTCTGTGCTCTAAGTGTGGATTTATAAGGTGGGTGGGAGCCAGAGTAGGACTTTCTTTTGTTCTTTTCCTGCTCCCAAGGGACCACCAATGGGGCCGTGATTTCTGCACATATCTTTGAGGTCCTAACAGCCAGTTTCTCATTAGGAGTGAGGTCCGCGAATTAAAAGATGCTGGAACTCTTTCCTCCTTTCTCCTGTTCCTATAAAAATTCAATTCCGTTTAAATTGCAAGGCGCCCTAATTACTATGTTTCTAAAAATTATATACAATTAGAGTGGGGTTTCAGGAACCAGGCCAATTCTTCCCCAGAACGTACATTGAAAAGCACATTCAAAAAGGACAAAAGGTGCTTTTGGGCAGCGCTGTAATGTGACATTCCCCAGGGTCATTTTGGTCATTGGTTTTTAGGAGCAGAATATAGGTTCTTCCTGGGCTCTTGGATCTATATTGAACCCAAACCACTCTAAGGACATCAGAATTTCTTCCTGGAGATTATAGGTAGAGTGGTTGTATTTCCCCTACTAACAGGGAACGTGGTTAGCTGAGGATGTCATGCACTTGACATCTGAAAGAACATCAGGAGACAGAAGTGCTGCCTGGGGGTAGGAGGGCCAGGTGACCCCGAAGCTCCTGGGTCCTCTCCAGGCATGTGACTTCCTGCGAGAGGCCTGGGACAAAGCCCTGCTAATGGGGGGGTCAGGTGGTTTGGCTTCTAGTCCTTCTCTGGGAACCAAGGCGGGCCCAGATCAGACCCAAGAGGCCATCTTTTCCTCAAAGCCAATCTCAGGGCTTACTAGCTCGCCATGCAAGGAGGAGCCCACAGAACTTTCGCCCAAGTGAGAGGAGACTGAGCCGGAAAGAACATTTCTCCCGGAAGCTGAGCATGCTCGGGGGTTCCCATGAGACCCCGCCTGCATCTGCCATGTGCATCTCACCTCTCTACCCAGGCCCATGTGCATCTCACCTCTCTACCCCGGACCTTGCAACCCAGCACACAGGCCCATTTGCTGTTCCCTGAACATGTGGCTTTTTTCTCTCACCTTTTTGCATGGTTTCTGTCCTCCGCTGGGAATGCCATCCCTTCCTTAACCTGTTTGTCGAGACCCAGTCAGAGTGGTCTTTTCAGGGACCCATTCATTGATGTTCGCTCCATGCAGAGTCCAGCACCCTCTCTTCTGAGCTCACATCTCGCTGGACGCTGCAGTTGCTTGTGGGAGGTTAAGGTGCTGAGTCAGAGGCCACAGTAGCAATGGCTTGAACGTGTGTGTTCATTTCCTCCTCTGACTCTCAGGATATTACAGATATAAGTAGTTAGGGCAGGTACGCACTCCTCGTGCAGGGAGCCAGGCACCTGCTTTCCTATTGCTCCACCCTTCCTAGGGGGTGTCTTCATCTGTATGGACCCCGGTCCTCACCGTTACCAGGTCAGGTCTCCAGCTAGCGGGAAGGGGGAAGGGAGAAGCAGAGGGTATGCCCCTTTCGCTTAAGGAAGCTGCACGCGTTCATTAATTCATGTTTAGTGAGTATTTTTCACATGCTAGACACTGTTTTAGATACTGGAGATTGAGTCATGGAAGACTAAAGCAAAAAAAAACCAAAAACCCTTGTCAGGACAGAGTGTATGTCCCATGGTGGGGAGAGAGAAGTTAATACAATAAAATATACCATATATGCTAGTAGAAAAGTGGAAACTTACTTCTTAGGGAGCTTCCAGTGCAAGGAGGGAGTCGTTTGCATTTAGTAACAGACGGATTGATGGATGGTTCATTACCAGAGTGACAGCGCCCAGGAGCGCGGCGCTGCCGCCTACAGGTGGCGCCCCTGAGCTTGTGCACCATGGGCCTGTCTCCCTGAAGGCGAACGATGCTGCAGCTTGGGGTGGGGGGGCCCGCCTTGGACTTTGAAAGCCCATTTCAGGGCTCCTCCTTGGAGTCCTCTTAGCGTCCTGAACCGCCCCTCATATCTTTATCCAGTGTCTGAATCGTTCCTGGAGACGGTGCTTTTTTATCTTCAACAATGCAAGATCTATTTTCTCCTAAGTCTCGTTTCATTCATTTTTCAGGAGCGGAGGCTCATTTCTCTTTGCTTGCATTCAATCCACTCTTGTCACTTCTTTTTTATGTCCTCATTTGAAATAGCAGGCAGTTCCAACTTTTTCTTTGTCTCTTTGTTCCCGCGTTTGACAGAGAGCTATCTGGCTGCCTTACAAGGCTCTTCGCGTTTTTCTTTCCTGGCCCCCAGCTCCGTAGCCCCCTGTGCCACCTCCTCAACTAAAAACTGATGCCCACCTCATGATGGTTAAATGAAATGAAGCATATAAGTAAGGTTGCCAGATTCAGCAAATAAAAAATGTGGGTGCCTGTGCCTAGTTTGCTAAACAATTTTTTCCAAGTGCAAGTATGTCCTAACTATTGCATTGGAAATATATATATATATATATATATATATATATATATATATATATATATAAAACAAATTTTTATAGGAAATTCAAATTTGTCTGGGCACCCTCTATTTAATCTGGCAATTCTAATATAAGGAGCTTAACAGAGGACTTGACATGTAGTCAGGGTAAGTGGTAATGTCATTGATGAGAGTGATGATGACTTTAATATATTCTTATAGGTGCCTAACCCGGGATAGGGGTGGAGGTGAATGCCCATCAGAGGGGTTTCCTAGAGCAATTGAGGCTTAGGCTGAGTCTTGAAGAGCTCTGATCATTTATTCAACAACTATTTATTGAGCATTTCTTATGTGTCAGTCTTTGTTCTAGGTGCTAGAGAGATAGCCATGAACAAGACAGATAAAAAAATGACTGCCCTTGTGAGCTTGAAGTGTTAGCTGGGGAGACAGTCGGTAAAGAAGATAAAAACATATAGCATGTTGGACAAATGCTAAAGAGAAAAAAATAAGAAAAAATAGGGGGATATGAAGTGTTGGCATGAGTTGAAGTTTTGGAATGGGTAAAAGGGAAGATCTTATTGAGAAGTCAACTTAAATAAATAAGTGAAGGAAGGGAGGGAATGAACCATGCAGATATTTAGGGGAAGATCATTCCAGAAAAGGGAAACAGCAATTGCAAAGGTCCTGAGGTTGAGTGTGCCTGGTAGTCCCGAGAAACAGTGAGGGGACCAGGGTGGCAGGAGCAGAATGGGGGGTGGGGTGGGAGAGGACATGCGGGGCTGGATTGTGCAGGGTCTTGGAGGACATTTGGTTTTTATTCTGAGTGAGATGGAGCCACCAGAAGGCTTTGAATGATGTATGTAACCTATTCAAAGAGACCTTGCCTCACCTCTGGCTGCTTGTGCAGCAGAATCAGGCGAGTGCAGTAGTCCAGGTGAGAGAGCTTGTGGTTTGGACCAGGCTGGGAGGCTGTGAAGACGTTTGGAAGGGAGCGGATAGGATTTTCTGATGGTTCCAATTTGGGGACAAAGGAAGGGAGGGAGGGAGGGTGGGAGGGGGAGAGAGAAAGAGAGAGAGAGAGAGAGAGAGAGGAGTTGAGTACAGTATAAGTCTAACTCAAAAGAGCTGGAAAGAAGGCAAAAGGGGGAAGATGCAAGGGCTGAGGGAACCTTCATCCAGTGAGCTGAGGGACTTGTTAGCAGAGCCAGGAACCAGGAAATGTCTTGGAGCAAGGATGCAATGTCCAGTGTGCATGGACAGGTGACAACCCATTTCTTCATCCTCCCACCTGCCCACATCTAAGGGTGGTGCTGTGGGGACGCCTGTTGTACTTCTTGCCCCCAACCACTGTCCAGCTGTGCCCAATGGCCCCCCACCCCAATTCCCTTCGTGAGGTGGTGGGAGGTGGGGAGATGCACGTAGCTGCTCTGGTCGTTGGCGTGGGCAGACTGTGTGAGAGAGATGGTGTTGCAAAGCAGGGGGCCGGCTCCTTGCCCTGGGCATGGAGGTTCCTCCCCATCAGAAACCAAAAGAAGGTCCCCTTGCCGGCTGGGTCTAGCTGCTGCTCCTTTTATTATCTAGTGTACCTTCACCGACCACCACAAACTTAATGGCATGAACAGCAATCGTTGGCTCACAGATCAGCCATTTGGGCAAGGTTCTTGGGGAAGGTTTGTCTCTGTTCCACGAGGCGTCAGCCAGGGCGACTCGTCTGGGCCTAGAGGACGGGCTGCCAAAGTCTGGCTGCCAGGTTGGTGCTGGCCGTGGCTGGGGGCTCAGGACAGCCATGGGTCTCTCCATGTGGCCTGGGCTTCCTCACAGCATGGTGGCTGGGATCCAAGGGTGTGTCCTAAGAAGGTGACCCAGGCTGAGGCTGCATTGCCTGTTATGATAACCTTGCCTTAGTCACGTAGTGTCACTGCAGCAGGACTGCTGTTGGAGCAGCTGTGGAGCCTGCCCCAGTTTCAGGGGAAATGGACATGGACTCCCCATCCTCCTGGGAGAGGAGACCATGCGGGTAGGAAGTATTGTTTGGGGGAAATATAATCTGCCATAGCCACCAACTTGGCAACTGGTTGGAAGCAGAGGCTCTTTCTGAATCGCAGACTAAGGCTTGTTCTAAAGAGATAGCACAGCTCGCCCCACCCCCCCAAGGAAGTTCACAGACTGAATTAAGGGACCCCATACTTTTCAGGAGTGCTGAGTGACGGGCTCAGCAGATGGGGCTGTGCAACACAGAAGGGCTTCCAGGAGGAAAGGAATTTGAGTGGGGATTTTAATTTCAGTGCATCATCCTCCTCATCATTACGGCTATCTGCCCGACCCTCTGGAAAGCACTTTACGAGAATGAAGCCATTTAGTCTTGCAATCTGCTTTTGAGGTAAGGACTGTCATTATCCCCATTGTACAGATAAGGCAACTGAGGCACAGAGAGGTTAAGTCACTTGCCCAAGAGGTTACACAGCTAATAATAATTGAATTGGGATATGAACCCAAGCTATACTGTGTGTGTGTGTGTGTGTGTGTGTTTAAAGACAAATGTTACAGCAGATCAGGTTAGACTCCGGCTCCTCTCCCTTTCCTTAAAGGCAACAATAAAATGGTATATATTGAAGTGTATATATATATATATATATATATATATATATATATATATATACCATTCTTACCTTACCTGACTCCTCAGGTTAACTGTTGCTCTCTGCCCCATAAAACACACATTGCAGCTAATGGGCTACACTGACAAGCTCATTCACTGCTTCTCCCACGAGCAGAGTCATTTGCGCACCACAGATCAGCCAGGTTTAGTCCTAAACCTGTTTATGCCAGTTGTGATTATTGTTTCAAATGCCAATTTTAATCCATGTTATGTGAACTGGTAAAATGGGAGTGTGAGAGTTCTTCCTATTAATCCTATAGTGACTACTTGGAAAAATTTAGTAAAGTTGAGTTCCTAAATAAATTGCTGTTGAATTTTGTGAAGACGAAACAACTATAAAAGCCTGGAGGGAAATGATAAAACTCTAGAATGATTCTGCCTTTGGGTTTCTAAATTACTGTATTTAACTTTTCTTCTGAAACTAACTATAGCTGGAAATCATAGATCTGCCTTAATGAATTAATTTATGCGAGAAAGATGATATGGGCCACCAATGGCTGACACCAATGCTAAGAAAAGGCCTTGGCCCTACAGGGAATAGTTGGTGAAGGATACAAAATCAGCATTTTATAAGGAAAATGTTTGAAGTAGGTTGTATCATTAAAATTTTGTTCCCCTACTTTAATGTTTTGGTTTCCCATTTACTTGATAAGAAGACTTCTTGTATCTGTATGCATATAAAGGTACCATATTTTTGTAGGGTTTCATTTTACATAAGTGTTATCATGTTGTGTCGTGATATTGCCAAGATCAAAGGTGTCTCCAAAAGCTTAATTTTATTTTTAAATGAGCAATGCCACAGAGACTCAAGACATTGAGAGAGGCCAGAATGAAACTATTAAAGGTTTTTCAACTGTTTCTTCCACCCAAACCAATATTAACCATTGTCCAGAAATGACCCACGTTGACATCGGCCTCTGCTAGTGAGGTTTCAACTCTTTTCTCAAGTGTCTAATAGTTTCTGGAAGTCCATCTTCTGTCCCCCACTCAAACAGACGCCCAAATCAGGCTTCAGAGTGGGAGCCATTCTCTCCCTTGTATTAACTCCCCACGTGGACATGGCAGCCGCAGTAACAGGTCATCACCATGTCAGTGACCAAGTTGAGGCAGATTCCATGGCCAGCACTCTTTCTCCCTTGCTTTAGTAGTGATATCGAATAGCTGCCACCATCTCTAGAGAAAGAAGAGATTCCTCAGGGGAACTTTGCAAGCATTTCTTCTTCCACATGTGGCAAAGTGTGAAAATGTGTTTTGGAAAATATTAAGTGATTGAAACATTATTTAAGGGTACTCCTCAGTGTGGGCTAATCTAACTTATTTCCCATCTGGTAAAAAAAAACTCATTAATTGTTCCATGATGTGGAAGTTGCTTGAGGGCTTCCCCCAGACACCTTCTCCAACACTGTAGGCTGGAGAACTTTCCATATCAGCTTGGAAAAACCACTTCATGTTTTTTAATGGCTGCATACTATTCCCCATGATGGTGAGAGCATATTTTATCTAATTGGTATTGATGTACACATAGCTTTTTAACAGAGAGACAGCAAGGAAGGTCAACTGAGAGTCTTTGGTTTCAAATCCAAGCTCCAGTATATGCTGGCTGTGTGACCTTGGACGAGTCACTTAACCTCTCTGTTCCTCAGTTCTCTCATGTGTAATGTAGGGATAGTCATCGCATCTATCATCGCATCTAGGGAATTAAAAGGTAATATGTGCAAAGGATGTAGAACAGTGCCTGGGACATACTTGGTGCTTAGCAAATGTTAGTTAGCAGTCTTAGTATGCTAGTTAGTATATTGTGAATTTTTTACAATAATTGGAAAAATCCACAAGGAAGTGATTTAACAATTTTTGCATGCTCCCTGTCTTCATGTCTCCATGACTAGGGTTTGAAAGCAGGTTTTAAGAAACTAGCTAACTAGAAAAACTAATATCTGTTAATAATAGAAATTTTAGAAATAGAAAAAAGAAAATTACCCACGTAATTACTGTTACTAGCTTTGGATTATTTCCAGTGTAATTCTCTCTCTTGTGAGGGTAAGTTTTATCAGCCTTTATTTCTAAGCATATAATGAGATTCATACCAAATTGAGTTTGTATCCTGATGTTTTTTCCCTCTTAAAATTTTTTATTTCCAGATTTATTGAAGTATGATTGACAAAAAATGGTATATATTTAAGATGTACAATGTGATGTATGCATATACATTGTGAAATGATCACCACAGTTAAGCTAATTAACACACCTATCATTTCCATAGTTACCATTTGTGTGTGTGTGGTGAGAATATTTACGTTTTGTCTTTGCAGATTACAAGTATACAATACAGGAACATTAACTGTAGTCATATCCTGCACATTAGGTCTCCAGAACTTATTCATCCTATAACTGGAAGTTTGTCCTCTTTGATCAGCATCTCTATTGTTTTGTTTGATTCCTCACCCCCCACCCCCACAGATTTTAGAGCTGGGTGAGGAGAATAAGGAAAAAGGAGGGACAAGTGCAGGAACCAACAAGCCCAGCCCAGAGTCAGGAACAGAAATTTCCCTACATTTCAATCCACCTGCAGAAGAGACTCCTTGTCCTAAGGTTTGAAATGACCCCCCACTTCTCACCCAAGTTAGAATTAACGGTAACTCGAGGGGGTCCCACGATGTGTGGGGTTATCCATCCTAGGGAGGATGCTGTGTGCGTTCATAGAGGGAGTGTGTGCCCGTGCATTTTACATTTCAAACATCTGCCATCAAGAGCTTTGTTTAACAGGCGCCTTCAGAGAGCCAGGCCAGGAAACTCTCAAGTCCAGAGACGGGCTTTGATTTCTGAGAGCACATTAAAGGCCTGTTTTTGATAGAAAAGTAATTCTCGGCTGCTGAATAAGAAATAGTCCTCATCCATAATGCATGGTCCTTTAGAAGAAAGAGAGAGAAGGAAGTCTAAATCTAGCAGAGGCTTGAAAAAGATGAGAGTGATTGAGCCGTCCATTCAGAACAGGCTGGGTGCTTTCCCCAGCGAATTCAGCTTCCCTCTGGCTTGCTGTGGAAGGTCCCCAGTGGGGGGCTTACCTGATGGGGGGGTGGGTGTTGGCATCAGGAAGAGCTGAAAAGGAAGCTCCACGGTGGTAAGGAAGAAGTAACAAAAACCAGATAGAGACCAAACACTTGTAGGGGATGTTTTCTAACTCAAAGATAACTCTACTCAAATATTCTAGATCCTTCCGAGGTTTTATTTTGGGATCCTCATTTTGGCTGTAGTGTTCACCAACTGAAACACAACTACAGAAAGCGGGGGAAGGAAACATATGGGTTTGGGGGGGGGGGGTGCGGGCCTTGGCTGAATTACATCTCCACTGGCCTAAATATATCATCCAGACGCAGGAAGGAGCCTGTTTAACATGTTGAGAGACATTTCTAGAGCCTGTGAGCTGTCCATTCATTGTTATTTGGTGTCTGTTCAATCATGGTAACAGTGAGGGACTTCCCAGGGCCCTCGGCTGCTAGAAAAGGTTAGTTTGGGAAACATTGTGGGCAAAAGTTTGTAGTAGGTTGAATGCCCCCCAAAGAGATATATCCAAGTCTTAACCTCTGGTACCTGTGATGTAACCTTCATAGAAATAGGGTCTTGGCAGATGTCACCTAGCTCAGGATGGGGATAAAGTCCTCCTCGATTGGAATTTAAATCCAATGACTGGCATCCTTACAAGAAGAGAAGAGGATGCCAAGGGCCCTGAGAAAACACAGGCAGACATTGGGGTGATATGGCCACAAGCCAAGGAACACCTGGAGCCCCAGGAGCTGGATCAGGTGAGGAATGGATTCTCTTCTAGAGCCTTCGGAGGGAGTGCAGCCCTGCCAATACCTTGACGTCTGGTTTCTGGCCTCCAGAAGGGTGAGAATAGATGTCCGTCATTTTAAGTCTCCCAGATGTGGCGAGTTTTACAGCAGCCATAGGAAACTCATACAGTTGCAGGACTGTGTCCCTCTGGCCACTTTTGTCCCACTGTCCCATCTCTTGTAGGTTCTAGCCACACTGGCTTTCTCACAATTTCCGTTTTTTTCCCATTGTCTTCCCTAAGAGGGGCTTCACCCGTGCTGTCACCCTGGCTACTTGCTTCTAACGTTGACAGCCCCCCCGCCCCGGCTTTTCAGAATTAAGTTCTCCTTATCACAAAAACCTCTCCCGACCTGACCCCCACCCCAAAGTATATTTTGTCCCCCCAGATTGTGCCAGGGACTTCCCAGGGTTGGGTATGATAACCTCTTTATGTGACTAACGTGCCCCTCCCACCAGACCTTACAATTCATTCACTCAACAATGTTACTTGAACACGGACCCAATTGCAAGCGCCCGTCTAGGCATGGGCGAAGAGAACTGCATATGCAAAATTTTCTGTTTTTAAAAAATATTGGTGTTCTAATATGTATCAGCAGCCTATCACTGGTACTGTGGCTTTAAGAATTAGATGGGGGACAATATGTAAAAAGCACAGGACAGTGTCTGGTGCCTAGTCAGAACTCAATAGATTCTAGTTGTGGCTGCGGTTCCTGTTATTAAGAAGTTATTATTGGAATAAAACAGTCTGTAGCCGAAACAGAACATGACTCTGAGCCAAATTTTGCCCGTGGGCCCATTATTCTTTTGTGAGCAAGAGAAGGAAAGAAACTGTCGGCTGCGTAGGAAAATGGATATACCTTTACGCCACTGTCTGGCTCCTGTGTGTGCCTCACTCTGACACACACACACACACACACACACACACACACACACACACACACACAACCAACCTCAGCCCCCTGTCTGCCATGCCACCCCACATAATTGGCCCTGGAAGCCAGCTTTCCCAGTGGCTCTGAGGCCACAGGGAAAGACCTCAGAATACATTGCATTCCAGGGTTGAGCTGGCAGGAGCAGCAACAAGCCACCTATTGCTGCTGTAACACACACACACACACACACACACACACACACACACACACACACAAGTGTTGTGGCTTAAAACAACACTCATTCATTATCTTATGGTTTGGAGGTTCGAAGTCCAAAATGGATCATCAGCAGTGGGCTCTTCCTGGATGTTCTAGAGGAGAATTTGTTTCCTGGCCTTTTCCGGCTTCTACGGAACCTTGGCTCATGGCTCCCTTCCTTTTCCAAGTGGATTCTGGGATGCAGACCTTCCCAAAGGCATCCCGGAGAATATTGCGTAGATGAGGGCTTAAATTAAGCGATGTGCCATAGAGTGTAGTGGGAATGGGAAGGAGAGATGGCTGCTCGGCAAATACACCATGGCCTGACCCGTCTACTCTGCCTCCTCCTTCTTCATGAACCAGCTGCCCTGAGTCCTCTCTCTGCCCGCCCCCCACCTTCCCTTCAGGCCACTGAGCTTCCTGTTTCCTGTACCCAGACTAATCTTCCCAGAGATCTCTGGGAGGCGGGTCTAACTTGCCACTCAAATGCGATGGCACCCTCTTGGGAAGGCCTTCCTGACTGTAGCAGTGAACTTGGGCTCATAACAAAGTATCACAGACTGGGTGGCTTAAACAGCAGAAATTTATTTCTCACAGGTCTGGAGGCTGCAAGTCTAAGCTCGTGGCTCCCTGTGTCTTCATGTGGCTGCCCCTCTGTGTGTATGTGTCCTGATCTCCACATCTTATAAGGACACCATTGTATTGGAGTAGGTCCCCTCTAGGGGACCTTATGTTAATTTAATTATCTCTTTAAAGACTCCAAATATATGTCTCCAAAGACAGTTATATTCTGTGGCACTGCAGGTTGGGACTTCAAAATATGAATTTTGGAGTTGCGCAGTTCAGCCCATCACACTGACCATCCTATCTGAAGTGCCCTCATTATGACCAATCCCTCTTTATCCCGTATCTTATTTCATGTTCTTCAGAGCATTTATCACTTTCTGAAATGGCCTTAACCAATGATTTGATTACTTATCTATTGTTTATTAGCTACTCTAGATAGGTGCTGTCCAATGGAAGTATAATTTGAGTGCATACATAGCCAGATACATAATTTAAAATTTTCTAGTCATCACATTGGAAACAAGTAAAAAATAACATGGGTTGAATTAATCTTACTAATATATTATATTAATCCAATATATAAATAATATCATTTCAAGATATAGTCAATATCAACATTATAAGTGAGATATTTTATGGTTTTCTTGTAGTAAGTATTTGAAATCTGGTGTGTATTTTACACTTAACAGCACATTTCAGATTGGCCCAGCTCAAGGGCTACATGGGGCTTGTGGCTCCATATTGGGCAACACAGCTTTAGAATGTAATTTCCAGGAGAGCAGACCCTTATTCCTTTTATTTGGCATATATCCCCCAAGCCCAGTACAGATATTCAGCATTTGCGGAATGGCTGACTAAGTGGATAGGAAATGTTTTATCTATGATTTGCCTCCCTTGTCATACCCAGGCCAGACTTTGTTAGTCAGGGTGGTTTTAAGAGTTGGGAGAAAATCCTGAGGTCTTGTGAGAGTTACTGCCAAAAGATTGGAATTGTCCCACCAGTTGACCCTACTTGCTGTCTCTGATCTAATCCGTACCCAGCTTGCACACCTTTGTCTAGTGCTGATTACTTATGGCGATTTGATTTGCAGCTTTGTTGCTTGTCTGGGACATGTGCACTACCAGCGTGAAACTGACACTCAAATCCTCACTTGCCAAGAAGCCCTCTGCTGAGGGCTGGCCAAGTTGCGCGGTGGTTAAGTGCTGGCTTGGGAAGCCAGCGGCCATGGTTCGGGTCCCACATATGAGGGCCAGTGACACTGCCCTCAAAGAAAAAAAAAAAAAAAGAAGCCCTTTGGTGAAGAGGGGTGTCAGGGCAGTAGGTCCAGCTCCCATTTTGACAGACTGGAAGAACGTTTGACTTTGGGTAACTTTCTTGCTTCCTAAACATCAGCCCTTCAGGAGTAAGAAACAGTTGCAGATTTATCTATTTATTTACCTTGGAGAGCCCACCACACTTCGTTTTGCTTGATTTCTTATTCCTCCCGCTGCAGCATTGCTGAACTTTACGTTGTGCTGGAATCATGATTCAGCTTTTAACCATGCTTCTAAAAATTCTGTTCCCAGCCTAGCACAAGCAGACCCAAACTGACACATTATTTATAAGTCTAATTTAGCTCTTGATAGTGCAGCATTTCTGCTGGAGCCTGCAAGCCAGGGTGGCTTTGATCTTGTCTGAGGTTCTTTGCAGACAGAATTGTTCATGGGTTTGAGAGCCCAGAGGATGCCCAGAGCTTCAGGGGTCCCTGCTAGGGAGTGTTATTTCACAGAGCCCATCTCTCCTGGGTTCCGTGGGGGCCTGGCAGGACCTGGCAGGAGTTGGGTTGAATCCACATGTGCTGGGATGTCATTGGAGGGCTCTGAGCAAAGGAGGGATATGACCTGACTGGGGCTCTCTAGGGTCCCTCTGGCTGTGAGAGAGGGGGAGCAGGGGAAGATAGGGAGCAGAGCAACGGTCCAGGCAGGAGGAGATGGTGGCCTGGCCAGTCTGCAAGTCCAATGGCTTCTCTTTCATGGCCTTCTCATCACCTCCAGGACATGGCAGGAGGAATGATGCTCATCCCTACAATAGTGGGATCTTCTGAAAGACTTTGGGGGGGCCTCAGAGTGACCTACCTGCCAGGGTTTTTCTGGAACATTTATAATAAGGACGAATGAGATGACTGCTCAGAAGCTGGGGACATCTTTTGGAAGAGGGTTCTTTTCTATTGTTCTGAAATTTGTGGAGACTATTAAATTTATCTAATTCTACAAAAAGAAAAAAGTCTAAGGATTGTGCCAGTCCTTCAAAGGAGTGTGTGGTCTGTTAGGCTGGAGGAGCGGAGGAATGTTCCAGAACTCTTTGAGCTCCCAAGCCGGTGTCGCGCTGCTGCCTGAAATGTCACCATTAGAGACATGCACTGCCCTCATCCTGTTTCCTCTCCTCCCTCCCGCCCACTCCATTTTTCGGTGCAGTCACGGCTGGGCACGTGATTGCATTTTTGCTTTTTTCCAGCCATAATGACATGAAAGCAGTAGGAGCAGAGCAGGCGGATTCTCTGAGCAAGGAGATCAAAGAAGAATGGATGCTTTGGGGATTCTTTACAATTGCCCTGAAGCAGCATGTGGCTGGTCATCGTGGGGGGCCTAAGGAGGAGTGGGTGTTGCAGGCAGCACCGAGCCAAGCCACCTTCCGTTACAATTCTTGGGCTTGGTCTCCTGTCACTGGAACAACAGGATGGGAAGCAGCAGCTGTTTGGGAGACTGGTAGGGATCTGCCACCATGGATTCTGACTCGAAAGTATAGCCTTATTACTTATGAAACATGTGAGCTCAGGAAAGTTAGAAAACCTTGCTGGGAATTACGATTCTCCTTACCTCAGAGAGTTATGAAGGGTCATATGTAATCCAGGTAATGGTTTGAGCACAGAGAGAACAAGGTCATACAGCAGGTAAATGACATAGCTGGGATTTGAACCCAGGCAGTGTGATGCTAGAACATGCACATGCTTAACCACCATCTCTGAAGAAGAGTTTAAAAAGCATGGCCACATTTAATCGGCTTATGTTAGTAGTCTGCTGAATCAGTTCATAATCGTGTATTCATTCATCATGCTTTGATCACTAATGTCCCCTGGATCCCTGAAGTGGCTGTGCTCCCTGAATGAGCCTCAGCATGTTTATCTATAAACCTCTTTCCCACAGACGTCTTGGAGGATTCAGCCATCATGGATGGAGAGCCCAGCCCAGAGCCGAACAGTACCTGGTCGGTAAATGCCTCCTCCCTTTTCACTTGTTGCCGCCTGTGCAACCACACAGGATTTATAGAAAGAATTCCTTCAGCCGGAGCCTTTGAGAAACTTGAAGTAGTGGCACCCCTTTTCTCCAAGTGGAAATGATCCCACCTCCACATGGGTCCACTACCCTCCCCGTTGCTCAGAGCAAAATTCTCTCCCTCACTCTCACATCCTGTAAATTCACCTCCAAAATTATCTCAAGTTCATCCTACGTCTGCCATGCTAGCTGAAGCCACCATGTCTATGGAGACAGCTGCAGTAGCTTTGGAATTTTCTCTCTGCTTCCACTCTTACTCCCCGTGGTGGACCTCAAGTTAGCGTTCTGAAGTGTAAGTCATGAAACACTTATGCTCGAAACCCTCCAGAACCTTCTCAGAACAATGAGAATAAAACCCAAGGTACTCACCATGGCCTACACGGCCAGGCGTGATGCATCCCCTCGGCCTCCTGCCATCTCCCTCTTGTTCACTGTCTCCAAGCACATTTCTCTTACTTACATTTGTTGAACATGCCAATATTGTTCCCATCTCAGGGTCTTAGCCCTGCTGTTCCCTCTGCCTAGAACACTGTTCCCTCATTTCTCCATATGGCAGGCTCATTCCGTTCTTTCAAAACTTAATTCAAATGCCTTTTTTTCAGAGAGGGTTTTCATGAATTTGTGATTAAAAGCAACCACTCCTGTCTCTCATCACTGTTTTATTCCCTTCATAGGAGGTTCTACTAATGAGAATGATTTTGTCTGTTTTTATCTCCTCATTTATTATCTGCTATCCCTGGTCTGTAAGCTCTGGTCATAGGGATCTGGTCCATCTTATTCATCACTGGGGGTCAGTACTTAAAAGAGTGTCTGGCACATAATAAGTGCTCAGTAAATATTTGCTGAATGAATAAATAAAATTATAGCTCTAATACCCCAAAATCTATTCATAGTTTTGGCATCTCTTCGTTTACTTCTTAGATGAGAGGTTCTGATTGGTTGTCTTTTAGGCATGGTGTGCTATGACCACCTGGCATTAATGGACCTTCTTTAGAAGGGGAGAGCCTTTTCAATGGGATGGGGAGGAAATTCCTGAGGTGTGTGGCATCATTCCCTTAGCCAGATCCTGAAATCATTTCCCATTATCCACAGCATCAAGTCCACAAAGCCTTCACCTTGATCTTGAAGGTCACTTCATTTCAGCCCTATCCCACTTGTCTACCCTCCTCTCTCCAATCTTAGATCTCTCCAGTTCTGACTTCCCTACTCCCATGTGTTCTCATCTTTGACTCAGTTCCACTCTCCCAATCTGACAGCCTTCCCATCTCTAGCTTCATACAATAAGTTTAGAACTCTTCACTTGGTCTAATATTTTGGAAGAATATTATATGTTGGGTAGAACTCACCTGTAAAACCATCTGGGTCCAGGGCTTTTGAGGAGAAGATTGGTCATTACCATTTTTAAATTTTGTGGAACATACCTACCAATGTTCTTTTAAAGCTCATACTTGCTAAATTTAATATCAAATATCTGGAACACTTGTAGGTCTGTTTCTATATTCTGTTTTTCTCCTTGAGCTTATTTATTGATATGCCTGGTGACTTTCAATTGAATATTGGACATTGTGTTTGAAAACTTACAACGTCTTTGAATTACATTTCCCTCCAGAGATGAGTTGCCCTGTCTTCTGGTAGGCAGCTGGTATAGGAGGGATCACTTCAATACAATCAGGGACCGAGATGATTCTAGTTACCTTAGGGTGTCATCCTCCAGGCACCAGCCTCTGATGCTGTGTAGGGTTGTCCTCCTTGGCAGGTCCTGAACTCAGTGATTTGCCTTCTCAGTATGAGAAGACTGCCCCAAACTATGCTGTGTTTTTCAGGTTGTTTTCCTCAGACTCTGCCATGTGCAGCTTAAGAACTCAGAAAATGCCTCAAGAGGAAAAACCATGTACTAATGAACTCACTTCCCTGAATTCTTCTTCTAGAGATCTTGTGCCTTCAGGTCCTGGATGCTTTAGCAGCTCAGAACTCCAACTTTTGACTTTCAGTTCCATGAGATTGCTGAAAGCTCTCTATCTATCTATCTATCTATCTATCTATCTATCTATCTATCATCTATCTATCTATCTTTGGGCAAGTTCTTAGACCTTGGAGGCTCCCTACTGAGTGGTGATAAGAAGATTGTTAAGATTAAATGAATTAGTCCAAGAGACTCAGCTCTCAGGAGTCTGGTAGATGGAACCTGAGCAATTCATCCAAGGAGACTCAGCTAGGAAGAACAGAAATTGGGGATCTATAATCTTCTGTCCACATGGTCTCCCTCTCTGGAAGACGGAGGGGCTTCAGTGTGAGAAAAGGAAAGATCTTAACAGCTTTAGGAGGCTGCTCAAGCTCTGGGATTCTGCATAAAGGCTCTGCCCCCCCGCACCAGACCAACACCTTTCAGACCCCACTCGTGTCATAACAGCTTTTTGGAAGAGCCAGTTAGGTGACAGAATGTTGTCCAGTAATGACCATGGGAACACTCTCCAGTGCTTTTGTAGGACAGGAAGTGTGAATGATTCTGTCCCACTCATTTGGGCAGAGAGCAGACCTAGGTGGCCTACCCAGCAAGCAGTGGCCTTTCAGTGTCATGCCTGTAAATCGCCTTCTCACCTCTGCCCCACCCTAACCTCCCACTCCAACAAGAACTATGGGAAAATGCCTCTGAGGCAGAGCAGCTTAACACTCAAGCATAGAAATGCAGTGGGCTTTTTTTTTTTTTAAATTTCTGCCATTTTTGGAAGCTGGTTTTATCACTTCTGAGTCTCTTCAGAGTCCCTAGCATTGCTTGCTTCTTTTTAGATGGTGTTTTCTCCTGGGAAATTTGTTTTGCCACCTCTCTGCTGTGTGATCTTAGCTAATGAAAAGAGCTCCTCACTCTGGGAAGTGTTTTTCACAGTTCCCAGAGCCCTTTTACAGCATCATCCTGAGGAGGAGGTAAGGTGGTGGGTTTGGTTAGCCCATTTCATAGATGATGAAGCTGAGGTTGGGAGTGGTGACATTTGCAGATGATGGTAGCCTGCTGAGCTGTCTGTGCAGGGGTGAGGTTCAGTGTTTTAAAACAGTCAGCTGTGGGGTTGGAGCAGAGCCCAGAATCCCCAGCTGTGCCAGGCACTGGCCATTTAGCTGCAGGATCACAGGTCCAGGTGGCACCAGGGGCAGGTCTAGGGTGACAGGAGAGCATTCAGATCTCAGGGCAGGAGCTACATACTGGTGCAGGTTACTGACAAATGGTGCCAGTACGTGGCATTCAGGATTCCCGGGTTGCAAGCAACAGAAACTACTTCTGGCTGACTTAAGCAATGAGGGCCTGTCTGTCAGCTCAGGCTGCTATAACAAATAACCACAGACTGGATGACTAAAGCAACAAACATTTACTCTTCACAGTTCTGGGGGCTGGAAGTCTGAGGTTACAGTGCCAACATGGTCAGGTTCTGGTGAGGACTCTCTTCCAGGTAGCAGATGACTTCTCGTATCCTCACATGGCAGAAAGAGAGCGAGCTCTGAGGCTTCTTATAAGGGCACTAATCCCTTATAAGGGCTCCACCCTCATGACCTAATTACTTCCAAGAGACCCCCACCTCCTAATATCCTCACAATTGGATTAGCGGTTCACATTGGGAGGGACATAGACGTTCAGTCCATTGCAGGGGACTTTAACTGAAGGACATGAGGGTGGCTCACAGAGTGGATGGAAAGATAACCAACAAAGCCCAGGAAAGATGGGAGGAGATTGCTCCAGGAACCTCTGTGGCAGGAAGTCTTGGGCAGTGTCTTTGGAGCACTGCTCTAAGGATGAACCACCTCCAGCATTTTGGTCCTTGCACCATGCAGGAGAGAACCTGGGGTGTTCAGCTTGGGTCACATGTCTTCCTCTTGGCTGAGGGAGGGCAGAGAGCCTTGACTGACAGCCTTACCAATACTGTGTGCTGTGGGGGCTGAGTGGTGCTCCGAATAAATATTGAGGTGCTATTACTAGAAAAGGGGCCACTGGAAGCTGAATAGACAAAAGCAACAGATGTCTGTTGCAAGTGGAGTGAAAGCAGATCAGAAGATGTGTGTGCTAAGCAGGCCCTTCATTGAGAAAACGGAAGTACATGATGCCCAGAGCGGTTCAGAGACTTACCTGTGATCACAAGGCGCGATATTATCACCAAAGCTATCTGGGACCAATCAGTGGGTCATCTTTTCTTCCCCAGACATTGACTTTCTAAGAAAACTTCACTCCAACAAACAGGCTCAATAGATGTTGGCTAATCTTCCCTTTGTTTTCACTGTACACCTACTGTGTGCAGTCATTGCGTGGTTGTACTGGTGACAAGGTTTCCCTCCCTGACAACCACAGCAGCTCCTGAGCTCTGGGGACAAGGCCACATTCTCACTTTCTTGGTGAGCTTCATCTCTTGACACAGCTGTCAAAGCCAAATATCAAAACTGTGATTTCAAAGGTTTACTGACATTGTGTTCAAGCTCTGTCACTCCAACAAGACTTGTCAATCAAACCAGAACCTGTTTTTTCCTTTCTGTGTGGTGGCTATATTTTTACAACAAGGTGGGACTCCTTTTTCCTTTTTTGATGACTATGTTGAACTCTCCCAGCTGCTCTATATATTCCTTAAACGTCAAGTGTGGCGAAAGCACACGCTACATCTATCTTCAGCAAACATCCCCACCTCCACGTCATCACTGTCGTCACCATCATCATCACCATACTGCTTATCTACGAAGCTTTATATTTTTAGAGTCTTTTCACATGTATTATCTCATTTGACTCCCACAATACATCTTGAAACCCGAGCAGAGCAGTGAACATCTCCCTTTCTCTGGCGAGGAAATGGAGACATGAGAAAGGTGAGGCTCAGCCTCAGCCTAACACTGGCTACTGGCAGAATCAAGTCTCGTCTACCCATATTAATTTGGATGCTCACATAGAAAGTCTGAATTTTCTTTTTTTTTTTTTCCAGCTGAGCCGTCCTGCCACCTGTTGGCAGCTCAATGGCAGGTCAGCTCAGGCCCATGTGGGAATTGAACCAGCGACCCTGCTGCTCAGAGCTTGCACTCTTGAGCAAGCTCCCAATGAGCTGAGCCACTCGGCCAGCCTGAGAGTCTGAATTTTCAAATCACAAATTCAGACGTGCAAAACATGTACACTTTTGTCCTACAGTTGAGCTCAACCTCCCATTCTTCTGCCCAGTGATGGAAATTGGAATCAAGTTGAAGGAATCATTTCCAGGTTTTTTTCTCAGTCATTTCAGGTTTAAACTCAGCTGTTTTGGGTTTCCCTCACCCGCACCCCAGAGTGGCACCTCTGTGTGGAGGGGCTTATGTTGGGTCAAGATGAGAGAGGAGAACGTTATGTTTTCACCCTTAGAATCCCTCCATGCTGGTTTCAGCAGCTGATACCCGAGTCCTCACTGGTGTCCAGTTGATGGACCAACACCAATTTGTTCCACTATGAGCTTTTCTCTGTCCACTGAGCCACTGTCTGTCATCTTTTTGCTTTCTTTGAGGGCTTGGAGAACTTCCAGATGCCTCCTAACCCTCTGAGATGACAGGAGACAAGAACTCACAGGTTCTCTCATGCCGCCATGTTGGTGGGAACGGGAACCGAACCTGCAGGTTCCTGATCATCACTTTCATCAGGACCATAAACCTGGTGAGTGGGTTTGCTCTCTCCCTCACCACCTGCTCTTGATTGAGAGGGAAGGAGGGGATTCCTTTAAGGGACAAGCTTGTCTTCTCTCTGAACCTTCCCTTACTCTTAGCCTGTGGAATCATGTCATTTTAAAGGCACATTCAACTCGATCACATATGTCTTAGAAGGGTTTTTTTTTCCCCCCTTCTGTTGAAATGTACTGACTCTTTAATCATCATCTGTTCTCCCTCAGGATTGTTTAGGTTTATGGATGGTTTGTGTTTGTGGCATATTGTTGTTTAGGATGTAAACATTGGCTTTTGCCCTTTCTCTGTCCTCTTTGCTGGAACTCTAAAACCTGCATCTCAAGACTTTCAACCTGAGAGGGTTTCCTCTTGACTTTGGTTGTTGATGCTGTGACCTCTCTCTCCAGAGGCAGTAGGTTCAGCGTGTACCGCAAAGTACGGGGAACGGCAATGTCCCCAGGCAAAAGCGACTTATTAGAAATGATAAATCACAGATGGTAATAGCACTACATCACCTGCCTACAGTAATAATGCTGAGGAAGAGGTTCATGAGCATTTAACCCTGCTGTGAAATCAGACAGGTTTTCAGAGAAGGCTATTCCTTTAGGTTAATTTTAGGAGGGCTGTAGGAGCTTTGTGAAACCCCAAATATTTCATCTCATGTTGAACATACTAATAGGAATAACACATGGAATTATCACCGTATCACTATTCCCAGGTCTGGGCCAAGTGCTTTTCCGTAGTCACGTGATCTTCTCAGGAAGTGGCAGGACTGTTTATCATTCCTGTTGTGCAAGTGAACTGATGGGACTTGATCAAGGCCACACCGAGAGGAAGTAGCAGAGTCTAAATGCAACCCAGTTCTGTCGGACCCATGCTGGTTCCCGCCTCAGATTTGGGGCCATCTTCCTTGAAGTCCCAAGAAGCACGAGCCCCAGCACCCTTTCCAATTCTCTCTGTCCCTAAGCACTGGTAAGCATTTGTACTCTCTTTTACAGTAACTGCTCAAAGTATCACACTTTGAAGGTGAAAATGCCACCCATGGGCAGGGGGATATTTAGCACTACTTTAAAAAAAAAATTAATCCTCTCCAAAAAAGTGAGGACTGTGTAGTAGGCTGGGTTCCCACAACCTCACACCCTTCATCCCAGGGCTGGCAGTCGTTAGACGTATCAGGTGAGATTCGGCCAATGGGAAAGAAGGAACCGGCTGTACAACTTCCAGGTTATGATCTCAGGACCCCCAAGAGGTTTTAGTATTAGTGAGTTTCATTGCCATGTGGGAAGTTTGTGGGAAATGCCAATACTTGGGCCTCACCCCACAGCTTTCGATTCTGTAGCTTGGGGTAGGTCAAGAAGTTAGGTTTTTCACAAGTTCCCCACTGGCCCTCAGTGTAGGGGATCTGCAGGCCCTTCTTTGTGGAATTCTACATCAAACCTTCCATCCCTGCCAGTAACAGCTTGGAGGCCCAACTTAAGGCAGACTCTGGACTTTGAACTAGCTTCAAAGCAGCTTGGTGTAGTGGGATTCAGGAGACCTGGGGTCAAGTTCAAGCCTCATCCTAAGTAAGTCTGTGCAGCTTCTCTGAGCCTCAGTTTTATCATATGGAAAACAGGCAGTAACCAATGTGAGTGTGTGAGCTGAGCAAAGTCACTAGAGAGGTTTCACCTAGTTCATTGTGGCTGGAACAGAGAGAGGAGGAGATGAGCTTCAGGAGAGGGTGGGGCCTTGTCAGCCTCCAAAAGTTTGGACTTCTTGCCCTTTGGCAATGGGGAGCCCTGAGAAGATTTGGAGCAAGGAATGATGGGAGTGAAGGCAGAAAGACAGGTCAAGAGGCTGATGCAAGGCAGTAAGCAAGGATGGATGGTGGCCTGACCTGAACAAGTGGTACCACAGTCAGAAAGAAGTAGGCTGGATAGGTAACTGGGAGAGGATGATGTCAAGGTCTTGGAGATGGATCCAAGTGGGGCAGGAATGTAAGAGCAATCTGGGCACCCCTCCATGCTTAACATCCAAAGCAGTGCCTGGCACATGGGAGACACTCAAAAATAACTATTGGATGAATGAGCAATTGAGGGAAATATCTTAGTTCTAGACCCTGTCTGGTTATGAAGAACAGATGAGATCTTCATTTGAAAGCATCGGAAACTTGTATAAATTCAGAAAGTGGTTCGGCTACTGAAAGAGATTCCCAAATTAGCAATGGCTGCAACATAAGAGAAGTTTATCTTTCTCTCTGCATACGCATATGGGGCCAGTGGGCCAGCTTCACAATGATCTGAAACCCAGGCTATTTTCCTTTTTGTTCTTCCATCTTCCATGCAAG
This sequence comes from Aselliscus stoliczkanus, assembly GCA_033961575.1. Lineage (NCBI taxonomy): Eukaryota > Metazoa > Chordata > Mammalia > Chiroptera > Hipposideridae > Aselliscus > Aselliscus stoliczkanus. The sequence goes on along the minus strand of CM066738.1, from coordinate 8,790,840 downwards.
GAATCAATCTCATAGGCCAAAATAGCTGCTCTAGCTCCTGCCTCCACATCTGCATTCCAATCATCTTCATTTTATCTGTGTGCCAGCCAGTGGCAAATGGGAAAGAGCATGGACTTCCTATAAGGACATGATCCAAAAGTTGTACACAACACTTCCAGTCACGTACTATGGGCCAATCGCCAGTTATATGACCACATTCAGCTATAAGAGAGGCTGAGAATTGTAGTCTTATTCCAGCAATCCTCTTCCCAGCTAAAACATGAAGGTTCTATCTAAACAGAGGGAAGAGAACAAATATTGAAGGTGAATCTTAATGGAGTGATGCTGGGATGAGGAGGAAATAAAAAGTTCAGGAGGCAAGACTGCTGAAGGGTGTCAGGAGTTCAGTGGAAAGTGGTACGGGTTGTTTCCAGAAGAATCCACAGGCAACTTATTCACCCAGTCGAGAAAGAGGAGAGCAAGTAGGAACTTCCAGCCTCAAGGCTTCGATGAGCTTCCCATGCAAAGTGCCCTGTTCTGTTAGGTGGCAGATGTGCCCATGTCACTTCTTCCTCATTCTCTCCCACAGCCACCCTTTCTCCACCCTGGCCCCCACCTATCAGAGGAAGGGACTTACTAGGGTGGGTGGGTGGGGAAAGGGCTCCTTGGAATCCTGGCCCTGAGAGAAGAAATTGTGGACCTGGCTGAGAAGGTGAGAATTGACCCAAGCCGACAGTGGCAAACCCATCCCTTTAGCAGACAGGCAGGTGCAGGTCGGAGCAAGAGAAACAACTGAGAAGGCCACGTGGCCGGCTGGAGGGCTGCTGTTGGCTCCACTGAGTTTTTGCCACTGTCTGGCCCTGCTTCTGGTTGTGGGGCTGAAAGCACATGGCACCCGTCCTGAAGGGCTCCAGTTGCTGAAGTGTGCCAGTCCCACCCTGGAGAAGGTCGACAACACGGTTGGTTTTGCAGATTCTAGAAAGTAATGTTTAATGTTACCATGCTAATAATCCAGTATAATGTGGTGTCAAGCTTGTTTTTGTGGCACAGTTTCTGTTTATTTAGAACACCGTGGGGACACTTTTCAGCGGTTTCCAAGGAAATTAAATATGGCAGCAGGGATTGCCAATTTGGGCATTTACAGAGGGCTCTGGAGGCAGCCCTTATAAAGCATTCAGGGTTGTTTTACTGGCAAACGGATGCTCAGTGGAGCAGCGGCTTCTGTCTTCTGTCTATCTTGAAGCCTCATCCATCCAGCCTAACACCCAGCATGAGTGTAACTAGAACCTCTTCGACAATAGGGACCTGAGGACAACAGGTTGCCACCTTGACTTTCCAGTGTAAGCCAACAACTTTGGGCAGGTCACTTCAGCTCTCCAAGGCCTCGGTTTCCTAATCTGCAAAATGGAAACAACTATACTTTCCGAGGCTGTGGTTAAATGAGACATGAATACAAATGTGAGGCACTGTCCTAGGAAGCATTTTCTAAACATTAAGTGCTGCTTCTGCTGATACTGCTTTGTGAGTAACACTGAGCACGCATGATGAGCGAAACCCAGTGACGGAGGCAGGAAGAAAGGCTTGAGTATCATCAGCTCAGGACAGTGTGGTCTGGTTCCCATTTCTAAAAGCAGACAGTGGGTGTTTGCCACCAACCACTCCTTCCCCAACCTTCTAGCTTTTCCTTCAGGTAAATACCTTGTCCCAGGCAGTCGGTGCTTTGCTAAAAGCTGACACCACCCTTGCTGCTGTAGTGGGTCCTGATTGGCTCACAGGCATCCACATGGTCCATTTCTGCTCAGTCATTGGTTCACAGGTAAACATGTGACCCAGGGGACCCAATCAGGATGCATCTTGGTAGACCCAGCCCTGGGATGTGACTGTAGGAAGGTGTAGCTGGTGAGGTTGCAGGTGACCTTGCTGAGATGGAAGAGCTGAAAAATAGAAAATAGCTGGGGCACAGATGGCATTGATAAGCCTCTGCATTAGCCAACCCGAAAGTTTGATGTTACCTGAACATTTCCTTTGCATAAAACAAATCTGGATGGCACCAACCAGTTCAAGTTGTCTTTCTCCGTTACTTGCACTTCTATACACTGTTGTGATGCATTTAGTACATGTCATTATCTCTTTTCATGTCTGCCTTGGAGAGGACAGGGACCTCTTTTATTATCCTCTGCATTTGCAGCTTCTGCGAGTGTCTAGGACACCTCGGCACTTCATCGTTGAGAATTCATAAGACGTAACTTACCTCATGGAACTTGCAGTCTCTTTGAAAAAATGGAACACAGAGATACGAATCTAAATAAGTTGTGAGACAAGCTGTGACCAATTCCCAGCACTTGTTCTACAGAAAATCAGTGTTGTCATACTTCACCCTCCTCCTTGCCGAGACCTTATAATGCTGTTGTGAATGAGTAGGGCAAACAGTGGATGACAAACCACTCATATGGACCAACTGGGCTTTGGGAAAAGATTGCCGGAGAGGCAGGGAGTTTTTCTTCCTTAAAAAGTAAGTTGGAATTGTATTGAAAGTCAGAGACAGGCTCCAAAATGGTGTCTGTCAGAACACTTGAATCAAATGGGACAAAAAAATTGGCTACAAAATGGCTGAGAGAGAGAGAGAGAGAGAGAGAGAGAGAGAGAGAGAGAGAGAGAGAGAGAATATGAGAGAATTTAGGTTGGTGTGAAAGAAAAATCTAGGGGTAGATGGGTCTTCAACACACAAATGTGAGTGGAACCTCAGCTTCTGGCCATGGCTCGGGTTTGCCTTCCTCTGTGTTGGCTTCAGTCTCTTGCTCTGCCTGGGAGCAAATGGTGACAGTGCCTGCCACCCACACATCCTCATGGCCTCACAGTAAATGGACAAGAGCTGGGGTCTCCTTCCTCATTGGCCCAAGCACCTGTTCCAGAACCAGTCGCTATAACCTGGGGGTGGGGGAGTTTGGTTTGATGTAGTTTAGGCTTCAGTCACATGCTTCACCCCTTTGGTGAAGTCCCATTGTCATTACCTAAGACACTAGGGCCTTATTGTCAGAAGGATGAGGGGTGCTGGAGACAAAATAAAAGCTGTGCAATGAACTGAGAAGGGTGGAAACAAATGGGTTCACCCATTCTCACAGCACATAATCTAGAAGGCCTGCCACTCACTAAATCCAGTGCCGGGAATTTAGTGACACATGAGAGACAGGACCTGGCTTTGAGGAGCTCACAGCCCGGAGGACTGGTAGGAATTTTATTCCTGTCTGACTTTGGATAAGGATAAGACAAAGTTAGGCAGGACCTCCCAGGTCTCCCAGGCCCTTACCCTTATCTCTTCATTCAGTGTCAGATCCCCAGGTCCCATCAAGGAGATGGAGGGGATGTAGACCTTGCCTGGAGAGCTCTGGAAGGACCCAAAACAGATTGGGAAATGTGGCTTCAAGGACAGCGAGAAATGTAGAAACAAAGAGGAAATAGTTCCTCTAGGTGATGCCTTTTTAAGGGCAGAGCTTGCTTATTCCTCTGGGCCCCCCTGGAGCCTGCACAAGGCCTGTCACACAGTAGGTCTACCATCAGGTTGAAAAGCAGTTTCTTGCCATTCCTCCCCTTTTGCCCGCCCACCCCCCACCTCATTAGACTTCTAAGGCTTGGCTTCAAGGGTGAATATTGCTTTATGATATATTTTGATCACTCTACAATGCAAAGTCTAGCGACTGGCACATAGTAGGTACTCAAATGTTTGGTTTTCCAGAACCTCCATAAAAGCATCATGCATCCCCCAAAAAGGGAGGGTCTCTATTCATATAATCTTGTCGCTATAGACTCAGGACTGACTGGTTCTTAAACATGAAGAAAGAGAGAGCAATATAGTGGACTTTGTGATAGTGATCCCTTGCTGAGCACCTACTATGTGTTAGACTCTCTGCCAGGCATTTGACAAGTTCTTTCAAATCTCCACCAACCCTTCACCGTGGGGATTATTATCCCCAGTTTTTCACGAGGCAATGGAGATATAGAGATGGTGAGTAATTAGCTGATTCCTTTAGAGCAGAGATTGGCAAAGCACAGCCCATGGGTCAAATCTGGCCCACCACCTGTTTCTGTAAAGAAAGCTTTATTGGCACACAGCCACAGCCATTCATTTACATAATGCCTACATCTGCTTTTGTGCTACAAAGACAGAGTCGAGTAGTTGCGACAGAGGCCATATGGCCCACAAAGCCTAAAATATTTACTATCTGGCCCTCTACTGAAAAAGTTTGTTGGGCTTGGAGGAAACATTTGAATACTTTCTTTTTTCCAGGCTGGAAATCAGATCAGGAAGGACTCTGTAAGCCCTGGTGAGGACTTGAGACTTGGATTGGCAAGGGATGGCCAATGCAGGGGTTGGACAGGGGAGAAACAGGACTGGCTTTGTGTTTCAGGACTACCCTGGCTGCTGAGGGGAGAATTGCTAGCAGCCAGTGAGCCTTGAGGCAGGGAAACTTGTTAAGGGTCTATTGAAATAATCCAGGTACAAGAAGGCTAGGCTGGACAGTCCCAGTTGAGTGAGCAATTTAGGAGGGAGAGAAAAATCAACAGGAGTTGGCAACTGATTATCTGGGGTAAGGAGGGGAGGAGAGGAATCAGGAGAATACTTGAATTTGAGGGGATTGGAGGTGTCATTCACTGAGCTAGGAAACAGGAGGAGCAGCTGGCACTGGGAACAGGAGTTCAGTTTGGATGGCATTGAGTTTGAGGTATCTGTTGGATGTCTCAGCTGAGATGTCCAGCTGGAGGTCAGCCCTCTGGGTCTGGAGCTCAGAAGGGACAGGTGTGCACTGGAAGGTGGAAATTTAGGCATCGCCAGCACAGAGGTGCCCATGGCACAAAGAGTGAGCTGAACAGTGGGATTCAGTCCTTGAAAACCCACTCTCGCAGCTCCAGCACCGTGGTTCTCCTCCCTATGTGCTCCTGAAACCCTCTCTCAGGTACCATGTGAAGCTCCTGCCAGGGAGGGGAGCCCAGAGCCCAGGAAAACCCAGCCCAACCTCCAGATAGCCAGGCCCTCCTGCAGGCCTCAGGCAGGGAGAGAACCGCCTACCCAGAGTCAGAGATCCCACGGGAGCTAGAGGCTGTCACTCTTCCTGGGAAGTTGATACCTATCCTACTGACATGAGGCCTGTCTAGTGCCTCCCACCCCCAACTGTGTTTCTGCTCTGAAGCATGGCTCCGGGGAGCTGGGATGCACCCCCACAGGGCCATTTTTCTGGAGCTGTTTTCTCCCGTGGGCTCAGGTGAGCACTTGCCTGTTGGAGAGAGCTGGCACCAGCCCCCGCTGGCCCCCGGGTGCCATTTTGAGCATATGCAGCATCCAGAAGGAATGCCCAATGTGGGTCCAGGGATGGATGGCAAGTGAACGGCATCCTGCAAGCTAGAAATGTTTTGTACCTTAAAGAAGGCCGAGGGAGGGTTTTTCCTCCAAAGATATGACTAGTATCTCCAATTTATTTTTTTGCCTTGAAAGATTTCAAGACTGCCTGAAACCCCAAGAGGGGTGAGGGGAAGCAGGACCCTCAAAGCAGGCTGGGAACCTCAGCAGAGAGCAGCTCAGATGTCCCTCTACCTGAGAAGATGCTGGTTTTCTCAGGCAAAGCTTTGGTTGAGTTTTGGTTGACTTCTGGTCGACCTGCCCTCGAGTTTTGTGCACCTTCTCCCCTTTCTAGTGGAGAACCTTGCCCTATCTGCCATGAGACAGTGTGGGGATGGATGGTGGGGGGGCCAGCACAGGATCTCACCTCAGTGGGTTTGGACACTTGGGGGAAGGTGCCGCCTCTCTCCATGGCTGGCACTCTCCACCCCTGTGTGCCCCTGGCTGCCTCCTTACATGTTTCAACCGGCCAGCTACTAACTAATGCGTTCTCCATAAGTCAGAACAATTGTGGTGGCAGGTAACACATTCAAGTCCAACTGACTTAAGCATGAAAGGGAATTTATTGGCTTGGGCCACTGAAAGTTTCAGGAGTGGCTTCTACTTCAGGTAAGGCTGAATCTAGGTGTTCAAAGGATATCATCAGAAATCTGTCTCTCTATCTCTGGGCTCTGCTGCCCTCTGTGCTGGCTTTATTCCCAGGCAGTGGGAATATGGCTGTCAGCCTCAGGCTTACATCGACCTCGCTGGACGTTCCCAACAGAGACCGTGCCTCTTTGCTAATTAACATTCAGCAAAAGTCCTGGGATATCATTGGCCCCCAACTGGAGTCATATGACCATTCCTAACCAATCACTGTGGCCAGGAAAATGCTTCATTCTCATTGGTCAGGCCTGGGTCATGTGTCCAGCCCTGAAGCTGGGGATGGAGTAAGCTCCATCTGAACCATAGGGGCTGAGTGTGGGGAAGGGGTGGTTTTCCAGAGGCAACGTTGGCGTTCTGTTCCCAGAAGGTGAACTGTTGTGTTCTGCAGGGGGAAGGCAGAAAACAACTGAATATTATGCTTGATACTTCTGAGAATAGTGGTGTGGAAATATTATTTGTGACAGGCCCTCCTGACACAAAAGAAGACGAAGTACTAATGCATTGGAGTCCAGTGGGGGTTCGTATGTGTGTGTGAGGCGGGCTGGGAGCAGGCGGTGAAAGGAAGGAACCAAGACCAGGGGTGTGGGGAATAGAGGTTCCAGAATGGGGCGAGGGAGAGGAATCTCCAAGCTCCTCCCTCTTCCCTCCCTCTTCCCTTCTTTTCTTTGTCCTCCTCCCTCCCTAAATATTTGAATGCGTGTTCTGTGCCAGGCATGCCATTTGGCACTAGAACCACAGAGATGAACGAGATAGAAATGTACCCTTTAGGGCTTACATTCTCTGAAAGGAGAGAGATTATAAACAAACAAATAAATGAGATCATTTTCAAGAGATGAGCTAGAAAGTGACTGACCTGTGCCCGGCTGCTTTCACCAGGGAGGCCAGGGAGGGCTTCTTGGAGGAGGTGATGTTTGGGCAGAGACCGAGTGATGCGAAGGAGCCAGCCCTGGAAAGGGTGGGGCTGGAAGAGAGAGGGACAGTGAGCAAGGCTGCCTTGAGGTGGCCAGGAGCCCCTGGGTCCTTAGAAACAGGGAACAGGCACATGGGTGGAGCCTGGCAGTGGAGAAAGTGCTAGAGACCATAGTAGGGCTGGGCAGAAGCAGAAAGGGCAAGTGTGGAAGGCCAAGTGAGGAGTTTGGATTTCAGGGCCATTGGATGGGGAGGGGCATTGTTGCCTCCGGGACTAGATGGCGGGAAGTGATGATGACGGAGCCATGCTGTGACCCAGCCTCACAGGAAGAGAAAGAGAAGGAAGAAGGACTAATACCCTTCAGTACCAACTCCACACCAGCTGCCAGGTTCTCTGTCCCCAAACCTTCAGAGGGACCCTAAGAAAGGCATGATCCCCATTTTTACAGATGAGGATCAGAGAGGTTAGTGGCCAGGCATTCCTGGCCACCCTGCCATGGAGATACAATTTGAACGCAGGTCTTTTCCACTCCTAAACTCTTCCTCCTACACAGATCTGCCTCTCTCCACGTGGCATTCGAACGAGGCAGCAGTCCAAAAGTGATTCATCGCTTTTCTTCCCGCCGCCCCTCATTTCCTTTCTTAATTTCCACATTTCTGAGCTGAAGCAGGCTGGTATTTAAATTTGCCAGCAGCAGATGGGGGTGGAGGTGGGGGCAGCATTGGCCCTTCAGAGCCCAAAGGAGGGGAGGCTGAACCCCACCTGGCCGCCGAGGCTGGTAGAACCCCCCATAGACCAGATGCTCCCCACAGCCTAAAAGATGGTGGGGTAGCACGTGCCAACGTCCCCCCTTCCCCAGCTTCTGAAATGGTTCTGGAGTAGGAAAAAAGATAGGCTTCTCCTAGCACGTAAATGTCACTTTACTTCATGCCTTCCTTTTTTATCAGTGCAGTTGGAAAGCGGCTGCTATCTCCAAAGGAACGGTGTCAGTTTCATCTTCCAAATGCCACCACAGTCAGTACCAGCGCGGGGCTTAATAACAGATTATTTTTACAGCTTGTGCTCTCCCCCATCTTTGAATTCCGAAAGCATCTTCCGCCACACACGTGAGAGGGGGAGTGGAAGATTGCTATCACAAACAGCCCATGTGCCCTGCGTTATGGGGATTTTCAGCGCCCCTTCATGAGAATCTCCAGGTCTGGGCTTGGACATGGGGTCCCTGACATGGGCTGAGGCTTGAGAAATTTACTGCAGAAGAAAGAGTTCCTGTTCCACCTAGACATTCGGTAATAGATGTCTGTTGATTTTTCCTGCCCCGTCATTTCTGAGAAATAGGACCTTCATTCCCTTGGGGGTGTTGCTACCAACTCTATCCTCAGCTCATACATTTAGAGTGAGGATGAAATTTACCCCTACTTCCTACCCCCATTTTTAGGAGTGTCCACATTACCCAGGCCTGGCCAGTGGACACATTCTCTCCCTGATCTACCTTGATTCAGATATGAACAAGAAACCCAGGCCAGGCCGGTAAGATTTGGCTTGGAGACTTATATGGGAATTACTAGGAAAGAGAAGTTGTCTTAACTAGGAATTGGCTCAATGGGTAAGATGTAAACCAGGAGCTGCTGATGCCAGAGTTCTGGGGAATGGTCTCTTTGATAATGAGGTCAACACCGAGGAAAACAGGGCTAAAATTTGGGGGAGAGGAAAAGATGGAGTTCTGATGACATCACTTGAGCACCTGGATCCAGCCATTCCTGAAGTCACTTAACTTTGAACTTGATAGTTATATGAGTTCATAAATTCAGTTTGATGGCAAGAGTACTGACGAATGCCTGTTGGTATGATCCTGGCTGCTTAAAGCAATCTTGTCTCTGAATCCCCTGCCCTTATATGTTGCTGCAAAGGAACAGCTCATGGCAAGAAGCGTAGGAGCAAGCACCATTGCTCCCCGTGACAAACCCCATGGGGACCATCTCTTAAGGTTCAGCTGCTCTCTGAGGATCCGTGAGAAGGATGTTTAACGTATAAAGGGCAGGGCCACCTGTTGGGACAAAGTTGGCAGTTGGGGGGCAGGGGCCGGATTCAGGGGGCCACAGAGTGAAGAGGCCTTCCATGGCCCCCTACCTTGCTTTAAGAGGAGCCTCAGGTCTCCCAGATGCAGTCAGCAAGGGGCTCTTACAAGTGCTTTCATTCTACTGATTCACTCCCAGAATTGTACTTTAACTCAGCAAATGTTGACGGAGGACCGTATCAAGTACTGGGGGTTGACAGACTTGGGTCTGGGTTCCTCCATCTTTGTCCTTCAGTGGCTGTGTGGTGTGGAGCAGGGTCCCTATGCTCTCAGAGCTTCCATGTCCTTATCTGTAGAACAGGAATAACAATATCACTTGCTTCACAAGTTTTGTTAGGAGGACTCGGTGTTCAGCCCTGGGTCTGGCCCACAGTGCGCTCCCGTTACTATTCCAGTGGTGATAATATCCTAGTTCCTGGGGATGGAGGTGGATCAAGTTCTAAAGGGAGAGTTATATAAATGGATTGTTTCTGTGTTGTATAGTTGATGATCAGATGGACATAAGCCACAAGAACAGCAGCTCCAGGAGCCCAGAAGGAGAGTTTGGCACCCCATAGGTGGGATCCAGGGGAGGCTTCCAGGAGGAGGTGACCTCTGAGCTGAGCCTTGAGGATTGAGTGGGAGTTAGCCCAGAGAATATCAGGGGCAGATGCTTATGGACACAGCATAAGCAAGAAGCATTTCCAATGCTGTGTTACTAGACAGTAGAACATGATGGACCATGAGTGTCAGAGAGTGAGAATAGAGAGACCAACAGGGAAACACAATGGCAAGAGTTTGGAGTGGAGCCTGGGTGGCAGGGAGAAGTCCTTGGAGGGTTTTCTAATGAAGGAGTAGAATGACCAGATTTGAGTTGTGGAAGGCCCATCCTATCCGGTATGTGGTGGGAAGCTTACAGGGAGAGGTCCCCTTCTGGGGAGGATGTTGTTGGTGGCATCTGGGCAGAAGCCGATGAAGTCCAGGACTGGGTGAAGGAGACGGACGGGAGGTGAGGGCTAGAGCCCAAGATATGTGGGAGGGAGAAGGCTCAGCTGGACTGAACACCATGTTCCCCTCTGGTCCTTGCTTTCCCTTGACCGTGATTTAAAAACATATCACATGTACCTTACAAAATGACGGGTTGTTTACCAGGATCTCTGAATGCTGACATCATCTCTCCCCAAATTAGCCTCATCCTTCTCAGCCAATCTGCCATATCTGGGCATGTTTTTGCCTTGATCAACAGTTGTCTTATTTTCTTTATTTTTTTCTTCCCGATCTCCAAATACCGATCCCAACTCTTAGCTAGGGACCTGATTCGCCATGTCGTGCCTTGTCCAGATCGGACAGTCACTGGGGAGAGGCCCTGGTCTGGGCCTGTTTCCCATCTGGAGAACTGGGATCTAGATGTTATTTCCTATGGTTAGAATCTCAGGGGCTGTAGCGAAGATTCAATAGGATAATGCGTATTAATCCCTTAGCCCAGCGCCGGGCCCTAAGTGAGCTCTCTTATTCTCTGTTGGGAAGACGAGTTGCACGTTTAGCCAGAAGAGTCCTGTATATACAGGTGGCCACTGTTTACAAGGAGCATTTACATACATTATCTCATTGAATCTAGCCTGGTGGGTATCGCTACCCCTATCTTACAGATGAATTAACTGGGGCTCAGAAAGACCAACCAGTTTGCTGCAGGTCGGGGAGAAGCACAGTCAGGACTGATACCCAAGCCTCCCACTGCAAGCACCTGGGTCAGGCACAAAGTATAAGGGGTGCCAAACAGCTCAGTAACCAAGATAAATTCTATCTGCATGGAATATTTTTTAAAAATCTAAATCAATGCAAAAAAAAATCCATGGCAAATATCCATGAGGCAAAATATCAGAGTTTAAAACAAAAACAGGATCGATCTGATTGTTTTCCTTTTGCTCAGACTCCAGTATGGCTCAGGACGGGCTGTGGCGGGCTGCAGGCTCCCTGTGGCTGGCGGCTGAGGTGCCCTCAGCAGCCTCAGGCACGCGTCTTCCTTTCTCAGCTCAGATGAGCAAGCCTGAGCGTCCTGCTCACTTCCACAACTGGGAGTGAAACCAGCCCCAGCGGATCACATCCTGTGACAGTTGGGAAGGGACAGCACCCCCCGAAAATTCAGTTTCAGATCTAAAAAGAGGACTGGAAGTTAAACATGCAGAAAGGACTACTGCAGGCGGCAGGGGCTCATGCAAAGGACTTGCCCCGGGGGTAGAAGCCTGGGCTTGGCACTGAGCCAGACTTTGGCCGGAGACACTTCCTGATGTCCTCAGGTGGGCACAGGCTTCAGAGGCGGCTGGCACTTGGGTCCTTCTCCAGCCCTGGTTCCCCAGAGTCACATTTCTGCTCAAGGCTCTTTTAACCTGGTTACATTTTACTCTCGCCCTCTGTTCTTCCTCCTACAAAGCCATCTTGCTGAACTTTCAGGCAAATTAGTTATAATTCGAATCTCTTTTGATCGACACCTGTCTATTTTTTGCACCAATAATGAATGGATTTGGGCCTCAGTCTGCCCCTCCCCTGCCGCAGTAAAGAGTTGCGGGGGGAGGAAAGCCACATGATGAACAAATTCCCATTTCCCACTCAGGTGTAAATGGGGGGCTCCATGGGGGCTCCATGTCCAGCCGTGGTGTGCGATACAGCAAGTTTCTTCTAGAATGTTGCTTCTGGGAACTTTCATCTTTCCTGTGAGGGTTGGTAGACAGGGCCAGGCCGGCAAGGATGACGGGTCAGGGGGAGGTTGCAAGCCTGTCAACAGTGCAGGAGCTGAGACGCAGCTGTCACCTGGTGGGATCTGTGGTCCCTTTTGCCCCTCCACTTCCTAGGGTTTTACATCCTGTCTGCTTTACTCATTTATGTTACTTGTTTTGCTACTGCAGAATTGATGCCATCTCTCCCACTGAGACAGCTTTATGCATCCTATTACAAGAGTGACTATAAACCACACAGGGGAAGGGGGCCCATTAACTCTCAAATGGCCTTTTGGTTATGGTTCAGCAAATGTTCATTTCTTCCTGCTTCCAGAAGTCTCCGTGGAAGCAGTGTATACCTGCCTCTCTGATGTCGGCCTTGGCCTTGTGATTTGTTTGTGTCAGTGGTCTGTGGGTCAAAGTGACAGTGTGCCGGTTCTGAGCCTAGACCTTGGAGGTGTCCCATATTTACACTTGCCCTTCTGGTGTGCTCATCTGACCTAGGAGAAACAAACTCCTGGGCAGTTGCTGGCCTTTCACCCTGCACCCCACAATCAACACACGCTTCAGTTTTCCTATGTACCTTTGAGCATGAGGATAAATGCACACGGCATGCCACTGTGTTCACACCAGCTTCATACCTATTCAAATTTGTTAGTCAAGCTTTTCCTGAATGTTGGGTATAGCAAACAATGCTATGTCAATCACAGAGTAAAATGGAAATATGGCCCAAAATGTAGGATTCCATGAAATTGATAAAAGGGATGTTGGAAAACTACTTGATTTCTATCCAAAAAATTTGATGAGTCAGGATCGACTGGAGTTGGTCCTTTTAATAATCAAAGGAGAGAAAAATTGATAAAGATAATGATGGGATTAGCTGCTTCAAACAAGAACTGCCAAAGGCTAAGAGTGTCCTTTGGGAAAATTGATCCAGCCTTGAAATGACCGCTGTCATAACATGATTTAAAAATCGAATCTTAAGTCAAGGATGTTGTTTGTGTTGTGCTATCGAAAATTTTGTAAGGAAAATTACTTTAAAACACTGAATCCATTTATTCATTCTGTTGTTCGCTTCAATAGTTTAGCATGTAATTTTATTCATAACTTCAATTTAAAGTTTTCTTCATTTAGTAATGTATGTTTCAGAGTTAGCTTTGTTGTTGCTGCTGCTTCCTTTGAAATTTAGATTCGATTTTTAAGTGTAACCTCCTTAAGAGGTCATTTCTTTAGTATCAGTTTCTTCAAAAATGAAAAACCTCTCATACTTTCCATCAGACATGTGGAATTCACCTGCTGTCATGCTCTGCCCAACCATGAAGAGTTGTGACCATTGTCACCTGTTTGAATCATGTCAACCATGAGACTGCCAGTGGGTGGGCCTAGCCTACTACCCAGGATCCATGCTGTAACATGCCATCCTTTAAAAAAGTCAACTTTATGGAACTATAATTTAACATACAATAAAATGCACACATTGTAGTGAGCAGTTTAATGAACTTTGACAAATGCAACCCCCACCCCCAATCAAGATAAAGAACGTTTCCAATACCCACAACTTCCCTCATGGCCCCTTGGAGTCAACCTTCGACCTCATTCTCCAACTTAGGCAGCCATTGATTTCTGTCACGATGGGTAAATTTTGCCCATTCTAGAACTTCACTTAAATGGAATCATAGCGGTGTGTACTCTTTTGCACCTCGCTTCTGCTCAGCATGTTTTTGAGATTCATCCCTGTTTTTTGTTTGAATCATTATTTCCTTCCTTTTCATCATGACGTAATATTTCATTTGCATGAAGAGTGACATTATGACATGTTGGTGAGGATGTGAAGCAATCAGAACTCTCATGCACTCTTCTGTGAAACTTGAAAAAATGTCTGGCCGTGTCTTATGAAGTTAAAACATACATTTACTCTGTGCCCCGGCAATTCAACTCCTTAGTGTTTCCCCAAGAGAAATGATAATATATGTCCACACAGACTTGTACACCAACTTTCATAGCAGCTTTATTCATGATAGCCCCCCAAATGGAAATGGCCTATACTGTCAGGGGACCGAAGCTGCACCAGAAATCTGAACATGAACTAGGAAAAGGCAGTTACCTACGAAAGGGGTAAAAGAGGGCTGGAAAGGATACAGAAAAAGCAGCAAGTAGGGCTGAGGGAGCGTGACAGGAAAGCAGGGGGAAGACAGCAGAGGACATACTGCTGGATGGCTAAGGAACTTGCTACAGGGAGTGTGGGGGCCTGGCCTGGTCCATGAGGGCTGCCAGGTGAGTGCAACAGACCTGCACACCCAGCTGCCAGCATCCTTGCTGGAAACGATCCCACCGGAACCAGGAAGAGAAGTCCTTTCTTGCTGTGGATCGGATCGCAGTGCCCCCTGTAGCTCCCTCTACTGACAATGCTTAACATCAGCACAGCCCGCAAAGGACAAATGTTTGCAGGAGGGTCCAGCTCCAGTGCCACAAAAGAAGGCAAAGAAGAGCTGAGAACGGATAAATTGATAACCGGCCTAGAGCCACAAATTCCATCAACTGGCGAATGGACAAAAACACTGTGATATGTCTGTACAGAGTGACTGCCTTTTGTACTTTTGTGCTCGTCTGTGCCACTCTCCTTGTGTAGTAACAGAATTGCTTGACGTCTTCAGGAATGCAGATGGAGAGGAAGAGAGCAGCTCCATCAGGGTGATGGGTCTTAGGTGGTGGAGACAGGGAGGTCGGCTGTGCTGGCGACACAGCACTGGAGTCATGGTGGCTAATCTGGGGGCTCAGGAGTCAGACAGCGCTGGGTTCCAGTCCTGCCTCTGTAGCTATCAGTTGTGTGGCCTTGAGAAAGTCATCATAGCACTTGCTTCGCTTGTTATGAGGATCGGATGGTAAAAAGCAGGGATCAACAAACGACAGCCTGCAGACCCGATCCGTGCAGCTGCCTTTTTCCTAAGGCCCGGGAGCTGAGAAGGTTTTTTTCACCCTCATTTTTAAATGGTTATATAAGCACCTGTGCAACAGCCTCACTTTTGCCTCTAGCCTGCCAAGCCTAAACGTTACTTATTAATTATTTAATTAACATCAAAACTATTTATTAATTATCTGGCCCTTTAAGAAAAAGTTCATCGAAACCCTTGATAGAAAGCATAGAAAACGTACTGAATAGATATCAGCTGGTGCTGCTTTCTTAAGGAGCTTAGGTATTCTCAAAGGCCTTCGTATGTAGCCCCGAGAAGGTCCAGCACATGTTTACAACAGCTATTGATAACTAAAATGGCATTCACCAGGTCCCGGGTATCGTGCTAAATCCTGTACAAATAGCAACTCATTTAATTCTTAACCCCATGAGGAAGGGACTCCTATCCCCATTTCAAAGGTGAAGAAATGGAGGCACAGAGAGGGTAGCTATTTTTCTAAGGTAGCGCAGCTTGTGGGTAATGGAGCTACTGTTTACATCCAGGCAGCATCACTCTGGCCTCTGTGCCTATAACCACTACACCCCACTGCCCTTGACAGCACTGTTTAGCCGCAAAAGGTGCTCAGGAAACCTTGTTGACATGAATGGAGTCTGAGGGCAGACGAGCAGCCCAGTGAACCATTGAGCTTGTAAGAGGAACTCAAGCATCCATCAGAGCCCAGGTCCCTGGTAGATGGGAGGAACATTTTCACATAGCCACACAGGCCTCTCCTCTTCCTCTGATCTCTAGACCCTCATAAAGGGAACACTTACTGCATTCAAGATGTGTCCACATTACATATGTAACCTTACTATCTTCTCCAGGAGTCCCTCCAGTAGCTCCAAGTCTTATGTCCACATAAAGATAAGGAAACTGAGGCACAGAGAAGTTAAGTGATTGGCCAAATATCACACAGCCAATCCATGGTTGTACCAGTGCTCACACCCAAGTCCATGTGACCACAGGACCAGACCTTAGCCAGGGTGCTGCAGGGAAGGGAGGTTGTAATCAGCTGCTCAACATGATTTGTGAATGTGATGGTTAGCAGGAGTTCTCACCAAAACCCCAATGAACAAATTCTGAATTCACCATACTGCGTGAAGGGGGCCTCTGCAGGCCTTCCTTTTTAAATGCATGCCCTTTGATGCGTTTCAGCATGCAACTCTGCACAAGTTCGCTGCTTCTGTACTTTTCCAGAAACCATTGCTGGGGAAATCAAGGTTCACCTGTGAACTAAGGGGGCTCTGTGGGCATCCATCACCTTCATGCATTTTGCTGACAAACATCCGAGGGCGAGATGCTGTGCTTACTGCCCGAGTCAACAAGAGGCTCTTTCCCAGGAGGGAAGTGTGAATGCCAGCAGTGGCACCACATGTAAGATGAATGGGCGATGTCTCGGGATGTGGTGGGACGGTGCATGTGTGGAGGCAGGGAAAGAAATTGGGAAGGAGACGAGGCGAGACCTCAGCTTGCACGTCCAGAGCAGAAATTGTTGTGCTGGTTTGTTTTTGGTTAATTTTTCTGTCCCATTTCTTTGATTGAGAATTTTTATAATTGCCAAGAACAGAAACCTACTTGAAGGAGGTCTAGCAAACAGTACAATATATTCGTTCACTGAGCAAATATTACTTGTGTGCCTACTGTGTGCCACACGCTGTGCCCTTAGAAACTTAGACTCTCATCAAGTGGGAGGTCAGTAAACCAGGCACCCAATAAATAAACAAGGCAACTGCAAATAGTGCTGTGTACTCTGAAGAGACCGAAAGAAGCATGTGAATGATGAGAGCCAGCCATTGCGAATTTGATTCAAGACTTTCCAGGCAGAGGGAATAGCAAATACAAATAAATACCCTGGGGCAGGAATGGACTTGGCACAGTAGAGTAACAAAAAAGAAGGCTGGTGTGGCAGGAAGGAAGGAAGGAAGGAAGAAGGAAGGATGGAAGGATGGAAGGAAGGAAGGAAGAAGGAAGGAAGGAAGGAAGGAAAGAAGGAAGCAAATGAGAGTCCTGTGCAAAGTGCAGAGAAAACAGCCAGGAGTGCGGCCATTCACTCCCATCCACCTACGCCCCAGGCCGTTGTTGGGCAGGACGGTTCCAGGCCAGGCTCCAATGCCAAGAGAGCCCACCGGGTCTCACTGGTCCAAAGTGGAAGGCCAGGCCGGGGCCCCGCCTCCGTGTTTGGAAAGGCAAGTTCTCCCTCTAGTGGCCGCATGGAGGTCAGCCCAGCGTCCTCCGAACCGGGTGGGAGCCCCCAGATCTGCGGTGGGCACAGAGCTCCATCTCTCCGTCTCCAGCCTGGAAGGGGAAGGGAACCAATGATGCTGGCAAGAGCTAACACTGATCGGACACTTTCGGTGTGCCAGGGACCCTTTCACGCATCTTTCAAACAGTAACTCGATCCTCTTGACCGCCCTGCGAGGTTGGTCCCATTAGTGTTTCCGTTTTAATAATGGGTCATTTGCATCATGGGGACAGGAATTGAACCTGTGTCCGTCTCACATAGAGGCTGGGCTTCCAGCCAGTGAATTTGGGGACTATAGGATACACCTCTAAATAGTATACCTAGGGGACAATCGCATTGATCATGGATTATATTTCTTTACTGCTTTTAACCGACTTATTAAAAAAAACCTTAACCTGGGGGCTGAAGGGGTCCGTGGATGGAGTTTGGAATTGGATGTGAAATGCTGCATGCACGTCCCTGGATGAAGGTCAAGGGCAGCCCTCAGCTGGGCAAAGGGCTGGGACCCAAAGAAGTGCAAGAGCCTATTTCATAGGATTTCGCTGTCACCTTTATTCTTTTGTAGACTTGGAGGGGGGTAGGGATGGAATTGATTAGAGAATGTTTTTCACAAAAGCCTGGCTGAGCACTAATTGACTTGTAGTTATCTTAGATTTTGCATAAATCAGCTTTTCTTTAGCTCTGGAAATGTCTTCATTTTGACACCTCATCAGGGCTTCTCAGAGATTGAGGAAGGCCAAAGCCACCTGCCTATTTAAAATGAAAAATACTAATAATAATAAGCCAAAAGTGTGAACATTGTGGTAGATTTTAAGTATTTGTGATAAATCAAGTAGTGCTTTTTACATAAAATTCAATGATTAGTCCTCTAAGTTCATGTATAGATAATGTCAAAAGTCTTATTTAGAGGATTTGGCGAATAAATGGCTCAGGCCAAATTGCTCCGTCCCCTCCCCCCACTCTATAAAGGGCACCAGGTATTATATCAGCCTGGAATTATATCAGCCACAGTGTTGGATTTGAGCAGAGCTAACCAAACATCCACCGTCTTTCCAATTCCTGGAGAAGCCGGGAGAAGCAAGGCTCCTCTCCTCAGACAAGCAGCTTTCTCTGGGTAGGGGCAGCCTGTGGCCAGAGGCCAGGTCAAGGGGGAGGGAAAATGAAGATAAGGAAACCTCTCCCCTCCCCAAGTTGAATTCTTGACCCTCTGGCCTTCGTGCTTGCGTTGAGGCTAATCCCAAGCCCCCAACCCCCATTCACAGGATGCTTCAAAGCTCCTTCCAAAAACAGAAGAAATGATTTTGAATTTCCAGCTATTTGGGCTGGGATAGGAAGAGTTTGGCTTTGGAGTTGATTTCTCCTTCTGCCACTTTGGGGTACCCTCTTTGAAATTCCAGTTCTTCATCCTTCAGGTCCAGTGGATAATTTCCCTCCCTAGGCAGCTGTAGAAAAAAACGGGGTTCATCTGGTCTGCATGGAGGGAAGTCCCATGAGCACCAGCGGTCTGCCTGGCACTTGAGACTCGAGGATGTGAGGGTGTCAGTCCTGACCCCAGGGTCGTGGTGTGGCGTGGGAGACAAAGTGTGGGGATTTCTAGAGAGATCAGTTGGGGGGCCAGGGGACCCAGGGTAGGGCTGCTGATCCCACCGTCCTAGGCTTATAGAAAGGGCCCTGGAAAAGCACTGCTAGTGCAGTGATAACAAGGTGAGCAGTTCTGTACCCCATCCCATCTCTGCCACAACCGTGTAACTGAGGTGACAGATCCCCATTTTGCAGGAAACTGAGGCACACACTAGCTCAGGTCCTACCAGAGATCATGGTGACAGCCAGGGTCAGAGCGGGGCTTCATTCCCGGTGGGGAAGGGAACTTGTGCTGTGGCCGAGCATTAAATGTATGAGGAGTTGGAACCATGGCCGTGGGTCGGTGTGACTGACCAGAACGGGGATGTGAGATAATAGTGGACAAATCTCAAAACATCATTTCAGCATGAGAAAAGCTTAGATCAAGTTTTAAGCATGAAAAGCAATACTAAGTTGTTTATGTATATGTGCATATGTTCGAGAAATGCGAAGGCAATGTGGAAATGACAAGTAAGCAATGTGCTCAGGATTGTGGTACTAAGACGAGTGAGAGAAATGGGATGGGAGGTGATTCGTGGGGCTTTATCTGTCATGAAGATATGCTTTGTTTCTTCAAAAAGTAAGCCACGGACACATGAGATGTTCTCTGGGTACTGGTAGTAGATTTCTTCAACTGGGTGGCGGCTTTGCTTTGTGAAAATTCATCGAGCTGATCCCATACAATATGGGCATTTTCCTGCACATTCGTTCAATAAAAATTATTAAATAAGTCACACGGCAGATTTGATCTGAGCTGGGGATAGTATATGATTGAGTATATTATTCCCTGTTCTATTTTGTAGGCTTGAAATACTTAATAATGTAATTCTATGCGCCTCTAAATGCTCGGCAGTTACCTGGCTGCAAATTGAGATCACAACTGTTTCCTCTGCGGCCCCCTGGCCTGGTGGCTAGAAGGCCGCTTTATGAAATGTCTGTAACAAACACAGACTTTGGAGTAAGATCAATCCGTCACCTTGAGCTCCCCGTGTTACCTCTCTGAGCCTCAGTTTCTTTATCTGTCAAATGGGAAGGACAATGTCCACCTCATAGTTCTGGTGTGAGGCTCCCCATGGATGGGCCCTCACAGGCCCTCAGGGAAGAGTGGCTCCAGGTCTCTGTGCTGAGCAGAGGGCTGAGATCAACAGTGTGTGTGATGACGAGGGGGACCAGTCCATGGGGAGCCTTCTCTGCTAAGTCAGCACTATTAGGAATTTGCAGGGTGGCCTATCCAGGAAGTAGATTCCTTCCTCATATGCCTGTCCCCATCCTTGGCACTTCCTTCCTTCTGATGGAAGCGACATAGGTTGGACATAGTCACACACACACACACACACACACACACACACACACACACACACACACGCACACACCTCACATCCTACCGGATTGAACCGGTGGTGAGTGTGTTGTCTGAAGATGATGGTTCATCAGCACGAGGGTGAAGGTCCATTCTCTGAACTCATCAGGAGGAAAAATAAACAAGGAGCTTCAAGCAGTGGTCAACTGGGGGTCATTTTGTGCCCCCAGAAGTCATTTGGCAAAGACGAGATATTTTGATAGTTACAGTTCAGGAGGTGCTACTGGCATCTAGTGGCTGGAGGCCAGGATGCAGCTAAACATCCCACCATGCGCAAGACAGACCCTGCCACAGAGGGTAAGCTGGTCCAAAGGTCAGTAGTGCCCAGACTGAGGTCTGCTGAAGAAAGGGGCAGAGGGGAGAGAACAGAAACCGCCTGGGAATATTTCATGTAGGACGTGCAAAGGGATTGTCACAGGTCGGCAGCATCTCCTAAGAGACAGCTTCTCTGGAGTTCTATCTGCAGAGACAGCCCAACCCCACTGTTGGCACCAGGGCCCGCCCTCCATGTAAGGCCGCAGGAAAGAGGCTGGCCTGTTGCTCAGCCTGGGCTGGCTGCCAGGGGTTCAGAGCAGGTCTCAGGCTCCAGATTAGGGCACATTTGGACATCTTCCAGCCCTGGCTTTTTCACCCACATGATTATTGATTTCACACGTTAGCAAGGAAGAGCAGATTAGAGAGCACAGTCTAGGGAGGAAGCATCAGAAAAAAGACACCATCACCTCGCTTTGGTCTAGCACTTTGTAGTTTTTATTTTTTAATTTATTTTTTCAACTGTGGTTGACATACGGTATTATATTAGTTTCAGGTGTACAATGTAGTGATTAGCCATTTCTATACCTTACGAAGTGATAGCGCTCTATAGCTACCAAAGAGTTCCGCAGGCTTTGTTGTAGTTGATACTCACAGGCAGTCCCTGGCTGGATGAACGTGACCCGTTACCATGTGACAGATGAGGAAACAGGGGCTCAGAAAGGCGAGGCTATTGCTGCAGATGACACCGCTAATGAGAAATATGTGCTCAGGCCTGAGCCACCCTGACGACATCGCCTCTCTGGCCCAAAGTCTCTGGTGAGCTCTGGGCCCCCGCGTGGTGGGAGCAGATGGGAGATTCCCTGGGAGTCAGCTGATGTTGTAATTCTCATGATTGCTCTGCTTTGCTGAATCCATGTACACGTATCACATCCTTCAGTCCTCCCAGAAACACACGTGACAGGTTAAATGTTGTTATCTCCATTTTCCAGAAGGAAATAAAACAAAACCTGCCCAGCATTATCCAGATAGACTGGGACAGAGACAGGATTCGAACTCGGGTCCCTGATTCTATACCCAGATGCTTACCTATGGCACAGCACCGCCGTCAGTCCTAAACTGCTTTCAGTTACTGTCATGAAAAATTTGGGCCAGTTAGGACTTTGAGAGCCTTGCTAATTCATGTCCCATCTTAGGAACTAAACGTACCCAGGAAATAGATGTTCAGGCTTCAGGGTTTTAGCTTTATGCTGTAGTTTTTGTGTTAATTTGAAAACTCTATCATTTTAGAATGTTTTCAGAGGAACTGGCCGTGTGTGTGTGTGTGTGTGTGTGTGTGTGTGTGTGTGTGTGTGTGTTTAAAGAACACTGTTTGCTCAGAGGGGTGTGGAAATTTTTCCGGTGTTTCCTTGGTTACATGTTTTTCTAGGGTGCTAGAGAAGGCTCTACCAAACCATTTTAGCAGTAATATTCTATACATTTATAAATCTTTAATCTTAAACCCCCTCCACTCAAAACCCCATAGATTGGGAAATTAATCTTTGTTTATGGCAAGGCCATTAACAGCTAATTCCTTTCCACCACCACCAAATCCATCTTCACTTGGTGCCAGAAATAGAAGCGCCCAGGGTTTCAGTGGGCAGACAGGGGGACCTCCCACAGACACGCCAGGTCGGGCCTCCTCGGGGTTGCCCTCACGTCACGTCTCGGACACAAGCCGCAGTGATGTCACCCGATGCCACCATGCGGAACTCCCCTCCGTGGTGTCTGTGGCCAGCTCAGGGCCCAGAAGTGTCTCCCTTCCTGGGCTTTGGTGTCCTGATGAAGTCAGATTTCCTGTGGATTCGGTTCCCCATAATTGCCCTGCAAGCTGGCAGATACAAAGTAAACACTTCTGGAGCCTGCAGCTCATGGAGCTCCCGTGGTGGCCCAATGTGGGGGTTGGAGGGGGCCCTCCAGGCAAGGCCGCGCGGAAGCAATCTGGGCGGGTTAGGCAGAGTGTTTATCGAGGCCTAATGCTTTGCTGTTAGAATACACACCAGGAGGAAACCTGGCACTGGGGAAGGGCAGTGTGCCTGCCTTTACCTGTCTTAGCTTGTGCGGAAGAGAAAGATGAGGCCTACATGACTGGGCCACAGAAAGCAGATATGGCCATGGGAGGGTCCCCTGCCCTGGCTAGCAGTGAGGCACTTTTTCCACCATCTGGTCCCCCTCCATGTCTGCTTTCACACTGTGTTTGTTCTGTGGGGTGAGAGCAGAGCCTTTCCTCAGGGAAGAGGCACATCCTGAGCAGGGTTGAAGGAAATGACCATGTTCTTCCCACTGGCTAGGAGTGAATAGAATAGTGGGACTCTCCCAAACCAAGTGCCATCATTGTCCAGGAATTGACCTCCCTTCACAAAGAGAGTGAAATCCAAATTCCCATGAGGCCTGTGTAATATAGGCCTTCCTGGCACTGCCCCCTGCCCACCTTTCTGAGTGCTTCAGCCTCACAATCCACCCCCTCAACTGTTTCTCAGGCTCCTTTCCACAATCTGACCTCAGGGCATTTGCACTGGCTATGTCCTGTGCCCCAAATGTTGGCCTCAGGTCTCTACTCAATTGTCACCTCCTCAAGAAAGCCCTCTGTGATCACTGTCTAAAATACTATCCCCATAACTGCATTCTATCCCTTGTACCCTGTTCCCATTGTTTTTTGTTTTGTTTTGTTGTTTCTCACAGCCTTTGTAATAAGTGGCATGATGCCTTATATTTGATTATTTACTGATTGTCTCTCTGCCCCCACTAAAACATCAGCTCCATGAAGGTAGGGGGTTTTGTCTGTCTTTTTCACTACCATGTCCTCATGCCTAGAACAGGGCCCGATGCAATAGATGCCCCATAAAGAGAGGGAAAATGGGGCCAGCCGAGTGGCACAGTGGTTAAGTGCTGGCTTGGGAAGCCAGTGGCCCCGGTTTGGGTCCCGCATGTGAAGTCCAGTGACACTGCCCTCAATAAACAAAACAAAAAAAAGAGAGGGAAAATGTATGAATCAGTGTCGACCATGAAATACACACCAGAGAATCCACCCTGGAGCTGTGAGCTGACCTGTGGGGTCCAAGTTCTCACAGGCAGCAGGATGCAGAGAAAGCTGTGCTCTCTTTGGGCTAGGGAGATCTGACAGGACTTCCTGAAGACACTGGAATAATTGTGCTGTTCCCCGGGGAGTTTATGAAATGTGTCTGTGGCAGGAGAGAAATGTGAAGAAGGCAGGCTTTGGAATCTGACTGCTTAGGTGTAAGTCCCAGCCACAATCCTTCTCTGCTGTGTGAACCCGAGCAAGTCAAGCAGCCTCTCTGAGTTTGTTTTTACCTCTGAAGACTGAAGTTAATAATATAGTACCCACCTTATAAGAGATTTGGGGTGGACCTAATGAGATAATACAGCTAACGCATTTAGCCCCATGCCTGACACATGGTATACCTGCAATAAATGGCAGCTTTTAAAAAGTTTTGTTGTAGGAGGGACCGTCTTGGTCTGTTCAGGCTGTTGTAACGGAATATCCTAAGACTGGGTGGCTTATAAACAACAAATACTGATTTCTCACAATTCTGGAGGCTGGAAGTCCAAGACCCAGGTGCCAGCAGATTTGGTGTCTGGTGAGGACCCACTTCCTGCTTTACAGACGGCCCTCTTCTCGCTGTATCCTCCCATGGCAGAGCGACAGGAGAGCTCTCCGGGTCTTTTATGAGGGCACTAATCCAATTCATGAGGGCTCCACCCTTATCACCTAATCACTTCCCAAAAGCTCCATGTCCACATACTATCACATCAGGGTTTAGGATTTTAACAGATGAATTAGGGGGACACAAACATTCAGCCCATAGCACCATCCAACATCCAGACCTAGGAGAAAGAGGGAGCATCTATCCCTCTCTTTGTGTCTTCACATTCAGGCAGTCCTAAACGTTCAAGTGTTTAGGTCACACTGTTTATTTTTCTGAGAAGTATTTTTATTTGCATGCCACCCTCTGCAGAACTCTTAAAATACAGAACAGTTATAAAGCCTAACCGCTCTTCCGATGTCTGGTGCCTGTGTGGCCTGGGGACAGGTATATTAGTGATTGCTGCATAACAAATAACCACAAACTTAGTGGCTTAATACAGCACCCAGTGAAAACAGTCTCATGGTGTCTCTGGCTTGGCGGGGTCCACCGCTTTGCCATCTCGCAGCAGTCAGGGTGTCAGGCAGTGGGTAAGTGGGGCTGGGCCACTTTGCATGTGGAGCCAGGTGTCTAGGGAAGGAAGGAACTCAGAGATCTGATGATTGCTTCTCAAGAGTTGATGTTAAGAAAACCCATCAGAGTGGACTATGAAGTTCCCACCCAACATCTACTGGGTGAGAACAAGAAACCTGCTTGGAAAGTTATTGGGATTGGGAGCTCTCAGCCGAAGGATCTACGCAAGGGCTGTTGCTGATAACAGGGCAAGAGGATAAGCTGGAACCTCTTCAGGCCCAGCAATCCTGGTTCAGCTGGGTCCGGGATGGGGGCTGATCACAGACCGGTAGAGCCAGGGGCAAGGGGCACAGCCTGTGTTCAACAGTGACCCCTAGTGCCAACGAGAACCCCTGGCTGTAGTGCATGGTTCTGACACGCCTGGTTCTGTTTGGGAGCAAGACTGGCCCCCTTTGGGCCAAGGAAATCCCAGAGGTCTTGGACGGTTGGAGTGATGAGGAAGTACGGGGCTCAAGAAGAGGTGGTAGACTTCTGAAAGAGGCTCAATTTAGTTACTAAAAACATGAAAGCAATAGGGAAGTAGTCAAATACCTCAGAGGTTATAAAGATTGTAGAATAAACAGAAGTTAGCAAACTTTTATTAAAGGACCACATAATAAAAGCAGCCATAGACAATTACTAGAAGAATGGGCATGGTTGTGTTCCAATAAAACTTTATTTACATAGGGCCGGCCGAGTGGCACGGCAGTTAAGCGCTGGCTTGGGAAGCCAGCAGCCCCGGTTCGGGTCCCACATATGAGGGCCAGTGACACTGCCCTCAAAAAAAAAACACAAAAAAAACTTTATTTACAAAAACAGCCAGTGCTCCCAGTCATGGACCATAGTTTGCTGACCCCTGATAAACAGTTGAGGTCGGTCTTTCCACCTTTATAAAATAGATTATTTACATGTTTCTGAAATGTCCTTTCCTCTTTGGGTAAATGCCATCTCAACCACGGATTGGCTAATTGTCCTTTTCTCCTTTAAATAAATAAAGGCTCATCGGCAGATTTTCTAATTGTTATTTCTTCCTTTGTATAAGTGGAGAGTTACTTATGAATTGTTATTTCTCCTTTGGGCTCAATAGGAGCTCAGTCCTGGATTTGCTTATTGCTCTTTCATCTGTCGTGAGTTATACTTGATTCAGTCATTCTAATGCACACACACACACACGTACAAGCTCAGGAATGCACCATTTGTGGTTGTAGCAGTGAACTCGCTCCTCTTCTGCTCCGAGAGTCTGGAAAAGTTTATGAATTTCAAATAGTATCCGCTGGCATTGTCCAACAAGACACATCACTTCCTAGTGTGCGGGCACTTCCCTCCCGTCTAGCCGCATGCTTGCAACACAGGCTCAAGCTGGCATCAGGATTTTCCACTAGACAGTCCGCGTTCTCCAGCAGCCAACTCGGAGGTGTTCCTGCCCCCAGAGCCACAGCCAAGCCCAGGGCTTTGGGGGCCAAGTCTGGGGAAAAACCACCAAGTGATTTAGGAGAACCGAGGAGTCTGGGTCACAGGCAAAGGGATTCCCTCCCACCCCAGCCCCCTGCCCCAATCCAGACAGATCTGCCATGCATCCGGAGTGTGTTTCTTAAATACTTGAA
The DNA here is from genome assembly GCA_033961575.1 of Aselliscus stoliczkanus. Classification (NCBI taxonomy): domain Eukaryota; kingdom Metazoa; phylum Chordata; class Mammalia; order Chiroptera; family Hipposideridae; genus Aselliscus; species Aselliscus stoliczkanus. The sequence goes on along the minus strand of CM066738.1, from coordinate 8,764,862 downwards.
GCAGAGCTTTTAACCATGGTGTGTGTGTAGCATATGTGGGGATTTCTTACCATGCTCATAGGTACTTGATAGAGGTATTTGAAAACAGTAGAGCTTGAAAATAGTCTTGGGTAATTATATTGTAAAGTATATGGCATGGGAATTACCCTTTATGTTCTGTAGAAGGGTTTGATCAGACAGAAGGATTTATCACAGGGATTTGACCTTCTGCAAATGTGGGGGCTGGTTCAACAGCCTGTGAGCTTGTTTCTGGAATCTGAGGCCAGGGCCAGAAGTCAGCAAGGCGGCCGCCATGAAGAAAGGATGGACGACAGGTGGGTGAGGATGAGGACAACCAACCTGGAACTCACGGGGACAGACTGGAAAGCCCCACCCAAGTGATCTGCAGAAGGTGGGCCCTTCGTCACGGAGGACACGGAGAAGCTAGAAGAGCAGGATCGCTGCTGTCCCACACCACCAGGTGGGCCAGCCCAGTGTCAGCGATGTGAGGGCACCACAGCAGCGCCCCCTGCACCCATCCCCCAAACAGGAAAACAGTGTATCCAGCCCTTCCCTTCTGCCTTTTGGATCATCCCTGAAATGTCTCTGTGGTCCACACTAACCAAAAACTATGAGGGAAAGGAATTCTGAGAATTCCAACTTAGCTGAGTTGACATAATCCAAACCCACCATAATTATTACATTAAAAAGTAAATGGCAGTAAGTGAATTGATTTGGTCTTTTATTAGAAATGTCACTCCCAACTGTCTGTTTAAATGTAGACATTTAAAGCATGCATAAGAGAAAGTTCTGAGGTAGTAGGAGAGGCCTAGGGTCAGAAAACCTGAATTCAAATTACTAGCTGTGTGACTTTGGACAACTTACATAACCTCTCTGAGACTGCATTGCTTCACTTGTAAAATGGGGATTGAAACTCCCTACTACGTACAGGTACTATGCACAAGGTTTAGCACAGTGACTGCATATAGTAGCTGCTCATTAAATGAAACAGCAATTCATCAAGGCACATGACAACAGTGTACCTTATTGTGTGGTGCTATACCGATTCATCTGAGTTTCTCACCAGACTGTGAATCCATGAAGTCAGGGCTTGTGATTAAATGACAGGCATGAATGAATACATGAACTGTGTATCCCCAGGTAGTAGGCAGAATGGGCGTGCTCACTCCTGTTTAAATATAACCAACTGAACTTGAGTAGTGACTGAGCCACGACAAGTGCCTGACCTTCTGATAGCTAACCTCGTGCCCTTTCCAACCCAGCCTCACCTCTCCCCTGCATATTGAAACATACTGGAAGTACTATGAGGCAGTGGCATTGTGTTCAGAAGCCGTTGCCTTGCCTTTTATGTCCCCATTAGTCTGCAGTGGTAGTGAATGGTTGAAGTCCGTCACAGGCTGCCCGGGGGAAAGCCTTGGCCCAGAGGCTGTGCGCCACTTCTCCTCACAGAGGCCTATGTGTTCTGCTTTGTCTAAGCTCCACCTGGTCCTGCTCCATCATTCAGGCAGTCCGTTATCCAACAAAATGGATTAAGAATCTATTATGTGCCAAGCAGTGTTCTAGAAACTGAAGACACAGCAGTGAACAAGACAGATATGGTCCTGCTCTCATGGTTATTACATTCTGGTAGCCAGCCTCCGAGGGTGGCCCCAAGGGTCCTTGTCTCCTGGTGTCATACCCTGATGTCGCCTCCTCCCACACTGCCTAGGGATGACTTATATCTTACACACACGTACACATGCAAGGCCCACATGTGAGAAATGGGCCCTTCTGTCAACATCCATATGTGGAGCCATCCTGGGGGCAGCCCACAGCCCCTGTCAAGCCTTCCAATGAGACTGCAGCCCCGGCTGGCAGCTTCTTTCCAACCTCATGAGATGGAACTGCTAGCTAAGCTGCTCCCAAATTCCTGACCCACAAACTACAAGATAACCAGTGTCTGTTGTTTGAAGCTTCTAAGTTTTGGAGTGATTTGTTATGCAGCAATCGGTGACTTATACATGGGGAGAGACAGATAGCGCCCCAAATCATGCCAGATGAAAGGTAAGTGCTATGGAGGAAGATAAAGTGGGGAAAGAGACTTGTGAGGAGAGTATTAAATAAGGTGGCCAGGGAGAATGTGACAGTGATTAAAGACTGAAAGATAAGGGAGTGAACTGTGTGCAGGAGTCTTCCAGGCAAAGAGCTTGGCAGGTGCAAAGGCCCTGAGTCAAGAGCTTGAGTGTGCCAAGGACCAGCAGAGAGACTGACGTGGCTGGACCAGGTGAAGGGGGAAGATGGTGGGAGATGAGGCCAGAGAGATGATAAGGGCCCAACTGAGGTACAGAAAGCTCTGTGATAAGATGATGTTCGGAATGGCTCAAGGTCCTGGGCATGTCTTGGTGCCAGGTGTGGCCCTTCCCACGCATTGCCTCCTGCAATCCTCACCAAATGGGTTAGACTGTGACTATCCCCATTTGCCAGATGAGGACACTGAGGCCCACAGAGGTTACATTGCTTGATTGAGGCCACACAATTGGGATGTGGCACAGCCAGGATTCAAACCCTGGTCTGAGGCCCTCAAACCCGTGGTCTGAATCACCAGCTAGAATATGGGTGCGGAGGAAGAAAGAGTTTGGGTGGCCCTGTCTGTTTCCCTGAGAGACCATTATGCTTCCTGATGTTCTTTGTCTGAGCTGGGATCTGTTGAGTCCGTGTGGTAGGAGGTAAAGTGCCTATTTCAGGACCTGGGTTGAGCCACAGGAGTTTGGGATGGGCCCCTGGTTTTCAGCATCAGCACAGGACCAACCCCAGGGGAAAGCCGGACCAGCGAGGCCTAGCTGGCAGCCAAGCACACCAGTTTCGGGTCCGGCTCCCCACAGACATGCATGACTCACTGGGCACAGCCCCACGCGGTCTGCCCAGGACGCGCCGTCCTGCGGGGACCACGGCTCCCACTGTGAGCGGGCAGAGTCTGTGGAAAAAGGCTGCGGTGGGGTACACCCTGGCACTCTGCTGTGCTGCCCCAAATTCCCTCATGGCCTCCTGCCAACCAAGTGGGATCTGGTACGTTGGTTTAAAAAAAAAGCAAAAAACCAATAGAGCGCTTTCTGAGAAGCCCAAGACCCAGATGTTAGATTTTGCTACTTTCCATCCAGGTTGTAACAACACAACATGAGGTGACATTTATTGACGGTGGACTGAGCTCCAGGTACAGTACCAATATGTACATTGTTCTGTCACATGTGGTCCTCATCACAGAGGCTGACACAGTCCTGCAGGTCAGAGGTGGCCAGGACCAGGCTGGCCATTGGGGATGGGAAGACAGGTGACCAGATCTGGGCAACTATGGGAAGGAGAGCCCACAGCACCTTCTCATGATTTGGGTGTATGGGCAGAGAACTGGGGGGCATTAAAGGGACACCTGCTGTTGTGGTCAGAGTGACAGGGTGCGTGGTGGTGCTGTTTTTGGTGATAGAAAATATTGGGGGCCTGACCTTGGGCAGGTCACTTAGCCTCTCCATGCCTTACTTCATCATCAGTAAAGTAGGGTTAGAAAATCCCGCCTAATAGGCTATTGGAAAAATTAAATGAGATAATGGATAAAGAACCTGGAACATGGGGGGAAACACAGAAACAAGACTTACACACACGCCTGCACACATGTGATTTCTACGTAATATATGCACTGTATATTACACATGTGGTTTTTTTTATTCCATCTATATTATAACACTGGAGAAAGGAGCAGTTTGGGGCGCTCTTGGGGCACCAGGAAAAATGTTCCTTTTTGGAGTTTTTTTCTCCCATTCTATCCGTGGGAAGAAACAAGCCACTCCAAAGAAATGAGAACCATCTTGATGAAGGCTCACTGCTGCCAGCTGTGGCAAAGGCCAATTATATGATGTTTCTGCTGCCATCTGCAAATGGCACCCTCCTGAGAAATGGCCTCTGCTCAAACCGGCAGAGCCTCTGAAACCCAACTCTTCTGGGGATGATTCAGTTCGGACCCACTTGCGTCTTGACATCATTCAGCCTAACTACTCTGTCTCGCCACTACAGATGTATAGATTTCAGGGTTTCGAGGGCTAGCAGGGAATTGCCACATACTTGTGGGCTGGAGTCATTTCTTAGCTTCGAGGCCCAACCGTGCTCACTCACGTAATGGGTATTCCAGGGTCTTGACCAAAGTACCAACTATTCTGTGTCCAATATGTGTGATGTCAGTCCCTGGGATATTCTTAGGTTTCTGAATCTCAGGGGAATACAGGTGATCAGCAGGGTCATTCTCATGCCCTAGAGCAGTACTTTTAGACCCCCGGCAACATTTGGCAACATCCGGAGATATTCTTGGTTGTCACGCTGTGGGGTTGGCATGTGGGAGGCGGCACTGGCTTCGAGTGGGTGGAGACCAGGGATGCTGCTGCACACTGTGCAGTGCATAGCACGGCCCCCAACAAAGAATGATCTAGCCCTAAATGCCACCAATGCCAACATCGAGACATCGGCTCTGGAGTCACTTTTCTTATTGAACAAATCCTGAGTGCCTACTATATGCCAGGTCCTGTTCAGTCCTAAAGGTAAGATTGAATGAGACCAATGAGGCCCTGCCCCTCATGGAACTAATATCCTGGTGAAGACAGATAAGAAACTAGTATGCAAATAAGTATATTTGCTAAGATAATGTCAGATGATGAAAAATGCTGTGAGAACAGGGCCTATATGTGTTTTTGCACAGTTTTCCTCCTATTACCTGGCACCGTGCTTGGCATGAAGTAGGGTTCAGTGGGTTTTCACTGATTTTGCCATGTGTTACGAGTATTCAGCTCTGCTATTGCCTAAATTTGTGCCCATGGGCAAAGTCATCTATCTGTCCCTCAGTTTCCTCATCTGTCAAATGGGGGATATCAGAGGATCCTGTGACATGGGGATCAAATGAGAGGATATAGAGAGAGCACCTGGAACATACCTGGTCCACAGTTAAGTGCTCAATAAATGTTAGTGACATTCATTCATTAATTCATTCATTCATTCCTGCCCCCCACCATGGGTCAGCAGAAACAGTGTTTGCTCTGACTCTGTGGTTCCATCTCTTCCCTTTACCTTTGCCAGCTGTGATAGGTTACAAGTGCCTAGTACAGTGTAATAGAGCTTCCAGAAGTTATGAGAAGGATGGTGACAAAGGACTTGGAGAGAAATGGTTGTGATTGAGAGCACTCCATGCCACCACTGGGGAGGGTACAAATGCAGCCCTGTGTCCACAGATGGCCCTTCAAGGTCACCATGATGAGCCTGAATTGTGAGCATTTTTCATGTCCAGGCCCCTTGGTAACTTAACACAGGTCCCAGTTGGCTTCTGACCTCTAGTAAGGGTTTACTTCTATCCTGCTACCAACTTCTTCTCATCTGTAGCCTGTTCCTAAGGGGGAACTATGGTCTAAGGTCTCAGTTCTCCACTTGGGTGAGTTGAGATTTTTGGTGATAAGCAAGAGCAAATCAATTGAAATGGACATAAGCCAAAAAAGGAAGTGCATCAGCTCATGTAACAGAAAAGCCAGGACATGGCAAAATTCAGGGTGCAATGTTTCCAGCAACCTCTCTCCCTTGATCTCACACTATAATTTCCTCTACCTTGGCTATATTCTCAGGCAAGTTCTTCCTAAGCACTGGCCATACCTCCCCATCCCATTCCCACTAACAACCCTGGACTCACGTTCTACAACTTTAGAAACTTCAGCTGAAAGAGAGCATCTCTTTCCCAGTAGTTTCAGCAAATATCCTGGGGCCAACTCTGATTGGCCCATCTTGGGTCATGTGTCCATTCCTGAACCAATCACTGTAGCCAAGGGGATGTAGTGTTTTGATTGTCTAGGCCTATGTGCCTGCCCTCTGGTCTGGAATAGAGGTGACTCCACCTAAACAACCTAGATTGAGAATGGAGGAGAGGTGTGCCCCAAGAAGAAAATTAGGGTCCTGTTACAGAAGGTAACACTCCAAACAACAGATACAACAGAGGCTCTCTATATCATCTCTTTGAGCATAAAACCTAAGAGCTGAAGCCTCCTACTCTTTCTGACTTAACCAAATGTTGGGTTGATGCTGTTCATGGCTTTCTTTTCTGGTGAGCAGACGTCTGCATGGTGGGCTTTTGCATAAGGAACATTCCCATGAATGACAGAAGACTCTAGGAAGGGTAGGGCGCAGCTGGGCCCAACACTCTCCCAGTACCAACTGCTTCCTAGGTAACCCCCTCACTTCTCCCCTGGCCTGACCCCTTGTCTGTCCTATAGAGCAAAAGACCCTTGGATCCCCTTCCCCCACATTCAACTCACCTAAATTTGGAAGCAAACCCATGAGACCAGTTTAAAAATAAAGCATACTCAAGATGAAACCTGACTATACTCAACATTCTTCTCCTTCTTCCCTTCTCCTTTCTCCTCCTCCTCTTTCTTCTTCTTCTTCTTCTTCTTCTTCTTCTTCTTCTTCTTCTTCTTCTTCTTCTTCTTCTTCTTCTTCTTCTTCTTCTTCTTCAACTCAGAGATTTAGTTATGCCTGCAGCTATTTTACTGAGTTGTTTTAAAAAATTAAATCTATTTTATTAATGTTTTTAAACTTCTTGCAATGTTACCTGCTTTAAAATAAGAACATGAAATAGAAATGACTCTGGGAACTTTCTCCTAGTTCAATTTTTTAATGGAGTAAATATAATAAAAACATATAAACTAAACATGCAATAAGAAACCAACTCTTTTCAGGGGGATTAACTTCAAACAGAGCCCATGGGAGAATAATAGTAGCGATAGTAGTAATCGTAGCTCACACATATTGCACATCTATGAACCAGGCATTATTCTAGGTACTTTGTCACTATGAGCTAGATGCTAATATTGTCCCCATTTTATAGATGAGGACATTGAGGCACAGAGAGGCGAAGTGACTTGGCTAGGGTGACATGGCTAATCAATGATAAAGCAGGGCTTTGAAGCTAACTAACCTAATTCCAGAGTCTGGGTCTCTACCTCCTGGCCTATCAGCCTAGGACGATCTGGTTCCCAGCCATCCCATCTTAAGATGACGCCACTCTTTCTAGATGGCGGAAAGAGAAGCCACCTCACTTGAACCTGTTTTGAGGTTCATTCAGCAAACGCTACATTTCATGACTGCTAGATGTTTTTGTAGTCAAGGCTGAGAGCCCGTATTGGTGAATGGACTCTCTCAAACTTTCTTCCTCCGCCAAAGTTCTGTTTGCCTGCAATCCTCAGAGGCACTTCACATATACAAACTTCAAAGCCAATTACATCCAGCCTGACGTGACCCAAGGGTGCCTCCCAAGGCCCTGGCGGAGAAGACAATCGGCGTGGAGCTGTTTTTAATGATGCTTCATTTTGATCAAACCAGAAAAAATGTGCACATGCTTACAAGGCTATTTATACACTCCAGCTGTGGCCACTTATCCACATCTAATTCTGCTAATCACATAAACACAAGTTTATCCCTACCCGTCAAGTACATTTCCAGCTCATCTCCACCTTCCCCACACCCCGAATTCCTAACCCCACCCCCAGCTGAGAAAATGGCTTTCTTTGTCATTTGCAGTTGCTGTAATTAGTATTGTCTACACAGCAATACCAGGCCTGTGCTTTGTTGCACTCTGTTCCAAGCTATGTTGTTAACACAGAGAGTTTTGACTTTGGGGGAAGTCTAAACATCACAAATGTGTCAGGCTGCATTTGTAAAGAATTTCAGAGGAACAGTCCCACTTCAAATTTCCATTTATAACAAGTTATATCCATAGGCTTAGTTTTCACTAAATATAACAGGAAAAAAAGCCAAACATGTTATGCCTTACATAAGACCAAAATTTATTATTGTCTCATAGAAATATAATTAAGGATCCAGATGACTATCTCTCTGTTCTGCCACATCCTCAGCATGTGGCCTCCATCTTCAAGGTCATTCCATAACTCAAAGAGGCTGCTGAAGCTCCAGCCATCACATCCATTCTCTAGGCCAGCAGCCAGACGAAATTTAGGAGCCAAAACACCCTCACATTCTCCCTTTTATAGAGCCTTCCTGGCAATAGCCTGCCAAATTTCCTTTTTTATATCTCCTGGGCCAAATTATAGTCACATGGTCATATATAGCTGCAAGGGATGCTGGGAAATGTAGCCTGTGGACATTGGCTGACAATCAGCAGTCTTTGCCACCATCAGAGATGTAGTGTGACTAAATCATCCTAAAAAACTGGAGTTGTGTCCACCCAGAACAGTGCTAGATACCAAGGAATCCCCTGGTGCTTCTTCCATTATTCACTGAATCTTCATTACTTGGGACAAACTCTCTTCTTCCAGAGGGCCTGTGATCTGGGGATAGAAGTGACTTACTGGTTTTAGGTAAACTTGGCTCAGCAAAATCAAAGGAGCAATCTCCTTCTGTTCTCAGGAGAGTGTCTCCATGCTCTGCCCCAGAGGCAGCTCAGCCTCCAGGCTGAGAATCTGTCCCAATTATTCACAGTCTGCTCATCTCTACTCACCTCACCCAATAGGAGAGCCTTCCAAGGCTCCACTGTGGGTTTCTGTGTCTCCTCCAAGGAAGCATTGCCCTCGCCTCACTCTTCTGCCATCTGCTTTACCTTTCTTCTCTCATCTGATTCTTAATCTCCCATCAGTTCTTTGTAGAATACTAGAGGATGGCTATAGGGTAGGGAGGCTCAGAGGAAGTGGGGTCTCTTCCAGTAGGAGCCCAGTGGGATGGCCATGGTGGGGGGCGGACGGGGAGGCAATGGAATTGACCAGCGGCTCCTTCCTAACAAACAGCAGGAAAGAGGGAACCACTGAAACTCAAAGCCCAGAGTGGAGCATTTGGGTTAAAGCAGGGGCTTTCAAACAAGGGTGACTCTGCCTCCCTTGCTGGGGCGGGGGAGGGAAATCTGGCAATATCTGCCGATATTTTTGGGTGGCTCAACTGGGGTGGGGGATGTTATTGGCATCAAGTGGGAAGAAGCCAGAGATGCTGCTAAACATCTTCCAGTGAGCATAGAGCACAGGCCCCACAGCAAAGCATCATCCAGCCCAAAATGTCAATTCTGCTGATGCTGAGGTACGCCAGCTTGAAGGGAACAGAGGTGACGTAGCTTCATAGGAAGAGCATGTGCTCTGAGGTCAAAGGCTTGGGCTTAAATCCCAGCTCGGTCTGTGACTTGGGCAGGCCTGTGAATGACTGCTCTGGCCCCAGCTCCTAGGCACTCATTTGCATGTTTGCATATTCATGTCTGCCTCTGGGGTTTTCTGAGGGTTGAATGAGATAAGCCCCATAAAGTGTTTTGTATAACACCAGGCAGTGAGAGCTCTCCCAAATTTGCAGAGTGGGATTGTGACTAAGAGAAAGATATATACATTGGGATTTCTATGCCAAGGGCCGTATATTGGCATCCTGCAATTAAAAGGAAAAGAAAGGTTGATTCTCAAATTGAAAAGCAAGAAACAGAAATCTAATGTGATTATGCAAATACTGTTCTGTGCTAAACCAAGAGGTGAGGCTGCATCTGAGGAAAGGAAATGCCATTCCATGTGGCTCAGCCCCAGCCTTGTGCCCTAGGATGGTGGGGACTCACGGTACCTGGGTCCTCTTCCCCTACACCCCGCTCATGCTCAGAACTGTGCCCCACGTCAGATGGTTTGCGATTTGGACATGCCTTTCCTGGTCCGTATTTCTTATTTGTTGTGGTCTCACGGAGAAAGGGCTATTTAAGCAAAGACTTAAAGTGGCTGAGAGGAGGCATTGTTTGAATGCTTCCAGAAAGAGCGACCCGGGGAGAGGGGATGGCAAGAAGAAAGGCCCTGAGCAGAGCACGTCTGCTGCTTTCAGGAGCCACAAGGAGGCAGTATGGCCGGAGCAGGAGGAGTAATGGCGGGGGACAGGGCCATGCTGGACCTGATGGAATAACATCAGGACTTCTGTTCTGCTCCTACTGAGATAAGAAGCTACTGAAAAGTTTTAAACAGAAGATGGACATGATTGGCTTGGTGTTAGCAGAGCTCCTCTGCTGTGTGTTGAGAATGGACTGTGGGGGAGGAGGCAGGGAGACCAAAGAAGGTGACATCAAGAGTCCAGGTGAAAGGGATGGTAGTGGGATCAGGGAGGTGCTGGTGAAAGGAGATATCAGGGATATAATTTGAAACGAGGACCAGTAGAGTTTGCTGATGTAGATCGGTGGTGGGCTGTAAGAGAGAGAGTCACCATCAAGGGTGGCTCCAAATGTTTTGACCTGAGAAACGTAGTGAGTTGAATAGTGACCCCTCAAAAGATATGCCCAAGCGCCAACTTCCTGGAACCACTGCAAGTGACCTTATTTGGAAATAGGGTCTTTGTAGATGTAATTAAATTAAGGATCTCAAGATGAGGTCTTCCTGGATTTCGGGTGGGCTCAAAATCCAATGACAGGTGTCCTTCTAAGAAACAGAGACACGCAGAGGAGAAGGGTACATGAGGATGGAGGCAGAGGAAAGAGTGATGCATCTACAAGTCCGGAAGCATCAAGGATGGCCGACACCCACCAGAAACTGGAAGAGCGGCACAGAAGGCATTCCCCCTCATAGCTCCCAGAAGGGACCAATCCTGCTGGCACCTGGAGGCACCTTAGGCCTCCAGAACCGTGAGAGGATACATTTCTGTTTTCAGCTGCCTAGATTGGGTTACCTTGTTTCAGCAGCCACAGGAAACTCATACAAACTGGAAAGATGGCGTCAGCTTGGAGGAGGAGGAATTTTGTGTAAAAGGGGATGGCGGGTGGGGACCCTGATAAATCCTGTGTAAGGATGCCATGAAGGTCAAATGAGGCGACTCTGGCTGTTTCACCTGAAACCTTCCCCCCTACTCTTCCGATGCCTGGCCTCACTGTCTGTGCCCCAGTGCCCCCAGAATGGCCTTCCTCCTCCACTGTCTAAAACAGCCCGCTGCCCCTCCCTGTGTCCTGTCATCCTGTCTCTTTTTCCTCCCAGCACTTAGTCCTCTCTGGAATAATCTAATTCTTTGTTTGCTTTTTTGTCATCTGGTTCCCCAACATCAAGACACACACATGCCCTGAACTGAAATTTACATAAGGTCAGGGGCTTTCTCTGTTTTTATTTACCTTTTGTTTCTTTGTTTTCTTTTCTTATGTTTTGTTTTCTCTTATGCATGCCCAGGGGTCAGGCAGGGCCTGCCCCCCAGCAGGCCCCTAAGAAGTGTTCACAGAAGGCAGGTGCTCAGTGGTTGTGCATTTTTTCCGGTTTCCTAGACGGATGGGTCTTCTTTGCTCAACACTCACCTGGACCACTTGTTAAAATGCATCATCCTGAGATTCTGATTCGCTAGGTCTATGTTAGGACTTGGAAGTATGCATGGTTGACAAGATCCCCAAGTGATTCCCATGTAAGTGATCCGGAGAGCGCATCCTTTATCAGGTATCATCGTCCAGGCTGTTCCTGGGATGGTACTGAGTACAGGCCGCTCCTGACACCCTGGCCTTCTGGGACTCAACGGCTTGGTGACTGACAGCTCACTTCTTCAACTTGAGGGTCTGGAGCTCGGACTCACTTCTCCAAAGCCCTGGGCTCTGGGGCGGTGCTTCGGACTCACACAGGGTGTTTCTCTGCACATGTCCCTATCTGACTCACAGAAACTGGATTGAGCCAGGAAGGAGCCTCCTGGAAGGACACCCACTTTGCTGCCAGCCCTGGGATAATGTCACTCCAGATGCCGTCTGACTAACCCATGGCCCCAGCGGCATCCCTGCCTGGGTGGGGAAGGGATGTGGTCCAGCATCTCCACGGCTTAAAGCCAAACATCTCAAGACAATTTATTAAAGCATCAAGTACACTCGGGAAACTCAGATAAAGGCCAGGGTTTGAGGGATGGAGGCAAGGAATGGCAGCCAGGAAATGTGCTTGCAAATTTGACCAATGAAGGACATGGCTTCCCAAACCTTAGACACAGATGACATTCAAAATGATTCTTGAGCCTGGGGAAAGCAATGAGTCACAAGGCTCCAGCGCCTGATGGCAGAGCTTCCTGCCTCCGTGGGCCCCAGGGCGTTTCTGTCCTGAGAACGTCCATTTGGCCAATGTCAGCCGCTTCTGTCAAAATGCAATGAGGCATCTTGTCCTGGAACTGACCTTGCTGGGGAGAGGTCAGCTTCCTGGGGAGGTCCCTGGGCTGATAAAGACTTAGCATCTCAAATGGGTTTTGGCTGGTCCCAGGCTTGGGGTGGCCAATGGACACTGGACCCAAGCATGAGGATAAATCTTGTGGAAGCGAGGCCGGGGAGAAGCAGACACCAGAGGGTCAGGAATGGGCATGATGTCTCCCTCTATTTCAACTTGTCCCGATCAATAATGACACTAAGTTGGTGGAGCAGACCTGTATGAGAGACCCAACTGGAGAAAGCTCTGTTCTCTGTTTCTTCTCCCACACATAACTCACAATACCTCTGACTCTAGATGTGAAGGTTTTCTATATACCCAGCAATTCTGGATACCAGCTGACTGTCCTACAATTCAATTCAGTTTTGACACTAACGAGTTAGCACAAACCCCACAGGTTAAGGGCTCAGCCCCACAAGACTGCCACTCCTTCAGTGCCAATTGCAAATCCAGATTGTCACCTGTTGCTTCTGACCAACTGGCAATAAATGGGGGTCCCCACCATCCCTTCCTTGGGTTTGATAATTTGCTAGAGCGGCTCATAGTACCCAGGAAAACAGTTACCTGACTATTGCCAGTTTATTACCAAGGATATTCTAAAGGATATGAATGAACAACCAGATGAAGAGGTGCATATGGTGGGTCCAGAAGGGTCCTGATTGCGGAGGCTTGGGCCCCCATGGAGTTGGGGTGTGCCACCCTCCTGGCATGTGGATATATTCACCGACTGAAGCTCTCTGGATCCCAGACTTACAGGATTTTTATGAAGGTTTCATCATGTAAGCATGATCAATCGTTAATTACTTTCCAGCCCTTCTTCTCTCTCTAGAGATTGGGTGTGGAGCTGAAAGTTCAAAGCTTCGAATCATGGCTTGGTTTTTCTGGTGACCGGCCCCCATCCAGGAGCCCACCATGAGTTACCTCATTAGAACAAAAGATGCTCCTATCACCCAGGAAACCCCAAAGGATTTAGGAACTCTGTGTCAGGAACCAGGGTCAAAGATCAAATAGTAGAACAAAAGATGCTTCTAGCAGCCCTGTTCACAAGGGTTTTAGGAGCTCTGTGCCAGGAATTGGGAGCAGAGACCTACATATATACGTACTTCCTATTTCACACAGTCCCCATCCTAAGCACTCTGCGAACATTTCATCTCATCTTCTCCCTTCAGAGATGCAATGAGAAGGAAGAGCACCGGGCTAAGAATCAGGGGGCCTGGCTGAACAACCCATGTTTCTAAACTGTTAGGGGCCCTTGGGCAACTATGGCGGTGATAAGAAGTGACAATGCCCATTCATTGGGCACATGGCACATGCCTGGGGCTGAGCTAAGTTCTTCTTACACAACATCTCGTTTCATCCTCACATGGCCAAGGGTAGAGTCCCCTTTGTTGAACAGAGGTGGGATTCTGCCACCTAATAAGCTGGTGACCTTGAACATGTCATTTAACCTTTGGGGGCTTGAACAACAGCCATTTATTTATTCATCTCATAAATCTGCTGTCTAGGCAGGGCTCAGTGGAACAGTTTATGTCTGCTCTGTGTGGTGTCAGCCAGGGTGGTTTGCAGGAAAGCTGGAGTCTGGAATCCCTGAAGGCTCATGCACTCAGAGGTGATGCTGCTGCTGATGCTGATACAGAAGGTGATGCAGTTGCTGATGTAGAAGCTGATGCTGATACAAGTGCAGAAGCTGATGCTGATGCTGATACAGAAGGTGATGCTGATGCTGATACAGAAGGTGATGCAGTTGCTGATGTAGAAGCTGATGCTGATACAAGTGCAGAAGCTGATGCTGATACAGAAGTGATGCAGAAGCTGATGCTGATACAGAAGCTGATGCTGATGCTGATACAGAAGGTGATGCTGATGCTGATACAGAAGGTGATGCAGTTGCTGATGCAGAAGCTGATGCTGATACAAGTGCAGAAGCTGATGCTGATGCTGATACAGAAGGTGATGCAGTTGCTGATGTAGAAGCTGATGCTGATACAAGTGCAGAAGCTGATGCGGATGCTGATAGAGATGCAGAGCTTGTGCAGATGCTGGCTGTCAGCTGAAACAGCTGGGGCTCCTCAGGGAGCTTTCTCTGGGGGATCTCTCTTCATGGCATGTCCAGCATGGCGGCTTTAGGGTGGCCAGATTTCTTCCATGGCAACTCAGGGCTTCCAGCTTCCCCTCTTATCCCAGTGTCTTTGGATGGCCTAATTTTTCTACAATATACATATATTATGAGTAAGAAAAATAAACATGTTAATCATGTTTGCAACTTGTGCCATTGCACAAAGCTTTGCGCTCAGAAAGGCCAGACACTTGGCACTTTCACCATCTTAAAATTCTTAATAACTTGTATCTTTGAACTTGCATTTTGTAAATGAAGTTCAATGGGACAAGGCAACATGTGCATGAGCAGACGAGGCAAGTGCAACATGCATGTCCACTGTTCCTTGCCATCCATTTGCATGTAGCAAATGTTCACTGCTCCCCATGATTTCAGGATCCCGGGATACCTACCATGCTGGGGGGTTCAGGGAGGCTCGAAGCAAGTCCAAGGTAAGCGTGTTACATCTACGGCTGGGCTGTACCTGGGGATGCTGACAGCCCTGAGAGGCCAGGCTTTCGGTCACAACCAAAACGGGCTCTGAGTGTTGGAAGAAGGCTACTGCAGAAAAGAGACACATACAACCAAGGAGCTAGTTCTTACGCGAGTCACTTCCCTGTGGCAGTCAACCATTTACTCTGAAAATGATGGCCAGGAGGGAAGTGGGAGGGTGGCTCCACCCTACTTCCTCTCCTTTCAGCCCTTCCTTACATCAGCAAGCTGACAGTAGAGAGTGTCGGCAGGACTTGCGCGCATCAAGGAGTGAAGCACAAACAGTGTGGAGTTAGTTTTGTGTGGCGGCGTTTCGTATCTCCTGTCTGGTGAGGATGGGATACGAAGCTTGAACGAGACATGAAATATGAGTTGTGTGATTTTGGGGAGCCTGTGTGCAGGTTAAATGCTGTTGTATTTGCATTTGAAATTGGGGTTGCATAATAGAAAGATGGACAGTAAAAATTCATGCTAACGATGTAAAATTAAAAATGTTTCTCTCCTTAGAATGCCATTAAATAGCAAATAAAAAACACCACAACCAGTCAAGAGAGAGACCACAGAAGGAAGAAAAAAAATTATATTTTAGGACCTTTCATGGCACCTTTTTCTCCCCCCTACTTTTTCAACAAGGACCATGCGTTTTCCTTTTGCCCTGAGCCCTGCAGGTTATGGAGGAGTCCCAGGTACCCTGTAGAAAGAAACAAGGGAAGGAATGAGCAGGGCACAGAGCAGTGTCTGGCGAGCGGCGGGGCTGGCGCGGTGCCCAGCCTTCCCTCCCCCTTCCCCAAATTTGCAGAGAGGAAGGAGCTGGGAGACTTGTTTGCACTCAGTTCAATTAATCAAGTGGCCCGGGTAGGCATCAGCAGTAACTTAGACTTTGTCACAATATTTTCTTTGGCTCCTGGCTTCACCTTAAAGGTGAAGTTTGGTGAGGGGGGAGCAGCTGCTCTGAGCTCACTCCCTGGGGTCCTTCTGGAGGTCTGAGAGCACAAAGAAAGCTCATTCTTCTGCTCTTAAAAACAATCAGGCCCTTTCCCTCTCTTATTTATTTTTTCATTTTAAGTCCAATTTAGAAAGGGCCAGGGGCTGTGACTCAGTCCTGCCTCGTGCCCCTTGGAGAGGCCAAGAACGGGAGCGTGGGGCCCCGCTAATCTCCACCAGTGATATTTATGACCCGCTGGGAGGTGAAAGCGCATACTGCTGGCTGGCTTTCCTGTTGGAGCAGCCCGGAGCCGTGGCATGGGAGACCCCGGCAGCCTCCCATGGGGATGCTCATGCTATCACAGCTTAGCTTCTCCAAAGGCTCCTTGGCTCCTGGGACTGGCAAGGGTAGGAAGCCAGGGTGGGGGGTGGCCAGTGTGGCCTTTCCAGGGCTGAGTGAAGGGTGGTGCCAACAGAGCCCTCGGGCACCTTCCACTGTCCTCAGCCAAAGGACCAGATGGTGGGAAGCATACTCTGGAAGGAAGCCTTGTGGGCCCTCAGTGACCAGGAGAAAAGGAACTGAGAGGGGGCGGGGCTTATGGAGTTGACTCATGGGGCCATCCAGTGTTTTCCCTGACGGAGCCATCCAGCACAGGCAGGAGAGGATGGGGGAGGGACTTGGCTTTGCCATCACTTGGGAGTGAGTTTGAATGGCAGGTCACAGTCTCTGACGTACCGCCCCCATATGGTTGACGCAAGGAGAGCAACAGAAGTGTTCAGGGCATGTTAGTTCTACTTATAATTAATATGCACCAGAATCTAAAATTTCCCGAGTTTTAAATGTCAGTGTGTCAGAGATTGCTCTTTGTCCCCCAAATTGATTTTCTCCTTCTTTGATAATAGTACCCGCTGGATTGTAGCTGGGCTTGTGGCCATCCCAGATAAGCTATACCTCCAGCAGCTGTGTGTGCCCAAATGACCAAGTTCAGGCCAGCGGGCTGAGCAGAAGTGATGTGGACAACTGCCAAGCCTTGTCCTCAAAAGCTTTAAGCCGCTACTATTTGGGGTCTCCAGGTTAGCACCTGGACCTGTACCCTAACTAATTTCTTTGGCAACTATCTCTAGTTTCAAAACAATTATGTGGGACAACACCTAGTGTGACAAATAAAACACACCGCTGGGCTCGTCTCTACTAGTTTATAACCTCTGCCTTAGAACTGGAAACCTGACCTGGAGATAGGACAAGACATAAACCAATTTTGTTAGACAGGATCAGTGTATACATAGTAATAGCAATTAAAAGTCCCACAATCTTTTGTGAGTTGTCTATGCTAAGCTGTGCTCAGTCCTTTCAACGACAATAGATAACACAGACGTACATTGATGCTAGGGGGCAGGTTCTTTTAAAGATGAGGGTACAAGGGTTTATGGCATCAAATATGGACCAAGACATGCTTCGCCTGTGGTCAGTGAGAACCTCTGGGTACCTGGGGCCAGCAAGAGGCCACAGGGATCCCTGACGCGATGCTTTCTATTTGCCACTCCCCACCCCCAACCCATGTTAGAGACAAGGCTGAGGCTGGCATGGAGAGGGAAGCCCCTTCGCCACCGGACCCCCGCACAGATACCAGTTAGTGGCAGCATTGCCCCTCAGGAGAGGTGTCGCTGCAGAAAGAGCAAATATGTGAGGGGATTCCCTCACTAATGGACTGGGTGTCAGAATTCCTTCCAACTCCTTTGTAAGTGGCCTTGATGGGAGAGATGCCCAAAGGGTCCCCAGGGTGCGTGTAGATGAGGTGGAGAGCCTCTCAGATTTGGAGGTGGCCCCACTCCTGCGGTTTCTTGAGTAAGGCTGGTTTGGGAAGTCACCTCTCTCTAGGCCCCTATCAGCACCCCTGACTCATGCTTCCATCATCACAGAAGAGCCATTCTCCTAAACAAAGCTGGGAGGTCTGTGGTGTGCTCATCAGCAGCCGCAAATGAGGGGTCTCTGAGCCACCAAACTGCAGCAGAGCAAAGACTATTGTTTAACCAGAAGAAGGAGGTTTAGGGGATTAGAAAGATATCCTGATAAATTGGAAAAAATAAGGCATTACTTCCCAGGGCATGGGTTTCACCCTAAATTGTTCCCTTCTGAGCCTTGTAAGTTTTTTTAAATAACAGAAGCAGAACAGCAACATGTAGGAAAGTATCCTAGCTCGGCCACTCACTAGCTGTGTGACCTTGGATGATTTACATAACCTCTCTGAGCCAGCCTTAACTTCCTCATCCATAAAATGAGAGTGATAGGAGTAATTCCCTTGCAGGGCTGTAAGGATTAAGTGAATAATGCAGATAGCTCATTTGCATTATGAATTTGCATGCGTGTTGGGTGAAACACCTTACAAATGGCTACTTTTATTTTCTTAGGGACCACGTCCTTAACTAGTGTATCAGTTTCCTATTGCTGCTGTAACAAATTAACACAAACTCAATGGCTTAAAACAATACAAATTTAGTATCCTGAGATCTGGAGTTCAGAAATCCTAAGGTCAAGGTGTCCTCCTGGGAGCTCTGGGAAGACTCCATTCCCTTACCTTTTCCAGCTCCTAGAGGCTGCCTACAGTCCTTGGCTCGTCACTCCTTCCTCCATCTCCAAAGGCAGGAGCATCTTCAGATGCCTCTCTCTGGCCTCCGCTTCTGTCGCCACATATCCTTCTTTGACTCTGACCCTCCTGCCTCTCTTATAAGGACCTTCATTTGTATATCAGGCCCATCTGAGTAACCAAGGATCGTCTACCCATACGAATATCCTTAACTTAATCCCATTTGCAAAGCCCCTTTTGCCACACAAGGAAACATATTTACATGTTCTGGTGATTGGAATATGGACATTTTGGGGGGCCATTATTCTTCCTGCCATAACCAGTGATGGTGCGTTAAAAAAAAAAAAAAGAGGCCTAAAAGGATATCTTAGGGTAGCTGTTTGGACTGTCATTGTTTAAGACATATGCAACGAAGGCCCAAATAACAGAGCCTAATATCAAGAGTCTCTCTTAAGACTGAGCTGAAGTGGCCTGCCAACTTCCAGGCTTCCTTCTACCAGAGGAAAATGAACCACTGGTTTGTTTAATCCTCTTTGCTTTGGCAATTTGGGTCTCCCTGGCCCACCTGTTGGCTCCTTTCCCTTGTATCCAACAGGGAGGCTTGCTGGTAGGTGTGCCCTGTCCAGCTACACAGCCCAGGGTTTACCCCTCCCCCAACATACCAGGGAGCAGCTAACTGGGGAAGGAGGCCATACAGCACTCCAGAGGAAACCCACGCTTCCTACAGACATGAATCAACTTGACCCTTTATTTGTAAGTGAGAAACAGCATCCACAGGATCTCAAGACATTTGGAGAAAAACGTCACAAGAGGGGATGATTAAAGTGGAGAAAGTGAACACTCTGGAATAAGCAGAGATGATTCAGGGAAGAGAGGAAAAATGATTTTCATCCTAGGTTGTATCTTCAGGAGAATTTGAGAGACTGTTGGTCTCGACAAGCGTAAGTTGTGAAAATGGAATCGTCAGAGAAGAAGGAATCACTCTTAAAAATGAGAAATGTGATTACTTTTGAAGTAAAACGGACACGGCCGATGATAAAGTTAGCAATCTGGAAAACAGAATTGAAGAACTCTCCCAGAATGAAAAGAGACAAAGCTGGACACGTATAAGAGAAAAGTTGAGACAGAGAGGATAAATCCAGAAGTTCCAACCTCTGAAATGGGAATTTCAAAAGAAGAGGAGAGGGGAGCAGGAGGAAATAAGAAAAGAAATGAGAAGATTTTGCTGAATACCAGGAAAGTGTGTCTTCAGATTAAATAGCTCCACCTGGTTCCAATCACAATGCATACCTACAGACATCAGGGAAAACTTTAAGAATAAAGAGGCTACCCTACAGGCTTTTGGAAATAGTAATTTTGAAAGTGGTAAACTACAAAAGACACAATCATATTAACACCAGATTTGCGATCTACTCAGGTGCCAGAAGATGAGGAAGATATATCTTCCATGTTCTGAGAGTAAAAGATTTTCAATCTAGAGTTCCTTATGTAGCTAAACAAAATAAAGGTATTCTTAGGCCTTCAAGAATTCAAAAATCCAGTCCATGTACTCTACATGAAAATTTAGAAGGGCTTATGTTAATCTGCTGAAAAAGAATCTGAGAAAGAGAATGGCAAACCCTTTTTTTATTTTTTTATTTTTTATTTATTTATTTTTTTGAGGTCAGTGTCACTGGCCCTCATATGTGGGACCTGAACCGGGGCCGCTGGCTTCCCAGGCCAGCACTTAACCACCACGCCACTCAGTCGGCCCATCAAACCCTTTTTTTAAAAGTGAAAGTTGACAATTATGTGGAAGAGGAAAAGAATACTAGAAAGAAAGGGAGAGAGGATCGTAGGACAATCTTCCAAGAATCTCCTTTGAGCAGTAAATTTCAATGACTCAGGTTCACCTTTCCTTTTCCATGGGTCCATTTACACTAAAGTCCTCAGTGGGTACTATTTTACTTGGTCATGTTGTAAGTGCTGTTTATTGGTTTTCAATTTTTAGAGTCAACCTATTGACAGTTCGAAGAAGATTTAGTTCTGAATTCTAGGACAGAATAATGAGAAAAATAGCTAACCTTGACTGAGACTTATTATGTAGCTGGCACTGGCCTAAGCACTTAGCATGAATTAACACATTTAATCTTCATAACAACCTTATGAAGCAGAAACTGTCATCATCCCCATTTTTACCAATGAGGAAACTGGAACACAGAGAGGTTAAGTAACATGCTCCAAGTTACACAGCAAGAAGTGGCAGAGGAGGGATTTGAATTCAGACATACTGACCTCAGGGTCCACGAAGCAAAAATAATATAACCAGATGCATGGGAGGGAGGAGGGAAGAAGAGACCTAAGTCAGAATAACTACACTA
Source organism: Aselliscus stoliczkanus (assembly GCA_033961575.1). NCBI lineage: Eukaryota > Metazoa > Chordata > Mammalia > Chiroptera > Hipposideridae > Aselliscus > Aselliscus stoliczkanus. The sequence goes on along the minus strand of CM066738.1, from coordinate 8,744,245 downwards.
ATTTCCTTATCTTTCAATGTTATGAATCATTCAATACCATCTAAACTTGATAAATCAAGTCGGAGAAGTGGGCATAGTATTAAAGGAAAACTTTACCATCAGAAAAACAACAAAAGCCAAACCAAGAATTGACCCCGTTGGGCAGGGGGCTTGAGAGTGCTCTTAGTGGAAGAAGCCTTTGTATGTTATACTTTGATTATTGTAAAGAAGTTTTATTGGGCCAGTCAAGTGACGCATTGGTTAAGAGCTGGTTTTGGGATGCCAGCGGCCCCGGTTCGGATCCCACATATGAGGGCCAGTGACACTGCCCTCCACAGCTAACAACAGCTCCACCTGTAGCTGGGTTGTGCGAGCCCCATCGACGGTGTAGGCTGCAGCCCCTGCTGCAGTGGGCTGCCATAGGCTACAGTGAGTGGCCGGCAGCAGGCTTGAGCTGCCAATAGCCGCAGTGAGCGGCTGTCCAGAGGCTGGCGACCGATCTGCCTCATCCGGGAAGAGCGCAATGACGATACCAACATGGGCCAGTGAAGAAACGTCCTCCGCAACTAGACTGAAGAACAAAAGGACAGCAACTTGTCTGTTCCCCTTCCCCGATTCCCCAACGCTGTTCCGCCCCCCCAATTCCCCAATAAACATCTTTAAAAAAACCACAAAACGTTTTATCATGTGCATATGTTATTGAAACGAGTTCAATTTTCCAACAAAAACAATTCTCTAAAAAGGGTGAGCCGTCTTGACAATCCTGAGCGGAGTGGCGCGTTGGGGAATAATGGTGGGTCCGGAGCTCGCCCTTAGCGGCCTGCCCAGCCTGACCCTTGTGTGTCCAGTGCAGCCTCCCTCCCACTCCCAGGAGAAATTCATCTGGAAAAGTCCTCCAAGTGGAGAACCTTGGCAGACACAACATTCCAAAGGGAGCCCCAAGACTCCTGGGAACTCTGAGTTTGCCTTTCCCCCAGAGGGCGGGGTGTTGGATGGCCAGGGAGGAGGAATTACCGACGTGCCAACTGGAATCGCCATTGGGAGCATTGGCGACATGTGCAGAACCTTATCTGGGTCTGGCAGCATCGGGGGGTGGAGTCGCTCCAACTTTGGGGTGTCCGTACCCTCCCTCCTTGGCAGTCCTTCGGTGCCCCAGCTCCCTCGCCCGTTCATCGGGGGTCCCAGAGCCCGTGCCACCGCAGGCCCCTTGCGGGCTCCCCACTCTGCCCGGATGGGCTCCCTCTCTGTGGCTCTCGCCTGAGTCATGGCGGTCGGCGGTGCAGTCTTCGCTATCTCGGGGAGCCGGAGATCCCCTTAATTCCCTCCAGCTGCGTCTCAGCAGGGCTGAGGTCATCCGTTCTGGCGCAAGAGGAAAGCAGAAAGTTTGTTGTGTCTTTGTTTCATTCAAATGGTTTGGATGATGACTCACTCAATTTCTTCTTTCTTTCTTTTTAAACCGGGGCACCGTCTGGGAGTCGTTTTTGATTAGAAGTTGACCTCAGAAATATGCTCGCATCATTTTGAAAACATCTTCCAGCACCACAGAAACCGACTTCAAATGAGAAAGGACACTGAGTGGACCAAGGCCAGGCCTGGGCTGGGCGCCCCTGGCCTCCGCTTGGGCCCGGGCCTTCCCGCAGTGCTCCCGGGGAATTGCTGCCTGGATCTGAATTAGGACGCTCCCATCCTCCCCCCCACCCCACCCCCATTCGGCCCCTGGATACACATGTGACCTGGGGCCAACTGGCGTCGTGTGACGTCATCCCTGTCGTCCTCGTCACTAGCTGGTATTATTGAGTACTTATTACGGACTATGCAGTTCCTAAAGGAGTCCCATTGAGTGACTTATTCCATTCTCACAGCGTCCTGCCAGGCAGGTACCATTGGAGTTTGAGGCCTGAGGGGTGTTGTCAGGCACTGCTCAGGAGCTGGGACGGTCAGGGGCCGAGGTCAGTGCCCTGGACACACCTAGTCAGGACTGTCTGGTGGATGGTCAGGAGGTCTCAGAGCACGAAGCCCCGAGGCCAAAGGTACTAACCACTGAGGGTGTGGAAGAGGGAGGTCAGAGGTGGTGAGAGGGCATAAGCGGGGTCAGACGTCAGTGTTGACGGGGAAAGGGGGCAGGTGGGCAGTTGGCTGCACACCTGTGTGGGGAGGGCAGCAGAGAGCTGCGGTTGACCAAGGACGTGCGTGGTGCTCTGTTTTCATTATCTGCTATACCTGTATGTACCATGTGCCACCCAGCAGGTGGAGACAGGACAGGCACGAAGTGTCCATTTCCCAGGACTCCACAGGTGATCGGGAGAGACAAGGCCCAGCAACCAGAGTAGGAGAGATCACTTCCAACCAGTGGATGAGGGAAGGCTCCTGGCGGGAGTCGGCACGGTGGGAGGGGAGGACCTGCTCACAGAGGGGAGGGGAGGCAGCATCTGTGTATTAGGCGAGCTATGCACCTGTGTGTCAGGGCGTTGCTCCAGTGAGCAGAGGTGTGAGCCGAGGGAAAGGGAATTCTGGGAATTCCAAAAGGTAGGTTAGACTAGACTGTGAAGGTCTAACAACAGTAGCAACGACAATACTGGAAGGGAGGCACCCTGTCTCGTTCCTCTGACTCGGCGAATGGCAGGTGCCGGAAAAGCACGGGGCTGAGCAGGCCCGTCCTCCCTCAGGAGCAGCTTGTCAGGTGGCAGCTCCGAGTGCTCGCATCTGTGAGCCCTTTTGTGGGATGTTTGAGGATTGATAAACCATCTGTGGTTGGTCGGTGTATTAGTTTCCCAGGGCGGCCGAAACCAATTGTCACAAATTGAATGGCCTAAAACAACAGAAATGTACTCTCTCACAGCTCTGGAGGCGGGAAGTTTGAAATCAAGGAGTTGGCATGCCCACACTCCCTCCAAAGGCTCCGGAGAGGAGAGGGATCCTTCATTGCTTTTTCAGCTCCCTGTGGGCTTCAGGGGTTCCTTGGCTTGTGGCAGCAGATCTCCAGTCTGCGCCTCCATCTTCACACAGCCTTTCATCTCTGCCTGCATCTACTCCTCTTCTAATAAGGACACTTGTCATGGGATTTAGGTCCCACCCAGATAATCCAGATGATCTCATCTTGAGATCATTAACATAATTACATCCCCAATGATCCTTTTTCCAAATAAGGTCACATTCACAGATTCCTGATGAACTTTGGGGAGGTGGGGCACCCTTCAACCTGCTACAATCAATAAGGCCTATTTCCCCCCACTAAATAGGGCTTCTTGAGAATAGAAACAGTATGTCTTCACTCCTCCCCTGCCCTGCCTTTCCTTCCTTCCTTCCTTCCTTCCTTCCTTCCTTCCTTCCTTCCTTCCTTCCTTCCTTCCTTCCACCAATATGAGGGAACACCTACCATATTCCAGGCACAGTGCTGGGCCCTGGGGATACTGAAACAACCCGTACAGAGCAATTCCTGCTCACAGAGCTGACTTTGCAGTGGGGGAGGCAGACCCACTGTGGTTGCACATTGCAGGTAAAGCTGCAAGGAAACAAGGGAGGGGCGAGACCAATAGGGTTAGGGGTGGGGTGGGCGGGCCAGCTCTAACCAGGGAGGTCAGGAATGGTTCTTGGAAGATGGGACACACAAGCTGGGCCCTGGATGCTGAGAAGGACCAGGTGGGAGCTGCCCCCTCACTTCTTAGCTGTGTGATCCTGGGCAAGTTGCTTAATCTCTCTGTGCCTCGGTTTGCTCACATGCGAAACGGTGATGCAACAACACCATAGTCACAGAGCCGCCCCGAAGACTTGACGAGTGAACCCGTGGGAAGCCCTCAGAACTGCAGAGTTCCTAGTGCTTGCTTAATAAGCACTTAATAGTCAGTCCTCATAACAGAATACTTGTATGTTCACATTATTAGCCCACGAGCAGTTAATAATTTTTTTGATAACAATCTGAGGCATACTTATTTTTTTAAAAAGACATCGAAGTCGTCATCATGCAAAACCCTGAATCATCTTAGACTTCCTTACTCTTATTTTACAACTTAACGTTGGGTTTGTTTGACTTAGGTTAGTGGGCATGGGACATCCTACTCTCTTTGGGGTTTGGAGCTTTAATGTCTTCGGCGAGTCCCTGGCAGGAGCACCTGTGGCTACTGTTTGGGGCTGAGCAAGCTGAATCCTTTGACTTCAGCCCACAGACCAGGGACCTGACTTGGTCAGCGAGGCTTGGGGGGGTCTCTTACATCTTGTTGACTCAGCAGAGGGACTGCGGTCTGGCTAAAGGTTGTCCTGGGGCGATGATCAGAGGACCTGCTCTTGCATGAGTCTGGGGACAGCATGCCCAGCTGGGCCTCGGAAACCGTTCCTCTAGGGGGCAGTGGGGCTCCACCGAGAGTCCCCTTGGCCTCTGCATGACCAAGAAATAGTTCTGACCTTAAAACGTGCCTCAGTATTCAGCATAAAGGGAAATGTCTGCACAAACATTGCCTTGGCTGGGCCCAGAGGATGTATCTTTCACGTTCACATATTTGGGGGAGAAATGCGCATTAGGAAGACACAGATTTAGTGTCACAGTAAAACAGGAATGTGTCTCACAAGGGAAGCCCGACAGCTGTACCCTCTTAGGGCGCATTTGGGGTTCCAGCTGTCACCACCAGCCTGGCTGGGGAAGGAAGTTGGATTTCTAAGGCCCCTAACATTCACATGGAGAAGATGTGTGTTCCCACACTCATGTTCATGGCCACGGTTTTAGACCCCCCAAAACAAGCCTCTGTGACCCATTCTCCCTCACCCTTCTTAGGGAGCACTGTTCCTCCTCCTTGTTCTTGTTCGGCAGTCAAAGGTGGCCCCTGGACATGTTCTGAGGCAGCACTGTGACCCCAGAGATTTGAGGCTCGTGAGTAGCACCCCTTCTGGCCATGTGGTCCCCCTGGGGGCAAACGTAGGGGTTACGAGCACCTGTATCTTGGGCACACACAGACCTGGTTCAGATCCTAACTTTGCCAGGTCATGCTGCGTGGCCATCAGCAGGGGTCCTCTCTGAGCCTCCTACCTCTCCTGAAAAAAAGGAGGGAGACCCCGTTGTTTGCAGGGTGGCTGCAATTCCTGGACACGCTTCCGACGACCGGATTCCAGGAATGGGCTTAGCACGGTGCCGGGCGCATCGTAAAGACTCCCCATCACACTGCCAGCCTCCCCTCCCTGCTCCCACCCACCCGCCTGCTTGACTCCCCCAACCCTGACCAACTGCTTCTCTCTTCCACGGCACTTGTTACGTATTCTGTGCTTACTGTTTGCAGTCTGTCTCTCCTGCCGGAATGTAAGCTGCACGGCCGTAGCATAACACCCTGTTCTAGGCATATCATCAGCATCAGCAAGTATTTGCTGAGGGCATGAATGAATGAATGAATGAATGGGAGCTCCATTGCAGTTAGAACTGGGCCTCAGTTTCCCCAGATGTACAATGAGGATAACGATATTAGAAGTGTCAAAGTTTCCTTGGGATAGATTATATGAGCAATCCTGTGTGAGAGCACCTGGCCCAGGCACTCAACAGATGCGAATTCACTTTCCCTGTCAGATTTCAAGGCTGTCTGCAGCTTTATAATACATTCAGGAGAACTGCCACCTGCCCCCAAGCCCCTGAGTGCAGCTCAGAGTGCCACCAGCCACCCATTTATACAGGTTCAACCAGTGAAGCTTGAGTGGGTTCTCTGCACCAGGTTCTCTCACGTTGTATCCTCCTGGATGCCAGGTGGGGGAGGCCGAGGTCAGGGAGGAGGACCCCAGAGGCTCAGAGGAGTCCCCTGTGTAAGTGGCATCATGGAGCCTAGAACTGTCCCAGCTAGTCCTCTGCATGAAACAGCTGGGGGCTGTAAGTCTCCAGGAGGAGAGGCAGCCCATGTGCGTGACAGGCCCCCATGGTGGCCAAGAGCGAGGACTGTTGAGACACGTGGGTGGACGTGGGCACGAGTCCCAGCTTGGCAGCTTACCCTCTGACTGGCCTCTGGCAGGTGACTTCACACCTCCCAGCCTCCGCTTCCTGTAAAGTGGAGGTGATGACAGCCCCTCCCTCGGAGAGCTGTTGTGAGAACACAGCAGAGCAGTAAATGGGAATTGTTACTGTGCTGAGTTCAGAGTTGAGCAAATGGGTGGAGGTCAGCAGAGAAAATGGCCCCCACGATATCCATGCCCTTGTCCCCAGAACCTGTGAATTCATATTCTGTGGCAAGGGGACAGTAAGTTTGCAAATGGAATTAAGAGTGCTGATCAGCTGAGCTGGTGATAAGGAGACTGGCCAGCAGCATCCAGGTGGGTCCATTGTGACCACAGGGGCCCCCTGAGGGAGGCAGCAACAAAGGTGTGACCCACCACCATCACTGGCTGTGATGATGGAAGAAGGGGCCGTGAGCCAAGGGATGCCAGTGGCCTCCAGAAGCTGGACAAGGAGGGAATTCCTAGAGCTCCCAGGAGGAACACACCTTGTTTGGAGCCCAGAGAGATGCCTGACCTCCAAAACTGTAAGATAACTGTCCTTTTAAGCAGCAGGTTGGTGGCAATTTGTGACAGCAGCCATAGGAAACTCACAAGGAGTGCCACGAGGGCGGCTGTCCCTGGCCTCCCTCTCCAGAGCGGAATTTGGCAAAATGAGCAACATCATCCCTGCTCACAGTGATCAAAACTCAGACTCCTGGCCCTTTAGGAATGAGAAGAGATCGTCAAGATCATCTGGTTCAGTGTCTCAGGGTGAGATGTCCCCCAGATTAGTCCTCAGCAACGTTCCGCTCAAAATGGTTCCGTGGGTCAGTCAGTTGGGGAGAAAATGCCGCGTGCACTACCCACCTTCTAACAGTCACAGTGCTCTTCAGCCGCCCAGCAGCTCTGAGAAGGCCTGCAGCAAAACGCCAAAAAGCGATCTCTAACTCAGCACTTCCAAGCATGTTGTATCATGAACCTACGTACCCCGACTTCCCCCCACCCTCCATCCCATAACACCTACTAAAGCTCACAAAACATGCCTTTGGTAGAAGGGCTGCTGATCTAATCAAACTGATTTATGTGACACATGGAGAAAGTGAAGCCGCCAAAGGTAGAAGCGCTCCGGAGAAGCAATCAGCTTGGTGGGAAGAAGGTAGGCACTGGCGTCAAGGAGACTTGGGTTTGTAGCCTCGCTCTGTTGCAAGCAGCTGCGTGACCCTGGGGAAGCCACGTCATCTCTCAGAGCCTCTATTTCCTAATTGGTGAATCGAGATAATAAGAGCACCTGCTTTGCAGAATGCTATGTATGGCCGGCCGGCCGAGTCCTTCTGAGCTGCTCTAACAAAGTACCATGGGCTGGCTGGCTTGTAAACAACAGAAATTTATTTTTCACAGTTTCTGGGGGCTGGAAGTCTGAGATCGGGGTGCCAGCATGGTCAGGTTCTGGTGAGGACCCTCTCCTGTGTGACTGACTGCCGACTTCTCATTGTATCCTCTTTGGGGTGCAAAGAGAGCTCTGTGGGTCTTGTATAAGGATGCTATCCCATTCATGAGGGTTCTACCCTCCTGCTCTAATTACCTCCTCCCAATACCATCACACCAGGGGCTCGGATTTTAACATAGGAACTTTCAGTCCATAACAACAGCTGGCACCCACCTGCTAGTTAGTAAGAGTGTGTATTACTATTTGTATTAGTTTCCTACTATTGCCATAACAAATCACCACAAAGTTAATGGCTTAAAAGAACACATATTTATTATCTTACACGTCTGGAGGTCAGCAGTCCTAAAAAAATCAAGTGGCAGGAGGGCTGGCCTCCTGGGGGCTCTGAAGGACGGTCTGTTCCTGACTTTTCCAGCTTCCAGAAGCTGCCCATGTCCCTTGGCTCACGTCACCCTGGCCTCTGCTTCTGCCACCCCTTCTCCTCTGACTCGGGGCCTCCAGCCGCCCTCCGACGAAGACCTTGGTGGTTACGTTGGGTCCACGTGGATAATCCAGGAGACTCCCCTAATCTCACAGTTCTTAACTCCATCACAGCTGCAGAGGCGACATAGTCACAGGTTTTTCCATGGACGGTGACACAATCACAGGTCCCAGGAAGCAGGGCGTGGCCATCTTTGGGGGCCCTTATTCAGCTGGCCACCGGGTCCTTAGAGCGCCCCCTTTCCTGGCATTCCTCCTGCTCCGGTGGGTCCCCTCTCCTTCCAGCCTGGACACCAAGGGAGCCATTGAGTTTTAATTTGGGGTTGCGGTTGGGTCAAGTGCAGGAAGGATCAGCCCTTCCACCAAACAACAACCCATCAGCCCCCAGACCATGCAGGTGGCAGTGGAGGGGCTTCTCAGAAAGCAGGCTGCAACCAAGAACTCCAGGGAATACTGATTCCATTCATCAAATGCTGGATGGCTGACCACACGCCTGGCCTTCTGGTCACTGGGCACAGCTGCGGACTGGACAGGCCAGGCCCTGCCCTCAAGATGCTGACCTTCTCATGGGGGAAGAAAGACAGTCAGGGGAGAGACCATACAATAGGGTGCAAGGCAGTGGGTGTGGAGATGGAGGATGGCAGAGAGGTGGCCAGTTAGCCATACTGGGCTGGGGGTGAATTGAGTGAATCCTGGACTTCTAGGTTTGGCCATGGGGTAGAAGGTGGGGGTTCACAGGAGGAGAACAACATTTTGCAGGCCTGTGGGGAGCTGATGTGTTCCATTCTGGGTGTGATGGTGTGAAGGGTCTAAGATACTGGTACCCGGGGGTGACAGAGGGTCAGGGAAGGTCTGAGCTGGAGCAAAGGAACGTGAGCACTACTCGTCTCAGGATGGGAATCAGAGCTACAGTGTCCCCGTGGATGAGAAGGCAAGGGCCTGGGATCTTCCGTTTTAGCTGGAGGGGAGGAGGGGCCAGTGGGCAGGAGCAGGGGAAACAGGGAACATGGGTATCCTGAAACCCAGAAGCAAAGGGACAGACTTACGTGGCGGAGAGAAGTTGGCAGTGCTAGACGCTGCAGAGAAGCCCAGGAGGGGAGGAATGGGGTCGGATCCGCTTGAAGAGGACCTGGTGGCCTTGGAGGGGGCAGATCAGGAGCTACAGGGCAGTGGCTGTGTTGTGGGCAGGAGGAGAGAAGTGGGGACAAGACCTGTCAAGAACTCTTCTAGAGCCTTGGTCGGGAGGGATGGAGAGAGCCAGGCCAGAGGCTGGAGGCAGCAGTGGGGTCGATGGCCTTGTCTATTTTTATTTCTGGTGTATTTGGACAGGGGACCCCTGGCATGCTTAAATGCTGATGGTGGGGACCAGGAGGAGGGGTTGACCGAGATGCCCGAGTGGGTGGGAGGAGGCTCCTTCGGGATCCTAAGGCAGGGGTCGGGCGGAGGGCGGGATGGCCCTCAGGTGCAGGGAGGCCTACGGGCTTATGGCAGATGGTGGAGCCTCGGGCCAGGCCTGTGCAGTGAACCCATGGGCACCAGCTCTAGGGGGGGTCAGGGATGAGCAGGGCCTACTCATGGTAGCCCTGAGAGCCCCATGAAGGTCAATGGGGTCTGATTTGAGCTTTAGAGCCAACGTCTGGCCCCTGAGTGAGTGGGTGGAGGAGACATGGAGGCCACCAAGGGGGCACACATGCAGGCCCGTCAGCCTGTTAGGAGCCGGCTCACCCAGCATCCAGCTGCTTGTGGAAATGCTGGCGGAAACGTCCATCATACTCAAGCTCTGGCGGACAGACTGGGCTCGGATCCTGACTCCCTTCCAACAAGCTGTGTGACCTCAGGCTGGTTACTTGACCTCTCTGAGTATATTAGTTATTCATTGCTGTCTAACAGAGGACCTCCCAACATGGTTTATGACCTCCCAGTTTCTGTGAGTTGGGAATCTAGGAGCAGCTTAATCCTCTGTCGGGGGTTCTCACGGGGCTGTGATTAAAGTCTTGGCCAGGGCCAGGTTCCTCTGAAGGCCCACATGGGGCAGGAGCCACTTCCAGGCAAAATCAGTGGCTGTTAGCAGGATTCGGTTCCTCCTGGGCTCAGTTCCTCACTGTGTGAGGTCAGAAGCCACCCTGAGTTCCACATGGAGTTTGAGTAGGCAGGCGGATAACTGAGTCCGGAAGTCAGGGGAGGGACCCAGGCGGGTGGTTTAAATCTGGGACTCCTATGTACATACATTTCAAACCATGAGAGTGGATGAGATCACTGGGGAAATGCATGCACACAGACAAGGGGTCCGAGGGCTGGGCCTGGGGTGCTCCAGTGTTGGGGAGATGAGCAGGAACTAGCAGCTGAGGGTGAGGGGAGCCCCACGGAAAGAATATCCAGGAGCGTGCCGGCCAATGGCAGCCACGGGAAGGACGCCTATCAACAAAGGATGGAACTGGCGGCTCCTGCTGACCAACCCAGGGGATGCTGATGGACTACGGACCCCTGGATTTAACAATGACTGGGGGTCATGGGTGACTTTGATGAGGTGGTGTCAGGAAGCCGATGGGAGTGAGTTCAGGAGAGAACGGGAGAAAGTGGATATGCACAGTACTTTGGGGAGCTTTGCTGTAGAGGAGAACAGAAATAAGGTAACAGCCAGAGGGGGTTCAAGGGTCAACAACTGTTTTTAAGAAGAAATAATTGTATGCTTGTATTCTGATCAGAATTATCTAGTATAGAAGGAATTGTTGATGGGGCAGAACAAAGCGGGAGAAAACTGGGGTGACGACTTGAGAAGGTGAGAGGGAGTGGAGGGGGGCGGCCTAAGGTAGAGCAGGACAGTTATTAAGAATAGCAGGAGGGGGCCGGCCGAGTGGCGTGGTGGTTGGGTGCTGGCTTGGGAGGCCAGCGGCCCCGGTTCGGGTCCCGCATGTGAGGGTCAATGACACTGCCCTAAAAAAAAAAAAAAAAAAAGAATAGCAGGAGCGGGGCGAAGCCAAGCACGAGGGCACTAACGCTGATGGGAGCAGATGTGGCTGGAGCCACCGCAGTTCCTTCCTCCTGAAATAGGAAGCAGGGCCATCAGGAGAGGCGGGGTTGGTGGTGGTGGGAGGAGACGCTGGGAGTTTAAGGAGAAGGCACGACAGAGCCATCTGGAGGAGGTGAGAGTGGATGGATGAGAAGAAATGGGCTCTGATGTCCAGGCAGTGACAGAAGCCCAGGCATCACGGGCAGTCATGGACATCGAGTGCATTTACAGTTTTCGGCAGCCACGTTGATGGATGCAGGCAGCATTGGATTTAACCAGCTTGGGCGAGATGATAGTGCTTGGCCAGGGATTTAAGCTGGGAAAGGGGAGCGGGGAGCACAGGCAGGGAAAGGCGACAGTGAGATGGTTGTAGGGGCAAAGGTTTGTGGGATACAGGTGGGATTTAGGATGACTGGAGTCAGGTGCTGGAGAGGTAAACGCGTCCTGGAGTGGAGTGCTTGAAGTTGAGACAATGGAGGGGCTATAGTTGTTAGTCATTTCAAGGTCCAGGGCGATGGTTCTCAGAGCTACCCCAGGACCAGGAGCCTGGACATCTCTTGAGGCCTTGCAGAAATGCAGATTCTCTGGCCCCAGCCCAGGCCTGCAGGACCAGACTCTCCGTGGGGAGGGGCCAGCAGCCTGGGCTTTATAAGCCCCTCAGGTTTCTGATACACACGATGACCTGAAAACCAGTGCTCTAGGCTATAATGTCCGAAGGAGGACAGAAATCATGGGAAAAGAAGAATTTAAACTGAGAGGTAATCATGTGGAAAGGATCCTCTGAGGGCACTGAGACCGCCATAAATTAAGACAGGAGTAGAGCTAAAAACAAAAAAGGGTCTTTGCCCAGAAGCTAAAATCACCAGGCAGAGAAGACAATGACCTGGGGTAAAGAACAGTTTACAAGTGGCAAAAAGAAGCAAGGAAGACACCTACCCCAGGGCCCCCACAATATCAGGGCTGTGAGACATAAGGCAGCTGCCTTCTGAGGGGGCACCATGGGCAGGACCGTGCCTCCCCCTACAATGTCCACCTGTTAATCCTCAGCACCTGGGGACATGTTACCTTTGCAGGTGTGATTCCTAAGCTTGAGATATAGCAAGAGTAACCTGGATCACCCAGGTGGGCCCAATGTAATCACAAGGGTCCTTAGGAGAGGGAGGGCAGAGAGGAGATGGGAGTCCTGGAGCAGGGGTGGGGTGAGGCGATTGCGGGCTTTGAGGATGGAGGAAGGACACCAAGGCCAGGACATGGATTCTCCTGTGCTGCCTCCAGGAGCCCAGCCCTGCAGACACAGCCCAGCGAGACCGCTTTGGATTTCTGACCTCCAGGACCACAAGGTGATGAATTTCTGCTGCCTTAAACCACTATGTTTGTGATAATATCACAGATCCATGAGGGGAGCAGGGCCTGGGCGCATGGTGGTTCAGTTAGAGCAAACACAGCAGGCTCCCTTGGGAGGAGAGACTGAGAAGGTGGGGATTTGATGGTGGGCGTGAGACGCAGGAGGCAAAGAAGAAGCAATGTTTCAGAAGTTGGTGGGGGCAGAAAGTGGGGCTCACAGTGAGAAATGAGGGGCGCCTCAAGAGTCGGATGTGGACAAAAGCAGTCAGCTCTGAGAGATGCTGTGGGCATTGGGAGGGGGAAGAACAGACTCTGGGGGACCTGGACCTGCCCCGGGCTGTGCTGGTCCCTGATGGAGCCGAGGGGAGGTGTCCACAGCCTAAACTTCGGAAGGACTTTCCAAAAGGTCTGTGTGGGAGATGAGCAACAGCACCCAGAGGGTGCCTGGCACCGTCTGGAGGGAGATGAGAAGATGGGTTCAGGAGCGCACGGCTGCAGGTGTATTTGGGGAGGACCCGATGGAGGGGAGAGCAGCCCGGGCGTGTTAGCACAGCTAACTCCACTGCAGACTCACCTCATCAAGTGGACTCCGTGGAGAAGTCACAGCCGCTTCACATTTGGCTTGTAAATGGCAGCTGGCCGGCCGCCCTTCTCTCCCGTCCCCGGGGGCCTGTAGAGGCACGGCAGTGCGCATTTACAGGCAGCGGGGCCACGGGTGACTGCAGGGCCCCAGAAAGCGGACAAGGGCCAGGGCTCCGGGGTCCTAGGGAGCAGGGGCCTTTACTGCTTTCTGCAGCAGGGGAAACGGGCTGTCTCTGAAAGATGGGCTGGAACACACTGATGTGTCGTTAGAAGTGAATAAACTGAGCCATGTGGGACAGAAGGAAGGTCTCTCCTGAGTCCGAGGTTTGGCTAAAAAATGTGTTGAATACTAGGGTTCATTCTCCCTGCATTCCAGATGGACCCGTTCTCAGTGTCACTTGTGCGCATGAAACCTAGACGCCTTTGCTCATCTGACCCACAGTTCTGGAGGGCCTACTGTGTGCAGGGCCTGGGCATGTGGCATTGAACAGACAAATGTTATATTTGCCCTCACGGAATGTACAGGTGTGAGAGCGACAGACTGCAAACAAGCCACTGGTGATCCCAACAGGGGGCTTTTAAATGCTGTGATGTGTGTACGTGTCGGGGGTGGGGTGGGGGAGGAGGCCCCATGTCACATCAAGTGCTCAGGAAAAGTTGACACATCTGGATGGAGATCTGAAGAAAGAGCGAGAGCCAGTCTCTGAAGCCCTGGGGTCAGAGCCTCTCAGGTGTTAGGAGAGCAGAGGCCGGTGGGGGCGGGTTGGGTCTGGACAGGCAACAGAAAGGACGCCGCCGTGTGGCCAGAGCTGAGCCTGGGGAAGAAGTAGGCAGGCAAGTCTTGCCTGAAATCTGGATCATTCTATAATCAATGCAGAGGCAAGGTCCTGTGACCTGAGTGGCTGAGCTCTCTGCTCCAGGTTTGGGGGGCGGAGGTGGGGAGAAGTGACATCTGCAAGATGGCAGAACAGGCATTTTCTACTGTCTTTCTCCCACACAACACTGATTTTTTTACAGTTTTACTGATGTGTCATTGACGAAAAAAAATTGTAAGATATTTAAAGTGCATGTCATGATGAGTTGAACTAGGTATAAATTGTGACAGGATGCCCCCATCTAGTTAATTAACACATCCTTTGCCTTCCTTATCAGTCCTTTTGTTGTGTTTGAGAGGGTTGAAGTTGTACTATTAGCAAATTTTAATTACAGCTGACCCTGGAACAACGTGGGTTTGAGCCGCGCAGTTTCACTTCTCTGCGGATGTTTTTTCACTGCATGCTGTAAATGTATTGCCTCTTCCTGATGATTTTCTTAATAACACTTTCTTTTCTCTTGCTTAGTTTATTGTAAGAATACAGTAGATGATACATATAACATACAAATATGTGTTAATTGACTGTTTTTGGTAAGGCTTTGAGTCAACAAGTAGGCTACTAGTAAAGTTTTTGGGGGAGTCAAAAGTTATATGTGGATTTTCGTTTTGTGGAGGTTCAGTGACCCCAACCCCCATGTTGTTCAAGGGTCCACTGTGTATAGTGGTGCATCAATTACAGCCACCATGCTGGCCGTTAGAGCCTCACAACTTACTCATCTGACAGCTAAACCTTCCTACCCTGTAACCAACCTCTCCTTATTTTCCCCACCCCCAACCCTTGGTAACCACTTTTCTACCGTTCCTACAAGTTGGACTTTTTTTCCCTTAGATTCCATATATAAGTGAAACCATGCAGTAGTTGTCTTTCTGTGCCTGGCTTATTTCACTTAGCATAATGCCCTCCTGCCCTCCAAGTCCGTCCGTGTTGTCACAAACGGCTATATATCCTTCTTTTTCATGGCTGAAAATCTCTCTCTCTCTCTCTCTCTCTCTCTCTCTCTCTCTCTCTGTCTGTCTCTCTCTGTCTCTCTCTCTCTCTCTCTCTCTCTCTCTCTCTCTCTCTCTCTCTCTCTCTCTCTCTGTCTCTCTGTCTCTCTCTCATAGTCTCTCTATCCGTTCATTCATTGACAGATTCTTAGGTTTCCATATCTTGGCTGCTGTGAATAATGCTGCAATGATCCTGTTTTCATTTCCTTTTGGCTATATACCCAGAAATGGGAGTTGCTGGGTCATAAGGTAGTTCTATTTTTAATTTTTTGAGGAACCTCCATACTGTTTTCCATAGTGGCTGCACCAATTTACATTCCCACCAACAGTGCATAAAAGTTCCCTTTTCTCCACATCCTCAATGACACTTGGCTCTTATTGATAATGGGCATCCTAACAGGTGTGAGGTGACATCTCATCGTGGTTTTGATTTGCATTTCCCTGATGATTAGCGATGCTGAGCGCCTTTTCATGTACCTGTTGGCCATAATGTCTATTCATTTCTTCTGCCCATTTTTCAAATTGGGTTGTTTGTGTTGTTGCTATTGAGTTATAAGTTCTTTGTATATTTTGGATATTAATGCTGTTTCAGATTTGCAAATATTTTCTCCCATTCAGTAGGTTGCCTTTCCATTTTGTACATGGTTTGCTTTGCTGTACAGAAGCTTTTTAGTTTGATATCATCCACTTGTTGAGATAGAGAGGTAGATAGATAGATGATATAGTTTTTTTTTGCTCTTGTGGTTTGTGCTTTTGGTGTCAGATCTGAAAAATCATTGCCAAGACAGATGTCAAGGAGCTTACCCGCTACGTTTTATTCTAGGAGGTTCACAGTTTCAGGTCTCATGTTTAAGTCTTTAATCCATTTTGGATTGACTTTTTTTGGTGTATGGTATAAGAGGGCAGTTCAGTTTCATTCTTTTGCATGAGGCTGTCCAGTTTTCCCAGCACCATTTATTGAAGAGACTATCTTTTCCCCATTGGATATTCTTGACTCCTTTGTCATAAGTTAATTGACTGTATATGTGTGAATTTATTTCTGGGCTCTCTGTTCTGTTCCATTGATTATGTGTCTGTTTTGATGTCAGCACCATGCTGTTTTGATTACTAACGTTTGTAATATAATTTGAAAGCAGGAAGTGTGATGCCTCCAGCTTTGTTCTTGCTCAAGATTGCTTTGGCTATCTGGGGTCTCTTATGTGGTTCTCTACAAATTTTAGGATTGTTTTTTCTGTTTCTGTGAAAAATGCCATTGGAATTTTTATAGGGTTTACATTAAATCTGTAGATGACTTTATATTGCTCTTTACAAAAAAATGGATGAAACTGGAGAACATTATGCTAAGAGAAATAAGCCAGACCGAGAAAGACAGCTACTGCATGACCCCACTTATAAGAGGAATCTAAAAAAATCAAATTCATACTAATGGGTAGAATGGGGGTTACTGGGAACTAGGGAGATGTTGGGCAAAGGGTTCAAACTTTCAGTTATGAGACCAATCAGTTCTGGAAACCTAATGTATAGCATGGTGACTAGAGTTAATAATGTATATTTGAAACTTGCCAAGGAAAATCTCATGTGTCCTCACCATGAAAAAAGGTAGCTATGTGAGGTGATGTATGTGTTAAATAGCTTGTTGGGTTTTTTTGTAATCATTTCACGGTTTCTACATATATCAAGATATCACATTGTATACCTTAAATACATGCAATTTATATTTGTCAATTATACCTTGATAAAGTTGGAAAAAACTAATGCAAAGGGAAGGCCGTCGGCATTAAGTGTGATGTGACTCTGAGTTTAAGTTCAGTCTAGCTGCTGCGTGGGCCATGAGGGCAGGAGCGAGCCGGAGTGGCGAAGGGGCCACTCTGTCATCCCGGCAGGACATAACTCTGGTCCAGTGAGCACGAAACAAAGGTGTGATTTTAGAGGTGGACCCACCGAGACTTGCTGATGTGTGGGGGCTGGGGACAATGAGGGATCCAGGGTTCCCCCAGGTTATTGACTAAGCAGCTGCTTAGATGCTGTTTCTGTAAACTGATGGGGGTGAGAAGGTATGTTTAGAGGGGTGGGGGAGGCAGAGGAGACAGGGAATTAGGAAGATATGGGCAAGTTGAGCTGGAAATGCCTTGTACCTATCAACTGGGAGAAGTCACGCAGGCAGGTGCCTGTGAGTCCGGAGAGCGTACATGTGAGGGTGTGTGTAAGATCTCGTGCCAGGATTGCCCTATGAATGCTGTTACTCAAGAACTGTCCCGATGGCATTGGTAGCAGAGGGCTCTTGATCAGGTATCCATGGCTACCCTCAGACACTCGAGGACCAGCAGCAATGTATTCCGGGAGCGTTGCTTGGAAAGTTACATCAGGATCTCATAGAAGGCTATAATCTCCTCCCTCCCCACTTAAAACACACACACACACACACACACACACACACACACACACACACAAACCCGGTTAAGAGCAAACTGCATTGTTGCACTTTGTGTCTGGAGTGCAGTGCCAAGTTTCAGAGTCTGAAATTTCTAGAAAACAAAGAATTCCTGGCAGTCATGGCATAGGCAGGGGTTTCCACCTCTTGGTGGTAACTCCACGTTGGGCCTCCAACCAAGCCTGACTTCTGAATTTTACCAAGAGGACGAAGGGAGAGCCAGTGGGGGCAGGAGCTCTTCCTGCGAAAAGTCTGGTCCAGCTCCATATTTGTGCCACAAAAGGACAAAGTTGACAGTGAACTCGTCTTGTCTAGCTCATCACTGCTACCAGGGCTCCTCAAACAAACAGGCAAAAACCTCTCATTTCTTAATGTTCCCCACGTTCTATGCCTTCTTTCCCATTCAACCCACCCCTGCCAAGAAACCAGTTTCCTTCCAATTTGTGCACCTGAAAAGGCTGTGGAGGAGTCAGCATTTTTTATTCCTGTGGGTCTCATTACTTCCTAAATTCCCCCTATTACGAAACCAGTATTCTAGTTCTACTCTGTAGTACAAAGCTGCACCATGCTGTTACACGTAGCAAGCGATGTTCACAGATTTGCAAAGTTGCCCCAAGGTGGGGAGAGGTTTTATGTTTCCCTTTCATTTCGGGATTTGAAAATTGGATAAGCTCAAGTCCGGGGCTTTAATGATCCAGTTAGAAAAATTCAACACCTATTGTCAGAGCTCTGAATCCTTCCTTCCAGATGTTGGGAAAATAAGACCCAGCCTCGGGTGAATGAATGTTAAATCTATTTACTAAAGGATGGGCTATTGTATCCGTAGTTAACATTTATTATTAAGCACTCAATACCTGTGATGTGGGGACTATTCTGTTCCTCATTTCACATTTGCAGAAACGGAGGCACAGGCTGAATTTGATTGTTTACCAAGTGTGTCTCCATATATAAATGTAGAACACAGGCTAATTTTAAAAAAATGGCTGTATAGTTTTATCCTTATTTTATGCTTCACATAATCTGGTTTTCTACGCAGGAAGAGTGGCATGAGGTTTTCAGCGAGTTAAAGAAAACCAGTTGTACACAACTACAGCAAAAAGCTTAACGGGGCCAAGTTGCTGCCAGGGTTGTGGGGGCAACTATTTTTTCAGTCTGCATAAGCAATTCGAGTCATCCTCACATTGGCATCTCAGCACCGTTCTGGTGATCCAAGCTCACGTGACCCCACAAAAAGTAAATACAAATCCTGCGCCAGCCATCGGGAGCAGTCCACTCACTAGGAAGCTCTCCTGGAAACTGGCTCAGACCCTTTCGGTGTAGGTTCCGGAGCTCTTTGGGGGCATATTAAGGGAAGACATGGGAACTAGCTGGTCCCAACCATTAGGGGGGACTACGGGCATTGCAAGGTGGGCACTTCCAGCTGCCAGAACCCATGCATAGTTCCTACTTCACTGGGCTGAGATGGGGAGTAAACATACGTGTGGTATGTGTGTACACGGACAGTCCCTTCCTGGGTGAACTCAAAATGGAAAGGGGGAGGGTCTCTGAGCGGCCTCTCAAGAGAAGAAAAGATACACCATAGTAGCCAGTGCTTTCAACTGTTTTATTGCTAAACTATCATGATACAAGCCGTATAAAAATACTTTACATATAGCAAAAATAAACTACATGAAACTGGAGATTAAAAACATTTTGCATAGGAATGTGATGTATTCATACTCCTTTTAACAGTCGAGATTTTTTCAAAACTGAAGTCTTCCAGCACCATCCAGATGGAGAGACTTCTATTTGTTGTAGAACTAACTGGGACGTTCTCAACATTTGCTCCCCTCTGAGGACCGTCGAGGTGACACGGGGTAAGTGAGGTGCTCGGGCTTGATGTTCAGGATGCTAAGCTCGCCTCAGCCATGGCCAATCAGAATGCTGAAAGCAGCATCATTTGCATCCAAACCCTGAACTAGGCAGGCAGGTGGAGCTTATTCTAGTCGGGCAGAGCGGTAAACCTGTCTTGCAGCACCCAATTCCCCTCTCATTTTCAGATGACCTTGCTTAGGCAGCACCCCTAGCTCATCAAGCACCAGAAAAGTCTGTTTTCAAACAAACGGAGTTAAGACAGTGATGATGGCTGTAACTCAGGGCACTCGTGAATGCTGAGGGAAATGGACGTTTGTCATCACCGTTTTATGTGATGCGTCTTTTTCTTAAGCATTTAGTTGGGATGCAGGAAAATACTTCCATTGGCTGGTCTGTCTCCATGCGACTGAATGCCCAAGCCCTAGCTTGGGAAGGCCCGAGGTGCAGATGGGCTAGGCACCTGCTCAAAGGCTGTCCCTCCAAAAAAATGAGTTCAGGGAAGGGGACTCCTGCTTGTCAAGAATGTCATAGCCCCATGCTTCTTGTAAACATGAACTGAACAAAGTTGCTAACCAGACCCGACATTCTCTCAATTCTGAACAATAGAGACACTTGGGAAGTGTCTTTTGACGTGAAAATAAACAAATTCTGCCTCCCTTTCATCCAGAGTGACAATTAGAACACATCAGCTTCCAATCCATCTAAGGGTGACAGCTCCGCACAGGCCAAGGCTGGCTTCCTGAGAAGGGATGACTTGACCACCAGGTGTAAACAGGAACGGCTACATCAGTGCTCCCAGTTCTCAGAAGGAAAGGACTCGATTCATCCTAGGCTGTGTCTGTGCTGGGAGCTTTGGATGTCCTTTGCATAATGTGTGCGGGAGTCCCCTACCAGGATTCGGTCAGCTCTGTAAACATTAGGCTGTACTTAGGGTTCTGTGATCATGAACTTTTCTAGGATCCCATTACAATACAGGCAGTTTTATTAAGGGAAAAAAAAAATCAAAATCACCTACTTATTGGGGGATCTAAACACTTTACAATATAATTCTCCTCAGTGACAAGATTGAGGCCAAGGGTTGACGTTAGCATCTGTCTCAAGCAAGAAATTGATGGTTCCTTTGTCCACAAAGCCACCTTCTCCGGTCTCCTGAGATGCTGCCATCTAGGAGACCGGTTGACTGACTACCAAGCTCTGAGGTGGGATTTTGTTTTGGTTTCTTTTTTGGAATGATTAAGAGATTTTTCAAGAATACATCATTTCTCTTAGGGAGGGAAAAAAAAAAAAAGAAAATCATCAACATATACGTAAAAAGAGACACTTGAAAAAGACTTCTGACCATTTATAAATATTTTTCTAATTCCAGTAGGGGTACAATATTTTGAGGACAGATAAAAAGCATAAAAATACAGATAAGAAAATAAAATTTAATAACATACTAATTAATTTGGGTTGCTATTATATATTATCAAGCAGCAGTTTTTTTTACAATGCAGGAAGACTTGCAAACTTTGGAGATAGCGTACATTCAGCAACACGGTAGGTTTCTGTTGGAAGCTCTCCACATTTATCTCACCTTGAATGTAGCATGTGCAAACCTCCGCCTAACCGAGATCCTTCTAACACACAGTGAAACACACACCCCTTCACCACTTGGACATTGCTTTCTCGTTCTCTTAGAGGATCTGATTGCCTCTTCCCATCCTGAACATATTTCATGAGCATTTATTTACTCTTGGCAAAATTTCCTCCTGGCATTTGTAATTGCCAAAACTTTCTCGAGAGCTGTCAGTTCCTAACACACATTCTGTTGCCTGTTTGGGTCTCAAAACTAGTGCTTTTGTTTCTCTTTCTTTTGCTGTTTGGTATAGTTGTTTGATGGAAGTGCTTCCTATCATATCCAGCGAGGATGTCTGAGAAAAAGAGTTTGGGTGTGATATATATATATATATACACACACACACACACACACACACACACACACACACACACACACGAGTTTGAACTATTAGGAGGCCCCTTTCATTTACATGGTTAGACGATTGATGGAAAATGCATTAGTCCTTTTTCACCCCACGCTCAGTGAAGCTGAGTGACTTGACTACAATAGCAGGAAGGCACTTGGGTAAAACATTCAGATAACTGAGGAAAGGCCAAATTCCCTCATGTGCAAAAAATGGCTCCAAGCCAGGTCAAGAGAGAACAAATCGCTCGCCAAAACTTAAACTCTTCCCCCAGTGAAGACAGTATTGCTGGAGAGAAAGGTCTTTAGGTAAAGCTGCTTAGATGAGGAACTCTTTAGTAATTAGGAAGAATTTTGCATCCTCAAAGCTTTGCAGCAGCAATCACCTTCTTACTGGCATTCTGTTTAAAAGTATTTTGCTAAACTCTGTGCGTAGGGTGCGTAGAGGAGAGACCCCCTGTTGCTGCGGACGGGGAGGGTGGGGGGACTAAATGCTAGGTCTTGACCAAAATGTTACAGACAGGTGGGTGCGAAGGCCCCAACCTGGGTATTCTGTCCTCTATCTGAGGCACCAAACACACCAGGCCACGGTTGCCAAGTCCTGTGCTCCTGGCCCAGCTCTCAGGAAGGTTTCACCTCTGGGTGACCCTGAGAAGATAGCCAGGACCCACAGCGTGACCTTGACTGCTAGGATTATCTTCTCAGGCCTTCTGCCTAGCAGATTGGGTTGGGACATCGTTGGAAGTACAGCCTTTAAAGAGTGCTGGGAATACTTACGCTTCTACTAGAGAAGCAAGTGAATGGCTGAAAAAGAATCCCCAGCTTGTCCTGGGGTGTCTGTGGTAAATGCAAACTTTGTGATAAACACTCACCCGCTAAGAACTTTGAGGGTTTTTCTAGAGGAAGACTGGGGAGGACCTGCGTGTGGTCAGAGGAGAGAAACAGTGAGGGGAAGTCACACATACCATACAACTGGTCATTCGATCTAAGGGGTGCGCCCCTGGGAGTGGACCTGCTTCTTTATTCAGAGGCGTCCTGTGCTGACTGAGGCAGCTGATACAGATGGGTCTTTGGGGCCGAGCAAGGCTTTAGGTGGGTTCAGGGAAAATAATTAATGAACTGTACGGCCAAACCCTGCGCTTGGGCATCCCACTTTGAGTCTAGGCCAGAGAGGAGAGAATTCAGCCCTTTTCTTCTATTGTGGGCGAGTCCACTCACAGAAACGCTTAGGCCTGCCAATCACCTCATTTCACAACCGTTTTACGTAACAAAACCGCCTACTTTTTTTTTTTCAGGGTGGGGGGGTGGGGAGGAGTGCTTTAGGCCTTCTACCATTCCTTCTCAAAATTCAATGCACATGCTTGAAATTCTTCTTAGCTACTTTACAGAAAAGCGCTCTGGCTGTTAGGAAGAAAGGAAGCAGAAAACGTCAAAAAGCCGTTAGGTTGCAGGCTGCGGCGGACAGGCGCTCGCTCTGCAGCCAGGGTTCCTCTCTCCAGTCCGTGACCACATGCCATAGGTGAGGGGCCGCTGGCCAAGGCGGCGCCACCTCTAGCCCCCCTGGCCAGCTGTTAGAAGCAGGAAAAAGAAAAAGTGTATACACATCATAACTTAACACCAAGAAGTTTGAACAGGTGACCTTGTATGGGCCAGACAGTTTTGCTTCAGCCTGGGAATTGAAAGATATGCTTTAGCTGTGGCCCACCTGTGGCAACGAGCACGTGAGCCCTACGGATGGCAGTCTGGCCTCTCTGTTTCTTCAGCCTGTAAGCTGGGCTCTTGGGCCACGTTTCTTCGCTTGTTCTGTTTGAGAACTCCTTTCCTTCAGAAGGGACAGAAGCTGTATTGGGGACCTGGAAAAATGAATGCAAGGGCTGGGGTTTAATCCCAGGACCCCACATCCTCCATCCCCCCCACCCAGCATGTGCCCCGAGCTCTGGTCACTCCGGTCTCAGGTGGGTTTCAACATGCTGTCTTGTTCAGAAGGCATTTTGGGGTCAGCAGGCACTTAAGGTTTGGATGGGATACCATTCAAGTCAACCGAGATGCTCTTTGGGATTTAAAACAAACAAACAAAAAAATCAAAAGGCAGAGTGTTCTCTCTGGTGTTTCCAGAGAGAGGTGGCGAGCTGCTGAATCGAGAGTCCGCTTTCTGCCGGGACACTGTCCCGTTGTGGGCTCCAGGCTGGAAGATGTACAGGGAAGAATACAGAGGTGGGAGCAGTGGGAGGCTCCAAGGGGTCAGATACAGAAGGTGTCTTGCTAATGGCTTCTTCTACGTCTGATTTCTCGCGGGAGGTCCTGAAAACTCCTTCCTGATAATTTCATTAACTATAAAAGAAACGGAAAAGAGAGAGAGAAAGAGGAGGGGCGAGTGAGAGGGCACCAAAAACAACCACACAGATCAGATTCGCTTTCTAGAACCTAAAATAATCACACTAATTTTTAAAGCACATTTTTGTTTTCTGCAACAATATGTTTCACAATTTTTAACATAAACACTTCCCTACATTGTTTTTGTGTGTGTGTGTGTGTGTGTTTTTCTGTTCTGGACAATAATATTTTGTGCTACGGATTTGTTGGTGAAAATTGTCCAAATGGTAATTTAAAAAAATCATGGCGGAAGTGGAGCTGGGCCACATGGCACGTTTTAAATAACGTTTTCTCCTTCCGTCTTTTTATTTAATGCACGTTAGGCTCTCTGCTGTATACCGAACTCCTTCCATTATTAAAACATCCAGAAAATGCCTACTACATGACTAAAAAATGTTCCTTGACACATAAAAATGTACAGCTTTCAAAAGAGAGGCCTTTAAAAAGAGAGTGGGTGGGAACACCGCAGACAAAGACTAGCCATCAACGTAAACATAACCTCTATTTCTTTCAACAGAACCAGGCATGTCCCTCCCCGTCACCCCCACCCCGCCCCCTCCATGTTGTGAGTCTCCTGAAGTGGAAGGCATCCTTAGAGGGGACCCTGGACAATTTGGTCACCACTTTCCCCAGAAGGACACGTGGCATTCCTAGCAGGGAACCAGGCAAGCAATACCAGCCACTAGCATGTAGCTATCCTGTTCCACTGGGCCACCTCTCCCTCCAGGCCACTAATTCCTGGAATCAAGGCAGCTAGGTGTTCGAATAGCGGATCTTGTGGAAAAGACTTCTTCAACATTCTTGGAAAGCAGCAGCTGCCATCAGTAGAAGCCCAGACACAAGGTGTGCACATGCCCTAAGGTGTGTGTACACCTTCCATTTGTCAGGTGGATTGTGTCAACTGGCCCTCGGGGTGGGTAGCAGCGGGGAGGAGGCTTTCTCCTTTGGGGACCCATCAAAGGTAGAAGAATCTCCCTTCTCCTAGTTCTGACACCGAATTCTTCCCACAGCTGCTGCTGCCTTTTTCTCATCTTAGCCTTTACTCTAGTTACAGGTGAAAAATTCGCAGTCAGGGTTCACTGTTGAGATTTGCTCAGTCTCTTCCTGTTCAAGCTGGGCCCTCCGAGGTCTAGGATGCTTTCCCAGGAAGACCTCTGCCTGGAGGAGTCTGCAGCCCCCATAATGAAAGGAGAGCGAATACAAAGTGCTTTAGACCTGGCTAAGCCAGGTTTTACTCTCAGCTCCCTCACTACACTGACTGTGGGACTTTATCTCTCTGTGCCTCGGTTTTCCCATCTGTAGAATGGGAATCATAATAGTGTATACCCTTCAGGGCTGTTGTGAGATGCTGGGCATCGACGTACACACAAGCGTCTAGCAGTGCCTGGGAAATGGAGTTCAGTAGCTGTTAGTTGCGCTGGTTAGTGATAACCCCACGCTCTGGGTTGGACGCTGAACTCTGCTTTGTTTTGTGCCAGAAACCAGTGAGGTAGGGCTCGCTGTTGTTCAGATGCATGCTGAAAGCACATACAAGATGATTTCCGGTTCCAGAGCCAGGCAGCCAGGGCTAGACTCCCACCCCTGCCGCTTCCTGAGCCTCGCCTCACCTTAGGGACAGCACTGCTCCGTGCCTTGGTTTCCCCATCTGTAAACTGTATATAAAAATGTTACCTTCCTTCTAGGGCAGTTGAGGAGCTTGGATGAGATAACACAAGTGACGAAGTTACCACAGTGCCTAACAGGTGTTGGCTCGTAGCATAGTATGTATGTATTAGATATGTGCGGATAGAGTAAGATACATGTGTGTTAATGTATGAGGACGTGTGTGTTAGAATAATGAACATTTCCCAAGCGTGTAAATGGGTCCATTAATGGGGACTCAGAGGATGAAGTCAGATGATCAGCTAATCAGCACCCAGTGGGCACTTCCGGTGCAGCAGCTGACACCCAGGGCCCTTTGTGAGGCACAGTGAAAGCCGAATGCTGGGGGAGGCGGGGTCCCAGTAGCTTCATGCGAAGCTTTTCAAAGCCCGGATTTTGAAGAGCTTCCTGTTTTCTCAACCTAGGAAGCTAGAGTCGTCAGTCCTCAGTGGAAACTTTCCACAGCCTTGGCTTTTGCTAAAAATAGCAGGTAGGCAGAGATGTTGGCACCCCAGGCCGCACACAAGGGTCGTTTCCCTTCTCAGAACACGGGCTTGGTGGGGGCCCGGGGCGGGGATGGAAGGAAGGTGGGTGACCTGCAAAGCAGACGCAAACAAACAGCTTTCCCCCGCCTGCTTTCTGAAAGGCGCTTTCAGGTGGAAGCTACGAGTTGATCTCTGGAAGATTCAACGAGAGTTGATCTCTGGAAGATTCAACGAGTAGCGTGCAGGGAGGCCCCTTCAAACCCCGCTGAAACCTCCCCGGGGCAAGGGACCTTCTCTTTCTTGCACCTCTGGCTGTGAACGAGAAGACAGTGCCACAGCAGAAATGCCAGCAGGGGGGTAGCAAAGAACCAGCCGTGCAGCCCTATCAGTCTGAAAACTAGGGCTCCACGTGACAGAGAGGGGTCTCTTTGTGACCACTTCATCCTCCCTCAAGTATTCGGGTAGAAGGGACAAGAGAAAGGGAGACATAATCAAATCAATTCCATGATGTCCACCATGGTCTCTCTCCCTTTGTCTTTCCCACCTTTTGTCCTTTGGGAGATCAGGGTCTCCCTACCCAGGCCTGTTGTCACTACATTTTCACATCTTGAGCTTTACTCCCTTGCGCTGCACCCCTCTATGTACCTTTGGATAAGGTGTCCCTTATCCAAAACCCCTGCTCTGAGCCTTCCACCTGCCCCCCTCTCTCCCAATCTGGTCCCTGCTCCCACTGTGACCTCGCCCCTCCCCCCACCCTGCCGCTGCACACCAACCACACAGCTTCCCCCCACTCCCCACACGCCCAACTCCTGCCTCGGGGCCTCTGCCCTGGCCGATCTCCCCTGATGCTTTTCTTCCTCACTTCCTTCAAGGTTCTGCTCGAACAATCTCCTCTGGAAAGCCTGCCCTGGGGGTCTATGGTGGCCGCTCCCCTCCCCCATGGTGCTGTCCCCTTGTCTCCTCCATTGATCAGTTCCTGGCAACCCCCTAGTACTTCGTTTATGTTCCTGTTCCCCCTCTGTAGGTCCAGCTCTTTAGGGTGCCTGGGCACATAGTGAGTTTTTCCTCACATTGATCACTGAGAAAACGGAAGCTTCGAAAGAGATTAAGGAGCCTCCAGTCACACTGTCAGCATTTGGGATTTGTCCCCAGGTCTGACTCTGAGGTCTGAGTGCCAAACCTTTATTCGATGCCATTGCTATCAGCATTTCATTCATTCAGTAAATGTTTTGAGCATCTATCCTATGCCAACCTTTCTTTCCACCTCTTCCCAAATGGGGCTGCGTACAGCTCTCCAAATAGCCCCTCTCCCTGTCCAAACCCTAGCTTTCCTCCTCCTGCCCCTGTTCCTCCACCAACTTTTCCTGGAAGCCGTCTCACATTCCAATGAGGCGGCCCTCACTCCCTCCAGAAGCAAGTACAGTTGACCCTTGAGCAATGTGGGTCAACGTGCAGTTGAAAATCCATGTATGACTTTTGACTCCCCAAAAGCCTAACTACTAATAGCCTACTCTTGACTGGAAGGAAGTCTTACCGAATAACATAAATAGTCCACTGACATGTATTTTTGCATGTTATGGATTCTAAGGGAGAGAAAATACATTTATAGTATTTACTGGGGAAAAAAGTCCACATATAAGTGGACCCGTACAGTTCAAACCTCTGTTGTTCAAGGGTCAACTGTATTGAATTAGGCTTTGCTTGCCCCTCCTCTGGCAGGTTTTTGGGTCACCTGTATCCCCACTGGGCTATGCATAGCACCATGCACACAGCAGGTGCCTAATGCATGCATCTTAGCCTACCACAAGGAACCCACACCATCAGCCTAGGCCACTTGGCTTAGGGAAGCTGATTTTCCTTCATCATCCAATTGACACTTGGGTTGTCGGTCTGTGACTTGTCTGAAACCTTATCTCTACCAAAGAATATAAGTCGTTCACCTTTATTGAGGGCTAACTATGTGCCAGGCACTGTACCAAGTTATTTCTCACAGCAAACCTAGTAATACGATCATGCTTGTTTTACAGATGGGGAAACAGAGACAGGCAGTCCCTTGCCATGGCAGGCAAAGGAAAGAGACCAGGATTTGAACCCAGGGCCCCTTTTATTAACCCATACACTATTTGGCTACACGATTGGTACAGAGACTATGCTATTAAGCGCAGTCGTCATCACCTTTCTTCTGGGGCCCTGGAGTCCTCAGTGTGAGTCAGGAAAAGAGCAAGGCTGGCCTCTGCTAAGTCAACAGCGGAGAGGGGCCATGTGCTGAGTGGTTAAGGTGGTCACTAAGTATCATTTTCTTAGAACAGGATTGAGGCCAGTGGTATTGGGTCTGCCACAAGCACCCCTCAACTTTCATCACCCTTAGAGACACTGTCATGAAAACACTGATGATGAAGTTCACGTGTCCACCACCTCAGGGTGATTTCTAAACCTGACACCTGAGGCCGAAGCCAGAAAGGAAAAGATGGACAGATGGAAAAGTACATAATTATAGACTTTTCTCTTTAAAACTCCAAAAAAATGAAACTATTCTAATGAATGGTTGTAGATGTAAAGAGAATACATAAGGGGGTCACCAAACTTCATCTGTAAAGGGCCAGATAAAAATATTTTCAGCTTTGTGGGTCATAGGGCCCCTTCACTCCTCAGTTCTGCCGTTGTAGCGTGAAAACAGCCATAGACAAGATGTGAGCAAATGGACATGGCTGTGTATCAATAAAACTTTATTGACCAAAACAGGACAGGGGCCAGATTTGGCCTAAGATGTAGTTTAATGACCCCTAGACTGTGAGTATACCAAATGGAAAAGAAAATAAGGAGTGCTTTCATCACTTACTTGTGGGGGGTGGCAATCTCGGGGAGCTAATGCCTCTTATTATTATTCATCAAGCAATTCTGGGTTGACTTGGTGTTAAATTTCTAAAGACTGAATTGATTTCTGTTAGTATATCCCACTCTGCCCCAGGGATTTTCTGATTCACTTGAAGGCCCAGACGCCTGCCTGCTGACTTCCTCCTTTTAGCTGAACTCAAAGGTTCTCAAACTCCAGTCTGCAGGAGAATGACTGTTCAGGGTTGCATACAAAAAAACCACACACATATATACGTTTAGGTGCAATTTCAGAGATTTTCAAGGGTAATTTTGACTTTAGGCCTTTTCCCCCTGAACCGCTGACTTTGGAACTTAATCTCCTGAGAAAGAAGCAACAGGAAGGGAGTGGATAGACCCCATCCTGCTGCTCTCCCAAACCTCAGGCATGTTTTCTAAAATCTGGTTAGGCCACGTGAGTGCCCACGAGATCCTGAGAGCCTGGAGCCAGCCACAAAGGCCACAACCAGAAAGACGCTGAAGCTTGGATGGGAAGCGGGGAGGCTGCCTGCTCGAGCCCAAATCAAAGGGTCTGAGAGCCAACGTGGGGGCAAGGCTTGCCCCCCTACCCTTCTCCTTCTTCCTGCAGCGCCTGGCTGAATTTGCTCCCGGAACCCATTCTTAGGACAAGGTAAGCTAGCTGGGCCAGAAAGCACACGAAGCATTCTGTGGTGCTTCTGCCTTTTGTGCCAGCTGCTCATGGGGGCAGTTGCTCTGAACACCAAGAATGAACTCCCGGGCCTAAGCTAACTATCCCCTGAGCACCAGGCCTGGCGCCCGCACTAGCGTGTGGAAAGGCGCTAAGGAGGAAAGGTGGCCGTGGGCCTCAGCCCTTCCCCTGTGACTTTGGTATCAAAACTGGAATGATTTGTCCTCTGTGAACAAAGCTCGCCCAGGGCTCTGCTTTTCGCTGGCTAAGTAACTCCTTAGCCTGTTATCCCCTCCCAGCCATTTCTGCATGCTCCGGTGGCACTTGGGAACTTGAAGAGCTTTCCAGAGGGACCAGGCCAGACTTCAGAGGCTCGGTGAAAAGGACAAAAAAACCCTTGATAGGCCTGCAGCCCGCAGCCGTGGGTGGGGTCTGAGAGGAATGACGCGATGGTAAACCCCTCTGAGGCCATGCAGATCAGAGCCAGCCTGCCAAAGTTCCCAGGGCCCTGCGAGGTCAGAAGCTGTTGCCAAGTTCTAACACAGGGAGGGAAGGAGTGCATTTAAAAAGGCTTTTTCTCTCAGTGGCTCCACTCTCAGGACTGAAATGTCAGCTGCGTTTTTGTCGTCCTATCTGGGGGGTACCCAGCAAGTGTTCGCTGGTCTTACCATGCTGCCGTTGCCTGTTGACAGTGTTTGATAGTCACTTTGAGAATAGCGCCTCTCCTGACTGAGGGCTCATGCTGCCACTGGGAAATTGTATCTCAGCAGGTCCCACCCTCTGGGAAGTGGTTCTTTGATGGCAGCTCAGCTGTGTGTGCTCAGAGGCATGGCATCTGAGGTTATTTTTACTGCGCTCTCAGAGTGGGCCATCCCTGTGCTGCTGCTGAGGACTCCTGTGTCTGGCCTGTGATGTAATAAAGCCACTTTCACTGACAAAGGGACCATTCAAAAGCCACAGCCCAGCAAGATGCCAGGAAGCATGTAACCCAACAATACTGACGCTGGCTGGCTTCTGGTGTGTGCTTACCCACGGGCTGGGTACTGCGTGGGCAGCTGGGCAGAGGATTAAATAATAGCATCTGACACAGTGGAGGCACAAAGAGGTAAAGCAATGTTCTCACTGTCCCAGAATCCAAAGTCAACCAGAAGTGGGTCTACTCCCTGACGCTCAGGGAGGGTTCTCCTGAGCTCGGTGGGAGAGCCACCAGCTCTGTCCTGGACAGAGCAGCGACTTCAGTTTGAGATAAGACTGCAAATTACCTAAGCACAGTAAGCTTCGAGAGCAGCTTCCTGGGTTTTCTGATCTACCTGCCCCCTTTCTTTTCCCAGCACAGAACACCCCACCGTTGACGGAGAGCCTCCCAAACTGGATACACCAAGCGGAGAGGGCAGAACCCCAAAGGAGCTGGTACAGCACAGGAGCAGAACCTTCAATGTGGGAACATGACACAGCTGCGTTCTTCCTGGG
Organism: Aselliscus stoliczkanus; assembly: GCA_033961575.1. Lineage (NCBI taxonomy): Eukaryota > Metazoa > Chordata > Mammalia > Chiroptera > Hipposideridae > Aselliscus > Aselliscus stoliczkanus. Next base: position 8,713,865 of record CM066738.1, on the reverse strand, counting down.
GTCGGGTGATGGGGCTCCTGGGAGAGCATGCAAATTCCCAGCGCCTCATCACCCCCCCTCCCACCCCAACCCTGAGCTCCAGCCTCACAGACTCAGAACCCCTTGAGAGCAGGAAATGGTGTCTGTGAGGATGGACTTCAGGGTGCAAAGTTTTCTTTTACTAAAAAAATAAATAGATAAATAAATAATTCAAGTTAAGGAAACACACAGCTGGAAAACAAAAGGAGAGGCAGAAGATATCGATTACCTTTAACTTTGATTTCTCGGATCAAAGATCACAGTCATTCTGTTTCATAATATGTTTTGTATCCAGCTAAGGTGTGTGTCTATCAGCTCTGAAAAAGATTTGCAAAACCGTTTTTGAGAAGAAGAAGAAAAAGTCATCTTCGACCTCTATTATGCTTCCAACTCATGCTAATTATCATCCATTTGATGAGTGTCTCTCTTATTCATGGAGGGCCACTCAGAACCCAGGATGGAACTCAACCCTCTGCTGTAGCTTCAGCCCAAATTCGGTGTCATCTTCATATTAGTACCAGACTGAACCCCACGCCAGGATAATAATCTCTGAGATGAGAGACCTCGTGCGGAGAAATGGGAATCTCTGAGATCAAAGTGGGTCAGCAAGATGATGCTGGGGTGTTTGTTTTTTTATTATTTTTATTTTATTTTATTTTATTTTTTTGAGGGCAGTGTCACTGGCCCTCGTATGTGGGACCCGAACCGGGACAGCTGGCTTCCCAAGCCAGCGCTTAACCACTGCGCCACTCGGCCGGCCCAAATGTTTGTTTTTTTAAAAGCTGGACTAGAACCTCCTTGCTGCTAGTTATGTCATGAAGTTTCAAATCATGGCCAACTAACAAGATACAATTTTAAATGCTAGTTTCTGCTGCAGTCAGAGAAGATCAGACTTTCATGCGGGATCTACTCCAATGTAAAAAAACTTATCCCCACCCCCCCACCCCCCGTTTTCTTACTAGTGATATAACCTCAGTGGGCATGCAAATTCCTAAGAATACAGATTTTCTTCCTGGGTTGGTTGCTTGGCTTGTCAACAGTGAAAAGCAAGTTACATTTTTATAGCCCCTGCCCCATCAGAGCGCTGAAGATACTTACAAAGGAGCCATGAGCCATTCAATTATATCACATTCTCTCCATACTTTGAAATCACCATAAACACCCCCTCTATAGCTGTCTCAAGCCCCATTAAATGGACAGATTGCAAGCCAGCATCTGTTTTGAGCGCCTAATTTAGAAATCTTTGCTGAGATTAATTTCTTCCAGGGAATGACCTGATTTTCACTAGACACTGCTTTGTTAGCATCATTAGATAAAGCATGCTCTCTCTTTCAAGGAGAGGCACACCCTCCCTGGAATCTCATCTTCAAGGCACGAAACACTCAGTGAGCTTTTCTCTGCAGTCACAGGCCTCAACTCCCAAATGCTGGGCTCCAAAAACAGTTCGTTTGGTTGGGGTCACTCTGAGGCTGCAGCGCAGGACAAAATAACCACCTCCCCTTTCCTCCTCAGGAGCCGCTGTACAGCATTTGGACCATGCATCTCAGGCCACCCCCTGAAGCACACAGACCTCCTCTCTAGAACTCCAGGTGGCTGTGGCCCCTGGGCAGCTCCCTCCCTGGGCTTGCCTATCTCTGCTACACATTGGCTTGTTCCAAGCCCAAGAGCAGACATCACCATCAGATCACTCAGGGCCTTCAGTGCCACCTATGTCCTGACAATGGCCACATGGATGTGTCAGCCCAGACCTCACCCCTGAACTTCAGACTTAGATATTCTAACTGCCCACTGGGCATCTCCAACACAGCCTAAACCAATCTCCTGACTCATTACCACCCACACAACCCCCCACCTCTAAAAAATAGCTCTGTTCTTGTTCCTGTTATAGCAAACACACTCCTGCTTCCGGTTGTTCAGGCCAATCTTGGTCACAACCCACATCCTGTCCTTATATAAATGCTTCTGGACCTATCCTCAAGGTACCTCCGGAAACTCAAAACTCCACCACCTCTTGTCTAGATCGTGGCACTGGTGCCTCTGTGCTGGGACCCCTGGTCTCTGTCCAACACTAGGGTGGCTCTTACTGGAACTTAAGGTACAGCGTTTGGCTCAGGTGTTACTCCTAAGGGGATTAAAAACAACAACAACAGCTCCAAGGTGCCATAATGCCTAAAATGTTTCCACTTTATCCAGGTGTACTCATTCCAGTAGCACTTAGTAGGTATCAGGTCACACTCCGAGGTCACACCCTTGGAGCATCCCGATTCCAATCTATGTGGAACCCCAGGGACCAGGCTCTTCACACCACATGGGGAGTCTCAGGGGACCCAAAAGGCCAGCCCCCAAGCAGCCAAGCCTGCTCTATCTCCACTCCTTGCCCCTCATGAGTTCAGAGAATTTCAAACTGATCGGTTCGTCTGCGGACTTTAGAGGTGCAGCTTCCTGTTTAGTCATGAAGTTTCACTCTTTTAATTCTCTGTCTCTTAGGGGAAGACAGAAGCAACAAGAGCCAGAGGAAAGGCTGTTTTAAATCAACTAAGACCCAAAATTCAGCTCAAGACCCAGACCACCGTCAACCATCCTGTTCCTCAGGTGGCGGGTCACCTGCCTTACTTCACCTTCACAGCCAACTCGGGGGTCGGTGGTGTGATACCCATTACTCAGGCCAAGCTACTGAGGCAGAGAAGCGTAGCAGGACTTTTCCAGGAACAGCCCCCTGGGCAGGGCCAAGATAAGGCTCCAGCTCCATGAGTTTAGAATTAAACTCCAGTGTTTAGAATTACCGTATGGCGACCTAGGTGACACCAACAAACCCTCCCAAAACAGACAGGGAGCCCTTTGGTCCTAGAATCACAGCCACCCATTTGGTGGTCTTTGATGATGCTATAGCTGAAGGCCTGTACAGTGATGTTGCATTTCTACAATCCTAGGCATAAATTGGTGAGTCGTCCCACTTATTTTGTGGATTAGATGATAATTTAGATTATGGATTAGAAGTGGTTCTCCGATTAACCAACACTGATAACTAACAGGAAAGCACAAGGTGTCAACAGATAAAAGAGAGAGACATACAGCCTTTACAGACAAAAACACAGACCCAAGCATCTGTCACCTTGACAGAATCTACAGCTAGCTTCCAGAGACGACAGACACGCTTCTCTCAATGACATGGAATTAGCTGGGGAGACCAGGGTGCGTCTGTGTCATCATGGAGCCGCTGGGACTTAGAAAGACCGGTCTGAGGAAACTTCATGGTGACGCTGCCTCCCTCCCAGTGTAGAACTCGCCAGCATCTTATCTGTTCTCCTTCTTTCCCATAATTACACATCAGCTTACAAACTAGGGAGAAACCATTTGGACTCTCTCCAAGCTAAGCTGCCTACGAGGAAGGACTCCCCAACTGTGTAAACTCAGACCGGAGCCCAGCTCACCCCTCTGCCCAGTCCTTTTCCCCCAGTTCAGCAGATTTTCTGATCACATGTAGCTAAGCTACACTTTCCTATCAAGCCACCACACGGCTCTAAGGTAGCAACCACAGGCAGGAAGGCATTCTAAACAAACCACGGCTCGCTTCCTTGTCCTTCTGCCATTTCATCATCATCATCTCTCGACCCCAAACCTCTGCTGAGAGGCCTCAGCCACAAAGCAAGCATTGCAAAATAAGTTGTTGCCTTTTCTTTTTTTCTTTTCTTTTCTTTCTCTCTTCTTCTTCTTCTTTTTTTTTTTTATAACAAAACAGAAACAAAAGTACTTGTTCCTACATCCAGTAGAGATTCTCCAAAGGAACAGTGATCCAAACCCACAGAGCAGCCTGCGACCACAAATGAGATGATAAAATAAATACCTAATTGTTTGGGAAACCATCTTTGTCTTTGGGTGCTGGAGGAATTAACCAAACACTTAGGTTAAGACATTCGGTTCACTTCTCCTAGCTCATGCATGAAAGAGGCCGGGAGACAGGGAGGGGAGGGTCAGACCGTCCAGGTGGGTTAGCAGGTGGAAGCCTGGAGCAGCAAAAGCATTTTCTTCTGGAGTCACTTCCCTCCTGTCACCAAATTGCACAAAACATCCTTGTGGCCCCTCAGAAGACGTCCAACCCCCTGACCTGCCCCACGAGACCTTCCCTTTGACAACCAGCACGGATGGGCCCTGTTGCTTGCAAGGATCCACTACGTATTTACTGAGTCCTTCAGTCCAGCCTCTGCCTCGCCCTCCCATAAATTCACCTTCCAGACCATTCCATGTCCTCCCACATATGTCATGACAAGCTCAAAGCTGGTGTCCTTGCAAAAAGGACACTCACACATATCCACACATTTCCTAAGCCCAACATAGGCCGGTCCTGTAAGAAAGCCTCTGGCCCCTCCACACTCGCATGACATCTTAGGTATCGTGTCTTGAAATTCTTCCACTCCTAAAAGATTTCAGCCCTGTCTGTCTCCCTCTTGAGTCCCTCAGATGTGAGGATTGATTGACCTGCAGACTGCCTGGGGGTGTAGGCCTGTCCACACCTGCACTTGGCCAGCCCTCACCCTAGGGGCCCAGCCCTGGACAAGCCCACCTACCCACCCACCTGCCTGGGGGAGAGAGAGGTCAAATACAGGGCCAAACACCCTCCACCTTCCTGGTTCTGCGAAGGGCCTGTGGGGTAACAGCAAGATAAACCAGGGACCCCTGGGCCTCCCAGCCCACCCCTTCTAGGCTCACAGGCAAGAGAAGCCACTAGCTGCCTGGAAAGACATTCCACCAGATCCAAGCAGGAACCAGACCCTGTCATAAATTTCTCCAAGTGAAATTCACAGGTCTGACCCTGACACTATTGTTCTCAACTCAGAGACTGCCCAGAGTGACCAACAAGGACGTGTGTGTGTGTGTGTGTGTGTGTGTGTGTGTGTGTGACATTATACCAAATGTCCCTAAGATACATGAACTCTCCCAGGACATGGAGACAGAGTCATAACTCCTGACTTAACCCTTTGATCAAACCTTTCACCTATACAGTCTCTGCTATGGACTGAATTGTATCCCCCAAATTGTTGTTTAAGCCCTACCCCACTCTCCAATGGTATTTGGAGAGGGGGCCTTTGGGAGGGATTAGGGTTATATCAAGCCATGAGGGTGGGGTCCTCCTGATGGGATTAGTGCCTTTGTAACGAGAGACACCAGAGAGCTGGTTTGCCTGTTCTCTCCCTCTCCCCCCCCGCCCCCCACCATTGAGAGCAGAGCAAGAAGGGGTCCATCTGAAGTGGGCTCTCACCACAGCCTGACCATGCAGGCACCCCGATCTCAGACTTCCAGCCTCCAGAACTGTTGAGAAAATCAATTTCTGTTGTTTAAGCCACTGAGTCTGGGGAATTCTGTTTTGGCATCCTGAGCTCAGACAGTCCCGTCAGCACTATTCTGTCAAAGTACATTCTTTTCTAATGTCTCCATGTGCACATGGCACGCACCTGCCAGGGAAGCAACCAAGGTTAAGTGACTTGCCCAAGGTCACACCGCTGGTCTGTGGCAGGGTTTTAACAAAGAGCACAGTGGTGAGGGGCTCGCACCCCCAGGGGCCGAGTCACAGGGAAGCACATTGTTGGGAGCCAGACTGCTGGGAGGGGGCCGGGGGCGGGGGGAATCCAAATCCCAGGCAACCACATCCTGCGGTGGACTGGAGGCAAGCCCCAACCTCCTCTGCACTGCCCTGTAAAAGGTGGCCAATAATTGTTCCCTGCAATTTTAGAGGGGACTTCAACAATTTTAGAGGGAATCAATGCGTCAACACCTGACAGGGGCTTCAGTGTCCAGCACATAGTCAAGCACTCCACATTCAGTGAGCGAATGTGACCTGATCATTTAACTTCTTGAGCCTCTGTGTTCTTATCTGTAAAATGGGAATACCCATGAGTATCTCAGATGTTGTGCAATGGATACAGCTGCCACAATGCCAGGCTCACAGAAACCGTGTCAGCAGTGGCTGCCATTCTCAGGGTTAATGTGTGTTAGCATTAGAGAACGTTTGCACAGAGAACATTTGATTAGCAGGCTGAACTGAATGACGGCCAGGCCACCTTCTTTCACCAAAGCACTTTCACCTTTGAAGCTATTTCTGCATTTTCAGAGTGGGTGGGTCTGAGGTCAGCTGTGCTCTCAGAGATGCGTTTTCACATCCTGCCAAGAGGGGCCACCCTGCAAGATGCACTGGTTGCACTGGGCCTTTGACATGCACAGCAGCCTTCTGAGTCACCAACACACTGCAAAACAGAGGCTTCTGGAAGCCAGCCCAGGCAGCAGGCCTGCACAGCACCCAGCCACCCAGACAGCTTACCAGCAAGAGCGGGGAGTTTACGAGAAAAATGCCCCACACTGCGTCCCAAACTGTCCCCAGCTCTCAGGATGAGTAAACATGGCAGCTCTGAGGCCCTGGTTTTGTGTAAGAAGCCGAGGTGCTAACTGGGAGGAGGGCATGTCACTGGCAGGTGTGGAAAGCAGATGAGCTTGCAGCCAAGAAGGCGCCAAGCTCCAAGGTGGCAAGCGGAAGCCACCTGCTCTGAGCAGCCTCCAGGGAGAAATATTCATCCTACTCTGGTCAGGCAACACGAGACAGGGCACATCCCCAAACTGTTTCCTGGGGCCCTAATCCCAGCATTTTCCCCTAAGCCCACCCTCCACCATGAACCTTCATTGCTCAGAACTCCAAATCCACATCCCACGTGACTCCATGGAGGGGCCCAGAGAGCAGTGTCTGAGGGCAGGAGGCAGAGGGCTGCTCCTCAAGGCGCTGACGGGGATGCCACTTGGAAGGATGAGAGGCAGGTGGCCAAGTTCATCCCCACAGTTCCTAAAGAACATGCACAAGCCAATGAAGCAACACTAAGTGGGCCCGACCTGCACGGGCCCCACGCTGTCACATAAACATCTTTGTGGCCCACCAACTGTCTTGTTGGCATGTGCCAGTGTTCACAGAAACTTGGCGTTAGATGGATCGGAGAAACCTAGCACACTATAGGCACAGCTTTTTGGTTGCACCTGGTGACCATGGCGATGGACCCTGGTTTAGGGGAGTGGGTAGCATGGCTCAAGCTACAAGGACCCTGTATCGTGAAGCCCATGACATGGTAACGTCAACACCTCACTAGGCTGTAATAGCCCCATGAGGGAAGGGACCTTATCTCTCATTCACTGTCACATCCCCAGCACCAGGACAGAGCCCAGCACATAATAGGTGCTCAGTAAAAATTTCATGGAGGGACAGTGGAGGGAATGAAGAAATCACAAATCCCTAACTGATCAGATTTAACCAGAACTTGCCCAGTTAAGGCTGACTTTCAATGATCTCAAGGAGTTGGTCTGGTATCCTCGCAGGAAGGTTTTGACCACATTGGCAGCTGTTGAACCAGAGGGAACATGACAGAATGGCAGCCATGCACCCTCAGCAATGCCAGTGAGTGAGCACTGTCCATGTGAGCAGCCCCCGCCACCCCGGCCCATTCACCCTCAGCAAGTGGGTCCACTTCCTGGGGCCTGTAGGCTTCAGTTAGAAGGGACGGAGTAAACAGGACCACATCAGGGAGGGTGGGGAAAGAGGGAAAAGGAGACGTGGGTGGGACAAAGGAAAAGATGGGAGGAGGTGGTGCGTGGGAGGGGGTTATGGGGGACTGTTGTGGGGTGCGGGAGAAAGGGGAGAGGAAACACGGACTTTGTGTCAGGCAGCAGGGCTCCTATGGCAGCCAATGCTGCAGCCTCCCCAAAGGCAATGGCCCTGTTTCCCGGAGAATCCAAGAGCTCACAAGTGCCCACGACTTGTTTCTCTGGATGCACATGGGTGCAGTTCTGACTAAAGAGGCAACAGGAGAGGTTGGCGGGGACAAAAGTACTGGGGGAAAAGATGCAAGAGAGCCTGCTTGCCTGCTTTGGATGTCGGAGTGGGAGGAGTGACACTTGGAACTGCAGAGGGCATTGGGTATCTGTGAGGGAGATGATATTGTCACTCAAGGAAGTGGCAGCGGGGGGCGGGGGCAGGGAGGATCCCGGATCCCGGACAAATCGTCAAACAACTGCAACAACCCAGAAACTCCCCCCTCAACCCAACCTCCTGTGATGTTCCAAATGATAAACCGCTTTTGGCTAAGACTTTTTAATCAGCTGGTTTCTTAGTTATAGATGAAATGTCCTGATGAAGCAGGCTTATCCATGGATTAATTTATATAGCACTTTCTATAAAAACTCTGAATATAGTGATTTAATTCTCACAGTCATCCCACCAAGCAGGTACTGACTGTCCCCCACCTGACAGATGTTGAAACTGAGGCTCAGAGAGATTAGGTCACATACCCAGGTTAGGCAGCTCCTAAGCAGCACAGCCTGGTTCAAACCTACAGAGTCTGGCTCAAGCTACCTGAAGGTGGGAATAATTCTGCAATTACTATCTGGCAGCCATAACCTGCTTCTTTATTTTATTTATTTTTTTTTTTTTTGAGGGTAGTGTCACTGGCCCTCACATGTGGGACCGAACCGGGGCCGCTGGCTTCCCAAGCCAGCGCTTAACCGCCGCGCCACTCGGCCGGCCCCTATAACCTGCTTCTTTAAATTCAACTCTGAACAAAGCCTCCTTTGTTGGCAGACCCTCACTTTTATCAGGGTTACACAGTAGAAATCACCCATATAGTATGTGAGGGAAAATGGGGGTAAGTTAACACATATGTTGTCTGTTCAATCTAGTTAACCTGAGAGATGAGATTTCAGCAGCCAAGAGGGGCTTGGCCCCTTGGGACCACGATGCCAAGCCCCAGGCCCATCCCTAAAAGGTGAGGTGTGCTAGTGCATCACAAGACTGGAGAAGAGCCATGGCCTAGGGTTCAGAAAGAGATGGCAACAGCTTCCCGCAGGAGACCGGAGGCCTCCCAGCTCACTTCTGTTGGCAATGTTCCCCAAAAGGAGAAAGTTTAAGCTCACTCCCCTCTAAGCCACCAGTAACCTGTTTCTAGACCCAAGGGAAGCCAAGCCTGCTTCTGGCCTGGGGCTCTGGTGGCCATCCGCGGAGCTCTCTCTCCAAAGGAGGTATAACCTCTTAGCCTCCACAGTTGGGATCCTGTCTCATAGGACAATCAGGTCATCCCAGAGGATGACAAGGGTAAGCGGCCACTAGATCACAACTATCCACAGCAGGAGCCTGGGAGCCATGGACACCCACTGGCCTCCCACTCAGAATTCCATTTTGATGGATTTTCGCCAGCCTCACACAACCCACTCCTGGGACCCAGAGATCCCACTTGACCTCCGAAAGGTCACTCCTTTAAGTTGGAAGATTATGTACTTCTCTTCCGCACTGTCCTTTAGTCCCCCTCACCATCCTGCCTACTCTCTAAACGCGCCAAGCACACTCACACCCCAGGGCCTTGGCACTTGCTGTTCTTTCGACCTAGGATGCTCTTTCCTTAGATGTTTGCAAGGCTCTCTTTTTGAGATCTCTGCTCAAATGTCACCTCCTCTGGGGCGCTTCCCTTACTGGAATAGCAGGCCTCCATGTCACCGACCACCTTCTATTCCCCTCCACCCTGCTTTACCATTTTTCATAGCATTTAGCTGTACCTGGTTTTACCATTTATATTTAGACCATGAGCCCAGTGAGAGCAGGGACTTTGAGCCTTTTTGTTCACTGTCGTGTCCTCAACAGTGAACAAAAAACAGCTGTTGGATGAATGAATGATGAAGTGAAAGAAGGAACAAATGAATGAACAAACTGTGGCTTCTGAGTATTGGCAACCCAGTACCGACTTCATCATGGCAAGATGTGGAGTGCTGTAAATACTCTCATCTCTGTGGAGCAAATCCCAACAGAAACCTGGCTGTCACTGGGAGAAGCCAGGCCCTCCGAGCTTTCGGTCACACTGTCACCTGCCTGAGTCCTTCTCTGACTAGTGAAATTGTGGCTCAGAAGTGCCCCCGGAGCACCTAGCATGAAGCATAGCATACAGTAGGCATGTTAAGCCATGCTGCAAACGGGGCTGAGACAAGGGCTGTGGTACCTGAAACCCTAAACCTTAGTTTTCTACTCAGTTTGACTTAACAGAGGGGACATCATTTTGTCCATTTGTGAACATCTCTGTCCCGAGTCCATTTCATACATCAACTGGGATGTGGCTAGAAATTGCCCGTGAAAAGACTTTACTTAGCAGGAGGCAGCTTTTAAGAGGAGCATATCCTTAGGAAACCGGAGATGCTCAGGAATGGGAGGATCAGCCTTTCCAACTAAAGTTCCCATCATCCTGACCCTGAGCATATATCCACTGAGGCCACGAAGTTTCGAGGGAGTGGCAGGTTGCAGGGCCATTGCCAGCTCATCAGATACATCCTCACCCGTGAGGCGGGGTCAGTGGCCGGGAATGACAGCAGCCCCTGTGAGACGTGGTTCTGTGTTTTCTTTCTGTTATGAAAAGTCCTGCAAAAACTCAGTACTCTGGAACGTCCATTTTTCCCCATTTGAGCTAGAGATTCAACAATCTAACATTGAGGTAAAAATTCATTGCCAATTGTTGGAGCCTCAGAGCTGATTCTAACATGTCCACAGAAAAGCAAAAAGCAGGGTATCCATGACACTTCTAGGGAACAAGAAACTGGTGACTGAACTGATGAGAAAGCAAGAACACCTACAAAGCTGCTGTCATTGAGAACTGCTGCAGACAAAGTCATCTGTGGAACAAAGCCGAGAGACCAGGAAATGATATCTCCAACGCCGGTGGATTACAGGCCCGTGGGGAAAGGATGGACTTCTCAATTGATAGCCTGGGACCACTAGTTATCCATATGGAAAACAATGAAATTAGAACCTTACTTCACACTGGACACACAAAAAATCAATTCCAGGTGGATTACAAACTTGTGTGAAAGGTAAGACTGGGCCATATTTGGAAGACAATAGAGAAGCAGCTCGTTATGACATCAGGGTAGAAAAAGATTTCCTAACCCAGTACTGGAGACTCCAAGACTCCAAAATCACCTGGCGGGCTTGTAAAAGTGCAGATTGCTGGGCCCCACCCCTGGCGTGTCTGCTTCAGTGGATTTTCTGACAAGCTCCCAAGTGACACCAATGCTGCCAGTCCAATGACACATTTGGGGTAGCACCATCCCAAACAATACTCAAAAAGCTTAATCCTTTCTGAAAATAAATTTAACTATATTGAAAGTTTCTGTTCAGCAACACATACCACTTCACACGTGAGCTTCAGGGAACAACGAGAAAATCTTCCAGCATCAAACGTTTAATGGAGAGCTCTGCACACAGCTGTGTGTCCCTGATAGGAGTGTAAACAGGTACAACCACTTCGGGAGACAATCTGGTATTGTCTCCCAGAGTGGCAGATGTGTACTCCCAGTGACCAAGCTATTCCACCTGCAGGTAAATTCCACCCTACAGAAACTCCTCTGTGTGCGTGCACCAGGAGACAGAGAAAGAACATTCTAGAAAGCACTGTCTGTAACAGCAAAGGGGAAAAACCGGAAAACAATTGACACCCGTCAATTTACCTGGCTGGTTGCAGGTGTGAATAAACAATGCTGGTGGCTGGTGCGTACTGAGCCCTTTCTCTGTGCCAGGTCCTGTCCTAAGAAATCTACAAGCATTAACCATTTCCTGTTCACAAGGCCCATGAGTGGGTGTTGTTATTTTTATTCCCATTTGGCAGTTGGGTAGACCAAGGCTCAGGGAGCTGAAGGGACTTGCTCAGAACTGCACAGCCGGCAGGTGGCCGAGCCAGGATTTAAATGCAGGCAGTGATTTCAGAGTGCAAACTTAAAACCGTGTCACCCAGCCCTCCTGCCTCGCCCATAAACATCGGTTTAATGGTAAAGACAGAAGGTTTTTGTTCAGGCCTAAAACGAGCGGAGTTAACCATTGACGTTCAAGGAGGACCTGACTGGGACAACTTATTTCTCCTGCCCACACTAGCGTCTGGGCTGTTTCTTTGCGCCTGTGTGCACACATGCACAGACACACAAGCCACACATAGCCATATTACAAAGCACGATGCACGTTACCAAATCAATGCTCTTTGACTTCTTTTCTGCCAGGCACATAGTAGGCACTCAGCAAATGTGTTGAGTGGAACTGACACAAGTGGAAGACATTTGGGCCAGGATGCCAAACTAACTGAACTGTCCACGTGGAAATAACCCCATTCCATTTCTCCCCAAGAGACCCACTGGCTGGAATTTGCGGCACCCACAGCAGGCCACGCCCATTCCAGATGGAATTGCTTTAAACACATTGTTTTCCTTCCTGCCCTTCTTCCAGACACATGGATGGGACCCTGAAGGGCTAAGAGCTCCCTTGGAATAGCAGGTGCCCCAGGGCTGCGATCCACAGTGTGAATTTAGGAAACTCTTTCCAGGGTAGGCCTGGCCACAGATGTACACCAACAGGCCATCTTGGGGTGCGCCCCTGGGCCCCAAACTCTGGCATCAAACAGCTGGGGTGACTGGGGTGGTATTGGGGCTGGTGACCAAAGGGGTGGCAACTGCAGAGGGGGCAAAGGCCATCCCCAGAACCTTCTTCCTAATCAGAACAGAATAGGAAGCCAGCTGGGAGGGAGTGGGTACCCTCTTCTCTGAAAGGGGTTGGGGATGGGCAGAAGCAGGGAGTCCCAGTTCCTGGGCTGAGGCATGAATTTCTCAGCAGCCTGGCAGCCTGAAAAACACAGGGCTGGTTTCTGTTTTCCACCCTGAGAAACGCCTGGAACCACAGCAGGAGGGAGGGAGGCCCCGCTGGCCAGGCAGGGAGAGCCCTGGCAAGGCCCGGGAGGCAGACACTGCTGTTTACAGAGGGAAGCCCGGGCCAGCGTGGATGCCCACGCCGGCGTCCCTGACCACTTCACGCTCTCCACTAGCTGGGCCCAGGGGGGCGCTATCTTCAGGAGGAACAGGGAGCTGGATGGCAGTGGCTGGAATGGGGGCATGGGTGCCAGCTGTGTTGGCCTCTTGGCATAAAAAGAGGGCGTGAGCTCGTAGGTCTCCCTGCAAAAGAGGCGCTTCTGAGTCCAACGTGAGCCCACGCCAAGCACAACAGAATAATAAGGGGATGGGTGCAGCGAGCCCACGCCAAGCACAACAGAATAATAAGGGGATGGGTGCAGAGACGTAACGAAGCACCCAACCGAGGACCTGCCCCGCTCTCCAAGCGGCCTGCTCCCGGGGTTGCACAACCGTTTCCATGGCACTGGGTTTTGCTGTCACAACAACCTCGGGATGGCTGGGTCCTGGGCAGGGCTGCTGGCTAGAGGCGAGAAATTGATTTTCTAACGGGCCTTACGGCCAACACATTTTTGAGGGCCTGCGCCGGCCTGGTCTTCAGCCTCTGCCTCTGTCCAGTCTGTTGGACAGTCCGAGGTCCGGAGAGCGTGGCACTGAGAGGGAGCCCAGGGGCCAGCTGGAGCCGCCCTGAGCCGTTCAGGCAGGGATGTGGGTCCTTCACTGGGACCTTACGAAGTCCCAGCACACATTCAAGGAGCCCAGCACCATCACTTCCGGAAACTCCAGGCCAGATCATGCCAAGCAACTACAATACCCCCATTGCTCACAGTAAATATAATTTAAATGTTATTATAAAGGTTGAAGATGACTGGCTGACATCTTATGTTGATAGGCACTTCATTAAACACTTTTCACTTCATTTTTGCAGTACTCTTCCTGTATTTTGAAGTGTAGGGCCGGCCGAGTGGTGCGGTGGTTAAGCGCTGGCTTGGGAAGCCAGCGGCCCCGGTTCAGTCCCACATAGGAGGGCCAGTGATACTGCCCTCAAAAAAAAAAAAAAAAAGAAGTGTATACCTCTATCCTCACCCCCCACACCTTATGTCCTTCATCCGCTACCCTGCCGCCCCCCCCCCCACACACACACATACACTCAAACCCTGTCTCTCAAACTTTTTTCATTCCTTTTGAAAAGCTCCTAGTCCTAGGTTCCAAAGCTCTCTGGCTGTGGCCTGAATTCTGGGACCAGGACACAGGCTGCTTCCCCAGGTTTTATATGCTTCAAACCTTGCTAGCAGGTGTTACTGGGCTTTTTCTCTTTTATTTGCACTCCTAAACTCCCAAAGAAATGTGTGGCCTCTTTTCTCCAAAACACCTACATAATGAACACCTATAAACTTACTCACTGGCTGTGTGACCTTGGGCCAGTTACTTAACCTCTCTGGGTTATAGTTTCCTCATCTATAAAATGGGAATAATAATAGTACTTGCATCATGGGACTGCTGTGAGGTTAAATGAGTTAATATGGTAACATCTTAGGAGAGTATCTGGTATGCAGTGAGGACCACCTAAGCATTAGCTGCTCCTCCTATTATTTAAAAATAAGTATTAGTGTTGTTTGATGATGAATAGTTTTAATTCCTTTAAAACCCAGGCAGTATATGATGGTCTCCATTGCATTCTTGGATATTCATTCAATCCCACCAAGATTTGGTGAGTATCTTACGTGCAGGGAGCTGGTCCAGGCTCCGAGCATAGGACATTAGCACATGTTGTCAAGGGCCTACTACGTGCAAAGTCAGCCCAGGGACATTGGTCACACAGACAAGTCAGGGCCATTAGTGTTTGCCACCCAGATACTCGGACTTGAGCAGCAGAGAGTAAAATACAGAAGCACCTGAAAGACATATGTTTGAAATAGCAACTTCAAGGGACCATGTCTCCAGGACTCTCAGAAAGAGAAAAGCCCTCAAGCTGCAGAGAGAAGTGAGCTTGTCAGAGCCTTGAAGTGCTGGTCGATTTCAAAAGGCACTAGAGGCAGGGGGTGGCATTCTAGGTGGAGGTTATGGTGTAGGCAAAAGGTTCAGAGGCCAGGACACCTCAGCACAGCCACCTGGCATCATTCACTAAAAGCTGAGAAGGGTGGGCAAGGACGATTCCACATCCAAATGTGGAGACATACCCCTTAGCAGAAGTAAGCTTTCTTTCTAAATTCTCCCCTTTTTTTAATACTAGCCTCTAGGGTCAATTCTAGGACCTGAAGTGTATCTCTTTTTAAATTATTTTCTTTTAAGTAACACGTGCATATGGCAAAGAAGAAAAGATCATCCAAAAAAGTGTAAGAACACAAAGACAGGAGAAGGTCCCCCTTCTAATCCTGTCCCCAGCTGCTCAGTATTCCCTTAGATGCCTGTATCTTATTCATATTTAGGTCATTTCTGGGCATCTGCTGGTCTGAACAAGACTGCGATCTGCACCCTGCACCCCACACTCAGCCTGGGCTGGGGTCCCTGACCAGGAGGCTCATTGTGCCTCATCAGAGGGCCTCAGCCTGGAGCTGGTGAGACGGGCCGCCATATCCCAAAGGCAGAGACAGACATTTCCCCAGTCCTGGGCAGATGAAGATGACAATTGCTCTCGATGGGGTGCTTACTATGTGGCTGACTCTGGTCAACGCACATGTATCATTGCATTTAAATCTGAAGCACTGCTATTACCCCCATTTTGCAGGCTGGGACACTGAGGTCACAGACATTTGGTAACTTGCGTGAGGTCACACCTTTGAATTCCTTACTTAGGCAGCTGTACCGAGCAGGGAGATAGGGACAGGGCAGGGTGGGGTAGGAGTACACTGCAGCCCTGGCCGAGGGTGAGATTCCTGGAGGCAGTCAGTTCGGCAGGTCTGGGGTGAAAGCCCATTCTCTGCAGTCTCATCAGAGGGAGTGAAAGGGCCCAAGATAAATGCCTCATTCTGTGTACGAATTGAATCTAGATCACTGTCCCACACACGAACCTCTAACAGCTCAGCCTGGGGGCCTCCAGCCCTGTGACCTCGGTCAATTCACTTCCTCTTTTCTCAGCCTGGTTTCATGACTGTGATGCGGAGATGACAGTCAGTCTCTGCCTTCCTAAGGTGCTTGTGAAGGGGGAGGGACTGTTGTTACGTTTTAGTTATTCCTGTACTTCCGGCCTGGCCAACACACCTCTCAAATGGCAACCTTCCACCGACGAGCAGCTCCCCTTCCCTCCCGGAATCACATCCAAACATTTGGCTGTGGCCTGTGAGGCCCTGTGTGATCTGCTTGCCCTCCAAACCTCCCTCCCACTCATCTCCCGGTCATCCTCAGCCACCCCAGGCTTCCCAGCTCTGGCCCTTTGCACATGCTGTTCCCACTGCCTGGAATTCCCTGCCTCTCCTCCTTCAGGTCTCAGATCCAGGTCACCTCCTCAGCGTGGCTGTCCCTGGCTGCAGCCTCTGAAGTTACTCCCTCCGCTACCATCACCTTGTTTATTCAGAGCCCTTACTCCCATCTGAAATTCTTATTCTTTATTGGTAGATTTTTAATTAACAGCTTCGACCCCTTAGAGAGCTTTTTTAGGGGAGGGGCCTCCTCCACTGGATTCATTGCTGTGTCCTGGCACCTGGTGCAAAGTCCAGCACACAGTAGGTGCTCAGAGAATATCTGTTCTAAGAAGAAAAGCATGAACGGGCACTAGGTAATCAGAAGCAAACCAGGAAGGCAAATGGCCCCAAAAGGGTGCCTCCTGGCAGTTTTTTGAGGCAGCCAGCTGGTCAAGGTTGCTCTAAAGGAGGCTGGGCCCACACTGCCAGATCCAAATCTATTCTCCCTGCCTTCCATAATAACAGGTTTGAACTCTGCACATGGTTGAGTAATGTATATAAACTACACTTCCCAGCCTCCTTTGCAGCTCAGTGTGATCACATGATAAGGTTCTGGCCAATGAGGTATCAGATGAAGGGATTATAGTATTTCCAGGTTATGCCCTTACAGGGGGAAGGGGCATGGCCTCCTTCCTCCTTTCCTCCACCCTCTCTTCCCATCCAGGAGTCATCTTGGACAGTGCAGATGAGAGCACCACCCTAAGAATGGTGGACTAAGAAAGAGCCTAGTCTTGGCACCATGAGGCTGGTATATCAGCACAGGATTGCTTATGCCTGCGCTGTTACATGAGAAAGAAATCAGCTATCTTATTCAAGATACTGTTACCTTGGGGTTCAGTTACAGCATCCCCCTACATTCTAATCAGTACATAACTTTCCCCTGCCCTGCAAACTCCGCGTACTGTTAAATCCCACTCAAAGACTCCTTGATGCAGCGGGTATACCTCAGCCATCCAAGCACTCAAACTGTTTTACGACTTCCCTTCTCACATAACCCTAGGGGACAGGTGTGTTGGCCAGGCCAGAAGTACAGTAGGGGACATAACCCTCAGTCTACATGTAAGATCCTTTGTTCCCTGAAGCCTCAGAATGTCTAAGTGCATTGCTAAGCTGGTGGAAAGAAAGAGGAAGTCATATTATTTAGACCCATCCAATGATACGACAAAAGGAACTACCAAAAAAAAAGGCCATTAAAATCTTAAAACATCAATTATGCTTAAATCTATGAGTTCATAATGGCAAACACACACACATACACACACATACAAAACCCCTAATTAATCATCATTGGAGGATGTTAATGAACTAACCCATTATTTTAAAAACTGGTAAATACAGGGAAAGAATCAAGCATTCATCCTGATTTTTCTATATGAATTCTACCATTGTTGATGAAGGGAAGTTTCTCTTTATAGAAGTTTTCCAGCTGATAGAAGAGGAAGGGAAGACAGAATTAGAATATCGCTGTTTTGCAATTAGTGCACCATTGAATTAATTGACTATCAACAGCTACTAATATCACCAAGAGAGAGGCAACGTGACATCACGTGCTTCCTGACAGAAGGATATGCCACCACCTGTGAAGCAGTCTTGCCAAAAACAATTGAACCTGAGTCAATTAAAGCCTCAAGAATCAACTGCCAATTTACAGGAAATACAGAGGAACATGTTAAACCTTACCATGGGGACATACAGACTGTGAGAAATTTTTCAGATAAACAACTGGGTTTTATTTTTTTTTTCAACAAATAAATTGCAAAATCATATTAAGAATGATAAAACCAAAAAAAAAAAAAAAGGTTATGCTATTTAAAGTTATTTAGTATAGGTTATTTATTTAGAGGGAGAACCTCTAGATTAAAACAGACTTAGAAACCAAAGCATCCAAGTGCAACGTGTGGGTCTGGTCTGAGTCTCAATTCAAACTATAATAAAAATAAAGAAGAAAAAAATCTTTATGATAAGTATGAGACAAGCACACATGGAAGTGTAAACTGGATATTTCAGGGTATATCCAGTTCCATGGACAAGACTGGATACTTCATGATATTAAGGCATTTTCATTAAGTTTCATACACACTAATGGTATCATGAATATTTTCAGACTCCCCCTGTTTTTAGAGGTACATGCTATTTTACACATGAAATGCTATGGTTTTGCTATCTCAGATTTTTGATGTCTGGGATTTGCTTCGAAATATGGGTGTGACATGTGGAAAGATGATGGAGATGTAGAAGAAACCAAACCGGCCATGAGTTATTATAATAACAGTTCAAGCTGAGTGGTAGGTATGTGGGTATGCTGTGTACTCTATATTTACATATATTAAAACTATTTCATAATAAAAGGTTTTAAAAAATCTTCCTCTTGGCCACAAGGAGAGGGAAAGAAGAAAGGCAGAGGCAGCTAACCCTTCCAAAGTCCCCACTACGTGCCAGGTGTTGGGTTTGGCAGCCACCAATCGGAGAAAGGTCACTAATGCAAACGCCTAGCAGGTCCAGAGAGAGGCCATCTTGACAAGCATGATGGTAAGTAACAATGGACACGCCATCCATCTTCAGGAAACCAGAGGGAGTGGTGGGGACAAGGGCAAATACGTGCTCTGTCTAGAGGAAGTGGTCTCTACACATGGGCAGCCTTGATTTTGACTCCTAGTAGCCGCTCTGCAGGATGAGGGGCCCAGGGCAGCCAGATCCTAGGACTTTCCAAGGAAAGCCGGAAATCTGTATTTTTATGTGCAATCTCCTGGTTTTTAAACACTGGCATCTAATCCAAATATTTTTTTAAATACTGTGTGAGCCAAACAAAATACCTACAGGCTAAATGCAGCCCCTTGGAACACCATTTGGCCACCCCTGTTCCAAGCACTGAAGCAGACCACAACTCAATCCATCTGTGAGAAGTGGAGAGGGCGCATTAATCACCTTGGGGTCAGTTCTTTTTTAGGCATCTCATAAAGCTGAGAATTCAAAAGGCACCAGCAACTTCCAGAAAATCTACAAGAAGCAGCTGCGGGATATTTCGAAGACATCCTCCACGTCGTTGGCTTATGCAACCGAACCTCCGCTCTGTCCAAAGGTTTGGAAACTAGCCACCAGGGAGTGTCCTTTCGACTTTCCTGGGATGGTGGAACTAACAGGCTTCAGACGAAGACCCTCTGGTGGTATGCAGAAGGCCCGCAATTTCAGTCCAAACCGCCTGCCACAGACAACCCCATCATAAAATCCGGTTGGGGTGCCCAACACTCTGTGTAAAATGAGCAGGGAGCCCGCCACCTCGGCTGCCTGGCCACAGATCTGATTTCATGGCAGTTTAAAGGGATGAGGCAGCTGTCACCCTGAAACCCGAAAGAGTGGGAGCTCAGGAGGTAAACAGACTCCTTCTTCAAATTCAACCCTCCTGCCTTCACCCAGAGACTCACAACATCCTGGATGGACAAAACAGGCCTCCCCCATCTCAGCTTAACCAGATCCTCGGATCAATAACAAATTAAAGAGGTGTCAAGAATGCGGTGGAGAAGAACCAGAGAAATGGTTTCCTCATTCCTGAAGAACAAAGCCCCTCATTTTTTTCTGAAAGGGTGGAAAGTAAGAGAAAATTGGTGGTAACGCTAAATAGGTTCAGGGCAAGAAAAGAGTCCAGAACTACAAACAAAGGTGATACCAGACAAAAGGCACCCAATTCTTGGGCCAGCCGAGTGGTGTGGTGGTTAAGTGCTGGCTTGGGTAGCCAGCAGCCCCGGTTTGGGTCCCACATATGAGGGCCAGTGACACTGCCCTCAAAAAAACAAAAAAAAAACAAAACAAAAAAATGCACCCAATTCTTAATTCTATGGAATGGAGTGAAACCAGGACTATTTCATAAAAGAAGGTGTTTGGGGTGTTTTGTTTTTTTTCCTGGAAAAATCAAGCTTCACTATTTATCCAAAATGAGTTTATTGATAGGGGGAAAGATAGGGAGTACAGAGAAAAATTTAGTATTAAAATAATATCTGATCCCTAAGCCTCCAATAACTAACTTGGGTTTTGAATTTTACTTTTCTAGAGAGAGAAAAAATTTAAAGCTAGAGCTGCTATTGGGAAGTGAGGTATTTTTTAATACAAAAATTCTGGATTATCTTGGGTTATGGTCTGTGGTGAGCGAAGAGTCATCCCAACTATAATCTGGCACCCACGTGCTATGTCGTCCTGAATAAGCAAAGTCTCTGGCATGCCCAGCTCGCTCACTGAGGGAGGAGGTGAGTGTCAGCACGTCTGCCCCTGTGCTAGTAAGAATGAAAGTATAGAAGGGCCTGTTAAAAAGGTTTGGATGCTGACCTACCCGCAAATCTTGGTTAACGGGTCACTGTATGCCTTCGCAAGGATATTCACTTGTTACCACAAGAGCATAACCTCATTTAGAGGTGGAAATCAAATACAACACAAATGACTCAGGGTAGTGAATAGCACAGGTTCTGCTGGATGACTGTGGAGCCATTGGATGACCCTGAATGATGTCTCTCTTGGTCCTGTTTATTGGGCCGCGTCTGCTCTTTGTGGATCAGATGCCGCTCTGGAATGCGGGTTGTGTGGACAGCAAGTCTGAGAATGGACTTTCTTGTGGTTCGCTAACTTCTGACCTCCAAATGCAAGAGTACATTCCACTGGAAACATCTGCTTCGCAGAACTTAAAAAGATGGCCGAGCATTTATGGGTCTGAAGTCATCTGGAGGGTGGTTTGTTACATTTACATAAGCCAGCGATGCAAAGTACACAGCACTTGGGATGAAAGGGCAGCTAAGTGGCACAGCTAGAAATCGAGGTTCTGACAAGGCAGAAAAACACCAAGAGAAGCAAAATAAAGACGCTTCTAGGGACAGCCACCTACATGATGGAGAGGGACAGGGCCTGTTCCTGGCTCAATGAATGGTCTTCAAACAGTAGCTCTTGCAAATGTCATGGGCTGGTCTCTAGGCAAGGAGCTTTCTGGATTTGGGAATTTTCTAACGAGACTCTAAATACCCTTTGCTGAGTTAACAAGACGTAGCAGAGCAGGGTAAAAAGGCCAGTCTCAGGGCTCTTCAAAGTCCAACTCCCTGCCGTAGTACTAGTAAGTGTCTTAATCTGCTCAGGCTGCTATAACAAAAGAGCCACTGGGTGGCTTATAAACAACAAACATTTATGCCTCACAGTTCTGAAGGATAGGAAGTCCAAGATCAAGGTACCGGCAGATGCGGCCCACTTCTTCATATGACCTCCTCACCATAACCTCACATAGCAGAAGTGAGCTAGGGAACGTTGCATGGTCTCTTTTATAAGGTCACCAATCTCACTCATGAGGGCTTTGTCCTCATGGTTTAAACACCTCCCAAAGGCTCCACCTCCAAATACCATCACACTGGGGATTCGATTTCAACATATGAAATTTTGAATGTGGGGCTGGAGGGACACAAGCATTGAAGCCATAGCAATGGCCCCGAATCAACAATGATGGCGATGATGTTGGTAGCAGAGATGGAGGAGGATAAAAGTATATTAACAACTACTGAGTGTTTACCATGCATGTGAGCACATACCATGCATGTGAGCACGCACCATGCATGTGAGCACGCACCATGCATACCAAGTCCTGGTCCAAGAACGTTCCTTGCAAGGATGCTCTCATTTCCATTCTTACAATAACTCTGAGTTGGGAGCCATTATTATAAGTGACTCGCCCCAGGGCCGGCCGAGTGGCGCAGTGGTTAAGAGCTGGCTTGGGACGCCGGCGGCCCTGGTTGGGGTCCCACAGATGAGGGCCAGTGACACTGCCCTCAAAAAAATAAATAAATAAAAAATAAGTGACTCATCCCATGTCACAAAAGAGTGAAGTGCTGAAGCCAGACGGAAGGCCAGGCAGGACAATCCCAGATACTCTATACACAACAGACTCCTGATCAAGGCAGGACCCTCGGACCTGCCATCCCACTCCTGAGAACTGGCCCCTGACATACCCAGCCATTCACCAAGTGACAGATGTAAGGGGAAAACAAGAATATATGTTTGCATCTCTACAATGTGCATTCTCAAGGGGAATGAAGTTCCCCCCACCCACAAGGGTGAAAAATCTGACACGGTACAATGGTTTGTGGCCTTGCAAAAGATCATGGGCACATAAACGGATATACAGTAGATCTATGGGATTGACATTTCAATGGGGCAGTGATCAGGAAAAAAATGACTAAAAACAAGTCTGAGTGGGGTGGGTGGCAAAAATGAAAAAAATAAAAAGATTGAGAAATACAAGGCTGAAAAAAAAGGAAGTATGGGGAGGCAGGGCAGAAACGGAAACAATAATTTGCTGGATATCTTTTTACATTACTGCGTTCTTTTGACCTCGTGAACCTCTTGCCTATAGAAAATGTAAGTATTTTTCAATGAACTTTGAAAAGAATGCTGAAAAGCCCTCAGCAGGAGCCTGGACTCCATTAGTGCCCACTAAAGGAAGCTATGCGAGTTGAACTTGGCATTGGTGGAGTTTTGGGAGCACCACACAGCCCCGACTAGGATGCCCGAATCGGTTTCTGGAGGCGCTCACAGCCTCCAGGCCACTCAGCGAGGCAGCCATTTTGCTTGGTTCTCATCAGAAGGGACAATCCCTGACTGTCACCCGCTAGTGCCACCAGTGCCCAGGGAGGCTGCCAGGAGGCTCACCACATGGAGCCAGTGTGGCAGCCGGGCACATGGGTACCAGCCAGGTGGTCCGTGGGCTTTGCAGGCCTTGCCAGACAGGAGCTGCTCGATCACAGGCTTGCTGTGGGCACTGAGTAGCCCCGATTAAAGATTCCTGACCTGCTGAACAAAGCCGTGCCAGTCACAGAATGCTTTTTTCCTCCGCGGCTCATTTCTCTCTTCCTTAGCTCTGCAGGGTGCGGCCCTCTGTCCATTGCTCCCTGGCCTATGTCTCATACACGGGCAGAATCCAGCGTCTGGGTAAAGCTCTGCCAATAGCACAACTAGCAGAACTTGGGCCACTGGGCCACAGTCCACCAGGGGAGCACAGCAGGGGACATTAACTGGACTTCCCAGCTGTCCCTGGATGGAGGGCATCACCTCGTGCAGGTAAAGGAAGGAGGCGTGGGAAGGAAACACTGGGCCCATGCCCTTCTGCCCACATGGAGGAGACAGGGCATGAACATGAATGTTCCCCATCTGCAAAGACCAGAAGACCCAACTTTTGGTTCTCCTGTACAAATATGTTTTCAAATTTTGAACCATGTCCTACAAGCAGTCAAGTCAATTAAACTCATAAACAAATAAAAACAGCAGCCAACCTTGATCAAGGATTACCTTGTGCCAAGCGCTGTTCTAAGCGTATGATGATGCAATAGCTCATTTCATTCTCACCACAGCCCGTGAGGGAGGAGCTAGAATCGTCTCTACTCTACGGATAGGGAAACGGAGGCAAAGCAAGGCTAGTACCTTGTCCAAGATCACAAGTAAGTGGTGAAACTGACGCTTAACGCTCGTGTCTTATGGAGTCATGGTGAGCAATGAGAACTGAGGCAAGAGGACAATGAGGACAAGACGCAATAGGAAAAAAGCAGGCTCGGGCCCAGGCCAGTGCAGTGCACATGTTGTGTGCAGTGGGCTGAACCTCTGCTCTGTGCTGCCAGCCCTCAAGGCAGCCACCGGTGGAGATCCCAGGTGGTGTGGTCAGCTCTTCCCAATGTGCCTGGAGGCTCTTCCAAGAGTAGAGAGAAAGTCCTTCGCTGTGACCTGCCCTCCATGGGTGAGCTCAGCGGTGTTCATTTTAACCTGCCGTGTTCCTTCACTGGCCCGGGAAGAGAAACCTGGGGCTGTTTGGGCCCTGAGGTAAATAGAACATCCATATGGCTTCTTTGCTGCCTGAAAACCAGTTCCTGTGAGGCACAGATCAGTTCCTTTTCTGGGGCTTTTTCCTACTTGCATTTCACGTAGAGTATTTTTGTCAAATAAAAAAGTCCAAAGTCCTTAAAGTGGCCAAAATAGAGGTCAGTCTGGAGAAGGCCAGCACAAGAAATCCAAAGGAGGGCAGGGCTATTACGGGCATCATGATTCTTATTTATGCAGCAAATACTAATCGTGGAACGTCGTTTAGGAGTCTTATGCCCTTGGCTGGCAATTTCAAGTTCAGATCTTAATGCATTTTTGGCAGTTTGAGCATCTGAGCAGGAGGTATAGTTTTCATGGGTCCAGAGAGGTCAGGTAGGTGGCCAAGTGGGGCTCAGAGCAGCTCATACCCAAACAGCGTGCTGCCCCCGGGGTCTGCTGCCTGCATCCCCCATCACTAGGCACATTCCTGGAGGACACGCCCCAAGGTCAGAGGATATACAATGTGCTACACTTAAAAGTACTTCGCACACTCCTGTGCATTGCCGTGGGCATACAAACTGGTACAACCGCTTTGGAAAAAGGGCCTGGCAAGTGCTCTGCTGCTGGCCTTCCATGCGGGCACCGAAGGAAGAGTTCAAGAATACGCACAGAAGTCTTATTCATAAAACTGGAAACAACCCACGTGTCTGTCAACAGGAACACAGATGCAGACATTGTCAGCCATTCCCTCGATGGAATAATTCACGACAACAAAAGGAATGCACTTCAGCTATAGCCAGCAGTATCTCAGGGTCTCACAGCTTGTAGCTGATGGAGGAGGCTGACACAAAAGAGCCGCCCCTGTGTGACGTCTCTCTGGGCACAAAGGCGAAATGAATCTCTGAGTTTAGAAGGCAGGAAGTGGCCACCTCCGTGGAGAGGGCAGGAGGGGACCCAATGGGGGGCTTCTGGGGTGCTAACAAGATTTCCTGTGATGCATGGTCCAGGTGGTAATTAGATGGGGTGGCCCCCCTGGTGGAATTTGGAGTACACTCTTGATTTCTGAATGTGCATATATTTCAAAATTTAAATATATAGAAAAATATTCAAATTTGTTCAATGTATATCAATGAAGAAGTTTGTATGAGGAATAAAGAAGCAGGTTCAAAAACAGATTGATGTGTGCTCTTCCTACATGTATAAACACACACACACACACACACTCCATGTGCCGCCCTTACGAACCACTGGCAGAGGCTCTGCCATGACTGAAACCACATCCTTTCACCCCAAGACATTTCCACGACAACATCAAGGATGTCCTTTGAGTCCCAGGCCTCATCCTGTCCCTTGGTCCTCTGTCTGTGGCTGAGTCTCAAGGCTGCCAGTGTGGGCTCGCTACCCCAGAGCCTGTGGTGAGATGGCCCGATGACCTAAGAACCCCCCTTTCTTGGAGAACGTGGCACCAACAGCCCCTGGCAGGAGTCCCACCGAGTCCCGCGTGCCCCCAGCGCTTCTCCCACTTGCCAGAACCTGGCACAGCACAAATCGCACCTGCTTGATACAGGTGCCCTGGGCGGTCAAAGGTGCAGCCGCCCTTCGTTCTAGGCAACAGAAGTGACAAGAAGTTCTTGTGAGCTGATCCCAGTTTGGCAAGTCCAGTTACATTTTAAATGACCACACGCATGAAAGGACGCACCACCCCCAATAAAACACTCTGCTCCTCCTCACAGTCCTGCCGCAGGACTCACATTCTTCGCACCTGGCTTTGTCTAAAACGGAGTAAATCCCTTGCTTTCCAACTCCTGCCTCCCTGCAGTCCACTTTCCAAATGAGTGATCTTTTCAAAAGGTAAATCAAAGCGCACAGCACCACTGCCAAAAACCCGCCAACACTAGCCCACCCCTCTGACCTCATAGCCTTTGCCACCTGCTGTTCCCTCCCCGTGAAACACCCTTCCCTCAGATCTTCCCGAAGCCCACCTCCTCAGAGCGGCCTCTCTGTGCGCTTGGTCTGAGGGGGCCGACACCACCCCATCCAGCCACACTCCAGCACTGAACCTTGTGTAATTTCCCTCATGGCTTATAATCACCATGTGAAATATGCTGAGTTATTACCTTACATGCCGATGTCTAGCTCTACCAAAAAAAAAAAAAAAAAAAAAATACCCCACGAGAGCAGCAGTGTATCCCTGAGTCCCAGAACAGGGCTAGGCATGGAGAATGCAACCAGTAAATAAATACCTGGGTGAGAGGGAAGGAGGTTGGGGAGGGAGGGAAGGAGGGAGGGCTAAGGCCAGGGAGGGTCTGGAGGAGAGAAGGGAAGGAGGGAAGAATTGGTTCACAGAATCATGTGACTGCTGGGAGCTGTTGGTGTTTTCCAGGTACAACCAGGGGCTTTAGAACAAGACACCAGTCACAGGAGGGGACAAAGGCGCAGAGGAAAAAAAAAAAAAATGAGTGAGTGTACTGCAGAGCATACATTTCAGAACTGTGAGAAAGTGCCAGATTTGGGGTGGGAGGGGGAGCCTAAGGAGAGGGAGGAGTGAGGATGCATTTTGCCCTGGAATATCACTTATTTTGCTAGTTCAAAAAAGAGACTGTTTGAAAATGTCTCAAGCCCTTGGAGTGGAGAAACGTAGAAGTTGCATTCTGGAGTTCCAAGAAAAAAAAAAAAAACGGGGCCCAGACAGTGTCTGTGTGCAGGAATGCAGTTTGGGAAGAGGAGAGAGAGAGGAAAAACAGAAGGAACACGGCAGCCAGGTGGTATGCCCAGACAAGACACACTGTGTCATTTGCAAATGGTCAGGAAATGATAACCAAACACTGGGGATTTCCAGGACCTGAGTGACGTGACCACCTTCTAAGATGACTTGTGTGCATCTGGACCACAGCCGCTGATGACCCGTTCCTATTCCATCTGGGGACCTGCCCTGGACCCTCAAAACACTAATCCCAGCTCTCACAACGTTTCCAAGGGAAGTCTACTCTGCCAAAGTCCCGAGGCGCATAAATGGAACCCCCACATAAGTGAGAAGTACCCCCATGCTGGAAGCACTTTCTCCTGGAGCATGTGCAGCCAGGTACGTATTTTGTGGGGGAGACCCCTGTCTGAGTAATCTATGGAAGTGACACGAAAGGATCTTAAAACCCTAGGATGTCTCCCAACCAGACTTGGAAAATGACCCAGGGATTTCCGGTTTACCTGTCAGCAATAAACGCAAAACAAACTGAGCAGTCCGAATCCCCATCTGTAAAGCCAACGGTGGCATCCGAGAATGTCCTATGGGTGCCTGGAGGCCTGGGAGAGGGGTCTGAAATTCCAGCAGCCAGGGGATAAAACTGCACCCACTTCTCTCTGGTAGCTACAGGGTGGTACAGCTTGGGGCTCACCACTGGGCACAGCCAGCCACATGGGAACCTCCCCATCCAAGGGTCCTGGGCTGGGAAGAGCCTTGGGGACAGTGCCAGTCAAGCACTGAACATCTAGCCAGCAGTCACAGCATTGCCTCTTGGGAGCCACACAGGCAGAAATTATTCCACCGCCCTGTTTCACTCTGACTCCAGGAATGTGAAGCCCAAGAATTGAGAACGTGGTATATGGAGTGGGGCAGTCCTGGGCTTCACACGCCGACATTCCTTCATGGTCTTTCTCCCAGAGTGGCGGGGAGATGGGTTCCAGGCCCGTGGTGGCATACAATTCCAGGGCTCCCTTCACAGGGGGTATGATACAATGTCAACAGCACCCCCTGGAGCTGTGCACCCTCTTGTCTGGGATTGAGTAATTTTGGGAAGTGCCACGTCCCCTCATTTGAGAGATTTAGAATGTCCACTAGTGCAGTAAAGGCTCTGAGAAGTCCCGCAGTAAACAGATTTTTTAAAACTTTGTTTAACCAAGTTTTTCCAGCTGTTTTAAGCCATGGAACCCTCACTTCTATAGAGAATACCTTCTATAATCCCATGGAACTGGGTTTGTCCAACATGTTCTTAAGAAAAGGCTCTACCAGAAGGAGCAATTTCACCACACCCAGGTCTCCAGGACGTACCAAGGGCCGACTCATGTTACTGACCTGCTAGGGGCTCCCTCTCACCATGGCTTTGAACCTGCTTATGTTCAAAAGGACACTTAGGAGGCCTGAAAGGGTCTTCATTCCCAGCTGTTTTCTCCCTAACCTAGGCTTCTGTGAAAACGGGAAGCGCCTCTGTGGGTCTGGGGCTCTGATGCACATGCAAAGGTGACTCCTGACCACCTCAGGCCCACCTGGATGCTGATGGGTCGAGAGCCAGGGCACAGACTAACTCCCGCTCCCTTTCCCAGGCCCTCGCCATTCACCTTTAACGTACGATGATGGACAGGGTGGGCGGAGAGGCGTATTCCTCTCTCTGGAGGCTAAACCAACACCCGACACAGAGTCTGCGGGGAAAGTTACCTGCCCCTCTTCGGGCACTCATTTATTTATAAAGCACCTCAGCCCTGATACATCGTTCAAGCGTGCACGTGGAAAGAGGTCCAATTACAGCCACATTTCACAGAAAATTGAACTTTCTGATCGTCTCCTTGCAAATAGGTACCAAAAGTTTATCTTAACCATTTTGGGTATAAATTGTTCAGGAACAGATTGCACACGGATCTCCCTTTAAAAACCGAGCCCAGGGACCCTAAGTCAACCTGTGTTTGATTATTCAGGATTAGACAAATCAATTATTAATGCAGCAAAACCTGAAGCCAACCTGTTAAGGTACGTGGGCGGTTTGACCCTACATTAAGTGTCCCTAAAGACCTTTGCCTGGTGCATTTGGGGGACGTTGTTGATACAATGTTTTACTAGAGAGAAAATGTAGAAACTGCTAGATCACACAGTAGTACCCCCAAGATAACCCAGATCATCAAAACTCTGCATAAAGTAAAAGTCAGTAGTCTCAGAGTTAAGCATCAAAGGATTCCTACCACTAAAGTGTCTGATGGTTAGCACCTGGCCTTTGTGATGCCTCGTGGCCATTTTAGAGTTTTGTGCCTTATTTCCTACTCCTTGGCTGGGTTCCTGAGGGTCAATTTTCCTCATCAGTCGAGGCTTCAGGATATATCCGATGCTACGGCTTATAAAGTGCTAGGCTGGAGCCGTGGAGGGCAGCCAGCAGTGTAGGTTTCCCTTCCCCCATTCAGAAACTCAAGCCACCTGTTTCCCTTTTTCCTGGAGCCCCCAGGGGGAGGCGGCTCTGTCTGCCCCGCCCACCCTCTCAGTGCTTCAGCTGCACCTGGCTGATCAGGTGAGTCCTGCCAACACAAATGGGATCACAAACCAATGTCACACACATAGCCACTCCAACAAGACTACCCTCCAGCTGGGCCCACCCCCAATCCACTCGGGCACCTATAGATTCACACAAAGCTGCCTCTGCCCAACCATCCCATCAGCTGGGCTCACCACAAAGGAAGCCCACTGTTTCCATCCTATCAATGTGCTTCTCTGTTCTGCTAGCACATGGCACAGAGATGCCTGCAGCCTGCCTGCAAGCCCCCCATTCATGCTCCCTTCTCACAGAGCCACTTTACAATGAGCTCTCTCCTTCCCTTTTCTCCACACTCCCCACCCCCAAATACACAAAAGAGGGCCATAAAGTGGGGATTTTCTTTTTCTCTACAGGAATCAAAGGTTAGCTTTCCTTCCTTTCTGTTTTCCTACCCTTGGGCTAAATTTGGCAAACGGAAAGCGAGTGGAAGCAGTTAAACTGACCCAGTTCATGACCCAGGGGACACTTGTGTGGCCAGAGCTGCCCTCATTTGCTCTTTGTCTTACGATGGTTGTAAGGGGGCATCTGAAAACTCTTACCCCCCCCATCCCAACAGCCCTGCTGGGAAATGATTCATGCACAGACCTGGGCAAGGCCTTAAAGCTTATCTTATTCAACCCCCTTAAATGAATGAGGGGACAGTGAGGCCCAAAGAGGTGAAGGAAGATACCCAGGCCATACAGTGAACTTGCTGGGGGATGCTTCGGCCACAGTCCTTACGGGCAATAAGAAAAGCGATCATCTTACCGTCATCCAGGTAGGTCTGATCCAAGTTCTGCTCCTGCTTAATTGTCACTCCCGTAGGTAATGCTTCTTTTTGGTCACTGACTGGGGGTCCGTTTTTGGCGGCTCTTTGGCTTGTGGCATTCTGCTGCTGAATGACCGTGGGGTAGGACCCCGGACTCAGCCTCTGACCTTGATTGACAGGGGGCGGGCCGGGCCTGGAGGTGCCGGGTGCGAAATTCTCGCAGTACATGATGTGTTGGAATTCTTGGTGGCTTCCACAGCGCAGCTGCTGGTTGGTGGGCGAGTAGTGGATCACTGGCGAGGCCTGCTGGTTGGCCGGAGAGGAGTGGAGCAGGGCAGAGCTCTGGCCCTGGGAGCCGGCGTGCACCAGCACGGAGCGGTGGGCTTCCGCGAGGGACAGGGGCGAGGCCATGAGGGCCGGCTGCTGGTAGCCCAGCAGGCTGGGGCTCAAGCTCTTGCTGCGCTGGTACAGGACAGCCGCTGGGTTCTGCTGCTGGTAGCGGGCATCGGGGGACGAGAGCCCTGAGCGGAATTGCTGGCAGGGAGCCATGGTGGCCACGAGGCAGGAGGGGGACTCAGCCACCATAGGGTGCTGTGGGTAGTAAGGCTGGGTTCCCAGGTTCCCGTGGATGGGGCTGCAGATCAAGGTGGGGTCATATTCATCGCTGGGCTCGGTCTTGATGGCTGGGACTGCGAGAAGAGAAAAAGCACAGAGGTGTGCCATCCTCAGTGAGCCGCAGATATGCGCAGAGGATTAGCGGACAGCGGGTGGGAATGTGGCCTTGGGAGTCCACATGGGTGGGATCAAACAGTGGGTTTCTGTCACTTATTCGCCTTGGGCAAGAGGCTCCCTGTCCAATTGTCTTAGGTCAGAAACCTAACCCTAGGCTATGATCTTGAACAATATAGGTCTTTCCAATAGTGCAAAGGGTCTGGAAAGTCTGTCTCAGCCCTGGGACACGCGCAGCCTTTCTCCCCAGGAGGACAGCGCAGAAAAGAATGCTTGATTGAAAATTATGCCTCCTCCATCCTCTGCCCTAGCCGGTCCCACCCCCCTTCCTTGCTCATTGTCCTTCATAACACTTATCACTATCTGAAATACTGTATATATTTTATGTGCCTATTTATCTGAAGATCCCACTAGAATGTCAACTCCTCAAAGAAAGGATTTTTTTTTTTTGGTCTGTTTTGTTTAATGCTGGGTCCCCAGCATCTAAAACAGTGCCTAGAACTTAACTGGCACTCAGGTATTTTCTGGACAAGGGATGACCAAACAGTGATAGTCACCTCCTACATTCTGTAGTACTTTGGGGGAATGAAATCTACTGGCTTGGGCCTCCGTTTACCCCCTCTGTTACTTGGCAGTAACAAGTACCCTTACCCCACAGGGTACCATGTTGGGAGGATTAAATGAAATACATGTGAAAAGTACTCAGCACAATGACGGGCATACAGTAAGTGCTCCGTGCTTGCTGTTGTTGCTACGATCTTACTATTATCACTGCTATGAGCCTTGTCAAGGTCACCGTTCCCCGCTCTCTTTCTCTCTCTCTCACTCCACCAAGGATGGTCACCACAATTTCTGCTTCTCCAACATCCAGGCACCCGTGCTAAGGAATCCGCTTTCTTTTCACTGGAGCAAATGCATCAGTAACAAGACAGCAATCAAGTTGCCCCTCCACCCCCAGGTGTTGAAGGTTGGAGAGGCAAGGAGGTTTGGCACCTAAAGCGAAAACGCAGGTGTGGAACCAACCACAGAAATAATTTCTCAAAATGCCATTCAGAGACAGCGAGCTCAGCCCCCCGCCCCACTGGGGGCCCAAGTCCTTGCCTGAGTCATGCTCAGACAACCACGTGCTAACAGGGACGCGGGAAGCCTTGCCACCACCAACGAGAGGGGTGAGCAGCATAAGCGGCACTGTAAACCTCAACGTTAGAGGTTTGATCTCCCCAGTTTTAGGTCCCATGCATGTCACCTCAGTCCTGGGACAGTGAAACGCTCACAGGGGCCTCACAAACCTGTTGACACACTCCGCTGAAGCCAAGCCCCCCAAGGCCCAGCTGCCAGGACCATCCCCTCAAGTTTCAGGCTTCCAGGAACCCACAGGCTCCAGTGAAACTGTCACAGCACAGAAATTATACCCTGGGTGATATTCTCAAATTACAGGTTTCCAATCCTGGAAAAGTGGCTAGAGGCCTGTCTCAGCCTTGGGGAGCTGGTAGCCTGTTTTTGCAGCCCCTATCATAATCTGACATATCAATAGGACTTATTATCTGAATCCTGTTAGGACATCAGCTCTCCCAGGTGAGGGCAGGGCTTTGTATCTGTTTTGTTCACTGCTGTGTCTCCAAGCCAAGGACGACCTGGCACTCAGATATTTTGAGGACAAATGAATGAATGAAAAATAGCACCTGTCACCCTTTTTGAGACTGTAGCACTTTGTGGCAATGAGACCACCTGGCCGGGTTATCCAGCCAGTAACGCCATGTGGCCTCAGGGTGACTACCTACTGTAGGGTCAACTAAAGGTTCCATAGGTTTTGGGACATATTCACCTCTACCCTTATCATGATCAAATCTAAGGAGGGCATGGAGTCACCAGTTTTGCAACCTTTTGCTAAACAAGTCCACACACGTTTCTCTCCTATACTGCCCTCCCCAAGGAAAACACTCATAACAACAGTAGCTAATATCGCTGATATCAGTTCACTGTGCTGAACGCTTGAGTGCATTTGATTTCTGTAACTCTCATAAGGAAGGTGCCATGTGATAGATAAGGACACTGAGGCTCAGAGAGGTTTAGTCACCTGCCCAAGGTTGCCCAGCTGGCAGCAGATGACATGTGTCCTCACGCACACGCCCATGCTGCCTCCCCCCACCGGGGGGTCCTTGAGAGAGAGCTCCATACCTGGGTGGTAGGTAAAGTGCTGAGGCTGACTTCGTTTTCTTTTCCCATTGATGACATAGAAGTTCACCTTCACCGAAGTGCGGATATGCTTGTTCCGATACTCAGGGATCTCAACAAAAAGCATGTTCTGGAAGGAAGGAGTTATCATCAAACTCACTGCAATGAAGGTCTAAATTCCTATCCAACGCCCCAAGCACATTGAGCCAGCCCGTCTAAAAGGAGTCATGACCCGTTCCACACGTTTACAGGCGAAATTCTATGGAAGGGGAACTGGACTTTTTGGCCACAGCAAAGAAAGCATTGCCACTGACTCTATCCAAGTATAGTAAGATGTCACCATTACAAATCAGCGCGCTCAATACATAAGTCATTTGTCAATTTAATACCTCCTGAGTGACTGCTAGGTCCAAAGCACTGGGACTTTGATGAAGGAAAGAAAAAAAAGAAGGAAAGAGAACACAAGGGAGGCAGGAGGGGAACATGACAGGGCGTTCGGTCCAGGTGCTTACAGGCTGGCTTTTGTCTTTATCCACCGTAGCCTCCATCTCCCAAATTTGCTGCCCATCTGGAAAAATTAAAAAATGACAGGCTTTGAAGGAACTGTTAGAAACCAAAGACTTAAGACAAAAACCAACTTATATTGACCTTGGTTTACATATTACAGCATTTCAGTAAGGTGTATATGTGTGTTCGTGTCGTATATATACATATGTATTTTTATTTATATACGTATATTCCTTTTTGCACAGGGAACACGTTTTGATAACAGAAAACTTGGCAACAATAGAAAATAATGAACAAAATTGCCCATCATCCCATCACTGTTATCTTTTTTTCTCTAAACCCGAATGACTATCGTCCTTTCTTTAAAAATAAAAGTAGTATTGTAATACATTATACTTTAGTATATGCTTTGTTCAACCAAAGACTACTTCCAAAATGTCCTGTATATGCCAAGACTCCCACAGGCACCCCATTACAGATCACTCGGCTGTCCCAGCCATGCCTTCTTGGTTGTCTGAGAACGCAGGTGGTTCACACAGTCTGTCCCAAGAGTCTTAAACGATGTCCTGGCTTGTG
The DNA here is from genome assembly GCA_033961575.1 of Aselliscus stoliczkanus. NCBI lineage: Eukaryota > Metazoa > Chordata > Mammalia > Chiroptera > Hipposideridae > Aselliscus > Aselliscus stoliczkanus. Next base: position 8,679,876 of record CM066738.1, on the reverse strand, counting down.
AGTCACTGCAGAGGGTGGAAACCCAGGCGGCCCACCCTCCACCTCACAGCCAACACACCGCCTGGATCTCACACAGCTCACTGCACCGATCGGTGAGAGGTTTTGCTCAATAGTAAACTTTCTTTCCGTGAAGCAGACAACTAGTTCCCCGGTTCAGAGCCAGCAAGTTGGGCCAAACAAAACTCTGCATTTGCAAATAATAGATTTCTTTTGCTGACCACCTACATTGGCCGCTGGGCAGTTTTCGCTCAAACAAATCATTTCCACAAGTGTTTCCAGGGTGTTTTGTGGAACTCTGGCTCTGAAGATTATTAAATGGGTTTACGAGAACAGGAAACAAATTCTACAAGCTAATAAGCATTTGGGAAAAAATGCTGAGTCAAAGTCAAATGGGTTTCTTTACTACAGGACTTCTCAGAGCCTTTAATCTGCTCACATGCAGCGTAACTCTCCAAAGTGGGCTAAGGTATGTACCATGTCCCAATATATGGCACCTCCCCCTCAAAGAAAAACAACCTTTAAAGATATTATTATATAATTTTCAGGTGTCCAACATCATAATTCGACATCTGTATACACTACAAAGTAATCGCCCTCAAAAGTCTAGTTACTATCATCACCATACAATTTATCCTCTTCTCCCTTTCACCTATCTCTCAAACGCCTTCACGTCTGGTAACCACCGATCTGTTCTCTGTAACTATGAGTTTGTTTTTGTTTTGTTTTGCTTGTTCGTTTGGAGTGTTTTGCTGGGGTGTTTTGTTTGTTTATTTTTTGAGGGGGGGAGGGAATTGTCAGAAAAGTCATGACGCATTTTTGCAACCAGAAACAGAGAAATACTTTCTGTCATGACTTTTCCGACAACCCAATAGATTCCACATATGAATGAAATCATACGATATTTTCCTTTCTCTTTCTGATGTATTTCACCTAGCATGACACCCTCAAGAGCCATTCCTCTGGCCCTCTTCTTAAAGCACAGCTGCTAGCATTTTCTGTGATAGGTTAGCTTTGAACCCATATAATCTTGGCTCTTAAGGTCCACACAAAGAAATCTGGTTTCCACGCAGTATTTGAACTTACTAGTATAGAACATATTTTCTAAAATAATAATTAATAAAAAGTTTTGTGATTGCTGCCAAAGCTGATGCAATCTAGACGATCTTTTAACAACAAACAAGCAATGACTCAGCCAGAGCCTCTGTAACAAGTCCTGGCCTTACAGTTCTCTATTAGGCGCAATTCCTAAAATGACTAAGTGTCAAAAGGGAGGAGGACAGGGTGGTGAATGCAGTGACTTTCACTCGAGTGTGAGATCTCTGTGGATCGGACCGAGTTAATACCCATCACCATCTCCCCAGCACCTGACAAACGGTAGGTGCCTAGTAAGCGTCTCCTGTCTAAGCAAACGGAAGTGTCAGCGGTTCCAAAGGCTGCTGATGGGAGGCCAAGAAAAAGCTAGAAGCTAGTTTCAGCCACTGCTCAGGAGGAAGCGAGAAAAGATAGATGGATAGGCATCAAGGAATCTGAAGCTGAAGCCTCAAGCTGGTATTTTCAGTGTTCAAAGCCCTGGACAGAGCTAGTCAGAGGAAACCCTCATTTCTTTGTGAAAGACAGGTCAAAGGTTATCCACAGAGACACACAGAGGTCCCCTTCTCAGGTGGCGGTTAGGAGCTAGGCACTAGTCCTCATCTAAAAGTGCATTCGCTCTCACTGACTGCAACGTGAGCTCCACATCAGGAGATCAAGTGCGAAATGAATGGAAGAAATGAATAGTAATACACTTCTGCGAAATGTGCTACCTCCTTCTTAACCTCTGATTGGCTGAACTGAGCTCTGATTGGCTGAACTGAGCTCTGCCGCCAATGGTATTGTAAGTCCTTTCAGTTGGGTTCATCATCCTCTATGACTTTGACATGCTTTGAAAAGGAGGGACCATTTTCAGAAGTCTCATAATTGGGAGGAAAGGGAGAAGACGTACATGGAAAGTGATCAAGAAGTACGTATTTAGCTGGGTCCATCAAGCTGCCATCCCCAGCTCTCTGCCCTAACTCATGCCAGTAATGAAAGATAACACACAGAAACTACAAAAAGGCAGTGTGATTAAAAAAAGGGTGTCACCCAGAGTAGAGTTCTCACAGCATCTCACCTCCTGGTCTACGGACTCAAGAGAAATGGGAAGGAGGCCTCCTCCCTAAATTTCACCCTTTTCTCCATCTCTGGTGGGTGTACATAAGTAAAACTCCCCCCAGCAAGTCATACAACTCGAGTGCACCGGAGCTCAGAAGCCCCTTAGAATCAGCCAGCCCAGGACCATCAGATGGGGAAACTGAGGCCCAGAGAAGAAAGGCGGGTTGTCCATAGGCATGCAGTAGACAGTTATCAAATTACGGTCCCTAAGCAGCAACTGGCACAGTCCAATAATGAAGGAGATGCTTTTGAGGAGAGACACTCAAGGTTATTAAGCAGAAGTAAGGTGACCAGCTTCCTGGGAGGCTGGAGTAAGGGCCTGCATAGGTAGGATCTTTCTAGGGTCACATCCAGCACATCTTCTCAAGTCCTTCTCTGCTTCCCCGTGCTTCCAGGTACCATCCAAGTTCGTCACCCAAGTCCTGCCTCTGGGCTAGCCTCTCCCCGCACCATTCTCACCCCTCCCAGTAAAAATAACAGCTATCGCCTACGAGCACTCATTCTATGCAAAGCATCACTCAAAGCACCTCACAGGTATGGACTTGTTTAATCCACACAACAACCGGAGGCTGCAGGCCTGATCATCACCTAAATTTGACAGGTGAGAGTACTAAGGCCCAGAGGCCCAGGGACACTCAGCTAGTGAGTGGGGAAGCCAGTACTGAGCCCAGGGAGCCTGGCTTTACAGCCAGCTGTTCCTCATACCACCAACATCACGCAGTTTCAGACCCCTGTGCCTGCGCAGCTTCTCGGCCAAGTTCATGAAGGGAGGTGGGCAGGCATTCCAGGTGGCTGGTCCATGACTCATCTGTGGGCTCCTGTTTTAGAACAAGTTTGTCCCCTCCAGGCTCCCATAGCACTCTGGGTACCTCTACCACCTTTCTTACTGTCTCCCCATTCTCCAGGACATCCTCATCCCATATGCCAGCTCTCAGCCATTTGTCAATACAATTAGAATTAAAATGACCACAATAGGTTAGAGTCACAATCTAAGTCGTAGTTGGGGCAGGACGGTGTTTCTTCAAAGAAAGCCACAGTCCACTGGGCAGAAGCAATCCAAGTGTCCACCGATGGATGAACGAATAAACAAAATGTGGTCTGTCCATACAATGGAATATTATCCAGCCTTAAAAGGGAAGGAAATTTGGACACATGCCACAACACACATAGACCTTGAGAACGTTATGCTGAATGAAATAAGCCAGACACAAAAGGACAAATACTATATGATCCCCCTTATATGAGGTCTCACAGAACAGGCAAATTCACACAGATAGTACGATGCAGGTTACCAGGAACTTGGGGGAGGTGGGTGGGGAGCAGCTATTGTGTAATGGGTACAGAACTTCCATTTCAAAACACGAAAACAGGGCCGGCCGAGTGGCGCGGTGGTTAAGCGCTGGCTTGGGAAGCCAGCGACCCCGGTTCAGTCCCACATATGAGGGCCAGTGACACTGCCCTCAAAAAAAAAACAAAAAACAAAACAAACAAAACACGAAAACATTCTGAAAACAGACAGTAGTGATGGTTACACAACATTGTGAATGTATTTCATGCCACTGAATTACACACGTACAAATGGTTAAAATGATCAATATTATGTGATGTGTATTTTACCACAATTTTTTTTTTTTATTAAAGAGCTAATTGGCCTCACCCCAGAGACCTGGCTTGTTTTGTGGCCAGTAGATGGGCTTAGAAGTTTTGTAATTAGCTGCTGCCATTTCAAAAGGAGATTTTGCCTAAAAATGTAGATTTTGCTCTTGAAAAAAAAAATTTTTGGACAACCTGACCATTCTGGGCACCCATATAGGAGCCTGACCCTGGCAGCCTCTTCAGACAGTGCCGTCCCCTCCCCCCCACTTCACCACAGCAGCCTGCCCTGGCCCCCACCTCTCTCCTTACTGTCCATGCCCTGCCTCAGTGGGCCTCTGAGAGAAAGCGACAGCTCCCACCTCCTGTAACAGGACAGCCAGTCGGGTTTCTGCAGAATGGCCTTCATCTGGGACTGCCTGATGTGTTTTTCTCATGACTGCAGGATCTTCGCCCCAATATTCTCTTCATCAGTGTCTCACTCTGCTACACACCCCCTCCCAAACCAAAGGCCCCGGCCGTCTGTAAGCATGGAGAAACAACTCGAGTTCCTTCCTCCTGGGCCTGACCTTCCCTCACTCCTGGGACCTGACCTCTTTCAGAGCCATGTGCCCAGAGGCCTCGGAGAAACACCCTGAGCCACCATGTGGCCCAGTCTCCTTTGAGGGTCTGGGTGTGTCCACAGGGGACTCCCAGCATGGGCTGCAGAGGAACAACCCTGTACCGCCATTCACCTAGAAACCCTCCCTTCACCCCTGCCTCCCCGACCCTCTCCTCTAGGCTCCAGCTAGAGCAAACAGGACCTGCCAGGCAGCACTTCCTAGGGACGCCCTCTGCAATAGGGCAGCCCACCGCCACATCCCACAGCCCTGGTGGCTTCCACGCAGCCCAGCGCCCAGAGCTCCAGACATCAGATCGAAAAGAAGCCAGCAGGGTTAGGAAGAAACGCCTGCTTACTCCAGGATTCTGTCAGGCCTTCAATAACCAGTTTGCTGTAACCCCCAAGCCTTTTCAGGTATGCTCTGAGGCGAGAACCGACTTCCCCATCCATGTCACCACAGCACTCAACATTTTATTCCTGTGTACTCCCAATTCTGGAGCAGGCAGACCTGGCTTCCAATCCCTGTTTTGCACCCCCTGCTCCATGAGCTATGGGAGCTTGGATAAGATACTTCACCTCTCTTTGCCTCATCGAAAATACAGGGAACATTATAGTACCTATACTTCCTGGGGGTCATTCCAAGATATCAGACACCTAGCGGAGAATAAATGTTCGACAGATGCTGGTGAGCATTATTATTATGGCTAGTGGCAACAGATTATTTAACTATTGTCTTCTTTATCTTTTTTTGCATGTATTAAAAAAATTGGAATAAAATATTGGATAAAAACCCAAGCATTTTTAAATCAGAACATGATACACATTCTTGCAATTATAAATATTAATCCTTTTGCCTGCAGGCATGGGCTGGATGGAATTTATAAAGCAACAATGTCTGTTATGAGAGATGGGTAGCATGGTGACTGATTTTCTTTCCTTTCAAAAATGGGTCTTTGTCACTATTATTGAGAGAGAGAAAGAAAGAGAGAGAGAGAGAGAGAGAGAGAGAGAGAGAGAGAGAGACTGAGAGACACAGAGAGAGAGATATCTCTCTCACAGGAATGAGAATGAAAACCTAACCCATGAGCCAGGCTATGGCTCCATGTTCTTCCTCTTGCATGCTTAGGCATCAGAGCCCAGGAACTAATTTCACAAGTCCAGACTGACTATTTATCTCATGAGGGTCTGCACTCGGTTCTGAACAAACAAGTCCCCCGTAGGTGGTGAAAGCTGACACCTCTGTCCTCAGTTTTAGGCAGCACTCAAGGGGACTGGTCTCTAAAGGGGGGTGTGCAGTTTGCAAAAGACCTCCATGCCATTTTCCTCGGGGGGGTCCTCCATCCCCCACCTGGCATGCCCAGCCCACAAGCCCTGGGATTTCATGGGCAGGACACATGAATCCCATCCTCTGAATTGAGCTCTCAGTAGGCAATGGAATTCACAGTCAACGCTGGTAGGGCTCTCTCAGCCTGAGGCAACTCGGTCTGGGTTCAAGTCCTGTTATCACCATTTCCTAACTGTGTGGCCTTTGAGTGAGAGTTTAACCTCTCTGTGCCTCAGCTTCCTCATCGGCCAAATAATAAAGTGAATTTACTGACTTCAAAGAGTTTGGCAAGAATTCAAATAGAGATGATATGTAAAGTGCTTAGCAAAAATGCCCAGCCCATAGTGAGTGCTGGTCTTATTAGTATTATTTTGGAATGTGGCATCTCACATGGGCCCAACTCTAAGAGAGCAAGAATTGACTGGCCATCTGACCCGTGTTCTGGTGGGTATCACAGCTTCTCGATTCATTTCACTGCATAATGTCTCTCACTGCACATGAATAAAACAGCCACAGGAAGTATTCACTGACGGGGGCAGGTTGAGCTCATTATGGGCCATCCACACTTGGTATATAATATCAGGTATATTAGGTACAGGAACACCAGGCAGCCCTTAGAATAAGGGTGACCATATTTTCTGACCTGGAAACATGTCCCTGTTATATTAAAAAGCAGAAGTTTTAAGTGCTGCAGACCAGTACGCGCAACGAGATGCAGCTTTGTGAGTCTATAAATATGCCTGCTTCAAGTTAGGGAACCTGGGCCCCAAGGCTACGCATGTGGTTAGACCCCTACAGCTGGGACTGGATGGATGAGGTGAGACCCTCACGTCTTCTTCACATGACTCAAGAAACACGGTAGAATTATGAGCAAGTTTAATTTGTATGCATTTTTTAAAGTAAAGTTTTCCTCTTATGAAAATAGTGTGCTGCAACTGCCCGTTGATATGCCTGTCTCCCAGGAACCCCTTGGGGCCACAGGCTCAGACAGAGGCCCGGCATGGGCCCCCAGCCCTGAGGAAGCTTCCACTGCACAGCAGGCCTTGTGCAAGCTGTTGGCGCCATGATACCAGCCACACAGGCCCTCCTGCCCTCCAAGGTCCCCAGACGAGGAGGCAACACCTGACGTCCCACCAGAGCTCGAAAGACACATGGGCTCAAGGTCCCTCACTCTGGGAGGGGCCCGGCCTCGTTCTTCAGCTTCCCTCGCCCAACTCGGCTCCAGCCACGTGGGCCTTCTCTGCTCCTCCAACAACCATGCTTGCTCTTCACCAGGCCTCGGCAGAACCAGGTCCTTCTCGTCCTTCAGGGGCAGCTCAGGGAGGTCCCCTGCCCTGTCCCCACTCCTCTGTCATCTTCTGTTCTTACAGTCCACTCTCTGACATCCTGTTATCCACCTACTGGTTTTCTTTCTCTCTCCTCTGCTCAACTGTGAGCTCCCTGAGGGCAGGGCCACACATCTGTCTTGCTCTCTGCTTTATCCCCAGCACTCCACATCTGGCACATAATAGGTGCTCAGTAAATGATCTGAGCACCTAATAAAAAATTTATTAAACTGGCAGAATAAATGAACAAAATGACCTCAAGAATCCCCAGTGCATGGCCCATAGCCGGAGCTCAGGAAATGCCTGACTGCTGGCCTCTCCAGCAAAAAGACCCCACAAAGAGAACTCCCCACGCTCTGATGGAAGAACCCTTTTGGGAACAAAATGGACTGATGAGGAAGGAACCTAGAATACAGGTGCAGACAAGGAATCAAACGCAACCGGGGCAACTCAGCGTGCGTTCCACATACCCCACCTCCCATCCCACACCCAGGTCTGGGCCTCTGGGAAACTCTGCCCAGAACAGAAGAGCCCAAGAAGATCCAGTGTGCTTCTACTGCGCTGGGTGCAGATGAAATAAACGACTTTGGTCCCTTGAGCAGATGTTCAGGCAAATTTCCCCTGTCCTAAATTAACAGGGACAGGCAGTCAGCATGAAAAAAAAAGGCCCTTCCAAGGCTTACTCAGAGGGGAAGAGAAAAGAGCCAACTTCTTTGGGCAAAGAGGTTGGGACTAGAGAAGACTTAGCAGGATTCAGCAAGGAAAAAAACAACAAACAACACAGGGGGTGGGGCCTGCTGGCTTGATTGACATGACAGCTTTGGCGTTCCCATGGCTGCTGTGCCAGAAGAACAGTGCGTTTGCAGAAGGATGGTCCCACTGCTTCAGCGGGTTTAATGGTTTCTCTTTGCTGGCAGCTCTTGGGCCCCACGTCGGGACAAAAACGTCAGGAAGCACAAGGGTCGGCGTTGGGTCTGGAGTCTCAGCAGTCGGCCTCCGTGAGCCCTGGGCTCAGGTCACCGCTCGCAGGAGGCCTGAGCGAGCGTTCAGGGGGAAGGGGGTGGACCCGCCCTCACTTGGGCCATGAACATGCTGTTGGGCTCCAGGCAACAGGGAGGAGATCAAAACGTCAGTTTGGGTTAGGAAACCGTGCGTGATGCCTCCCAGCCCTGACTCTGCCTTTCAAAATTAGCTCAGTGAAGACGGCTGAAGTCACTGCAGTCTCTGCTTTACAACGGCTGGCTAGCAGAAAAACGGGTACGCCCTGCATGCAAGGGCTTCTAATGAGCCGAGCAGATGGGGGGGAAATCATGCGTCCCCTTAGCTTAGGATTTTACCCTTTTGAACGGCACAACTGCCCCAATGTGTGCAGGATGACCTGGAGAGGTTCTTCATCTCCAATGTCTCCTCTCTCTCCTCCTGCTCCATCACTTCCTCTGTGGGCTCACCTGCTCCGTGCCCCCACCTGGACAACTGCAGGGGCTGCTCTTCACTCACCTCCCCACTTCCACTTGTCTCCCTGTCCCCCAAAGTCCATTCTTCATCCAGGTTGCAAGAATATCCTTTAGAATATAAATCAGATCATGTCATGCCCCTGCGTAAAAGCCTCTATCAGCTACTCATTGCTTTTGGAATCAAGTCCAAGTTCCTCGCCATGCCTACAGGACCCACTCCCCTCCCCGGCGACCTCTCCAGGTTGGGCTGGTGTCACACTGCCCCTTACTTGCTCTCACGCTGCACCAGCTGTCTGGCCTGCTTTCAGTTCCTCAAACGCCCCAAGCTCACAGCGTACACTGGGGCCCTGACACTGGGCAGCTCCTTCTGCCTGGGACACTCTTCCTACCGTCCACACAGCTCCCTCTTTCCCACCATTAAGGCCCTGCTCAGAGGTACCTCCTTGGGGAAACCCTCCCTGACCACGCCCTACAGAGATGCCAGATTTAACAAATAAAAATACAGGCTATTGGGCCGGCCGAGTGGCGCAGTGGTTAAGCGCTGGTTTGGGACGCCAGCGGCCCCGGTTCGGATCCCGCATATGAAGGCTAGAAACACTGCCCTCAAAAAAACACACACACAAAAAAACAATCCACTTACATGTGAATTTCAGAAAATAATGCATATTTTTTTTACTATACATTTGTCCCAGACTCTGTGCCACTGCACAGGACGTACTCATCCTCAAGAAACATATTGTTTGAGATATGAATTTAACTGAGCGTCTTATATTTTCCACACCCTCTGTTCTTGGGCCTATGACCTGGTTTCACTGTCTTCACAATACTCTCCCCATCTCAGAGTGACCTGCTGATAAGCAAGTTTGAGACTATCCACCTCCTGAAGGCAGGGACCTCATCTAGCATGTGCCCCCAGTGCCTGGCACAGCACCTGGACACAGGTGTTCAACACATATCTGGGGAGTGATGATGGAAGCCCTAGTACTAAGTGAGCAGAGTGAGGCTAAACAGCATCACGGAGAGGCCAGAGGTCGGCTCACCTTTCACCCGACCCCAGGAGTCACCCACACCAGCTTCAGCCAGCCAGTCACTCTGGGAACCAGGAAAGGGAGGTTCTGGTTCCAGCCCTCCACTGACGAGCTCTGTCCCCTCAAGGAAGTCTGTCAACCTTACTGTGTGAGCTGGTTTCCCCGTCTCTAAAGTGGGGGCAGGGAGAGCGTCATTAGCTCTGACCGTGATAGCTGGAGTAAGAGGATGGGAGAAACCTGTGCCAGGAAGGACCCTTCACCCTGACGACAAGAAACCAACCCAGCCCTGCTTCCTGACCCTGTGTTAAGTACACTGAGCTCCCACGGGGCGCATGGAAAGTCAGCTGACATTTTTTGAGTGCCTACTATGTGTTCAACACTTTCAGATCCTTGATCTTCTTTTATTGCTATAATACTACCAACCTCATTTTAGGGGAACATGAATCTCAAAGCACGTAACATAGGCCAACCCAGGCTTCAGGCCACGTTTGCTGGGTGACCCCAACGCCAGGCTGCTCACACCTTAAACATACACAATCTTTACTTTAGAAATAGGTATACAACCCCCTAATATCAAATAATAATAGAAAAAGGTGTCAGTTAATTAATAAAAGGTATTATAGGGTTTCTTTTTTTCGGGGGGGAGGGGAAGGTATAGGGAGGAATGCCAGCCTGCTAACTGCAAATTCCACAATGATCTGTTGGCACCAAGAATTTTTGAGGGTTGAAATGCTAGGACCCGAATGAATTACAAAACCCATTTCTCTGTGTCTCCTTTCAAAGGTGTCCAAACAGAGTGAACTATAGGATTCTTTCACTCAAAAGTCTGTTCTTTCCCACAGGAGAAGGAATGCGTGGGCAGATATTCAGCTCTCTGAATTGGAGGTTATTTTCTCTGTCCCAGGGGGGCTTCGGGGCTGCGATCTGGCCTCCATCTTTGGAGGAAAGCTTTTCCAGCCGCCAGCTGTGTGTCAGTGGTGGGCTCCAGCCCAGGGGGCCCATGACACTGTGGCTGTGAGTCACCGAGGGCAAAGGTCTCCAGAGCCTGAGTCATGGCCCAGCCCAGACTGGGTCTGACCTTTCCCAGAGGGAAGCATAATCTACAGGGACTCCTAGCCTAAGTCCATTGTTTCAGAAAACGTCACACAGAGCAAACCCGAACCCGCAGAGACAAACAGGTGGAAGCAAGGGATGCCTTCTCTAAGATGGTTCCAACTTTTCCAGGATACTAATTCATGGAAAAATACTTAATTTAGCAAAAAAAAAAAAAAAAAAAATTATTTTAAGCAAATGCATTTCTATTTATTAAACGAAGCTCAAAATACAACCTTGGGGAACCTCCACGTAATAAAATGACACATATTAGGATATATGACTCAGTGGGAAAGGGAATTCCACCGCCCACGCCTCCTCTCTAAAAAATCAATTTGCCCCTCAACAGGTGATGGGAGCCTCTGCCACCAGGCTGTTCCAAGAAAATCGTCCAACAAAACAAAACACAAAATCTCTTCAAACAATTTAAGTTTTAAAGTTGAGTAATCCGATGCAGGCAAGGTTCCAACCTACACCCCCGCAGGACAGACAGCCAGAGGCTGTTGGGTCGGGGCCGGGGGCCTGAATTAAGAAAGGTTTACCAGCTGAAAAATTCCAAAACCCTGTGTCATGTGGAGCAAGCTTCCAAAACATTGGATCCCACCCAGGCTTGGGGAGTCTCTCAAAGCCATGGCAACCCCATTTCCGCTGCCACATCACTTTATTTTTGTGTCCTTAGATTTTTTCCTGTTTTGCAATGTTTTGCTGGGACCCCCGACTCCGCCTGGGGCCTGGGTGGCTGGGGGCCAGGGTGACCAGCTGAAGTCAGGAACAGCCTGGACTTGCCCGGCGTGAACTTTGCCTGAAAGGTTACACATTTTTTAAATTTCAGAGAATATATAAAGGCTTTTCAGCCATCGTTGAGAATGGTAAATAGGAAATACCCTGATGGTTCTGTTTGGTTTCTCTGTGTCCCTCTGAACGTGACTAAAGCGATTACTCAGAGGGGTGATGATAAATGCTGTTTGGGATTCCAGCTCTCACCAGCTGTGGGCTGACTTCGGGCCCGTGACTTGACCTCTCTGAGCCTCAGTTGCCTCATCTGTAAAATGGGGGTAATGCTGCCCACTGCTAGGGGCCAGTGTGACAATTCAAGGAGATGACACATTCTTTCATTCAGCAGCATGTGTGAGCATCTACTATGTGCCAAGGAATGTTCTGGATGCTGCCGATACAGTAGCAAACACCAAGTCTCCACCCTCAAGGAACTAAGGGTCTAGGATGGGAGACCAGAAAAGAAATGAGTAAAGGAATAAACAAGGCCATTTGACTAGAGCTAAGTGCCACCGAGAAAACACAGCGGGACAATGAAGCAGGAGCTGACACGGTTGTAGCGGAGGATGAATGATTTCAGAGCGATGGTCAAGGAGAGGCTGAGACTTGAAGCAAGAGGAGAATGCAGCGTCACAGAGAAATGGAAGAATATTCTAAGAAACCAGAGCAAAAGCAAAGGTCCTGAGACAGAAATGAGTGTGAGATGTTTTTGAGGACAGAATGAAGCCTATTGTAGTTACAGCCAAATTAGCAAGGAGGAGAGTTGAAAAAGCTAAAAGCAGAGAGATGGGCACGGGCCAGATCATGTAGGCTCTTGGATGTCATGAAAATAATTAAAAATAGTAATGAAAATAATATAATAATCATTATTATTACTGCTGCTATAAATAAGGGGTCATTTTCCAAAACACCAAGCTTTTCTAACTTAAGAAACGCCATGCTGCCCCTCTCCTACTGTTTTTCCACCGTTCTCCAATTTGTCATCCTGCTGGAGTGGAAACCGCCAATTCCATTTTGGTCGACGGCTATAAAAAGAACGTTGGAGCTCGTGGTGCCGATGACCCAACATGGGGGCTAAGATTAGCCCAGGAGGCTGTCACCTTTCCTTAATGTGAGAACCAGCTGGGGTTCCCCGTCCTTGGAAAACTTCAGCTGTTCCACTCCACCCCGCCCCGCAGCACCCTTGCCGGCCAAGCTGTCCATGGAAACGGGAACGGGGATGCATTTTGGAAAAAAGAAGTTGAGCAACAGGGATTCCCCCTGCAGAAGGAGGCCCTGGGCTGGGAGGCGAGTTCTTGGGGTCAAAAGAGCAAGACCAGCTCCCTGCAAAGGCAAGACAAGCCCCCTGCCTGTCAGAGCCAGAGGGAGCCAGGCATCACACCGGAGGGGGAAGAGGGGTGCTGCTACTTCTCTGGGGGGTTCAGAGGCATCTCAGATACCCTCACTTTTCTGCTGGCAATAATCCAGGAACCACTCACCCGGGATTCTTTAATTACACAAGCAAGGGTTTGAACTGTGTCCTGTCGACCCCAGTGACCCACTGAAGAATTCAAGGCTCTATCTCACCACAAAATGGTTCAAGTCAGTGGCTCAGCGCAGCTGAAAGGTCTTTAGTCAATTAACCTGGCTCTAAGGTTTTTCAGAGCCAGGCTGCCTGGGATCAAACTCAGTACTGCCATTTACTCAGCTGTGTGATCTTCACTCAGTTACTTAGCCTCTCTGTGCTCAGTTTCTCATCAGTAAATTTGGGAGAACAGTATCTATCTTGTAGGGCTGTCATGAGGAATCAGATTAGTTAATAATATAAAGTGCTTAGGACAAGGCCTGGCGCATAGTTTATTATTACTACTTATTACTGTTTCTCAATGTCTCTGGGTCCCATATGTTAAAATCTTACTCTTCTTTGCCCTTCCACAGACTAAATATAATAATAATAATAATAATAATAATAATAATAATAGAAGCTAACAGGTAATGAGCATCTATAATACACCGAGCTCTTTGCAAAGAGCCTAATCTATATGATCTCATTTACTCTTTTCATCTCTCAAGAGAAGTAAATCATCACCATTTTACAAAAGGGGAAACGTTCACTCAGAGAGGTGAAGTGACTTACCCAGAATGACAAAGTTGCTAAATGCAGATCATGGATTCGAACCCAGGCCATCTGACCTCACAGCCTGCGCCTGTCACCGCCAGAGCCTGGAGCCTCCCCAAAGCTCATCCAGCGCAGGCCAGCCTCAGGGGGCAGGGTGTGTCACATACACGATGTGTATGGCCTGAGCTATGACAGCGCTGGAGAGACCATAAAAATAGTAACACACATTCAATGAGCACTCCCTATGTGCTAAGCGTACAGTGCTCATTTATGCGTTTAACTCCAGGGTGGAAGAACTGTTGCTATCTCCTTTGACAGAGATGGAAACTGAGGCCTAGGGAAGCTGAACAACAGAATGAGACTGGATATGAGCTCAGGCGGGTCCCCTGACTTCTCTAAACTTAGCCGTCTGCCTCCTCCCATGAGTGCCAGGTTAGAGGAGATGATAGGCAGAAAGTGGCAGGCAAAGGGCCCGCCCACAGGCCGGTTCAATCACAGGGAACCATTATTACTACTCTCCTTATCAACACGCAACTTTTCCAAGTTGAAACAGGCTGAGTTTTCCTCCTGTTAGGAGGCAAACTGTTGGATTCTTCCAAATCCAAGAGAAGGAAAGCTAGAGAGTAAATGCCATTCATTCTTCATTCATTCATTCATTCATTCACTCAGTCACTCACTCACTCACTCGCTCGCTCAGCAAACACTTAATGGATGCCTTTGATTAGCTTCAAAGAATGTGAGCTCCCTGGGCACTTGAAAGCTGACTGGCTCCTAAATCCACAGGAATTTGGTAGGACTTGGCCTTCAAGCCATCCCTACATGGTTCCGTTGGCCCCCCCACGGACACTGCCAACCTGGACATGGATAACAAGATGTCTGTATATTATTAGCATCTTCCTTCTGTTAATAAGGTGTTTTGAAGCCATACAGTTCTTGCGAAAGTCAGCAGAAAGCCAGCAGAATGGTTTCCTTGTACAGGAGCTGCATCAAAACCGGAGAGGCTAAAGCTTACTTGGTCATTTACATTTCACGCTGCTCTCCTGCTCAAGAACCCACCATGGCTCCCTATTACCGTGCCCATGTGCCACCAAACCAAGGCCATGCCTCTGCCTGGCACTGGGAGACCTCTCTGTTTTGGCTGCCTCCCGCTCATCAAAGCATTTCCCAGTGTTAACCAATTCCTACTTCAGCCAGGTCGGCTTGCTGTCTGACTCACCAGAGCCTCACAGGTTCTGTCTATAGAGAATATTTCACATCGTCCCACCACCTGAGAAATAAGCCTTCCCCGAGATGCTTAAAAATGTGCATGCCCCCTGGAATCCACTACACCACATACAGGAAAAAATAAATAGCGTTAGCGAACATATATTGAGCACTTAACTATATACCGAGCATTGTATGAGCACTTAACATGTATGAGCTCTTAATCTCATGGCCAGCCTAGGACGTAGCACCATCAACCTCATTATACAGATGAGGAAATTGTTGACCAGAGAAGATAACTTGCCCAAGGTCACATAGCTAGGTAGTAGTGGAACTGGGTTTTGAACACAAGCAGACTGGCCCAGGACTGGGAGTTCCTGCCTAAGCGACAAAACAAATGTACAAATTGTTCATCACTGAGTTACTCGTAATAGCTCAGAGTTGGAAGCAGCCTAATACCCAATAAAAGGGGATATGGTTACGTAAAGTACTGGACAACCATCTGATAGAACGCAATGCATCTATTTAAAAGTCTGTGTTCCTAACCCTTCATTATACGACCACTGCTCCTCAAACCCACTGTGACCAACCACATGCCTCTAAACCACTCCCAAACCCGTCTATCCATCTCCAGCCCTCACTGCCATGGCCTTACTTAATGTCTTTTTCAATTCTGCCTTCTATTCAGCTTTCAAAGTGTGATAAATGTTCTCATGTTCTGGTCACAGGACCTATCCCAAGAGGAGGCTTTGTATGAACTGGGAAGAAGCATCCCTTCCCCCAGACATTCTGCCTCCACCTGTCAGCAGATGTCTTAGTAATACACAGATCCATGATGTATCCAGTTTCAATGGCAGCCCCCACAGGAGGCCCTTGTGCAGTGCACAACCCCTACAACTGGACAACCTGTCTGTCATATTCTCGGGATCATCCTAAGGGCAATCAACAGGGACAAACATTAAAACCCTTTGAATTAACCTACTGAAATCATGTCCATTAGGAAAAAAAAACCAAAAACTAGGTCTAGCATCCACAACTACCAAATAACTGCATAACCTCATATTTTTCTTACTTCTAATCATTTTCTCTTTACCACATCCTCATGGGCAAAACAGATTACCAAACCATACATGAAAGAAAGAATATACATGGCCAATAAACAAAAGCATTAACCCTCTCAGAGCAAAGGAGTACAAAGTAAAAAGAAGCACCAATTCAGCAAGTCTTTTTCATTAAAAAAAAAAAAAAATGGCACTTCTGGGAAGGGGTGAAACCATTACAGACATGATATTAGTGGAAGTTTCAATTTGTAGAGTAATTTAGGGAATTTAGCCATCTGTACTTAAAAACCCTCAAAATGACTATCCAATATTCCACTACTAGGAATAAACTCTAAGTGAACAAAAAAGATACACATAGAGATTCATATATAAAAGATTAATTAATTAACCCTAAATGTATGAGAAGATTAATCACAACACTATTTATAATAAAATATAAGTAGCCAATGTTTATTGGCTAATATACCTGGTGCTGTTATAATTACTTGGCATGCAGCAGCTCATTTAACTTTGTGACAACCCTCTTGTTGTTATCATTCTGTACATAAGGAAATGGAGGCACAGAAAAGTTAGGTAATTTGCCTAAGATCACGGAGCAAAGCAAGCAGCAGAGCCAGCTGTGAACCCAGGGTATCCAGGCCCAGAGCAGGCATGCTTAATCACCGTCCTGCTTGGCTCCCTTCTTGATAACAGTAAAAAGTTGAAAATGTTTGCCTCTCTATGTGTAAAAAAATAATAATTTAAAAAAAGAGTTGGGGATGGGGGCCAACTTTATCATCTGATGAAAACCAGCTCAAACACATCATGGCACATTCCCACAATGGTGAACTGTGTCAACATCGAAATGACTGGAGACTTGGGAAACTTGTCACCATAGTGAGGACAAAGGACAGAACATGAAACTCTAACAAGAGGGTCTACCCCGAAATCAGTGCTGCTTGGACCAAAACGATGGTGGCGTTTGTACGGCACCGGTGGACACAAAAGCGCTCAAAGGGCCGCTGACCTGTGGTCTTCTCTGTGAACACGACTTTGGACTCGGCCGTGAAGTTCTGTCCCGTAAGAATCATCTGCTGACCCCCGTAGACCAAGCAGCTGTCGACGTCTTGTCTCTCCACCATGGGCAGCTCGTGGGCAGATCGCTGGGCTGTGGGCAAGAGGACAAGAAGCCACTGTGAGGATGCTCAAAAGAGGCTTTCTGATTTCATGGGGATGAGACAGTTACACGCTCTGCCCACCTTTGTCATCTGTTGTCATTGCAAAAGATGGAACCATCGCCCCTGACAACCAGACTCTGCAAATGTTGTGTTCTTGTAAAAGTACCCCAAGTAATATGTGTGAATTTGCTCCTGACGACACATTTTGTTTTCATGAAACATGGGACAGGTGCCTACCCTCCTTGTGGAAAGGAAACGTGAAGGAGGATTTGATATTTTAATTTTTATGAAAGGAGGACAAACCAGCTTAGCCATAAAAGACCTTCTTTGCTACAGTATGTGCTCCCTCTGCACTTGATGGCAACAAACCCGTGAAGGGCTCACGCATGCTAAACTTTAGAGCCTGGTTCCTCAAGGATTTAGACATAGTCGCTTTGGAACCCATTCGCAATTCGGGACACGGTCTCCCAAACATCCAGAATCTGCCCCCACCACCTCTGACCTCATTTCCTAGAGCTCCCCCTTGCTCACACCACTCCAGCCCTGTATCTAGAACATTCTTGCTGTCTCTCAAGTGGACTCAGCACACTCCTATCTTTGTGCATTGGCACTTTCAAGTCCCTCTCTCTGGAAAGATCCTCCCTGATTCCCTGCATGGCTCCCTTCCTCACTTGTTGCAGTTTCTACTCAGATGTCACCTCCTCAGAGACGCTTCCTTACCTCTACCCTCCCCTGGCCACCCCCCGGCAGTTAAAACAGTGGTACCCAACACCCGTCCGTCTGCCTGTCTCTTTCCCCATCTCATTCCTTTATCCTGCTTTGTTTTTCTCCAAAGAACTTTCTATTTCCAGGTATATTTCATGCAGCTTTATTGGTTTAGGACTTTCCCTTCCCCCAACTAGAAGGTAAGCCCCAGGAGGGAGGGGCTTAGCTTTGTGCTGCTGTAAATCCATGGCCAAGAACCGTGCCTAGGACTTAGTAGGCGGTGTGTGGGATGGACGGACAGATGGATGGACATGGACAGATATGGGTATCTCAATCTATCTTGACACACCATATATCTCTACATCCTCATCTGCATCTACAATAATGAAAGCAAAGGCAAACCTGTGCTGAGCACTGAACTGCGAGGATATGCTTAAATGCTCACAGAAACCTTCTGAGGAAGGAAGAATTAAAATTATTCACATTTTGACTGGGGAGAAAACTGAAAGGCAAGAGAAGTCAAGGTCACCAGGTGGCCAAGGAAGAGCATGTGGTGAGGCTTAAACGTGAACCCTCAAAAGCTGGTGTGCCCAGCTCCAGGGCCCCAGCCCTTAGCCTCTCCAAACAGCCAGATTCTTTCCTGCAGGAAACATAGAGACCCTCTCCGGTCACCTTCCCCGGGAAGGGTGAGAAATGGGTCCCAGCCAGCATGAGAGACCCGTCAGCTCAGGCCTCGCCTTGGCAGCGTGGGCTGAGCACGCCGGCCCTCCCCTCGGTGAGTCAGCCTCAGCTCCTGGCGTTGCTCCCAGAGCCCGAGAGCTGGGCAGAGGGCCAGCCCTTTCTGTGCCAGGGGCCTGAGGCCCTCCCCATCCGGGAGCCGGGGCAGCAGCCGTGTGCGGCCTGAGGTCCAGACCTAGCCCTTCCCTCCTGGCTGGCCTGCACCTCCAGGTGGCGAGTAGCCCCCTCCATCTGCCCCAGAGCCACTCCTTCGGGAGCATCCATGCACTTGGCAACGTTTAGAGAGCCTGTTGTGGACCAGCCAGATGCTCCCAGGCACTTCACTTTGAAAGTGCAACCCAGTGATTCACAGTGATCCCCGGACAGTCTGCCATCCTCGCTCCCCCCAGGCTCCCTGTTCCCAGGGGCCAGCCAGCCAGCACTGTTCCAGGGGGCTGCCAGTTCAGAGTATATATTAAAAAGGTCTGTCCGCAGAAGCTAATTTTTCCCACATGGGCTGGGTTATTAATCCTTTCTTTCAATATAGGAGTTCTATATGACTTCCTAAGTGAGCTCCTACACATGGAGGTTTATCAGCAGTAAAAACAGCAGCCACATTGCCTGGAAAAGCAAGTCCCGGCTTTTAAGCTCTGCCTTTGATTGAGTTTGGGGGACAGCTGGGGGCTTGTGGCCCCAGGGATGGGTGGGGAACCGGTACGAGCCATCCGTCCCATTTTGCAGGTGGAAAGCCTGAGTCATCGCTACTGGACAAGCCGGCCAAGGGCTCCTGGCCAGCGAGGCTGGGGACTGGATGTGGCCGTGAACTCTCCGCCCTGGGTGGGAGGCTGGCCTGGCCGGGCGCTCTGTGATTCACGGTGCATCGCTGTGAACACGACTTGTCTATTTCCTAAAGCAACCTCTCTGCTGCTCCCTTCAAAGCCTCATGGTTTTAAGCAATCAACTGATTCTCTCTTGGCCAAATTTGCATTTCCCATACCTTCTCCTTACTTGAAGGTAAACTATCTTTTTTAATGAAAATTGAATGAGAACGTGAGTCCTATCTGGCTTCCTGTACATTTTTATCTGTTCCCCAGTCTTGCACCTCAAAGTGCAGCCCAGGAGTATCAGCATCACTGGGAACTGGTTAGAAATGCAGAACCTCAGGCTGCACCCCAGACCTACTGAATCCAAATCTGCGGCTTCACAAGGAGTCCAAGTGACTCTTGTGTACTATCAAGTTTGAGAAGCAATGCCTAGCTCTGGCTGCACACTGGACTCAGCTGGGGAGTTTAAAATATGCTGACCCCCAGGCCCTAATTCTAGAGCAGGGTTTCTCAACCAGGCACCACTGACATTTGGGCTGGATCGTTCCCTGTTGGGGGGACGTCCTGTGCATCATAGGATGTGTAGCAGCATCTCTGGCCTCTACCCACTAGATGCCAGTAGCGCCCCTCCCTGTGGACAACTAAAATTGCCTCTAGACATAGCTGGATGTGCCCCGGGGAGGAGGCAGCCAAAATCGCCCCCGGTTGAGAACCACTGTTCTAGAGACTCTGACTTCAGTGGTGTGAGGCGAAGACCCAGCATAATTTTTTTTTTCTAAACAATCCTTAGTGATTCCAATGGGCCACCCCGGGTTTGATCTGAATACCACCCCAGCAGGATAATACAGGATCCAAGAAGCCACAGGAGAATTCCTGGTTTACTGCTGCTTGAGCTCTGGGTCAGAAAGCCATGGTTTCAAGTCTTGCCTTGGCCACCTCCCTGCTGTGTGACCCTGGGTGAGTCACTTTATCTCTCTGAGTCACAGATGCCTTCTCTGTAATCCTAACAGGTTGTCAGAAGGGAGGGCATGGGGTATGACGGGAAAAAGTTGAAGGGGACTAAGAAGTCAAAAGCTCTCGTCATGTAAAAAAAAAATTCCCAGGGATACAATGCATGACAGAGGGAAAGCAGTCAATAATGCTATAATTTGTATAGTGACAGATGGTTACTAGACTTCCTGTGGTGATTGCACCGTCGAATATAAATGTCGAATCACTATGTTAACACTTGATGTTAATATAATATTGTATATCAACTATACTTTAAAAAAAAGAGAAAATAGTAATAATGGAAGGCAAAACATGGTAGAATAATATTTTCATTGTGCTTAAGAAAAATAATTATAAATTGTGGACCCAGACAAAATAGTTTTGGAGAATGAGTATAAAATACGTAAAACATACAAGAAAAAAAAAATCCTAACAGTGTGTGTTCTCTTGGGTCCGCTGCAAGCATTACAGGAGATACCGTAAGTGACCATGCGGACAAGGTCAGCACACATTTGGTAAAACACCTAATATCAGTAACACAGATGCTGTTAGTGGATGAATGTGGTCTCTCATACACAAGTATGACTCAGCCGTAACAGGGAGCGAAGTACTGACACACGACAATATGGATGATCCTTGAAAAGACGACGCTGAGTGGTAGGACGCATACACAAAAGGACATGTATTATATGATCCCATTGGTAGGAAATGTGCAGAATAGGCAAATCCATGGAGACAGAAAGCAGACTGTTGGTTGCCCGGGGCTGGAGGGTGCTGGCTAATGGCATGGGGTTTCCTTGTGGGGTGATGAAAAAAGCCCTGGGACTAGATAGTGGTGGCAGCTGCACATGGTGAATCTACTTAATGCCAGTGAATTGTACACTTCAAAATGGCGGAAATGGTAAATTTTGTGTTAGGCATATTTACAATTAAAAATATATAGGGCCGGCCGAGTGGTGCATTGGTTAAGCGCTGGTTTGGGGATGCCAGCGGCCCCGGTTCGGATCCCACATGAGGGCCAGTGACACTGCCCTCTACAGCTAACAACAGCTCCACCTGGAGCTGGGCTGTGCGAGCCCCGGTAATGGTGTGGGCTGCAGCCCCTGCTGCAGTGGGCTGCCGTGGGCTGCAGTGAGTGGCCCGCAGCCAGCGTGAGCGGCTGGCAGCCAAGCGTGAGCTGCCAATAGCCGCGGTGAGCGACATCCAGAGGCCAGCGACTGATCTGCCTCATCCGGGAAGAGCGCAATGACGATACCAACAGTGAAGCAACATCCTCCGCAACTAAAACTGAAGAACAAAAAGACAGCAACTTGTCCGTTCCCCTTCCCCGATTCCCCAACGCTGTTCCCCTCCACCAATTCCCCAATAAAATCTTTAAAAAAAAAAAAAAAATATATATATATATATAGCCAGCCGAGTGGCTCAGTTGCTTAAGAGCTCGCACAAGAGTGTGAGCTGAGCTCTGAGCAACAGCAGTTCGATGCCCAGCCCGAGCTGAGTTGCCACCGTTGAGCTGCCAACAGGTAGCAGGATGGCTCAATTAAAAAAAAATATATATATATATAATGTATAAAATATAAATAACATATTTATATACATAAAATAAATATATATAATATGTACTATATTAATGTAATATAGTACATATATTAATATATAATGTATAATATATTAACTATATATTATATAGTTAATGTATTATATTACATATATTATATACATATAATATAAGACAAAGACAGTTAGCCATCACGCGGTAACCACTCAGGAAACCAGTCTTTACTACGTTAACTTTCAGAAAGCTGCCTTCTTTCTTGCTCATTATCAAAACGTTTTCTCATTTGTTCTCTTTTCAAACCCTTAAACCACAGTTCTGGTGGGTAATCAAGGAAAACAAGATTAGTGCCATTTTACAGACAGAAACACCGATGATGCTCAGAACTCAGCTTCCTGAGGGGCAGCTCCTGCCTGGGTTCCACTCAAGTCCCCTACAAGGGGCTCCTTGCATGGAGCTTCCCAGTTCTAAACCTCAGTTTTCACATCTGAAAAATGGGGCTGTTAACAGACCCATCTCGCAGGTTGTGGTGAGGATTAAATGGAAGAATTCACCAAAAGCGTGTTTGGCTCAATAAATATGGGCCAGGAAGGTTAACCAGACTAAAAGCTGTAGTTTCTTGAGCAGTTTCCATGTGCTAGGTACCAGCTAAGCGTTGTCTTATGTATTTCACCAAATACATGCGCACCACATCCCCACGTTGACACACATTACTGCTCTCGTCACCATTGTCCTTGGTAGAGCCCAAACCATAACCCGGGCTTCTTGACCCTGCTTGCTGGCATTTCTCAAAGTGAGGCTCCCAGGCCACTTAACAGCCAAGTCACCTGGTTGTGGGAGGCGCTTAATAAAAATTCAGACACCCAGGCAACACGCCTGACCCACTGCTCTCGAATCTCCTCTCTGGAGGCTGGATATTTGCATTTTAACAATCTTTCCAGGTGAGTTGTTACCGCATTTGTTTGAGAGCCAAGTTCCACGGGTAAGAGGCCGCCTGAGGACAAGGGGACCTCCTCCAGGGAAGGCCTTGGCATCCTCAGAGAGCCCAGAGGCAAAGCAAAGGAGCCCAATTAGCCTCTGAAAGAGGAACTGAGGAGAGGCAAAGGGCAACCAAAATTACCCTCCTGGGTCCACTTCCCTCTCTCTCTCTGATGCAGCCTCTCACACCTCTGCCTGCTAATTGGGGTGACACTTCCAGGACCTATGGGAGGTCTCTCCAGAAGCCACTGGGACTCCCAGGCCTGCGCCCCCACCCCCATCAGCCCCCACCAATGCCCATTCAACTTTTCAACCATCAGAAACTCCAGACCATCCATCCCATATACCCCTGCAGCATTCTAACCCAGCAAGAGGTCGCCATTTTAAAGCCATCCTGAGGGCCTGTGTCTCGCCTGTGGGGATGTCTAGACCGTCTGCTCCAGCTTAAGCTTCGAGGTGGCCCTCGCCAAGCGACTTTCCCAGGCTTCCCTCCTGCCCCCGGATTCTGGCACGTCATAAAGTGACTTGGGGCTCCCGTGTTTTATGAGCTCTGAATCAACAGGGCGCTGTTGGTTTAACCAGTTTGGGTGTTTATTCTCACTGGCAACAGTGTCTGATGAGGAACAGCGACAAAGGCTAGACGAGGAAAATTCACACCAGCACGGGGTCCTCCAGGTTGGGCTGAGTCGGCCTGGAAATGGGACATTACTGCCTGTCTGCAATTCACCCAGTCATAGGAATGTGTGGCCAAGAATTACCATCTACCCAAGAGAGAGGCAGGGGAGGCTGGTCAGGGAAGATCGTTTATGCAGAGTGGGTGGGTTCTGTTAATAACAGAGAATAATTACAGTTGCCATAGAGACTGCCTTGAATTCCCGGCACTTCACCTTTACATTTTTTTGTTTATGTTATAAAACACACACAGATACGGTAATTTAGGGTGATGGGTGAAGATATACATGCTGCGTGTAACTGCCAGAGTTCCAAGCCCAGCTCAGTGACATCCTAGCTTTGGGGCCTTGGGCAAGTCCCTTCATCTCTCTGTGCCTCTGTTTTCTCATCTATAAAGTGGGAATGATCATAGTTCCAACCTCACAGGGCTGTTTGCAGATTAAACGAGCTAATGTATGGGAAGGGTGTGGTGCCTGCTCAGGGCTCAATAAATGTTAGTTATATTTGTTTTTACTGCTAAATTTTAGGAGGCCACAAAGCAGGACTTATTCCCATTTTGGAGTTGAGGGCACTGAGTCTCCCACAGGAGAAGGGATATGTCTGAGAGCTCACAGCTAAGGCAGGCTGACAGGCGGGATGTGAACCCAGGGTGTGAGATTCCACAACCCAAGTGGTCCATTTTTAGTACAACAGAGGAGGACCCAGTGGGAAAGCCACTGGCTAGCCCAGGCAAGAAGGTCTCATTCTAGCCCAAGCACTGACCACCCCTGGCCAGCTGCTATAAACCATCTTGTCTCTTCATCAGGCCCCTGCCGTTGGCGGTAAGCCTGGCCGGGCTGAGCCTGGCTTGGCCCAGAATACGGCGGCGCTGACTCAGGCCTCGCCTGGGAGGGACCATGAGCAGGGCCAGCAGACAGGCCCATTAGGCCCCTCAGCCCCGCCCTGGCCATTTCTGGGTCTTCCCTACAAGTGGGAAGGTGGGACAGAGGCACCCAATTCTCCCTGAGTGTGGGGTCCACCTCTGTGAGCAACCTGTCCACATTCACACAGGGGGGTCTGTGGTGCACAAGACCCCCTACTAGCTCTGGACTTCGTGGGGCTCAGCTTCCTCATAGAAAATGGGGCAGGAACCCCTCCCCTGCCAGACTGGCTGACCACCTCATCTAATCCACTGGGCACCAGGTCCGCAGCAGAAGCTATTATTTCTCTCCCCTGCTCAGAGAATTGCTATACCATTTCAGGCAGCATCTTCAGAACATTCCCACAGATCTCCATATGACAAGACCCTTCCTGAGGGGTCCACGAACATTCCCACAGATCTCCATATGACAAGACCTTTCCTGAGGGGTCCACGAACATTCTCACAGATCTCCATATGACAAAACCTTTCCTGAGGGGTCCACGAACATTCCCACTGATTTCCATATGACAAGACCCTTCCTGAGGGGTCCACAAACATTCTCACAGATCTCCATATGACAAAACCTTTCCTGAGGGGTCCACGAACATTCCCACAGATCTCCATATGACAAGACCCTTCCTGAGGGGTCCCATTCAACTGATGAGCTTCCTGGGCACTGGGAGATCCAGGCAGCCCGGACAGAGAACAGGACCTGGGCTTTTACCCCCAGATCCCTGCCCCATCCCTTACCTGCTACATGATCCTAGCAAACCACTTAACCCTTCTGAATCTCCACCCGGTGGAATGTAAACTTGGAGAGGGCAGCATTTCCTGCCTCAAACACACACTGGCAGAAGCCGGTGCTCAATAAATATTTCTGAATGAATGAATGAATGAAGTCTTTAAGATGAGTCTTCCGAGACGATAATGAGGACGGAACTAGTTAATTAACGGGTCCATCAGAGCACACTACACATCTTTAATAAAGGGTAGTTTTGCCTCCTCCGCCCCTGCAGAACTAGCTCAGTAAAGGGCCATAACCATATGGGCAGGTAACCATATCCATCAGCACAGAAGCCACCCCAATCCTGGGCTCCCCCAAACCCAAAGTCCCTGCAGTCACCACACTGCCAACCCATTGCATGGGCCAGGGGACCATCTAGGCTCCTTCTTAGCAGCAGGGTGTGCTGCTGGCTGCCAGCTCCCCTGAAACAATTGGGTGTTTGTTGAACTCTCACACCTGCCTACTGCTGCCTGGGCCTTGGCCTCTAGGAAGTGACAAGAGTGGCAGCCAGAGGTATGTAAATTCTGCCTTGCAGAGCTATGGAGAGGGCTGCAAACAGGAAAGCATAGGACACTGGGTTATTCTATTGTGATGAGATAGGCATGACTACTATCCCCATTGTACAGAGAAGGAAACTGAGGCACAGAGTGTTAAGTAACTTCCCTAAGACTAAACAGCTAGTAGCGACAGAAGCAGGATTTGAACCCCCGCCCACACTAATAACCACCACTCTAAACTGCTTCTCCCCATCATGGTGGTTTCTGCTAGTTCTGAAATTTGGCTTCTTGGTGCTTAAAAGTCACCTTAAAGAGCAAGGGAAGACAAAGGCCTGGCCTACCTGCCATCTACCTAATGCCCAAACTTCACAGAAGATTTATGCCACAGGCTCCTGAGGGAGACAGTCTATTGCTGTGTGGGGGCAGGGAGCCCACAGCCTTCTGGGGCTTGCTGAGCTAGTTTCCGGTTTACATGATGGCACCCTTTGGGGTTCCAGCCCACATTAATCTGTCACTCATTATGTAGCTCAACCTCAGTGTCCTGAGATGCAGCAGAATGTGGGTGTCACAGCCGACTTGGCCCCTTACTAGTTGTGGGACCACAGGCAATTTATTTGTCTTCTCTGTGCTTGACTTTTCCCATCTATAAAATGGGAACAGGCACCGAAATGATTCAACAGCCATATATTGGGTTGTCAGAAAAGTCATGACGCATTTTTGCAACAAAAAAAATAGAAAAAAAATACATCACGACTGTTCCAACAACCCAATAGAAAGTGCTTAACACATGCTGGGTGATGGACAGCTGCTCATTTTCCGGTACCGCTTCCCTGTTCTGTCCCTCTCATCTTTCTTCCTTCATCTTTGAGCATGTATTAGCATCTCCCATATGCCAGGCTTTGTTCTAAATGAGTTTTAAAATATAAAATCACATCATGTCAGTCCCCTACTTAGAACTCAGGGCCTCCCATTTCACTCAGAATAAAACCCAAAACCCAGCTTCCTCTCAGACCTCACCTTTTACCTCGGTGCACTCTACACAGCGTCCCTGCCCGCCTTTCCGCTCTCTGAAGACCCCAAATTTATCCCTGCCCTCCAGCTGGGCCACCTTACCCATCACTCAGGTCCAGGTTAACATCCCATCTCTCAGAGAGGTGCCCCCTAATCAGCATGACCGAGGTTGTCGCTGCCCCACCCGCACCCCACCCCACCCCAGTCATCAGCACGTTGTCCTTGTTGTTTTTTGTTTTTTGTTAAAGATTTTATTGGGGAATTGGGGGAGGGGAACAGCATTGGGGAATTGGGGAAGGGGAACAGACAAGTTGCTGTCTTTTTATTCTTCAGTCTAGTTGCGGAGGACGTTGCTTCACTGGCCCATGTTGGTATCGTCATTGCGCTCGTCCCGGATGAGGCAGGTCGGTCGCCGGCCTCTGGACGGTCGCTCACCGCGGCTATTGGCAGCTCACGCTGGCTGCCGGCCACTCACTGTAGCCTATGGCAGCACACTGCAGCAGGGGCTGCAGCCTACACCGTCACTGGGGCTTGCACAGCCCAGCTCCAGGTGGAGCTGTTGTTAGCTGTAGAGGGCAGTGTCATTGGCCCTCATATGTGGGATCCGAACCAGGGCTGCTGGCATCCCAAAACCAGCTCTTAACCAATGCACCACTCGGCTAGCCCACATTGTCCTTGTTATTTTCTTCATGACCCATAGCTCTGTTTGAAATGATCTCTGCTCGACTGTTTACTGTGGGTATTCCCCGCTAGAACGTGACTCCATGAGCACCAGGGCTGTTTTGTTCATTGCTGTGTGTCCCCAGGGCCTAGAGCAGTTTATAATGCACTCCAAACAGATTTTTAATTGAAAGGATGAACATTAAGAAGCCCACAAGAATTCCGTGGGTCATTTTGGCTTCTGGGAAGAGCAGACGGACAAGATCAGCATTTCCGATTTATGAAGCAAAGTGCAATCAATCTGCCCATCTGGTCTCACTAAGGATTTTCATAGAAGAGTGTGGCATGATCACCCACCTCCTGAGCGGACCTAGAAGATGAAGTGAAGGAATAAAGGAAAGATGGGGAGGGAGGAACAGAGTCTGAGGTTTTCTAAACTCTTGCTTTCCGAAAAAGGCACATGCAACAATAGAATTTTCATGTGAAAAACCAATGGACCTTGGCCCTACCTCACACCGTACCCCAAAATTAATCTGAGATGGAACGTATCGCCTACACCTAAATGCCAGAATCAAAAAGCTTCTAGAAGAAAACATAAAAGAATATCTTTGCTACCTTCAGAGAGGCAGAGATTTCTTGGGGAAACGCAAAGAGCACTGATCCCGAAAGAAAATAAAATGATAAATTAGACTTCATCAAAATAAAATATTGATGCTCATAAGACACAATTAAGAAAATTAATAAGCAAGCCACAGCCTGGGGAAAATGTTCATAATTCATATATCTGACAATGGACTCATGTCCAGAATACATAAAGAACTACTCCATATTAACAATAAAAATAGGAGTAACCCAACAGAAAATGGGCAAACACTTTGAACAGACACTTCTCCAAAGAAGACACACAGGTAACCAACAAAAGCACACATCAGGCCTCAGCATCATTAGTCATTTGAGAAATGCAAATTATGCCTTATGCACAATGAGACACCATTTTCCACTCACTAGAATGGCTGCCATTTAAAAAACTAACAAAACCAAATATTGGTGAGAATGTGGAGTAAGTGGGACTCTCACTCACTCTTGTACGGCGTGAAAATACAAAAAAACTGAAACATACACTTTCCCTATGACCTAGCAATTCCATTTCCAGGTATTTACCCAAGAGAAATGAAAGCGTTTGTCCACAAAAGGCCTTGAAGCAGACCGTTCATAGCAGCCTCATCCATAAAACTCAACCCCCAGAAACAATCCAAATGTCCATCAATGCTA
Source organism: Aselliscus stoliczkanus (assembly GCA_033961575.1). Lineage (NCBI taxonomy): Eukaryota > Metazoa > Chordata > Mammalia > Chiroptera > Hipposideridae > Aselliscus > Aselliscus stoliczkanus. The sequence continues at coordinate 8,651,410 of CM066738.1, read as the reverse complement.
CATAAATAATTGTTATATGCATACAATTGAATGCTGTTCAGCAATAAAAAGGAATGAATTACTCAGTCATGTGGTAGCAGCAACGGATCGCAGACACTGGGCTGAGCAAAAGCAGCCAGACACAAGAGAGTACATCCTGTGTAATTCCATTATATGGAGTTCTAGAACAGGGAAAGCTAATCTATGTGATCGAAATCAGGGCAGTGGTGGCCTGTGTGTGAGGGGACTAGGCAGGAGGCACAGACCAAAGTGTACAAGGGAACTTTCAGAGGTGAAGGAAACGCTGCAAGTTTCTTGTTTTGAGTGTTTACACAGCTACATACATTTTCCAAAACCACTAACCTGAAGACTTACAGTCTGTGCAACTTATTGTGTTTTAATTACCCCTCAGTAAAACATATTGATATCAAGAGATTGAAAAGAGCATGTGAGAAATCCATTTTCTAGTCCATGCCCCATTCCCAACCCCCCATTCCTGCAAAACGAGCAACGTGAGTTTACATGTTGTGCTCTAAGTGGGCACGGCCTGGTGGAAAATTGCATCAGGTGTTTTCTGAAATGTGGTGAATGGAGAGGCCCCTTTGCAGGGCAGGAAGAAAATCCGTGGGAAGTTTCTCGCGGGGTAGGGCTTCTGCTCCGATGGATGTCTCTGTCCCAGCTCATCCCTGCCTTTCTCTCCCATCGGGCAGCCTGCAGATGCTTGTTTTCATGTTTTTCGACAAATGTTCTAGAGACAGTTGCTATGTGCCAGGTCCTGGTTGACACCTGCTGGTGTGCACCCTGACATGAGACTGACAAGGAAACTAAGTTGTCAGAGTACCAAGAGGGGACCCTGGACCCTGAACCCTGTGGGTCAGGGCAAGTTTCCTCCTGGAGGGGCCATCTATACAGAGGTATTAGATGAAGAGGAGCGAACTAAATGATGGAAGGAGGGGTGAGGCAGAGAGGGGAGGGGAGGTCAGTCGGTCTTCAACTTTGCTGCACATCAAAATCCCTGAGGGAACCTCTGAAAGTCTCTATGCCCAGACCAACCAATCAATCAAACTCAGCTGGAGTTGGGCCTCGTGTTTCTTTTCATAACTCCCCAGGTGATTCCAACGTGCTGCCAAGTTTGAGAACCAGTGCTCTGGATGGTGGTGACAGTGCAGGCAAAAGCCTACAAGTCAGAGAGAGATCTCAGTGGCTTTGGCAACTGGGGAGCGGAGAGGACAGGAAGATCAAGACACGCAGCTGAGGTGGATGAGTGAGTGCTGTCCACCCAGAACCTCAGAATGTGATCTCATTTATAAACAGAGCCTTGAAGATGTAAACAAGTCAGGATGGAGAAGAAATCCTCCTGGATTAGGGTGGGCCCCAAATCCAATGAGAGTGTCCTTAGAAGAGACAGAAAACGACACACACACAACGTCCTGTGAACACAGGGGCTGAGATCGAGCAATGTGTCTACAAGCCCAGGAATAGCAGGGCCGGCCGGCCACCACCAGGAGCTGGGAGAGAGGCCTGGAACAAATTCTCCTTCGGAGCCTCCAGAAGGAACCAATCCCTGCTGACACCTTGATGTGGGCTTCTGGCCTCTAAGTCCGTGTGAGAGTCAATTTCTGTTGTTTTAAGCCTCCCAGTTGGTGGTGATTGGCTATGCCAGTCCTGGGAAACTCATACAAGAGGGAAGCGGAGTTCAGGTACCACAAGGAACAGGGAGTTGAAGCTCAGGGCACTGAGGAGTCTAGGTGGAGAAGGAAGCCTGTCCCATTCAAGCACACGGGATGAGGAAAGGCTCACAGCTGCGATCCGTGGGTAGGTTTGCTGTTAAAGAGAAGGGTGAGCACTTCTGACCTCTCCCGTGTTCTCAGAGAAGTGGGAGGCATGGTTATCTGCCTGGAGTGAGAAGGGGGTGGGGGCGGTGTCCAGGGCTCTGAAGGCTGGTTCAAAATACTGTAGTCCGCACTGAGAATAAGGGAGGGTACTAAAAGCATCTCTTTGGCAACACTGAAGATGTAGTGGAAATAGAAGACTAGAGACATATGAGGGGCCCGTCTGTACTAAGGTGAGGTTTGACCTCTGGCACGCTGGCTTGTAAATACATGGTGTGCTCAAGCAATACGGTGAATGTTTAAATTGAAAAATAAAAAATAAAAAAAAATCATAACAGCAAAAAAGACACATTGCCATTAATCCCCCTCAAAATACTCCCCCTCGCTTTGAACACACTGATCCCACCGTTCTTGCCACTTTCTGAGGCAGTTCTGGAAGTCCTCTTTCGTGAGTGTCTTTAGCTGCCCTGTTATGGCTGCCTCGATGTCCTGAATCGATTCAAAACGTTTTCCTTTAATGATCATTTTGACTTTGGGGAAGAGCCAGAAGTCACACGGTATCAGATCCCGTGAAAAAGGTGGAGGAGGACACACCGTAATGTTTTTATTTGACAGAAATTGCCGTACCAGAAGCAATGTGTGACATGGAGCGTTGTCATGATGGAGGATGAAGTGAAGACATGAAAGAGGCCTTCCAGAGCTGCTTCAGAAAGTGGCAAGAACAATGGGATCAGTGTATTTGAAGTGAAGGCGAGTATTTTGAGGGGGGTGAATGGCAATGTGTTTTTTACTGTAATAATTTTTTTTAAATTTAAACAATCACTGTATCTTTCCATCATACCTCATACATATAAAGGAATTGCATTTTTAGCGAATAAGTCCACCTTCTAGAGAATAGCCTCCAGAAGTTTGTTCAAATTTTTTTTTGCTACAATCTGAGAATTTACCCTTGATCTCTAAGACATTACATAAAAGGCACGTCCAAAATAAATAAGTTAGCCTTGCAAATAAGTACCAGCCCAGAGTGTTTTTCTTACCAACTCAGCCTCCTCAAAGGGCTATATACTAAGTCAATTAGTTAATACATAGTTCTTGTACACATGCTGGGTCAGTACAGCAAGTCCCAGACTTATAAACGAGTTCTGTTCCAGGAGAACATTCGTAAGTTGGATTAGTTCATAAATCCGACAAAGTGAGTCTTTTTTTTTTTAAAGATTTTATTGGAGAATTGGAGGAGTAGAACAGCGTTGGGGAATTGGGGAAGGGGAACACAGACATGTTGCTGTCCTTTTTGTTCTTCAGTCTAGTTGCGGAGGATGTTGCTTCACTGGCCCATGTTGGTATTATGATCATTGCACTCTTCCCGGGTGAGGCAGATTGGTTGCCGGTCATTGGACAGCCACTCACAGCAGCTCTTGGAAGCTCACACAGGCTGCTGGCCACTGATACTGGCTGCCGGCCACTCACTGTAGCCTATGGCAGCCCACTGCAGGAGGTGCTGCAGCTACGCCAACACCTGCGACTCATGGCAGCCCAGCTCCAGGTGGAGCTGTTGTTCACCATCTTAGCTGTAGAGGGCAGTGTCACTGGCCCTCATATGTGGGATCTGAACTGGGGCCCTGCTGCTCAGAGCTGGCATCCCAAGCCAGCTCTTAACCAACGCATCACTCGGCCGGCCCCCGACAAAGTGAGTCTTATACACCTTTGACACAAATACACACTGTAAAGCCAACGGTTAAACGATTCATGTTATAAGAATGAGTGACATCTACCATCTTTTCACCTCGGTTCAGTCTCTCAATTATTTTCATTTTTGTTTCTGTGGTTATTGCTTTGCGCTTCCTAACAGTCCCCGCCACATCCCCACTGCTTTTCCTCTTGTGTCCGGACACCCTGGGCTCTGACTGAGCACTGTATTACTGTCCACTATCGTACTGTACAGTAAGCACACAGCAGCACAGCTGTGACAATGTCTGGCAGACACATGAGCCACTTCCGCGATTTGTTCGCATCGACGAATGTTCATAATGTGAGGTCCGTTCGTATCTGTGAAAGTCTGCAACTTGAATGTTTGTAAGTTGGGGACTTACTGTACATGTTATTGTCAATATATTGACAATGCTAATTGTCAATAAATATGTATTGAATATCTCCCTAAGGATCAGACAGTAAGTCAATTAGTCAATAAATATTTATGGCACTATCAGGCCTCGGAAATTAAACAAAGAAGGAAATAAAAATGACAGAAGATTCTGTCATTTCTGAGAGGGAGAGTGGCCAATGGGTCGCTGAATTTGGTACTGCAAGAGAGAGTGGTGTTACAAGAGCCAAAAGCAGGTATTTCACAGAACGAGAGAGCTGGAGTTGGTTCTGCTACCTACTGAGTAAAAATGAGTGAATCGCTTTACCAAGAAAGTCTCAGTTTCCTTATCTCTCAAAAGAAGGTAGCTGAATCAGCCAAATGCTTTGAGAGAGGGAGAGAGAAAGCCATGTTCAAGGTTCAGGCAACTTCATTATGCCCAGAAGACCTTGCTGGAGGTGCAGGCTGACCCTTAAAGTCTCAGATCGACATGAGATGACTTGACCTGGAGGACCCACAGAGGCACAGGCGCACGGGCTCCTGTGTATGGTCCCTCCTGAGGCCTCCTGTTCCCCACCTGGCTACAAACCACAGCTCCATCCTGGAGAATGAGTCACTTGCCAGAAAGACACCTCATCATCTCAAAACCCCCGAAATCACAAAGGAAGAACCCCAGTTTCCTTCCCCAAACACCTTGAGATGTTCAAAGCCAAGACCAGGGTGGGGAAGCCACCATGATTAGCATTCGGGGGTCGGGGCAAGGGGGAGGGGGCTGCTGGATAGAGAGGGGGAATTGCAACGTTTCTGAGATGTTGTTTTTCAACCCTTGTCTTCCTTTGTGGCCTGCTGTGGGGTCTTTCTCTTCTAACATGAGAGCGCAAACTCACTGCCACCTTCAGCCTGACCACATCTTGACTCACAAGGCTGGCAGAAATCAGAGGGTGCCTTCATCCGTTTCCACAGGCCAACCAAGACCATCTTCTGGCTTCTCTCCCCAAGAAGATCCACTCTCTCTCCTTGTTGGCGTCTAATCCTGAGGGTCAGTCTTTCTCAACCCTTTCTGCATAAGATATTCATGCTTTCCTTGACCCTCTAATGCCCGATTAAGACGATCTCAGACTCCGCCGGCAGAGTGGCTCAGTTGGTTAAGAATGTGAGCTCTGAGCAACAGGGTCGCCGGTTCGACTCCCGCATGGGATGGTGGGATGGTGGGCTATGCCACCCCACACACACAACTAGATTGAAAGCGGCAACTGGACTTAAGAGCTGAGCTGCGCCCTCTACAACTAGGAGTTGATGGGTCCTGGAAAAATACAATGTTCCCCTTCCCCAACTCCCCAACACTGTTTCCCCTCCCCAACTCCCCAACACTGTTTCCCCTCCCCAACTCCCCAACACTGTTTCCCCTCCCCAACTCCCCAACACTGTTTCCCCTCCCCAACTCCCCAACACTGTTTCCCCTCCCCAACTCCCCAACACTGTTTCCCCTCCCTAATTCCCCAACACTGTTTCCCCTCCCCAATTCCCCAATAAAAATCTTAAAAAAACAAAAGACTACCTCTGATTAATCAAAGCCACATGCAGAGTTTATCTGATCCAGAGTATTCTGAATTTGTTGCTACCTTTTTAAATATCAGGAGACTTTGGTTTATCTTTAACAGTCAGAAGATTTGGCCCCACTAAATCTACATTCCCACTTGGAAATACTGGCTGGAGTGAAGTAACAACAGCCCACTGAGAAGGAGAAGGTGCCTTCCTGGCCCCACTCCTCACCACGCCCTATTGCTGCCCACCCAACCCACTTCATTCATTTCCACGACCTCCCTGGCCTCTATAGGCAGCTGATTTTGTGACACCTACTAATGGCAAAATACCTAGTAAAAAGGTCAGGGAGGGGGACTTCTGAAACATAATTGAATATAGAACATGAGTGTAACAACCTAAAAGAATATGCTTAGAAGAAAGAGACTCAAAAAAATTATATAAACAGCTTTTGTTAACAGAACAATGTTTCGTTTTTTACATCTTTATGCTTCTAAAAATGATTTCTTAACTCTCAGAAACTGAGCGGACAATAAGCTTTGTCCCATCTCATTGCAAAACCAACAACAAAACTTGAGAAAAGTACCTAAGAGTGAGCTCAAAGCAGATGCTTTTCTCGAAGCCTGGTCAAAAGGCAGATCTTGGCCACCCATATTGGATTCTGAAAAACTTCTGCCTCTTTGTGTGGGTATCTCTATTTCCACCAGACTGTAAGCTCGTTGAGGACAAAGAAAATGTCTTGCTCATCTGCAGGTTTCCAGCACAGCACCGGACACTGAGCAGATTGCCAATAAACACGCAGAGATGGGCTGAGGGAGATGCGGGGAGCATGAGTCCTGTGTGCTCCCCAACCCCAACCCTGCCACTTTTGGGTTGTGTTACCCAACCCCTCTCCCTCCTCTTCTGTAGAAGGAGCACTGTGACACCGGCTACTGCCAAGGATTGCTGTGAATATGCAAGGAGTTATTATTGCATGCTGAGCGCTTAGCACGGGGGATGGCAGAGTCACGGCTCAATAAGCAAGAGCCACTTGGTATTATTATTACTCTTATTGAAGAAAAGAGGAGGAAAAGAAAAAAGGGGACATGATGTACAGCGAACTCATTCCAACTACACGTTTTCAAAGCCAGAACAATATTCAGACATTTCCAATCTTCTAAACAAAGCTGTAGGCTACTCATTAGCTGTATTATTTTTTAATTTCCTGTGAGACCACAAAACTCTCCACCAGTAAATAAAAGCAGAGAGAAACCCTTACATGTACTCCATCTCCGGCCCCTTCACTCATCTGGGGCCCACTGCTGATCCTTATGGGTCCTGAGTATTCTTACTGGGTAGCTTGCCCGGGGTGGAGGTCACGCACTTTCCAAAGACGAGCCTGCCCAGACCCCAACTTACAGCACTCGATGGGGTTCGATGCAGTCTGCAAGGACACGATTCTCCCGCTGGACTCGGGGATGTGGACCCGGAAAACCAGCCTCACTCGCGTGTTCTTCCTGCCAATGTCCGTCTCGCCTTTCCGCAGCTCAATGTCTGCATTTCTCAGCTTCAGGATCCCCGCACAGTCGATGCTGCCGGAAGGTTGAAAACCCCATTTTATAACTGAGCAGCTCAGTGAGCAGGAAAGATCACCCACAAAACCGTCTTAGTTAGTGAAGCAAAATAATTGAACAGCCAGTCACGGGAAGAAAGGGCAATACTCTGATATGTATTTCAGCCAGGAATTTATACCAAGAGGGGGATAAAACACCTAACAAAGTAATTAGAGAAACTCCCCAGTGGAAATTACTTCTCTAGGGAGATCTTCTCATGCCAACTTTTTTATTCTCAAAAGTATCTGAAAAACTCAAGTACGCAGCTGGCGAAAATAGCGAAAATAGATAAGAGTAGTGTATCAACACTGAGCACCTTGAATTTGATAACTGCACTCGTGTGATGTCAGAACACACTCTTGCTCTTAGGAAATGCACACAGAAGTATTTAAAAATCAAAAGGCGTGATGTCTGCAGCTAACTCTCAAATGGTTCAGGAAAAGGTGGAGAGACGGCAAGAAAGGGAGCGTTAAAGCAAATGTGAAAAATGAGAACAATTGGCAAATCGTAGTGAACAGGACACAAGAGTTCTCTGCATGATTCTTGCAGTTTTTCTGTAAGGTTGAGATTATTTTCTAACAAAAAGCTTTTTAAGTTCCAATACATGGGTGCCACGATTCCCAAATTTTAGCGATATGCAAGTTCCTTTGTGAAGTTGACCTAATCGCATCATTATTTAATAATTTTCTTTAGGTCAAATAAAATTTTTAAATGTAAATAAATTTAGTCTCATCCCAAGCATCTTAATCCAAAGATGCATATGTATTCTTCCTCCCAATACACATGAGAAATATTTAGGTATAGAACTTTTAAAGTAGAAACTTCTAAAACAAATCTATATGGGTCCATCACAGCTTGAACCACCATCCATGGCTGCTTCCATCAACTCCATAGTTCCCCTCTCCCAAATTCCTGCTACATGGCCCCATAAAGACCCACCGCCCTCAGTCCCAGCCCTTACGTTGCTCTCATGTTGTTTTTTGGCTCCAGTGGGATCTCTAGGACTTTGGTGTTGCCCACGATCTTCTCATAGCTGGTGGTGGTCACGGTTTTTCCTGTGATCCGGTGCACCTGGTAGAAGGCGTGGGGTTTAAGAATCCGCTCATCAGCTGTTCCAATGAAGATCTGAAGCCCCAGGGGCTTGTTTTCCATGTAGCCATGGAGCTGTGTGGGGGAGAGAAAATAAAATCATATTATTAGAGCACCATTGACATGCAGGGTATGGTGGCTATAATCCAACAAACAAAAAGACCAGAGAAACTCCTGGGCAGCAGAAAGAGCACAGAATTCTGGCATCCTTTGGCGGAATGCAGAACTGGAAGCAACCTTGATGTCCAACCAGAGGGGACTACTTCAATAAATTACAGGGATCTCTTCTAAAATAGAATATTAAGCAGCCATACAAAGCATGCATAGATCAGAACTGCATTTATAGAGAAACTGTGCTTAACTGACAATCCAGGGTTTGGAGGAGGGGGAGTGGGGTGTTGCATGGTAGGATGGATAGAAAATTATCAGAAGAGATAAACCAGAGCTCTTGACAATGGTTGGCCTGGGAAGAGCTGAAGAAAGACTTTCACTTTTTACATGACTGGAAAAGATGAGCAAGACATTTGAACAAGCAATTGACAGAAAAACAAGTAGCCATTAGTATAGAAAGGTGCTGAATTCGACTTGTAAACAGAAAAATGCAAGTTAAACAACCATGAGGTGCCATTTTTCACCTGTTAGATTAGCATGCATGTAGATATTTGATATCATCAAGTGTTTTGCAGACTGTGGGGACATAAGCACTGTCATGCAGCTGATAAGAACTGGTATAACTATTTTAAAGAGTATTGAAGTAATAGCTATTAAAATTTTAGAAACACGAATTCCCTATGAGCCAGTAATCTGTTTCTCAGTATGTACCCTAGAAGAAATACGTGCATGCAGGAGACATGCACAAATGAGTTCACTAAAACAAATAGAATAATAAACAATTAGTTATATCAGTAGGCTTATAAGCAGTATGACATGTCCAGACTAGGCAAGACTGTGGCAATTTTTTAAAAAGGAAGGTAGAGATCTGTAACTGATCCAGAAAGATCTAAGATGCAGTGTTGAAAGAGAAAAGCAATTTGTAGAAAAATATGGATAGTGTGATAACTGCTTATTGAAAAAATGCTAAATATTTTCAGCCCATTTATTTATATACATGCAAATGCAATAGAAAAAGGTGTAGAAGGGTGTGCTCCAACCTGACCACACCATGATCACGTCTAGCGATCGAGGAGAAGATCAGGATTGAGAAGGCGGTCAGAGGACTTGAAATTTACTCACAAAGTTATAGGAACGATGTATTTCTGGAAACTTGTGAAATTTAAGATTGGTTTTGAAAATATTGGGCTGTGGGAAAAGTCATGACGTATTTTTTCTATGTTTCTCATTGCAAAAAATGCGTCATGGCTTTTCCGACAACCCAATATATAAAAAAAAGAAAAAAAGTGTATTGAACTGAGTGTTTTGAACTGAAGATGGGTTCCTGTCTTGCCACTCCCCAGCTGAGAAATGCTGGGCAAATCATTTAATCCTTCTTTGTTGCTGTTCCTTTCTCTGCCAACTGAGGGGAGCTATGACAAGTGACAACAAAGATCCCACCCTTCCATAACATTCTACCAAATTTCAATAGGAATCTCCAATCACCTGCAAAAAAAAAAGAGGTTCCAGGGCCATAGAGGATGACACATGGTCCAAAGTTGTGCTACCCAATAGAGTAAATAATACAAAAAGGAAAACTGAAAGTTCAGTTTCTCAGTTGCACTAGCCGTATTTCAATTGCTCAATAGCCACAAATGGCTAGAGGCTACCATAAGGGACAACATAGATACAGAACATTTCTATTATCCAGAAGAGTTCCATCAGACAATGCCAGTCTAGAAAGACAGAGTTCTCTCGTACCCTTCTAAAAACGATACATAGAGACAGGCTAGCAATGGAGCAATCAGATGACAACCTTTTTCATAATCTGCCAGGCGACACCCACGGCATTTACATGTGTGTCTGATACACACCCAAGGTGCACGCCAGGGCAGAGATGGAAATCGGAGGCACAGCCTCTTACCGTTCTCCTCCATGCCAACTGAAGGACAAGGCACTGTGCTTGGTGACAAAAATCAAAGGAAGAAAGGCAATGTTGGGAAGAGATTTTGTTTTTGTTGTTTTTGCCTTGCATTTGGACCCAAGATAAATATATTTCCTCATCTCGCCTCCTGGATTTATCAGGAAGTGATAAACACAGCACCACACAGCACAGAGAAGAAAAGTAGGTAGGACAGAGCGCACACGCTGATGGTCTGAGGTTCCTTCCTCTTCCCAGATCACAGAAGAGCAGAAATTGCAGGCTGAGTGCATTCATGGTAAACACCCAGGGAACACCTGCAGATAAAATCTGTCACATCCCGACCACTCTACCTCAGTCCAGCTACTTCTGTCCCCTCCCCTGCTGGCACACCTAGTCCAAACTACCATTGCCTTGCCCTGGAATGATCACCATTGCCCTCTAACTGGCCTCTTGCTGGTCTTTCACAAACAGCCCAATGGCCTTTTAAAAATGCAAATGAGACCCTGCCACTCCCCTGCTTACAACCTTCCAAAGACTTCCTGTGGCCTCAGAATAAAACTGAAACGTGGTGCCATGGTCTCTGAGGCTTCCAACAGCCCAGCCTCTGCCTTCTTCTCCTTCTACCCCATTAGGCGCCAGCCATCCTACTGTTCCTTGAGCACACCAGGCTCTTTCTGACCTCAGGGCCTTTGCACAGCCATCTTCTGGGCCTGGAATACTTTCCCACAAATACACTTAGTTCTCTGATCTTCAGGTCTTTCCTGAAACACATTATTTACATACACCCAGTGCTGGAGCCAGCTCTTTCAGCCTTGCAAGAGCCAGCTGTTAAATTTTTAGGAATTTTAAGAGCCAGTTGACATCACTTTGGTAGCTTGAAATCAGCCATGGTGGGGATATTTACATCATATCAATGGACAAGTGCTACAAATTGGGGGCTCTTTCTTCTGAGGAACTGGATGTTGACTATTCCCTAGCACAGCGCTGGAAGAGCTGCTTTATTACCAACTGAAATCCTCTCATTAGTTGTTTCTTTGCTTAGGATCTTTCTCTCCCACCTGAACACGAATTCCCTGGTAACTGGAACCTTGTTAGTTGTTCAGTGTGATCAATAAATGTGTTGAATGAAGGACCACCATTAACAACAATGCAGCAGCTAAGTGCACACTCCCCTGGGGCCAGGCACTGCGCACCGATGTTTTACCTGTGTCACAACCCTATGTAGGGTGGGCCCATTTTATAGATGAGGAAACTGAGGCTTGCAAAGGTCAGGCAACTCGTCCCACTCAGCGCTGTTAGTAGAGGGCAGAGCCAAGATGTGAACTCCAGGCCATCAGGCTCTCAGTCCCTTATGCGACACACTGTCCGTGTCCCTGGCATTGGGTGAACTCACGGCTGCTCTCTGATCTATGACCACAGGTCAGAAAGTCAGGTCCTCAAAGGGGACACAGGAAGCGCCAAATGATAAGATCAAGGGTGGTCTTCCTACTGGACAAGGGGTGTGGGGAGAGGAAGGGAGATGGAGGGAGAGAAGAAAAGGACGACAGCAACCAAAATAGACAAATAATGTCACCCCTTGAGAGGGAACCCTCTCTTTTAAGAAGGACCTCTGTGTGTCCCAGAGTAGCCCCTGGTTGAGCAAGACGAGCTGATAAATGTGAGAAGGTGGAATCCCTAACCTTGGTGAGTGTCCCCTCCCTAGGTAGCACCAGAGAAGGGGATGGTACACTGAAAAGAAGAGAGTATTTCCTATTCGGTCAGACATACCTGAGCCTCAGTGCTGGCTCTACTTTTTAAAAGCTGTGTGTCTTTGGAGCAGTGACCCCACCCCTCTGAGTTTCCATTTGCTCATATAAAGCAGAGACATCACCTCTCACTCTCCAGGGCTCTTTCGAAGACTAGATGAGACCACCTTTGTAGGGCCCCAGAGCATAGCACCCAGTAGGTGCCCATGAAACGAGAACTGTCTCTGTCATCAGAGGATGATGCAAATCGGTACAAGGAGGTGATATTACAGAACTGAATGGGAAGGCGAAGAATGAATGTGAAAGACCCACAAACGGAAAAACAACCCGAAACATCCCTGTGTGTGGTGACACCCTGGCACTAATTTCAGTCTTCACTGTGGGCTTAGCAGCTGGGAGGGGCCCGGTAAAGAGATCTCTCCTCTCTCTCCCTCCTCTGCCCCAGAAGGTGGTGGGAGTGCCTGGATGCTGGATGCTTAGCATGGTCACTCCGCAAGGGCCCTGCCAGCTCTCCGGAGCTTTGGTTACAAGAGCATGTAGCTATTTACTCGCTTCTCAAAAAATGGGTGATTTGGGTCTTGGAAATACACTTGATGCCTTGGGATGACGTGATCTGCCCTCAAGGTGCCCGACGCCGCCCTGTCATCCCCGTTTTAGGGCAATCTGGGTCCAGGCTTCTCCAAAAGTCAGGTCTTCTCAGAGGTGCAAGCAAGCAGGGTCGCCTTCCAGCCGCAGCACACAACTGCTGCAACCTAGCTCAAGGTCAGCTGCCTCCAAAGCAGAAGATCCACTTCCTGCAGCCACAGTGAGAGTGAAAGTTTTGTGCTTCTTATAATTTCCCAGGCTGTCGACAACATTCCAGGAGGCAGCGGTGTTTCTAGTGCATGAGGCCAGCGGGTGTCATAGCTGATTTAATCTGCACAGAAATGCCCCAAAAGAAAGCAGGGTGATCCCTTTTCTGAATGAGAAATCTGAGGCTCCACGGGGTGAAGTGCCTTGCTCATGATGCTATAGCTCAAAAGCCATCGGGTGGAGCCCCAGGGATGAGGCCATATTTGCTTCCTCTCTCTCACCGCTGATCCCTGACTCAGAAAAAGGCTACCTCTGCTGAGCGTGGACTATGCATTTTAAGACAGACAGATCCAAACCAACAACTCAGCAAAAGGAACCCAGAGGTGATCCTGGTGGCCACATCCCAGAGGCCCATGGTGTCACTGAGAAAGCTCATCAGACCCACCCACCCCGACCCCCAAATTCAAGCTCAGCCGCTCTTCTCCTGATGCACAGTTAAAAGGCCATCGGTATTGGTTGACCCTTGTTTTTCCTTTGCCTTATTATAAAAGTAATAAGGGCTTATTCACTGCAGGAAAAATAGACAACATAAAAATATAGAAATTATTTTAAAAAATATATATTCTCTCAAAACAAGCAAGCATTCTAAGGACACGTTCTTCCAAATTTTCCCTCCAGACACCTGAAGAAACATATTTGGGATTCTATTTTACATATTGTTTCCACTTCACGATATAGTATAACCATTTCCCCTTGCCATTAAGTCTTGTTTTATGAGACAATCTCAAATGACTGCCGAGCGTTTCCCAGGGCTCAGACTAGTGGAAGGTGAGTGAGGTGCACTCAATGATTTAAGGCAGCACTGGCTCTCAGGGTCGCGCAAATGCAAGGTGGGCACCTGAGAGCAAGTGCTGCCTTAAATTTTGCCCCCTCCACCCCCCACCTCCCTACTGTGGCTCACTGGCCTCTCCCAGGTCCCAGCCGTGGCAGTTCCATCCTATGTATAAACCAGTTTTAACCCCTACAGAGGGCATTCAGGTCATTTCAAACGTCCCCCATGATGAACACTGCAGTGAGCACTCTTGTAAATGACGCTTCCTTGAAAACAGCTTCTCTATCAGCTCTGTTGGGAGCATTTTAAACACTCTCAGATGGATGGGGATGCCACCACATCCAAAATGTGGGACTGATTTTCAAAATGGCAACTGGCCAAAGAAACTGTTTTGGATTTTACCAAAAGGAAACTCGAACAATGTTAAGTAGTAGCATTTTTTGTTGTTGTTGAATGTGGAATATTAGGAAATTGGTATCATCCTCAAAGATTTCACTCTGAAAGAAGAGAAAAGCCTGTGGGCGTGTTTTATTGCAATTCCCCCATTGCCACATAGCATGTGGGGAGACGGTCTGTACAAACACACATGGATCCCAGACTTGGTCTGTATTTTTGGAGGCAAAAGTCACAGGACATACCTGCCACCCCAACCTTATTCCCATGCCGTCCCATCACTCACACACACACACACACACACACACACACACACACACACACACACCAGGGAAACCAGTTCATGATTTGTCTCTCATCTCAGTCATCCCAACAAGCATTCGATATCCACCTAATGAGCACATGTTAATAATTTCATTAAAAAACCCTCATTCTCAATACATCCCGCTACCTCACGGCCACATTGGATCCATCGGAAAGTCCTGTCAGTTCTGTTTCCTAAAGCCTACTCTTTCCTCCGCCATTTCTCTCCTGAAGAGGTTCCCCTGCACCCGCTCCGCGCCTCGCCCACCATTCCCACCCTGTGCCAGGATGACCATTTATAAACGTCAGTTGGCCATCAGTCACTCCCAGCCCCCATTCGCTCCAGGCCCTGTGAGATCTGGCCTTGCCCCACGTCATGCCCCTCACCCCCGTTCCACATCCTTTCCTGTGCCTGGTGTTTCAGGAACATCCCTACTTCCTCCACCTGTTCCTCCACCTTTGTCCTAGTTAATTCCTAGTCAGGTTGCAGAGCTTGGCTCAAATATTAGTTCCCAAGAAAGTCTTTCCTTGCTTCCCAGATGAGGCGGGACTCCCAGTAATAGTCTTCTTGGCTGCAGTTATCATCATGGCAAGAGATAATTAGTTAACCAGTTAGTTGTTTCATGTCTGCCCCTTTCCATCCTCATGAGGTTCCATGAACTATTCAACTGCCTTTTACAGAAGAGGAAACTGAGGCTCAGAGATGTGAGGTTCCCCCCACCCCACCCCAAGCAAGCAGAAGAGCAGGGGTTGGAGGCCAGGTCTGAATGCAAGAGGAATGCTTCCCTGCTCTGCTCCTCGTGAGACGGACGCAAAAGACAGAACATGGGTGCCACCCCAGTTAAACTGGACCTGGTTGAAATGTGGAAATCGAAGCAAAGCATCTGGCAAAACAGGTACGCCCACATCTGGGGTAGGCAATCTCGCAGTTACCTTTCAAATTTACAAATGTACACTCCCTTTGATGTTGTAAGTCCACTGGTGAATGGGTTATTCTACGGACATCCTGGCAGATGCGTAGAAAGAACTAAGGATGACATTGTTCAGTGTGGCACTCTTTAAAATAGCAAAAGATTGGAAACAACCTAAGGGTCCATCAAAAGAATACTGGTTAAGTCAGTAGTGGGTATATTATGGGATACAATGCTGCTATTTAAAAAAAAAAAGAATGCATATGCTAGGGGCCAGGTGACAGTTACTGCGAATGGCATCCCTGGAGTTGTGCAGTGCACAGCCTGGGCAACCACATGTTGTACCCCAAGGAAGCTTTTTATATAGTGATGCAGAATAATCTCCAAAATATACCATAACAACAGGTGGGGGCTGTGTGTACACATGTGTTCTAACCAAAATAAAATTTAAAAGTACACGAGAAATCTTATTAAAAAACGTCCACTGGATTTTGATCATTCCCAGGGAGGAGAGCTGTTGTCCCAGAAGCTCAGGGTTGTTCATGCCCATGAACTATGATGCAAAAAGTATTATTCAACCCAAAACTTATTTTCTGAATGTGTGGCATAAAAAACAAGTCAAAACATTCATTTAAAGAAAGAGCCCTTCATCTGCTTTTCTCTTTGTGAATCTTGACATTTCTTTTAAAGGCCACCAAAAAAAAAAAAAAAAAAAAAAAGGAAAACTAAAGCGATGAAGGTGCAATGTCCCATCCCATTCGGAAAGAAAAGTAAAGGCCCAGGACCCGTCCACAGAAACCTCAAGAGCAGGAGTCCAAGGTGGAGACCTTCAGCAAAGGAAGAGGCGGGCAGAGGTGCCAGCGCGCTCCCTGTGAGCTCAGGGTATGGGGCCGACACCAGGAGAGCAGCAAACCACACACCACATCCAGTGGAGGAGCCAGGCTTGGGTGGCTCAACGTTCAAAATCTATCTGGGCTCTAACTGTTTCTCGCCAGCCCTATCACCACCAATCTGGTCTGCGTTCCTATCACCTCTTCCCTGGACCGTCACAGTCAACTCTTGCCATGGTTCATCTCCTGCCTGGACTCGTGCAGTGGCCGCCTTCCGGGGCTCCTTGCTTCCAACCTCGCCCACCCTGCCCCCTTCACCTGCACACGATCTTCTCCACACAGCAGCTAGAATGACCCTTAAAATTATAACTTAGATCTTATTGCTCCTCTGCTCAACACCACTGAACAGCAAACATCTTATTCAGATCAAAAAGCCAATGTCGGGCCGGCCAAGTGGCGCAGTGGTTAAGCATTGGCTTGGGAAGCCAGCGGCCCCGGTTCGGGTACCACATATGAGGGCCAGTGACACTGCCCTCAAAAAAAAAAAAAAAAAAAAAAGCCAATGTCCTTCACACGCTCAGGAGGTTCCTTATGATCTGGCCTCCTCGTCTTCATCTCGAGTCCACCCTCCTCCCTGACTCCACTGCCGCCACACTGGCCTTGCTGTCCTCGAAAAAACAAGGCACACACTCATCACCAGACATATTCCTGCCCCAGGGTCTCAACATATATTGTTCCCTCTGTTTGAAATGCTCTTCCCCCATCTCCACAGGGTCACCCCTCCCCCCCAAACCTCTCCTCAGAGGACCCCTTATCCGAGGGGCCGTCCCCTGCTGTGACCCCAATAGGCACCCCACACCCTTTCACTCTTCAGCTGCTCCCCCGCCCCCCCCCCCCGCCATTGACATTATGTGATGTGTTTGATTTTCTTCTGCCTCCGCCCCTAGAACACCGGCAGCACATCATCTGTCATGTTCGCTGAGGCGTGCGCAGTGCCTAGAACACCACACAGGTGCTCAAAGCGTGGGCCACCCTAGAAGGCAGGCCAGCCCAACAACAGGGTTTCAAGTGGCTGCAACTCCTCCTGACCCCCCACCCCCGCCCATGACAAAGAGCTGTTATGCTGCCCATGCTGGCTTCTCTCCAGCTCCGGCAATTATCTTCCTGGCCTACAGCAACCAGGGTGCCCTGCCCAGCGTGGGCAGGACTCGGCTGGGTGGATAACTGGTACCTGGACTGCCCTGCTCCCAACAGAGGCGGTAGCATCTCCAGGGTGTGATGAAAAGGGGAGACCCATTCTGCTTTCTGCCCAAGCTGGGATCCCGCTGGCTGACTCTGTCTTCAGCCCGGCTGGAAACCTCTACGACCAACAATTAACACATGCCCTCCAGATAGGACCACGTTTTGAAATCACACCATGAGCCAGCCAAAGAGAAGTAGACATTTTTGCACAGGCTCAAAAACAAGTCAGTCTCTCTCAGTATTCTAAATTAAGAATCAAGTCATTCTATATTTCTCACATCACTGGAAATTAAAAACAGACATATCTACCGCATAGCAAGCACGCTCACTGAAGAGAGGCTTGATGGCCTGAAACATGCTAAATTTGTTTCCAATTACCATGTCCACATTTGCAACCCCGAGGAAGCCATAGCAAACAAAGTGGAGAGATCAGAGGTGAGGCCCATTAGCCTAATGGGATTCAGGACCAAATGCTACACCCAAGTCCCCTCTTTTCACATCCCCCCACCAGGGATATTTGAACAAAGAAACTGGATCACTCCAGCCACGGGCAGGCCGGGGACACCATATTTCCTTTCTCTGCTCCTACCCACCCCTCTCCACTCTCAACCCCCCTGCTCTGGTCAGCGCAGTCACCAGCATCCCCATCCTGACCCACTATCTCTCTAAGCCAAGGAGCAACTGAGTCATCTAGGAGATGAGTTGGGAAGCCCTGGACTGAAATATGCAAGCCTTCCCTGAGTAGACCTTTGAAAGGAGTGGTGTTTTTTTTGTTTTGTTTTGTTTTTTGTAAGAAGCCAAACAAGTACTTTTTACATCTTCTCTCTGTACCTCTTCTTGGGCAGAGCCAGTGAGACACAGAGAGTCATGGGCCCTGGAGCCCATGGCACTTTACTGTCATGGTAGGGAAGTTTGTTAATCCCTCCGGGCCTCAGTTTCTCCATCTGTAAATGGGGCTGATGACACTACACTCATTGGGCTGTTGGGAGGATCAAGTGAGTTATATATAAAGCATGTAACAAGTATTCTATAAATGTTAACTTTTATTAACAGTCACCACCTATGACTGGGTGACTTTTGGCAATTCAATTCCTCTTCTCTAGTCTCAGTTCTTGGAAGAAACAGTCTTGAAGGTTGTTTCTCAGCTCTAAAATGTAATGATCTTCTGGTACATTTAGAATGAAATCCAAACTCCTCATCGCAGCCTACAAAACTGATCTGGCCCCTGCCCGAGTCACCAACTTCACCTCCCCCACCCAGGTCCAGCCATCTGGGCACCTCGCTGCTCCTTAAACAGGCTGAGTTTATTCCTACCCCAGGGCCTTTGCACTTGCTGTTCCCTCAGCCTAAAAAACACTTCCCCCAGGTCTTTCCAGGGCTGATTCCTCCTGATTCTTCAGGCATCAAACAAAATTCAGGGCCTTCCCTGAGCTGCCTGGCTAAAGTAGCACCTTCCCACCCATTCCTTTTGATTCCTTTCCTGATAGTGATGAGTGTTATCTTGCATATTTGCTTATTGTCTGTCCCCACCAGCCCTCTAGAGTGAAAGTTTGCTCATCACAGTACCCGGCATATAGTAGCTGTGCAATAAATATTTGCTGAGTAAATAACTGACCAGATTAATTCTCAGCTTCCTATGTGGCTCAACATACTGCCAAGTGAGTCATCCTCCAGTGACCCTGAGAAAGGAGACTTATTCATGTCTGGAAGAGAATCCCCACATTCGGAGTCTGCCTAAATTCACTACCATTTGAGCCAGTCTGCAGGAATGTGTCTCACCATGAAAGAGACATATTATACCAGGCCAATTCCATTGGAAGCCAAAGAGGAGACAAACTCCGTGCTGGAAAAATAAAGTATACAATCTCTTCTCCAGGCAGCATTTAGGGATCCTCACAGGGACAGACTGAGTCGAAAGTACAGTGACTTGGCAGCCTCATGGAGATGACGACGGAAAAGCGAGGCACAGGCCACTCCCCCCGGCAGCCCGTGTTCAACCAAAGACCAGACAACAAGAGACAGCATGCTTCAAAAACATCTCTCCAGGAGACTCGCTCAGGGCACCACCCTGAGATTAAGGAACAAGGTATCTGCTGTCTGCAGGGTCTTGGGCTCTAGGAGGAGCAGGGAAGGGAGAAAGGATTGAGGACCCCTGGAAGGGGCCACTGAGGACCAAAGGCAGCTCGCTGAAACCCTGCGCATCTATCTGACCCCAACAAGTGGTATCCAACATAGTTACATGACCGCCTCAAGGGTGCTGGGACAAGAATCCCACAGCACCACGGCAGCCCTCTGGGAACACACTGATAAAACATCCCAAAAGACACTGCACTTCAGCTTCACAGAAATGTCACAGCAAAGACAGGGACATCTGGGTGAGGCCCCTCCTCTCTCATCGCAGCCAAAAGTTGAAAAAGAACCCACTGAGATGGTGGAGTAGGAAAAGGCAGGACTCATGAAATGCAAGAGAGCTGGCTGAGCCCGCCAAGGCCTTAAAAAGGTGACTGATCCCCAATCAAATTGCACCCCCCACCCCAACTCAAAGGCCTCGCAGATCTCCCTGGGTCCAGACCAAGAATTCTGAGTCACTTTTGCCACAAGGGGAGGGAAAAAAAAAAAAAAAGAACGCAGACGTGATGTGTACCTTTCCGCACTCTATTTTGGGATTTTAAGATCCAATTTCTTTCATTTCAAAGGGTGGGTTTTTTGGAGGGCCCTGCATAGCTCTGGTACCCTGCGCACAGCGGCGAGACGGCACTGAGACAGGCCTCTGTGGTGACCTGGGGAGAGGCGGGGCCCTTTGGCAGAGCAACAAACTCCATCATCCAGGAACAAGGGGCCCGTTCTTGTGTGGAGCCGCTCGGGGCCTGGCTTTCATAACGTGATGGAAGCCCGTGGGCCCAGCCAATCTGATTCACCTCTTCAAGGAGGCAGTTCCCGTGCTCATTCATTCATTCGCTTATTCATTCATTCAGCAGCAGGCCTCTCCACGAAGCAAGGCCAAGTAAAAAGTTGTTCTTCGGATCGGTTACAACTCGCCCCTTTGGTGAAGGAGAACCAGGTACCTCTCGGGCTGGAATGCAGCCCTTGAGGTTATCAATTTAGTTAAGATATGGGGCAAAAAAAAAAAAATCTAGTAAATCGGGATTTCTCAGCCTTGGCCCTATTGACCAAGGCTGACTATTGATTTGGGGCCGGATTATTCTCTGCTGTGGGGCCATCCCATGCGTTGTGGGATGTTTAGCAGTATCCCTGTCTCTGCCCACCGGATGCCAGTAACTTGCCCCACCCCCAACCCAGTTGTGTCGACCAAAAAATGTCTCTAGACATTGTGAAATGTCCCTTGAGGGACAAAATCACCCCACTGAGCACCACTCTTTAATTAAGTTGACATTTGTGGGGAGGGGGCTTTTTCTGCCCAAAGTCTGCCTTGGAAGCCTGTCCCTCGTCCATCAAGAGAGGGCTACTGGTGACACCTCCAGAGTACCACCTGTAATCGTCTACTTCTCACCTTCTCCTCCACCTCTCCTGGTCCTACCACCACCATCTCTCGCCCAGACCACTGTGTCCCTTACATCACCCAATTCCTCCATCTCTCTCCAGCTGTATCTCCTACTGTTACTTCCTGTATCCACTGCAGGCTCCTGGTCATTCCTCAAACACCCAAGCCCTCCTGCCTCAGGGCCTTTGCACCTGCCTTTCCCTCTACCTGGAATGCTCTTTCCCTGATTCGTACCTGCCTGGTTCCTCATTGTCATTCAAATGCCAACTTCAATGAACCCATCCTTAGAGAAAAATCCCAATTAACTCAATATAAAGTAAACCCCCACCCCAGGCATGTCTCCTATTACCAACTTTTGCCTCTTAAAACATTTCATTGTGATCTGAAATCACCCTGTTTATGGTTTAACCTGTTATTCAATGTCTGTTTGTTTTCTCATTGGAATGAACATCTCATTTTTCTCCTTCACCTGGACTCAGAGCCTGGCACTTAGTAGGTACCTGATAAGTAATTATACTCATTACACAAATGAGTAATCGGTGTATTCTAAACAGTCTACAATGAGCAAATACGACCTTTGTTATAAAGAAAACTTATTAAAAAACCAAAGTGTCCTGCAACAGATGATTGGATAAAGATGTGGTATACATACACAATGGAATACTACTCAGCTTTAAGAAAATATGAAATAATGCCATTTGCAACAACATGGATGGATCTTGAGATTATAATAATAAGCGAAATAAGTCAGACAGAAAAAGCCAAGAACCATATGTTTTCACTGATATGTGGGATATAAAACTGAAAACAAAGGAACAAGACAAACAAAGGAAGAAACAAAAACTCATAGACACAGACAACAGTTTAGTGGTTACCAGAGGGCGGGGGTGGGGAGGGTAGTGAGGGTAAAAGGGACCAAATATATGGTGATGGAAGGAGAACTGACTCTGTGGGGTGAAAACACAGTGTGATAGATAGATGGTGTATTACAGAAATGTACACCTGAAACCTATGCAACTTTACTAACAACTGTCACTCCAATAAACTTTAATTAAAAAAAAAAAAAGCCATAGTAGGTGCACCTTGCCTAGCATTTTTTTTTTCATTTGTTTTGTTTTGTTTTGTTTTTTGTTTTTGAGGGCAGTGTCACTGGCCCTCATATGTGGGACCGAACCGGGGCCGCTGGCTTCCCAAGCCAGCGCTTAACCACCGCGCCACTCGGCCGGCCCTGGCCTAGCATTTTTGAGCACTGACTTTTAAAAGTCCCCGGGCACCTGCCATGTTCGGGGCTCCTTAGAACATGCTCTAAATATAAAGGCCAGAAGGACAAGTTTGTCCTTAAAATACATCTGAACTTTAGGTGAATACTTATTCTTTTACTAACTATAGATAAAGTGCCTACCATCTACCACACGCTGTTTTAGGTGCTGGAAACTTCACATTAAAATAGACAGGGATTTGCAGGAACGAGAGGGCTGGGGGTTTTGACATTTGGGCACAGACTCTTAAAAGAGAATGTCAAAGGACCCTGGGGACCATCCACCACAGGGACCTTTCCTGCCCTCCCATCTGGTGGCACCTGCATGGCACCTCTCTCAAAGCCCTGTCATGTCTAGAAGATTAATAGTCACCTGTCTAGACCACAGGCGGTGGAAAATCAGATAACACATGAAGGACCACATCTCTCAAAACTTTAAAATTATATTATAAAAACAGCGTTACAATATCTTCAAGGTCATCTCTTGTGGCAGAGGCTACATGCTCTCTATCTGTTGTCCATTTTCCCTTCCTTAGTAACAGTATCCCAGTGATCTTGGATGGCAATAAGCTAAGAGTCTACACGTCCCAGCCTCCTTTGCAGATGAATTACTAGGTTTGAGTCAATAAAATGTAGGCAAAAGTGGGGGGAAGATTTGCAGAAAGGCTCTTGAGAGAAAGCTAACCCAGTGGGGAGCCCCTTTTGCTCTGTCTTCTTTCTTCCTCAGAATTCCACTGCTTGGAACATAGATGTGATGGTGGCAGCTCCAGCAATCATTTGGGACCATGAGGTAACATTCAGTGGAACAGGAAGAGACAAGAAGCCTGGGTTCCTGATGACTTCACAGTACTCTGGACAACCCAGCTCTAGACTTTCTATATAAGAGAATAAATTTTTGAGTGTTTAAGCAACTGTTACTTGGGGTTTCTGTTAGGGACAAGTAAACCTGAACCTAATTGAAAGACCCATCAGCCCACCATCATAACATCATTTCCTCCATGCCTTCATGGTTTCCTCAACTGCATCGCAGGAAGAACAGAAGGACCATGCTTAGGTGAGCCTCTGTTTAAAAAAACTCAAGGATGGGGGCCGGCTGAGTGGCGCGGTGGTTAAGCGCTGGCTTGGGAAGCCAGCGGCCCCGGTTTGGGTTCCACATATGAGGGCCAGTGACACTGCCCTCAAAAATAAAATAAAATAAAATAAAAACCAAAAAAAAAAACAACTCAAGGATGGGCTGGCCGAGTGTCTCAGTTGGTTAAGCGCTTGCTCAAGAGTGCAAGCTCTGAGCAACAGCAGTTCGATGCCCGGCCCTAGCTGAGCTGTCGCTGAGCTGCCAACAGGTGGCAGGATGGCTCAGCTTAAAACAAACAAACAAACAAAAACTCAAGGTACGAGGTGGCCAGGTGCCTCAGTTGGGTAGAGTGCATGCTCTTAACAACAAGGTTGCAGGTTCGATTCCCACATGGGATGGTGGGCTGCATCCCCCACAACTATTGTAGATTGAAAATGGCAACTGGACTTGGAGCTGAGCTGCACCCTCCACAACTAGATTGAGGACAACAAAGGACAGCAACTTGACATGGAGCTGATGGGTCCTGGGAAAAACACACTGTTTCCCTTCCCCAATAAAATCTTTTAAAAAAACAAAAAAAAACCCTCAAGGTGCAAACAGTAGCTACATAAGCACACAAGTCAGCTTTTAAAAAGGGCTTCATAAGATGTGACTTCTCTGAAAAGCCAGTACTGAAAGTGAATCTGAAAGAAACAGCTGTACACAAAAAGTCAAATGATCCAAGTGCTCAAAAACATATCGGGTATCGACACCCAAGTCAGTCTGCGAGGCTCCTTGCCCTCTTACACATGATCTGAATGAGCACCTAGAAAGGGACACCCCAGAGGGGAGGGGAGTGGGGAGCACATGGCTGTCTGACACACGCAGGAAGGACGATGGTGCTCGCTAGAAATAAAACGGCTGCTTACTTTCCGTCTGGTTTCCGAATTGCTTTTTCCTGGTTGAAAGGTGCCAGGCCTGGCAGCTTTCTAAAACTTGAAAATTCAAGTCAACAAATATTGGTTGAGCACCGCCTATTCACCAAAAGAACTCCATGCTAGAGGAGATTTGAATAGCAAGGGGGATGCTATTATATCATCAATCATAATACCAACAATGACAGTAGCAGCTAATCATGCACTGAGTTATTGCTAAATATTGGGCATTGTTCTCAATGCTGATAACTATCAACTCATTCAACCCTCATGACAACCCCATGAGGTGGGTACTATTATTTTATACAAGAGGGAGCTGAGGCAGAGAGAGATTAGGCAATTTGTTCAAGGTCACACAGCCAGGAAAGGAGAAGCCTGGGGTTCCAACCTGGGCAGGTCTAGCATCATCCTCTTGACCACTGAAAGATCTTCTGGTCCTGTTTCCCAGAATGGGGGAGAAAGCACACCCCCAGTGGTACCAAAACCTCAGTCATTCTCCAGCCAAGTCCCTGATCTATTATTACTGGACTCTTAGTTACTGAATCTTTCTCTTTAAAATGTACGTCATATGGTTACTTACAGAAATTTATTTTAAAAGAAACTTATGTCGGGCCGGCCGAGTGGCGCGGTGGTTAAGCGCTGGCCTGGGAAGCCAGCGGCCCCGGTTCGGTCCCACATATGAGGGCCAGTGACACTGCCCTCAAAAAAAAAAAAAAGAAACTTATGTCGCTACCATAAATAGGAAATCAGCATCACCAGGTGGAAATCAAAGATGCACATAAATGCATAATAACAAAAAAGAAGTGAGGGGCCGGCCCAGTGATGTATTGGTTGGGAGCTGGCTTGGGACGCCAGCTCTGAGCAGTGGGGTTCCAGTTCAGATCCCATATATGAGGGTCAGCAACACTGCCCTCTACAGCTAAGGTGGTGAACAACAGCTCCACCTGGTTGCCTCTATAGCTAAGATGGCAGGCAACAGTGTGGGCTGCAGCCCCTGCTGCAGTGGGCTGCCATAGGCCACAGTGAGTGGCCGGCAGCCAGCGTGAGTGGCTGGCAGCCAGCATGAGCTGCCAAGAGGCGCTGTGAGCGGCCGTCCAGAGGCTGGCAACCGATCTGCCTCATCCGGGAAGAACCCAGTGACTATACCAACATGGGCAGGTGAAGCAATGTCCTCAGCAACTAGACTGAAGAACAAAAGGACAGCAACTTGTTTGTTCCCCTTCCCAGGTTCCCCAATGAAATATTTTTTTTAAAAAAAGTGCCAATAACATTATCATAAATGTTTTAAAATGCTGATGTAAGTACCATAAAATTCATCTGTGTTCCCCTCAGGAAAACCCTTTGCAGGCCACTGACTGACAAAGCCCATCACAGCAGGTGCTAGGGGCAGAGCACACAGGGCTGGGGGCTCTGGGTGGGAGAGTCTTGAAAGGAGCTGGTTAAGAGAGCTCCCTGCAGAGGAGCCCAGACACAGAACAGGCTCAGCACACCTCTGCTTAAGGAGCAGAGAAAACCTGCTAAACACTCAACTCAGAGAAGAAAAGGTACCACTGCCCCGCTGTGTGCTAGGGGAAGGGTCCTGTGTACAGAGAAGGGGGTGAAACAGAAAACCAACCAAGGTATAAAACTTTGATGTGTTTTCCTGAAACCAAAAGGCATTCGTTGAGGCAACAGCCTGCCTGCCTCTCTGTCTGTCTTCCCTGTTCTAGGGACATACAGCAGTAGGCTGGTAACTGTTTGACAACCACTTACTTCCCTAAGGGAAAAACCCTGATTTGCAGTGTTTGCCAATTTTCATTAGTGTAAATTCCCACCATGGCTGATTTCAAGCTACCAACATGACGTCACCAATTTGAGAAGAGATGTGCAGAGCTCACCATTACGCACCATTTCCACCATACGGATACAATGGATGTGAATAAGCCCCGGGGCCTAGATTGCTGTAAAATGTGGTCGAATTCCTGAGATTTTAACCGTTGGCTCCCGTGTGCCTATACAAACTGGCTCGGGCACACCTCTGGGCATACAAGGGTCTCTATGCACATCTGTTTATGTGAATATCTACTTGTGTGTCAGTGTGTCCATTTCTCAAGCGCTTCTCCCACTGATTGACAGTGGTCACGTGTATGTGCACACCCACCTTTGCCCCGGGCTTCACTGCCTTGAAGGTGCAAGACTCTATGATCCGGTCCCCTCGCCACTTTGCCCACCTTGTATACTGCTGTTCTTCCTGTACCCTGTGCCTTCCAGAAGTGCCATGCACATCCCTGCATTTGCCCAGCCTGGGCACCCCTCAGCCTGGGGAAACGCTGTATTTGTGGCCCCAAAGCTCTGGGCTCCTTCTCGCCCCAGCAGGAGCTAGAGCCTGCTCTTTAAATCCAATCAAACACATCTTCCTGTCTAGACAAGGCTGCTGGCTGCTAGGGCCCCGGAGTGAATGAATTCGCAGCCCTCCACACCCTACCACCGGTGGCTCCACTCATCAGAGCTCCTCGGGCTGACCTGGGGGACAGGGGAGCCCGCTCAGGCTTAGAGCAGCCCTCGAATTGTCCCAAAACCACTCAGGAGCCTCTGCACAACTGCTGGGTGGGAGTGTGCGTGAGTGTGGCTCAGCGTGTGGCGTGCCACCCCCAGAGAACGGGGCGCCGACATCGTCGAGAGTCATCCATCATCCTTTCGCTGAAAAGTGGGAAAACAAACAACAAATCCCTGGCCCAGCCTCATTTAATCTGAACCAAATACAAAAGCCACAGGAGAAAGCCCTTCCTCTCTGTGCTTCCCTTTTCCGGCCCAGAAACACCAACGGGCTAAGATAAGGGCAGCGTGGGGCCCTCTGGATCCTTTCAAAGGCTTGGCACCCACCCACCCGCCCCAGACCCACTCCCGCCCACTGACAGCCCCTGCTAAAGCCCGCAGTGGAGCGGGAGGCGGCTGAGGCTCTGTGCCAGGGACTTGGAAAAGGTTTAAGGCTCACGCAGCAAAAGGGAGGAAGCTCAGCCTGTCAAGAGGGTGATAAAGCATCTCCTTATCGGGAACTTTCTTTTCAACTGCCTCCAAGTGAGCGCCGGGGCTGGGCCCCTGTCAAGGCCGAGCGTGTTCCTTTCATGTCACCCTGGGTCCCCCACGGTCATCGACGTGTCCCAGTGTGCACGGAATTGTAGCGTCAATGGTGGAGTTAGCAGCTTGGGGCCAGCATCTCAGAGAGGGCACGATACTGTGCCTCCAAGCCTGCCTCCCGTTAGCCTTGTGGCATCTGCAAAGCCATCTGGGCCTTGGTTTTGCCATCAGGACACCAGAAGATTGCAAAGCAGCAAGGCCCAGCAGTGTAGGCCGGGGGGCTTGGGAGCTGGTGGATCCGAGCTCAAGTCCCAGCTGCCGGGCTCACTGGTTGTTGACCTTGAGCACGTCACTCAGACCCCCCCGAAAACGCTTCCATGTGTGCCAAGTGGAAACAGCACCTTCTGTTGACAGAGCTTAAGGATGAAAGAGTTGTTGTAGATGCAGCTCTTAGAACAGTGCCAGCACATAGTAGGTGCTCCATGAATGTTATCTACCATCTTCATTGTTATAATTCTTATTATGTTCTCATGTGGCCGCTGTGGCCACGGAATGAGGTTCGGTGGTATCACGTCATGTCTGCATCATGTGAAGTCAACAATATCCCAGAGAAATAGTTTGGGCCTTACAGACAATTCACTCATGGAGTGAATGTCCCAGGTGGACATGGTGAATCCACTGTCCTCTCAGGGTGAGAGAGCCTCTCGTCACTTGAGCATCTTTTCATCCCAAGTGTGGTGTTTGTATGCCAGGCCCTGGACAAAGGCCCAGCTCCAACCTCTGAGGCAGCTCTGAAGAAACGGCAGCCTGGCTGAATACTGTAGGACAATCTGGCGGTGCCAATTCCCCCAAGAGGCCCTGGGCACTCCGAGACAGGGACACGGGCTAGTGGAATGAGGGCGGCTCAGTCCATGCAGTTCCCTCATCCGTGCTGACCTCAGCAGCAGGTCCCCAAGCAGGATGCCGCCCCACCTAGCAGAGAGCCTGGCCCAGGACGTGGTGGCTCTGAGTGAGCATGTCTCAGCTCTGAGATTCATAGTGGCTATAAGGGGATAGGACAAGGGGGATAATAATAGATACCCACTTCATGGACTGTGGTGAAGATCAAATGAGGTAATGTATGTATATAGCTTAGAACGGCGCCTGGCATACAGTAAGGGCTCAACAGTTACAGTCATCACCATCATCATCATTAATTTCAAACTGTTCTCAAAGGCAGCACAATGTCACCATTAGTTTGTTTTATTCGTCATCCCTACAATATGGGACATAGAGGGAGGATGGGGCCCATGCAGCACCCCGCACCCCATGCCAAGCCCTGCACCAGGCACTGCTGTGTGTCAGCTCAGAGAGGCTGAGTAAGCTGCACGAGGGACCCAGCTCAAAAGGGGGGCAACTGGACACCAAAAACAAGGACAACGGCTTGCCCAGCCCGCCGCGCTCCTGCTACACCTGCTCTTATTTCCTCTTTGGTTTAAAATGTTCCTTTTACTTTCAAGTGGAAACGCAGCACACATCAGTGATTCACTCGCACTTCACTCGTGAGAAGTTCGTGCCCTCCACCACCTTATTTAATGCCCCAAAGCCCTTTTCCTTTGCTACTATTTTCAGATCTTTGTCCGTTCTGGCAGCAATCTACGCTGGCCAAGGGTTTCACATGGCTCCATCCAAGTCCTGAGACTGGAGATCTGTGGGGTTTGAGGGGCTGGAACCTGGCTGCTATAAATGAGGCGCCTGCAGGGTCTTTCCACAGTGAGGGAAAAATTCTTGCCTCCCACGGCAGGGAGGTGAGAGACTGAGAAGCCACCGCTTGCCAAGAAGGACTTTTTGAAGGAAAGGGGAATGAAGCTTGCTGTAAGAAGGAAAAGCTCACTCTAACTCCTTAAGGATTAGTGAGGCCTGGGTGGGTGCCCAAACTCTGAAGTCCTCGGTTAGCTGAGAAAGATGGCTATCGAGATGACGGCCACAGACCGTACTGCATGCAACTACCAATGGGTGTGCCCGCCTTCTACGAGTCACCACCACTTGGAAACGAGGCCAGCATAGGATTTAAATGGATACCCACTCGCTCAACAGGGACCGGGTTGGTCACGATGACCTTCACCTGGGCAAAATAAGACCCAACCCTGCTTTATGGGGTCAGAATGCCAGCGAGCCCTGAGGCCGCCTCACTTACGGGGCTTTGAGAGTGACCATAATATTCAATTCAAAGAGTTAGAACGCACTCTCTTCTCAACAGCTCCGCTGGGGTTTGCCAAGTGGGACCACTGAGAGCTATCACTCCCATCGTGGCCCTGAGAGGGAACGGGGAGCTGGCCACAAAGCAGGGCTTGCATCCAAGTCCCCAACAAGTCCCAGCTTCCCAAAGTCCACCTCCCACCTGGCAAGCTTGTGGAGAGGCCAGCAACACGCCTGCCTAAAAATGTCAACAACCAAGGTCCAAGGTCAAGGGGCTCCTCAGCAAATTCTTCTGCTTCCCTGGCAAGAAAAATAACCAATCCACCAAAAAAAAAAAAAAGAAAAGCCCCAAAAGACCAAGCATGTCAGAGCAGGGCACACAGGCGTGTAAGAAGAAGGAGCACGGACTCACCCAATACACACTCTCAGAATCACCTTGAGTCACTGTCTGAACTTAATATGATCCCATTTTTGCACAGCTCTTTTCTGCATTTTTCCCTCCCCGACAGCACTTGGCAAGAGACCCCTGGTTGAGCACTAACCCAACTGACACCCGCACTTGAGTCCACGTTGGGACACTGCCCTCACAATGGACATTCACTCTGAGTCCCATTTCTACAGCTCCTGCTTCCACTGGCTGGATTCCCCCTCCCCTTTGCTGCAGGGCCAGGCAGGGGCTGGGGAGGGGTTGCTGGGAACAGGAAGAGGACGGGGACAGGGTGAGAACTGGGAGGCAGCCTGTGTGGAGAGCGCGCTTGGGACACAATAAACAAGCCTGTTGCCTTGTTCAGAGATGGACCCCCGGACCCCCAATCCTAGCACAGCCCTAAAAGCATTAGTTCAAAGTCAAAGTTAGACACACGCAACGCTGAAGCCCCAAGGGGAACTCAGAGCTCAACAACAATCCTCTCTTTGACTGCAAAAAACCACAAGGGAACACCCACGGCATACTTCTTGTTTAAAAAAGGAAAGTGAAAAATAAGGTTTTTCTTCTTCTTCTTAATCATTATAAAACTAACTTGTGCCCATTCCATCAAGTCACGACTTCTGTTTGCCTCAGGCGAGCCCGAGTCACATTGGGCAGAGAGATGAGGGGCAGAGGAAGCCTGGGCATGTCCCCATGAACTGAATTAGTCCTTCTTAATTGTTGTGACTTCCTTCCTCCGCTTCCTTTAGCACAGGAAAGCCACTAAAAAGCTGCCTGTGTCAGCACATCCATCATACAAGCTCCCAGGGCTTCATTCGTCTGAGGGGCCCAGGCAAACTGGAGCCCACTGTTGGCTCAAAGGAACGGTGGTGACAATCACTCAGCTGTCATTCGTGTAACAGGTTAAGGGCCTACTATAAGGCAGGCCATATGCTTGGAACCAGGATGGAGCAATGGTGGAGGGTGCAAGGATGGATGGGTAGATAAGTGGGAGACATGGAAGGAAGGAGGGAAAAAAGGAAGAATATATCATCAGGCTATGGGGGCGGGGAACACAACAAGTAGAGGAACACAGGGTAGCAGGGGAAGAGGTAGCTATTTTGATAGAGGGATCAGGGAAAGCTTCTTTGAGGAGGTGATAATTGAAGCGAGACCTGAGAGAAGCAAAGAAGAGAGACCATGGATATCTGGGGAAGGCTACAAGCAAGTGCAAAGGCCCTGAGGCACAGCCTCCTTGGAGTGTTTGAGGGATAGCATGAGGCCAATCGAGTGTGAGGTGTAGTGAGTGAGGCAGGCAGGGACCAGATGGCCCAGGGCCCTACAGTCCACATGGTAAGGAGTTTGTGTACTGAGTGAGAGGGAAGATATGGGGATTCAACACAGAGGAGAGGTGTGGACCAATTTCCATTGCAAACAGATTCCTCTGGCTGTTGTGTGAGGAACAGCC
The DNA here is from genome assembly GCA_033961575.1 of Aselliscus stoliczkanus. Classification (NCBI taxonomy): domain Eukaryota; kingdom Metazoa; phylum Chordata; class Mammalia; order Chiroptera; family Hipposideridae; genus Aselliscus; species Aselliscus stoliczkanus. The sequence goes on along the minus strand of CM066738.1, from coordinate 8,620,379 downwards.
TGGATGAGGCACACAAGGGCAGACAGGGAAACAAGTTAGGGTCTGGGGCTGACAGCAAGATGAGAGATGAGGACGGCTTGGCCCCAAGGAGCAAAGGGAAGGTGGTCAGATGGTTGTGTCAGTGGCCACCAAAGTCCCAGCCTCCCTGGCACAGATACACAGACCTGTGACAGATGCCAACAGGTAAACAGGAAGCACATCAAAGCTCACCAAGCAAAGAGGAGCACATGAGGAGAGAGAGAGATCAGACACCTGAAATGGTTACGCTTACTACCTGCATAAGCCCTATGCTGGACAGGTCACATATTTCTTTGGGGTTTCGTTTTCTCATTTGTGAGGTAACAGGACCCAATTCATAAAGTTACCATGGGAAATGCAAGTCCGTGCTTAGATAATATCTCGCATATTGTACCTGCTCAGTAAATAATACACCCTTAACCTCTGCTTCTGAATAGTCCTGAGTGGTGGCTCTGCCCATTTAGTTACTGCGTCATCTTCGTAACTCACATCACCTCTCTGATCTGGTCATTTGCACACTGATGATGGTGCCTACCTCAAGTACTCGGTGAGACTGAATGAGACAATGTTAACTGAGCAAAAACTCTGACACGCAGGAAGCCCTCAGCGAGATGGTACCCAAAGCCCTGAGTAAAATGGGACACGAATCGGACACTCCAGTCATTCAACTACAATAGATGGCTTCTGAGCCTCCTTCCAGCTCAAGCGTCCCCAAACTCTTCCAAGGAAACAGCCTCAAGTCCCTGAATGAGTCAAGTTTGAAGCAAGAGAACTGTGCAAGTCAAGGCAGGTCAAGTAGAAGTGAGGCTGGACCTCCCACCTCACACACAGGCACTTGTGCTCAAGTGACACCTGTTCCTCTGAGTCATAGAATTGTGTAAGTTTAGAGATAGGAGGGGCTCACAGAACACTAGCCCCTCGTTTTAGAGCCAAGGCTCCCACAGCTCAGAGAGGAGAAGGGTATGGGCTTAGGTGCCCCAGCAAGACACAGGCAGAGGTGGAAGCCACAAGGCGCTTCTCATTGTCCCAGCCAGTCTGGTCACTTAGAGGGCGGGAAGGAGAAAGCAATGAACATCTCCTCTGCAGGAAAGAAAGTCATGAAGTTGGGATGCCTTTAAGATGAGCAGAAATGCCTTTCTTGCTATAGAGTTACATTCAAAGGGCTTAAAGGGCCATGTAGGTCATGGAAGTGAGCTGAGCAACCAGTACAAAACCTGATGAACGTCCATAACCTAAAGACATTCACACTCAGACTTTTTTTTTCTCTTTTTAAGAATTATATCACCAGAGCCACTGCTTAAAAAACAAACAAACAAAAAAAATCTGCATTCTTGTGAAGATTAGCAAAAGATACTTCTTCCTCTGCACCCTTAGAAGGCATGTGTCAGAATACTGTCTTGATAAATATGCAAATGTAAATGGTGCCCACATGATATGCAGTGCCCTTGTGCAGTACACAGCCTGTGCAACTGTATCCAGTGACACACAGAAGAACACTTCCCTGGGCTATGGGTTGGGGACCTCTGTCTACACTCCATGGTCTTAAAAAAGGCACTAAACTGCCACAGCAAAGGTCATGTGGAGGTAAGAAAACACATTCACTGTCAATATTTAACTCCTAAATCAGACCTGGCTAACTCCCCACCTCTGAATTGATGCCCAAAGTGGACACCAAGAAAGCTTCTGCCTCAGGGCCTTTGCACTAGCATTTCCCTCTCCTGCAACCGTTTCCCCCAAGATAGCGCCACAGCGTACTCTCTCACCACACTCAAAACTCTGGTTCAACATCACCGCTTCAGAAAGTCCTCCCTAAATAGCATCCTTACCACCTCACAATCATCTTCCATGCCCCCTCCTGCCTTTTTTTTCTTCTTATTGCTTTTTGACCACCTGATGGACAGACTGCGGATTTACTGGTTTGTGGCATGTGTCTCCCTCCCCCAGAACACCAGCTCCACGAGAGCACGGGAGTTTGTCTGTCCTGTTCTCTGCTCTATCTCCATCTCTAGTCAGCAAACTGTTTCTATAAAAGACAAGACAGTAAATGTTTTAGGCTTTGCAGGCCACACCGTGTCTGTCACAAGGACTCGACTCTACCACTGCAGTGCAAAAGCAGCATATGTAATTGTAAATGAGTGTCACTGTGTTCCAATAAAACTTTATTTAGAAAGGCGGGTGGGGGGCCAGATTAGGCAGGCATAGTTTGAGGACCCCTGTTCTAGAATAATGTGTTTCAGGTTCTAATATGCACACAAACCACCTGGGGATCTTTTAAAAGGCAGATTCTGGCTCTGCAGGCTGAGGTGGGGCCTGAGAGACTGCATTTTGAACAAACGCCCAGGGAATGTCTGGGCTGCTGCTGGTCTGTGAACCAAATTGAGCGGGGAGCATCCAGCACCATATCTGGCACATGGTGGAAGCCCAATCAATATGTGTCAAATAAACAAGAGATACGCGGACGTCCTACTAACGCATTCTTGCTACTGCTTAACCATGGTGTGATGTCCATGCTGATAGCATCCATTGCTTTTTTATCTCCAGTGTATCATTTTCTGATGAAAAGAGGAAAGATATGTGCATAGACATGGGACACAATCAGTGTATGCTGGCAGGTTATTTTGTCACTAAGCTTGGGGTCAGATAAATCCAAACATTTACCTGGGACAAAAACTGTATTCATTAGAATAGTATTTACAGTTTTATAACTAGTATCTGCTTAGGAAAACGGGATCCCCTAACAGAAACCTAAGTTCCCTGGGGAAAGGTCTATTTGGTCACACAAACAATGCCAAGAAAATCAACTCTGCTTTACTTCCTATTTGGAAAACTGAAGCGCGATGCCTTTTTAAGCTCCTCAGTGAGAATTGCCTCGATCCTTTACTGAGAATTGAAAATGTACGAGGCACTCTCCCAAGTCCTTTGTAAATTACAGTGCTGATGATGGTGATGACAACAATGAAAACCACCACAGGAGCAGACACAGGCCCCCTGGAAGGATGTTCCAGAAACCAGTGATGCTGGGGCCTCAAGAAAAAGAGGTGGCCGCCCGAGTGAGGGGTGGGAGGCAGGCCTGGCCCTGTACAGGTCTTATACCTTTGAAATTTTGCACCACATGAATGCATTTCCTCCCCCAAAATGAATTTATAAAAGAAATCAGAGACATCTGCACTTAGTACTGTACCAACTGTTTACACACACTTTCATCTCCTATAGAAACCCTGAAAGATAAGCAACAGTCTGTCCCATTTGCCACTTGGGAAACTGACGGCCCAGGAGGTCAGATTACCCTGTTCAGAGTCACTCGGCTAGTGTGGAGAGAACACCTCAGAGGCTGAAGGTCAGGGAGACCCCAGGACCATCTACACACAGGTCTGTGGTCAGTAGGGTTTGCACATGGAACATGACGTCTCAGAGCCCCAGTGCAGGCTATCCCAGCCTCGCCCGGTTCTCTCAGGCGTGGGCCCCCCTCACGCCAGGACGGGCCGGGGACTGTCAACAGCAGCCCACAGTCTACAGTGGCCGCAGCGGGGGAGGGCCCCCACCAGGCGAGGCTGCACCACCCCACAAGCCAGCTATTGTTCTGAACCTGGGAGGGGCCTGCTGGCTGCTGTGACCAAACAGGGAGGGAAGGAAGCCAGGTGGGTGGGGAGACACCATGGATGGCATGAGTCTGAGCAACCTGACAAGGGAAAAATTTGACTTGATGCTCAACCAAACTGGACTTCCTCAATTTTTCAAAATAGTTAAGCCCCAATAACAACAACAACAACAACAACAACAAAACGAATAAAAGCCCCTATGAGCAACCCGGAAAATAATCTCAGGATCATTAAGATTTCGATTTCCTCTTTGGGGCCTGACTAGTTAAGAGTGTAGGCTTTGGAGCTAAACCATCTAAGTTTTTGGTTCATGGCACACCCACTTCCTGTGTGACCTTAGGCAAGTTACTTAACCTCTCTGTGTCTCCAAGTTCTGCCTAGAAATAATGGTAGCATTGTGTCTATTTATACATAGAAAGCACTTAAAACAATTCCTAATCTTACTCAGATCTTGGTAAACACTATTTTCCCCCTGGTGTCACAAAAATAACCTGATACAGACATGGCTACGGATAGGGGGCAGCCGCTGAGTCCTATGGGCATAAGTGCACCAGCACGGGATAAGAGACGGAAAGGAAATATGCCAAAACAGTAACAGCACTTTTCTCCAGGTGACGGAGGGTGCTGCTTGCTTTCTTTTTCTATACTTTCCTATGTTTTAAACGATGCACATCTATTAAAAACAAGACAAAAAAGACATATAATTGGATAAAAATTCAGGGGGCACAGATACACATCTATACATTAATCTACATATATGCATTTATACACAGATATACATATAGTGTTCTTATATACACACATATGCGTGCAGATTTGGATATAAAAAGATAGATTATTTAGATGTGTGCCCATATACACACATAATACACATATACCCACACACATTTTTTCCACCTGTGTCAGAATGTTCAGAATCCACCACTCCTAAAGACCATACAGAACAATGGAAATGATTTGGCCAAAGAGCCCAACAGACATGCTTTTAAATTCAGCTCCATCCCATCCGGCCTGTATGACCTTGAGCAAGTCCTCTGACCTTGCACAGAGCACATGTCGACGTGATGGGCGCGAATGTCACCCTGTCATCAGTATCTAACTCCCATCCATTCTGACTCTGGGATCACAGCATAAAATCAAAACTTCCCTGTAAAAACAAATGCTCCCTTTTTATCCTACCAGGATGGTGCAAAAAAAAAATTAAGATGAATAAGAAACAATAACAATGAGCACACATTGAGCACCTGCAGCATACCAGCCCTGTTCTATGCATGTTCCCATATTCAGTCATTTACTCTCTGCAAAGACCCTGGGAGGCAGGCATTAGTCTCACCCCTCTGATGAGCTGTGACCTTGAACCTCAGTTTCCTCATCTGTAAATGGGGTTACTAACAGCAGCACTACCTCCTACAGCTGTCACACAGGGAAGACTCAGTCAAGATCAGCCTCTTTGTCACTAGTAACCATGTGCTCCGTGGGGAAGGCGCTCGATGCCTCTGGGCCTCAGTTTCCCCTTTCACAGAGCAGGAACAGCACGCCGGTCTGAGCCGCTCCATGAGATGTGCCTGTCACACAGTAAGTGCTCAATAAACAGATGTAATGATGGGCAGAGTCACAGTCTTCCAGGAGGCTCAGAACAAGCGGCGTTAACCTCCACGCTGCCTCCTGGGTCCAGAGAACAGCTGTGCCACTCTCGCAGAGGGAACAGGGCCTCTGGGGGACCCTATGCCCCCTCATGGTCCAGGTAATGATTTTGTTGTCAGTAGAGCTGATACCTTCGGAGGCAGTTATGAGTCTCATTCATGGGACCAAATCAGAAAATGCTGACTGCTCAATAAACAGCTCTTGCCCTCTTACCCCCCACCTGTTGAGCCCAGAGGGCACCTGGAAGGGGTCAAGATCAGCTGAGGCGGGAGCCCCTCTCAGCTCGCAGACAGAGCGAAACCATCCTGGGGCCTCCAGAGGGATCCCAGGTGGGGTCACAGTCCCCTCTCCAGCGTGCTGGAGCTAACAAGTGCTTGAAAGCCAGCTCCAGCAGATACCTCCTTTCTCATAGAACCAGAGAAAGTCTTGGCTTCGCCCAAGGTCCCTCAGTGGAGAAAGTGGAAGCAAGCGTGGGGGGCAAATATCTGACATTGGGTCCAGTGCTCAAATCGCACCACCAGCCGGGTACTGTCCAAAGCCCCAGCAGTGGGGCCTTTCCTAAGCGCCGTCCCACCTGACCTTCATGTCGACCCCCAGCTGGAGCCCTCCACAAGCACCCAGACTTCATTGTACACTGCTGGGGCTCCACGCTGAGCCGGCTGGGAGCCGGTGACGGATGAATGAATGGGTGAGTGGAAAGATGAGAGCCCAGAGGCTGAACGCCAAGGTCAAGCTCCACTGCTTACCAGCTGCCTGACGGTAAGTAAGTGATGTTAGCTTCTCCTGTGCCTCTTTGTCCATCTGTACAATGGGAACAATAGTCCCAATTCACCAAGTGCTCGCAAGGATGAAATAAGATCATACATGCAACAAACAAATGATGTGTAAATAAACAGAGTGCTCTCAATATCCACCCCTAGATTCGTGTCAGATTTGGTGAACTCAGCCAGAAAAAGCCTGAACGGGCACGGGAACCTAAGTTGAGGCTAACAGAGCTCAAAAGATCCCAAATCCGTGTCAATCACTATATTTCTCAAGAAAGGACAGCAGTAGGACCAATGCCTGCGTTGTGCCAAAGATCATGCTGGCCTCTCTGTACAGACTCTTAATGACTCTTGACTCAACAACGCAAATCATCTCAAAGATGGAGATCTTCCTCACTTTATAACTGAACAAACTACAGGCAAACCAGTTACCCCGAGACCCGAAGCTCATGAGTGCTAGGACTGCCTCACTCCAAACAGCTGATCTTTCAGCTTCCAGGGCGCTGCACACATGGACGGTTGAGTGTAGGCTCTGGCTTCAGACCTACATCCAAACCAAAGCCACTGCTCACCAAGCTGGGTAACATCAGGCAAGTTGTTTAACTTCTCTGTGTCCCAGGCTCCCTGTCTGTCAAATGAGAGTTGTAATGCTACCACCTACACTCCATGTCACCACTGCAAAGATTAAGTAGGTCACTTGAAGGAAAGCACACAGTAAGTGCTCAGTAAGTGTAGCTTGCATCTGCACACCACAGTGCCCAGCCCATGGGAGGGCCCCAAAAAGTCGTCTGTGGAACAAACGAAGCCTCCTCTACGTGTTCGCATTGGTTGCCACACATATTGGAAGCCTCAGACTTAATCTCTCTTTTTGAAACAATTGTTTCTACAAGATTCTGGGAGCTTTCTGTTTGCTGCCTTCATTTGGAGGCCATGTTTTACTGACACCCATCCATGACAATTTATCTTCCAATGTGAACTAAAAGCACCTCTTGCTTAGCATCAGTGTCTTTGGCATGAAGATGGTGCCATGCAACCCCACACCTCATCACCCCATGACTTCGCGTGCACCGGCCCCCACCCTGGTCACCCTTGAAGGCCAAGGCCACACATGGGGGGGGTGGCGTGGGGAGGCATATCTGGCCCACAGATGCACTTAATTTGGGCTGTACTCTTTTACAAGTTTTCTAAACTAATCACCAGCATTATAATCAAGAGACTGGTATAGACGAGGAGAGAGGGTGGTGAGGATGGCTCAGCAGCCCCACCCCCATCTTTAAATGAAACGGCTGGGTCAAGCCACCCCCAGAAGATGTGTTCCCTCTGAAAATAGGAGGAGTCTCAGTGGGGACAGGCAGGGTCACTCAACCCTAGGGACTCCAGCCTCCCCAAGACTACAGCCACACCATGCTTTTTGCCGATAGCCAATCTCGCAAAAACTCCAGTTAGCCTGACTTTCAAAATATACCCAGAATCCAATCAGTTCCAATGCCGTCCACCCCAGGCCTGGTCTGGCCACCTCCTCTCTGGCCTGGACCCCGCAGCAGCTGCTCACCCATCTCCCTGCTTCTCCCCACCAGGTCCCCTACAGTCCATTCTCATCAGCATGACAGCCGGAGGGATCCTGCTGCAACCTAAGTCAGACCGCATCTATTCTGCCTCGCACCTCATGGCCCCCAAATCCGCCCATCCTCTTCCCTCTGGGCCTCCTGCTCCTCTGCCCGGTCACCCTGCTCTTGCCACACAGGCCCCCTCTCTGTGCCTAGACCATGCCCAGCTCGGGCCTGATGTCCCGAGCCGGCAGCAGCTGAACCTTCTGCTCCTCCAACTTCCTTCTTTGCTCAGATGTCACCTGCTCGGGAAGCCCCATCTGCCCACCCCCAATGCCCCTAGCCCTGCTAGTTTTCCCACAGTACTTAGCACCTCCCCACATTCTGTGTCATTTTCCTATTTATCAGATTTATTGCTTATCTTCCGGCATCCAGGATGTCAGCTCCCTGGGGCAGGGATTTCTGTCTATTTTGCTCACAGCCGTATTCCCAGGGCCTGGAACGGTGCCTAGCCCATCTCAGGCGCTTGGTAACTACTCCTGACCATCAAATGGATGAGCGGAGGGACCCCTGTCACCTCAGGACACACGGTCCTCCTCAGAAGCAAACACAGCAGCCCTGATCAAGACAAATTAGCATCAGCAAGACCTGCTGCCTGTTGCACATCTTAAAAGGAGGGCTGGGGGCCTCACCAAGCACAAAATGCTAGTGGTCACATATTGGGTTGTCGGGAAAGCCATGACGTGTTTTTTTCTGTTTTTCATCGCAAAAATGCGTCATGGCTTTTCCGACAACCCAATGGATGCCAACATGCCCCCCATTTGCCCAAGGAGCAACTCCAGCTTCGCCTGGTGAGGAGAAAACCCCGCCTGGCTTCTTTCTTCCCTCTCTTAGCTATGATTCAGAGTGGCAGTGCGTGCAATAGCTGAAATCCAACAGGATGAAAATCATTGTCCTGTAATCTGTGTTACGAGTTGAAAGCTTGGAGACTTTACTGGCTTCCTCTGGACTTGGGGGGTGGGGGAGTGTAATCTGAACAGGTGCTCAGCTGGGCCCCCCACTCTTCGCCCCGCGAAGCTCGTTACTGTTACTGGGGATGAAATAGGGATCAGATTTCTGCATCTAATGGAACTACCCATGTTTTTTCCATATGTCTAAACATCTGTTTGAAAGAATCAAAAGTACTGTCTTTGGAGGTGTACGCTATGGCTAACCATTCTCGTATTTTGATGACTTTCTAACTCAAAGAATGGCTTTCCAATCTTTTTTTTTTTTTCAGTTGAAAACATGTTGCAGGGAGTGATCAGAATAAAATTTTTTTTGGAAGTCCCAGCCCAAGGATGACTAAGGAATAAAATGGAGTGTCCTCCACAGAGAAGTCCTGTGCAGGAATATGGTTAAAGGGTCTGGCGGCGGGCCGGGGAAGAATTACATGACAATGGCATTATACAGGCCGCCCTCAACTGAGCTATTAGGAGATCCCATAAGATGAAGAGTTAGGGAATGCTTACAGCCCAACCTTGCTAAGCCGCCTGGGAAGGGACTTTTTAATCCACTGAAGGACCGCCTGAAATAGAGCGAGGAATGGTGGCAGGGTTCCACCCAAGGCGTGTGATTCCTTCAATGTGAATCAAGAGGTTCTCTTTCTCATCTGATCCCAACAGGTCAAAGTCAGGCCAAAGAGCTGAGATGCCCTGGCTTCTCAGAAAGGGCCATAAACTTGTTCTATTTAGATGGGACTCGGAGCTTTATAGGATTAGGTCTGCCTGGGCCTGGCTGCTAACAGTGCTCCCTCCCTAGCCGAACAACTCTTAGAAATTGTACAAATATAGCCTCACCCTTATCTCCCTTTCTATTTGATAAACCTTGAAGTAACGCCGTCCTTAGTTAACCCCCCAGAGGATATGAACTTGAGGTTATTTTTCTGGAGGCAAATCTAACCCAAAGTTTCATTTGGTCGCCAAAATTTAATGATCAGAAATTTCCCGCGAAAGTTCAGATCTGTACCTCCTTTTGAATGAAACGACAAAGCCTGACAAGGGTGGACCCCACGGCCACCAACGGGTGGCTGAAGAGTAGCTGCTTCCCTGAGAGGAGGCACGCACGCTGCTGTGCCCCATTCCCCACCACCCCCTATTGCTCCCTGACATTTGGCCAATTCAGTCATTTCCTTTCCTTGCCTGGCTCCCATGAGTTTGTCAGTGTGTGAGCCTGTTTCTCTGGTCTCTCCTTTGGGTCTCTCCGCAGTGCACTGCTTCTGCAGACATGCAGGTTGCTACTGTGGGAGTGAGAAATAAATGCTTACAAGCCAGCACTGGCCAAGCCTCTGGTGATGGCGCAGGCGGTCCTGTGCCATTCCATGGGCCTGAGAGTTAGAAAGTCCAGGACCTTGTTTCTGAGCTCCAGGTTCATATGTCCAACTGCCTACTTGATATCTTCCCTTGAACACCTTGCAAGCCCTTCCTGTACCCCAAACTGAACTCATCATCCTCTGCTAGGAAAATGACTTCTTTCCCACGTGGCATATGACACCACCCTCTACCCAGGGGCTCCCTCCCCTCCCCCTTCAAAGCCAGCACCAAAACCTGAAGATCACACCACATTATCCATCCCCTCCTCTCCCACTGCCACCTTCTCACCCTAACCACCTGACCTCTCACTGGCACTGCCACAGCCTATTGGATCCATCTCCCTATTTCCTCCCTTAGCCCTTCTAGCCCGCTCCCTTGACAAACATTTAGTGATCCTAAAAATATTAAATCAGAATCACTTCCTCCCCTATTCAACACTCGCCACCGCCTTCCTCTTGCCTTGGAATAAAACCCTAGCTCTTTGCCTTGGCTTATGAGCCTTGCCGTGTCCTAACACTGCCAACCTATCACCCTCCTAACTAAACACAAGTGTCACTGGCCCTCCCTTCACTCAGACACACCAAGTTCTTCCCTGCCTCAGGACCTTTGCACGTGCTGTGCTCTGTACATGAAACACTCTCCCACCGCCACCAAAAGAGACAGCAAGACAGGGAGAGGATGAGCATCGTTCCTTTCTTTGTTGGCTTTGTCACTGGCTCCAGGTCCCCGTTGGTAAGTCACCTCCTCAGCAAGACCCTCCCTCTAAAGCAGGTCTTCCAACTGCTCCCTTGGCATGGTTTGCTTTGCTGTAGCCATTACCCCCCAAGTTGTGAATCCAACAGGCGAGCTACATATCAGCTACCACGTTTTACGTAAGAGTCCATGTGTCAGTCCAGGTTGCCCTGGTCTGGCCTCCCTGACCCACCTACATCTCAGCAGCCATCACAACAGTACATCTCAGGATGCTTATCCTGGACTGCTTTGCACCTTCAGTGCACCCTGAGCTCCATCGGGGCAGGAACTATGTCCCCCTCACCTATCATTATATTACTGGCGCCTAGCACAGTGCCTGGCACACAGCAGGTCCTCAACAAAATATTCGCCAAATGAATGAATCATGAGATGTGAACAGCATTTAAGGTTTGGAACAAACTTTCTTCTAAGACCAAGTGACATTCAGGAGAGAGAGAGGGAAATAAAAAAACAAAAAACAAAAACACAGCTGAAACGTGGCATATGTTTAAGATGTTAAATTTTGTATTTAAAGGGAGAAAATGAAATGGGTTTGTACCTCTTTTATTTTTGATATAAAGAACAGGGTAAAACCACGAGGCGTGCAGAAAAAGAATTAGGTTGTATAGTGTGGCAAATAAAAAAGAAAAGGGTGGGGACCAATAATTGAGAAGGGGAAAGGGAGCCTCAGTACAGTACAGAAATAGAAACAGATGGTGAGATAAAGAGAGACAGAGATCAAGAGAGAAGCCAGCAGAAGCTTCTAGGCAGTGTACTAACCTGGGCTTCACTACTTTGCTGGGAACAAAGGGGCGCCCTCCAGATTTCGAAAGAGGTTTTCGCACCTACTTAAAGGTTAAGAGCACTTGTCCTCTCAAGGTCCCCTCTTTCCTTCATTTTTCAAAGAAACTTTTTTTACAAACTGACTTCCGGTGCTAAAATGTAGGGGTTAGCATATTTCATTTTGAAAAGAATACAAACCATTCAAATGATTTTTTTTTAAAAAATGCTTCACTTTGTGTCTTTTGAGGATATGGCTGCAAATTTTTTAAGTCGTACATTGAGTTTTCAAAGTTACAAGCAAGAGGAGGATGGACCCTTGGGGGCTGTTGGAAGGAGGGGTGTGAACTTCAAGTGCAGTATAGCTGGTGTCTTTTGAATTGCACATGCCACCCATTCTATTCTCTGGAACTTTCCATGGCCCCAGCCTCTGGTGAATGGGTGAGCAGGCCTAGCTGCACATGGCCTGACCTCTCTGACTAAGCTAACTGGACCAGGGGGTGATACCCTCCCTGCCCACGAACAATTAGATCTCCCTGAGAATCAGGATTTGGGCTCCGATGAGCTGGTGAAGGGGATGGCATTGGGATAATATAAAAAAATTCATAGGCAGGAGGTGTGGGCATTCTTCCACCAGGCTTTCTTTGCCTGGTGAGAGTGAGGAGGCAGGGAAAGCTGGCCCGCAGAAGATCAGGAAAGTGGTGTAGTAGGTTGAGCCAGACAGCTGTGTCCAGGTCCCAAGTCCACCACTCAATAGCTATAACCTTGAACACGTCACTTGACATCTCCTTGACCTAACTGGAACCTGCTCCATAGGGCAATTTGAGGATTAAATAAGTTAACACATACAGCAACTGGAACAGGGTCTGACACGTGATAAATGCTGATGACGTGTTAACTATTATCATCTTGCTAAACTGTAAGCTCACAAAGGTGAGGATGTCTAGCTATTGTGTTCATACTATCTCAGAATCTAGAACCATGCCTGGTACACAGCAGCACTATGTGATCAGAGAAGGAAGAAGTCCTAAAAGGTAGAGACCACGGACAGAGCCTCCTCACTCTACTCCTTATCTCAGATCCTACCCCCAAAAGGAGCAATCAGAGTGAGGTCTTATGAAAACGTAAATCAGTTTATGTTTCTTTCCGGCTTTTCAAGTGTCAGGATAAAAGCCAAACTCACCCCCATGGCTGCCCAGGCCCTGCATGGCCTGATCCCTTCCTGCCTCTTTCCCCTCCCCCTCTGGCCCTTCACACTCCAGTTCCATGGGCCTCCTTCAGGTCCTCTGATGTAGTTCCTTCTGCCACTGGACATTTGCACACGCTGCTCCCCCCAGGTTTCCTCAGCTCTAGTCTCTTCCTCGGGAAAATCTTAACAGATGCCCTGCACCCATCTACATAGGCTCCTCCCTTTTATATGCCCAGAGCCACTTCCTGCCACTTGCCACCATTTGTAATTTTATCATTTGCACTATTAGTCCATAACTCTTTCCCACTAGACCATGAGCTCCATGCAGAAAGAGGTCATAACCTTTCTATTCTTCATTACATTTCAGTATATATTTCAGTATCAAGCACAGTATATGACAAAAAGTACCCAACAAAAACTTGCAGATTCACTTATTGAATGGATTCACTGAGCAAAGAAGTAACTTGAGCCATGAATTCCCAAGCCCAGGTTCATTTTGAGCTGAATCTCCTGGCCTCATTTTCTGCAATAGCCCAGTAGCCTCCTCATACAATCCCCTCTTTCTAATCTGCTTTGAATGAGTTTCTCTAATACTACCAAAGGCTGGGTCCAACACACAGACTAACACCATCCTCCAAGCCAGGAGGGTCTCATCCCAGAATAGGTAAGCCTTTAGCGGAAGATAACAAAATCCAGAGTCTCTACAGTGTCCTGTATATATTATCATGACAATGTCAAAATACAGTCAACAATTACTAGACATGCAAAGAAAGAGAAAAATGTGACTCATGGTCAAGGAAAAGGAGCAATGAATAAAAACAAATCCCAAGAAGGCTGTGACATCAGATTTAGAAAAAAACAACTGCCAGGATTTATCAGTTCCTAATGTAAAAGTCCCTAACCACACATACACATCCAAAGCACCTGTGGAGATTTTGGGGTTTTGGTTTGTTTGCTTGTTGTCTAAACTCTATTCATGCCATGTAGCTTATAATTAAGTCATTTCAGGGGATGCTCAAGAATCTATATTTTTAACAACTACTCTAAGGGTTCTGATGTGTGCTGCATCAGAGTCTCATCATAGAATTCTCACTTTAAGGCAAATACAAAAAATGTTAAATTAATTTAAATGCATTGAAGGTCTGGTTGAGTTGATTGGTAGGTAATAGTCAGCGTTGCTGATTAATTAAACTATACAATAAAGAAAATTTCAATTCTAATTATTTTTGAGAAAAAAAATACTTCTCTACTTATAAAAAAAAAAATCTGAGGTTGAATTAAAAGCCACAGACATAAAAGATGACTATTAAGAAAAAACAGAAGGAAATGCAAAAAAAAATCAGAGTACAAACTGTTATAACGTCAAATATATAAATGTACATAGACAATGCCATGTTTGTGAATAGAAAAAAAGGCAACAGGAAATATATCAAAATGCTAATAATAGTTATTTTAGGTAGTTTGACTATAGTTTTAATTTTTCCTGCTTTTCCATATTTTGCAAGAGTACATTGATTTTCCTCTATAAACTCTCATCTGAAATTTAAACACAAAATGATGGTTTCAGAAACCTTCTGTCCATGCACACATGTCTGCAAAATTCGAGCCGTTTCTCCACCAGAAAGAGAAGGGAAGAGTGAGCATGAATATCCTTTCTATCCTTATCCAGCTCAAAAAGACTTTCTTCTCTGGCTTCTCCGTAGCTGGATTAGTTTCAGATAATAACTCCATCTTGAATTGCCCATCCCTCAGAGGAGTAAAAGGCTGAGTCACATACCTCAACCTAACAAGCCACAGGCAGTGGCTTAGCAGAAGTGAATCACCTAGTAACAAATAGGGAACACAAAATAAAAAGAAGCCAAGTCCTTACCTGAACCACAGGGTGGCCACCGGTTGGGGCTTTGACAGCCCCTCGGCTGCCTTCTGTCTCATAGTGGGCCCGGTGGTGTGGCTTGGGCTGCACCTCAATCCGCAGCTCATAGGATCCTGACTGGTGGGAGAGCGGCCACTCGAGTGGAGGGAGAGATGCAGTCACTGGGATACTGAAGAAGGAAACAGAATCAGTAGTGTGTACAATAAATCAGAATCGGTCAACCTGTACAATAAACATAAATGGCCCCTTTTCTGAAAATCACGTGCCCAGTGGGCATATGAATAAAATGCTGGCTGTTACAGGGCACATTTCTCACACATGATAGGTAGGGCTCTTCACAAGATAGACATCTTTTTCTTTGCTTTCTCTTCCATCTGGATGGAGATAGTGGGACTGACACCTGAATTAATGAAGCTAATTTCATTATATATTAGTTCCAGCATGTTGCTAACTGCTATAACTTTTTTTCCTCTGGGAATTTAGAAGAGTGTCACCTCCTACCTCTAAAAAAAAAAAAAAAAAAAACCATATCCAGGATGTTTTCTATTTCCAGAGGTGTCTGTGTAGAAGAAGAAACACCAACGTGGAAATCAGGAACCCCACATGTGTCACTAACATGCCATGTGACTTTAGGCAAGCAACTTCCCTTTCTTATCTCAGTCTCCTATAATCACATAACAAATGGTCTAGATGGCATCTGAGAGCTGTTTTGGCTCTTATCCCTCTCTGTCTGATGATCTCAATTCAAAGTAAATTTTAGGGAGAGCGCATTTCCAGTCACAGTTACTACTTATCATGTCAAGTGCAGAACATCCAACCATAGAGAGGTGTCTGCTTTTGGTACGGGCAAGCCAAACCAATCAGACCCCCTAATATAAAGTCAAGAGTGAAGGTCAAAAGCATGACTAGAGTTACACACCCAAGTCCCAGCTCCACCTCTAACCACCTGTGTGACTTTGAGCAAAAGCATCTACTTCCCTAGGCCTTAGTTTCCTCAACTGTGAAATGGGGATACTGAGAATCTAAAAAGAGCATAGCACAATAGGTGCTCAAAAAATATTAGGTGTAATTTTTTTCCCTACACATACTGTATACTTTAAATCATTATTTCCTGTAGACGACCTGACTTGGTTACGATATTAGATTTACAGGCCATTACATCTGAAGTCATAAGATCTTTGAAGGCATGCCATTAAGTTTTATTTTATTATAGAATCTCAACCTTATTCAGTACACACAACGAGTACTTGATATGTGGCTAGAAGTGTGTCATTTAAGAATTGACTGAGGTCTGGAAGTGCTATGTAGACCATTTGTTCAGAGCTTCAGAGAAACCTAAAGACATTTTCCCAGAGTCACAGAGCAAGGCACTGCCAAGGCTCCAACCTACATCCCTTGACTCCTAGTCCAGTGCTCATACACATCTGTACTGCCTCTTATCTTACTAATTTACTTAAAATAGTTCCCCCAAAAAAATCTCATTTGTGGAATGACTCTAGAATAATGTCTGACATTTGAGATGTTCTCATGAATATTCAGTGGCTGGGGATGGATAGATGAATGGATGGATGGATGGATGGATGGATGGATGGATGGATGGATGGATGGATGAATGGATGGATGGATAAATGAATGAACGAATGAATAAATGAGCAGTTTTATTTCAAAGAACCCCTGCATATTCAATGTCACTTTGAAGTTCAAATGCATGGATTTGTGTCACTATGTCCTGATTTTTCACATATGGCAGAAATCATTAATCCAATCAGCATATTCTTTCTCACTAAGCCCAGAGCTGCTAGAAACTGATATTATCAACTGGACTTAGTTAAGCATTTGCAATGAAGCTGGTTCCATCCTTTTACTATCATAGCAATATCTAAGGGGGAATGGAAGAGGATGGCACCCCCAAAACTCCATCAGTGCCAGAGTCCAACTTGAATTTATAATCCCACTTAAAATTATATCCTCACTATGCAAGAAAATTTCCATTCCTTCTTTCCAACCACACTGCCTCCAAAAGCCCCTCTTATACTGAAGTCTTAGAGTGCCCAAAGTGCCTTTATTTCTACCTTAGCTACAGTGCCAATGTGCCTTCAAGTTCCTGCCTGCAGCCAAGGTGCCATCGGTGTTAAATACTCTTCCTCTTATCATCTTCGCAAGTTAAATTTTTTTTAAGTTTGTAAAATAAGGCTCATAAAAAAAAAAATCCCTCCACCCCTGTATCTTTTGTAGCATCAAAAAATTTATTAAGTAGAAGATTCAGTGGGTTATCCCTAAGTATCAACTTCTAAGTTTGTTTATTCTGGAATCAGTCTTTGACAACTGAAATACAATCTTAGGAATCAGACCATTGGAGCCAGTCTGAAATCCTGCATTTGAATTCCAGCCTTCTTGCTGAGCTGTCCACACAACCTGAGATAAATACTATCCTGAAACTTCCGTGAATGGCCCCTCCTTTCGATTTGCAATACATTCCTATAGAAATGTATTGCAAATACCTCATTGGCTGGCACAAACTGGCACGTGGTGGGGACTAAAGGACTCTAATACATTAGAACCTCTCAGATCAAACCACAGGCTGAAGAAAAAAGGATTATAGAAACAATAATGTCTCCGATAATTGTACCTCAACCATATTTTATATTAATGTTCCTCTCCACTCCCAATCACTACATAAGTCGTGTTTTGGAGATTGAGATGTAGCCAAAAGAGCAAGGAGTCAGGAATCTTGAACTCTAATTTCCAACTCAGTCATTAACTGGCTGGGTGCTCGTGGGCATGCCACTTCACCTCTCTAAGCCCAGATGTGTCAACCTATGCCAGGGGTTGGTCCTCATCAGTATTTCCTAAGGTGGCTCTCTGAAACGTTTGTCACAAAACGCAGAGCTCTGTGGCCCAACAGTCTTTTTTTGTTTGTTTAAAGATTTTATTGGGGAATTGGGGAAGGGGAACAGACAAGTTGCTGTCTTTTTGTTCCTCAATCTAGTTGCAAAGGACTTTGCTTCACTGGCCCATGTGGTATCATCATTGCACTCTTCCTGGATGAGGCAGATGGGTCGCCGACCTCTGGATGGTCGCTCACCATGGCTCTTGGCAGCTCACGCTGGCTGCCGGCCGCTCACGCTGGCTGCCGGCCACTCACTGTAGCCTATGGCAGCCCACTGCAGCAGGGGCTGCAGCCTACACCGTCGCCGGGGCTCATGCAGCCCAGCTCCAGGTGGAGCTGTTGTTCACCATCTTAGCTGTAGAGGGCAGTGTCACTGGCCCTCATATGTGGGATCCGAACTGGGGCCGCTGGTGTCCCAAGCCAGCTCTTAACCAATGCGTCACTCGTCCGGCCCAGAAACTCCTTTTCTTAAGGAACCCTGATTGACCTACTGTGCCACTAGTGTTCTCAGAATGTGCTTTGGAGGAAATATCAGACTAGGAGTTCATTTGGGTCCATCTCAGTCTCATGTGGGGTTAAGTCAGGCTACTCTCAACCCCACATCAATCAAAATGCTCTATCATGATCTATTTTGGTATTCAACATTTTATTTGAAATCAAACAAACAAAAAGGCCTCCATTTGCAAACAACACTTTGAAAATCATTGGGATAATGGTAATAGCATAAGGTTTCAGATTCTTCATCTAACAGAACAGACTGAATAATATCTGCTCCTAGCCATTGTGTGCCTCCTTTTCCTTATCCCCAAATGAAGACAAAAATAATACCAAATCGGGTTTATGTGATAATGAAATAAAATAATACACACAGGGTACTTAGAATTGTGCCTCGCACATAGCAAGCAACCTTAAATACTGGTGATTATTATTGCCACTATCGTGACTCTGAAGGTTACTGGGAGTGCAATCTCCTAGCACAAGCTTATCAATGAGGAAGCAACTAAAATGTCTCCTCTATAAGAAGATTTCCCTATACCAGTGAAAGCTGCACCTTTTTTGAGCTCTTGCTTTGTGCAGGTTCTATGCCAAGAGTTTGACACACATAATCTCACCTAATCTTTGGAAAAAACACCATGAGATAGATACTTCTTGTTATCCCCATCTCACCCAGAGAATGAACCAAGGCCCAGAAAGGTGCTCAGAGAGAAAGAAGGTCCTGATTGATTAGTGATGTCTGCTCTGGGCAGGGCACAAAAATGTGCTCAGAAAAAAAAGAGAGCCCTGGTTGATTAGCAGTGTCTGCGCTGGGCATGGCATCAGAAAGGTGTTCAATGAGAAAGATGGCCCCATATGATTAGTGATGTCTATTATGGGCACAGTTGGATGGCAGCACCCAAGATGCCCATGTTCACACAGCCAGTGAATGGTGGAGCCAGGGGTCAAATCCAATCCTGAGAGAGCCTAGAGCCTACATGCTGCTGTCTACATCTCTTCAGCTCGCCAAGATTTTAAGCTTCTTGAGGATTATGGCTCGCACATTTTTGGGGGTCCTCCCATATCACTGATTGCAGCCATGAGATACATAGCAGATGCCAACAAATACCAATTCCTCTTATAATAAGACAGCAAATTGCATGTGCTAAGGCTTGCTCTGTGCTTATGAGAATGTAACCTCCATGACGGCAGACATTTTTGCTCATTTTGTTCACCACTGTCTCTCCAACACCTGTAACAGTAGGTGTTTGATAAATAATTGTTGAATGAATGAATGAATGGATGAATGAGCGAGCCAGGTGCCATGTGAGTCTCATATTCACCCTATGACTGCATCTTCGTAACCACTACCCAGTAAATCAGGTAACCTTACACCCATTTTACAGAGAAAGACACTGTGGCTTAGAGATTTTAACTTCCTTCTCAGGGTCTCACAGCCAGTAAATGGAGAGTGAGGATTTAAATCCAGCCTAGCCAATTGTGAATCCCATGCTCATAACCAGAAAACCTTCTCTTAACCCTAAGCCATGGAATAAACGGTTTTTAAAGCCCAACTCACCTGCAAATGGGAATCGCAGGCACCAGCTGCTTGGGCCAAGTGGGCGGCATCAGCAAGATGGACTCGGGAGCTGAGTTCCTCCTATCCTCCTGCTCGCAGGGCCCCAGGAACTCCACCGCCGGGTAGATGTGGCGGGGCAGGCCGGCCTTGGACGGGGCCGCAGACACTGGCGACGGGTCAGGGCTGGTCTTCCACATCTTGGTGGGGATCCCACAAGGCGAGTCCGCGGCAGCGAGGCTGTTCAAGGCATCCATGAGGACGGCAGAGCCAGCCTGGGGCAGATACCCAGCGGCGGGGCCGTCGTCCCGGGGCTGCGGCGAGGGGCTGCGGGAGCGCTGGGGTGAGGCTCCGGGCAGCGGGGCAACCAAGACCCCGGCGCACGAATGCCTCCGCTTGGCACCAGGAGACGAGGAGCGGGAGGCTGGACGGGGCACGGGCGAGTGGCGGCCCAGGCAGCTGTCCTCAGCGAGGCTGGTTCGAGGTGACATTATTGGCGAGGTTCTGGGGGAATAATGAGCAGGGATGTTTTGAAACTGGGGACACAGGTCGTCCGGCCCGCCGCCGTTATTGGGCGAGACGCAGGGCGAGGTGCAGGGGGAGAAGGTGTCGGAAATGAAGCTGGCAGAGGAACCGCTGCTAGCAGGGCTCAAGCAAAGCGGCTCGCGGTAGCCCTCGAAGCCGGGCACCGGCAGGGTGAACCTCGGGCTGGCAGCCACCCCTGCCAGGGTTGCCTGCTCCCCCAGGAGGCCAGTGTCTCTCACGCGGAGGGGCCCCCCTGCCTGCATCAGTTCGTGGGATGGAGTGATCTCGATCCGAGGGCTCAGGCCCGACGCCCCCACTGGCTTGGCCGGGCTCAGAAAGTTCTGGGGCCCTATCCTATCCGGCTCTCCAAACCGGCCGGGGGGCTCGCCAGAGAGACTGGGGAGGGGGCCATAGTCCAGGATATCATCAGAGTATGCAAGTCCGGAGGGTGGGCAGACGACCTTATGTGCATTCGGTTCTTCTGGAAAGAGAAGGGGGGAGGGAGGGGTCTTTTTAAGCCTCTAAAACAGAACTCCGGATGAGAGCAATCACAGGTTGGGTTTGTCGCCTGTTATTTTATTTTTTTTAAATCCCCACCGTGCCAAACCCCAACTTGGAACCTCCTCCCCTCACCAGAAGGAAAGGGAGGCCCCTTCATCCCAGATTCCTTGAAGAGTGAGATCCAAGCCGAAGGGTTTTAGGCCAGGTGAACTCAGCACAGCTGCGCCAAGCTGGGCAGCATTGGCCGGAGGCCTGGATGACCTCTGGGCTAACGGCTTCCACACCTTTATCCAAATGGGACCCTCAGAAGAAATGCATTTGATTTCACATCCTAGTTCACACCATCCTATCCCCTCATGGCTGAAACCAAAAGCTTCACAAACCAAAATACTTACCCTGCCAAATATGAAACCCTCTCATCTTCCCTCCTATCTGGGCTGACGGTGTTTAAATGCTCGTCACAGCCCATGAAATAGATTTCCTGTCCCACCAGTTGTGATCCGCAGTTTGGAAAACACGGACCTGGGCCCACCTCATCATCCTACATGCCTCTGACACAGACGCAAGATGCAGAGGGAGGCTGCCCCGGCCTGAGTCCGCGGGCCTCTGGCTTCAAACCCCATATGTTCATGCCAGAGTGTAACAAGTGGCTTAATCCAGAACCAGGACTTCTGACTCAGGTCTCCTCTTGTGTCATTTTACAGATGAGAAGACTGAGGCCCCAGGACGGGAAGAGATTCACCTAAAGATGGAATTCGCAGGATCAGAAATCCCACAGACAAGCCACTTGACCCCCGAAAGGCAAGGCCCTGGCTATACAGAGTCTCTTAAACTATCAAACCCAGGGGATGCAGTGAACGTCCCAATTTTTTCTTTAATCGTGGCCATCTAGCCCAGGTTCTGCTGTCACCTCAAAAGGCCCCACGGCTGCAGACTGGAATTAGTGAGGGAACCAGCTATCCATCCCCACTATCCCTCACTCCCCTCCTCCTTCAATCGCCCCAGCTCAGTGGAGGCCCCTCCCCCTTCGCTGTCGTTACTTGATTCGGCCTTGACTCCTCTCTCTCATGCTCTATGTCCAGTCCATCAGAAAATCCTGACCACTCTACTGTTAGATATAAACCAAATTCATGGGTCATCCCCTCTCCACTACAACTACCCTGGTCCAAGCCACCGTCCTCTCCCACCTGGGCCACTGCAGTCACCTCTTCCCTGGTCTCCCCATCTCCTGCCCTCTATGGGTTGTTCTCCACACAGCAGTCTTGAAATGGGCATTTGTGAAATCCACTTTAAAGACTTCCCCCTGACACTTCAGATGTGATATAAAGTCCTTAACACACTTGTCCTGGACCACCTTCATTATTCTTCAATCTGAGTCTGCTTCTGAATTCTTGAGTGCTGTTCTCTCTGCCTGGAAACTCTCCCCCAAGATCTCCACCTGGCTGCTTCCCTTAACTTCATCATGTGTCTGCCCAGTCAGCCCCTCCTTAGACTATCCCATCAAAAAGATCCTTTCCTGGGCTGGCCGAGTGGTGCGGTGGTTAAGAGCTGGCTTGGGACGCCAGCAGCCGTGGTTCGGATCCCACATATGAGGGCCAGTGACACGGCCCTCAAAAAAAAAAAAACATCTTTTCCATCCCTGCCACAGGGTCACTCTCTACCCCTTTTCCCTGCCATCTTTTTTCTCCATCAACACCAGTTACCAGCTCATATCACATCAGATATGTAGGAAATCTCATCCCACTAGATCAGTGGCAGGCAAACTACAGCCCATGAGCCAAATCTGGCCCACAGACTGTGTTTCTAAATAAAGTTTTATTGGAACACAGCCACTCCTAGTTATTTACATATGGTCTGTAGCTTGCTTTTGCACTACAACAGCAGAGTTGGTAGTTGTGACAGAAACTGTGTAGCCCATAAAGCCTAAAATATCTACTATCTGTCCCTTTACAGAAATTTGAGACCCCTGCACTCAACTCCATGCTCCACCAAGGTTGAAACCGTGTCTATAGTGGTTCAGCATTGTTTGCCAAGCACCTAGCACAGGCACTTGTAGGCCATCTATAAACATTTGTTGAGTGACTAATATGCAAAAGAAAGTATCATGTCTGAGGCTCTGTCCTAAAGCTGTGTGACCAGCCCCTGCCTTGGGGAGTAGGGCGGCTACACAGGTGATCCTCAATCTCCTTGTTGCCCTTTCTGGGCCACCCTGGGATATGTGCTGTCTGGTTTAGTTGAGCTGATGGCACAGGGTCTAGATGGTACCCTCACCCCAGGTGAGAGCCCAGAAATGGCTTCCCACAGCCCTTGAGGTAAAGTTAAACAGCCTCAAGTAGACCAGCCTGTCTGGGCCCTACCTGTTCCTCTAGCCTCACCTGTCTCTAGTCTCTTATCTCTTTCTGGATTCCAGCCAAACTGGCTGTCCTGCTCATAGAAAGCACCAAGCTCCTCTCTGCCTCACCAGCTTTGCACTTACTGTTCCCTCTGCCTCAAGTGCTCCCCCCCCCCATACCTAGGCCCCTTCTCTACATCACTAAAGCCACTCGTTCCCTCCAGCTAAAGCGCCATGTGCTCTGGAAGGCCTCCTGGCCTCCTTGACTCCATCCGACCCCACTCCCACTTCCCTGATCTACTCCATGCACTTCTCAGAGTTCCAGTAAAGTAATTCTGAAGTTACTTGGCTACTATCAGCTTCTCCCACAGCCTCCAGCCCCACCTCCAACAATCAGTCAATTCCATGAGGACTCTCTCCCTCCCCACTGTGTTCCTGACATCTGGATAGAACCTGCCACAAAGCGGGCCCTAAAAACATATTTGTTGGTTGGCTAAATAAACAAATAAAGCGAGTTCAGAGAAGTCCGTGGGAAATTACTTAAACTACTCCTTAAAGATGCTAATATCCAACCCAAAAGGTAGGAAGAGACAACCTCAAGAGAAGATAATTTGGTAATAACGTATTAAAATTCCCAACACATGTGGAACCAAGCAGTGTCACTTTTAGAAATGTATCCTGAAGATATACTCTCATATGTGTAAAATGAAGTGTGCATAAGATTAGTTAGTACTGCCTTGTTTGTAATCCCAAAAGACGGGAAGCAACCTAATGTCCATCACTTGGGGATAGGTTAAATTCTGGTTCGTTCGTACAATGGGATACCATACAGTTCTTAAAAAGGGTTGAAAAAGTTCTTTCTGCATGGATACAGAATGACCACAAGATTTAGCGTTAAAGGAAAACAGATGCATACAATATATATAGTATAAAAACAGAGGGTGAGAGAATGTGTGTACACACACACACACACACACACACACACAAACACAAATGCTTTCTCTGAAAGTTACAGGTAACAGTGACTTCCTCCAAAGAGGGAGACTAAATAATTAGGGGGCAGTGGTACGGCAGAATAGAGACTGATTTCTCTATTACGTTGGGAAAAGAAACATAATTCCCAAAAGAAACAGGTGTTCATTTTACTTTAAAGGTGGTGGTAGAGGGTGACATAACATGATCTATTATCATGGCACTCTGGTTTAGGAAGCAGGAAATTGAGACCCACTCCTACACTGCCACTAACTAGCTGTGTGACCTTGGAAAAGTCCCACACCCAACCAACTCTACGTCTCAACCTTTTCATTTATAACAGGGTGCTGTTAAACTGGGGCAGTCTCCTTGGTTGCTTCCGGCTGTGAAAATCCTTTGATTTTTCTAGCTAGCGCCTGTAGGGTCTAGAGTTCCTGTAAAGCTACAAGTCAATAAAAATTTGTATTCAGGCATGCAAGCACATACACACACATGCACATGCACACATACACACACACCTTCCGGGCAGGTAAGAGAGCGTAGATTTTTAGTCTAGAAAGAGATTAACGTCAAATCCATAGCAAAATTCTGATAATCCACTACCCTGCGAACCAGCAAAACAAAACACCAAAAGTCTCTTAGCAAAAATTCCAGCCTTATCAGAAAACCTGCATTACATCTTATCAGAAACACCCCACGTCAGGCCTGTGAAAAGTCACAGAGCCCCGCCATGCAAACACAGATCCCTTTGGCAGCAGCTAAAACCAGAAAAGGCTGCTGTGCTGAGCAAAAGCTTTTAAAGCATTTACATTGGTTTTAATTAGCCCAAGCAGCAGACTTTCTATTTCCTTCCCCCAAGATTTTGAAAGTTTAACAGCTAGCAGGGAAAATGAAGGTAATTTATAATCATTTACTTCCCAGTCCTCTGGGTATTTGACAGTAAATCTCAAACAAACGGCTCATCACTGAAATATTTCCCTAAGTAGCTAGAATCCTTCTCTGTTCTCCTTAAACAACTGCCCGCCTCGCAGACAGCTCTCTTAAAGTCGTCGCAATGCCCACACAGCACTGGGCAAAATTACTTTCATCTCAGCAAATCTTCTCAGAAAGATTGCCAAAAAACTTGCTTTTTTTTTTTTCCTATTAACCACTTGCCTGATTTTTTATATATCCAGAATATATAACTGGTAAATATTATTTACTTAATATTTCTATTTAAATCCATTCACATATTACTTTAATGTTTCGGGTTTTTTTGTTGTTGTTTTTTTTTTTTTTTTTTTAGTTAAAGGGAAACTTGACGCCACTACCACAAATGGAAAATCAGTGTCACCTCCATAAATAGAAGGTAGGGTAAAAATACAATAAAAATAAAAGTTACTAAATTCAAGCGAGACACTGTGGGCCAGCCAAAGGCTCTGAGCCTGGGGCCCACTCTTTCTCCCCTCCTCAATGCTCTTTCTTTATTGAGGTGTAACTTATATAGACAGGCTAGGAGTATAGAGCTTGATGAGTTTTGCCAAGTGTTATACACCTTTCTAACCACCCCCACAACCAAGATGTAGCACATTTCCATGACCCCAGAAGGCCTACCTTTTTTGTTTTTTTTATTTGTTTTTTTTTTTTTTTGAGGGCAGTGTCACTGGCCCTCATATGTGGGACCGAACCGGGGCCGCTGGCTTCCCAAGCCAGCACTTAACCACAGCGCCACTCAGCCGGCCCAAAGGCCTGTCTGTTTTAAGGCTGGAGGTGGGAGGAAGGCACGGCAAGTATCAGAGAGAAAGGTGTTAAAGACACAGGCGCACTTAACAGAGACTTCTCCCCTTCTGACTAGTTCCAAGAGAAGTAGCACTCAAGGAAGATAGTTCTCATCTGCAAGGCACCCAGCAGTAGACCACGTACAACCTTCTCACCTGCCACGGGAGGTCCCTGGCCTACACTGGAGACATCAGTACTCAAAGATGAAGAGAGCGGAAACAGCCATGGGGGATTCGGGGGGTTGCTGCTTTAGGTCCTCTGTGCCTACACGGCTTTGCACATACTGTTTCCCTTGCCCAGAACTCCCTTCCACACCCCCGTCCTCACTTCACTTAGCAAGCCACTATTTGCCCATCAAGATTCCAGTTGGGCCACCTCCCCCGAAGGCTCTTGCTGACTCCCCAGGCAGGGTCAGTCAGCTCTTCTGGCATATAGTGAAGTCTTATCAATTATAGATTCAACTGGTCTGTCTCCCCACTAGACTGAGCTTTTTGAAGGCAGATATAGGTTAATTATGAATTAATAATAATAATAATTACAAGAAAAGCAGCTAACATTTTGAGAACTCGTATGTCACACACTGTTGTAAGCACATTACATGCAGTGAATTATTTAGTCCTCACAACAACCTACAAGGTAGGCGCTGTTTATTCCCCTTTTACAGATGAGGAAACTGAGGCACAGAGAGATGAATTAACTTACCTGAGGTCCCACAGCTTGAATTCAGGCCTCAGAGTGCATTCAACCACTAGGCCAGGGATTCTCGGCCTCAGAACTAGTGATATCTGGAGTTAGACAACTCCCTGTTGCTGAGGGCTGGAGGCTGTTTAGCAGCATCCCTGGCATCTACCCACTAGAGGCCGGAAGCATCTCCGACCGTCTCCCAGTTGTGACAAACACAAAAACGTCTCCAGGCATTGTCAAATGTTGCCTGCGAGGCAGAGCGACCCCCAGGTGAGAACTGTGACTCTATGCCATACGGCCCGGTGCCTCACACAGGGCCTGCATCCCACAGATGCCCACGCTGTAGGGAATTTGCCCGTGAGCCATGACACGTCACGCTCACTGCTGGCCCCAGCAGGGAACTCATTTCTACGGCAGGCATCGGAAAGTTCTAATTACCACCACGGTTCCCTTCACCAAGTTCCCAGGTGCTCACCCAACATCTAGGCCCCACGAAGGTTTGGGGAGACCTCTGGCCACTCCCAGAAACTGCAGGACAAGATGGCTGGGAGGCCACTCCAGCCCCACCTCATCAAGCTGCGTGCAGTGAGATCCGGTCTCAGTCAACACACAGTGTTAGGGGACCCAAGCTCCATTGCCCCCTCCCCACCGCCCTGCCCTACTCCCCCACCGCCAGCTGTGTGACCTGGGGAACCCCGAAGTCCTCATGTATAACGTGGTGAGTGAGGTCAGTGACAAAACCAACCTGAGCTCACCTAATCCACAGAAAGCCCAGCACACACAGAATAAACCATAAATAGGGTCCATCGGTATGTCAGCATTATTATTATGGAAAGATGATCTTTTAAGTGAAAATTCTATCCTTTCTCTGCTCTCCTTGCTTTATTGTGTAAGTTGAAAGTATGACACACACACTAACCCCAAATGCCTTTAAAAGCTTTAAGAAATAAAGAGAGGACATTTTTATAAAAATAAAATGGGCAGGTCAGCAATTTGGGAATTCTTTTCACCACAGATTCTGCCAGCATTCAGGAAATATGTACAATAGGTAAAGAATGCCTCCAACATCCCCTCCATTCCATGTTTTGTACTCTTTTCCCTGGGAGCTGAACTAGCTCTTACTAAAGTGTTGGTGACTCAACGAGCTACATGCAATAACAGAAATGGTAATAGCTAACACACCCATACCATTCACTTCATACCAAGAACCACTGTAGGTATTTGATATATATTAGTGTTTGTCTCACAAGAACCCTATAAAGCAGATGATAGTTTCCTTATTTTTACAAATGGGGACAATGAGATTCAGAAAGGGTGACTCATTTGCCTAAGGTCACACAGCTTCTGAGTGGCGGAGCTGGGATTCAGTCTCAGGCAGCCAGGCCCTCTACCCCCACAACCATTATTCTACCCTGCTTCTCATGAAAGGGGCTATTTCCTAGATGGTGACACCTGAACCCCAACACAGGGAAATGAGGTGCCCCCCAGAATAGAAACTGCTCTGGGGGCCCTATCAGGAAGAAGTTACCCCAACAACTAAAGACACTGGTTCCTTTCTTCTGGAACATTCATAGTCCCTCCATAGCCCCGGGATTGAGTCAATGCTTATTTTAAAAATCAGACTCAGGCCACAGGTAGTCTCTGCCAGCACCTCTCCTCCTGAGACCTCCTGTGGCCTGTTCCTCACCCTCGGGGACACACAGCCAAGACTGAGGCAGCGGTTCAGAGCCAACCCAACAGCCAACAGATCGCTTTTGAAAAAAGGAACAGCAAGAGAACATCTTCTCTGCCTGGAACTACAGGCAGGTGGAATTTTCAGGAAGCAGAATATAGAGTGACCAAAATAGAAACCCAGCTAGGGAACCTACATGAGGCGTCTGTCCTTTGGCAGGGAAGGGGACAACATGAACTGGTGCTTGAAGGACTGGAACCGGGGCACGGCCTGGAGGCCAGACGCCTGTCAAATCAGCAGCAGGGCCCCTGAGCTGCAGTCCATCTTCGTCTGAGGTGATGGACCCACCACTTAATGAGCTCACACCCCGAGGTGGTGTGGTTCCCAGGCCCTGGGCTTGAGACATCACAGTCTGTTGCCATGACAGCGCCTAGCATGCCACAACCTGGACCGCACATGTGCAGCGGGCAGAAAGCAGAGACGACGGAGGGAAGAAATCTTGCCTCCCACCATCCTGATTAGTCTTGGAACTTCCTGCGCATTCAGGGCTGCGAGGAGTCGCCAAAGGGAGCAAGAAGGTGGATGCATTTTTCATCTGGCAGCTTGCACCACCTATCAGAAAAAAACTCCTTTGAAAAGCTACAGGTCGCCTTCAAGTGACAAATTCAAGGTGCAGCAAACTTTCCAAAGGTCTCCTGTGCACACACGCAGAATGGTGATTGGATTCCCCATCAATGAATCGTGTGTATTAATAATGGTGGAGAATCAGGTTGTCACTCTCGTCATTCAGAGATGACACATGCAGACGCAGGGCATGAAAGGTGAGAAATTCCATCCCGACAAGTCAAGTCCAAAAATGCCAGAAAGGGGTGGGAGGCAGCTTACCACCCTGTCTCATCAACGTGGAACCACTGGAAAAAGCCACCGCGAACACTCTCTTTGCTGACCTTGCCCCCACGGAAAGCAGCCATCTGCCTTCACCAGACTGGGCAGAACGAAGGGCTTGGTCCTGCTTCCCAGGCAGCGTGCCATGAGGCCAGGCGCCTGGGACACAGGACTTGGGACAATTTGCAAGCAATGAGCCTCACAGACTGGCTGCTGGCATGGCTGCTTGCAAAAACACACGCAGCCACCACTGACACGTATTCCTTTTGGAGAAGCGTGGAGAAATGCATGGAACCTACAACCCACATGCCTCCAGGTCAGCGTTCGGACGGCGGCCGCAGGACCCAGGCATCTAGCAGATGCCGGGTCTCATCTCCAACCTCAAAGTGGGATGGAAAGCGCCACCTCTTACTGGTTTAAAGTCCTTCCATGGGGCCAGCCATCCTCCCTTCCAAAAGTTCAGAAACCTTCCTATTTTTATTCATTCAAATAGCTGACATGCACTGTGCCGCAGGCTTTGACATGTACTGTCTCCCTCTCTGCAGCTTCCAACCAGCCTGGGAGGCAGGTACTATCAACTCCTCTGTTACAGATGGGGAAACTGAGGCTCGGGGAGGGGGTGCAGGGATTCACCCAAAGTCACAAAAATAATCAGGGGCAGAACTGGGATTCAAATGGAGACATCCCTGAAATACAGTAAAATGCACCAATATTAAATGTACATCGCGCGCCCTTTTACATGTGTGCGCACCTGTATATCCACCATGCAAGACCCAGAGCGTTTCCACACCCCCAAAGGCTCCTCTGTGGCTCCAGCCGGCCAGTAACCCTCACTCAGCGCAAACCACTAGCCTAACTTCTCTCACCATAGACTTGGGTTTGCCTGCTCTTGAATGTCACCCAAATAAAATCAAACAGGATGCACATGGCATGTCTCTCACTCAAAATTACGTCTGAGATTCATCCACGTTGTGCACAACCACGGTTTCTTTTTTAAGGCTGTGTAGTATCCCATTGCATGGTTGCACCATAATTTATTTACCCGGTTACCTAGCTGCACGGCCTCCATGTTTCAAGGAGACACCACTGGAGATTAGATTTGTGACTCCGAGAGGCCCACTTCTGACAGAAGACAGTCCCTCCACATGTGTCATGCAGGGCATGGCAGACAGCAGGATGCAGACGACTTCCTCGCCAAAAGGAGAAGGGAGATCTGGTCAGAAGAATTCACCCGAAATAGACTTCAGATCAGCCTCCCTCAGAGAGAGGGCCAGCCCTGGCTAAACCCATGTCTCCACAAAAGCCTGCACAAGGGGACATGGGTCGGGGGACAGTCACCTTCCCTCCCCTCTTTTCATCCTTTAACCAACTCAGTAAAGACCTCTCACCCTCATGCCAGCACCTCAAAAATCTTCACTCCCGTGGGGTCCCCCAGCCTCCTACCCCCGAAGAGCTACTTTCCATTCTCCTTTCAGCCAATTCGAAACCCAAATGGAAACTCCTCCTTGAAGACAGAAGGGCCCCTGGAACCCTGGGCCAGAGGCGGAGATTTAAAATTAATACTTTATTGACAGACAGGTTCTTTATTTACACTTTTCCCCAGGAGCTTTCATTTTGGTGCCATGTTCCCAGGAGCTGGCACACTTAATCAGTGGCCCCTGCCAACCCTGGTCATTAATGACATTCCTCCTCTCTCCATGACAACAGAGTGATGTCACTCATTATGGATGTCAGACCTGTAGCCCACCTTCTTAGGATCACATGAAGATGAAAAGCCCCTTTCTGTAGTCTTTACAATAACTTTTACAAGCATCGAAGACAAAGTTTTGGGGGTTTTGCCCTTATTTAACATCCTCCCCCCTCTTTTGCAGGCATGCCCAAGCAGGTTTGTTTTAATAAGAACCTTTATAAATCCCCAGCTTTGCAGGCAACTTTCTTCCCTTCAGAGAGCTCACCCAGGCATGACTCAATTAAAATTCACTTGGGAAGGGCTGGCTTTTAGAAATGCATCTTAGTAACTAAAACAGGCCCCACTGAGAAAACACTCTTTCCCCAAACCTCATATTAGGACTCAGGAAAAGCAATTTCTTTGCTTTGCTTGTAGCTTACAGTCTGCTTTTGATATATTTCTTTTGCAGAAGAAAACAACAACAAAGCATTAAAAGTCCAAGGCACAGAGCTTTTAGATCTAAATCTCACTTGATAGGAAATGCAAGGGACAGAGGAACATGTCAAAAGACACCACAGGGATGCCACTGGCAAAACCCAGAATGTGGGGAAATATACAGGAAAAATGACCTTGTTTCTTCAACAAATCAATGGCAAGAAAACAGACTGATGGGGGCGTTTATAGAGTAAAAGGGCCAGAATGGCCATGTCAACCAAATACAATGTGATGGTCCTGTTTGGATCTTGGCTCAAATAAATTAATTGTAAAAAGGTATTTTTGAGATGAGCAGGAAATTTGAAGACTTGACATTTGAAAAGAAGTAATTATTCTTTTTCAGGTTTGACAATGCTATTCAAATTTTCTCAAGAGTCCTTATCTTTGAGAGCTACATACTCATCTATTTATTAATAAACTATTAGGCCATCTGGAATGTGATTTAGAGTAACCAGGACTGGGGATTTGGAGAATATGTTGGGAGAGGAATAAAGTCAGATTGGCCTTTATGTTGATAATTGTTAAAGTCTGAAAATGGGGACCTAATTATACCACTATGCTTTTCCCTATTTTGGAAAAAATTCATACTGAAAGTTCAGGGAAGAGTCAAAGGGGGTTCCTCTTGCTTTCAGGGAACCCCAAAAGTGTTGGGCTCTGCCCCATGTAGGGAAGCAGAGAGCAGCCTGTGACCCATCCCAGCGAGAGCCCCAGCATTAAGTCTCAACTTCTACGCTGGCTTCAGTTTGGGGACAATCAGCAAAAACTCAACCTCACACTAAGCCCGTGGCTATTTCCTGTGCTGGGGAGGGAGGGAGGGAGGAAAGAGGAAGTCCCTTTGTGGGGGGAAGCCACAAGGCATCCATCACACTGCACCGTCCAGGGCTGCATCTCCCTGGCCCTGTGTCTCAGGGCGTCCTATGGGGGCAGGGCAGGACACATGGAGAGGTCTTCCCTGCCTGAGACGCGGCAGTCACAGGGGCACCTCCCAGCCCTGGAGTCTGGACAACCAAGAAAGCTTTTGCAGACAGCCAGCCAAGTTCTGAGTCTGAGGCAGGGGCCAGGTGAGTTTTTTAAAGTCAGAACCAAACGTGCCAAAGTTAGACAAATTGCTGTAGTGCCAACTGAAGCCCAGAGGCCAGGGTTCCTCTCCAGGGACTGCATGGCTCTTCATTCTAGGCCATCTTGTCTTAAGGCTCAGGGTTCATCAAAGCCCGAGGCAAAGACTCGCTCTTCCTAGGAGCCAATGGCCTCAGGAGGTCAGGGGAGCTAGAAGATTTCTCAGTGTCTGTCACCACTGCCGTGCAACATTCACACAGCCTGGCAGCTGGCACACTGATCACAGCGCCTTATGGAAACCGTCAGCCTTAGAAGGTGAGTACCACCAACCTATCCCCATTTCACAGGCGAGCAAACACCGCCCAGAGAAGCGAGCTCATGGGCCCTGAGGCATACCACTACTAAGGAACTGTGTAACTTTTCATCCATTTACTTGGCAACTATTTATTGCATGTTTTCTAATGCTGGGGAATATGGCTTGGTTAAGGACACACAGCTAAGAGGCAGCTAAGTCTGAATTGCAAGCCAGGATTTTCTGATTTCAGACCTGGTGCTCTGACTTGCTGAGCCAATGGCCTCTGGAGTTGGGGGACTGCGTACCCCAGGAGGTATGCACCACAATCAACTGGGAAGCAGAAAGAAATATCAAGTTAGGAGAATTCCCATTTATATCCTGTCCTTTCCCATTTTTATTTTTGCTGTTTTATAATGAGTATACCCCGACTAGGACAGCAGTAAACATACCATTCATAATTACATAAGTAACAACTATAGGGGTGAATGTACCCCCATGCTACTGGACTTGGCCTTCATTGAAGCTGGAGTCGGTGACATTCTGGCTGAGTTGTAGTGCTGAGGGCGGGGACGCCACACTCTCAGCTGCCTGGGTCCAAGGCGTGCCCTGCCATTTACCACCGTTCGGCTCTCAGCAGAGTTCCCTGACCCAAAGAGTCTGACTTCATTGGTCCAGGTGTGACTGGAAGACGGTAAGGTGCAGCCAGGACTAAGAACCACTGGTCATAAGGCTGCACTCGTCAGATTTATTCAACCCCATCCCATGATAAGGACTAGAAAGCCTTGGGAAGCAACCCGAATACCACTGCATTAAGGTTTTAAGGGCCTCCACTCCCAATAAAAAAAAATCTAAGGCCACCTCAAAACAGAGGCCTTTTAATCTGGAAGCTGGGATGCCATGTGTTCAGTAGTGAAGACTGATTAAGGCAACTTTCTTCCTGTTTCCTTTGCCTCCCTGACAAGGCTGCTGCTCAATTCTAGGCCTCGCCGCACCTTTCCAGCTGCACCTGGAGACACTATTTGTACAGAGCAAGCTTATTAAGGCCTGTCCTTAACTGAACACAGACGACAACGTCTCTGAATGTCACATGTTAGCGAACCTGCTCGCTGAGGGTAGAGCTCTATTTTTAGTCAGCATCAAAAAAAACCCCATGATACTATATCCTAGCACCTCGTTTGTCCCTATTTGTTTACTAGGCTGTATCCCACGGAGGCCTGGGGGCCAGGCGAGGGCAGAACCATATCTAGTTCTCTCTCTACCCCCACAGGGCCTGGCACAAAACCAGTCTTCAGTGAGTGTTTGCTGAGAGAATGAGGTTTTAATTGTCTCCTGCAAATGAGTTGAGAGCAGGTGTTCCTGAGTTGAAGTGCAGGTGACATTAGGGAATGGGCGACAGCTGGGTCTGTACCGCTCCCTGAAAATGGCAGAAAGGGCAGTGGAGAGCAAAGGGGGGTTTGTGGGGCGGGGCGGGCTGTACTCATGCATAGTATGTGTGCACATGTGCCCTGATAGTGTGTGTGCAGATGGGATGTGCACCTTTCATTGGCTTTTCAAAGGCTGCAACCCGTAAGGCTGAAGGATCACTGGGACAGACTCTGAACAATAACTAGGACTGTTTTCCTTTCTGAAAGGTCCAAGTTGGTGCCACATGCATTAGCTTACCAGCAACTGAAGGAGGAATGCACCAGACCAGGCCCACTGAAGAACACCAGAAATGAGTGCTCCCCGCACATCGTCCTGCCACAGCCCAGAGAGGATATGGTACCTCTGGAGGCGACCAGGGTTTCCAATACCCATCTGTCTCTCCCAGTGTATTACAGTTGGGAGAAGTAAGAATTCATTGAACTCACAAGCAGGCACAAGGGATTACACTTCGGTCTCTCCCCTCCAAGGTGGGGTCAGGTATCCTGGTCAGGACTCACAGCCCTGACCCCCATTCATTCTGTTACTATGTACTTAGCTGTCTCCCTCAGTAGCAAAAATAAGAATCTACCCTGCATGCATCTAGGTAAATAAATTTGAAAACCTAGACAGAGGAAACAAATCATTTCTTTAAAAGATACCGTTTACCAAAATTGACTCCAGTAAGAACAGAAAGTGTAGACAGACCAATTCCCACAGGCACAATAGAGAAAGTGATCATGGAACAAGCCCCCCAAAAAAGGCACCAGGTCCAGATGGCTTCACAGGGGAATTCTATCACAACTTTAGAACTGAATTGTCCCAACAATATACACATTGTTCCAGAGCATAAAAAATCAAAGACACTTAAATCCAGTAGCACAGAAAAAAAGGACATTG
Source organism: Aselliscus stoliczkanus (assembly GCA_033961575.1). NCBI lineage: Eukaryota > Metazoa > Chordata > Mammalia > Chiroptera > Hipposideridae > Aselliscus > Aselliscus stoliczkanus. Next base: position 8,585,797 of record CM066738.1, on the reverse strand, counting down.
CAAATATCACTCATGAATACTGCTGAAAAATCTTGAATAAAATGTTATTAAACCAACACTGACCCACCGCCATAAGAAAATAATACACAGTGACCAAGGAGAGTTTATACGAGGAATGTTTCAATATTAGGAAATCTATATTAACAGATCTGAGAAAAATAAAATCCTATTTTTCCATGGATGTCAACTCCCATTCTTAATCAAAACTCGCAAAGAAATAGAAATGGGTGGATACTTCTTTGACATAATTAAACACATACACCTCTATCCTAAAGCCAACACTAGAGGTCCTCCTGCTGGGACCTCTAGGTCAGGAACAAAGCAAGAGTACCTACCATTTCCACGACTATGAGGACGCTACTGGAAATACCAGCCAAGGCAATTAGACAAGAGAAAATAATTAGACGCTCTAGCTCAGGGAGGGAGGACTCATATAACCTCAGCATCTAACCCAGTTAAAGTGTTCAATAGTTAGTTGAACAAATAATGGAATAATGGCTTACATTCACCAAGCACCTCTATTCACAAAATCAAGGGTTTGTTTAATAAAATGCTAGTAACAAATCACACTATTAACTGATTTAAGTGGGTTACCCATTCAACACAATCAACCTTATGAGGTAAATACTGCTATTTCAGCCATTTGACAGACGAGCCAAAGAATGTCCAGAGAGGTTAAATGACTTATCCAAAATCACTCAACTAGTAAGTGTTTTAGATTTCAGCCTTGCCATGGTGCCAGGCCCCTTACAAACTGCTATACCTGTGTCTCTCATCCAGCGAGGGAATGAGGAACCCTCCCAGCTGTAGTTCAGAACATAGGTTCTAGAGCAGGACTCCAGGTTTACATTTCCGTTCTGCCATTGCCCAGCCTTTATAATACTTTTTGGTAAAATTTCTTCAGTTCTCTGTGCCTTAGCATCCTCCGCTGCATAATGGGGGTGACAACCGTGCCTCCCTGCAGGGCTGGAGGAGTTAGGACATGTACTAATAAACATCTGCTATGTGCTCAAGTTCCATAAAATGAACATCTGACTTCCCTCCAATTCTCTAAGTACCTTCACTGTCCAACAACCTCTGTCCCTTTAGCAGCCTTTCTCCTTCCTTGGTATTTGCCAAGCACATGTTCAGTTAAGGGTAGTGCCTCACACCCATTGCCAATATGCTGTCACCTGGGACAAAACCCAGTAGGAAGATAAGGGCTAGTGTCGGTCCTTGGGGAGTTCCATCACACAGAAGCAGAGAGGAGACCCCATTAACATCTGGGTAAGCCAGAGCCACACCCACATCTGGAACAGCTTGCTTTAGCCTCTCGAGGCTGGACACCCCTTCTCTTCCTGAGCTATGACATTTCTGTGCTGCCTACTTCTTAGCAAGGAGTCATTCTTTTACAGATTCCAGAGCATAACTCCCCACCCCTGAAGCGGGGTGGCACATAGTCACTTCTTTCCAAAAAAGCACAGTTTGGAAAAGCGTAATTTTACAGTGGAGAAACCTGACAAAAAGGCTACCTCTGCCAGGCGATCAAGGCCAACAACAACAACAGTGACAAATCCGTTTAATAGCATCGACTCCTGATAGGATGGAATGGAAATGGTCACTTTACATCTGTGGTTTTCCACCCCAAAACCCATAGCCCTGGCTAACCATGAGAAAACCATTAAAAAGACCCCAATTGAGGGACATTCTACAATACATCTAACCAGTGTGCCTCAAAATTGTGAAGCTCACAAGAAACAAGGACAGCCTGAATCTCAATAAAGTATGGACTTTTGATCTTGATAATGTACCAATACTGGCTCATTAATTATAACAGTACTAATACATACTAATGTAAACCAGTAATGATGTGGGGAAGTGGGTGCTGGGTATATGGGAACCTTCTGTATTATCTTTACAACTTTTCTGTAAAACTAAAACTGTTTCAAAAAATAATTTATATTAAAAAAAAAAAACAGATTCCTGGGCTTTCACTGTGGTCATTTAGACACCCATCTGGCGTCCACCAAGCTCCACTTGCCAAGAAAAACTATAAAAAGCACCTCCCATCAGATCAGATTTGGCTTGGAAACTATTTCCCCGGAAATCACCCCGCCAAAAAAAAAAGTTAGCTGATTGTGAATCTGGGAGGGGTGTAAGTATTAGTTCCCTGCAAAACATGACTTTAATCTTAACGAACAGAGAGACCGCCGATGTTAGAGGCATCATTTGCAGATTCTTCATCGTATCTTTTCAAAGCCAAGGATGGTCTCCAGATTGCAACTGGAGAAGACGGGTCTCTCTTGCTAATTATTTCCATCTCCAGCCAACATACAGAATAATTGCTAATTACCGCCTACACTTGGTATCCGCGGGAAGGAGATCTGGGAGGTCCAAGCCCCTCACCTAAGGTAGCCACCGAAGATGCATGGAAAGAAAGTTACACCTTCTCTCTCTCTCTTCTTTTTTAAGAGGGCAGTGTCACTGGCCCTCATATGTGGGATCCGAACCCAGGCTGCTGGCATCCCAAGCCAGCTCTTAACCAAGGCACCACTCGGGCCGGCCGGAGTTACTCCTTCTCATTCACCTGCCTAACACAGCACCTCTGGGAAACAGCAAGCCCCCCACCCCCACGCCAGTCTGTGAAAAGGCCACCCACACAAGGCAGCTGGCACAACCAATTCCCGCACTCCACAGGCAGCCAAAACCCCTGGTGCATCTGGGAGTTACCAGCAGGCCTGCCCCTAGGCTTCAGCAAGCATGGCCTGGGCTGGGCTGTCAAAATCAGGAAGCCTGGTTGGGTTTTTTTGTTTTTTTCCAAGACAACCTGCTAACCAGAAAAATACAGTGAGGTTGGGTGTGTGGCCTCCTCCTCCTTCCGAGGAAGGCTCCTATGGAACACGTGAGTGACAGCCCAGCCTGGGGAAGTCCCTAGCCCCCAACAGCAAAGGGCACTTGAAGGCACAGACTGGCTGAATCCACAACAGCCCACCTCCCCCGCCTCCCGGCTGCCTTCCCTCGACCCCACATCCATTATGAGGTGGGGGAGGGGGGATAGGAGGTATCACTTAAAGCTCAGACTGATCCACGGGGCAGGGGGGGCGGGGAAATTCGCAAAGGCAGCGGCACCACCCAGGGAGGAAATGGGCTGGCCTCCTAACAGTGAAGTCAAACCACACTCCAGCTTTAGACACAGACAACCTCTTCCTTAGCTTCAATACAAAGTCCCCCAACAAACGCTCACCCCACCCCCGGTGGCGCCTGGAGGAAGATCAGCTTTCACCTGCCCTCATAATTAGGTTCAGTTGGAACCTCTGTCTGCACCATCCCCCTCTCAGTAACCTCATTCTTTGGCTGCCTCACCTCCTCCCTCCAAAAGCAAATCACTTCTGTTGCCCTCTGACCACCCAGCAGCAGGCAAGAGGCCAGCTGAGCCCCCTGCCACCTTCGGCTTCGCTACCAGTGACCCTCAGGGAGAAAAGTCACAAGTCACTGGAAACTGACGCCCTACGGGGCAAGAGGGAGCCTACTGCCCCCTAAGGGTGGCAGCCGTCCCTGACGCCTCACGCCCTCCCTCTCACCTGGGGAGAGGCGCCCCCCACCCACCAAGCCCCGCAGCAAGTTGGAGGGGCACAGGGAGCCTGTGCCCACCCCCCAGGCCCCAGCCCCAGCCCGGGCTTGGAGGCCAGGCCACGGGGAGCCTCCACGGACCTTCGATAGGATTCAAATAGTCATAGTCGAAGAGGATGGAGAAGTCGAATTCGTCCTGGGAGCTGCCCTCGGGCTCGTGGCCCGGGGCGCCCCCGCCGTCGGGGTCGGGCTGCTGCTCCGGGACATCCATCGCCCGCGAGGCGGCGGGAGGGCTGCCGGGTGGGGGCCGAGGGCAGGCTGCGCTTCCTCCCGGGCCCCTCGCCGTGGGGTGGCAAGTGGCAGCAAGCGGGCAGAGCAGCCGTGGGGTGGCGGGGTCACTGTCCTCGTGGGGACGCACGCCGGGTCCGGGTGGTGCGCCTGGCGCAGCCCGTCTGGACGCGCCGGTGGCGTGGGCTTCCTGCTCCGGGAGGCACCTGTCGCAGCCCTGGGAGGGGAGGCGGGGACAGGGCGGCCAGGCCGGCGGGGCGGGGCCACGCGGGAGCCCCGGGGGAGGGAGGGAGGGAGCGAGAGGCGCGCGGCCCCGGTTGGCCAGGGCCCGGGAGGAAGGGCCCCGCCGCCGGCCCTGTCCTCACGGCTGGGGCACCGCGCTTAGCCGCGGCCGGGGCCCGGGCCAGGCGCTCAGCCCGGCCGCACTGGGTGGCGCTGCCTCCCACCCTCCCTGCACTGAGCGCTGCACGCCCTGCCGAACCCAGGATCTAGACAAGAAAGCTGCTGCCACTTGTAGTTTTGCCCTAAGTGACTGATCCCCAGCGGACCTTCAGCTTTTCTTCTCCAAGCGGGGCAGACCTGTGTCTCCAGGTGCCTCTGTGTGCATACGGCGGTGGCATGATTTCACCTAGAGTCCAGTCACCTGCAAGCCCCTGAACTGGGAAAGAAGCACAGATACTCTGAAAACACAAGTCCCGACCTTCCATCTAGACCTCTTGGCCACCTATCATGTGCCAGGGACCCAGCATGAAAGGGAGGGACACGGTGGCCCTGTGAAAGCTCAGGTTCTGGTTGGAGGAGAGGCATAAAGGAGATAAACACGGCAACAAAGATAATCTCCTGTAGGGTGTCAGGAGAGAACTGGCCAGAGCTAGGCGCTGGGGAGTCTTCAGTCATTCCTGGGGCCACAAAGGGCCCCTCTGGGAAGGAGACATTGGGACAAACCTGGCTGATGGGAAGGCCTGGGGGAAGAGTGTTCTGGGGGGGACCAAACTAAAGCAAAAGCCGGCAGGGGGCTGACCAAGGAGGGCAGTGCCGCTGGAGAGGTTGGCAGGTAACAAGCATACCTGGATACTTGCTAAACACAGACTCCCAGGCCCTTCACTGCAGCTTCTGATTCCAGAAGTCTGGAATAGAGACTCAGAGATGTGTCTTTTTAAGCAAAAACCTAAAGCGAATGCTATGAACAGGTACATTTGGGGGACACTACACAAGAACCCAATACTGTCCCCCAATAAAACACCTCCAGGGGTCTTGGACCAAATAAGCTGAAGTCAGAAAACAACTCACAGTGGTAGGAAAGATTAGAACAGGGGTCTTCAACCCTGACAGCATGTTAGAATCACCCGGGACGTTTTTTTGTGTGTGTGGTTTTTTTTAAGCCTATGCCCAGGCTTCAACCTAAACTCAGTGAACCAGAGCATCCAAAAGTAAATTTTTTTTATGACCTCAGATGAATCTAATGTGCAGCCAGTGTTCAGAATCAGTGGAGTCGGTGGGAGCAGTTGAGGGAATCTGAGAACCACAGCTTGACCTCAAATGGGGTCTGACCAGAACCCTTTCCAGCGTGCCAGAAGTATGGAGTACGCACACTCATCGGGGGAGCCATCTGCGCCAGTAAGGGATTTGTGCAACGCCATCAACATAACATCGCACTACCCTCACCAGGCTTATCTCCCGGAAGCAATGAAGAGGGTTTTCCAGACTGCACTTGGACCAGTGGTTCTGAGCCCAGGCTACGTGTTAAACTACCCGGGAGAGTTATTAATAAATTCAAATGGCTGGGCCCTGCCTGAGACCAGTTCTAATCAGAATGTTTGAGGGTGAGGCCCGGGCCACAGCATTTTGTAAAAGCTCCCCGGAGGCTTCCAGGGTGTGGTCAGGGGTGAGACCCGCCGGCTTAGACTCAAACTCCATTCCAGAGACCTGGGCCTGGCTCAGGACTCACCAGTTTTCCATCTTGGGAGGCCCTTTCGGGTTGGCAGAGCATAACAAAATTCTCTTCTTTGTTTCCTGAGTATGAGCACAGCTCCACTGGGGGCACCCAGCATGCATCTTAGGGGGTGGCTGATACATTTAGGTGGAGGAAGAGAGATGACACAGGCTAGGACATGGATAGCCAAGTATCTCGAAGGGGCTGGATGCTCTTGGCCCTCACGACAAGGCCCGAAGTCCAGGCCCTGAAATTTGGTCAGGGATAAACAAAGGAACCAGCCTGCCCTGGTGCTGTAGAAAAGACAGGCTGCCGTCCCCCTCACCTGTCCTTTGTCATCCCACCCATAATGATTAATGTCCCTACTCTAAGGGATATTAGTTGATTTTGCCTACCAAGAATCATCCCCCTCCTTCTGATAACAGCACTCCAGTGTGTTCCTTTGGCAAACTATTCAGCATAAATTGGTTTCGCCTGAATACGAATATCTAGGCGCACTGACCCTTCCCCCCACCCCCACTCCAGGGGGCTTTGAGTCCTGAGGCTTCTTCAAATTGGCCCTGGAGGAATCTACCACCCACAGCTCTGCCCTACTTCTCCCTTCTGGTATAAAGCTCATTTTTATCTGCAGCCTGGACCCTGAAATCTGGGCTCATACATCCCGCTGTCCACCCAATATCTCCATTTGGGCATCCAATGGGCATCTCAAAGTGAGTGTGTCCAAGTCAAACCCTACAATCCTCTGAAACTGCTCCTCTCCCATGTTCCCAGCTCAAATATCTCCCCAGTATTCTTCCAGTTCTCCAACCAAACACCAAGGAGTAGGCCTTGATCCTTCTCTTCTCATACCACATGTAAACCCTCAGCAAACCCAGCCGTCTCCATCTTCAAAATATAATCCCAATCCAACCATTCGTCACCAATTCTGACGGTCTTCCGCCCGCCCCAGGACCCCGAGCCCCCATCATCTCTCACCTGGAGGACTGCAGTCGCCTCCTCCCTGGTCTCACTACCACGTTTGTCCTTACACAGAGCAGCCAGAGGAATCCTTTGAAAATATACATCCCATAAGCCCGCCTGGCCTGTGGCTTCCCAGTGAATTTAGAATTAAATACTAACACCTGGCTTGCAAGGCTGCAGGTAAGCTGCACTCCCCACCCCCAGCTCTCCTTGGTATCACCTCCTGTCATTCTCCCCTCCTCTTACTGCTTTCTTACTGCCACCCCATCCTCTAGCAGGGTTCTCCTAGAAGTCAGAACCCAAATCAAGATGAGGAAGGGAAGAAACAGCGCCCTCTGACAGCCGCACAGGTCACAGGTTTACAGTAGCTCAGCCATGTCCAATCCTAGCTAATAACCCGGCAGGCAGATTATGTCTGGCCTGCCCATCATTTTTTCTAAATCTGAACTAACAGTTTTTAATTGGGAGATTTCATATAAAAATCCAAATGTCCAATGTCTCCTAAAAAAAAAAAAAAAAGGGAAGATCTGGCCATAGCAGGCCCCTTTTCCCAGATGGACCTGTCACCCAGAGCTGAGTAGAGGCCACCCCCTTCCGATGATTCTATTGCTGTCAATCACCCAGCTGCCCCCATCTGTCCCCAGGACCAGGCTCCACAAACACCTCTGGCCTCATTGGTTCAGTGACTGAAGTAGGTGGTCCACAACCCACAGAGAAGACCCCAGAGATTTAGTGGAAAATAGATTTATCCCCTTCAGGAAGAGCTCCTGAAGGTTATGAGGCTGAAGGGAAGTAATAACTTGAATTTAAAACAGTAAAATAATAGTGCAAATGGCAACTAAAATAAACGGACCACTTCATACACACCGACTGCATCACAGACATGATCTAAACCTCTGGGCACCCCCATGCATCAGGCTCACTATTACCCCACGAAGGCGGTCATGGCGTTCCTTTTAAAAGTCACACATGCCACCACAGAAATGGTTTTGTCCCACACGAATCTGATACTCATTACTGAGTCACATTGTTCCTGGGTTATTAGCTAAGGGTGGATTTGCTAAGGGACATTTTTGGACCAAGATGAAACACTAAAATAAAAGTCTGGTGACTCCCAGTGATAGCAGAGGGTGAGGCGGAGCTGACATGGGGAATCTAGGCTGGGCCGAGAGGAAGGCACATCTGAAGTGGTTCATATTATTCACGAAATTAATGGCATCTACTCGCGGGTGCCAAAGACAGGGACCAACCCTGCAGAACCCCAGGGCTCGTGGGAGCACAGTTTGAGAGCCATAAAAGAGGACACACTATGGACTAGAAGTACCCTTTCTCTGCCCCTTACTGGCCCCACCTGCATTCTGAACATCCACTCTTACCTGGCTAGAGGCTGTTCCCCACTTAGTGGTCAACACGATCCTTTGAAATGATTAACAGGATCACACCCCTGCTGCTTAAAATCCCCTCGGTGCCTTCTCAGTGTCCTGAGAATGACCTTCAAATTGCTCCTAAGATCCTGCGTGATCCCGCCTTGGCTGACATCCATGATCTGGTCTCCTGTCACACTTCCAGCTTCATCCGTCTTCTTACCAGTCATTGAACATCCAAGCATCATGTGTCACTCCCGAGGGCCCTTGCGCTCACTGTTCCTTCTGCCTGGGATGCTCATCTTTCTGCCCTGACACGCTACAGGCAGCTCACTTACCACTCAGAGATCTCTTTAGAGAGGAAGGGGTGGTCCAGTCTGAATGATCAATCCTTACTATTGTGTAGAGTTGTGTCCCTCCCCCAAAATACGTTCAAGGGCTAACCCCAGGCACCTGTGAATGTGTTCTTATTTGAAAATAGGGTCTTTGTAGATGTAATCAAGTTAACATGAGGTCATTAGAGCAAAGGGCTCTAATAGAATGACTGGGGTCCTTATGAGAAGAGGAGGGCACACACTTACACACAGGAAGGAGGCTGTGTGAAGACCAGGACAGAGAGCAGAGCGATGCATTGACAAGCCAAGGAGTGCCAAGGAAGAAAGTGGGAGAGACCAGGAAGGACCCTCCCCTACCAGGGTCTTCAGAGAGCATGGCCCTGCCCACACCTTGATTTCAGACTTGTAGTCTCCAGAACTGTGAGAGAATTGATTTCTGTTGTTTTAAGCCACCTGGTTTGTGGTCATTTGTGATGGCAGCCACAGGAAATGAGAATATATACTTACCACACGCGCGCACACACACACACACACACACACACACACACACTCATTCACATATACCAAGTCATTTGCAACTCTCTTCTCCTATTTTACTCCCTCGCATTGAACATCATTTGAAATTATCTTGGATATGCCTGCATTCACTTGCTTGGTGTTTCCCTCATGAGGCTGTCGTAGTCACCACTCTATCCCCAACATTTTGGACAGTAACTGGCACATAGAAGATGCTCTAAAAATGTTGATGACCACAAGCTGATGGTCAAGAGAAGATGAGAATGAGCTGGGCCTTGAAGAAAGGTGTGACAGGGGGCGAGGGAGCCCCAGGTGCACAGACGGGCACAGTACAGGCAAAGGGGAGAGGGTGAATAGTCTGTGTGCAAAGGAATGAGAGGAACTGGCACAGATTGGCTCCAAAAGCAGTGACAGTGCTGGAAATGGACGTGCCAGAATGCCAGGCCAAAGAAGCACCCAGCTGGGCTTTGGCTACAGAGAGAGGCTTTAAGGAAATAGGTCTTTGGGCAGGTCCGTCGTGCTGGAGAGAACTGGAAAGGGAGGGGATGGGGGACGCCAGAAGTTACTGAGTGGCCCAGGAAGGCAAGGTGGAAGGGAGGAGAACACACACACACACACACACACACACACACACACACACTCCAAACGCCGCCTCCTTCAGAGGTCTGCGGCCCTCCTCTCCAGCTCACCACTGTCTTGCTGGGTGGTCCGGCTGCAGGAAGTAAAAGAAACAGGACCATGGAGCTCTTAAACACAAGCTTCTGGCATCAGCAGGGGCTGCGTCTGCCCTGGAAATGTCTTGACCACTCCCCTTTCAACAGGGATCATGTTAAATACCAACTTCTCTGGGTTTTTATGAGAATCCACTGACATTGTATTTGTACAGTGCTTGGCCATAGAGTATGCATCTGATAGGGAGGACAGGTCATCTTATCATTACGATTCGTCCAGCCCCAGGGCGGGCAGCTTGGTGGAGTGGGTTTGAGTCCAAGGTCTGTGACCTGGTGATGTGACCTTGGGGGAATGCCTCTACCTCCCTGTGCAAGATGGGGATATTGACTGTCAGGCTGGTGTGAGGATTAATGAGGTGGCACGTGGAACGCCCTTCGGGTGGTTCCTGGCACATAGTTGGCACTTGGCAAGTGGTGGCTGCTGTCATGGTCATGGTTTGTTGTTGTTGCCTCTGGGGGCTGATTCACTCCAGACAACAGCCTGAAAGTGGGTGCCTGTTGGATGACCAGGAGAGACCCTGCTGAGGTCACTGGCGTGAGGTGGGAAAACATGGAAGTCAAACGCCGCGGTCATTGGCAAAAAGAGGTAGAACAGAGCGAGCCTAAAACATGGCCTGAGGCTTCAGAGCTTAAGTCTTAATTCTGTGGCCTTAATAAGTGATGTCGCTCTACTGTGCATCATTCATTCATTCATTCATTCTTCCATCCATCCATTTAACAGAAAAAGGACTGAGTGCGTCCAGGCACTGGGGCCACAGGGGTGAAAGGCCGTACGTTTCTGGTTCCCTGAGTTTACTTCTAGAGCAGGACACGGACAAAGCAGGGACAGTCACCACCAGTGTGATCAGTGCAGGAGGAGGGCCGCACAGGGCAGAGGTCCAGAAAGCCCACAGGAGGCCGCCAATCAGGTCGGGATGGCCAGGGAGTCTCCAAGTCCTGTTCTAGCAAAGGAACAAAAATAGGACCTTGCCTGGCTTCTTCTAGATACGATGTGAAATAGTACTCATTTATGGAGTGAGTGAGAGCTTTCCAATGGGAAAATGTACAAGAAAGCACTTGGTAATTTTTTTTTTAGGTTGGATTTTTTTATTTTTGGGGGGATAAATATTAAAGGAATGAATTGTAGCACAATAATGATGGCAATTATTTATTAAGTGGGTACTGGGAACATTATATCACTTATGAAAAGATTGAAACTTTCCATAGGTTGATAAATAATTGCTGTCACCCCTCCTCTCCCATTGGCCTCTGCTGCCTTGGGAACCTCTCTGCAATTCAGCAGGTAAAGGGTTAAATCCTGGCCCACAAGGGGAGTCTTCTTGGACCCTGTTCCTGCTGTTCTGATTAGCTGATACTCATTGTCAAATGTATTAACTATTACTCCAGATAATATTACTATTATTCTTTTATATGTGGGGAAACTGAGGCACAGGAAGTAGAGGGGGGTTTACTTGCACAAGGTAACATAGCTAGCAAGTATCAGAGCCAAGATTTGAATCTCTCACCCAGATCTCAAGCTGTTGACCTCTTGGGTGTAGAAATGTTACCTGGGATCCATTAGAGACTCACAAAAATAGATGCCCTGACCTCCGTCCTCAGGGGGCTTACAATCCAGCTAAGGGAAGTTTTTAATAAAGGTAATCAGAGGAGGTCTGAGAAAAGGAGTGATTCTCCCTGCGGAGGGAGAGACTGGAGGAATTGCTAGAGGAGGAGATGTCTGGGGAGCAAGGGCTGGGCTTAGCCAGGAGGAGGGGCCCTTGGAGGGGTCTGGGTTCCATGCAGAAGCAGAAAGCAGTGCTGGCTTCAGAGCCTCCTGGCTGTCTGGGCACTTTTGTCCTTCTGATGGAAGTGGAAACGTCTGTTCATTTCCCTGAGGTGAGGCCAGGCAAGGAGCTGTCCCTAACTCACCCTAGGCTTGGGACAAATCAGCAGCTGCCTCAGTTTCCCCATCTTTAACAATGATGCTTGTACTCTTCACATCCTACCACACTTCTCTCTTATCCTTCTAGGATATGTCACCCCTTCCCAACGTGGTGTTGGGAAAAGAGCCCAGGACCAAGGTCAGGACCGCTTCAGTTTCCTCATCTGTCAAATGGCATTATAAAAATTATAATAATGTGAGCGAGTTCCAGAGACAGCAGAGCATATGGCCAAGAGCCTGGGTTCAAATGATAGCTCCCCTGCTTCCCTGCTGGGTAACATTTGGCCAGTTACTGCCCCTCTCTGTGCCTTACCCCTCAGCTCCGTGAAGGAGATAATTATTCCAGTACGTACTGAGTCCAGATGCCCTGACAATTAAGGACTTAATACTTGTCAGCATTAGCTGTACTGTTCCCAGGCAGTGCTCAGCCTGTGTTTGCTCTCACCACCGTGGACAGCGATAGAGCAGCCATTGTGCTGCTACGGCGCTGTGTGACCACCTTGGACAAGGCTGGCTCTCCCTGTCCTCAACTGTCAGACAATAATAACATCTCGTGTGTGTTAACCGCATGTTCAGCACAGAAGCAAGCGTTTCCTGTGTGTGATTTCATAGGATGCTCGTGGCAACGCTATGAGGTCAGCATTATCATTAGTCTCTTTTGCAGGTGTTGAAACTCAGGCTTCACAGCTATGATATGAGTCCAATCTGTCTCACTGTGAAGCCCCAGGAAGTAAAAATGTACCCTGAGAGGTTGAAAACACTGCATCTCTTCAAAGAATTTTTGCCACAAAATCCAGTTTCTAGATCAACACAACTTATTGTTTTACATTTTTTTGTGTGTTTTTTTTTTTTGAGGGCAGTGTCACTGGCCCCCACATGCGGGACCCGAACCGGGGCCGCTGGACTCCCCAGCCATCGCCCAACCACCGCGCCACTTGGCCAGCCCTGTTTTACATTTTTAATATAAGAATTGCAGCTAATGTTTGTTGAGCATTGGCGATGACCACGACACCATTTTAGGTTCGTTATATGTCACCTCCCTGAATCTCACCACAACACTTTAAGGGAGTCATTTTTACTGGCTCCATTTCACAGATGTGGAAACTGAGGCACAGAGAGCTTAAGGCACTTACCCAAGATCACCCAGTTATGACGTGGCCAACCAGAAATCCTAATCCAAGCAGAAGGCAGGGAGTTTGGGTCTGGGAGTGAGCAGAGCTTACCCTGGGTCTGTTTATTCCTGAAATACTTTCCATCATCCCACTTCAGATAAAACTGAACACACCTCTTTCAGACCTTCAGTTTTTCCCAGGGCCTCAACCCAAAGCTACACAGCAAGGTCAGTATTTTCTTAACATGCAAATATTTCTATTCACTCTTTATGGCCCCACCCATCTGCATACACACTTCAGGTCTGTCCCTATACTCACGTGGTGCTTGAGTTTAAAGGGGCATTAGCGTTTCCCTCTGCAGGGCATGCTCAAAGTGTCTCCTATGCCAGCTCTTTGATGCCTGGAACTACATTCTGTGTGCCCAGTTGCCTTGGTATGCCAAGTGTGGTTGGCCGGGAACAATGCGGTGCCCTGTCTTCCCACATGTGTACACACACTGGCACGCACGTACTCACAATCCCTGCGCACAGGAGCATGGGCTAGGGAGGGCCGGCAATGCACGTGCACACCCCAAACACACAGACTTCATCATTTTGAGAGAGGAGCAGAGGTACAGCAGCTCCGATAAAATGGGAGGCTTGTGTTAGATCACGCAGTAAAACAGAAGCCCAACTTCTCTTCCAAGTTCTCTCTCTCTCTTTCTCTCTCTCTCGCTCTCTCTCTCCCGCTTTGGCATCACTCCGTTCCCTCTTCCCCGCCATCATAATATCAAACACTCTGGTTCGGTTTGTATGACAGTCAAAACCAATTTGTCATGTCCTTGCTGAACCTGCTGCCTATCTGAGAGCATCACTTTTAACAGGTAATGAGATAGGAGTCATCTCTTTCAGCCATTATGTCACATGCTGGGCCACTAGCAGAGGACAGGAAGAACGGGGACCACTTAAAATGTTCAAAGTGTTGGCAGGGTCTGGCTTTCAAAAGTGGAACTCAAGTAAAAAATCTGTGCCGTTGAGGTACGCCGTGGCAAAGCACACCATTTACCTAACCCAAGGCACTTGGCCTCACTCTGATTTTCAAAAAAAAAAAAAAAAGCCCCTCAGGTTTATTTACTGAAATTGTCATTTCTCCCCCCACCCCGCCCCAGAACTTTAATCAGCCACGCAGAGCACAAAACCTACATTCAATGCTGATTTTATGACACGAGGCTAACTCCTCCTACGTATATTTATTTCACTTAACTCTTGCAGCCCTGTCCTCTGGGCAGTGCCCGCGCTGTACTCCGGACTGGCATCCGAAAAACGCATCTCACTGCCTGGTTTCCACTTTTACAGGCCGATCCACTGGTATACAGCCAAACCCCTTCACCATCCCCACCGGAGGGGAGATTTCCCTATCATATTCTTCTATGCTAAGCCCCTCCCGTCAGATCCAAGTAGTAGGAGTCCAGGGCTAAATCCAAGAGGAGGGAAAAAGGAGGCAGAAACACAGAAAGCAGAGTGTAATCAGATCGCAAAACAAACTGATGGTACACTGCACTTTAAAGGGAGCCGGAGGGCTGCATCCAACAGGCACATCAAAAAAAAAAAAAAAAAAAAACAGGGAAGAAAATTGTTTAAATGTCCCTGAGCATTGGCTGCTGCGACTGTTAAAAAGCAAAGTCTTTATGACGAGTTGTGCTACATAGTAAAAGACCGAGCTTATTCTAAAAGGAAAAAAAAAATTTAAAAAGCTAACTAATGATATCATGAGGAGGAGGAGGAGGATAATACATACAGCTCAATGGCATCTGCTGTCAAAAGCCAAGTGCTGAAACGGTTAAGCAGCCAGCGGTTAGTAGTAGCGAGAATCCCTCCCGGTGTCCCACGGCGGGGAAGGTCCTCTGACAGCCTCGCCCAGGGAATCCCGCCCTGGGACCCTGCACTGCCCCCTGCACGGTGATCCAGAGTCGGCGCCCCTGCCTTCCCTCCCCGGCCAGGGCCAGGGCGTCCCTGCTCCTGGCCACCCTACCTGTGCGCCCTGGAAAGCCGGAGTCCCCGGGCCTCCCCACCACCTCAGCCAGGAGCCCAAAGCGCTGCCCGCGGCAGGAGCAGAAGGAAAAGGCTGGGAGGCGAGAGGAGGAACCGGCCGCAACAGAGGGCGAGTCCGTTACCTTGGTCCACAGACCCCATGATGCGGAGGGGGTGGCAGTGCCCCAGCCTGAGCGCAGCCTCTCTCTGCATCTGGAGGGGGTGGGGGCTTGGCGCGCGGTGGGAGAGGGGCTCTGAGTCGGCAGACCGGGAGCCGAGGGGGCGCCGTCCTCTAAAGCATGCTCGCGGGGCTGCCCTGGCCGAGGAGCCTGCGAGCGGCCCGGGAGCTGCGCGCCTCCCGGCTCCCGGCTCCCGGCGCCCGGCGCAGCGGACTCAGCGCGCCTCGGAGCTCGGCTGACTCGAGAGGGAACGCGACTTCCTTCCCGGCGCTCCGTGTTTATAGGCTTTCAATGCAGTAAAATAACGGGATTCCCTCACTGTTTCCTCCTGTTTATCCAGCACCATGGAAACCACTGGATCCCGTCCATCTCAAAAACTAAGGGCTTTCCTGCAAACTTCACACTCAGGAATCCATGACGTCGCCTCCTGCGCGGCCAGCCAGCTCCGTGGCTCCCTCGGCCGCCAGCACAAGTCCCTGATTGTTCGCGAGAAAAAGCCGGGGAGAGGGAGGGATGCGGCCGCCGGCGAGGAGCAGGGGGCGGGGGCGTGCCGGTGGCCCAGCCGGCCTCGCAGGAGCTCCGGGCGGCGGTGTGCAAGGATGGCCCCAGCCACCGCCTTCCCTAGCCCGCTGCAGCCTTTAATAAATCATACCCAGACTCGCTAGCCCCCCATTTTTCAAGAGGGCGCCTCCCAACGAAAGCTGCCCAGGGCTCACGCCGACACCCCAGGTGGTTGGGGGCCGCTGGAGACTGACCCTTGGGCCCTTCCCAGTCCCTCAGGGCCCCTAGCTGCCCAGGTTTCTTTCTTTTTTTTATTTATTTTTTATTCGGGGACGGTGGGAGGAGAAACGAGAAGACGAGGGGGATGGGAAGGAGGGGGAGGAGGGGCGGGAGGAGGGAAAAGAAATAAATAACAGTGCCTTGTGTCAACTCGCCAACTCCAGGATTTTTTTTTTTTCAAAGAGTATATTTTTAAATTCATTTAGAAAACCCACGGTTTCCAGTGATGCTCGGAGGCTCCAGCAATAATGAAATGGCCAAAGAGACACCGAAACCAGGCAACCCATGTGTTTACACATGCCCTGAATAAACAGGAAAATAAAGGGAAAGGGATGTCATGAACTTTTCAGTCTCCAGAAGGACCGTGGCATGCCCGGTGTGGCTCCCATCAATAGGCCACCAACCCTGGAAGGGAAGGCCGGTGGGGAAGGGCAGAGGCACAACTTGTCAAGATGCTCTTTCGAAACCTAGGCTAGGTCTGCCTCTTGGTCTGCAAGCAGGGTGGGAACATCAGGGCCCACAGATAAAGCCAGCTTTGAAAATGGCCATTTCAGATGCTGTTATGAGCTCTGATAAAACTTTGGGTAGCACCAAAGCTGGTGACTCATTGGCAGCCCCCCCACTCCACACACACACACACACACACACACACACACACACACACACTCTTTTTTACAGAGAGCCTTGAACTTTAAGAGACATGGAGCTGATTCCATCCATAGGACCACTCTGTATTCCATGCCTCGGCCCATAATAGCCTCCCTGGGCTCTCAGACATGACCACTTCTGCTGAAGATGCTGTCCCACAAAGAGCTGCTGGGGAAAGCCCCGACCCAGGCCTGGCCCACCCCCTCCCCTTGAAGCCTGTCTCAGCAGCAGTACAGTTTAAGGAACACTCTTCTCCCAAAAGAGCAGCCATACCTGCAAACCTACTGTGCTCTGAGCACAGCTCCTTGAATTCCTTGCAGCCACCTGCAAGCATTCTGGGATCCTTCTGCCCCACTTTCCAAAAGGGAAACTGAGGCATATAGAGGGTAGATGGCTTGCCTATTGCTTTCCTGGCAAATGCTGGAATGCAGGGCTGGGAGGCCATGCAGGAGATTCTTTTCAGGGATCCTATTAAGGGAACCCCATTCCCTGAGGACTCTGCACCCCATCATCTGAGGCAAGAACAAAGTGACCAACCATGCTGGTTTGGCTGGGATCGAGGGGTTCCCAGGCTGCAGGACTTCCAGTTTTAAAACTGCGACAGTCTTGGGCAAGCTGCCACATGTTAATCATCCTAGTATGAATGAAACTCAGCACTCAACTTCCTCTTACTGCTGCCACTCTATGAACCATTGTCTTCTTAAGACGGTCCCTCTACTTAGCAATACTATGACTAGCACCCCTAACTCAGCACCTACTGTTTTCCAGGCCCTCAGCTGGAGACATCTATAAATCCCAGCTCTCGATGTCACCCCCCCTACCCCACTGCAGAATAATACACTGACAGAGGCATTAGCCCCACACGGGCCTATCGGTAGCCACTAGCCACATGTGGCTATTAAAAGTTAAAGTAATGAACAATTAAATAAAATGTAACACTCAGTTCTTTGGTTGCATAAGCCACATTCCACGTCCTCAAAAGCCACATGGGGCTCGTGGCTACCAAGTTGGACAGTGCAGCCTAGAACACTTCCATCACTCTAGAAAGTTCTATCAGGGAGCACGGGATTAGGGGACCTGAAGGCAGGATAAAGTACAGGCTCCAGAATCAGGTTCTTGGCCTTGCCATGGAGTCACTTACCCACTCAGTAAAATGGGGACACAATGCATGGATGCCACAAGTTGATGTAATGATGTGATGCCTTAGCATCCACCATAAGGCATAGAGTAAATGCTTAAAATGTATATTTAAAAAAACAAACAAACAAAAAACCTCCCACAGTCAAGGAGCAAGTAGGGATTAAGCCAGAATTAAGGCCATTTGGCCCTGCAGTCCATACCCTTCACCTCCAGGCCTCCCTTTATTTAACAACTGCCACATCCTCGGCACAAAGCAGGCTCTTTGCAAGACCTCGTCCATTTCACCCTCCCACTGGGCTTGATGCTGTGAACCCTGTTTACAGATGAGCAAACTGAGGCTCTGTGAATGGATGTCCACATAACCAGCTCAGACTTGAACCCAGCTCTGTTTGGCAACAAAGCGCATGTTCTCGGCACCACGGCCCCTGCCTCCCAGAGGCCTCCCTGAGAGCCGAGGTCTTGGAGGCCAGAACCGAAGCAGGAAATGAGCATGCTGGGCCCTCCTCTGCCAGACTCATTATCGGGGATAATTTTAGACACAGTCCCACCCAGGCTCAGGCCTCCGAGGCAGGCGTGTCCCCATCTCCACAGGTGCCCAGCGCTGCGGGGAGGGGGCCTCCTTTTGGAACTCGGTGGAGTCAGCATTAAGCCCCATTTTTATAGAGCCCACTCTTTGTCACACAGTTAAGCATTTTTCCCTTTTAAAGCACATTAATACTACTCCGAGGACTGGATCTGGGGGAGCCGCAGCTGAGTCACCTAATTTGCCCTTATGGGCTGCAGCTTTCGACGTCTTAGTTTAGCTGTTCTTCAGTTCCTCAGACAATTTCTTTCCTCTCCCCGTGCCAGGGCAAGAAATATTTTGTCCTTTTGAACTGAACCACCCACTGTTTTTCACTTCTCTCGAGCACTCTCCCTTTTTTTAAGGGATGCTCCGAGGGGGGTGGGTGGGGAGCTTCCGCCCACCAAATTATCCACGAAAACTCCCCAAAATAGAGGCTCTCAGCTGGAGTGGGAACAGGCCAGCATAGGAGGAAAAAGCAAAAGAGGAGCTGAATCAAAGCAAATAGAAGGCATCCAGGTGGCCACGGGGAGAAAGGCCGGGGAGACTGCAAGACATCTGGGCTGCAGGAGACCTTGAATCACCGGGGAAGGCTTTTATTGGAACCTCTTCCCTCCGACCGCCTCATAAATAAGAAACGCAGGTATTTTTGCTGAGACACCACTTGCTGCTGCTGCTGCAGCCTATACAACCGACTCAACACCAGGGATATTTAAAATGCCGTGCGTGGGCAGCTCCCAAAAGGTGGCACCTCACTGGTCTTCTCACTGCATTTATAGCCACAGAGTCTCCACCTGTCGGTCACCCTGACCGTCCATTCTTTCCTGGCTGAGAGGTAGATAACAGTCGAGAATTTATCTAGACTTCCACACGTCTCAGACACAGAGAGTGGGACAGACACAGGTGTATGAAAACCAGAAATGTTAGACTTACAAGTACACCTCGGAGATTCTGTGAGTTCGGGTAGAGACCACCACAATTACGTGAGTCCTAATCGTGTTGCTGGTAGAGGGCCTTACCTTCAATGCATCATCTGTGGAGCACAATATTGCGAAGCATAACAAAATGAGGTGCACCTGTCCTGATTATCCATCCATCATAGTGAGCACTGACTGAGCACATGCTGTGTGGCAGCCATGAATTCACTGAATCCTCACAACAACACTGTGATTGTCGCCTTACAGAGAAGGACACTGCAGCACAGAGGGGGCATGCTGCTTTCCCCAGGTTGCACAGCCAATAAGTGGCAGAGGTGGGAATTGAACCCCAGCCACCTGGCTCTAAAGCACATGTTCTCACCCACTAGGCTACACTGCCTCTCACGTGTCATCTCAATTGCTCTGAGAAGATCCCCAACAAATATGTAATCATTGACTGGCTTATTCCATGCCCCTGGTTCTGCTGAGTGGTGGGAATGGGTGGGGGCGAGGGGGACACAACCAGAAGACATGGACCTTGCCTTCTACTTAGTTGACAAGGACACCGAAATACCAAGGGAGCAGCAGTGAATGACAGCAGCAGCAGGAACTGTTGGAGGGGATCATAAATGCTGGGGACATTCTGGAGGGTGGATGGTGGGTCTGGCCTCGACCAGCAGCCTCTGTCCTCCCAGCGGTCTCAGCCAGGAACCTGGCAGTCACCATCCTAGACTCTGTCCTCCCTTCCCACTGCCACATTGTCCCTCCCCAAAATCTCTGAATCTGTCCACCTCTCTTCCTCCCACATTACCCGTCTCACCAGGGCACCTCCTCATCTCCCTCCAGAGGACTGCACAGCTCCCTGACAGTTCTCTCTGCATCTCTTACACCACCCCCTTAGGTCCACTCTGTCCTAAGGGTCTTTCCTAAACTTTAGAATCTAAGGGGAACATCTGACCATGTCATCATCCCCTTAACTGGATTACAATGACCTTGAGGATAAAGCCCACAGTCCCATACGTGGCCTACAAAGACCTATCAAATCTACCCCACCCGTTCCGGCCTCAGTGCTCCCCTCTTCCTCCCTCGAACTCCACGTCCTTGCCCTCCAGAAGTACTCAGCGCCCCCAAATTCTGTGTCCTTCCTCACTGCTGGGCCTCCCCCAGGCGGCCTTTTCTCTCTCTTCATTCTTGACGTGGGTAATTCCACTGGCTCCAGATCCTGTCCTTGGGGAAGTCTTAGCTTCCCCACCTGTAAAATGGAGCTATACTTACTTTCAGGGAGATGTGAGGATCTGATGACACTGGGCTAATGAAGAGCCATGCAGTGGCTGGTATAAAGTCAGCACTCAGTACTAAAATGAGTATCAGCTTGCCACTACATACAGCAGATCAACCAAAGATACCATTTCAGAGGTTTCCCATCCTTTTTAGATAAAATTCAAACACTCACCATAGGTGTTATCACCTCATAGCCAACCTCCAAGAAGGTCCCCGTGGTGCCCTGGGTATTCCTGCTCTCGTGCAATCACCTCCCACGCTGCACAACACCAGGATATTGCCGAAATGGTGGTGTGTGACTTCTAAGGCTAGGTCTTAGGAGATATGTGACTTCTGCCTTGCCTTCTTGGATCACTCACTCTGGAAGCAGCCAGCTGCCATGTTGTGAGGACACTCAGGCAGTCCCCCTGTGGGGGACCCCTCCAAACAGCCCACATCTTCCGACGATGCAGCCACATCACTCAACTCAGGTGCTCCTGATACACAGAAACTGTGGGATGGTACACACTTGTTCCTTTAAGTCACTAAGTGTGGAGGGAACAGCAGATAACTAATCCGATGGCCTCTAAGACCCAGCCCTGCCCACCTGTCCGACCTCATCGGCTTTCCTCTCCAAGTTGCCCCTTCCAGCCTCACAGCCCTCCCCTGTCCTGGTGGCATCTCATGGTGGTTGTGCTTCCTTGCCCCTTTGCCTGGAATCCTTTGTGCCACCATCTCTCATAGCCAGCTGCTTTCATCCTCTTGAAATCAGTCCAAAGGTCATCCTCAGAAAGCATTCTTCTATGACCCCCATTCATCTCCAAAACAGACTTGTCTGTCCTAAAGTTGGACCTGCATCATAAATCTCAACCACAACACCCTAATATAATAACATTTAACACTTACCACAAATAATGTATTCATTGTGTATTATATGTCTCCCCTGCCTCCCAACTAAAATATAAACTCTACAAGGGCAGGAACTTTTGTTTTAGTCACTGCTGTGTCCTTAGCACCTAAAAGGATGCCTCGCATATGGCTGGACCTCAAAAAAAGTTTGTTGAGTGAATAACAGACCACGAGATTGTCTCATCTGTTTATTTATTTGGTTCTGACTCATCTGCCCACTAGACTAGGAAAATGGGGCATGGCTGTCTTACTCGGGGTTTAGAATGATGTCTGGAGCTGGTGGATACTCAGTAAATAATCCTATCAAATGTCTACTGAGCAGTGACTATAGGACAGGCTCTCTCCCAAGCCCTCTGCATGTACTCACTCATTTGGTCCTCACAGCTCTGGGGGATGAATGACTACTATTATCTCCATTTTGCAGGTGGGGAAACTGAGGCACAGAGACTCAAGGTCCCCAAAGAGTAAGCCACAGAGTGTGAACTTAGACAGTGGCAGCCTGGCTCCAGAGCCATGCTCTAGTCTTCTCAATGTGTGTTGAATGAATTGCGGGCGGGCATGGCCATCTTCTCAGCTGGCTGTGGAGGACCCTCGCCCGCTCACATGGCCAAGGAGGTGGACGAGATGCGAGGCTAGGGCTGGCAGCTGCAGAAGGAACGGGGCGGTGGCTGGGCAGCTGGAGAGGCTTTCCCCGTTTCCAAGAGGTGGGAAGGCTCACCTCATCAGGAAAGAACTCCCAGTTCTGTGGTCGTGGCAGGGAGCGAGGTGTCTCCCCGGCCTGGTTCATGTCAAAATAATACATTGTCTTGCTTTTAATAGCCTCCCCGATCAGCTCTTGGAGGTTCTCATGACTGCCTATTCCCAAAATAATACCCAGCACCGCTTTTTCCAACTCAGAAGTGCTGAATCTTGCTACCTCCCAATCAGCCGCTGGCGGCCACCGAGAGCCCTCGTAATGCCAGGGTACCCCCAAGCCGGAATGTGACCCAACAGGAAGGTTTCCGAGGCATTTGGAGAGAACCCCGGACATTCCCTGCCAGCTCATCAGGCTGCTGACAACAAGTTTCCAGGGAAAGCCTGCCCCTCTGCGGGGCTCCCTCTGCTGCTCCAAGACAGTTGAAACGAGCTGTGAGCGGAGGCCAAGGGCAGCCCTCGGAATGCCCCTGGCCCTCAGAGACGGGGAAGATTTTCCTAGAAGCTGGAGAGCTGACGTGGAGCGAGAGAGAATTGGTTTTTGGCTCTTGAAGCTGCAATCGGCTTGGCTTGCCTTTCTCTTTCTGTGGGCAGAAAAAAAAAAAGGAGTGGGGGGAGAAAGGGAAAGGTTTATCTCGCTCGCCTTCTTCTGAGAGCTAAGCTTGAAACAATTCAGGCTTTCTTTGGTTCCAAGAAGAACTGAAGTGCCTATACCTAGGCTTTTTCTCCTCATATTTTAAAAATTGAATGGGTTATCTCATTGTTTTGTTTATTCATTCAACAAACACTGTCAAGTACCTGCGATATTCTGGCCATTGGGGGTGCAGTCATGAGAAACAAAGATGCATATGCTGCGCTTACTGAGCTTACAGTCCATTCAGGGGAAGATCAAGAGTAAACACATAAATATAGATGACACCGTTGAGTGGTGTAAATGCCATGAAAAAAACAAAGTGGAGCAAGAAGAGAGAAAGGGCTGGAGGAAGGAGCCAGTTTTAGCCAAGGTGGTCAAAGAAGGCATCGCTGAAGAGGTGACATTGAGCAGAACTAAATGAAGCATGAGAACTGGCTATACACGTGGCTGGGGAAAGGCTTTGAAAGCAGAGGGAACAGCATGCGCAAAGGCCCTGAGGAAGTATCCTCTATGGTAGTGAGCCTGCTGTTACTGAAAATAGTCACTCGCATTCAACAAGTTTCTGGGTGCCTGCCATGTGGCCCTGAACTTGCTACTGGGATGCAGTGGGAAAACAAGACATACAGTGCATGTCTTCAGGGAGCCCTCCATTCTGTGGAGGCAAGAGAGGTCAACATACATTATAAATCAGGGTTCTAGTGCTACAATCGGAGAGGCCTGGGAGACACAAAACTCATTGAAGGACAATGTAACCTTGTCAAGAGGGCAAGGAGGGGGCCTTCAGGAACGGTGTCATTTAAATGGCATCAGTAATAACAGTTGCTAAAACATATTGAGTGTTCACACATTGCCGAATTCCCAGTGTTTGACATGTATTAACTAATCCTCATAACCTTTAGAAGTAGTTCAAATAGTCTCCCTTTACAGAGATAACGAAAGAGATTAAATGATTAGCCCTAGGTCACATGGTGGAGGAGCCAGGAATCAAGCCCTTAAAACAGGACACACTCGGGCCGGCCGAGTGGCGCGGTGGTTAAGCGCTGGCTTGGGAAGCCAGCAGCCCTAGTTCAGTCCCACATATGAGGGCCAGTGACACTGCCCTCGAAAAAAAAAACACAAAAAAACAAAACCAGGACACACTCTCCACTTCTTCCTTCTCCCCTTCCTGCTAAAATGGGGACTTGATGGGCCGGCTGAGTGGCGCATTGGTTAAGCGCTGGTTTTGGGATGCCAGTGGCCCCGGTTCGGATCCCACATGAGGGCCAGTGACACTGCCCTCTACAGCTAACAACAGCTCCACCTGGAGCTGGGCTGTGCGAGCCCCGGTGATGGTGTGGGCTGCAGCCCCTGCTGCAGTGGGCTGCCATAGGCTACAGTGAGTGGCCCGCAGCCAGCGTGAGCAGCTGGCAGCCAGCGTGAGCTGCCAATAGCCGCGGTGAGCGACATCCAGAGGCCAGCGACCGATCTGCCTCATCCGGGAAGAGCGCAGTGACGATACCAACAGTGAAGCAACGTCCTCCGCAACTAAACTGAAGAACAAAAAGACAGCAACTTGTCTGTTCCCCTTCTCCGATTCCCCAATGCTGTTCCCCTCCGCCAATTCCCCAATAAAATCTTTAAAAAGAAAAAAAAATAAAAAAATAAAATAAAATAAAATGGGGACTTGATGGTTGGAGCTCAAGCAGCCACTTTGGGCCATGAGATAGGAAAAAAAATGCATTCATGAAGACAAAGCTGCCAGATAGAAGAACCTCAAGTCCCTAAGGATCATGGGGCCTCCATACCAACCCTGGATCTCCCACCTGGCTCTTTAGTAAGAGAAAAATAAATATCTCACTTGTTTAAACCACTGCTTTTTGGGAATCTTCAGTATAACAGCTAAATTTCTGTCCTAACCAATGTGGATTTTATTTTAAGAGTTCAAAGACATCTAGTACAGAGACATTGAGTAGTGTCTTTCTGAAGATATGCTCTTCAGAAAGCTGGCCAGCCAGAGGTGGAGTTAAGAGTCAGGCTCTAGAGCCAGCTGGTCTGCGTGCAAATCTCAGCTCTGCCTTTCCCTAGTTTTGAAGCCTTAGGCAGGTTACTTAACCTCTCTGTATCTCGATTTCCTCATCTGCAAAATGGGGGTAATATTGCCCAATTGGAGAGCTGTTTTGAGGAGTCAGTACATGTAAGGGCGCTTTAAATAGCACCTGGCACATATTAGAGAGGCTTAAGCTCTGTGAGTGCAGCTGTCGGGGGACACCCCTTACCTGAGCTCTTTGGTCTTGATGGAGACCACGTTGGAATCTCCCTCTCCCTATAGGCACTGGGAGGTACATGGGGCCAAAAAGATGCCTGGAGGCAGCTCCCAGCCTTCATCTGCCAGCAGAGGAAATGGGCAACAAGGGAGCACGCTGGATGGGGCGGCAATGGGAACAAAGCAACTGGGTCCCGCGGGGCTGTGCCTAGAGTGAGGTGTGAACCAGACCACTTTGCAGAACGCTGCCTCAGCACGATCCGGCCCTGGAAGCCATGCCTGGGAGCCCGGGGGGTGGGGTGGGGTGGGGTGGGGGGGAATGGGACAAGCACCCCACTGGGAGAAACACGCTGCCCTTTTCCCCCAGTGAGCTCCCTACAAGATAAGAAACCCAAGCTTCCTGAGGATGTGCTCTGAACCTTCCCGCTGGCTCCTCTGGGCTTGTCAAAATATTTCTGTGTGGAGCCATCCCTGTTTTTCCATTAATAAAAGTATTTTTGGGCTCCTGGCAACAATAAGTGAGCGTTACAAAAGAGATCTGCCTTCCAAGGTAAACACAACTCCTCCCCGCTGTGGGCAACGGGGGGGGGGGGGGGACAGGGCACCTGCTGTTCTTATTCTGGGGTTCTCCATGCTCTGAGCCCTCATCCGGGCCAGGCTTTGGGGTTGTCCACCTCTGTGGAGGACAGAGTCTCATAGTCGAGCAGTGCCACTGCTGTTCAGGATCCCCCAGGCTCTCCTAGTGTGACACATGCCACGTCCATGCCCCTGTCCAGCTGGTCCATCAATCAATCAACACACACTTGCTGAGGGCCTGCCGTGGGCCAAGCACCGCACAGACAGAAAAGACACAATCTCTGGGGGAGAGCCGAGTGGCTCAGTTAGTTAAGAGTTGGCTTAGAGTACGAGCTCTGAGCAACGGGGCCACCGGTTCAATTCCCACCTGGCCCAGTGACGCTGCGCCCGAGCTGAGCTATCGCTGAGCTGCCAAGGCTCAGCTGGTGTAACAACAACATTGCCTGTTCCATGGTGGGCTATGCCCCGACACAACTAAAACTGAGCTCGGGGGCCGGCCGAGTGTTGTGGTGGTTAAGAGCTGGCTTGGGACACCAGGGGGCCCGGTTCGGATCCCACATATGAGGGCCAGTGACACTGCCCTCTACAGCTAAGATGGTGAACAACAGCTCCACCTGGAGCTGGGCTGCTGTGAGTCCCTGGGACGGTATAGCTGCAGCCCCTGCTGCTGTGGGCTGCCATAGGCTACAGTGAGTGACCGGCAGCCAGTGTGAGTGGCCGGCAGTGGGTGTGAGCTGCCACGAGCCGCTGTGAGCGGCTGTCCAGAGGCCGGCGACTGATCTGCCTCACCCAAGAAGAGCACAATGACAATACCAACATGGGCCAGTGAAGCAATGTCCTCCACAACTAGACTGAAGAACAAAAAGACAGCAACTTGTCTGTTCCCCTTCCCCAATTCCCCAATAAAATCTTTAAAAAGAAAGACTGAACTCAGCATCTTGAGCTGAGCTGCTGCCCAGATGGCTCAATGGATAGGGCGTGTGCTCTTTACAACAAGGCTGCTGTTTCGACTCCCGCATGGGACAGTGGCTACGCCCACCTGCAACTAAGATTGAACACAGCACCTTGAGTTTAGAGGCCACAATCTGCCGACAGGAAGCCAGATGGCGACTGGCGCCCTCCACAATGAAGATTGAGGACCAACTTGGCTGGTCCCCTCCCCCAATTCCCCAATAAAATCTTTAAAAACAAACAAACAAACAAACAAAAGACACAATCTCTGGTCTAGAGGAGTACAGGCTTTACAAGGCGATAGACGTGGAAGCAGGTAGACCCCAGGTGCTATGGGAGATGTCTTCCTGGGGACAAGCTGGGACAGAGAGAAGAGGGGGGCCCATGGCACAGTGGTGAAGACTGGGCTCTGGGTTCTAATTCCGCTCTACCACTTACTGACGATGGGGCCTTGGGCAAGTCATTCAGTCTTTCAGGCAGTCCGTTTCCTCACCTGCAACATGGAGACAGACTGGAAGTCAATACAGGGACCTTGCTTAGATGAGAACAGTGCACCGTGCAGTCTTGTTAACTATTAAACAATTGTTAAAGAAATCAGTATTTGTTCCTTCCCATGTGGGCCTCTCCTCAGGGCTGCTTGAGGGTCCTTGTGAAATCGCAGTTGGCTTATGTCAGAGTGAGTGAAGGGAAAGAACCCAGCAGAACCAGAGGCTGTGACCCATCCCAGAGGCCACCACTATCAGTGCCACCACTTTCTGCCACATCCTCTTCTTTACTGAGACTCTTTAAGTCCAGCCCACGTTCAAAGGCAAAGGAATTGGGCTCCACCTTTGCCTTTTGAAGGGCAGTGTGCCAGAGAACTCACCAAGTTTGAAATCATGACAGTGACCAAATAAGTTCTGCAAGGACACCAGAGGGCCTCACACTAGCTTCCCCAGACCAAAAGGGAACACACTGCAGCAGTCCATTTTCTTGAAATGCTGGTACGGTCCAAGCTAACCCGGAGGATGGCAATCAGACCAATCGTGGGTTGGGCGGAGGATGGGAGGTCAAGTGCAAAAGGCAGTGAGGATTTTCTGTATTTTGACTGGGCTACTGCTCAAAACTGATTGAACTGTATGCTTACAATGTGCATTTCATTATATGTAAATTACAACTTAGTAAAGTTGACTTTAAAACATACCAGCTTCCTGACTCAGGGTACTAACTGTTCCTACAATTTCTTTGGTCTGGAGGGGGGGGAGTGACAAACTATTACCAAATCTGGCCCCATTACCTGTTTTTATAAATAAAGTTTTATTGGAATGCAGCCATGCACATTTGTTTATGGAGTATCTAAGGCTGCTTTCCTGATAAATGGCAGGGGTACAATTGAGTTGCAACAGAGACACATGGCCTGCAAAGCTGAAAATGTCTACTATCTGGCCCTTGACAAACAAAGTTTGTTGACCTCAGCTCTAGAGGAAAACCAAGAGCTTAAGACTGCTTTAGATACATCCGTTCTCAGGACCAAATGAACCCAACTTCTCATTCTTTTACCCTCAAACTGCTGCAGCTCCCACTTCATGCTCATGGTGGCTTCTCCCAGCAGCGGGCAGACATGGGGAGAGCCAAGTTCTCTGGAAGATTCATCAATTTTCCCGACTGGAGAACCCATGTAACATTTCCTTCGAAGCACCTTCTGCAACCCACCCTTTCATATCTGGAAGCCTGAGCTGGTGAATCGACAAAAGGGTCCTCAGGTGGAATCCAGCCCCACGGAGCGGACGGTGGCATTCCCTGAGGCATGCTTACGTTCTGTGAATTATGTTTACCTACATTCTACCTTTCTTCCTCCCTCCTCCTCACTTACATGAAAACATTTATTTTTCACTTAAGCCACTTTGAATTAGATTTTCTGTCACTTGCAACATCCCCTATTTCATCCACTGGAATCCTAAATCCAGACATGCTGCCCAAGCTCGTGAGAGCAGCCACCTCAATACCAAAAGGAAGACAAGGGCGAACCAAGGGAAATGTAGGGGAATGGAGCCAAAGCTTTGATTGTATCATTCCTGAAACCCACCTTCGCGCTAAAGCGCCTGATAATGAAAATGATACATTTCCTTAAGATTTCCTCCAGGTTGGGTTAGGTTTTGCATGACTTGCAGCCCAAAGTATCCCAAGTGACATGCTTAGTTTTCTTATATGTAACACAGAGATAATCTCACTTATCTCAAACACTGGCTGCGAGGAGTAGAGACCAGCTGTGTAATGACTCCAGCCCAGAGCCAACAGAACAACAGACCAAGTAGGAGCTCTGTGGACAGTTGCCTTCCCGTCTCTTACTTTTATTCCCTCTCACAACGGGCCCCGTGCGGGGCAGGCTGGGGGCCATGCCTTGTTTTAGTCCTGCTGGGTATGATGAGACCCTCCATGTACAGAGGTCATTGGTCTCTCAGATGAAATCAAGAGCGACGTTGTAAGGGTAGGCCAGGACAACCTGAGCTGGCACCTCACCCAGACCCACGGCGGGGCACAGTCCTGCCCACCTCTCTCTGGCAGGCATGCCATCCAGTCGTTCCCCATTGTCAGTCTATACACTTGGAGGGGCTCCCACCCCAGTTTAAAGTTGGGTCATGTGGAGACAAGATGACGGGCTCACAGTGAGTTACTGTCAATGGATGGAAATCGCTGTGCCTAGAAACAGATTTTTAAAAGCAGTTTCTTTTCCAAACCTTTCTTTTCATGCCACCTGATACGCATCTTGATTTGTCACGGCAGTAGCAGTAGTAAGATGGGTGACATCAAAGACAACGATCTTGAAACTTTTATTTCCAGTCCCAAATGGAGCTCTAGATCACGTTTGTCGTAAATCTGCATATTCTTCAGATGACGCGCAACTGCAGCATAGAGCTCGCTCTGCCATCTGATGGCGGGGGCGTCAAGACGCCCCCCAGCCATCTGTGGACATTGCATACAAACACGCAAAACCTATTCCTCGTGCAGGCCGTGGACATAACAATGAAGAAACACGTGACCACACACTGGCAACCCGATTTGTAGAAGAACGTGAACGTCTGGAGCAAGGACCCATGACAGAATAACTCAGCAAAAACACTCCTTACTGCTAAGCACCACGGGTATTCTGGGGGTGGGATCACAGACGTCAAAAACCAGACTTGCCAAGACAGGTGATACTGAGGCTCTTGGGAACCCACGAGAAATGATATCCTGTACTTTATACGCCATTTGAAAAAAAAAAAAAGCAGGTGTTGCCACGAATATGTGATATAGTGAAATAATGTTTAAAATGTCTTCATATACAAATGAAAATGAGGGGGAGGGAGAGAATGAAAGAGAAAGAAAAAAGAAGAGGAAGGGAGGGAGGGAGAGGTGGCATGTGATTAAAGCCTGAGCTCTGGGACTGGTTCAGGGATGAGCACGTGCCTGAGTTAGGGCCAGTGTCACACGAGGAGTCTTCAGTTGGGTCTGGCCACTCACAGTTTCCTCCTGGAAATGAAGGGATGGAAGGATGTGGCCATCATGGCACCAGGTGGGACAAGCTAGAGAAGAGTCAGTGGGGCGAAAGCAGAACCATGGCAGTGACAGAGAAACCAAATCCTAGTCACATTGTCTGAACCCCTAAATCCAACTGAGCCTGCAGTCTTCCCTCAGACTTTTCAATAATAAACTCCCTCTTTATACTTGAATCAGGGTGTAAGATTACCCAGGGCATGGGTTACATTTGAATTTCAGATAAACAGCGAATAACTTTTATAGCCTAAGTATGTCCTACGCAATACTGGGTACATACTTATGCTAAAATAGTATTTATGTTTCTTTGAAATTCAAATTTAAGTGGATGTCCTGCGTTCTAGCTGGCAACCCTACTAAGTTTGGACCAGGTTTCCGATTACTTGAACCCAACAGTGTCTTAACGGATGCCCGGCACCACTCCCTTCACTCGGGGCACAGAGGTACCTACTGGCCCTGCCTCCCTCCACAGACCAGTTCCGTGGCCCAACAGCAGGAATTCGCCCGGTCTCTCCATCCTTTGGACTCTGATTTCTCCTGTTAGCCAGGATCCACCCGCAGAAGCGAGGCCCCCTCACCAACTTCCCATCTAGAAATGCCTACTCTCCATCAAAGGCTCCCCAGGCATCCTCTGGCTTCCGCCCCACAGTGTTATTCTAGGAGGCAGGCCAACAACAGTCCTCCTTTCATAAATGTGTAAACTGAGGCTGGAAGCTTTGTGACTCACACAGGGTCACTCAGTTAGAAAGCAATGGAGTCGTGTTTCAGACCAAGCCCAGGTTCTAGGAATCCGGCTTCCAAGCAGGAGGGACTAAGGAAGTCGCTGCTCCCGGAGGATCCTTTGGATGAAGCCCCGTGGCCGCCTTTGCATAGAAGCAGAAGGCCCAGGGAGGTCTGAGTCACTGCGGCCAGGAGCAGCAAACCCAGGGGCTCCTTCCTTGGGGACAGGGAAGGAGGGGCGGGGGGAACATCCTCAGAGAGGCTGTCCTCACCGCAGGGGCATGAAGGCAGCCGGTGGGCTATTGGGGTGGGGGCCGAGGGCCTCACTCTGACTGCCAGCCTCCTCAGCCTTTCCCAGGCCCCTCTCCTCAAGGGCGCCTCAGTTTCAACTTCAGTGTTCCTTTTCTCTCTCTCTCTCTCTCTCTCTCTCTCTCTCTCTCTCTCTCTCTCTCACTCCCTGTTGTTACCACTTAAAATAAATAAATAAATAAAGCAAACCAACAAAGCAAACATCTGGAAAGCTTTGTGGAAAATTGCATCTTGCTCAGAGGACCCACCCTCCCCGGAGTCAGAGCGCATATGCCCATGGGATTCGCAACTGGCCCCCAAATGCTCTCAGAGGAGAGACACAGGCCCCTCTGTTCTCCTACCAAAGCCCTGTCTTCGCCTGGGGTCACATCCTTCCAAAATCACCACCCACCTCCAGGGACTGGCTCCCAACTCCCAGCCCTGACCGAGTGTCCAGCAGGCTCTTGGGCTCCCTGCCTTACGCCCGGGATTCCTCAGTCCTATCCCATCAATCTCCCCCCACCCCACGTGGGTCTCTCTTTCCCACTCTGGCAGCCACTGCCCTATCTCAGGCTTACATCTCATTTCTCCTGACGCATCACAAAAGCCTCTCCTCCCATCACCTGGCCTCTTCTCCTTCCATTCCCACCAACCCCTCTCCTACCACCACTGCCTTCCCAAAGAACAGCTCAGATGGCAATGCCACTGCCCAGCTCAACAACCTTCTATGGCTCTCATGGCCTTCTGAAACTAATACCAGCTTCCTCACTGTGGTGTTAAGTCTTCCTGTAATGGATGTTTGTTGTGTGGTTTTCCAGCATGCCTTTTCTCTTCTTTTGGTAACCCCGCTCTTGGTTTCCTTAGGGAAGGGGCAGGAGTCACTCATCTCCCCTGTTGAACCCCTGTGGCTTGGACCTGCCCTCAGTCCCAGGTCCAGTGGGAGGTTGTGTGACCCAGGCTGGGCCAAGGCATGTGCTATTATACAGTCCCCTGAACACAAGAGCCACAGGGGTTGGCCCCATGCGTCAGGTCAGGCCAACCCCTGTGGAGTCCCTGGCTGGAACTACTGAGGGGTGTCGCTAGTTCATTCTCTCTCTCTCTCTCTCTCTCTCTCTCTCTCTCTCTCTCTCTCTCTCTCTCTCTCTCTCTCAGTGTGGCCAAGCTTAAAAGATGCAGGCCAAGAGAGCTGCTAAGGGTCATCTTAGCATCACAAGAGAGAGCGAACTCAGTGGAAAGCAGAGCTGTGAGATCAAGCAAGAAGTGGTTTTTAAAATATCTTTAAGTCCCTGGATACAGCTGTGCCCGAAGCTAATGACACCCACTCACTACATCCTTCTTTTTCCAAGTCTGAACTAGTTTGATGTGAGTTTCTGTCACTGGCAACTCAGCAATATGGTTCTGACTTTCTTTTCTAGCTGTACTCCCACATTTTCCTACACATCTGTATGCTTCCGAGGAAATGGCTTCTTGAACAGTTAGCAGAACACATCCCAGGGTCTATGCCATGTTTAGCCCTGGAACGCCCTCCTGGCACCACTGCCAACCGAAACACTAATTCTTCTTTAGGACATTTCTCAAGTAGGTCTTTCTTCCATGAGAAAGTCATAATCATCATCTCCTTGCTTTCTGACACTCATCCTTGAATTCTGGCCCTTTGTGTACCTCCTCTCCCTTCTCAGAGACAGGGACTTAGATGACAAGGAGACATCCTTGTTCGGCTCTTTCTAAGCACAGTGTGTGACATTGAAGAGAAGCTTAATCAAGCAGCTTGGCACTCCTGCCCACCCGATGAAACACCACAAGACTCACTTACCTGAAGTCGTGATTTTGTGACAGACACTCTGCCTGCCAGGTGTCTGTTACTCCAACTTTTCCTACCAGCACCCCCATTTTCCTTTGGGGCACCACTCCATCTCCATTCTCATTCTTGTAGCTGAAGCAGAGTCCACCCCATCTCTCTTGCTTCAACAATGGCAGGTGGCCCAGAGCTGCCAACCAGGGTACCCCACAGGGCACTCCCGCCAATTCATCGTCTCAGGTTAGATGTGTTAGATGGGTGACCAGCCAATGAGAGTCAAATGCAGAACTTTTGCTAGAGCTAATGAGATGAGACACCCTGTTGGCTGGGACTGAAAAACTAGTGGGATGTGATCCTGGGCTGCAGGAGCCACCAGGTAGAGAGTGTTTGCTGTAGGACAAAAAAAAAAAAAAAAGGAAACATAAAGCAAAACAGAGCCAGGAGGCAGAAGCAAATGCCTGAGAGCATTTTCAGCCTAGATCCAGCCATGCCTGAAGCTAGCAGAGTCTTTCCATTTTAGGTACATGAGCCAGTAAATTCCCAGCTAATCAGGCTTCTGTCATTTGCAATCATGAATCTCAGCCTGATACAACTTCCACATCTTTCTCTCCATCATTAAGCCAGAGCACAAGTGGCCCATATATATTCAGTCACTGATTAACTGAGAGCAAGGGATCCTCTCTGCTCTTACACAAGCCCCTCTCCCTCATTCCACATCCCCAACTGGTTTTTGTTTTTTTTTTAGCTGAGCCATCCTGCCACCTGTTGGCAGCTTAGCAGCAGCTCATCAGCAGCTCAGCTCGGGCTGGGCATCGAACTTGCTGTTGCTCAGAGCTCAGCTCCCACTCTTGAGTGAGCTCTTAACCAACTGAGCCACTCAGCCGGCCCTCACATCCCCAACTGTTAATCTAGCTAACATCCAACCATCCTACAAGTCTCAGCATAACTATGACTCCTAGAAAGACCTTTCTAAATACTCCCAGAAAAAAATTAGGTCTCCCATGGGCCTCATAAGGCCCCAGACTTTTCCTTCATAGCACTTCTCATGGTTGGCGATTGCCTAATTGTTGGTGAAAGTAATTATTCTATGTCTGTCTCCCCACCCAAACTACAAACTCCGCCAGGTCAGACATTGTCTCATTTACTACTCAATTCCCTGGACCCAGTAGGGGCTGCGTAAATAGCTACTGGATTAATAAATGCACCGATACCACTCAGAAACCAATGAAAAGAATATGTCTCCTATTTCCCCAACTTGGATAAAGATGGCGGAACCACATCTCCAATTAGTACCTGATCCCTTGAAGCAGGGTTCCGGGGAGAACCAGGCTTGGGAAGCTTGAAGAGAAACTGCTTCTTTGTCTGTTGAAGTCCACAGGGGTCTTAGCATCTTGGACTTGATCAGAAAGCCCAACACAATTTGTGATTCATTACTGGAGACCCTAGCCACGCCCTGAAGCAAATGTCAAATTTCACACATTTAATGAACTCCATACTTGAAATATGTGGCCTGTAAAATCTGATTTACACTGTTGTTAAAATCCTTGGTGCCTAAAAAGGAATGTGAAAAGTATGTATTTATGCTTAAAGAAGGGGCTTTTTTTTTTAGACATTAATTCACTCCAAGGCTTATAAACGTTCCCTAAAGCATTATTTCAATTGCAATATTTCTTTCAGCACCTCAAATTTAGTTACCAACTTTTGAGAAAAGTGGCTGTGTTAGGTCACACACCAGTGGAAAAGTGCCACCATGTAATTGTCAGCTCTCTGGAAGGTAAGCAGAGGTGACAGCTGAGCCGCGGACAGCCCCCAACAGGCAGTGCAGGGCGTACCTGGCACTATAATTAAAACCTGCCTTAAGTCAACAACAGTGCAGCCCTGGTGCCTAGCAAGATGAATTTTTTTTTTCCAGTTCAGCCACAATTCTTATTCATTGGATGCTACCACCTGGCATTTCTTTCCTCTCCAGGTCTGCCGCCAGCTTTGGCACATTTTAAGTAGGTTCGATACCTAAGGTGGCTGAGTTCCCTGGCTGGTGACAGATGGCCTCCCACTGAGGTGCTTCATGGAGCAGTGGCAACACAACCAACCTTCATGGACACCTTCTGGATTGAAAAGGACACCTTGACCCCATGTTTAAGCCTTACTAACTCTGAGAAGTCTGTCCGATAGAACCCACTATGAGAGAGAGAGAGAGAATGGCAGACCACCCTGGGGTCAGCCAACTGCCGCTACCCCCATCTCCCTGGCTTCAGGAAGAGCAAGAGTGAAATCTGATTGGTCTTTATCTATTCCCTTCTCACCAGTGATTGGTTTAGGAGTGGGCATATATCGCAGTACCGGCCAATGAGATATAAGAGAGACTTCCTGGAGAAGTTTTCAAAGCTGATCAAAAGAGATGGCCTAGAAGACAATGTCCTCATTTTTCTAAAGTTCCACCAGAGATTCTGAGTCACCCTGGTGTGGAGCTCAGTGCCTTCATTTGACAGAATAGGAACTGAAGCCTGGCGAGGTGACATCTTGAGCGGGGAGTTCAGTGGCAAAGCCAAGATTATTGCCGTCGTGGCTGAAAATTATTCTTTGACCACCAAGCATCCATCTATTCACCCTTTCTTCTTGAGGACACAAAAACAATCCCTTTGGAAAGTGACCTCTTCCCCACTGCTGACAGTCTGGAGGAGCTGTCAGTCAAAATACCCCGTCATGTGACCCAAACGGGGCTCATGAGATTCTCCCACCAGGACTTTGACTCTCCGATGATGTAAGATCGGGTGGCAGAGTTGGGGGCACACTACAGCTGGAGGTGATTAAACAAGCTGCAGTGACCTCACTGGAGGGGGGATTAGCTCCCGCTACGTGCATCCCAGTGTGTCCTAGTTCCTGTCTGTTCCAAGCCAAAGTTCCAGTCTATGAGCCACTCCGCATCCTGGCAATAAATTCCCTCTCCCTCTTTCTTGGCTTAACTTCGCCAGTTCTGATTTCGGGTGGGTGCAACCACAGAGCTGTAACGGGTTCAGAATGGCCTTATATGTTCAAGCACCATGCCAGGCACTTCTCATACGTCATCATAGCTAGTTCTACCAACAAGTATTATCAATTAGGGACTGGGCAGACACACACGCACACACAGAGACACATGCCCACTTCACAGATGAAAAATCCCAGGCTCCGAGTGCAGTATCTGCCCAGCATTTCATAGTTGATAAGTTGCCAGGTTTGGGCCTGAAGTGTAGTCGGCTCTCCTTATCTGTTAGAGGCACTTAATTCTACTTAACCCACAAAGCTACATTGAGGACTCAATAGATAATTCAGGTGGAATTGACTAAGGCTGCATATACACCTCCATTTGGAAGTCACATGGCTCTCAGAAGTCTCCTTTTTTTTTTTTGGAGGGCAGTGTCACTGGCCCTCATATGTGGGACCTGAACCAGGGCTGCTGGCTTCCCAAGCCAGCGCTTAACCACCGCGCCACTCGGCCGGCCCTAGAAGTCTCCTTTTTTTTTTTGAGAAGCATTTCCTGGGCCCCGGGGGGATTCTCTCAAGAATTAAGAGAGCTTTCTCATGTACGGATCCAACTACCAAAAGCCACAGCCCTAGACTTGGAGAAAGAAATCATACTTGGGGCAATGTGGTCTGGCGTATGAGCCATAGCCTTGACATCTCTGGTTATGGGAATCCATGATCCTGAGATCTGGAGTCTCTCAACGTGACACACAGTGGGTCTCTAAGCTGACCTCGAATTGTCAGATGGCAGCAAGCTGTGGCATGATGCGATCAGGCCCAGGAGGGTGAAAAGATCACTTTCTACCAGAGAACAATACTCACTTCCTGCCACCCCCCAGCTCCAGCCACTATTGCTCTGTTTTCTGCCCCTCAATACACTGAACCCTTCCTGCCACAGGGCATTTGCACGTGCTATTTCCTCTTCACTCATATTCATGAATGCTGGCTTCCCTCATCTTTCAGATTTAAGCTTCAAATCCACCTATTCAAGGACATCCCCGCTTGGCCACCAAATAGTCTAAAATAGCAACACACACTTCCCACCCTACCTCCATCCTGCTCTGATCGGTCTTCCGAATTATCCTGATTTAATTCCTTCATAGTATTTATCACTGTGAAATGCAATTACCGTATTGTTTAGTTCACTTATTCATTCTACACTTACTGACCACCCACTATGTGCCACCTGTTTCATAAGTTTCCAGAAAACAAATCCGTTAAAGTCCTACCTACCCTCACAGGGCATACATTCTAGTGGACGAGGTTGAAAATAACACTCTAATAGCACTAACTGCCTGATGACAAATACAGCAGAGTAAGGGGATAGAGAGTGACAGGGCTAGAACATTAGTTGGGGCAGTGAGGGAAGGCTTCTCTGAGAAGGGACATTTGGGCCAAGATTTAAATAATAGTTTTTTGTTTCTCCCCTATCTAAGACAGAAGTCCATCAAAGAGTAGGGACCGTGAATGCCACATCCACAGTGCTCAGAAGCTGCGTGGCACCTAGTAGGTGCTTATAACTATATAAGCCACAGATGTCACATGGTGCCTCCAGGCAGCCCGGGGTGGGGGGTCCCTTCTCCTCTGAGTGATGACATCCCTGTGATGACTCATGGCGCGAGGCCTCTACCCCATCCCAGGGCTGACTTGCTCCTAATTAGAAGGTGGATACAGCCACAATGACAGCAACTAGAGAATGTAGCAATTCCAGGGAATTGCTATGTCAGGGATGGAGGTGAGGAGAGTCCTGGGGAATGATGCGAGTCAGATAAATGAAGCATTCATTCGTCATCTTTGTTGGCATTGCTCAACCTCTTGTTACTTGCCATAAAGGAATGTAGCTTGCTGGACAGAAGTCACAATGCGGCTTTTACCAGGAGCCTTAAAGTTGAGGGTGGAAGGAGATTATAGTTCAAGAGAGACAACTGTCTCTAAGACAAGAGACCTGGGTTCCAATCCTGGCCCCAGCTCTCACCTAGGCGCTGTGTGACCTGGAGCCGGTCACTGAACCTCTTAAAGCCTTGCCTGTAAGAAAGACAACACCAGTCTCCTCTTCAAAACACTGTCGTGTGGAGAGCATTTTGCATACAGCCAGAGCAGCTTAACCAAGACCCTACCATCCAGACTAAGAAATGATCTGAAGCAAATTAAAACCACAATGAGATACCACAATGCACCTACCAGAGTGGCTAGAATTAGAAGTATAAACAACAGAGAGAATGAAATGACAAGTGATTGGTGGGGGGTGGGGAGATGCAAATTACACATTCAACAACAGACTTGTATCCAGAACATATAAAGAACTCTGGGTACTCAACAATAAGAAAACAATCTGATTCAAAAAAAAAAAAATGGAGGCAAACGATACGAACACTTCACCAAAGAAGATACGTGAATGACAGTGAAGCACATGAAAAGACAGTGTTATCAGCCATTACGAATCTACAATGAAAACCATGAAGAGATGCCAAGACACGACTATTTAAATGGCCAAAACAAACCTGGAGCAACTGGAACTCTCATGCCCTGCTGACACCAATGCGAAAACGACACGGCCATTCTGGAAAATAGTTTGGCGGGTATATTACTGAGCTATATGTTACATACTGTAAAATTCACCCCTTGAAAGTGGTGGGTATATTACTGAGATGTATGTTACATACTATAAGATTCATCCTTCTAAAGTGTACAATTAGTTTTTAGTGTAAAGGTGTGCAACCATTATCACAATCTAATTTTAGAACATTTTCATCACCCAAAAAAGAAACCCTGTACCCATTAGTGGTCCCACCTCATTCCTGGTCTTCCCTAGCCCTAGGCAACCACTAATCATTCTGCTTCCTGCCCCTATGAATTTGCCTACCCTGGACATTTCGTATAAATAAAATCATACAATGCATGGCCTATAGTGTCTTGTTTCACTTAGCATAGCGTTTTCAAGGCCCATCCATGTTGTAACATGTATCTGTACTTTGTTCCTTTTTTACAGTTGAATAGTATTCCATGATATGGACAGACCACATTTTGTTTATCCAGTCATCGGTTGATGGTTGGGTTGTTTCCACTTTTTGGCTGTTGTGATTAATACTGCTATGAATATTCTTAGTTGCTCTGTGGGCCTCATTGAACCTCAGCCTCTCAGTGTTGCTTTTCTCATCCGCAAAATGAGGATAATGACACCCACCCCACAGGATGGTGAGGCGTTCGTGGGAAAGCACTTTGCCACTGAAAAATGCCATGACAAGGCAAGGACCACTTCCTTCGGTCAGGTTCCTCCATCTTCAAGAATTCACTCTTTAAATTCAACGACAATTGCCCCTGAACTGTATACTTTGAAATCGTTAAAATGGTCAATTTTGTGTTATGTATAATTTACCACAATTAAACAAAACCCCTCAATGTCACCAAGGTTTACTGAGCCCTACCATGGGCCAGTCTCGGGGCTGGCTAAGGATAAAACCGGAATTCAGTTCTTCCCAAGCTGCCCCTGCGGACCCACTAAGAGCAGAAGCCAGAGGGAAAGCGCAACCCCCAAGGGCACCCGCCACCCCTCCCCCATCACTTGTCTCAAGCCTCGTGGTTTATTTTTTTAACTCAAGCAAATGTGCCTTCTATTCTGTTACATGAATGAATTTTTCATGTAAAAAAAAAAAAGTTTTAAATGCTTTGCCAATTCAGTGACTTACTCATTCTTCCTCTGAAACCCCGACTTGTGTCAATGGAGTCTTCAGGAAGCCCCCTTTCTCCTTGGGCCACATCCGCCCCCAGCCCTGAAGTGGTGCAAGCTCCTTGAGCGAGGCCCCAGCCAGCCCAGAATAATGGAGGCAGATTCACTTCCCACTCAAAGCACAGGCTGAGGCACCGACAGGCAGAGAACCTGCAGCCCACGAAAGGAAGTTGGGAAGGTTCAAGGTGGGTATTGCCTCTGCACCCGAACTTTGAGATCTTCTAAGAACTCTATCCAGATGGGTGGCCTCCGTGTTGGGAAAAAAAAAAAACATGCTTGTGAACCCATTTTCACCGAGGACTTTGGAGCTGAGGAGAGACAAAGCCTCCTGCCCTGCACACAATGATGCCAACAGCTGCCATTTCTGCCGCTGAGCCTCACCGCTGATCCTCACAAGTGGGGGTCCTGCTCCTTAATAACAGGCGAGGAACCCAATCTCAGAATTTAAGGAATCAGCCCCGTATCATTTAGTAAGTGTGGGAATTAGTACTCAAACCAAGCCTGCTTTGATGCCAGCTGCGTCCGTGGCGTGGTGCCCTATGCTGCCACCCCCCAAATTCTAGCACATCCCCTCAATGACATTGCATTTCTACTGCCACCCTCTATGAGGGCCCGGAAGAAAGGTAGTGCTTTTCCTTGGTGTCTTTCTCAAGCACGAGGCCATGGTAGAGCAAAAGTCTCCACGTTGGCAGAAGTCAGCCTGGCTAGCAGATTTTCTCTAATTCTGGTGGTGATGAGCAGCCTAATAAAATTATGCTAAGTTATGTGCATAGAGAATAACATCTTACATTCTAATTATTGGCCACGTCTTTGAAGAATTCCTGTGCAATTACCAGGGTAATCAAGTCACCTCTTTCTTTTGGGGTCTGATTAGTCGTTTGGGCCGATGTAAGCACCCCAACCCCCCCCCCCCAGCCTCAGCCCCACTTGAATCAACAGGATTCTGGATGTCATTAGCTACTCCAATTGCCTTTTTAAAAATCTGTTTCACATAAAAGGACAAATGAGAATGAGTATTTGCCCATCTTTAAGACACTAACTAAATTCTTTTCCACAGCCTGTTCTCGTTATTATTTTTCTTCGGGAGGAATTTGCACACAGCCTGGGCTCCCGCACGCAGCTCATGACTGCAGACGCTTCCTCTCGAAATCTGACCCAAGGGGGCCTATTCTGGAAGCATGGCCTTTTCAAAAGAACGTGGCCCAGTTGATTTTGCTCTATCTACTCTGCCCCCGGACTCACCTCCCAATTCTCATGTGACCTGCTTTCCAGGACTCGCGAGCAAACTGTCACCTCCGCCCGCAGCACCTCAGGCAGGGCTGAACAGAGTCCTTCGTAGTAATGGCTGGAAAACAAGAAGAAACTTCATCCAAGGACTTCTATTTAATATTGGGTTGTTGGAAAAGTCATGACGCATCTTTGCAACGAAAAAACAGAAAAAATACGTCATGGCTTTTCCGACAACTTGTTAGTGTTATTTATGCCAATAAAGGCACCTTGAAATACCAGGCGTGGGAGGGGGTTGAGTCTAGTGGGAGGGATCCCACCTGAGCCCCCTTGAAACACTGAGGTGGAAATGGGACCAGGCAGGGATGTGTCAGTGAGGGAGAGTGGAAGGGAAAGAGGGAAACGGGGACCCTCAGACATAGTTTAAATGCAATGGGCTAACTTTAATAAGGCTTCGGTTCTCCTCCAAGACTCCTTAGCCTGAACACTATGGTCTGTGAGCCCTACCTCCCCACCCTCATCTCTTCCACACTCCTTCTTGGTCTTAGCACTCCAGCCATGTGCCCTTCTTTCTGCTGTTTCAACATGCCCAGCTTTTTCTGCCCCAGGGCCTTTGCACATTCCAGTTCCTGAATGTCACTTCCTCCAGCGCTTTCCGTGGCACCCTCCTTCTCATCCTGCAGGCTTCTGTTCCACTGGCCCAACCCCAAAGGGCCTTTTTCTGACCCCCATCACTTTCTTCACTCAAGTAATACTTGATCATTACCCTCTGCCCAACCCTCACCCTGCCTTGTCTTAGGAAGATATGAGTCTGCTCCACATATATAAGAATATGATCACTATGAAGGCAGGGATTGTCTATCTTCTTTTTTTTTAAACACTTCTTAATTTTATTTTTTTAATTTTTTTAAAATTTTTTTTTTGAGGGTTGTGTCACTGGACCTAGTATGTGGGACCCAAACCGGGGTCGCTGGCATCCCAAGCCAGTGCCCACCCACTGTGCCACTTGGCCGGCCCTGGAATTGTCTATCTTATTCTGTACGTTGCATCCAGCCCAAAGCATAGGACCCGGCACACAGTAGGTGCTCAAGAAATATTTGATGAATGAATG
Source organism: Aselliscus stoliczkanus (assembly GCA_033961575.1). NCBI lineage: Eukaryota > Metazoa > Chordata > Mammalia > Chiroptera > Hipposideridae > Aselliscus > Aselliscus stoliczkanus. The sequence continues at coordinate 8,544,198 of CM066738.1, read as the reverse complement.
AAAATGTCAACATATTCCATACAATGCTTATTCCCCCTTTCTCTTTCTGGAGTCTACAATCTTTCTTGAAGAAAATAAAAAAATATTCCTGGGCTTATCTGGACCTACTAAAAGAAAAAAATGTTTTTCTCTTAAATCTCTTGAAAATGGACAACAGAGGCTTGGAACACCAAGTTCTTAGAGTAAGTGGAACCTGCAGACTACGTTCTAAGAAATGAGCCCTAGCTGGCCTGCAGGCATAGGTTGTGGGGCTGGTGACTTCACACAGGATTCAGTTAGCCCAAATTTGCGGGGGGATCCATTTCAAAATCAAAACCTCAATATGGAAAGCTGAGGGCAGCTTTGTTTTGGCATCCCTATGAGAAGGCAGGCTTTCTGAAAAGACGCTATGTCAATAACTCATCCACAAAAGGGGGGTGGGGAGGGAGGGCTGCAAGAGAGGAAGGGAGAGGTCTCAGCATCAGGCAGATTTGTCTGCTAAGGCTTCACATGAAAACTGATCCGAGAATGCGTGATCCTCCAAAAATCCACCAGCCCCCAAAGTGTTTAAGTTACCCCTCTGACCACAGCCACATGGAGGATGAAATTCAACCCCACGGAAAGAGTTGACTTTTTTAACATTATGCAATGTTTGGGTGAAAAAAAGGGGGAGATATCAAAAAAAAAAAAAAAAAAGGTTCATCTTTTTCCCAGAGGTTAGCAAAGCTATTTCTAGCTTTTAATGATACATCTCAGCATCACTTCATGGGTAGTTTTGAGAGGCGTGAAGGCGGGACTGTTCTGTTATGTAACCCATTTAAAGTAGGAAATTAGCAAGTCCTGAATGAATTCTGTTACTGTGCTCTGACTTCTGGAAAGTTTGGAGCGACTACAGTTCTATTTTGAGGTGAGCAAATTCATCATTTATAGATCGCCTCACAAATACCGCAGGGTTTCATGTCACCCTTACAAGTTTCATAACAAAAAGTTAAAGTACTTGGGGTGTTGGAACATTGCGTCTCAAAACCTTATTAGCCTGAACAGTGAGGAGGGCAAGCCTTCCCAGTTGCCAATTATTCAAAAATACAAATATCCAAGATCAAATACATATTCATCTCCCGCCCACCCCTACTTGACCCGTTTTTATTTTTTTGTGTTTTGTTTTTTTTTAAGTCCAGCAAAATAGTCTGGTCAACAACATAAAAAGAAATGTCTGTTTTTAACGGAGCTGCTTGGCCATGTTATAAATTCTGAAGCTATGAAAGCAGCGTCTTGAAACCGAGCAGTTGGGTTCCTTGGGCCTGCCTGGTTTTTGAAAACAGGAAATGTCTTTCAGTCCTCAAGCTCCCTCTAGTGGCTTGACCAGAGGAACGTCTGCAAGTTAATGGAATTTCACTACAGGGCAAAAGCAGAGTCTGTAATTTTACACCTATATCACACGTTTAAGGAAAAGTACTGTCCGTAGCTTCTGAGTCCATGTCACCAGAGCTGAGAGCACGCGTCCTCCACGTGCCCAGGGGAACCACTGTTGACGGAGACAAAGCTAATTTACAATTCTCTTTCTAATCCATAACTGAAAATGGCCATTTCAATCAAGAACCCATGAGAGGAAACCGGCAGCCCACGCTGCAAACAGCTACTAATGAAAACATCTGGCCAGTTGGAGGCATACAGGGCCGGTTTCCTGAGACACAGGAGAGTATACGGCTTAACTCCCTTGCAAATGAGGAAAGATTCCTACAAATGGTAAAACTGACGTGCAGATTCTATTAGGGTTTCATAACCTCAGTACTTTTGACATTTGGGGTCGGTTAAGTCCTTGTTGTGGGGGCTGTTTTGTGCCTTGTAGCATTCCTGGGCTCCCCTCACTAGATGCCAGCAAAGCAAACCTCCTCTAGTTGTGACAACCAAAAATGACTTCCGACATCGCCACATGTCCCCTGGGGGACAAAAATCACCCCAGGTTGAGAATCGCTGGATGAAATTAATAAAGCATGTCTTCTGCTTCCCTACACAACAGCTTAAAAACCTCATTCGCCTAAAACTGAAGTGACCCCATTCCTAAATCTTCTATCACTTGATTTAAGAAAGAAAGGTATCCCAAAGCAATTAAGGACTACTACAACATGAATCGTATAGAATGTTTTTCTTCTTTTTTTCTGTGTCGATCACTTTTTGAAATTCTGACATGCCTGGAATAGACAACAGTACAGAATAATAAATAATGCATGGTTTGGGGTTGGGTGTTGGTGGGGTTTTTTTTGCCCAAATCAAAATAATTTTTTTAACCGGAGAAACACCCATTTGCCGTTTACATACCATGAGCTACACACAAAATAAAAGCATGATAATGAAAAGCGCCCATTGTGACACCAGACTTCATGTTTCCACACAAATTAAAATGACCTCCAAAGGCATAAAGTACACAAGCTTTATTGGGTAACGGCAACAGGCCACGCTGGCAGACAATGAAAGCAGAACTGCTCGGATCACACGCAGGATCACATGTGTGTCATCACGGGATCGAGAATTTAAATCATCTGGGATTTCCTGCTAAATTAAAGCACACTGCACCAGAGCCCCCCCTCTAATCAAAAAAACGCCGTCCTGGTGAACACTGACAATGAGGGTTACATACACTCTAATGAGGAACTCGTGGAATTCTAGATGAGTTTCCCATTAGCCCCATTGCAGCAACATAATAAATTAGCCACGATTCTTCCTTTTGCGAATACCGCCCCCTCCATCTGTCCCCCCCAAACACAATATTCACTGACGTTGTCCAGTGACATTCTGACGGCACCTCCAGCCCGGCTGTGACAGAAAGGAGAGTTTCGCAGGTAACGCTTCTTTGGCATAAGACGATGCTACGGAACTCAAGGTATCGGGTACACTACTCACACAATGCTATATGCTCTTCAGTTCCATCCCAAAACATAATTTTTCCAAGATGAAATGGACATAATTAATGGAAATATTTCATAAGAAGTCTATATAAATGGCAAAAAGCATTACATTAAAAGAAGGGGGGAGAAATAAAATCTGTTGTATTTACAAAGCTCCTTGTAATTTTTTTTAATGAAAAAGCTGGGAGTGATGGAATTTTAACCCAAACCAAATCTCTCTTCGAAAAACTTGAGATGACATCATATACTCACACACACACACTTAACACAAAAAAAAAGATTAAGGATTAAAACAGCTGATAGGTGTCTGCATTGGGTAGGATCGAGTGAAAGAACACATAGGTCCCATTTGCAATTTTGGCCAAGGTTTAAAATACTGCCCCATGAAGGGCGTAGCCATCCCCACCCCAGCAGCAACAAAACGAAGTATAAAAACAAGTCTGGAGGAACGAAAACAGGCATATTATCTCAATTTCCAATGAGCACAAAACTCAAAATACATTCAAAAGTTGTCAAAATACCCTAAATTTTCAGCAGAGAACATACTGAGGAAAGGGTAAGCAGATGTGTGTATTTAAGATTACTGCTACCAAAAAAACAACAACAAAAAAAACTGCGTTTCCCTTAAGGGAAGCGAGTCTGGGATCTGGATATACAATAATAATGCTGCAAGTGGGAGAAATCGCAGCACTTTGGCCTCCCAGCTCCAGGTGGCTGTAAACAGGTGATTTGCTCCAATGTCAAGGTGCTCCTCATTGCTTTGTGGCAATTTGCCCCAGGCAGCCCAAGTCAATGCAACCAGCCTTACGTAGCACCATCAGCAACACACGTGCGCATGCACACGCTCAAAATTAGACTCAAAACTGTCAGATAGGAAATCACTCAGGGAGAAGCTTGTCTGGCCGTTTTCTTAGAGCAAGGGAGGAAGAAAGGAGGGGGTCGGGGAGAAAACTCAAACAGATCCCATCCTCCCTCTCCTCCCCAACACACACCCATCACCAAAAGATATAACAAAAGTAATCAAATAATAAAAGTGCTGACTTGGACAGAAATATCTAGCGTGGAAGGGCGGTGGGGGGCATTGTAATTTTTACTTTAAGGGTGTGTTTAAAGAGCTGATTGTGGCCATGGGGCCTCTGGCCTCCAATTAAATTGGCTGTAGGAGACTTAGGTGCCACTGAGTCCCAAGGCGAAGGGGAGGTGTCAGTGGTGCTTCCTAACTTCTTTCCAGATTGATGAGCCAAGAAAAAAAGTCAACGGAATCCTTATGCTTAAGGTTTCTGAACTCAAGAGTTTCCTATACAATGTCAGGTGTTTTGTTTGTTCCTTGGTCTTCCCCCTATACACACATAACTAAGATAACTTCCAGAAGGCCCGCAGGTGCCCTGGTTCTGTCAGGATTACAGTCCAATGTCTGCGGGTACGGATCACGCTCTGTGGGACTCCTGAGTTTGGGGAGCACCTGTGTGCTTCCCTAGATACCCCAGGCCCCCAGCAGGTGGTGAGCAGGCTGACAGTGACCCAGGAGGGGGTGCGGCCCCTACAGCGTGGCGGTCTCCACTTGGGCCCCTCTCGCCCTTGCCTGCCTCCACCAGAGTGCAGCTGAGACAACAAGGACGTTTTTGGTGGCCCTGGCGAGCAACCTTCGCCTTCCAGGGACGTCTTCTTCAGCCCCGTCTTAGAAGCATTCTCTCTCCAAGATGTCAAGCAGTATCTTAGGGATTGACTTTAAAGTCAACCCAGGCGTCTCGATCAAAATTGGGAATTAAGGAAAAGACCAAAGAGACCACCTTCATCCCCTGTATGTGCTGGAAACATCTCAAATTTCCTCACAAGGAATCTGCCCGCGAGATCTACCTGCAGGAGCCATTGCCTGTCTGCGAACAAGGCCAGGTTCAGGGTTTGCAAACTCAGAGTGGAACCGCTTAAGATTGCCAGTTTTACAGCCTGACTTCCAAGAAGACAGACAGGTGCAAACAGTCTGAGAACCACATCCTCCTCTACCTTAGACACTGCATGAAATCACGCAGTGAAAAAGTTAGACCTGCTCAACCTTTCCGAACGTTCTGGGCGAAGATTCTATCCCTAAATAACCATTTCTTCACTGCGGCGTATATTGTCTGTAGCTCTTTTCTGGAGGGCAGAAATGGAAAAAAAGGGGAAAAAACCCTGTAGAATCATAAAACACAACAGAAGTGATGCCAATAACCAATTTACCACCAGCGCCTCCAACTTATTGTCATTTTATGACGTGTTTTTTTTTTTTTTAAAGGGGCAACATAAATACACGAGCATATCAAGGGTGCTCCAAAGGCAAGAAACGGTTGGCTCCCCGTGTCCCCAACCCTCCGAGAGCAAGTCTGCCCCCAGGTAGCGGGCATCAGCCACCAAGGCCAGAGCTTACATCTCTGAAGCACACACAGGAAGCGCCATGCTGACGGGTGGAAGGGTATGTACTCATCAGGAATTAATCACAAATCTAAGATATCAAACACAGTCAGCTCTTGAAAACCACCCCTTATGGCATGCACATGTGGCTGCTGCAAGAAGTGACTGGGAAAACCCAAGAACGCCTTGCTCTGCCACGTCCAGGCCTTGCACACTCTCTTCTTCCTCTGAAACGAGAAGCCACAGCTTTATAAGAAACACACACGCATGGTCTCCATCCTGGTGGGGGGAGGGGTCTCTACAACTGGCTGCCTTTCAGTGAAGTTCCCGGGGAAATCTGCAGGCTGGGGAAACAGAGCCCAGGGCCCAGGGTTACAGCCCGGGCGGCCTCCCCTGGGGGTTCCCTCCTTGAAGCTGCCACCACGAACGGCAACGCGGCAAGATGCCTCTGCTTCTCTGGTCCTCAATAATCCCTCCTAACAGGAAACAGGTTTCTGGGGAAGTCAGCAGCCCCAGGCCCTGACCCTTCTTCCACTTTGGACCCAGGGTCTCAGCCACATGGGCTGTGTTGTCTAAAGAATTAGTTGAGTCTCTTATCACCCTGTCGACAACATTTAGGGGCTGTTCGGTGGCACGTTTCTTGCTAAAACCACTCTGCTGTAAATGTCTGAGGGTGTCCTCAGATAGCCACAGGCTTTATAATTGTTACCAGGTCTGAACAAAGCGGGGTAACGCTTTGAAATTCTTTTATGAGGTGGCAGGTGACGCTAACGCCAGCGCTCTAGATGCTGAATGAGACGCAGGGTAACAGCTTGGATTTTCGGCACTCTCTCCCACTGCCTCTCATTTGTTTTTTTCTAATCCTGCGAAGCCAGTGCAGCTTCAACAAGCCGGGCTGCCTTAGAGAGGGTATTTAGCATTTCCACATTGAGATTAGTGTCTGGATGACTTGTCACCAAATGTCATTATCTTTTCCCCCAAACCTACACCAAGGCTTCACACTTCTCCGAAACCAGTTTTCAAGAGCAAGAAAGATGGACAGAGTACACACGTTACGGTTGTTTAAAAAAAAAAAAAAATCCTCTACAATCTTCCACTAGACAGAAACTTTTATCACATGACCACAAAATTCAAGTCATTAGGAAGCTTGCACAGTGACCCAGAGAGAAGTGTCCAGGCTGAGCCACCAGCTTGAACATATCCAGTCGCTCCAAACATGCATCGCCAGGGGCTCCCCCGGACGGGCCTGCGTGGGCTCCTCTTCGGAGCCTCCCTCCTGTTTGTTCAGTGTCTGGACGCCGAGCAGCGCCTCATCACGTCAAAACTGCACGTGTGAGCAATGACTGCAAGGTCCACAGGTGGAGGTGTAAGATCAACGGAACGTGAACTCTGTCCAGCAGGGAGGTGGAGACAGGGGTCCCTCCACCGAGCGAGCGCCCCGCCTAGGACGTGAGCTTCGAGTAGCTGGGAGGAGAGAACCGTCTTCGCAGATACTTGAGGATGTAGAGGGGGAGACAGCTGACCAGGGTGATAACAGAGACTTTCCACAGGAACGACAGAGTGGCGATGAAGTACACATCTGTAAGCAAACGGGAAGACAGCAGTGAGCGGGCGGGAACGTCCCAGAAGGTGCGTGCAGTCCACGAACAGCTGTCACAGCTATCACCCTCCTAGCACTGGCTCCTTCCCTCCACTCGGTCTTGAAGGGGACATGCCACCGGCTCATAGCCCATAAAGGCTGTCAGCTTGGCTTTCCTCACCCCTCCTTCCCTCCCTGACCTACTCCTGCGGCTTCCTGATAGTGAGTGAAGTGCTCTTTTCAACAACTAGGAAAAGAAAACTATGGGGAGAAACAATTCGCACAGGTGTTTTTGATTTGGACTCTGACAGTTGGGAGTTTTTTCTTCCGAAACACAGCCCCCCGGAAAGCAGGAAGTGACCCTCAAACACACGTTTCTGCTTCCTAACTTTTCCCTTCGTCTGAGTGATGGTCACAGAGAGCCACGCGACAAAGACGCAAGGCAGGCTGAGACCCCCTGGTCAGAGTGACCTCGGGTGCTCTGGCCTAAGGACAGGCATGCTGCCTTTCCTGGTGCAGGACCGTAAAGCCTGCAGTTATAAGGAGTGACAGCTTGTGGCTTTCAATGGTACAGCGCCTTCCGCACTGCCTGAGCGCAGGATGGGGAAAGCGCAGCTGGCACTGATGAAGTACCCACTAAGCGCCAGGCCTAGGACCCACTGTGTGCTGCTCACCCAGTCCTGTGACGGGTCCATGTCTAAGGCGATGGACCACAGGCCCATGAGGGCAGAGCTCACATCTTCTAAACCTCTGGGACTCCTCTCCGCTCCCAGCTTCCAGCCACTGAGCACATAGCAGGTGCTCACAAAACCCATTCTGAGAAACTTTGGGGACAAGGGCGAAACCGTTCTGAGACTTTCCTTTTCATGAGGATGCTCCTTTATCTTTACCAAAATCTTTTTAAGGCGTGCTTGGTGATACTTGAGAGACGCTATCAAAGACACTTTTGTGGTAGGGCAGTTTTGTCAACCAAATGGCAATGTTCAGTCCTGCTGGACTATCGTTCCTTCATGCGCAAGACCTGGATACTTGATAGCTCTGTAGCTCCACAAAGCCCAGCACGGGGGCAGCTCCCTGGGAACCCCACCAGGTCCTTCCTGAATTAAACAGAATCCCCTGCTAAGCCGGTCGGCATCTACCGTGGTTCTAAAAGAAAGTACTATCGACATCACATCCGACAGTCTCGGCTCTGGAGGGCTGATTCACAACGTGGCCCCTTGTCCCAAGGACACCCCAGTAAGACCACGGAGGCCGCTGAATGCAAAGGCCTGTTAGACAAAGAGCCCAGGACCCACGGGGCTGGAGAGGCTGCCTTCCTTCCCATGTTGGGGACTCCTCTGGACCTGATGGACAGGCTTCAAATGGTGGGGTGGGGGTGCGGGGGGAGGGTTACCGATGAATTCGTGTAGGAACACCAGGGAGGCGATGTAGCAGGCCAGGCTGAGCAGCTCGGCCACCGTCATAAGCCAGTGCCAGGTCTGGATGGTCAGGGCCACCATGAGCAGCTCTGTGAGGATCAGCGACGTGAAGGAAATCGCCACGATATGCACAAACTCTGACTCGAACAGCAGCAGCGCCCCGTACATGATGGTGCTCCCTGGAGATGCAGAGGGAAGTCTGGGTGCGAGCTCGGGCTGAGCCTCACACCTCCCCCCCACACACTCTCTCTGTTCAGTGACACCTGACTCCCTTTTTGTGTCGTGTGCCCATTCAGGCACGAAAGGGACCACTTGTGAAATGAGGGGTGCTTTGTGGAGTCTTACAGAGGCAGCACATTCTACTTTCCCTATTTTTCCCTTTTGACCTCATACAATAAAGAAAAAAAGAGCTCATAATTGTGGGGGGTGGGGAGTGAGTGAATGAGAAAGGGAAGAAAAAGAATAACTATATGGAGTGGAGGGAACAAGAAAAAAAAATTTAAATATATTCGTAAAAAATGCCATAGATAGGTAGTCACAAAAAGACAAATAGGTATGATTCCACCTATACGAGGGACCTCAAGTTGTCACAGGGACAGAAAGCAGGCTGGTGGTGACCAGGGATGTGGGGGGTGCGGGGAAAAGAGGGGTTTGTTGCTGAATGGGTACAGAGTTTCTGTTTCACCAGCTGAAAAAGCCCTGCAGGTCTGTTTCACCACAATGTCGATATACTGAACATCACTGACGTGTACACTCCAAAGGAGTTAAGATGGTAACGGCTCTGTCACGTGTTTCTTAACGGCATGAGAGAGGTAACCAAGGCAGCACTCAAAGAATTACATACCTCCACTGAGGAGAGACAGGAAAGTGGAGGGGGCAGCAAAAAGGTTTTTATGTAGCACGGCAGGCACTGAATGGACAGTGTCTCCTGCCCATCAAAAACACTAGCAGCACAAGAATCACACTTGGCAGTAGGGTCAGGAGATCTGGAAACCCCAGAACTCCTCAAATGACTGCCTGTGACAACAGGGTTGAAGATGGAGGGGGTTGAATGGAGCGCCACTGCGTATTCTTACGAACTTTGACACAGGACTTGCTTTCTTTAACCAGATGCATACATTATACTTGGATGTACTCCTTTAAAATACCCCCCTTAATTTTTTTAATGACAATTTAACCTCTTGCCGACAAACTCAATAGTCTCTACACACTTTGATTGTGCAACCCATCAGGAAAAAAATTAAGAGTGATCCCCTAAAATACAGTGTATATATGTCAATTACACATGCGCAGGACGTGGATAGAGAAGTAGTAGGACCACTGTATAAATATATACATTAGAAAACATACATAACGATATCGATTCTAAAACGAGAACAAAATAAATACAAATAGAGGCTTTGACATTTTCTTCTCATACTCCAATAAGTTGTCTTCCAACGCCTCTACGGTCTGAGGGACCACTGAAAAAATAAATATGTTTTTCGAAAACTACAATTTGACCTCAGAAAAAGTATCAGAATGTTCCAGAAAGTAATCACTTTTCATTACAATGGCTTGAACACCTCAGCAGGTTTTGATTAGTATTCGTTATATTTTTCTCTGACTTCATCTCATTAAGCTGACAGCACCCCCTCACATATGGGACTTCCACTGCGCTGAATGCTCAAGTCCTTAGGACGTGCCAAGCGGGGTTCCCCCCGGGGCACACTGTCACGCGTCTTGCTGCTGGTTTAGGATTCCAGCTTCTTCACGTTCTACAGACAGCAGACAGTAAAGCTGACCCTTGGATCAAGGCCAGGGCACAAGACCCGAGGTGGTTTCACCCTTCCTTACCTTGACAGATGCTAATCAAAACCCATATTAAGAATGTCTTGTAGGACAACGGCCGCCCCTAAACAAGGGAAAAACAGGACAGGTTAGCACGCCAGCTGCCTTCATGCTACTATGCCACTAACGAGATAGGTACCTGCCTACTGTCATCAAAAAAAGTAGCTTACACCTATCTGAATACATTAAATAAACCACATTTTCTAAAGAGTCTTGATAATAGATAGGAATAAGTCTGCCCTTCAGTAAAAACCCTTGAGGACAAATAAGCAAAATCACACCCACCACCACCACAATGTTTTAGAAGTGCACACAAGAACAATTCTAGGAGCAGACACAAGTTGCAGCTGCAACATGGAACTGTCAGGGGCTGTTTAAAAAGTGGACAGTTGGTTTGTTTTCAGTTTATATATTACTGTACTGTTTAATTTTCTTTACATGTGTATATGTTCCTTTTTTAAGGGGAAAAAAAAAACCTCCCATGCCTTCCTCCCCAAAGCTACCACTTCAGGTATGCTGAAATCAGATATATTTTACATGAACTATAAAAGAAGTAGAAATGAGGAAAGAGAAGGAAGAAAAAGGAGGGAGGGAGGGAGGGAGGGAGAAGGGTAGGGGGAAGGAGGGAAGAGGACCTTGAGGAGATCCTTGTAGAGCTCAGGATACAACATGGCAACTTCTGACTTCACGTCTTTGTCCAGGACCAGAGAGAATACAGGAAACATGGTGTAGATGGTAGAGTACCTAGGAGAGAAAAGCACCACAGGTAAGACCCGGCCAGTGGAAGATGAGCAATTTGCTCCCCAAGCCTCTAGAGCCCAACTTCCATTCATTCATTCACCAACTATGCATTGAGTGTCTGTTATGTGCCAGGGCCAGTTAAGCACTGGAGATTCAAGATGAAAAACCACACAAAAATGTCTGCCCTCGGAGAGCTGCTAGTCAGTGAGTCAATCAACAAATCCCGTAGGGCCAGCCGAGGGGCTCAGTTGGTTAAGAGCTCGCTCAAGAGTGTGAGCTGAGCTCTGAGCAATGGCGGTTTGATGCCCAGCCCGAGCTGAGCTGCCGGTAAGCTGCCAACAGGTGGCAGGATGGCTCAGCTAAAAAAAAAACAACCAAAAAAACAAATCCCATAAACTGTACTGTGTGTCGGAGTAAGTGCTGAGAAGGAAGGTATAATGAGGATGAGGGAATAAGACATGAGGGTGGGTGCAATTCCAAATATGGCATTTATAAACACCCACAAGAGGTGAGGGGGCAGTCATGCCCATATTGGAGGGAAGAGCAGCCCAGGCAGCATGATCAGTGAGCGCAAAGGCCCTGAGGTGGGAACATGTCTGTCCTGTTTGAAGAACAGCAAGGCAGCCAGTGCGGTTGGTGCTAAGTGGGGGAGGGGGAGGGAGGAGGAAATAAGCCCCAAGAGTGAATGGGTGGGAGGGGGGGCAAATCACAGGAGGTCACGTGGAGCATCGCTCAGGGAACCCCTGGCATGTTTTTTCACTCTTCCAGGACCTGACAAAGGACAGTCCATTTTTCCAATTAGAAGCAGGCAGAATTCCAATACTGCTCTCAGGCTGAACTGGCAAAATACAAAAAGATGGTCGGCATACTCTGTAAGACTGTCCCCTGGGGCCAGCCGGCTCTCTGCGCCTCTCAGACCCAGGAGTGCACCCTGCGTGTGTCTATCTGGGGCGTGTGGTAACCAAACTCCACCTACCTGGGTAATTCAAAGACTGAGCACACTCTCTGGAAAGGTCAAAAGGAACGTCACGAGTTCCAGGTCAGGGATGGGGGTGGGCTGGATGGCAGACCTTGTCTAACGGGTGAGTGGCACACGGTGGTCAAGCTCTAAGGTCCATCCGCCCAGAGAACAAGGCTCTGGCCGACCTCGGAGGCCCAACAGCAGGACTTTCCACTGGAGTCAGCCACACAGGGACGGTACTTGCCAGACACCTACCCTCTTTCTCTTTTCCTAAGACCCCAGTGGAATAGCTAAGTCTGTAAACCTTCAATTCATACCTGGCTTGGATTTCCTTACCCAATGATGAGGAATCCTTGGTACAGAGGAACAGAGGCAAAGTAAAACACGGAGGAAAAGACAGCCTGTGCAAAGCAGAAAGGAGGACATTACCAAAAATCCTGACAAAAGCCCTATGTCAATGTTTATAAAAGCAACACCCAGCTCTTACAAGGCACGGATTTTACACCAACACTGTTAAGTGCTTTCAATATATTCTTACAACAACCCTATGAAGTAGGGACTGTTATCATCCTCCATTTTACAGATGAGATACAAGGCACAGAGAGGTTAAGTGAGCTGTCGAAGATCACACAGCTCATCAGTGACAGCCAGGAGTCATACCCAGGCAGTTTAGCTCTCAGCCCCTTGGTGAATATTTAAGTTCCATGAGATGGACCCAGGAACACTTTGTAGATGAGCTCAGTGTATCTCCAGAACCATCTATGAGATTGAGTCCTAATATCACCTGCATTTCACAGAAGGGAAAACTGAACAGGTAAATGGCACTTTGGGACGCTAGCCTACCTGTCTCCAGAGCCCATGCTCCTAACAGCTCAGGATTCTTGGCTTTCTGGGTGTGCCACCAATATAGAAGCTGGCATATGTATGGACACTGACATGGAAAAGTATTCTGTACCATGATGATATACACCAGTCCCCCTGGAGGGTGGGGTGGCAGACAGACAAGACTTCACTTCTAATACTACACGGTTTTGTATTTTTGAAATGTTTATAAATTGCCATTAGACAAAAGCAATAAAGGTATGTACAGACCCTTACTGAAATGTCTGCTTCCTGACTGGGAAATTATTAGCTCCTGGCACTGGAAAATAGGCTGGGGAGATCAAATCAGGCTTGATGCTGTGATACTTCCCTCTCTGGACACCTACAAGCTAACAGAAGGAAAGTGATCTCAAAGCTAATTCCTATTAGGATAAAACCAAAGGGAGACCAGGGATCACTGTGCCTGGAGGCTTTTTAAAAATGGAACACGGAGTGGAAGTCTGATTAGAAAGAGAGTTTAACCAGAGACATCTCCTCCTTATCACCTTGTGTGGGTGTTCACTTGGCACAGAGCTCAGAACACAAGTGCCACCTAGGGCCATGGTCATGGGCAGCCCTGTTGCACCCTGGTCATGATTTCAGAATTCAAAGGTGAAAGCGCCTTTTCAAATGACTTCTCACCCAGGCTGGACCGCTGCCGAGAAAGGATGGTTATAAAATGTCAGAAACCTGGTGTCTGGTTTTGCAACATCCACATTAAGAACCTCTTTCTTTGAAAGGGCAGGGCTGGCCAGAAAGCCTTCCTTGTGGAAAGGAAGCACTTTGGGGAAAATAAAAACTTGACGTCCTTATGTATCGAAGAGACTGATGCCAAGACGCAATTCTAACGGGGACTTGCTCTCAGCCAGCCGCTTTCAGCACAGTGGACAGAGGTTAAGGGCATTTTTTTTTCTATAGCACAAAGGACAGTTTCTCATCGTGGAATTTTTTTTTTTCCTTTTCTGAATCGGTATTTATGGTCACACACAGGCATTACAGAAGTCCGCTCATCCAAGCCAGCTTTTGTGTGTCTGCCCAGGGATGAGCTGATTAATCTCCCAGTGATTGAAACCACAGTACGATCCAGTTCAATTGATGAGCAAACGTAAATTACAAGTACAGATGTGGTCTGATGAACCATACCAGCTGTTTGGGTTTAGATCACTGGGTTTGATGAAAAGCACTTACTTGAAGGCTCCTACACTCCTAAATGCAGTAGATATTAAAAATATACAGTCACCCCCCAAAGGGCATGGATGAGGCCAGTGGAGGGTGAATTCTCATAAACACAGCAGCACCACCGGACTCACTCTGAAAGGCAGGACGGTATGTCTTTTAAGTGTGATTAAACACCTTTCCCACAAATGAATGTTACCTTATTTTATACATTACCCTGTTTTGTTTCTATGAATAACGGTAAGGGTACCTTCAGCACTTCATCCCTCAGAAAACTGTTTTGCAAAGCTGCCCTGTCCAAGCGGCAAGGCAGGTGTTGTCATACCCATTTTACAGGTGGAAAGATTGAGGCCTACAGTGGTCAAGTGGCTTGCTCAAGGATTCACAAATACAGTAAGCCCTCACTTAACGCTGTCAATAGGTTCTGTGACTTTGAGTGAAATGATGTATAATGAAACTCATTTTTACCATAGGCTAGTTGATTCAAAAAAGAGTTAAGTTCTGGGCTGGCCGAATGGCGCGCTGGTTAAGAGCTGGCTTGGGATGCCAGTGGCCCCGGTTCGGATCCCACATGAGGGCCAGAGACACTGCCCTCTACAGCTAAGATGGTGAACAACAGCTCCACCTGGAGCTGGGCTGTGAATCCCCGGGCTGGTATAGCTGCAGCCCCTGCTGCAGTGGGCTGCCATGGGCTACAGTGAGTGGCTGGCAGCCAGCGTGAGCAGCCAGCAGCTGTTGTGAGCTGCCAAGAGCTGCTGTGAGCGGCCGTCCAGAGGCCAGCAACCGATCTGCCTCACCTGAGAAGAGCACAATACCAACATGGGCCAGTGAGGCGACGTCCTCCACAACTAGACTGAAGAACAAGAGGACAGCAACTTGTCTGTTCCTCTTGCCGAGTTCCCCAATGCTGTTCCCCTTCCCCAATAAAAATATTTTAAAAAAAAAGAGTTAAGTTCCCAGGGCATCTCATCAATGTTATAATAAAGCGATGTTGAAAAAAATCGATGTTATTGTAACGAAGCTAAGGCTAGTTGATTTAAAAAAGAGTTTACGTTCCCATGGCATCACACCAATGCTAACATGAAACGATGCTGAACAAATCGTTATTCGGGGGACCTGATATACTTGGTGGCATCATCAGAAAGAGATGTGGGTTCCAAGATATATCATCCCGGTGTTCTCACCACTGAACTGGGGGTATTTTCACCTAAATGCCCATGGAGGAAAATCAGTTGATAATTTTTCAACACCCAAAAAATGTTTTCCTTCCTTCCCTTTGGCCTTCTTCCTAGTACACAGTTAACTGCTACAGCCGCTCTATATTGAGAGCACTCAAGGGGGAAACCATGGTTCACAGGCTTAGCATCCCCCTGCCTGAGTAGATGAAACCCTTGAGGGACACTGCACAAATCCCTTACCCTGAGCCTCAGACTCCCCATCTGTAAAATGGGCACAGGCTACTGTGAGGATGGCATGAGACACTGCATTGTGAACACTTAGCCTGATGCCCAGCAAGGAGGAAGCTCTCAGGAAAAACAAGTTGATTCTTCTTTTGAGGTTCTTCTCTGTTGGCCCTTATTGCTGCATGTGGAAAACTCAGTCCTCATTTGGGATTCTATTCTGCCTTTTTTTCTCCTGGCAAACCAAGTATATCAACTCACTCCCCATTATCACGACTCCGGTCTTTTACGTAACACCCACTTCGTGCCCAGTACTGCTCACATGTACTGCAGGAGTGTCCTCAGCACCCAACACAGGGGGGATGGGGGGTCACCTGAGGTCTGTCAGCAGCAGTGTGGCCTGCTGGGGTTCCCAGCTCCAAAGCGTAGCCTGACTCCCAGGCTTTTTCTGGGATAGCCATGCGCACCTGTGCAGAGGTGCTAGCTGCCCACCCACCTGCATGGTGCTAATACAGAGGCTCCTGTGGATCACGAACTGGCTGAGGGCTGCCGAGCGCTTGTAGCTGTTCCGGCCGTGCACCATAAGCAACCGGCCGAGATGCTTGAACTGAGTGATGGAGAAGTCTGCAGCCAAGGAAGCCTGTTTTCCTTCCTAAAATCCGAGGAAATCGTGCACCGTCAGAAGCACAAGAAGAGGTCAAGGCAAACACTTTTTTTTTTTAATTGAAAAAGCAAGACACTGTAAGGAGATCTTTGAAGAACTTGAATAAAGAGATTCTTTGGTTCCAAGCTATACACAGTTGGTGGTCCAAGTCTAGATTTGATTTTAAAAAGAGGAATTTATTTAAATAAAAAACATTTTTAATCACAGATAGTTATAATTTGGAGGTCAAGTGCATCTAGTATTATGCCTTGGAAGAAAGGCCCACCCCTTAATGTGTTTAAGAAGCAAAGACTCATTCAAAGACAGGCATCTTTTTTTTTTTTTTTTTTTTTGAGGGCAGTGTCACTGGCCCTCATATGTGGGATCCGAACCGGGGCCGCTGGCGTCCCAAGCCAGCACTTAACCACAGTGCCACTCGGCCGGCCCAAAGACAGGCATCTTATAATACTTGGTTCCTGGGGTGGGGGTGGGGGAATCAGATGCTGCTAACGATATTAAGTGGAACATTCCTGAACATACAACTTTGCACATTTATAGAAGTGGAAGTCATTTATAGTGCAACCATATAATGGAATTTTATAATTTTAAAAGGTGCACAATGGATGCCACTCAGAGGACTGAGGGAGATCAGGGCGTCCTGATATGATGCAACAGGCACACACATATTCCCTGTAGGTGCCACTCACACCAAAAACACAGACCCTGAGCCCAATCACTCTGACCACAGATATTGTGGGACATTCTACAACTGTCCGAATGCTTCAAAACTATCACTGTTGTCAAAACATCCCTCCCCCACAAAAACAGGTGGAGAAAAGTGTCTACATTAAAGAAGACTTAAACATGAAGCCATACTAATAAATGTAATGTGTAATTCTTCGTTGGTTGCTGGAGACTTTAAAGAAAAAACAAACAAAACTTTTAAGGACAACTGAGGAAACTGGACTATGAAAATTATGTAATATTACAGCATCAATGTTACATGTCGGGGGGAGAGATAATGGGATTTTGTCTGTTTAGAAGAATGTCCTTGTCTGTAAGAGGCCCATTAGGGATAACGTATCTGCAGCTGCCTTTCAACTGACTCAAGGGATGGGGGGTGGGGAGAGAGCCAGGGGACACAGAATGTGACAAATGCTAGTAACTGGTAAACTAAGCGAAGAGCAGGTTGGTACTCATTGCTCTAGTTCAACTTTTCTGAAGGAGTGACTTTTTCAAAATAAAAAGTTCGAGGGAAGGTAAAAAAATGATGGATCTACATGTTCTGATGTGGAAAGAAGTCCAAGACATAACAGATATGAGCAAGATGCATACAGTATAATGTTTTTAATTTAAAATTATACACAAACAGGGCCGGCTGAGTGGCGCGGTGGTTGAGTGCTGGCTTGGGAAGCCAGCGGCCCCGGTTCGGGTCCCACATATGAGGGCCAATGACACTGCCCTCAAAAAAAAATAAAATAAATAAAATTATACACAAACATAATATATATACATGTATAATATATGTGCATGTATATACGTATGTGTGTATGTATATAGGTATATACGAGTCTGTGCATATATATATGCACATGTGTGTACAGAATATATACATACCCATAACCAATAATACACATTTGAACAAAAATTCTGGAAGACTAACCAATGCTACTAGTTTGATGCGGCTATCTAAAAGTAAAGGACGAGGGCTGGCCGAGTGGCTCAGTTGGTTAAGAGCTCACTCAAGAGTGCGAGCTGAGCTCTGAGCAACAGCAGTTTGATGCCCAGCCTGAACTGAGCTGCCGCTGAGTTGCCAACAGGTGGCAGGATGGCTCAGCTTAATAAATAAATAAATAAATAAATAAAATAAAATAAAAGTAAAGGACACACTTTAACCATTTCTAAATTGTTTTAATTTTTTACAGTGCCCACTTACTCCTTTTAGACTCCAAAAATCAAAGGAATCAGAATATAGTTTTAAGGGAAAATGTTTTAGTTCTACCTAGAAATGTGTCAAGAAGTCTATCTATTAAACTCTATGTGTTTCTTAAAACTTAAAACCTGCATTAAAGGGCATCTGCACAGATTTCAGACATAACGTCTCATTCAAGGATCATTTAACTCAGCAACTTCAAAGAAAGGTCAACTTGGAGGAGAACCCCAAAACCAGAAAGGGTGGAAAAGGGGAATAAAAAGCGGCCTATGGACTAGCCCAGCTCATGACGACACGGAACAAAATGTACAGGGGACACCTCTGACCCTCACTCAGGGTCTTGGTACTCTTATCTTACACACAGTTCTTACAAAGTTGGTGGTTGATATTCTTGTCGATAGTCATTTCGAGTAAACTACAGGAGGCAAGCACACAGGTGATAAGGCAACAAAAAAAACCATGTTCTAACACACACACTTGAATAATACCAGCTGCCAAGGCCTTTTAGAGAGGGGCAAACCATGCCTCATTCTTCTATAATCCCCGAGAGAGCAACACACACACTGCGATAACTAATGCTTTTACTGGCAATGCCGTCACCAAGGGAAAGTTTAAGTACATTCACCGTACCCTAAGAATAGAGCAAATAACTTTTTTTTTTTTTTAATTTAGGTTTTGGCAAGCAAAACACATCAGCATGTGTCTGTAAGGCACAGCGATATGGAGTCTGACTACCACGTAATACGACTAGGTAATTAGACTACATGGCTCCCTATGCTTCGTACTTCTAATCTAGAATTTCCAGAGGCATTTCAAGCTGTATCTTTGAAGGAAGAAGAAACTCCAGCTGATGGAGCCGAGCAGCCCCCAGCCCAATGACACACCATCCAACCCACTTTCACATGGAGCGCGGGCAGCCAGCACCTCCTCTCTCTGCTCACCTTTCCCTCCACGCCCACGCCGCAGTCAGATTCTTGGATCATGCTGACATCGTTGCCTCCATCACCTGTGGGTCACAGAGACCAGAGAGAAAGGCCGGGAAATTGGGGAGAGGCAAGCAACATGATTCCCACATTTCGCTCTTACTTCCAATAATCATACATGTTTTCCGTGCAACGAACGTGTGCTAACTTCCTTTTCTGCACCGCTCCATCCATCTAACCACATCAACAGCCTGTTGTTATCAGTTTCCTATTTTACTGGCACAGGAGTGGCGAGTCAGAGGGATCCGGTGACTGGCCGAGGGTCCCAGCCATCAATCGACAGCAGGGGGACTGTGTCCACGCCCCACTAGTGTTTATGACTGCCTCTGAGGTGTGCCGTGTTATTATTTATCAGTGATAACTCATACTGCCCTTTTGAACGTTTACTGGGCATTGTGGCAAGTACTTTTTAAATGTTACCCTGTTTAATCCTCACAAGCACCGTTGGAGGAAACCACTAGAATTATCCCATTCAACCAACGAGCAGACTGAGGCTCAGACGGGTGCAGGAAGCCACTGGGCACCCAGCCAGGAAAAACTGGCAGGGAGTGGAGCCCAGATCTAACTGTTTGGTGTGTGGTCCTCACCCCACCCAGTAATGCTTGCTGCATCCCTTGTCACTGGAAAAGTGCAGGCTGAGAAGAGAAGCCCTCGGGCACACTTATCTCCTCTTTCTCAGGGAAAGAGTAAAAATCATAATTATAACCAAAACAGAGCCAAGTCTGTGGGGGAAAAAATATGTCCTGAGTAAAGTGGCCTAGGGAATCGAAAGGGCACAGCAGCAGAATCCAATCATCCTCCCAGAAAACGACTCCAGCATGCCAGCGGGCCGGGCCGGCCGCCACCTACCTACTGCACAGGTGAGCTTGCCCGTACGTTCCTGGAGCAGGCGCACAATCTGGGCCTTCTGGGTGGGGGCGCAGCGGCAGCAGACCACCGCGGGGCACTGGCAGGCCAGCTCCATGAACTCGTACTCGTAGTACTTGAGGCAAACCTATTGGGGGAGGAAAGGGGGTGGGTCAGCCAAGGTCCCTTTCCCCAGCGCAGCAGGAAGGGGTGTGCGCTCCCAGGAGGGCCCGCCTGGCAGGGTCCCCACGCCCACCTCCAGTGAGTCTCCAGAGATGACCAGGGCGCAGTCATGCTTCCTGCGGAAGGCGTTCAGCTCAAGGTGGGCCTCGCCGCGGTTGGTCACCTGGAAGGGAAGAAAGGGGTGAGCCGGCCTTGCTCTCCAGGATGGTAGAACAACAAACAGTGGCTTCCTGGAGCCGGTGTGAAGACAGTGGCCACCCTAGCCAAGGACCCCTAGCCCCCCCTGCCACCAGACCCACAGCCAAATTAAATCCCATTTGTTACAACTCTGGGGGAACTGGGAGAGCCTATATACCAACCATCACCTTGCAGTTCCCCCCAGACGGCTGTGACCCACATAATAAAAATCAGAGCTAAAATTGACCGTGCTTTCATTCTATGCCAGGTACTGTGCTCAGCACTCTTCACAGATTTCCCCCATTTATTTCTCGTAAGGACTCTATGAGGTGTATAATAACAGCTCTACTTTAAACGTACGGAAACTGAAGCTGGGCAAGACTCGTTAGCCTGCCTAAGCAACACAGAGCTAGGGCGCCACGGAGCAGGCATCGGAAGCCAGGCATCTGGCAGGGGCGGCGGGCTTTTCTATAAAGGACCCGATGTGAATTCGCCACTGGAAGCTCTGAGGACCTCACGGGCCACTCCACCTAAGCAGCTTCAGACAGTATGTAAACAAGTGTGTGTGGGGGGGGGAGGTGTGTGTGTGCATGTCAATAAAACTTTATTTACAAAAACAGGTGGCCAGACACGGGCCATGGTTTGCAGCCCCTGAATTCTAGAATATACGGTCAATGCTCATGATCTGTGATAGTCATGTTCTATAAAATCACTGTGAGCACAGAATTAGCAAACGCCGAACCTTTGCTTGTAGGGCAAACACAGGGCTGGGTCCCTGCGGTGCAACTCGTGCCCGAAGGAAGCTGATCTTGTGTTTTCTCTGAGGCGCTGCCACCTTCCTGCACTTAGAAACACCAGCCAGCACTTCAGGCCTGTGCTGGGGGCCATCTTAAACTGTGAAATCACTAACAAAAAGCATAAAAATACAAAAAAGGGGGCACTGAGGAGACCGTGAAAAGGACACTTGGTTACAGCAAGAGAGCTGAGCCCAGCTGGCAGGGCGTCAGCTGGAAACGTGCACATCAGGCAACTAATTTTTCACGCTCGGCACGTGTCCACAAATGACTCTGAAAGCACTTCGTGTATCAATTTTTGGGTTACAGATAAATTTTAGTGAGTAAATAAATTTGCAAATGTGGAACCCATGAATAATGAGGCTCGACTGTATCTGCCGCTACACAGTGCTGTGTGTGCCAGTCCCAAAGCTGCTGCATTTCTTGAAGCTTCTGTGTGCTATGGACCAAAGAAAGGCAGGGATGATGGCGAGACACCCATAACATCTAGAGCCCCTGCAGTTGTCCAGCATGGTGGCTCTGATCTCAGATACATGGGGCAGCTACATCCTGCCCAAGAGGCTCCTCACTTCCCACCTCAACGAGGCCAATCACAGCCCGTGCCTCCCAGCCTCAGCGGAGCCTCTAACACCTGCATGGTTTCGGTCAAGTGCTTGCCCAAGGGCAGGAAATCTCTCCTGTGCTCACCCAACACACCTCCTTCTAAAGACTCCCTTTAGGAGGGCAGACAGGGATCTGGAATTTATTTCTTATCCAAGGACTTGGCCTTCCAGGATTCAGTGAAACCCTGGACTCGTACATACAATTTCACATGTATGAGCTTATCGGCACCCTTCACGCTGATCGTGCCTAACTTCCCTCAGCTTCTTGAAGGGACCAAGACCCCACCAGGTGAAGAACACGGCGGTGACACAGGGCTGTAATGAGGTTCTCCGGAATCACCACCGGACGGGACCCTTTCGCCTCACCTGGGTCACCCAGTAATCCACCCAAACCGACGATGTGAGCCCCAACCCTAGGTGGTTAACGAGCCAACCTCCCGCCTCTTTAGGGGCCCACTCGAGGTTATGAGGTTACAGGGCAAACTGCAGCATCACCCCACGAGGCCCCAACGCAGAGAACACTTTACCAGCCGAAAAACGTGGATGTCTTGATTTCTGGTGACCAGATGTGCATTCTTCGCTGTGCATGTAGCTGTCTCCAGCTTGTCGCCCGTCAGCATCCAAACCTGAAATGACGGCATGAGAGAGGCCTTCTTTGTTAGTGTTTGAGGCCAACGTGTCGCCTGCGTCAGCTGAACTTGATATGTCCCGTTTACCTCCTCAAGGCCCACGGTGTCCCACACACACATGAAACAGCCAGTTCAAGGGCTTCACGACGCTGAGCGACCACTGCTGGTGGCAGCACAGGCTGGTGTGACACAGTCAGAAAACCGTTTGGCTGCACACTTAGGCCGACATCACGAAGCTCGGCCTCTGACCTCATAATCCCCCTTCTGGGAGTTTTCCTTCAAGCAATAAATAATCTCCAAGAAGGGGAAGCTGTATGGATAAAGGGTCACTTCTGTGTCCCGCACGCGCCACTGATTTGTCTCGTTACCTATGGTCTTGCTACCTGTGTGGATGTCTGTGAGGAATCTCGTGGGGGTGAACCCAAACTATAAAACGCTGGTGATACCCCGATGTTCATAGCAGCACAATTTACAATAGCTAAGACTTGGAAACAACCATGCCCGTCAGTAGATGACTGGATTAAGAAACTGTGGTATATTTATACAATGGAGTATTACTCTGCTATAAAGAAGAATGAAATCGTGCCATTTGCAATGATATGGATGGACCTAGAGACTATAATGTTGAGTGAAATAAGTCAGTCAGAGAAGGACAAATACCATATGAACTCACTTATATGTGGAATATGAAAAACTGTATGAATGAGCAAAGTAAACAGAAACTGTCTCATAGATATAGAGGAAAAATCAGGGTTGCTAAGTTGGAGAGGAATGGGGATGAGGGAGAAGGGGAAGGGATTAGACAGCAAAAATAGGCAACTACAATACTGCTACTGGGATAGGAAAAACAGTTTGGGGAATATAATTAATAATGTTGTAAATATTCTGTGGAATGTCAGATGATCATAGGTCTTGTTAGGGAGACCATTTCATGGATGGAGTAGAGGTTTGATCGCTGCACTGTATTACTAAAGCGGAGGTGGTATACCTACTGTAATTGAATATATATAGATAGTCACGGGATGTGGATTATACTGTGGAAGAGAGTCAGAGGAAGAGTAATAGATATATATGATTTGGGGGGGGAGTGGGGTGGTGTATTGGGGGTGGGAGGTTGTCACTTTGAGGGGTAAAATGTATAACTATTGCACTGTGTTGTACACCTGAAACTAATTAAAAATAAAATAAAATATTAAAAAATAAAATAAAATAAAAAAAAATAAAAAAAATAAAACGCTGGTGATAAAAGATGCCAGGTTCTTCCATACCTGGTAACAGGTCACTCTACATGTCACTGCTGTGGGCTCAGAGAGGGTATGTGACTTGCCCCAAAGCCACACAGCCAGCAGCTGTCCCACTCAGGATCCAGGTCTCCAAACGGAATGTGCTTTGTGCTCTGCTGTTTTACCCATTAACCCTTTGTTCTCTTTGCCCCTCCCCGCCATCAAGGAGAGGCCTTAGGGTCATCAAAGGAAATTTGGACAGTGGGGGAAGAATGGGAAGAAAATAACAATGCAGGTTTCCTTAGTATGGACCATGTCAGGCACCCATCAAGTACCACCCACGTTTGATGTATTTTACCTTCACGGTGACTTTGAGTCAAGAAACATACGCAAGAAGTCAAGCCACTGGCCAAGGGCCACAGAAGTTGTCAATGGGCAGGTGGGACTTGAACCCAGGCAGTAAGGTGGCGGGGATGAAGGCACCAGACTCTCTTCTGGGGGCCTGGCCTCTGGGTTTGACCCTAGAGTGTGTCAGCCTTTTCCCTCAGTGACCCATCTCGCCTTAAAAACAACATTGTTTTAAATGATCCCAGTTTGGTACTAGTTTTCAGGGTTTGCTGTTAGAGAGCAAACACCAGAAAAGGAACTGGAGGTTCAAGTTCTAGAAAACCATGGAAAGCCATCAGGACCCCACGCAGGACATGTCCCACATGGGGACAATAGGAAGGGCACTGCAGTTAAGCACCCAGGCCTGGGCTTCATGCGCCACGTTGCCCAGTGTGAGAGCCTGAAGCCACCTCCCTCGGCCTCAGTCGCTGCCTCTGGGGAAGGGGCTGAAATGGGAAGTTTCCAAGTTCTACCCGTTTCTGACCTGTGAGAGATCACACCTTAGAACCTCATTACAAACTGCCTTGGCCCGTCCCCAACACCGCCCCTTCTCCTCCCGTCTAACAAGCAAAACCGGAAGGAGAAGCCCAGTCCACACTCAGTGAATAAAACACTGTGCCTTTCGGAAAGAACGGTCTTGAAGAGGAGAAAAACCTCAGGACCAAGCCAGAAGCAGAAACTGGAATCTCCAAAACCCTGAGAGGAGAGGTCTGAGAAATGGGTGGCGACAAATTTTAAAGACCGCAAGTGCAACGGACACTGGTCCTCCCGACATCAGACTGTTTCTCCACAAACGGGATCCAGCTAGCAATTTCCTGGGAGCCCAAGGTATGTGACAGAATTTGGTTAACAAAAGTCCACGGGCACACTCGTGTGAGCCCACATGGACTTGACCACGCCTGGAGCTCCTTTATCCTGATCCACATGCCCACAGGGCACTGCTCACTCGTGCTTCTGCCAAATGCAAGCCTAAGGATGCAGCCGAGAGCTGCTTCTGGGCGGAGGCAGGTGACACACACATACGTTTTCAGGAGCTCCAAGCCAAGGAGTTTGCTGATCCCTTTGCTTGGGTCCATTAGATGTAGACTGCTCCTCGAACGCCCTCTACTGGCCTCTCCTAATTAAACTAGTGGATATATATTTTTTTGGCCCCGCACAGCAGAGTACAAAATGTAAATATGGCAGTTTATTGGCACAGGCAGCCACTCCGTTGGGTGGTCATTCATTCACCCAGATTGACAGAAAGACGGCTGGCTGGCTGGCCGGTCACTCAACAAGAATATAATGAACACCCCAAGCACAATGGATGTGACTTGGTACTTAGGGATAAGGAGATATACGTGGTCCTGTCTTCATGGAGCCTGGCCAGGTGCGAGGGGACAGCCAGTAAAAGCAAACACATGTGTTCCAAAACCCGGGCTGTCAGGGTGGGAAGTGACCGCAGTGGCCCATCTGAGACAGGGCTACAGGTCATGGTCCCTGCATTCTGTTACAGTTTCCACCTCTCCCCTCTCTCCTGTTTACACTCTGCTGGAGGGATAACTGGTATACTTCTGGGATTCGTTTCCGCACGGCGCGTTATTTCGGCAGCCCGGTCGCCGGCAGGGTTGCTCTACCTTGATGCCAGCGTTCCTCAGGGTCTCCAGGGTGGGCCTGACGTCCGCCTGCAGCTGGTCTTCCACGCCCGTCAGGCACAGCAGCTCCAGCTCCATCTCCAGGCTCTCGATCACGGTGGCCACTTTGAGAGAGCGGTCGTGCACACTCAGCTTGGCCTGGACATAGCGGGCCTGGGACACACCAGGGGACACAGTCACAGCTTAGGGTGGGGAGGTGCGAGGCTGCCTGGCACTGAGAGCGGAACGGGCCATGCCTGATCTCACCGCCGCACGCGGGGGGGACCTCGAAGGGATGAAACATAGACTTTCGGCCTCCTTCCAAGTCTGCAGTTGGGCAGACCCGAGGTCCACCCTTGGCTCTACACCCACCTGCTGTGCGACCTCCAGATCAAGTCGCTTAACTTCTCTGAGCCTCAATGGTTTTCACCCAAGAAACAGCAATAACAGCCCCAACCCCATGGGGTTGTTGGAAGGATTGGCACAACTCAAGATCTCAAAAAACAGCAGGCTCTCCCACCCAAAACAGAACACTTCGTAACCAAAAACCCTTGACCAGGTTTTCTAAAGACAAATTCCCATTTCCTAAGATCATCCACCCAACCCTTCTGTTTAAGCCCCCGCTTTGTAGCATAGGTAAAGCCAAGATGAAAATCTAAACCCTCTAATGGGCTGACTCAAAACTTGTGCCTTTAAACTAGAAAGGGAGGTGGGAGTGACCAGGACTAGAGCTCCTGTTAAATAAAACTTTACAAAGAACTCACACACATCAAAGACATAAATCCCAAGCTGTTTCTCTGGGTGGAGCAGGACAAGGGCCCAGAACCTGTCCCCCAACCTCACCGTGCAAGTGTGTGTGTGTGTGTGTGTGTGTGCACGCGCGCGCGTGCGTACATATACACAATGTCATTATAGATGTTGATAAGGGGAATGAAGAAAGCTAAACAGGGTGATGGGAGGAAATGATGAGGTGGGACTGCCTTAGATGGGGAGTCCAGGAAGACTTCTCAGAGGAGGTGGCATCTGAGCTGAGAGGAGCCAAAGGAAACGGCTAGGGGGTGAGCCACGGAGCTCTGTAAGGGAAGACAGAGTTCCGGGCAGAGAGAAGAGCAAGTACACAGGCCCCGGGACGAATATGAACCTGGAGTGCTCAGAAATGAAGTCAGTATAGGCGAGGGGATGATGGGAGGCGAGATGACTGGAGAGGCGGGCAGGGCTAAAAAAATAATGGGAAGGTCACAGGGCTGCTTACTTCAAAGTCTTGATACTGCTCCTCCGCCAGAGACTTCTTCGCCACGACGAGCACACGCAGCCCCTCTCTGGCCATGTTTCCGCACTGCAAAGCAGATGGCGGTCAGCAGAGAGCCACGCTGCGGGCGCTGCCCGAGTCCCCGGCTCTCACTGAGGGGGGCTGCGTACTGAAGTGGACAGGCCCCTCCCAAGGAGACAGCGAGAAGACAAATCAGGACACGGCTTTCCGCTAAAGCAACCTATCCTGAGAAACCTAAAAGGGCGCTGCATCATGGCCGCTGGAACTGTAAGTTTCCTGTAAGGGCACGGTCCATGTTTCGAAATTTTAGTCTATGCTAAGCTTTCACAGACAAATCTGGCTTTCTGATGTGTTGGGAAAACTGAACCTCTGACAAAAGCAGGGGTGGGAGGCGCTTCCCCAAGTAACTACAATCAACGATGGCTGAAATGTGGCCACTTGCACGTGCTTCCAGAAAACACAGTTGTCAAGGGGAGACTATGCCAACCCGCTTAACACACAAACTGAGACCCTATCAAAAAAAACATTCCCTGGCCAGTTTCATTCCAGTTACCTGCCTGGCCCTGGTCGGCATTTGGGTTTACAACTCCCCAACTGAAAATATACCATAAACGAATGCAACATGTGAATTCCCCACCTGGAACCAAGAGACGAAATACAGACGGCCTGATAAACCTGGGCGGTCCTGTCATCCCTGCTGCTGCTGATTCCCCATGTCACAAACTGGGACAGGCAGCCCATAAGGTGGCCCCACGTGAGCCCGGCCTCCTGCTACCCACGCTCTCTTACAATCACCTCCTTTGAGTGTGTGCTGGACCAACAGAACGTGGCGGAAGTGAGGGGAAGTCACCTTCCGAGAACAGGTGACTTCCGTCTGTGCACCCTTCCCTGCTTCCTCACTTGCTCACGCTGACAACGCCAGTTGTCACACTGTAAGCCGCCCTACGGAGAGGCCCACATGGCAAGGAAGACGGTGGCCTCCTGCCAAGGAGCTCAGTGCTGCCCTCAGCCACCAATGAGTGAACTTGGACGTGGGTCCGGCGCCAGCTGAGTCTTCAGATGAGACCGCAGCCTGTGACCGAGCTCGGGCAGAAGACCCAGGCAAGCTGTGCCTGGATTCCTGGCCCACAGTAACCGAGAGGCAAATGTGTGTTATGCTAAGCCACAGTGTTTTGGGATGAGGTGTTATGTAGTCACAGATGACAGGCAGAGACCCACGTCCCTACGCCATGGAGGGACGGCCTCTAGAACATGCTACCAAGGCCTGGGTTTCCCTCCCCGTGTCGCGCTCACCTCTTCCTCCAGCCAGTCGTTGTACTGCACGATGCCAGCCATGACGACGTCTGCCCCCTTCATGTAGAACGTAATTTCCCCAGTGGATTCATCCTAGAGAAGGGGAAGCCAGACGACATGAATAACCGAGAGGAACACCCACTCTCTGCGCCAATGCCCGCTTCCCATGACAGATGGTGGACAAAGTGTACTTAGCAGATGCCGGCTTTTCCACTTGGCCAGAGATAAAACGCGAGAGAGGGGGCCTCACTTTGGGTCAAAGGCTGCAGAAAATAGAAGAAAACTCAAAGCATCTGAAAAATTATTGAATGATGAAACAAGATCAAAAGGATGTAAGAGCTTTGTAAAAACAAAGTTGTTCCCATTCCAACAGGAACCGACTCCCACGCTAGAAGATGGCTAACTTTATACACTCGACTGCCAGCATCACCACACTGAGGTCCCCGCGAAAGCACTGGGAGAGAAGATAATTATCTAGATCAGGGCTTCTCAGCCCTGGCGCCGTGGGCATTTAGCTGGAGAATTCTTCGCTGGGGGTGGGGGTGGGGGTCAGCCTGTGTCCTACAGGGTCTTGGGCAGCACATCCCTAGCCCTCTACCCACGAGATGCCAGCAGCACCTCTGGGGTGACAACCAAAATATCTCTAGACATTCACAAATGTCCCCTGGGAGGCAAACTGTCTTAGTTGAGAACTGATGATCTAGATCATTCCAAACCCCTATGTATACCTGAGGAATTTAGCTAGAGACCAGATTACCTGGATTTTCAGTTCGCGCTGACCAGATTTTCTGGGGAGTGGGTAACACAGGCTTGGAACCGGCACCAGTTCCTGGCCGATTCGCTACTGGACAAGCTACTTCTTCTCTCTGAGCCTCAGTTTCTTCATCTATAAAACAGGGATACTGACAACTCTTACTGCATAGGTTTTTGTGGCTTAAATAAGATCACAGAGCATGTAGCAAAGGGCCAGAGACATGGAAAATGTCCACTCAGTGTAACCACTGCTGTTCAGGGGACAGTAACTCCACAAGTCCATCAGTGACACTATATGTGGGGAACAAAGGCTAATTAGCCCACAAGTTCTCAGTGGGGCAATTCTGCCTCCCAGGGGACATGTGGCAATGCCTGGAGACATTTTTGGATGTCAAAACTAGGGAGGGAGAGGCAGGAATCCAGTGGGTGGAGGCCAGGGATGCTGCCAAATACCCTACAGTGCCCAGGACGGCCCCACAACCAAGAACCATCCCGCCTCACATGTCAGTCGTGCTGAGGCTGAGAAATTCTGGCTTTGAGGAATGATGGTGAAATAGCTGGTTTTCATCCCATGATTCTTTCCTCGATGATGCCCATCACAGGGAGGCCGGAGGCAGCAGACAAGGGAACTGAGCATGGCCTCATCAACTCCTGCCTCAATTTTGCTCCTCCAGGAAGCCCAGACTGCAAGCCTGTAAACTCTTCATTGAATATGAAATAAAGACTCAAAGCCAAATTAGTGGTACAGCGAGCATCCCTCTTTCAAAATAACTTTTGAATGCCCTCTAATCACTGACAATCTTTTAGAACAACATGCTTCCTCATAGAAGCACCTGCAGGCCACGAAGAGCCACCTGTGTTTTGGAAGTATTAGAACTGCACACTTTATCTCTGACAGATCGTGCCTAGGCCTGCTTGTGACTCAGGCCAAAGATAGCTGTGGGGTCTGAACATGAAAGCAACTGAGGGCATTTTTTTCCCTTCCCCTTCACTCGAACGGTGCTTAACAACATTGCTGTGGGAAGTCTGGTCCCCTCCCTAGCTTCCTCTACTCCAAAAAGGGCTCCGGAGAGCTCAGACTTCTTGTCCAATATAAATACTATATTGACTGTCTCCTCCCATGAGTCATGCCCTCCCACCGAGTTCATCACAAGGTTATTTTGTTCCCATATTATGGCAAGATGACGCTATAAATTCACAGAGATCGGCTGGCGGTGTTGCATTGTTTTAGGGCCTCATCTTTTTCCATTGTGGTCTGATTCTGGCACCTGTTCAAAGACCTCTTCTATTCAAACAATGACAAGTGGATGACCTACACCAGTGACCGGACTTCATTCCACGTCAGCGGGGGGAGGGAAAGGGGAGGACAGCGGGACATCTTGCGCACAACAAAAACAAAACAGGTAACACAGCCTCCCTTCAGAAAGACAAGCACACGCACCCTGAAGAAACTGGCTTCTCCAACCTTCACTGGCCTTGTCAGAAGACAGATTCACGCACAGACCAGACCCCTTGCTTTGTCAGTGCAGGAAGATACCGCCACGTCCTGCCCACGAGCTCACACGTGTTTAAGGAGGTTGGTGAACTAGGCAAGAGCAAAACCCTGTCAACAGTCATGAAGCCAAGCCAAGAGACATTTACTACCGAGCTAAAACTTCTCCCCATCAGGGAGTGGACAGTTCTTTTCAAATAACAGACGAGATATATGGACACGTGAATAGTGAGTCTCAACCCGGGCACAATGGACAATGGTGGTGTATCGTTCTCTGTAAAGGAGGCTGCCCTGAACTCTAGCTGTAGCACCACCCTCTGAGCTGTGACACCCAAAAATGTCTCCAGGTATTCTCAAATGTCCCCTGGGGGCACGATGACCCCAGGAGGAGAGAACCCAGAGGGAGATTTGTGCAAGGTGAACTGGTCCACAGACTCTGGATGCTGACTTCCACCCATCAAAACCAATAGGTAAAGAGGGAGGCAGGTCAGAAAACAAGAAAAATTAGCAAAACAATATGCATTTCATTAAAGATGGCCTAGCAAAGATGGATGCTCACAGATGTATCTTTAGCAGTGAGAAATGAAAACCAACATAAACATTAAAAAAAAAAAAAAGAAGGGCCAGCCAAGTGGCGCGGTAGTTAAGTGCTGGCTTGGGAAGCCAGCGGCCCCGGTTCGGTCCCACATATGAGGGCCAGTGACACTGCCCTCAAAAACAAAAAACAAAAAACAAAACAAAACAAAAAGAATATTTAATTAAATAATGGTACTTTTTTTTTTCAACAAAACACCATGCACATTAAAATCATAAAAACCATGCTTTAATGATATGAGAAAATTTTCAATATATTGCAATGGCATGGGGGAGAAACCCTTCTACAGAGTTCAATACCAATTTCATTAAAATGTGTACAGCTATTTATACTCATATATGCTTAGGGAAAAAACAAAGGGAAATTCTCTGAAAAGGTAAGAGCGGCTATTTTGGGGTGGGAAAATAAAGACGAATAGTTTGATCCCCTTCTTTACCTGTTTATTTGTTCTAAAGGTCCTAACAGAATGCTGTTTTTTAATAACCTGGGAAGGGGGAGTGCTCACTGAAAATAATGGTAGATTTGCCATCCGACAGTATCCTACACTTGCAGGCATGAGTCCTGCTCTCGCTGTGGAAAGGCACATGGGATCACATCTCATAAAGTATGATGCGTGTCTGGGAATGAGAGACCTTTAAACTACAGGAAGGGTGGGGACACTACTGCCCCCTGATTTTAGGATGGCTGATACTGGGAACTATTCCATGATGATTCAACCATGAAATGACTTCAGCAGAGCCCACGGCCCTCGAACTTGAAAACATAAAGGCTGGAACAAAATTAAAAGTGGGAGATAACGACTCTAATTCCCCAGGAAACGCCCACCCGCAGGATTTAGGCTGCTGCTTCCAGGCCATGGATGTTCTTGAGATCAGATGTGTATTCAAGATACGCTGTAGAAGACATGGGTCAGGCCAAGTGTGGATCAGTGGGAAAAGCAGCAGCCAGATGACAGAAAAAGCCCCCTTCCCGCCCCAGAGTTGCCAAGGATATAATTCCTGAAGGTATCCATGTTATCAGGAACATAAAAATCCCTTAACATGTGTCATTGTCACAGTACGTTGATGGTGGTGTCACTGGGTCATCAGAACAGCATCTCATGGAGCTGTTTCAATCTCTACTCAGGGGAAGGCAGCCTCTAAAATGCATCCACCGGCCCCCACCTCCTGGTATTCACATGCTTGTGTGGCCCAGATCCGACTGAGCCGGGAGTTGGACCCAGTGACTTGCTTCTAATAACAGTAAGGAAAATATGATGGGGGCTCAGTTCTGAAATTTGGCTACAAAAGCCTGTGGCCTCCATGCCGCTCACACTCACCTGCTCACTTTGATGAAGCCAGCTGACACAGGAGCTGACCCACAGACAGACCCATGGCAATGAATGAGGGTGGCCCCTGGCCAACAGCCAGTGAAGAACGGGCCCCCAGTCCACAAGGAACTGAACCCTGCCAACAACATGGATTTTACCTGGAAGCGATGACTGCATTCCCAGCTAAGCCTCACCCAGGCTCCTGGCCCACAGAAACTGTGAGAATATACCCACTGCTGTTTTAAGTCACTAAGTATAGGATAATCTGTAACGGAGCAATACATAATTAATACACTGCCCCAACGTTACTCTGGGTGCTCCATGAGCTTTTTGATGCCCCTCTCATCTCAAACTCCCAGGTCCTACGGGTAAAGACCATGGACCTGGAAGCCAGACAATCTTGGGGTCGAATCCCAGCTCTGCCATTTTCCAGCTATGTGAACTTGGGGAGATTTCTTAGCCTCTTTATACTTCACCTTCCTCCTCTGTCCAATGTCAATCATAATGATACCACCTCACTGGGTTATGGTGAGAATTAAATGAGTTCGTTTCTGCAAATCATTTAGAACAGTGACTGGCACCCAATAAGCACTATTTAAATGTTACCTACTGTTATTGTTATTGTTGTTTCTACTGCTGCCACTATTACTATGCTGCCAGCACTACTCCTACTCATTAATACTATTACTAATACTCTAGTACTAATTACTGATACTACTATTACTAATTTACTATAATGGAATCTATAACTCAGATTCCCTAAGGCATTAAACATTTGTGTAGATAGAATGGAGGGGATCCTCTTTGTTTTTTGTTTTTTTAAATCTAGAGAAGATGAAATACTGTGATTCCAAAGATTCACATGAACTTAGGAAGAGGTTTCTTCAGCTGCACCAAGTATGTAACAAACCTTAAAAACACCGGGGAACCATCCCAACACCAAAGTAGGAATGGGATGGAACCCAGTGATCTGCATTCTTCAAGCTCCCCTGGTCATTCTGATATCAGCCAGACCTAACAACTACTGACCAAAGTGGCCTATGAACACAGGGGTTCCAGGCTTCCCAGAATGCAAAGTGTGGTCTCTCTGAGTAAAAGAGCAAGTAGGAAAACAAGATGTTAATTCAGACTCTTCAGATGGGCAAAATGTAAAAAGTCTGATGCTATCACATGTTGGTGAGGCCATGAGGGAACCATGGGACTGAGGTTAGTACACACACTTCGGAGAAAAAGTTGACGGTATCTATCAAAGTTAAAGATGTACATATGCTACCGCCCAGCAACTCGACCTCTGGGAATACTCCACAAAGAAACCCCGACATCCATGCAATGCAGCCTGGAGCCGACAAAGCAATGCTCGGCTGTGTTCCTTCTAGTGGCAGTTCCCTAACTGTGAAGAGGGAACTGCAATAGACTGAAGGAAAAGAGGTATATTCACACCCAATGCAATAATAAAAATCAGCTACAGTTAATGACGTGGGAGTCAGTGTTTGGACATAAAGTTTTTTTCAATGTTAAACAAAAAACAGGAAGTAGAAAAATGACACATATACTACATGCTACTTATACAGAGAATAAAAATATGTAACCCCATAATACATGTTATTTATACCCAAATATGTCTGATAACAGTATTTGTAAATTACTCAGAGTGATGGACTTGGTGTCAAAATAGAGAAGAAGCACATTCAGGGAGCAGATGGTACTTCAACTCAAGGCACCATATTTTATTGCTTTAAGAAATGTTTTGAACGGCAATATGTGCAAAAATATGGATGAATCTTACAAATATAAACTTGAGCAAATGAATTCAAACCCAAAAGGGTATCACCTGTACAATTTCCTTTATATAAAGTTCAAAAGGAGACAAAATTAATCAATGGTAGAAACGGGGACAGTGGTTCTATCCTTACAGGGAGGGAAGATGTAGTGACCAGAAATGAAACTTGAAGAAGCTAAAGGATGACGGTGGGTGAGATTCTGTTCCTTGCTCTGGATGCTGGTTACATGGGCGTGGTGACGTTATAAGCGCTTGAGATGTATACATTTTTGATGTTTGCATTTTTCTCTGTGTGTGCTGTAGTTCGATAAAAGTTTCAAAAATATAAAAAAAGAAAATCTGAAATAAATATGGCAAAATGATGGTGCTGAGTGATCACTAGATTTATTTCAGTAACTTTTGTGATTGCACAAAATTTTAAAAAAACCACTGAAAATATTTAATTACAACAAGGGTGCCAAGATCATTTAATGGGGAAACAACAGTCTCTTCAACATATGATGTGGGGACAGCTGGGTATCACATGCAAAAGAGTGAAGTTGAACCCTTACCTCACACCATATACAAAAATTAACTCAAAATGGATCAATGATCTAAAGAACAAAAGCTGCAAAACCCTTAAAAGAAAATATAGGGGTCAATTTTCATGAGCTTGGATTTGGCAGTGGACTCTTTAGATATGACACCAAGTCAAGATCAACAAAAGAAAAAACAGATAAACTGGACTTCATCAAAATTAGTAACTTCTGTGCACCAAGGAAATTTCATCAATAAAGTCAAAGGCAACCTACAGAATGACAGAAAGTTATATAGATAGCATATCTCTGATAAAGATCTAGTATCCAGACTCTGTAAAGAACTCATACAACCCAACAACAAAAAGACAAACAAACCAATTCAAAAGTGGACAAAGGACTTGAACAGACATATCTTCATGGAAGATATAGAAGTGGCCAAGAATCATATGAAGATATTCCACATCATTGGTCATTAGTGAGATACAAAACAAAACCACAATGAAATGCCACTTCACAACCATCAGGATGGTTCTAATCAAAAGATGAAGGAAAAAGAACAACAACAAGTGATAAGGATGTGGAGAAACTGGAACCTTCATATATTGGCTAATTGGAATGTAAAATGGAGCAGCATGGTAGAAAACAGTTTGGAGATTCCTCATAAGTTTAACACACAGAATTATCCAGCGATGGAGTAACTGACCCATCATGACCCAGCAATTCCACTCCTAGGTACACCCAAAAGAACTGAAAACAGGTATTCAAATCCTTATTCACGAATGTTCATAGCAGCATTACTCACAATAGCCAAAAGGTGAAAACAACCCAAATGTCCATCAATGGATGTATTCCGATAAGAAACACGGAATATTATTCAGCCATAAAAAGGCATGAAGCACTGATACCTCTTACAATATGGATGAAACTTGGAAACATTATGCTAAGTGGGAAAAGCCACGCACAAAAGGTCACATATGGTACAATTCCATTTATATGAAATATCCAGACTAGGTAAATCCATAGAAACAGAAAGCAGATTGGTGATTTCAGGAACTAGGGGGAAGGAAGTAGGGGGAGTGACTGCTTAATGGGTACAAGGTTTCCTTTTGGGGTGTTAAAATGTTTTGAAATTTGACAGAACTAGTGCACAGCATTGTAAATATATTAAGTGACACTGAATTAGACATTTAAAATGGTAAATTTATGTTATGTGATTTCACCTCAATAAAAAAATACACATTCAACTAAACAAAAGAGCATATAATGGGAAATGTATTATTATTAAGAATGCCTTGGGCCAGCTGAGTGGCTCAGTTGGTTAAGAGCGTGAGTTCTGAGCAACAGTGTTGCCGGTTCAATTCCCACGTGGGCCAGTGAGCTGTGTCCGAGCTGAGCTGCCGCTAAGCTGAGCTACGGCTGAGCTGTCAACAGGTGGGAGGATCGCTCAGCTGGTGAGAGTATGTGCTCCTAACAACAACAAGGTTGCCGGTTCAACTCCTGCATGGGATGGTGGCTATGCCCACCAGCAACTAAGATTGAAGACAGCACCTTGAGCAGAGTGGCTGTGAGCTGCCAACAGGTGGGATGGCGACTGGACTTAGAGCTCAGCTAGCTGCGCCCTCCACAACTAGACTGACGGACAACAACTTGGCTGATCCCCTTCCCCAATTTCCCAATAAAATCTTAAAAAAAAAAAAAAGAATGTCCAACCCTCATTCCTTAGACCTTTCGTTCTAGCCCTGGGGTCAGCAGAAGCGGACCAGCTACCCATGGTTTGGTCCGAGGGATAAACTCACATTCTTTCTGCTTGGGGAATTCTATTCCCTTGTTAGTTTAGGCAACAGACAACAGAATAAAGATGGTTAGAAGAGGTAAGAAAGAACATCAAGCCACAGGGATATTCACAGGATACTTGGGGTTTTCTTTTAAGTCATCAATAAAAACCCAACTCACCCTCACAATGATGCCCATCCGCTTGCTTTCATAGGTGAAAGGGAAGATCTGTAAGATGGTGAAGTTCAGGATCTGGTCGCCAGGGGTCCTCAGCTGCATGGAAGACTGGTCTCGGCCCACCAGGGTTAAGCCCACACTTTCAGTCCACTGGACCAGGGCCACCTGAAGGGAAGAGAGAGAGGAAGGACCGTCAGCCCACAGGTCCAGCGAATGAGCATAAACGTGCAAGGGGGAGCAGGGACAGGTGAAGCACAAGTTGTCACTTTGTCCCTGGGGGAGGCTGTGCAGGCCCTGTGACTGTTGGGGCCCTGCACTCACACCGGCCCCTGTACGGCACAACTCACCTTCTCCTCCAGGCCCCAAAGCAGACTGAATGCCAGAGCAGTGGCCCAGAGAGCCGCACAGGGTTAAGAGTGATTAGCACAGACCATACATGGCTTCTGGAAAAAGGTGCACCAAGCCAAACAATAACTGGGACAGGGTGGCTTGACCTTCAAGCTCCCTTCTGTCTCGTGGCTACTCAGCTGGTGGGTATCTACAGCAGTTCTCAACTGGGCGATTCATCCCCCCAAGGGGCATCTGGTAATGTCTGGGGACGTTTTGGGTTGTCTTAACTGGGGGAGGGGGGGTGTGCTACAGGCATCTAGCAGATGGAGGCCAGGGATGCGGCTCAACACAACAGGAAATTATCCCACCCCAAATGTCAGTACTGTCGAGGTTGAGAAAACTGGTCATACTGATGAGAAAGCCCAGGCATGGAGCAGTTAGGACGCCTGGGGTGATGCTGCTGGGAAGTGGAAAAGGCGAGGCCAGGCGAGAACCCGATAGGCAGGCCTGGCTCACAGGCCCAGCCACCAACACTGCACTCCTGGGGGCATGGATTTATCAGGCGTCCGGCCGACACCATTCGGATGTTGATGGGAGATGCAGTGAGCAGAATAACGACCCCCAAACCTCGTCCTAATCCCCGGAACCTGTGACTATGCCGCCTTTTGTGGCAACATGGATTTTGCAGATGTGATCAGATTGGGGACCTTGAAATGGGGAGATTGCCCTGGATCATGCAGGTCGACCCAATGTGATCACGTGAGTCCTCAAAAGGGGGAACTTCCTTGGCTCTGGCCAGAGAGGAAGGTAGGGACAGAAGGAGGGTCAGAGACATGTGACATCACTGGATGTGAAGGTGGAAGAGAGGACCCTTGACCAGGGAATGCGGGCAGCCTCTAGGAGCTGGAAAAGACAAGGAGTCCAGTTTGAATGCTAAACGTGCTGCCGTTTTATTCTGATCCAAGTCCAAGGCCATGGTGTCAAAAAAGCAAAAACAGAAAGGCTCCCCCACTGCCTTTCTTCTTATAAAACTTAATCTTTGAGGAAAGCAAAGGAGGTAGGTTTTAGGAGATGTGAAGAGACGGAAACGTGACAGAGAAAGGGGTACACAGGAGGCGTCAATTCCATCTAAAACGTTTTATCATCTTTAAGCCTGGTAGTGGGTATATGGGTGTCTATTTATTACTCTCTGTAACTATCTGCCTGTCTGAGGTATTTCATAATTTTTGTTTTTCCCATTGAGGGGGTGTTAGGGAAAGAGAGTCACTTTTCCGGGGAATCTCCTAGCAGCAGCCGCCTCCAGCAACCTCTCTTTCATCAGGGTCCTGAGTCCTCATTCCTTTCATCGAGTCTGCAAAAGCCACCAGGAAGATGCCTACAGCTTGGTGCTCACGGCTCTGTTTCAGGGACCCCTAGGTGGCACCTCGGCTTTAGTACTTTAGTGGGGGTTCGCACTGGAGCTCAAACCCGGGGTTCCAGCCCAGCTCTACCACCTACCCCCACTTCCTCCCTAAGCCTCCGAAATACACGGGACCTGAAGTTGATTATTTCTCATTTCTGTTCCAGCTCTAAATGTTTTGTTTATACATCCTCAGTTGGTGCTGCGCTCAGATATCTAATTAGGTTTCCGCTGCTGATAGTAACTGAATTTACATCAGAAAGAAGTTATTCTTCATGAATGTGAAACTCTACCCTGTTTTGATTATGTCATAACAAGTCAACCAGGACGAACTAGCTTTCAAATCTGACCAATGGAAGAAGCCACCACACTGACCCAGCCCCGCAATGCAGAGCTAATCAGTGATGATTTGTTTTATTTTGTTTTTTTGCTATTAGCCTGCGAAAGTCTTTTTTTCTGAGGGCAATATCACTGGCCCTCATATGTGGGACCTGAACCGGGGCCGCTGGCTTCCCATGCCAGCGCTTAACCACCGCGCCACTCGGCAGGCCCAGCCTGGGCAAGTCTTTAAAGCCCATTTGCTTATTTAATTCAGTAATTCTGACTTTCAATATGGCCTGTCTTACCTGCTAACAATCTTCTTTTCAAAGTTGAAAATTAACAAACCTGTATATACAAAATAACTCCATCTGTATATAAAATGTTTCATACACATGAAGAGAAATCCTTCTAGCTTTTCCTTTCACCTTTCTGTACTCCTGAAATATTTTTGGCATGTACATGCGTTTCTTTTATTTTATAAATATCAGAATGCAACACAAGATGTTACAAATACCTAGGTATACACAAGCCCAAGAAGTTTAACTAAATTTTTACATACCAATTTTATATAAAAAATAAACAGCAAAATTCTTCTTCGGATGCTTTCAAATACATCATTGAAAGGATTTTTTTTCATTCTTCTTTGCAAGGAGCTGTTACTTCACCCCTAGAAACCTACTTCATTGTTCTGAAAAGATGTGAAAAGTCTGTGATATTGGGCTTCAAGGAGATAAACTCTCACGAAACTTGCTCTTAATCTAATCAAGAAAGACCCTGGAACTCCAGGACTGGAAGTGGCTTTCAGGGTGGGGGTGAAGGCCCCTGTGCCATAGGGCCCCATAGGGCTGTTAGAGGTAAAGTGGTACAACCAATCCGAAATGATCACCAGTGACAATCGTTCCTGATGAAGGACCAATCGTGGCTGTAGGTAAACATCTTTTAAGACTGCTTACTTTCTTCCACAGCGAACCTCTCAACAGAGTTCAAGGACCTTCACTAAGACTATGCTTGTCCCCTCACTCCCACTCTCTTGGGTCCCCACATCCTAATCAAAACCTCATCGGTCTCCTGGGGGTGGGGTGGGGGGGGGCGCAGATTCCAACAGGATATGAGCCCTGCAGGGGGCCATTCATTTTAACCTTCCACTTTCTTACTTGGACTTTAACATAAGTCAGTGTTAATTTAAAGCTACTTAATAACAGAACACAGAAACCGCCCCTCCCCACCAAGGTCCTACTGACCGGGAACAGGTTTAGAATCGAGGGGCTCACTAACCCTTCTCAACTGCAGCAGGGACAATCATTTTAGGGTAAGGTGAGACAACTGTATTCCTTTCCAAAACAAGATGATATACAATCGGGTTACTTCGTATTTCTGGTGGGTCCGTGCTTCTGTTCAAAAGAATCATTCCACACGGTCAAATTATAAGGGATTTTAGGATCTT
The DNA here is from genome assembly GCA_033961575.1 of Aselliscus stoliczkanus. Classification (NCBI taxonomy): domain Eukaryota; kingdom Metazoa; phylum Chordata; class Mammalia; order Chiroptera; family Hipposideridae; genus Aselliscus; species Aselliscus stoliczkanus. The sequence goes on along the minus strand of CM066738.1, from coordinate 8,504,492 downwards.
GAGTCTCACTGTCCTTAGCCCACGTTGGGGTCTCAGGGAGCCTGGGGTCAGAATATCCAGAGGTCAGCGCAGCAGCAGAAAAAGAAACCTCGTTAAGGCGAATGAATAAATAAATTAGATGCAAAATTGATCAAAGGCTAGAAACCAAGAAAGGGGCGTGGCTCATGGGTCTGCTGTGTGTGCCAGATTCATTCAGGAAATCAAACAGAGCATTCTACTTTCCCTCCCTAAAATGCCCATCTGAACAAGTCATGCCTATACTATCCATGAAAGGGCTTCTTCAGTATCGGTGGGTCAGCAATAAACCACCGGTGACAAGTTTAAACAATTTTCCCTTTGGACCTGGGAATGTGTGCTTGGGAAATATGCCACATCAGGCTAAAGAGCCTTCAGTTCTTGTCAAAAGCAGGATACATGCTAAGCATAAAAGCATGCATGTATCGGGTATCTGATTAAAGGGGTGTTTTGGGGGCATTCAATAAGATAAACACCCAGGCTCACAGTCTGCCGTAATCCGGCCTTCCAAGATTATCAATCTATCTACAAACCTAAAGTATTCTTTACCTAATCAGGAAACAGATTCAACGATGCACCTCAGGGTGGTTGCAGGTTCAAATGCTCACGGGGTTGGGCAGGTAGCAGCCAAGGGAGGGCAGGCCACCCAGGGGCCAGGGGTAAACTGAGGTAGAAGCCGCCCAGCTTGGCTAACTACCTCCAGGTGGGAATTGGGTGCATTATTTCCAGATCTGATCTTTCTCAACAGAAGCTGATGTTTATATAACATTATGTAATTTTTTTGAAAATCGCTGCAGTTTTTTTTAAAGCACAGCAGAGAGCAAACACAACACAGCCCACTCGCTATGTTTAAGAATCAGAGAATGCGATGGAATAAAAAGCTACTCCCTGAACAAATTTCCTTGAACCTATATTTGAACGTCAGGCTCCTATCACTTAACTCTGAGAAAAAATAATACCTGAGAAGGAAGCATGGCATCTTCTTCATAGAAATTTAGCCATTTGGAAATCACTATTTACATAGGTACATTTGGGGCCAATACTAATATTCTATGGACTAACATTCTTTGCATCTGTGGCCCGAAGATGAGCTAAGCCCAAGAAAGGCTCTTACGACAGTTTTCTAGTGCCCCTAAAACACTCTTCCTGCCTCGCATAGCCCCCCTCTGTTCTGAGCAACCAAAATGCTGCTTTAAGATTCCACCCCAGTGGTTATAAACAACATCGATGGAGGAATTTTCCCTTATGTTCCTGACTTCTGTTCTCTGACCTCACTTTTGGGTCCAAGGGCATGGCAGAGAGATGGGAAAGCGCCACCAGCCTCCTAAATCTTCCGAGGTCAACACTCCGAGCTCATTAGTGCACACGTCTGAACGCCATCCTTGTCCAAAGGCCTGCAGTTGAGGCTCAGGGTATGAGGAGGTACTTGGGGGAACCGCACACACCTGAGATATGAATGTGGTCGTGGAGGAAAAAATGCCTCCCAGCTGCAAATGGACTGTAGGCCTCCGACCCACCTCAAAGCCCCATGCTCACCTTTCCTGATGGTCTTCACCCTCACTCTCGGCCACAGGCTTAAGAAAATGCAAAACGAGAAAACTGGGGACTTTCACACACATGCTCCGAGGTGTGTAAAGAGATTGAATAGGTAAGGCTACCTATCATGATACTACTTATGATGGCCAAAAGTGGGAGACCACCTAATGGCAGGCTGGGGAGACAAGAGTAAATAACCTGTGGTGTGTCTTAGCATCGGATGTCATGCAGCCCCTAAAAATCTCCTTATCATAGATAATTACTGGACAGGGTAATACAATCTATTACTGAGTGAACAAGTCAATGGAATGTGGAATGATACTAAACTCTTCAATTATACGTACAGAAGAGAAGAAGGAAACACATCAAAATGTTTTGGGGAGGGGTTTTCCCCTCTAATTTTTTAAACTTTTTCTATATCATGCTATGTTTCTCTTACAATGAGGAGGGGGAAAAAATAAAATCTGCTTCTGGCTTAGTTGTGCGTTCCCAGTACTTTTCTATCATCCATCCGTATGACTCCCAGCACTGGGACGTGCCAAACGGATGCAGGAAAGCTCGCCCTCTACAGACTCTGCTGTCGGGGGGACAGACCCCCTCACACAGCTCCATGCCCAGCCCATGGCCACGTGCAAGGGGGCTGTGTCAGGGACTCGGGGAGGACCATGCCCTTTTTGGTTCTCCTTTCTAAGGGTGGGGTCCTAGAGAGATAGAAGGTGAAAGTGAGACACTCAGAAAGTAAGCTCCCAGGGTCCGGTGGGAGATATATGATCAAACTTGGAAGCTTCCAAGATGAGAAATGAGGGAGGGAACAAAAAAATAAAAAAATGTTCCACTGAGCATGGAAGAACCCGGACTCGGAATGCAGGCTCAGAGCAGGAGGCCCGGAGGACTCGAGAAGCTGAGAATAACCAGACTGAGTATCAGCCCTGAGGTCCCCAAACACAGGTGCTGAACTCTGCAGCGCTCAGGGAGTTTACAAAGCACTTTCAAGCCATCGGCCCACAGGTAGCAGCGTGGTTACCAGTCCAGCCTCTGGGACGTGGGGGGCCTGGGTGTAACCTGGCCAGCCATGTGACCCTGGGAATTCCTCAGCCAGCCACGTCGTCTACAAAACGGCACAATTGTAGTCACTGCATCCCAAGGGGTGCCCAGGGCACAGTGGCTGGCACAGAGCAGGTATTCAGCAGGTGGCTCTCTTCTCTAGAGGCTGCGAGCTCAGTGGCATCAGCACCCCCTCTTTACCTTCAAGAGGCCGAGTTCAGCGATGCTTTGCCTAAGATAACATCGCTGATGGAGTTCACCATGGCCAGTACTGCACTGGGGAAACTGAGGAGGGACAATAGGATGCCCTCATCTTTCATGAAAGTTAGTGGAAAGGAGGGTCTTGAAACGCAGACTTGCGTTTATGTCATCGACAGACTGCAGGAACACAGAGCAACCCAAAGGTTTGCTCAGCCCTCTGCTGACATCACAACACAGTGTGTTCCATGCACTGGCGTGCTTTCCTAAGACAAGCTTCTAAAAAAGCAAGCTGCAAAATTGCATCTATAAGTACAACCGTGCTTAAAACTTTTTGTTAATGTTAATAATTAAAGGGTGAGGAAAATTCTAATATACACAAAGGATTATCTCTGCAAGGATACCCAGATATTGATAACAGGGGTGGTTCAGAGGAAGAGGTCTGGGAGAGGAAGCCCTGTGCAGAGGCTGTGAGGATGGGAGTCTCAGGGTGGGAGGGAGACAGGCTTCTCACTCTGCGCCAGGAACAGGAGGCAGCCACACAGAACATTCCATACCTGACAGAGAACTTGCAATTAATGGCTCTGGACTTACTGAGCTAGTAGAGGCATGGCCAAATACATCAAGAAACTTTCACTGATAGTCTCACCCGTGCACACACACGCACACACACCCGTGCACACCCCCACACACGCGCTCACATGGCATGCGCATGCACACACATCACATGCACATACATGTCCACACACACACATGCATATACACACACAAACACATTTACAAGCACGCATGCACACACACAAATCCTACAGGAATATGAAAGCCATATGACTTTCTAAAGGGTGTTACTTAGCTCACCTAACCTTCCTTCCTGTTTAGTGATAAGAACTACAGTAAGATTCTATTGGGGAATTGGGGGAGGGGAACAGGCAAGTTGCTGTCCTTTGGTTCTTCAGTCTAGTTGCAGAGGACGTTGCTTTACTGACCCCATGTTGGTATCGTCATTGCGCTCTTCCCGGATGAGGCAGATCGGTCGCCGGCCTCTGGATAGTCGCTCACCACGGCTATTGGCAGCTCACGCTTGGCTGCCAGCCGCTCACGCTGGCTGCGGGCCACTCACTGTAGCCTATGGCAGCCCACTGCAGCAGGGGCTGCAGCCCACACCATCACCGGGGCTCGCACAGCCCAGCTCCAGGTGGAGCTGTTGTTAACTGTAGAGGGCAGTGCCATTGGCCCTCATATGTGGGACCCGAACCGGGGCCGCTGGCATCCCAAAACCAGCTCTTAACCAATGCGCCACTCGGCCAGCCCTATAGAACAATTCTCACTACAGAAACTTACAATTATGTTTCTATATACAGAGGGTGCCAAAAAAATGTATACACATTTTGAAAGGAAAAAACTATATTAAAATTGTAATACTCAATATATACTGATAACAAAAGAGGAAGACATTTTTTTGGCACTTTTTTGGCACCCCTGGTGTGTGTGTGTGCGCGTGCATAAATTTAGGGAAAACCTACATTAGAACGTAGTTTTCACTAGGTGCTGCGATGTACAGGTTATGTTCCTCAACTTCTTTTTGAATCTACAGCATCTACTTTTTCTAAAGTGAGGACATCAGTACTTGTAATTTTTAAAATTTAAGATTTTTTTTTCATATGAAAGAATTCATGGCAAAGAGAAATATTCACGGCATGGAGAACACCTCCATGACCACCAACGCCACGAAACACAGATATTAAAAGATGTGTCACCACGGCCACCCGCTCCTGCTCCTGCTGTCCCCACACTCCCAGGGCTCCCCAATATCCTAGAAACGATGGAATGCCATCAGGCTGCAACCTTGCTGCCTGAGCGTCTGGGGAGAACTGCTCATTGGCCAGATTCCATCTCCTCCATCTCCCCGGGGAGCTACTGTACGGTAGCAGGGGGGGCCGGCCCCCCTCAGGCTGTAATCCATAACTGAATAAAGACCCTTCAAGCCTTCCAAAGCAGAATGTGCACAGGAAACAAATTTAGGAAATCCTGTTTTCTGTTACAGGAAATGAATCCTACCCCAACTGGTAGAAATTACTCTGGCGGCTCCAAAGTAAAACGAATACTGGCTTCTATGTGTATTCCATACACTGACCTCGCTTTGACCAGCAATGTTTTATTGATATAGGATTTCAAAGGTAGGATTCTAGACCCAGTCACGTCCATGTGGAATTCCACAGTGGTCTGGCCACAGGACAGCTTTCTGAAAGATTTCGCTGGAAAACTCAATTTAGCCTACTTTCTGTCACATGGTGTGTTTATATAAACAGATCTGTATTTTGCGGTACACATCTTTTGAAAATAGTCTAGAAGGCTGGTCAGTAAACTGTTAACAGTGGTTATACCTTTTGCTGGTAGGATTATGGTTTACTTTATTTCCTTTTCGTATCTATATTTTCATATATTCTACCATAAACATGAAACAAATGTGTAATAAAAAATAAGAGCTGGGAGCTGGCTGAGTGGCGCGGTGGTTAAGCGCTGGCTTGGGACGCCAGTGGCCCCGGTTCAGGTCCCACATGTGAGGGCCAGTGACACTGCCCTCTAAAAATAAATAAATAAATAAATAAAAAATAAGAGTTGGGGGCGGGGATAATAAGGTAATACTGGCCTCTGTGAAGACACCAAAGGCCCAAAGAAAACACCTCTTCTTTAATTCATTACTCAAATCTTAGAAAAACAAGACAGATCTGAATCCCAGAGCAGTTAATGGACAGAATAAAGGACTATTCACTTCAAGAAAAAGGGGCTAAGAAGCACAAAGTATTCCATGAAAGATTAACCCTCACAGAAACGTCCCTGCACAGCCTGAAAACAAACATATTGAAGTTCGGTGGGAGCTGAGGGCTGTGGGGCTGGCAACGAGGACCCCCACACACACACACGCGCGACGATGGTCAAATAGGTGAGTTAGAAGCTCGGGGCAGAAGCGATGACTGATCAGATCCCCGACATCTGGAACTTGTTCAAATTCCATCAAATACCCATATGCTGCTGGTTCCCAGCCTACAGTGACCAAGCATCTGACCCTCTCTCACATCCACCACTGAGTGGTACTGTCCTCCACTCCTAAACGGAAAAGCGGGATCCGACAGACTAAACCTGGTGAAGAAATGATGACCAATCGGAAGAGGGTTTGGTTCCTATGGCCCAAGTCCGAGCAGGTCAGCAGGGTCACCCCTCCCTCCCCTGCCTTCCTCTGCTCTTTCTGCACACAATCCCCATCTTGGCATTCGGCCAAGGGTTACTACATTTTTCACCCCTAAAAGCCTGGTTCAAATGTCAGTGGTCACGGATGAACTGGGCTTCATAGCTTGAGCTGTTCCACACACACCGTGCAGACTGGAAGGGGAGGCAACATCCCACTGCCCCCCTAAAAAAAGGGAGAATGCAGCGACTGGACAGGGAATGAGACATCCAAGCGTCCTTTCCTTTCTGAGCTTTGGAAAAGATTCTCACAGGGCTGTTCTCCCCCAACCGTCATTTATCAGTGGTATTCTCAGAATAGTCCGTACCTCTTTTACTCAGGGAAGCCCCCTCCTTCCTAAAATGAATGAAAAATTAATTGGGAGTCCTGGTAATATCAGTGGAAGAGTAAAACAGTTTTTAAAAAAATTCTGAGAAGCACTCTTGGTAATTTTTATCATGGGCCTTAAAAATACTCATTCAATTTCACCCACAGGATTTATTAACTGCCTACGAAGGGCCTCATGATACCTTCTCGTGGATCCCACATCACAGACACATGGAGGCACAGAAGATAAGTAACCGGCTCAGGTGTGTGGCTGGGACCTCAAGACTCACGGGTTCAAATGTTGCCACCTCCTCAGGGCACAGGCTGCTGTCCTGTCAAATTCGGACCACAGAGCTTAGCCCATTATAGGCCTTCAAATATACCTGCTAAATGAATAAACTCAATCACACCATTTCTAGGAATACTAGTATAGGATGCTTACTGCAATGTTTATAAATATTATAGCTAAAAGTTAGAAATAGCCTAAATTTCAGTAATATGAGAACAGTTGTAGATATTAGGATACATACCTATGCAATAATTCTGAAATTTTGCTTTTTAATACTATTCAATAAAATTGGGGAACAGTTGGGCTGGCCAAGTGACACATTGGTTAAGAGCTGGCTTGGGACGCCAGTGGCCCCGGTTCGGATCCCACATATGAAGGCCAGTGGCACTGCCCTCTACAGCTAAGTTGGTGAACAACAGCTCAACTTGGAGCTGGGTTGCTGTAAGTCCCCGGGACAGCATAGCTGCAGCCCCTGCTGCAGTGGGCTGCCATAGGCTACAGTGAGTGGCCGGCAGCCAACGTGAGCGGCTGCCAGCTGGTGTGAGCTGCCAAGAGCCACTGTGAGCGACCGTCCAGAGGCCGGCAACCAATCTGCCTCACCCGAGAAGAGTGCAATGATGATACCAACATGGGCCAGTGAAGCAACGTCCTCCACAACTAGACTGAAGAACAAAAGGACCGCAACTTGTCTGTTCCCCATCCCCAGTTCCCCAACGCTGTTCCCCTCCCCCAATTCCCCAATAAAATCTTTAAAAAAAAAACAAAAAACTGGGAAACAGTCATGATAAAATACTAAGTGAAAAAGGAAAATACAAAACCATACCTATATTAAAATTCCCTTTTTTTTTAAGAAAAAAATATAAGACATTAGAAGGCTGTGATCAAAATGTTCTTGGTGGCTTCTGAAAAAAAATGGTTTCGTAAAACGACGGACTTAGGACTCTGAAACCAAACTCCCTAGTTTAGAACCCTGGCCCTGTCATTGAGGGGGCTGGTGTCACAAGATTCATTACCAAGGAAAAATGGTCAGTTTACCAACAGGAAATCTTGGGGAGATGTCACCTTGGTCCAGTGACCCAAGTTCACAACTCTGAGAGTGGGACGTGTCAGAACCACGTGGCTCCTGATCACATCACTGAGAGGGACATGCAAAATTCAGAGTCTGTGTCTGCACCGTAAAAAAATGTCAGACGGACCCCAACTATGAGACTACAACACGATTAGCCTGTATTCTGCCAAAGTGTCAAGGCTACGGAAGTCAAGGAAAACAGAGAAACTGTTTTCAGAAGTAAAGAGACTTAAGAGTCAGGACAACTGAGTGCAGTGCGGGCTCCTGACCTGGGGAGATTCTTTTTTGCGGAGGTAAAAAAAGTTAGCAGCACAGTTGATGAAGTTTGAGTAAGATCTGCAGGTGAGATAGTAAATAATACTGTATTGCTGTTCATTTCCTGGCTCTGATTCATGTCCTCAGGTTTCAGGAACAAAAGTACAATATTTTAAGAGTAAAAGGGGATGTCCGCAGCTTACTCTTCAGAGATAAGGGAGACAATGATAAAGGAAGGGTGGGGAAATGCTAACTTTTGAGGAACTTGAGTGAAGCTCTGGCATACGGGGATTCTTTGTACTAATTTTACAACTTTTCGGTAAGTATGAAGTTATTTCAAAATAAGAAAGTTAAAAAAAACAAAAACAAAACAGGTGAGGGGTGGCCGGTTAGTTCAGTTGGTTAGAGCTCAGTGCTCCTAACACCAAGGTTGCCGGTTTGATCCCCACATGGGCTGCTGAGCTGCGCCCTCCGCAACTAGATTGAAACAACGACCTGACTTGGAGCTGATGGGTCCTGGAAAAACACACTGTTCCCCCAATAAAATAGATAGACAGATAGATAGATAGATAGATAGATAGATAGATAGATAGATAGATAAAAATACAAACAAACAAAAAAACCCAGGTGGCTTTAGGCTAAATGTTTAAACCTCTCTAAGCTCTGAATTTTCTCTTCTGAATGTGGGGACAATGACAGTGTCTCTTTGTTGCTGGGAAGATTAAACGAAATTAATAATATAGAACGCACTTCAAATGGGACCTGATGGGAGCCAAATGCTCAAAGAACGTCACCTATTGTTACCCTTTACAGGTGAGAGTGCAATTGACTCATTTTTTTTTAATTTTTTTTTTAAAGATTTTATTGGGGAATTGGTGGAGGGGAACAGCGTTGGGGAATCGGGGAAGGGGAACAGACAAGTTGCCGTCTTCTTGTTCTTCAGTTTAGTTGCGGAGGATGTTGCCTCACTGTTGGTATCGTCATTGCGCTCTTCCCGGATGAGGCAGATCGGTTGCCGGCCTCTGGATGGTCACTCACCGCGGCTATTGGCAGCTCATGTTTGGCTGCCAGCCGCTCACGCTGGCTGCGGGCCATTCACTGTAGCCTATGGCAGCCCACTGCAGCAGGGGCTGCAGCCCACACCATCACCAGGGCTCGCACAGCCTTAGCTGTAGAGGGCAGGGTCACTGGCCCTCATGTGGGATCCGAACCAGGGCCGCTGGCATCCCAAAACCAGCGCTTAACCAATGCGCCACTCGGCCGGCCCTTGACTCATTTTCCTGTCTATTGTCTTCTGCAATTTCCAAATTTTCTACACTAAAAAAAAAAAAAAAAAAAAAAAAACCTGCTTTCATAATCAGAATAAAAATTTTTTTGAAGGAAGCAGCAAGGAAAACTAGAAGGAAAAATGACCAAAATGTTCACAGATTGGTGAAATACAGACCTGTGTTTGAATTACATTCAGGTCAGGGAGACAAAGGATAAGATACTATTTTCACGCTGGGCTGGTTCTCTGCCTACACATATACAGGGGGTGTTCCTATCACATGACCCCCGAAAAGGGAAAGGAATCAGGGCTGGTTATAGAAAACAGTAAAGGGCCAACTGTGCTCTCAGGCCCTCTGCTCTTGAACATGCAATTAAATGAATCCTTTTGGTATTGACCAGAGAATATGCTCAGATATGAACAGCAACTTAAAAATAATGTGGCTTATTGGACTTCATCAAAATTAGAAACTTTTGTGTTTCAAAGAACACCATCGAGAAAATGACAGCCTTCAGAATCAGAGAAAATATTTTCAAATCTTGTATCAGATAAGAGACTTATAGAGGATATATAAAAAACTCTTATAATTCAACGACAAAGACACATGACACAACTGAAAACGGGCAAAAGATATGGGTAGACATTTCTCCAAAAAAGATACACAAATGGCCAGGAAGCATGTCAAAAGATGCTCAACATCTTCAGTCATCAGGGAAGTGCAAATCACAGTGAGCTGCCACTTCACACCCACTAGGGAGGCTCGGCTCAAAAGGTCCGACAGTAACAAGTGTGGGCAAAGATGTGGAGAAACTGGAACCCTCATACACTACTGGTAGGAATATCAGATGGTGGAACTGCCTTAGAAAATAGATCCTCAAAAAGTTAAACAGAGTTATCATATGATCCAGCAATTCCACTCCCAGATATATACCAAGAGAGACGATAACATGTGTCCACTCAAAAACCTGTACACAAATGCTCATAGCAGCATTATTCGTAATACAAAAATATATACATATATATGTATATGTATCTATGTTTATACACACACACACACACACACACACACACACACACACACACACAAATCCAAATGTCCATCAACCGATGAATGGATAAACAAGATGCAGTGCTAACCAGCCACTGGAGTATTATTCACCCATAAAACATCAGGAAGCTCTAATGCATGCTCCAACATGGATGAATCTTGAAAACATATGCTAAGTGGGAGAAGCCTGACACAAAAGGTCACTTGAGGTATGTTTCCATTTGTATGAAATGTCCAGAATAGGCAGATGGATAGAGATAGAAGTAGGTTAATGGTTGCCAATGGCTGGGGGTAGAGGAATCTTGCATGGAAATGGGTGGAGTGCCTCCTTTTGGGGTGATAAAACTGGTCCAAAATTAATTGTGGCAATAGTTGCATAACTCCACGAATATACTAACAACAAACACAAAAACACTGAACTGTATATGTTAAATGGGTATGTGGATTTTATCTTAAGAAAGCTGGTTTGTTTATTTTATTTTTTAAGGGGACAGGATTTAAATGGGACCTGTGCCCCTGTAAGCTGGCTACCGGAATTACAGGGCAGATCTCAAGTCCATGACTATTTCTTCCAGGAAAGATCAATTCCCGCATGCATTTGGAAGCGTGTCCCCCTAGCAGCCCGGCATCCCCCTGGCTCCTGTCTGCCTCCCCCAACCCCCGCTGAAGCACCAGGAAGACGGGCAGAGCATCTCTGCGCCTGCATGGCACTTACCTCATCTGGGCTGGAAGCCTGGTACACGCGGCACGAGTCTTCGAACTGCTTCTCGGCCTCCGCCTGGTCGGTCACGCCGTTGGACTCGTACACGGGAGTCACGTTGTGACACAGTGCAATGGCCTTCACGGCTTCATGCACGCGGCTGCTCATGGTCCGACGGACTTTGGTGGTGATGGCGGGGCCCTTCTGAGCAGGTGGGTCCTGGGGTTGCTGGGGGAGAGAGAAACCAACAGGAAGATGACCAGAGGCACACAAAGGTCTCGAAGTGTGGGAAAACCACCACGCAGAGTTCCCGCTTTGTTACTGGGGCTCTGCCACTCTCTACTGTATCTACCGTGATATAAATGGCATGTAATTTTCAGGGACCCAATCATCTATGCTTGGCCAAAAAAAAAAAAAAAAAAAAAAGCAACAGAAATAGAAGGAAAAATTACAATTTAGTGAATGTGGGTGGGTGACTCCACCCGTGAACGTGTGAATCTGGCTTCCCTTGGGTGGGGCCAGGGGGCAATCCTGGTGTTTGCACCAGGGCTTCTCAGCCTCGGTATTACTGGCATTTGGGGTGACAGTTCTCTGTTGTGGGGACATCCTGTGCATCGTGGGATTTTTAGCAGCATCTCTGGCCTCCTCCACCTAATAGTTGTCAGAAGCACCTCCCTCCCCGGCCTGTAACAACAGCTGTTGCCCAATGTCCCCTGGAGACCAAAACCATTTCTGGTTTAGAACCACTGTCTTGAATGTACAAGCTTTGGTTTAAAATAAAAGGCAACAACTTCAAATGGTGCTCTAGAGGAGCAGTAACAAGTAACCCAGGGCAAGGCCACGTTGGCACATCAGTGACAACCAGAAGGAAACCTGGCCAAATGAACGTACGGCACGGTGGTACCTAGCACTTCACTGAAGGCAGATTTTCAAGAGTAATTTTAAATGTGCTCAATTTTTGCCTTCTACGCTGACTTCGGCCTCTTAGCCTGTCCCTTTGTTCATACCTTTCAACGCATGGCTGGCCCTCCTGAATGGACTAAGTCTTGGGGAAAATGGTTTCAAGCCACATAGTAAGAAGACTATTGAAGGTTAAGAAATCTGAGATTTATTCTTAGATAGGCTGTGAACAGTTGTGTGACCTCAAGCAAGTCACATCTGCTCTTTGGGTCTCAGTTTCCTACAAATGAGAGAAGCAGGCTGTGGGGAGAGGGGTGTTCAACACACCCGAGTAGCAGGAACGCACTCAGTACCACCCAGTGTGGACAGCATGCAGCCCACTCTGTTCCGAGTTACACATCGGGTGCCGTGAAGGCCTTCCTTTGAAGTCAGGGTTCTATTGCCTTGAAATAAAAAACTGAGCCCACTGGGAAAAGGCCCCACTTGTTAGCAGCGTGTGGCTCAGTGGGCCCTGGGGCTTACCTGATTAGCTCCTGCCCACCTCTGCAGCCTCTCTTCCTCCTTGTTCGCTGTGCCCCAGCCACAGTGACCTGCTCTTTGAACGCTACTGAGCTTCTTCCTGCCTCAGGGCCTTTGCACTTGCTGTGCCCTCTGCCTGGAACACCATTTCTGCAGGGCTGGCTCACTCCATCTCATCACTGAGGTATCAATTTGAATGTCACCTCCACAAAAAGGCCCCCTAATTCATGTTGCCTCACTTGCCCTCCCCACCGAAATCATGCTTCCACATCTCCCTGTCCTGTGGTTATTGTCCTGTCTGAAACTGGCTTGTTTACCTGATGATTCTCCTGTTAGGCCATAAAAACAGCTTGTCTGTTGCTTCTCTAATACCTAGAGCAGGAGACACTTACTGAACAAATGAACAACTTAATATTCATGTCAAGTGAGGACCCATCTCCTCCCCGTCACCTTAAGTTGTTCATTTGTGAACAACTTAAGGTAATGAACAACTTAAGGTAATGGGGGGGAGGGGGAGGTCCTCACTTGACATGAATTTTTTTCCATCTCCAATAAGAAATAAATATCAAACTGATTAACATCAGTTCCAGGTTTTAAATCATAGTTTTGGACAAAGGACCTGTAATAAATAGTCTTCCTGCCTCCACAGCTGAGTCCCAGAAGCTAGAGATGTTTATGGACTTACTGGATGCTACATTCCATTAAAACCATATTTTATCCAACAGAGGAAAAAGCGACCTGATCTTTTAGAATGAATCGCATTTTATACTCATGAACACAAGTTTGCCCAAAATAGAAAACAGATGGATTACAAAAAAACAAGAAAATGACTTTCATTTCATTTTTAATACTATTTTTAGCAGTGGCATTAGACTCCTCAGGTAATTAGACAATTACTAAATTATTCTGGTCATGCAGGCACACACACTGCTCCGGCTTCCTGCTCTGCTAACCTCTGGTGTCAAGAGGACACGAGTTTCACTTCCAGGCCAGAGGGCACGGCATGGTAACAATAATTAGAGTAATGAATCACAACTACAGTTTAAATGAATCATTATTTGCCAAGTGCTTTTGATTACAAAGAATTTCACTCTAAAATTATAACAAGCACTGAAGATTTACAGAAAGGTTCTCTCTCTCTCTCTCTCTCTCTCTCTCTCTCTCTCTCTCTCTCTCTCTCTCTCTCTCTCAATCTCTGCAGGAGAGGCGAACTCAAGAACGTTTCTTTTCTAAGTTCTGTCATTTGTGTTCTAGCCATGGGTGTGTGTCTTCATTTTTGTCCACGTTCCTCAGCACCTGGACCAAATTATGATTGAACATTAGGGGCAATAACAAGACCTTTGACAAGGTAATTGCTTTGGCCAGCAAGTTTTAGTAACTGCGGGTTTGCACGAAAGGCCGAATGAAGGGCACCCTTCACAAACCTTTGGCTCGTATAAGCCATCTGATTTTGTGTCTACAGAAGTCAAACACTTCCACAAATACTTCAAATGTTCTGGGGTTTTGGATTCTAGGTAACATCAGTCCCACAAAAGATAGAAACACAGAAAGGACGGCCCTGATTTTCACAAGGACCTCACTTTCCGATCAGGGAGCCATCTGACAACCAATTGGAAGATGAGGGTGACTGTTCCCAACCAACATCACAGGCGACTGGTTCAATATCTCCACGTTCATTTATTTCTCTCTCAAATTACGATGTCTCCCCTTTCTGTCTCTGGGAGAAGGAGGGCTCATAACCATTGATTCTGAAATCCTCTTTTAATTTTCAAATAAAAGGCTCGTACGCCCACCAAATGGTAGTCCATATAATTATTAAGGCCTGGTAATTGCCAGGGGCTCGGCCGGTATTGGTATTAGGTCCCGTCTTCAAACATCCTTACATTCCCCATATGGAAGAGTTTCACATTGTACAGTGTTTCTCTCTGGCCTCCTCCCCATAGGCCCTTTAACCCACACACATTTCTTCTTACTTAAAAAATACCAGGGGAAAATAAAAACAGATGTGGTGTCCACAGAGGCAGGCTGTGACTTTCTGCCCTGGGGGAAAACCACTGGTCCTCTTAAGGAGGGAGGCTGGAACAGCAACCCATGAGGTCAGAAGTTGGAACAGGAACCAAGCTCTCCATGTACAAAGGCCCTGCCTTGGGCCCTTGGGTGGGTATCTCACATCATATAATGCTTTGGACTCATTGCACGGCATCCCAGCCGCCAAATGAGACAGGGCAAATCAATGGAAAATGGGCCTCTGTTTCCCGTTAATGACCCATGGCAGGGGTATTTCCCAGCGAGGACTCCAGTCTGCATATCAGGGAAGATTGGGACACAAATTAAATATTGAGTCGCCATGAATATCAGTTTTCTTTCTAAATGTAATTAAAACTTCACCATCACTCAAGGGCATTCGTAATATCAGTGGATATGATGGAAGGGTTATAAGCGGAAGAAACACATTATTGACGAGAAGGAATTCTGTTTTCATAGCCCTTCTTCACTCCCCAAATAAAGCTCTAAACTGATAACTCATTAACCTCAAAGGGCCCCCCCCACCCCGGCTGAGACAAACTCAGAGCTCCCACTCCCTAAAGAATCAGCCAAATGACAGGCTGATTGCGTGACTGAGTAAATAACGTTTACTATTTAATTGTAGGCATCTTGGAGCATGACAAAGGCAACTCATCTCACTTCTTTGAAACTGAACCCCATGGAACACAGGGGTTCTCACCTTGGGGGATTCTGCCTGCCATTTGGCAATATCTGGACTTATTTTTGGTTGTCACAACTGGGGTGTGCGGTGTCCGACAGACATCTAAATGGTAGAGGGCAGGGATGCCGTAAAAACCCTACAATGCATAAGACGGCCCTCACAACAAAGAATTGTTCAGCCCAGGGTCATACACTGAGGATGAAAGCCATGCTTGCTATAAAGCCACTGACACCATAAAACCAGGGCCAGGAAGCGGGGGTGGAGAGGCTAACTGTGCAAGTTGGATCCTGTCAATTTAACATTTCAGTCATGTGTTCATCTTGGGTTTCTGCATTAATGTTGAGTTTTTAGAACGTTGTGTTATAATCTTCGTCACTGCGGGATTTTTTGGCACCCCATTAAACTGTGCTCCATGGGCATATACCTCACTCACTCTTCTTACCCCAGTCCTGGCCCTGCTATGAAACCATTAAAAATGATTATAATCATTGATGTGAGTGAGAAAAAGGAAGTTGGACAGAGTTATTCTAACAGTGGTTCTTAACCAGAAATGCTTCTCACAATAATCAATACATATTTTAAGAAATACATATGCTTGGGCACACACACACACACACACACACACACACACACACACACCCCTAAAGAACACAATAGGACCCAGGCATACGAAAATATATATTGTATTTACCTTTACATGAAATTCTGATGTTCAACTCTAGTTATAAAAAATTATGAAAATATGATGCCTTCTTGTTGTAAAAAATAAAAAAAAGAAACACACGTAACACACACACAGAAACAAGCAGGAGTTTCTCCAGACACACAAGGCAGAGAACACTTTGGCATTTTAAACATAAACACTCAGATGTTAACATTGGTTATTTCTGAGTGATGCAAATGCAGGTGATCTCAGTGTTTTTCTTTATCTATAGTATTTTTTTTCCAGCAAAAAAAATAGTATCATAAAGAAATAATAGAGCAGTAAAAAACAAAGTAAGCTTTGTCCCAGGAGAAAAAGAACAGAAACAAAAACCGGTGACTTCTTCCCCAAGAAAATACAAAATTAACCTTATCTCTGTTTCCTACGGATGCAGAAAGTGAGAACGCTATTGCGACACAGTTCAGTACTGACAAACTGAATGTATCATATGCAGGAAAATAAACCAGAAACACACATTGACCAGCATTCTCATGAAAAAGAAGAGGCAAAAAGCTCCGTCAATTCTAACTCTAACAACAAATCCTAAAATGGTATCAGAGACAAAATATTACAACTGTGAAAAATGACAGTTCACAGACCAAAACCTGTGGAATAATATCAATTATGTTTTTTGAAAAACATGAATTTACAGGTAGAAAACAGCCTAGGACACACAAAAGTGCTGGTTTTGGTCTGAGAGCATCACGAGGCTCCCATTTCCCAAGGTCTTTTTATTTATTTTTTTTTAGGCACAACTATTAACAAGAGTTAAAGATATTTCCACATGGGAGTAAATTAAAATAGATGACTACAGGGGCCGGCCGAGTGGCGCACTGGTTAAGAGCTGGTTTTGGGATGCCAGCGGCCCCGGTTCAGATCCCACATATGAGGGCCAGTGACACTGCCCTCTACAGCTAACAGCTCCACCTGGAGCTGGGCTGTGCGAGCCCCGGCGACAGTGTAGGCTGCAGCCCCTGCTGCAGTGTGCTGCCATACGCTACAGTGAGTGGCCAGCAGCCAGCGTGAGTGGCTGGCAGCCAGTGTGAGCTGCCAATAGCCGCGATGAGCGACCATCCAGAGGCCGGCGACGGTGTAGGCCGCAGCCCCTGCTGCAGTGGCTGCCGTAAGCTACAGTGAGTGGCCAGCAGCCAGCGTGAGCTACCAATAGCCGCGGTGAGCGACCATCCAGAGGTTGGCGACCGATCTGCCTCATCCGGGAAGAGCGCAATGATGATACCAACATGGGCCATTGAAGCAACATCCTCCGCAACTAGACTAAAGAACAAAAAGACAGCAACCTGTCTGTTCCCCTCCCCCAATTCCCCAATAAAATAAAATAAAAAATAAAGTAAAATAAAATAGATGACTACATATTCCAGGTAATATAGACCAGTTGTCTCAAAATACTTGGATCATGTGACACATTGGCGGGGGGAAATGTTTGAAGACCCCCTATATATGTATATTTAACTTTGTATACATATGGTATTTTGCCTTATAAAACAACAAAATGATGAAATTCTAAAAAGAGATGATAAAAATAGAAAACAGCATTTTTCACAGCATTAGTCATTGTCTCAAAATAACAACATACTTATTCAGGGAATGGGGCACCAAGAATTGTAGATTTCAAATTAAATTTCAAATTGTATCTGTTATTTAGTCAAAAGGGGGAATGGAGGGCTCATGCACGCTACAAGCTGGAAGAACCCCGAGGACAGTATGTGAAGTGAAATAAGCCAGGGGCGAAAGGTACCGCTGGATTCCATTTCTAGGAAAGATCCGGACCCAGCAAATCTATAGAGACGGAAAGTAGACTGGTGGTTGTCAAGAGCCGAGGGAACAGGGAGTAGGGCTGGGAGTCCGAGAAATAGGGAGTTTCTCTAGAGGGTGATGAAAATGTTTGGAAATTACACAGTAGCGATGGTTGCATGCAATGTTGAGAATATACTAAAAAACACTGAGAATTGTGCACTTTAAAAGGGTAAATTTGGGGGCAGCCATTTAGCTCAGTTGGTTAGAGTGCAGCGCTCTTAACACAAAGGTTGCTGGTTCGATACCCGCATGGGCCACTGTGCTGCACCCTCCACAACTAGATTGAAACAACTATTTGACTTGGAGATGATGGGTCCTGGAAAAACACACTGTTCCCCAATTTAAAAAAAAATGGGGGGGTAAACTTTATGGGTTTGTGAATTACATCTCAATTTTGTTTTAAAGGTACCAATACATAAATAAATAAGCCAGAGGAAAAAATCATCCCCTCTCCTTAGCCTGCCATCATTTGATTTCATAATGTTTGGCCATTTTCCTGCAGTTCACCTGGGCTTGTATTAATCATCTGGATTTTTCCTGCAGCAATCTTTTAAAGCCAGCTGCTCTCTTTATGAGGGTCACTTAGTTAAATAATATCCCTCAAACCCGTCACCTGCACACTCATACACTCCAATCCACATCACAATGTTCTGAAAATGACCCATCACAGAATTCCGACTCCTTCCGCAGGACACCTTAAGGACCGTACCTGACATATGTCCGTCTTATATAAGGAGTGGGAGTCCCTGGGTCAAGCTCCTCACTGTTAGGAAGGTTTAAATTTTGCTTTAGTTTTGGAGGTGAAAATGAAATGTGACTAGACGCTCTCTTCTTTTCTTCCTGCACCCCAACAGGTCAGTTTGCAAACTCTGTTTTGGAGCCCTAAGATACAGACACTGTGATGTTCTGAAAAATCGGGGCGAGCCTTAGAGTCACGGTAGCTGCTCTCAAACTCTGTGGTACTTTGGGGTTCTAGAGTTTCTGACCATCCCATGTGATCTGACCCAGCGGTTCCAAGCACTGTGCTTTACAAAACACTTATAAAATCCAGTTATTAAACTCTGACAGATGAATGACATTAATAGGCTGGAGGGAATCTTTGTGGAGGAGTGGGTATATTCTAAGATTGAACTGTGGTGACGGTTCTATAGCTCTGCAATTTACTTAAAAAAAAAAAAAAAGAAAAAAAAATCATGGAATTATATACTTAACATAGCTGAATTTTATGGTATGTAAATTACACCTCAGGAGAACTGTTAAAAAATAGAAGCAAAGCTTCATGTCTCGTCACAAAAGTATTCATGGGTTTCCTGCAAAATTTTTAGATGTCTTGACAGAAGGAAACACGGGCCTTGTGAGGGGTGGGGGATGGGGTGGGGAAGGTAACATATATATATATATGTTAAACTATAATTCTGAGCTCACACCAACCTCGAGATGCCCTAACCCAGTAACATGCAGCTATTTTAAACCCAAGGCCAGGGTGGGCAAATCAATTTATAAGCTTCCGCGAAGGAAGGGTTAGGAGTTAAGAGTTCATGGTAAGAAATGTCGTTTTCTGACTTTCAAGACTTTACAGAGTGTTATCTGTGCTAAACAAAAAATGGACCATAAAAGCTGAACTACACACATATCCGGAGTGGCAATGCCTTCTGTCAATACCACAAGCTCTTAAAAATACCACCAAAATGGGTGAGGCTGTGTCCCCTGCCGGGAGTACACACCACAGCTCTGAGGCCGTCTAATGTCATGGACATTAGACGGAGGCATTCAGCCCGGCTGGGTCCTCAGAAGCCGGGCGGCACTCGGCATTGCTGTTAAGAAGGCAGATTCTACGCCAAGACACAGAAACGAGGCAGCTCTCTGGGCCCCAAATGCTAAAGGCAGTGGTGTGACTGAGGTGAATGGAAAAAGAGGGTGAACAGCGGGAGGGGTATGAGGAGGGGACACAGGTCACGGCTGGACCACGCTGCAAGTCTGAGACCCCAAGAGGGAGCGGACAGTATAAGGGCGATCCTGTGCTCTTAGGAGGGGGCCACGGAAACGAGCAGGAAAACAGTGCAAAAGGTCACGGTAGACAGTAGGCCAGGTGCCTGAGAGCCGATGAAGACAAACAGGTGATCTGGTTGGTGGGAGCGGGCCTGTGACTGAAGGCAGGGGTGATGGGGGAGGAAGCACAGGTGTTTCCCAAAACCTAGCATGGAGCAGCAGGGTAAACGGGTGTGGCACTTACTAAGACCAGAACCTGTGGAAGAGAAGCAGGTGTAGGGGAAGAGGAAGAAGTGATCCACCAGCAGGGAGGCCAAGCACGCAGGTCGGGCCAGCGACGAGAGAGAGGAACCATTAGCACCTACAGG
This sequence comes from Aselliscus stoliczkanus, assembly GCA_033961575.1. Classification (NCBI taxonomy): domain Eukaryota; kingdom Metazoa; phylum Chordata; class Mammalia; order Chiroptera; family Hipposideridae; genus Aselliscus; species Aselliscus stoliczkanus. The sequence continues at coordinate 8,484,517 of CM066738.1, read as the reverse complement.
GCGATGGAGCTGGGGGAAGAGGGGACCACCTGGAGGAGGACGTGCGGGGCCCAGCACAGAGCCTGGGAGACACCAACACGGCATCACCACGCAGAGGAAGATGAGTCAGAAAGAGGGAAAGGAACCTGGGGCTGACTGTGGCTTTTCCTCCCTGTCTAACCAAGTCCTCACGATATTTTTTTTTTTACTTTTTTTTTTTGAGGGCAGTGTCACTGGCCCTCATATGTGGGACCCGAACCAGTGCCGCTGGCCTCCCAAACGAGCGTTCAACCACCGCACCACTTGGCCGGCCCTCATGATATTTTTTAATAGTCCTAAAAAAAAAAAAATTATTTTGGAAAAGATCCATGGATCCATTTGGAGCCCTGTGTTTCATAAGCTACAAGTGTTTTGTGGTTGCTGGATGATGACATTACATGGATCAAATGAACTGTCCTGCATTTACAATCTACTCCCACTTCCACACTCTCTCCCCTGCTGGGCCGTTTTCAGCAGATACCCCAGAAATCCAGGTGTGCCTGCTAAGCAAATGTTCCAGAAAGTTAAATGTTGAATGTGACTGTGTCATGAAGTATTCAGGGATTTCACCTTTAATGTTTACACAGAAATACTTTCTTCATATTTTTTTTTTTTTCTGAGGGCAGTGTCACTGGCCCTCATATGTGGGATCTGAACCGGAGCCGCTGGTGTCCCAAACCAGCTCTTAACCACCGTGCCACTCGGCCGGCCCCTTTCTTCACATTTTTAACTTGCCTTCCGACAATAGAATCCTTATCTGTTTTGACCAATTTAAGCAAAATATGGCCTCTTTATCCTCTTGTACACAAACAAGCATCATAACATGTACCTGGTCTAATGTAATCCATCCTTTCCCTGGATGTCTTGGAATTGCCAAGGGGTTTGTTTGTTGGTTAGTTGTGTCGTCTTACTTTTTAAAAACACAGAAACCCAAGATCTCCCCTAATATTAATGAATCAGAATCTCGAGAGTATCACGCCCAAGTCAGTCTCTCTCGTTTTGTTTCTGCTCTGTTTTTAAAAACATCACCAGTAATTCTGATGAGCAGAGGTAGGGACACACTGGTCAAACTTTATGGGTATATTAGAACACTGACCACTAGTAATATCTTACTCTGAAAAATGACTAGATTTGAAAAACTACGTAGAAAAAAAAATGTGGGAACAGATAGTTGGAAGTCATCTCTGATGAATTAATTTATTCGACATGATTGCTGAGCAAAATATAGACAAGTAAAGCTAATCAGTACTATCGTGATGATGTCAAAAATAAACCATTAATTATTACTGCTTTGGCTCATAACCAGGGAAAAGAAAAAAATAGCATGTTCATAAAGCCAACCACAGTAGGTTCACAAAGCTCTTTCTGGCACCAGTTATTAGGCAAACAATTTTCTCTTAAGTTTCCCCAAATATTCATTAGCATTTCAATAGAGCCAATTAACTCTAGGAATCAGAAAGATGAGGAAAAACCTCAACTGCAATTTTATTAAAAATGTAAAAGGTGAGCCGGCCAAGTGGCTCAGTTGGTTAAGAGCTCGCTCAAGTGTGTGAGCTGAGCTCTGAGCAACAGCAGTTCGATGCCAGCCAGAGCTGAGCTGCTGCTGAGCTGCCAACAGGTGGCAGGATGGCTCAGCTAAAAAAAAACAAAAAAATGTAAAAGGTTAGTGGTTGCCAAAGGTTCAAAGGGGGAAGTGGTTGTGGGGGAAGTAAGGAGTGACTGCTAATGGGTACACGGGTTCTTTTGGGGTGATGAAAATAAAATTGCTTATGGTGACATTTATACAAGTCTGTAACTATACTAAAAACCCACTGAATTGCACACTTTAAATGGGTCAATCATATGGTATTATGAATTATATCTCAATATACGTGTTAATAAATGTGAAGGGATTGTTTTGGGTATCAAAACAGAAAGCTTTACCTGAGTATAAATACTAAATATGTGGCTTTGTACTTCGTCCATTGAGTCGAGGCCATAGGCCACTGTGCCTAGATGGAGCCGCTTGAAAACCATCTCATTCTGGGTAAGAGTTCCTGAAACAGAAGACAAATGAGTAACTGCCTACGTCCTTGAGCTTTTATCAGTATTAGCAGTAATGACAGTTGTTATTTTTCTGACTTTACTACATATCACGCACTGGTTTGAGCATTGCCCTGATGCAGTTGACAGCAGTAGTATTTGGTCAGCCCAGAATCCAATTCCCTTTCGAAAATGACATCCTAGGTCTTCATGAGGAAATTGCCACCCTCATTTCCTGGGATGGTCCAGAAGGAGTGTCAATCAGGGTGCCTGACTCATCCCATTGGCCAAGAGGGTGGCACATGACATACAGTAAGCCAATCAGATTCTATCTTGAAGGCACCTAAAACTTAAGCTGACAGATGCTTAGATGAGTAGGGTCAAGTCATCCCAGTGACAGATGACAGAGCCCCACAGTGACCATCCCAAGGTCCTGATGCTGATATATCCAGAACTTTCGTGGGTCTTCTCCTCCCTGAAACCCAGTTTTTCTCTGATTTGGTGAGCCACTCTGGATCTTTGCAATAGATTCCCTCTTATCCCCGTGGTTACTAGCGGTAGAGATGAAGCTTAAACCCAGGTCTCCCCACACCCCAGCCCTTGCTCTTAACCACTGTGATCTTAAATTGTAGAGTAGTATTTTGGGGTGTGGCTATGAGGTCAAGACTTGAAGCCAGACTGCCTGGTTCCAAGCCTGCTTCTGCCATTATGTGCTCATGACAGGTCGGTTCACTTTGGAGTGTTTCATTTCCTTACTGTAAAACAGGGATAAAAATACTCACAAGGAAACTCACAAGGTTAGGGTAAGGATTAACTAGTAACTATATGTAAACACCCAGAACAGCGCTTTACACATACATAGTACTGTGAAAGGCTGTGCTGCTATCCTCATCATCATCATCGCCACCAAATAACCAATCTTCATCAAGAAATGAAGGAGAGGAAAAAACAGCAGCAGACATCTCCAGAATCTCTGGAAAGGGGATCCCAGCACCTTCTCCCAGCTTGAATCCTGGGAGGGACCCCAGGAGGCTCACCTGTCTTGTCTGTGAGTAAGTACGAAATCCTGCCCAGCTGCTCAGGAATTGTGCTGGAACGAACCACGGTGCCCGGGATTTTGGAATCCCTCCGGATCACCCAGCTGTACACAATCTTCCCCATGTCCAGGTTTACACGCAAACTAGTCGGAAAACCAGAGCAAACCAGTTAATAGGATTTACGCACGGCTCCTGGCGTCTCCCTTTGTAAACAGCAGGGACTTTGAATACACATGCTTTGTGCCACAACATCTGGAATCACTCCCTACAGAAGCCACTGCTGAGCTGAATCCACAGATAGAACCAGAGTCAACGCCACTATCAAATAACACGTGACACAAATCATTATTTTCATGAAGTTATTCTGTCATAGACCAAGGTCACTTAAAACACTGAAAGGGTAGTTGTTTTAGTCTTACTTTAAAAAAAATTACTGGTCCTCCAAGCTAATATATTTTGCATACTATATTCATATTTTAAATTGTGGTAAAATATACATAACAAATTTCTCATTTAAACTATTTTAAGTGTATGGTTCAGCGGCATTAAGTACATTCACACTGTTGTGCTACCATCACCACCATCCATCCCCAGAAAGTTTTCATCTTCCCAAACTGAAATTCCATACCCATTAAACAATAGTTACCCATTCTCCCTGCCCCCTGGAAATCACCATTCTACTTTCTGTCTCTAGGAATTTGACGACTCTAGGTACCCCACATAAGAGGAGTCATACAGTATTTACTTGTCCTTTTGTGACTGGCTATTTCACTCGGCATAAGGTCTTCAGGGTTCATCCATGCTGTGGCATGTGTCAAAATTCCCTTCCTTTTTAAGGCTAAATAGTATTCCACTGTATATATTCTACTCATTTTAAAATACTACTTTAGGGCCGCCAAGTGGCGCATTGGTTAAGAGCTGGTTTTGGGATGCCAGCGGCCCCGGTTTGGATCCCACATATGAGGGCCAGGGACACTGCCCTCCACAGCTAACAACAGCTCCACCTGGAGCTGGGCTGTGCGAGCCCCGGTGACGGTGTAGGCTGCAGCCCCTGCTGCAGTGGGCTGCCAAGGCTACAATGAGTGGCCAGCTGCCAGGGTGAGTGGCTGGCAGCCAGCGCGAGCTGCCAATAGCCGCGGTGAGAGACCATCCAGAGGCCGGCAACCGATCTGCCTCATCCGGGAAGAGCGCAATGATGATACCAACATGGGCCAGTGAAGCAACGTCCTCCACAACTAGACTAAAGAACAAAAAGACAGCAACTTGTCTGTTCCCCTTCCCTGATTCCCCAAAGCTGTTCCCGCCCCCAATTCCCCAATAAAATCTTTAAAAAAATAAAAAACAAAAATAAAATACTACTGCAGTGCAAAATAATAAAAGGAAATCCTCAAATTCATTCATAATCCTTTAAACAAATCAAACTGCTTACTATTGCAATGGCTAGCCTTTACAACTCACTAATTTTCAATCACGTTGTAGATAGCACTTTAAAGACTATAATTTCGCTTAACATTGTACCACAAACACTTATTTTTGCTGGAAATAAAGTAGATTTATGTATTCTTTGAAACATCATCCAGAGCATGTTGGCCAGGAGTTCAATTCCCCTCTACTAGTCATGCTATTGAACCAAAACTACAATCTCTGTCCTCACAAAAAGACAAATTCTAGCTCAGATGATATAATTACGCAAAAGAATAAGACAAAACATAATATATCAAGTGTAAAATAGAAATTATAAGCACTAAAAGTTTCAGGAAAAAAGATAGAGCTTATTTTAATAATTATTTACTGATATACGGGACTGAACAAATTGTTAAACCTGGCATACATACTAGGGCAGTTCTAAAAAAGGATATAGAAGCATATTTAATATGAGAAGTTATTTGCAACACACACTGTTAAAAAAAAAGGGGGGGGAGGCAAATTTTATGTAGAGCAGAATCTCTTTATTCTGAAATAAAAAGCAGTCTATAAAAAAATATGTCCCCAAATATTAACAGTAATCATCACTTAGTTGTGAGATTAGAGGTGATTTTTATTTTATTCTTCTCCTACTGTGAATCTTTGTTTTATTCTACCATGATAATCTATGACTTGTATTATTTTTTAAAAACTATTTATTCAGCCTCCAAATGAGGCAAGCAAACAATTGACATGTGCCATGCTACAGCCACAGAGCATGGCTCACTCTGAGCTGCTGACTCTCATTCGTCTTGGTCACCATTCTACTAAGGGACCAGCACAGAAAGAGAAGAAAATGCCATGGCACCCAAACACAAGCTCGTGTTCAGCTTACCTGATGGGAATGATGTTGGAAAACAAGAGAAGGAAGCGGATAATCTGAAGGTACCAACGACCGGCGAAGTGCTGAAGGGCCACCATGACCAGCGACACCACCACCAGAGCGCCAAACAGAATCTTGGTGAGGCAGTTCACTTCCAGGTCAAACAGGCCAATCTGGGGGACAAGGCACACCAGGGAGCGTGCGATTAGCTGCAACCCACAGCCCACCCGGAGAACAGTCCTTTACCCATGAACACCTCCAGGTGAGACACTGGGACCCGTAGACCGCCACGACTTGGGTTGAGAACACTGGGTGGTCAGAACCAACGTCCCAGGCATCTCAGAGAATCTGACTTCCCATCTTTTTTTTTCCTTTTTTTTTAATGACTTGAGAAGATTTAGACTTGGAAATACATAAGCAGGTTACTGCTGCATTGGGTGGTGCTATGCACGGCATGGCCTCTACGACACAGTGGCCTGTAAAATGATTCAGGCCTCCACTTAGCGCAGGACCACACACAAATTCTGATTTGCCTGCAAGTTCAGAGTCCATAGCACTGGTGGCACCTGATTTTCAGGAGCCGCATTTATGAACGTTACTATTTTAATAATTACGGTTCTTTTTTTTTTTTTTCTTTTTTTTTGAGGGCAGTGTCACTGGCCCTCATATGTGGGACCCGAACCGGGGCCGCTGGCTTCCCAAGCCAATGCTTAACCACCGCGCCATTCGGCCGGCCCTACTGTTCATTTTAGTGTGTACGTTTGGAACATGGAACTAGCATACCAACCCGTAACTTCACAAAACGTGGTCCAAGGGAAGGCTAACACATCAATGAAATGTCATTTTTAGTGGTAACGGTGGGTGTAGTGGTGGGGTGAAAGTGACTGGAGTTTGGGAAACAGCATCCACTCATGACACTGACAAAGGGAATCAATCATTCTGCAATATTCTCTTAAACACTGGAGGAGGGGTGAGGCTGGAAGGGAGGGTTACGGCATGAAACAGGCAATGGCAGGGCCATGAGGCAGATCACAGATCTGATGCTGTGCACCATGCCACAGCCAGTGGCTCAGCGGGGTCTGAATCCTGGCCTGCCCCTTTGTCACAGCAGCTCGGACAGAGCATGGGGCATCTCGAGGCCACTTCTCATCATAAGATGAGCCTCTAAGCACCTGTGCCCACAGGCTGGCGTAAGGATTAATGAGATGCACGTGAAGAACGCAGCACACGACAAGGCAAACAGTCTGTGCTCAACCGTTTGCTTTAACTTAAAAGCTTTTAAATTTTTGTGTATTCGAAACAGGGGGATAAAATGTTTTGGTCATAAAAGAAATTTAAAGAAAAACTTTCAAATGAAATGCAATTAAAAAATAAAATTCAGGGCCGGCCGAGTGGTGCATTGGTTAAGCGCTGGTTTTGGGATGCCAGCAGCCCTGGTTCGGATCCCACATGAGGGCCAGTGACACTGCCCTCTACAGCTAACAACGGCTCCACCTAGAGCTGGGCTGTGCGAGCCCCGGTGATGGTGTGGGCTGCAGCCCCTGCTGCAGTGGGCTGCCATAGGCTACAGTGAGTGGCCCGCAGCCAGTGTGAGCAGCTGGCAGCCAAGCATGAGCTGCCAATAGCCGCGGTGAGCGACATCCAGAGGCCAGCGACCGATCTGCCTCATCCGGGAAGAGCGCAATGACGATACCAACAGTGAAGCAACATCCTCTGCAACTAAACTGAAGAACAAAAAGACAGCAACTTGTCTGTTCCCCTCCCCGATTCCCCAACGCTGTTCCCCTCCGCCAATTCCCCAATAAAATCTTTAAAAAAAAATTAAAAAAAAAAATTAAAAAATAACATTCAAAACAATTTTTAAATGTTATGTATTCATATACATATGAATATGTATTTATGTATTATATGTGTGTGTGTGTGTGTGTGTGTGTGTGTGTGTGTGTATACCTATATACACCAGGGGTGCCAAAAAACGTATACACACGACTTGTATTCCTCTTTTGTTATCGGCATATCTTGAGTATTATCATTTTAATATAGGTTTTTCCTTTCTTAAAATGTGTGTACAGGGCCGGCACAGTGGTCAAGCGCTGGCTTGGGATGCGAGCGATCCCGGTTCGGGTCCCACATATGAGGGCCAGTGACACTGCCCTGAAAAAAAAAAAGTGTGTACCTTTTTTGGCACCCTCGATATACAGATATATACACATACCTGCACATATATTCCTACATGATAAGGTAAGTTTGTAGCAATGAAATAATACTGTTAGGTGTTCCTGTTTTTAAATCTAGCTCCTCATCCCACCAACACCAATCATCAGAACACATCAGGTCTGATGAGCGAGCGCGCCCTGTGACCATGTACACACCTTACTGCGAGGATTGGAAGCATTCATGACACTCCGGAGTTCTCTACCGGTGTAAAGAACGACACCCACAACAGTTCCTAAAACGGGGAAAACACAAGCGAAGATGTTAGTGTAGCAGGCGGGCTTCCAGACAGGAGCGCCGGGCCCACCTGAGCGCGGGTTCCACATCCAACGCCCACGCTGTGCGAACGTCCAAGCGTGTACGTTGGGGCCAACCAATGACCTAAGGCTACACTGACCAGTACACGGTAGCTGCTAGCCACATGTGGCTACTGAAATTTAAATTCAATTAAAACTAAATAAAATACAGTTCCCCATTTTCACTGGCCCCATTTCAACTGTTCAAGAGCCACAGAGCGCTAGTTAGTGGCTAACAGGTGGGACAATGAAGATAGAGAGTATTCCCATTTGGCTAAATGTTCTCCTGGTCAGTGCTGGTCTGTGAGGTCTGGCAGGAGAGATGGGAGGGCGGTGGTGTGTCCTTTACGCCACTGGCCATAGAGGCTTTCAGAGGTGCCTAGAATATTCCTATCCTCATAAACTATTATGGACACTTATAAACACTCCTGTCTTATTACAGCACATACTTCCCACTGAGTCCAACTCCTTTCAGATTCTGTGTCAATGAGCATGTTTGGGGGTATCTGTCCAGATGACAATCCTTTCCTGACAGCGTCCCCACCCCCTTCTCATGCCCCGCCCCCAGTGCAATAATGAAAGACATCAATCCTTCTAAAAGTAAACAGTTTTACAGAAAAAAGACAAATGGCCAGTTAACATGAGTTAACATGAGCTTAACCAAGTGAATAATCAAAAAATGCAAAACAAACCATTTTTATTTATATCACAATAATGAAAATTCCAAAGGCTGATATCACCAAGTGTTCGCCAAAAGGTGGGGAAATGGGCCCTGTCATACATGCTGTTTGCTGGAGTGTAAACTGGAACCACCCATTTGGGGGCGGAGGAGGAGGGAGGGAATTGGCACTATCTATCAAAAACGTACCTTTGTCTCCTGTCTTCAGTGTGTGCCAAGAAAATGACTCAACACAGTGGGGAAGACAGACAATCAAGAAGGAAAACAAGCAATGCAGTAACTACGAGAGTGGCTGGATGCTATGATGAAAACAAGGCAACGGAGAGGCAGGGAGGAGGCAGTGGGAGAGGAGGCTGCGCTTGGCATTAAGTGTCAGAGGAGCTGTCTCTGAGTTGAGGACATCGGAGCTAAAACACGAGAAGTGGCCAGCCCTGCCAAGCTCTCTGGGAAGACCCTAGCAATACAAACAATCCAGTCTCTGCTGGAAAAAGCAAACATCTAACCCTCAGTCCTCCCTGCCCCCTCACTCTCAAACAGCACTAGCAGAGGGATATACAAAAACCAGAGGTTCAAACACAGCTTCGGTACAAGAGGCCAACCCCAGCTGCAGTGCTGGGACTGTGTGTCCTGGACAAAGAGCCCCCGGAGGAGGCCCTGAAGCCCACCCCCGACACACACACGCACGCACGCATGCTGAATGCACACTGCTCTGCACACGCCCTCCCTTCCAGGGAGGCTGCCAGCAGGCGGCGGGCCGGGGAGAGCTCGCTGGCCGGCTCAGGCACATGGCAGGCTCCAGTGCAGACAGGCCTGTGATGGGAGGATGGTGGGAGCCGAGCCTGGGCTGAGCTCATTCACTTCTCTCTGGGTCTCAATGCCCAATATCCAGGGTTCAAGAGGCTTCAGAAGAAATTCATTGAAACACTCTCTTCCCTCCCATCTCCTCTGTTAACCTATGTTAATAACAAGGGTCCCCAAAGGGAGGGTCCCCCTACGGTCACTGGCCAACCTCAATGCCTTTAATGCTTTGGGGTGTGGCCTTTCCCCCACACCCACCCAACATCTCCCTGTGCTCACAACCAAAACCATCTCCAGGAGACCCGAGGCCTGGCCTCAGCCACCAGAGAAGACGCACACGCCAGCCCCTAGAGGTGCCCTGCCTTGGTCTGCACAGTTTTCAAGGAGTTGGATTAGTGCTAATTTTTAAATAGGGGAGATTTCATTTTTTTAAAAACTGCGATTTCTGGCTTCTCCTGAAAAATCAAGAAGATCTAGTGATGCTGTGTCCACACTCTTCACGTGGCCCCAGCCTCCAGCCCAGACCCCTGCTCCCTACACTGTCACCTCTGCCGTCCGTCCCTCCTGGCTCTCCCCAGCTCTCTTCACTCTCGCCCTCTGCAGCCTGCAGACCATGGGGTCCTCTCCGTCCTCCCAGCCGGACCCCCGCCGCTTTCTCCAAGGAGCCAGGCCGCCGTGGCTGGCATCGCATGAAGTTCTAACTCTCCCCAACAGTGTGGTCCTGGGGTCAGACCTCATGGAGACCCCTTTGTTCCGTGGCTGCAAGAAGATAAAAGCTGAACCCCAGAGAGTGAATGTTTAGAAACGTGTATGGCAATTAGAACTGCTGTGACACCCTGGCATGCGGTCACAGGACAAGCCCCACTGAACAGGGGACAGGCCAGTCGGGCATTGTCAAACTCGTGTAGCACGGTGCGTGTGGCATGGCCTGCATGGTGGTCATGAACAGTAGGGCCACTGACTGATCTGCAGCAGACTGGGGGTGGAGGGCTTGGCGGAGGCCAACAGACGGAGGGTCCCTCACCACTGAGAGTCTGAGAACTGGACTGGAAGCCCTGGGCTCCAGCACATCCAGGCCACCTTCTCTGTCAAGCTGGCCCCAGCCTTCCCTCCCGATCACCGCCCTGGAAATACCTCAGCCTAGCAGCACTGTGCTGGGTCGCCATGGCAACCGCATCCTTCCCAGATTGATGCTGTACCACAGCACCTGGCTGGCAATCTTTGTTTATTTTTTAAGCTTTCAACTAATAACAGCAGAGTGACCAAGACACCATAGTTAGATTCTAAAGGGAACACGGAAGCAAAATCTCGTAATTAAGATTACGGTGGATGGCTGTTTCTTGAGTTGAGCACGAGAAGGAAATGGCTTGCGTTTAACTCCACCTCTGGGTTAGAATCAGAGTGTGGTCAGATGTCTACTCAGCGAGAGGCCAGCTATGGAAATGGTCAATCCCCAGCTACTCAGACTCACTCCAAAACATATGCCCGCTGAAGGGCATGGCAGTCAATGCCACTGGGATAGCTGTTTCCTCTCTCTTTCTCTCCTGCATCACCAAGCACAAAGAGAATAATCAGATGGGGGGGAGGGGGAGCATGTTTTAACTCCACAGTGCATTTCCCATGAACTGCTTGAAATCTTTTCAACCATCTTCAAGATCTCAATTTGTCTCTCACACTCATCTCAGGAGATGACCTCTCCAAGGCTGTGTGACCTTAAGCAAGTTGCTTACCCTCTCTGAAGCTCAGTTCTACATTCCATTAAATGTCCGTGAGATCAAAAGAAGAGAATGGCAGCAAATCACTTTGTAAACGAAAAGTGCCTGATAAATAAAAGATTGTTAAGTCCCAGGAGGGGGGGAAGAGGATTTTCTGGCACCCCACTGTGGCACCAGGAGTTAGTGATGGAGCTGGGCACTATTAGCTGTAGGTGCTCAGTAAGGGTTTGCGGCATGGAAAGAAGGCAGGCATGAAGGGAGGAGGAAAATTATCGGAATGAAAACCAAACAGACATATGAACAGGAATTTATTACTGAAATATCAATATAACCAAAAACAAATGCCTAACCAAAATGAATTGAGGTTATCAGAAGTCAAGGTGTGGCCGGGCAGGGGGCAGTGGCCATGCAGAATCATAAAGAGCAAGTTCTCACTTCTTTAGTCAACAGGGTAAGTGAGAGACCTTGCAGGTTATGCTGCAAAGACAAACAAGTGGTAGGAAAGAAACATGGCACAGAACTAAAGGGAGTGCTCCTCTCTGCCCCCTGGCATTACTCAGTGCCATCTGTGAACAGTGAGTGGCACAAGCAGCATGGGTGTCGTTGGGGCTGATCATTCCCTTCCCTTGTCATGGAAGGTCTGGACTGAGTGTCTGTTGTACTAAGGAGCCACAAAGAAGCATCCAAAAGAGGAAATGGGTTGATAGGTGGGAGATATGTTTGAAGAGGGGTAAAAAAAATAGATTCTTCCAATGGTAAAGACACAACGTTGCCAGTTGTGGAATTATATGTTCATAACAATATATTTTATATGTAATAATAATAGCTGCACAATGAGTTCTGCTTCTGCAGCAAAGGGTGTGGGTTCGAGCCCCAACTTTGCTTTTTAGCTGCTGTGTGACCTTGAGCAAGTGACTTAACCTCACTGAGCCTCAGTTTCCTCACCTGCAGAATGAGGGGAAATACTAGCACCTTCCCTCATGGGGCTGCTGGGAGGATTGAGTGAAATGGCTAAAGTCCCACAAAGGGCTTGGCACACTGACAGGTGGGTGGCACCCCACCAGTATCAACCAGGGCTGTTGCAGACCACGCTCAACCCTGGAACCCCTTCCGTTCAGTTTCTTCCCAGGGCTCAAAACCGAAAGGCACATCATCTTGGTGCTCTGAGCACTCAGGCTCCAGCTCTGGCTGATGGCCCTTCCATGCGCACCAGACGGAGTCCCTGAACCAGCAAGGCCAGCTCCACTGCCCCCAGCGACATGGCTCCCAGCCGTGACATCCAGGCTGGCTGCGTTTCTGGTACAGATTAGAATGTCAATCTGCAGTGGCAATTAAAGGCTATTCCCAGAGTGGACGCTGCAGCAAAGACCACAGGCCAGAGCTGCTTCTCTTCTCGACGTCTCTAAGTGTCCGAGGGGCAATTAGATGTCAGTTGAATCCCCTAGAGGCGCAGGAACAAGTGGAAAACACCATTTGACCGACGACTCATTTTCCCAACTGACAGATGATTATTCTAATTACACAAAAGGATTTTCTTTCCTTTTCAAATTGCTAACATATTCCTCAAAAAGGGCGCCTTGCCTCACCTGATGCAATGACGGTGCCGGCCCAGAGTGCGTTTTCTATGCTCAAGCTCTCGCTGATCGGAGGGTCGCTGTCCTCCTAGAAAAGACCACACGGACACACACTTACCTACCACGGTTTTGAAAGAATACCAGGCTGTTTCCACCCTGTTCCTCTCAAGACCGAAAGGAAAGATGACCCCCGTGTGACAGCTCAGCCAGGAGAGAAGGGCCAAGCCCGTAAACTACTGTCGGTGGCGTTTCCAACCCCACGGAAATACTTGAAAAAGCTGGTTCATGATTCAAGAAGCATAAGCCTCTAAACCTGAAGAAGTGTTTCTCACACAGTGCCAACTAACTGGTAGAAATAGATCAAACAGGAACCGTCGTATGGCTTATAGGAAGAGAATATGAACAATTTAAATTGGGTTCTATCAACCTATGGTCCCAGAGTCCTCAAGGAACTTAAATCCAAGTTTAATCTCTATGCTGAACGGTGGAGAAGTGGCTTAACAATGGCAGACAGCACTGTATGAATAAAAGAAGATTATGGGCCCATCTGAGGGAGCCAGCCAGAGTGACTGCTTTCAGACACCGGCATTAACATTGTTGGCGATGTTGGCTATGGTTCAAGCTGTTCAGAGGCGGGAAGAAGGTCCCTGCTGCGTTGACCTTGCTGAGAAAGATAATGTTGGCTTCCAGGAGCACCTTCCTGCGGGAGCTCAGCCCCACCCAGCACCCAGCGACGTCCTGACACAGGCCCACCCCGCATCTCATCTCGGCAGGCTCTCACCACACGCACACACTCGGAGGCAGGGTGCTGCCGTGAGCGAAGCCACTTACTCGGGTAAACGTTCCCACGAAGTTGTGAATGTCAATGTTTGGCTCCTCCGCGTAGATGTACGAGCGGATCTGCAGAAGATCCTGTTCAACAGAGGGAACCGCAAGGAGTCAGTTAAGGGTCCAGAGAGGCTGAAGGAGGCAGCGGCTCCTTGTCAAAAGCAACTGTAGTTCCCGAACAGAGCAAACAGGCTCTGAACATGACGGGGGAGGTGGGGGGAAAAGGGGGGAAATCTTCCATTAAGTTTAGGCACTGCTCCCTGCACTGTCCCAAGACACTGAAAGGCGCTATAGTGAAGAAACCAGCTTGATGGCACAGACCCTCCTGCTACACTGCTTTACAACACTTACTCAAAGCGATGACTAGTTCATTCAACAAGTGGTTACTGGGCACCTACTCTGCGCATGAAAAAGTGAACAAGAACACATCACACCCATTGTGATAGGGCAGGAGAGGGGGACGGGCGGGGAGGGGAAGTATTGTGGAGAAAATGGAACCCTTGTGCACTGTTGACAGGAATGTAAAATCGTGCAGCCGCTGCGGAAAACACCATGGCGGTTCCTCAAAAAATTGAACCTAGAATTACCACTTGACCCAGCAATTTCGTTAGCTGGGAATTGAAAGCAGGATCCCAAAGAGAGAGCTGTATACCCATTGTCAGAGCATTATTATTCACAACAGCCAAAAGGTAGAAGCAACTCAAGTGTCCACTGATGGATGAATGGATAAAAATGTGACCTATACATACAATGGAATATTATTCAACCTTAAAAAGGTAGCAAATTCTGACACACGCTACCACATGGATGATCCTCAAAGACACTACGCTAAGTGAAAGAAGCCAGTCACAAAAGGACAAATTTTGTATGATTCCACTTAGGTGAGGTCCCTCGAGCCGTCACATTCACAGAGACACATAGTAACATAGTGGCTATCAGGAGCTTGAGGGCAACCATGCGATGCTTATTCAATGGACACAGTTTTAGTTTTGCGTAATGAAGAGTTCTGGAGATGGATGGTGGCGATGGTAGCCCGACAATGTGAATGTAATTAATGCCACAGACTGTCCACTTAAAAATAAGACAGTAAATTTTATGTTATCGGAATGTTATCACTATTTTAAAACTTGGCGGGGGGGACAAAAACCACTCAGGTGGTCAGGCAAATTCGGGCCCCAGTACCCCTTGGCAACAAGGGTCCGGGGTGGAGGCCACTGCGGACCCCTCAGGCAGGGCCTGAGCTCTGTGCTGTGGCCCCACAAGCAGGCGTGTTTGCACTGCGGTGTCTATGTACTGATAAGAAAAGGCCCACAGGCACGTTCCAAGTGGAGGAGAAAAACAGTTGCAGAGTAACAAATACAGTATGACCCCATTTATGTACAAGCACATCCACCAACAAGCACACCCACTAACAAGTGTGTAATTGTCTAGGGGTAAGGAAGTGTGCTGGACAAGACCTGGAAAGATCGCCTCTGACTTTACGTGGTCACCTGAGGGGAGAAGGTAAGTTTGGCACAGAGGCTGTGAGCAAGAGTGTTCATTTTTTCTTCCAAGGCTTTCCATACAACTTCATTTTTTTTTTTTTTAACAAGAATATAGTCACATATTCCTCAGGAAATCATTTCATACACTCTTTTAATCTACGACTCTGTTAAAATGCTGCTGCCCACTCACAGACCCCTTCAGCTACTGAGAGAGTTAGTTCCCCGACAATAGAGACGGTGGTATCTTATCTTTCTCTGGACCCCAAGCCTGGACCAAGTGCGGGGCAAAGAGAGTATTTCTTAAACTGGGTGACGCATCCAAAACACACACAGGGATAAACGCAGCTCTCAGTACGACACTCTGCACTGTCTCTTAAAGAGAGTCCTTTAAATCGTCTGAGGGTTGGAATCCTTTCTGTGGCGAAATCTTACCAGGAAGTAAAACATGCCACCCAGATAAAATCAGAACCCGCTGGTTAGACAAGCCCCATCTCAGGGGCACAATGGTGCTTCCCAAGGGTTCCCAAGGGCTCCTGAGCACAGTTAGACACTCACTGCTCTAGAATTCCTGCTTTAAAAAAATACCAGAGGCGCCAAAAAAAACCAAAAATGTATACACGTGACTTATATTTATCTTTTGTTATCGGTATATATTGAGGAGTGCTCAATTTTAATACAGTTTTTTCCTTTCTTAAAATGCGTACACATTTTTGGGGCACCCTCTGTAGTAACAATAATGGCGCTGGTTCACTTATAATTGGAGGTGAAAATCATTAGTCTGATGGGCGCACTTATTATTGTGCTAACTCTACTAAGACAGAACTTTCTCCTGCCCACACCTGCCTCACAGAATATGGTAAAGAGCAGCATCAACCAACGTGACCACAAGCCCAGGAAACGCGTACGGGTTCCGCTTAATGCTTGCAGACCACACCGATGGGACGTGTCGGTCTCTGGGTGTTTGTCAGTTACACTCTGTGGTTCTGTCCCCAGGCTGCATCCAACCAGGTGGCTTGTGTTTCAACTTACTCTTTGGCTCTCTCCCCGCTACAAATCGTGCTGTGAGTGACAGGGCACTGGTGGGGGACTCTGAGCGTCCAGACCACCCCCTAGAGGGGGCCTGCGTGCTGTTCCCTCTCGCTGTTCCAATCCCTGAGTACTCAGCAATGAACACACCAGACAGAGGAAGCCTGCTCCCGCAGGTAACTACCTTGAGGTGAGTGGGGTGGAAATGAAAGGCAAGGGTGGTCAGGAAATGCCTGTCAGATCAGGGCACCTATGCACAAAACCTACGGAAGTGGTGGAGGTGTCCGGCCACAGACACTGGGCTATGACCGTTCCCAGTGGGGGACACGTCAAGAGCAAATATCAGGAGACCGAGACATGCCTAATGGGCAGTGCGTGGCTACAGCAGGTGGGAGAGGGGAGAGGGCCAGAAGCGGGGGTCAGGGCCTTAGCAGCTAGACGGATCATATGGGGCTTGAGGATGACGGCAAGGACTGTAGGATTGATTCTCAGGAAGCGGAGAAGCCCTTGGAGGTTCTGAGCAGAGGAATGGCACGCTCTGGCTCTCCTTTCAACGTGAAGCTAGGTACCTTGTCAGGGCTTAGGATTTTGAGCTCCCCTCAAAAGCACTCCATCCTGCACACTGGGTCTGCATTCCACAGGACCTGAGGAACCAACCAGTGCTCCAGGCTCCTCAGGACCCCCTTGCACCCCACTGGCCTCACTTCGCATCTGACAACCCATGTGTGGCCTCTGAGGGCATCTGAGTTGGAGAGCCTTGTTGGGACTGTTCCCAGTTTGTGCTTCTGCAGGGAATGCTACTCACGGCGGCCGTGGGGAGCCTCTGTGTGCAGGCCACGGGGAGCCGCAGCTTCCAGTCCGTCTCCCCGTCCAGCTGATCCGTCCTCAGGAAGCACGATCCTGTGGAAGGAAGTTGGGCACCATCTATTCATCTGCAACTCACGAAGCCTTCCTGTGGCAACTCTGGGCAGCTCCTGCGCTAGTCCTTGTAAAAACAGCCAATCAGTGGCCAGTGAAAACAGGGGGGGAAAAAATACCCGATTTCCTACTTCCTCCATAAGCTCTAGGGTCAGAAAGACCTGGGTTCAAACCCTCCCTCCACCGCTCACTCCCTGAGAGCCTGGGCTCACTTTCTGGCCTCACAAGCCTTGGGGCGTCCTGTCATTAAAATGGGGAGAAATGTAGACCTCACATGCTTGTTGTAAGGACTCGATGGGTGACAGAACCCCCATAGGGTGGCTGGTATGGGGTAACCAGCATTCGATTCTGGTCTAGGCAACAGTAAGGAGCACCTTCTCAGGGACCAGACCTCCTGGGTTCGAGTCTGGGCTCCACCACTTACTGGCTGTGTGCCCTCTCTGAGCCTCAGCTTCCGCAAGTAGAAAAATGTAGGTCATAACGGCAGCAGCCTCACGCTGGGAGGACTCCAGAGCTGACCCGTGCAAGCGGCACAGACACAGACAGCGCCACATACACACCTGCTGCAGGTACCGGCTCACACACCGTACCCACCCATAGTCCAGACTGACGTACACCTCCGAGCCATGGCTCGACTACATGTCAGCAAACAGAATACACCGAACTCAATGGCACTGCAGTCAAGACTTCGGAGAACTCTTCAGGAAGAACACTTCTAACCATTTGTTTGTTTGTTTGAAGGGAGAGCATGCCAGGGACCCTAATCCATCAAAACTCCATTTTCACTGACTAGGACACAAGAACCAATTTGAAGGCAAAGCTGCAGTTTTTGAAAGAAGACTTCTAATCTAGTGCCATCCCCTTTCAGAATCATGTACGATATCACTAGTATAACATGTCATCTATGCTTTTATTCCATTTGTAATAAAATGGATTGCGGCAACCTCAAAGGAATAGAAACGTGAACTTTTCAGGGGGTCAGCGATCTCTGACGGTGTCTGACAGGCGAGAGGAAAAACCGCCTTGCTTCCTTAGAGCAGTTTCAATAACGAAAAATAAGAAAGGAGATTTGAGTCCTCTGATAGGGTGGGCAGGCGGCCCTGGCAGCCACACCGGAGAACAAATGCAGTGAGTAGGGTCTTGTAAAGATGTGAGCGGCTCACTCAAGCCCAAACGGGCTACAACTGATGGGCACATAAACTGATGGGCACGGGTGGGCATGGACCCGCCACTCATGAGCAAAGGGTCCAAAGGGCCACCTTCCTCTCTTCCCAGTTTCTCTACTGCCCCATCTCATCCCACAGGTCCTGGTATTTTCTCAACAGACAGAAGGCTTCTATGTGCTTCCATTTCTTAGACACACTTCTTCCTCCCACCAAGTCCTGAGGTTGAGCCCAGAGAGGGAAGCCATTGCCAGAGAGTGAGTGTGAGTGTGTGTGAGAGTGTGTGTGAGTGTGTGTGTGACTTCACCAGCTGTGACTCAGCAGGGGTCCAACTAACTGTATCTTTGTAATGATCAAAATCTATTGACCTGCGAGCACCAAAAACATTTTTTTCTTAAAGACGGCTCCATTAAAAGAGCTGTTTTTGATTCGCCTCCATGGCTCCAAAATGATCATGTACTCCTGTTACATTTTCAAATGATTATTTTGCCAAATTACCACTGAAAGGTTAATGGTTATTTCCAAAATTGATCCCAGATGTTTACCGTTTTTTTCTGATGTCCTCAGGAAGATCATGTCAGCAGGCACCCGCTGGTTCTGTGTTATGAAAAGAAAGACTGTTACTGTGAATAACCCATGTGTGGGGTTTCTGTCCCCTCACCCCCAGCCCCCTTGGTGGGGAGGGTACAACCAAAACCCACAGCCTCTTTTAAGCATCTGCTTTTGTCAGACAGACCTGGGGATTTATTTTGTTCTGAATCCAAAAAATCTTGCACGCTACTGTTATGTTACTAATCCCCTATTGAAATCTCATCTCGGAAAGAGAGCTTCTTGTTTTCTGGCAAATCCGACCATCACCTCCCGAAATTCCAGCCAGAGGACCCAGCTACCCTTAGCTGGCTTTCTTCCAGGCTGTCTGCTGGAACTAAAGGCGCACACACACACACACACACACACACACACACACACACACACACACAGAGCTCATGCTTTCTGCTTCTACCAATTTTCTGGCTTGACATTTGGCTTCCAGTGGGATTTTAATAAGGAAGTCAAGTAGTAAGAAGCAACAAAGCCATTCTGAAAGAGAAAGAGAGAGAGAGAGCGAGAGCGTGTGAGCACGCGCCAGCAGCGGTCCTCATTTAATTATGGACAGAAAAAAGTATGTAAAAACATTGACGAGTTTGTGCGGTTCTTCTGGGCTGCCACCCACAAATGCTTCACTTTACCACAAATCACCTTTGAGTTCTTGGATTTAATCCTTTTAAAAGAGCATAGTTGATTTCCTACAGAAACAAGGTAAGACACAATCCTTTTCTAATCAAATATTATTCCAAGACTCTCCAGGACCACCCCCAAAAACCAATACCTTCCAAATATACACAAGTAAAAAGAGATATGAGTATGTGCTCAAGTAACAAACCAATGAGCCGTGCTGTCTTTAAAAACTCATTTTGGGCCTTTTCACTGTTCTCATGTTAACCCTTACTCCCCATCAAATGGAAGGAAAGCATGCTGTTTAAGTCAAACAATGCGAGCTAAAACTGCTCAAAAGGTACGTGACATAAACATGTTTAGGTGCTTATGTAGTAAGCAGATTTCTAGGACAGATTTTGGATAAGTTAAAAAAAAAAAAAGGAAAAAAAGACCCAAAACAGCAACACAAAAAAATGCATCAAACAGGAAATCAAAATGGGAGTTTGTAAGCAGGATTTCTGGCTAACCGGAACACACAAACCTTGAAAACATATATTTTTGTATGTCTCCTGGCAAAGAGATTTTTCTCCTCAGGTCGAGCTGTTGGATAAACTCGTAAACAGCTTACATTCAATGAGTCTGCCAGATGCACACATACCACATTAGGATCGGTGAAGTTGTGGCAATGACGTCACATTCACACACACACAGCAGTGAGACCCCAACTCACCTTTTCAACGATGATAAGATCTCCAACTTGGATGTTGGCACTCTTCACCTTCACGGTCCCTGCAAAGACACAGGGCCAAGACACATCATGTCTGAATTCACTGCAATTCCACAGGTCTCTGCAGAGTGCTCACTAGCCTGCAAAGCCAATGCCGTACCCCAAAAGTCTGTGCACCCCGCAACAGCATCACCACCTCCCCACCTCTCGGAGACAAGGTGCACCTGCTACAGAGACAGCTCCAGAAACTACTTCCCCTGATGTGAGCACTCGGAGGTGCTCACATGCTCAGGTGAGATCGTCTGTCTTAACAGTGCCTCGGACACTTTTCTAAATCCGCACTTTAAAGCGATTAATTCAGCCTCTCACACATACACCCCCCACAGGAATGGGGAAGAGAATTAAGATTTAGGTCCATGAACAGAAGGAAACTCAATTTTCAACACCACCATAAAGAAGCTAACCCGAAACAACTGATTTTTTTTTAAAATATACGACTGCTCTATAGTTTGGTTTATGTGATTATCACCGGACTGTATTTCTGCTGGAAGTTTAACTGGATAAACAATAACAGCGAACATTAATAGCTAATTCTCTGCTAAGCACTGGACAGATAGTGACATACTAACGGCTTCATTCACGCCGCATAATAGCCATTAGAAGACAGTATGATTATCTCGTCTCCAGAAGAGGAACGTGGGCTCAGAGATGCCGCCTCAGTCTCACAGGTACAACAGGTCAGTGCCAGGACTCACATCCACATCTGATTCCAGAGGAAGGAATAAAAAACCAGGAAGCTGGTTCAACTCACAACACATTTAGGCTTGAGAGCACGAGCTCTGAGCAGCAGGGCCCCAGTTCTGATCCCACATGAGGGCCAGTGATGCTGCGCCCTCTACAACTAAGATGGTGAACAACAGCTCCACCTGGAGCTGGGCTGCCGTGAGTGGCCGGTGATGGTGTAGGCTGCCATAAGGTACCGTGAGTAGCTGGCAGCCAGTGTGAGTGGCAGGCAGCCAGCGTGAGCCACAGTGAGTGGCCATCCAGTGGCCAGCGACCCACCTGCCTCAGCCTGGAAGAGCACAATGATCACAATACCAACATGGGCCAGTGAAGTGACGCCCTCCCCAACTAGACTGAAGAACAAAAGGACAGCAACTTGTCTGTTCCCCAACTCCCAATGCTGTCCCTTCCCCAATTCCCCAATAAAATCTTAAAAAAAAAAAAAAAAAATTACTGAGTGCTATGTCCTTGGAATTCAAAGATGAAAGGCAGTCCCCTTGTCCTAAAATTGCTCAGTCTCGAGCAGGAGTCAGGGCCCAGAAGAGTTTAGGTTTTACAGGCCCAGAGACAATGCTTGCAATGCTCCCAACAACTGTTCTCCCCAGAGGCTAACCAGCTAATATACATTTATATTTTAAAATATAAAGAATGTTCTCAGCTCCCAGGCCATACCAAAAGAAAAAAAAAAAAGGTGGGATGAATTTGGCCCATCAGTTGTAGTTTGCAAGCCCATGAGCTTATGAGAAAGACAGCCAGACAGATGCTGTGTATGCAAAATGGTGTGCGAAATGATAGGAGTCAGGGTGCTAAGGGGGCAAGAAGGAGCGAAATCGCCCTTCTTGGAAGAGGGACCTCGAACAGTGTCCAGCATGCAGAAAGCATGTGATTACTCATTCAACACTGAAGCACCAGTCATCTTCTAAGGGTCCCTGGAACTCACCTTTCAGTGTGGGGGAAGGAGACAATGAACAAATAAGGAGTAAATTTGGCGGGGTGCAGGGAGGTGTCAGCCGAGGCTCTCAGGGAGAGGTGGGGCGAGCATTCACCAGGTGAAGGGTGCTGGTTACCAGTAACGGAGGACAGGACACAAAAGACAAGGAAGCAGGCAAGCAGGACTTCGCACTGTGCATGGCAAATGGGCTGGAACTCCTTTAACAAGACTGAAAGCAGGGAACAGAAGGAGATGACGGTGGAAGGGCTGGTTGGGCCAGGAGGCCCAGCACCCCAAGAGCAAGCCCAGAAAGGAGGTGGGGCTTTATCCTGGTGAGGGGTCAACACGTGAAGGAGCAACACCATCAAATCTTTCTGTTATTGGCGTCTCATAATAAGCCCCATTTAACTTACAAATGTTCAGCTGAGAGAGAGAGGAAAAAATAAGAATAATGAGTCAATTCTCCTCAACAAAATACAAGCCCAGAAAAAGGGTAAAATGGGGATCACGAGTCTGATGCTCCAATGACTTAGTCATTCAACAAACACCCAACATTCACTGACGAACGATTTCTAGCTCGCCTTTCTTCAGCATGAAATAGAGCTTAACACCACCAATCAAATAATCTGAGTGCACAACTGTAAACTTTTACAACTTTGCATGCTTTTTCACACTTTCCACATAACTTAACGTCATATTTTTGGGGTTTTGGTTTTTTTTTTAGGAATTCAGCACCACTGAGGTTTTTCAAAGCATTCCATTTACTTCTATTCAAACAGCTCCAATAGGTTCTATTGGGTTTGATTTTTAACTAATTTTTGTATTTAATTAAATTTTGTCATAAGTAGAACCGGCACTAAAAGAACTATACACTAATACTAATGACGTCTAGAAAGCACAAAGCAAATGGTGATGGGCTGGATCAACCCTAGTTCCTCTCCAAGGGTGAGTCTCTCACCCTACAAAGTAAGCATTTTAATAGGGCCTCATTTTCATAAAACAGTGTGAAATTCAATCCAATGGTCTGAGCCCTGGCATGCCAGAGAGAGCCCCACTAACCTCATACGCTCAATACGTCTATATGTATGAGGGAATGGAGAACACCCATTGATGCAAACAGGTCTTTAGAAATGGGTGGAGAGGGTCCAGCGAGCAGAATTCTTTTCCTGCCTGAACAATTCTCCTTGTGCAGCCAGCGGGCAGCGGGACAACCGCTCACAGCCGCCTGACGGGTCCTTCAGGGGAGCTTATCAAGCAAGGCATGCCTGGGAGGAAGATCGTAAATCCAGCCGGGCCCCCTGCCCCAGTGAACTTTTCCTTCACCCGAGCTTGCCCCAACTTTCCCAAACATAAATTTACACATTGTCTTTGGTTTTATTACTAAAATTTATGCTGGTGGCCTGACCCAAACACTCATGTTGGTGTTTCGATCTTTGAGGCCTAGTTCCAAGTTTTAATACCTAGCTGAAAGAAAGGCACATGTTTCAATTCCTATTAAATCATAATAACGTTCCTATATGCGTGTAGGTTGCCAGGACAGAGAACAGAAATCGAGAGGATTATACTGAAAGGGGTGACAGGGATTCTTTCTGGAGATGCGGGGGGTGGGGTGGGGGTGGTTGTTCGTCTTTTCCTCTGGCGTATACACTTTCTAAATTTTTCACATTGATTTTTTTTTCATTTAATATAATAAGCATGAGGTGCTTTTCACCTAAGGAAAAAAAAATAATAAATTAGCTCAAACTTTTAAGCGACCGGGCTCAGATGTTCCCCTCCTTACAAGGGAGTCCTGATTTACGACGGCTTAACTTGAACTCTGCCTCTCTGTCCATCTGCTCAACCTCAACAAAAACCCCTTTAATCTGCTGTGTTTGCAGGGCAGTCTCTGACTAATAACCCAGCAGGCCAACACCTCAGTGGAGCTCTCCTACTGTATCTGTCAGCCCAGAGGCCTCCGCTCCGTCCCAAGAGGAAGGCGGTGGCAGCCACACCCCCACGAGGCCCCTTGGGGTTCTTCACCATGGCTCCCTCACTCGCATTTTAGTTTTGGGGGAAGAGGGATGAACCTCGGCTTTGAGGCTTCCACAAAGTCGGAGAGCCTCAGAGCCTCCCGCTCTGATGAGCTCACACCGGTCCTCACCATGGATATGGACTTCCTGTCCCTTGTCATTTTTGTGGCCACCAAAAATGTGCCATGCAGCCCTGCAAGCTGGACTTGTGTTGAGTGTGTGTCTGTGTATGTGTGTGCTCTGAATGAGAAAAGACCAATAAAACCAAAAGAAAGAAACGGAGGGGAAACTGACAGGAAGAAAAGCAGATGCTGAAAGAAAAGCAGACGCTGAAACTTATATTCCAACATTGGGGGCTGTTTCCCGACACTACGACTGGCTGTCGACATCTGAATACATATGTCCCATCTAAGGGGCTCTCAATTTGGTAGGGACGGCACCGCCAGGACCGGAGGAAGCGGAGGGAGGGAAAAGGGACCAAAGTTAGATGAGGAGCTGGCCCACGGCTGGGGCTCACTCACAGAATGAAAAAACTCTCAAAATTGTGGAAAGGACCCAAAACACATGATTTCTAACCTGACATTAACCATTCTTCTGAGTTTTCTACCACTGTGCTCGCAAAAAATGGGAAGAACAAAGATACAAATGCACTGTGGCAGAGCTTCCTGTCTTCCTAACAAAGAAACATGAGAAATGAAAACAACAACAACAAACACACACATCATGTTTATGGTGATTATTACCTGTCTCAAAACAGAGGAGGAACTCTCCCCAGTCCATCATCTAACTGGAAGCACAGAGTCCCCCAGTACTGCACTAACTCGGCAGACATACTTCCCACGCACTCCTGGCTTCATTTTCTTCTCTCACCTCCCCGCAGAGATTCCTGAAACAGAATTGCGATCTGTGTGCTCCAAGATCCCCCACCAAACCTTGGGTGAATGACCTACTACTGTCATCTTACAATTCTTGGTGACTTCTAAGCAATCCCCGTTTTCATTTGCACTGCGCCCCACAAATCACGTAGCTGGAGATGTAAAAATACCAAGTAGCATCTTTTTTGTCAAGTGCACAGGAAAACCTGACCCTATCCTAGGAACTGACGCCACATAAACTCTTTAACTTTTCGGCTCAGACCTCTTTTCTCTTTTTTAGACCCTGTGACATCCCAATCTCCAGCTCTAGGCACCCGGATTTTTTTACACGCATTTGCAGAAACTCGACAGAAGTTGGGTAAGGGATTTTCACAAAGGTTAAGTGGAAAATTCTCCACTGGCCACATCGTCAATCATTAAATGCCTCTATCAAATAAATTTATCCCTTTCAGCTTTCACCACTTCACCCAAGCCGCCTCGGAGCCAGAGTTTATAACAGGAAACAAACTTCCAATTACTAGAGCTGTTTATTTCTGTAGAGATGGACCCCAAGCCTTTCATAAGCAAACCCACTGAGCCCAAACCATGCTTTTCATGGATGACAGCTTCAGAATAAGAGCAGATTGTCTACTTGCAGGGAGAAACCAGATGTTTCCCTTAAGTCGAAACAAGCAAATGACAATTCAGTCAAAAGGCAGAACAGCCTGCAAAAAAAAAAAAAGTTAAATAAATTCTGGGGGCACTAGAATGTGAGGGCTGATTTTGTGGCCTCTAAACGCCTCCAGCTATACGTCTATTTTTCACTATGCACACAGGACGGGGATTGCTTTGGTAGATCTAAGACAGCATCGCCACGCACTAACCCTGGTTAATGTTTTACTCTGTAACGCACACTCTAATCCGACTGCGACAGTGATGAGTTGTAAATTCTGCCGCATGTGTACATTTCCTGGGGTGGACATTCAAACGCCTCTGCAGACCCAGCCGGGTTCACAGGTTTAAAGTTGAAATTTTTATATGCCGATACAGTAGTCTGCTTTCCCTCCCCTTTTCCCCACAAGCCTAAGAAAAAACTGATATTGGAAAAAAGGCAAAGTGTTGAAAAGTAGGATTGTTAAATTCCATGGCCACTTCCTGGGGCTTTTGTTTAAAATAGTGGGAACTTAAAAAAAGAAAGGCTGAAGTTTAAATGTGACAAGTTTATACCCAACAGAGGCTTTAAAAATAAATATATAAATGGTCCTCTCTGCTTCTGATGCCCAATAATGATGCACTAGACCAACACCCCCAGAAGCAGGGAGAGGAGGAAGTCCCTTCTGGGAAGATAAGGGTACAATTTGCATGTGAGATTTTTTCCAGGGTTTGTTTGGTTTGGTTTTTATAAAACTAAGCAATAGATCAGTTCACCGAGGATTTGTCATAAAGTGAAAGTGAGTACTTTGGAAGGAAAAAAAAAAAAGAAGCTTATCTAAAATAACTTTGCATCTGTCAGAGGACACATAAGAAAGTGTTTTAAATAAGACCTGTAAAAGGGAACGCTCTGAATATTAATGAGAGAAGCCAAGGAACAGGAATCCTTTGCTTCCCAAGAGGTGTATTTGAGATACTAAGTAAAAAGCCTTTGTGATACTTTGGTGGCAGTAACATCAAAACGACCGTCACTGTCCTTCTCTTCTTTAAAAAAAAAAAAAAAGTATAAAACCTATTTTAGTGTTCTCCCATGTCTGAACAGAGTTTATACTTTGAAAACATAATGGTACTTGTGTTTAGGGATATAGAGGTTCAGTTTAGTTAATTAAATACTAGCTAAGCTGCCCGCCCCTCCCCCTGCCGTTAAAGAGCGTATCTTCCCTACTTTATCTTATCTTCTGATGAACTCCAACAGAACACAATTCCCAAAGAGAAAAACACGTATGTCCTGTGACCTCAAAATTTAGTCACATTGCCATCTTAAATAATGGTCTAAAGTGGATTTTGAATTGAATTGAAAAGAAAGATATCACTCTCAAATTGAGGTGGGATCCTTGAGGTTACTCTGTAACAGAGAAAAGGCACACAGAGCAGCACTGTGGAACTTTCCAGAAAGAAATGGGGAGGAGGCAAGATACCATCTCCGGCTCTTACACCACAGATGTACTAAAAAGGCTCATCAAGGTAGGAGGCATTCGCTGCCTTTTGCATAGACCTTTGGCTTATGGCTTATGGTTCACAGGTGTATCCAGATGTTCCCAGCAGGAAAGAAGCATCAGCCATTGTGTTAATTATGCTTCTGTTTGCCCTTTCTTTCAAGGCTAATTATCTGTTTGCTTCATTTAGTCCTCTATCACAAGTCGGTCCTAGAAACCATTCCTGGTAGGAAGACCCTGGAATTCACCCTGTGAAAAATGCAAACCCCACTGTCCTCACCCGCTGTGGTGATCAAGGCAGACCCCCCACCCCCACCCCAGAATTAAACTGTTGGTTAGGGGAAGACAAGTATAAAGAGAAATCATTCAGTGACTAATTCTTCTTTCCTGACCCAACCCAAATCTTTCGAGTAACGAAAGTAAGTTTTTTTTGCTGGGTCTGCTCCTACTTCGAACATCCCTCTCTGCCGCCTTTGGTTATTTCCAAGACCACTGAATGCTATTAATTTGGGGAGACAGCTCTATAATTACAGCCATAAAACTCAGCGAGGTCTAGGAACCTCTCTCTCAAGCATCTGATCACGCTGAAATGTAGATTTCAAGTAGGAGTAAAGGGGAGGCTTATTTATCCAATTCATCATCCCCGATGTGGCTTTCAACCATTGATCCACCTGAGAGCGAGAAAGCTGGATTAAAAGGTTTCTTTGGACTCAAATGTTTTTAAGTGACTTAAATCTCAAAAGCCCGTCTGCAGCATACATATGAAGACTGAACACTGGCGATCGTGGAGACAGTCTACGCCAAAGTGCTGAGCTCAGTGCCTGGACATAGTAGGTGCCTGGACTTACAGGCTAAAGCTTTATATTCAGAGAAGCTGGGGGTTAAGTCACTAAGCAACTACATCATCTCAGCCAAGGTGTTTTCTGTCTCTGAGCATCTCGGTTCCCTTTAAAAGCTTCCTCCACAGGGCTATTGAAAAATAACAGGCTAGACCTTACCCAGCACTTGGCTGGCTACAGGAAGTAATCATTTTTTTCCCTCTTGCTTTCCAACGTGACAGCCTTTTTCAAACAGCTCCAATGCCACCTTCTCCCCATAGCATGCCCTGTATACAGATTCCTGGGTCACAGTGTTAATGTTCCCAGAGTCTCAGGTCCTCCTCATTGGCCTACAGGGTCTTTTCTTCTGTTTTCCCAGGAGAGAAAAGGCTCAGGAAAGGCAGACTAATTGGGAAGAACAAGATTGAGCTGGAAATTGGGCTGCTGTCCCCGACACTCCCAGCCATCATAACCTGGGGGCCCCTGGAGAACTATTTACCAGGGCCACTTCATGTGACCCAGGTCCTGGCAGTGGGCCCAGTACTCAAAGAGTCCCTTACTTGGTTTAATGCTCTGATGTCACCATCTTGAAAATCTTAGTAATTTTTGAACAAGGGTCCCACATGTTCGTTTTTGCACTGGGCACCACAAATCATGTTGACAGTCCTGCTCTCTTCCATCCTTTAAGACTCAGGATGAATGTCATCTCTTCTAGGAAGGCATCATCAGCTGGCCTCTGATGGCACCCATAACCTCCCATAACCCCTGGCTCATACCTCCATTTATTCATCCACCAACACTTAACGAACCCCTGCCTACAATACCAACAGCACTGCCTTTCTTAAGCACTCATCAAACCCCAAGCACAGTGCTGAGTTCTTCCCATGCAAGAGTTACATTTAAGCAATTCTCTTAAGGTAGGTACTGTTATAATCCCTGATGACTGACAGGTTAAGGGATCTGCCCACACAGCAGGGGGGAGGTGGACACAGGAGTCTTGAATCCAGGCACAGCACAAACTCAGAACTATTACTTTCTTCAACTGCCAGGAACTGCTCAGAACTAGGAATGCAACAGTCAGGAAAGGGGACATTCCTTATAAGGGCCCCACACTCATGCCAATAAAGTATAATTATTAGGTAGGTCTTCAAAATTACCTACTTACATGCCTGGGTACCTCACTGGACTAAGAATTTCCTAACGCCCAACCCCTCGTGTTTCTCTTTAATATCAAAATCTATCCCAGTCTTGGGAGGGGACAGAGTCTCAAATATTCTTAAAAGAATGACTAAAAGGTCATTCCCATGTATGTGGCTCATTATATTACTAAAATACTTATTAGACTATGACAATTACATTAAAATTGAATCTAACTGGTGTGTTGTTTTAGATATACCTTGAATGAAATGAGGTGATCTAAAATATTGGAAGCTGCTATTTAAAAAACTGCCATCCGTGTTTACTCCCAATGGTGAGTTCCTTATTATCGGGGCTTTTAGGTCAGTTGTTCAAAATCAGATTCCTTTTTTTTCTCGAAGTTTGAAACTTTTTCAATTCGATTTAAATAATGCCTCTAAAACTTTGGCAATATCCCAGCAGGAATCTGCGCCACTGACAGTCTTAAACTGTATTCATTCCTGCTAAAAATGCATCGCTCCTGGCAGCTGAAGGAGTTAATGGCTCTGAACTTGTGCTGTGCCTGGATTCAGGCTCCAGCACCCACCTCCTCCCTGCTGTGTGGGCAGATCCCTGTTATAACCTGTCAGTCATCAGGGATTATAACAATACCTGCCTTAAGAGAGTTGCTTAAATGTAACTCTTGCAGGGGAATAACTCAGCACTGTGCTTGTTAATTTTGAGACCACAGACAAATACAAACCGAGGGAAAAGCTACCAAGTAACTGGCCTGTCCTTTTCAAAAATGTCCAAGTCCGTGACAAGGAAAACGGAGGCGCGATGCCAGGTGAGGAGGCAAAGGAAAAGGTAGACCCCAGTGCAAAGACCGAGAACCTGGACTGGTTCTTGGACCATGAAAAAAAATGCTACTGAAGGACATTTTAGGGACAAATGGCAAATCTTCAGTCAGGGCTGCAGATGATGAGATGAACAGTTATGCCTCACGTTTAAATTCCCCAATTTTGCTAATTGCACTGTGTTACGCAAGAGAAATGCCCTATTAGGAATTTAAAAGTGAAGTATTTAGGGATAAAAAAAGAATGATGTCTAGAACTTAATTCTCTAATGGCTTAGAGAGAGAATATTAAAAAGCAAATGTGGCAAAATGTTAACAATTGAGACAATCTGGATGAGGGGCATATAAGAGTTTTGCATGATTTCTGCAACCTTTGTGCTAGTTAGAAATTATTACCCAAAAAAGGGTTTTTTTTTTAACTACATTACAAATGCTGTATTAATCAGGAAATTATGCAGAATGCAGGTAAAATCACATGGCCTATAATCTTGTGATCAAGAACTTGCTATCTGGGTTTCTAAACATTTTTGAAGTCCAAAAATAGTGCTGAAAAGTACATTTTAAGATGCCACGTGACCAAAAAGAAAACAGTCCTGCATGGATCTACATGTCTGTATTTTTTTCTCATTTTGCTTTTGAATGTAACTAAATGAAATGCTTGGTGAAATGCCTCCCTCAAGAAAATATTATTAAGCAATTAAATAGTACTAAGGTCAGAAAAGCCTTTTCCTTCTCTTGCTCTCTGAAACCTTCCAGTTTGAGCCTCTGTCTCTCTCTGGCCCTTCCCCCCAAAGTGTATCAAATAACTAAACTCACCTCGATCCCTTTCCAAGCTGAGTTTCTTCAGTGCTTTTTTTTTTGTTGGGGAGAGGAGGGAGGGACGCAGGGGGGGCTCAAAGCAAATTGCAGGGCTGGGGTCTCGGTTAATATTCAGAGTTCTGCTCTATTTGCCCCGACTGTCACATTGGCATGACAATGGAAACCACGGGAGCACGAGGAGACCAACAAAGGAAGACACGTTTTTAATACTAGAGCCATCTGCCAATTCTCCTTAGGACCTTTTCAAGGACCCAGTGGAGTTAAAGCAGGAGCTGAGAAGGGGGCTTCCAGGGGAAGGTACAAAAATCATTCCCGGGAAATGCAATTGCAATATGAAAAGAACCAAAGAAGGGTAGGTGCCTGATTAGATGAATGGGGGGCATTCGAAGGCCGCTCCTCATGAGCTCTAAATAGATTCACCGCACCCTCTCCGATGTGCTTTTGTCGGTTGCCAAGCATTTTACATGTTATAGTCAGAATATGTTATTAAGGGATTTAATATAAGCAAACCACGAAAAAAAAAAAAATGCCCTCCAGAGGAGGAGTCTTCTGATTACCCATGTGGAAAGCCCAAACCACCTGCCTTTGCAACGATTATATTGGGTTCTTATTCTTTAGGTCACAAAATGTCCTAAATACAGTAGTTGAGCAATAATAAAGCATTTCTATACCAACTCTAAATCCTGCCTTCTCCCAGACACTTGCAAATGTTGAAGACCACAAACTATGAAAACCTAGTCAGTATACTAAAACAAAATGTTTTCATGCTCTCAAAGAATTTTGTTAAAATTTAAATTCCTTTGGAGGCCAAAACATATTCCTCCCACATTCTTCCCAAAAGGAAAATTCTACTCAAAGCCCTAAACGCATGGACGGATGGCTTCTTGGCTGGCTTCTTTGAAAGACTAATGCACTTAACAAAAGCAGTTCACACTCTGCCTCAGGGACCACCTCTCTTTCAGAATTCTCAATTTCCTGAGGGCAAGGCATAGCCTTTATTCCCCTCAAGCCTGTCCTGAAACATTATTAATCCCTGAATGGGATCCGTAATTTTAGGGAACTGTAGGTAAGTTTCTCTTTTCCAGATACAAACTTACACAGGAACCCTACTGTAGAATTGGTAGTTGGAAACAAGTCAACTTTGACTGGGTTGTTTTGTGGGTTCTCAACAATGTGTTTGGGTGGGGTTTTTTAATTCCACCACTTAAAATGCAAGTGCCTTGTCTACACTTCAGTTTCGAAGGTTTATAAGATGCCTGCAATAAAAATCTTCACCGAGGCAGCAGTCACATTATTATAAATCTGGTATCCTTTTAACAACCATTGCTGCTAACATTGTATGTCAACTAAAATGCAACTGAAAAGTATATAGATAAATAGAAACTAATGCTGCAAAGTTGTAGCATCCGTTTTGTAATGTCCAAAGAATAATTTATAAAGCTATGCTCGCTGGGAAGGGGGTGTATGACAGAGTTTGCAGCCTTCCCCATGAAGGGGGCAGCATATACTCTTCGTCCCTCGGCCACACGGGATAAGGATAAGGAATTAGGGAGCAGAGGATGCCAAAAACACAGAATTTAATTCCAAGTTGATGATGTGCAAGTTAGCCAACAGAACCATGGCTAAGATGATGAGGCAGCCCAGAGATGCAGCCTGTGTGCCCCCAGGCCCTCGGCTCATGTTGGCCTCCCTGGTCCTGGCAGCTGACTGTCCTGCCAGGTGGCACCAGCACACCTGCCGGTCCCAGGCCTTGAACTCTGCTCCCTGATTGTCAAGGACCCAGGACTGAGTTGCAACCCTGCAGCCAGGGCCCAGGTGGCAGGAGGCGGCCCCAGTGGAGCCAGGAGGCTGACCTCTCACTGAGAGCCGGCTGTAGACCTGGGAGTTGACTTCTTTATCCCGCAGGTAGCATCGGATCTCCTCTACCGCCTCTCGGATGATGGTGACGGCCAGCACGAAGCCCTGGAGAGAGAGAGGAGAGGGGTGAGCTCTGCTGAAACCCACCAGGGACAGAAAAGGGCAGAGGGCAGCAGGGCAGGACCTGCTAATTATGCCAAACACAAGGCCCCAGCCAAGCCCACTTCCCTGAATGAATGAATCAATCAATCAATCAATCTCTCTCTCTCTCACACACACACAGGTGTGTGAACGAGACACACTCATTCACACACCTGTACAAGGACACCTCTAGTCACCACCTCCACAGAGTTTGAGAGTGAAAAACATAGAAACACCCAAGTGTCGGTCCACAGTCAATGGCTGAGTGACGGCGACCGCTAACATTTGTATCTCACTCGCGTGTGCTGCATACCATTCAAAGCGCTTTCCCTCGCGTTAGTGCATTTCTCCCTCACAACAACTCTACAAGATGAGCCGTATGAAGTTAGTATTACTGAGATCGCCATGCTACAGAGGGGGAAACTGAGGCACAAGGCGGTTGAGTAATAAAGTTCCTCAGTGATAAGAAACAGGAATTTTAAAGGCAGGAAACCTGGCTCCAGGGTCCTTGCTCTTCTGTTCTGCATCTAGAGAAACCTGGGGTGGGTGAAGCTGATAAGATGGACTCACCAGGAGACAGTTAAAAAAGAATGAGACAGGGCCAAGTGGGGAAACCAAGCTTTCAGAACATACAGTGTAACACACTGTTCATAGAAACAACAAAGATTCCATCAGCTGTTAGACTTGCCACTTTCCTTAACTGCTGGTGAGATTCCTCTGTGAGGAAGGGACGAGCGTGGGTTGGGCAGGGAAGGAAGGGGACTTCAGTCTTATCTATACTGTTTAAACTGATTATAAAGAAAACATATTTGGATCAGCTGGCTGAGTAGCTCAGTTGGTTAAGAGCACGAGCTCTGAGCAACAGGGTCGCCGGTTCGATTCCCACATGGGCCAGTGCACTGCGCCCAAGCTGCCAACAGGTGGCAGGATGGCTCAGCTGGTGAGAGCACGTGCTCCTAATAACAAGGTTGCCGGTTCGACTCCCCCATGGGATGCTGGGTTATGCACATCCACAACTAAGATTGAACACAGCACCTTGGGCTGAGCAACCCGAGATGCCGATGGGCGGCCGGATGGTGACTGGACTTGGAGCTGATCTAGCTGCGCCGTCCACAACTAAGACTGAAGGACAACAACTTGGCTGTTTCCCTTCCCCAATTCTCCAACAAAATCTTCAACAAAAAAAAGTATTAATTGTGTGAGTACCAACTAAGAAAGAGAAAATTTAAAACTGCCTGATGTTCCCGAGTCAGGCACCCCAACTCACAAAATCTGGTGAGGGCTGCTGTGTGTCACCCACAGCAGGAACCTATCTTCCCTCAATTTCTCCTTCTGTATCCACAAAGGCAAGAACATGCGTTCATCTTTCTTACAAAATGCCCTGTCATCCTTCGTCTTAAAGGCATTCCTTAAAAAGAAAAACAGAGCACAATCTCCCCGAATGTTAAGTGCTGGCGATTCTTTGAGGATTTCATTTTCATGCTGTTGACCCTGCACAAAATATATTAACTTCGATTCAAAGACCTCGCACTTGTTACATCCAGCCAGAGAGGGGCTGCCTTATGAAATTGCTCCGAAGCCCCAGACGTCTTTGCGATCCATGGACTCCCCCTGCCTCCTGCTTCCAATCAGATAGATGTAAAGGACACACTGGCAGCCAAAGCAAAATGGGTCCATTTCAGAACAAAAGTATAACCAGACCACCAACGGGGGAGCGAGACAGCCCATGACTGCAAAGCACAGAGCTGGTTCAGCGAACCCCACCCCTCTCCCCCTGCTGCTGTTTTGTGTTTCTGGTCCAAAGCCCAGGCTTCTGTTGGTGGTGGTGTTTTCAAATGTTCGCATTCCCCTCTCTCTCTGCGTGGGCCTAACAAAGTCATGGCAATGTTAAGTCCCGGTGATGTTAATGGCAAGTGTGGGTTCAGACAGGACAGGAGCGGCTGTAGCTAAACTAAATACAGGCCTCCTAAGTTATCCTACCTTCCCCCACAGACACACAGGTCTCATTAATCCTATGGGACACGTCACCCCTTAGGCTAGAATCTGATTTACAAGAGATGCAAATTAATCCAGAAAAAAATTCCAACAGTCCAATTTCAGAGGTCCTTAATGTCCACAGATATTTAGAAAGAGGCTTTAATGGTGGGGGGAGAGGGGAGGGCGCTGGGGTTGCCAAGCTCAAGGTGAGCTTGTAAAGAAAGCATAGGCTGGGCCGGCCGAGGGGCGCGGTGGTTAAGCGCTGGCTTGGGAAGCCAGCGGCTCCAGTTCTCGTCCCATATATGAGGGCCAGTGACACTGCCCTCAAAAAAAAAAAAGAAAGCATAGGCTGAGGTAGGGCACAGACAAGCAATCTGGAAGGTGTCCATAAGCCTCTCTCGCAATGCTGTACATCAAAAATATAGATTTACAAAAGCAAAACTATCTATGAGAGATAGAAATCAGAAAAACAGTTGCGCTGGTTGGGGAAGGGCTGACAGGAAAGGGGCAACGGGGACTTTCTGGGGTGATGCAAAGGTCCTTTGTCTTGACTGAGGCGCTGTTTACATGGGTGTGGACGGAATGTCAACACGTACTGAGTTGAAAGCTTCCTATCTGTGCATTTTATGGTGTTTAGATTATATCTGAGTAAGAACCACAACAAAAAAATCTAGATTATTTGGTCTTCATACAAATAACTTTATGGATTATGTCAGCTCCCTCCTGTAGAATTTTCCCCTCTAATATAGTAATACCAAAAAAAAAAAAAAAAAAAAAAAAAAAAAAAGCTATTAAAAGCTAAACCTTAACCCAGACAATGAACAAATGCCAGAACGTAAAAATTAAAACAAGACCATTTCTTATTGGCATAAAGACAGGCACATGGATCGGAACAGAACAGAGAGCCCAGAAATGAATCCAGGCATTTATGGACAGTTAATCTATGACAAGGGAAACAAGAATTTACATTGGAGTAAAGATAG
Organism: Aselliscus stoliczkanus; assembly: GCA_033961575.1. Lineage (NCBI taxonomy): Eukaryota > Metazoa > Chordata > Mammalia > Chiroptera > Hipposideridae > Aselliscus > Aselliscus stoliczkanus. The sequence goes on along the minus strand of CM066738.1, from coordinate 8,449,243 downwards.
TCTATTCAATAAATGGTGCTGGGAAAATTGGACTGACACATGCAAAAAAATGAAACTGGACCACCTCCTTACGCCACATACGAGAACAAATTCAAAATGGATTAAAGACTTAAATGTAAGACCTGAAACCATAAAACTCCTAAAAGAAAATATAGGGAGTACATTTGCAGACATTACCCGGAGCAATATTTTTACTGATACATCCCTGCGGGCAAGGGAAGTAAAAGAAAAAATGAATATATGGAATTATATCAGACTTAAAAGTTTTTTCACAGCAAAGGAAATCATCAATAAAACAAAAAGGAAGCCTACTGAATGGGAGAATATATTTGCCAACGATATATCTGAGAAGGGTTTAATATCCAAAATTTATAAAACACTCATGAAACTCAACACCAAAAAAACAAACAACCCAATTAAAAAATGGGCAGAAGATATGAAGAGACATTTCTCTAAAGAGGACATACAGATGGCCAACAGGCATATGAAAAATGTTCAACCTCACTGGTCATTAGGGAAATGCAAATAAAAACCACAATGAGATACCACCTCACTCCGGTCAGAATGGCTATCATCAATAAATCAACAAACAACAAGTGCTGGCAAGGCTGTGGGGAAAAGGGGACCCTGGTGCACTGTTGGTGGGATTGCAGATTGGTGCAGCCACTATGGAAGTCAGTATGGAGGTATCTCAAAAAACTGGAAATGGAACTACCTTTTGACCCAGCAATTCCACTCCTAGGTATTTATCCTGAAAAACCCAAGACACTAATTCGAAAAAATATATGCACCCCCATGTTCATTGCAGCGCTATTTACAATAGCTAAGACTTGGAAACAACCAAAATGCCCATCAGTAGATGACTGGATTAAGAAACTGTGGTACATTTATACAATGGAGTATTATTCTGCTATAAAGAAGAATGAAATTGTACCATTTGCAATGATATGAATGGACCTAGAGACTATTATGTTAAGTGAAATAAGTCAGTCAGAGAAAGACAAATACCATATGATCTCACTTATATGTGGAATCTGAAAAACTGAATGAATGAGCAAAGTAAACAGAAACTGTCTCACAGATATAGAGGAAAAACAGGGTTGCTAGTTGGGAGGGGGGGTGGGGATGAGGGAGAAGGGGAAGGAATTAGACAGCAAAAATAGGTAACTACAATATTGCCACTGGGATATGAAAGACAGTTCGGGGAATATAATTAATAATGTAAATATTTTGTGGGGTGTCAGATGGTCATATATCTTGTTAGGGAGACCATTTCATGGATGGAGTAGAGGCTTGATCACTGCACTGTACACCTGAAGCTGAGGCTGTATAATATTGTATGTCAACTGTAACTGAATATATAGATGGTCACAGGATGTGGATTCTACTGTGGAAGGGAGTCAGAGGAAGTGTAATAGATATGTATGATATGGGGGGAGGAGTGGGTGGCTAAATCGGGGAGGGGAGGTTGTCACTTTGGGGGTAAAGAGTATAACTATTGCACTGTGTTGTACACCTGAAGCTAATTAAAAATAAATAAATAAATTATTTAAAAAAAAACACAAGACCATTTCTTGAAAACTTTCTATACGTCAGGGGCTATACAGCAAGCATTTCACGTGCCGTCCTTCATTTAATCCTCCTAACAAGCCAAGAAAATAAGATACAATGGCCCGTATTTCACAGGTGAGGAAAGTAAGGCTCCAGAAAGCCTGTTTACATGACACAACTCCTCACCGAAGTGCAGCCAAGAGCCGCACTGAAACCATTTCGCTCCACAGTCCTCACTTTGAGCCACTCGCTCGAGGCTGGGTTTGAAATGAGAGGACTTCCAGGGTGAGCAGAGACATTTCAAAATCCGTTCTAGCCAAAATCCGGAAATTGGTTCTCCACATAAAAGCTAGGGGATCTGGGGGAATCCACTATAGTCACCTAGAAATAGATGCTGTCTAATTCACCTTTGGCCCCAAACTCCCTTCTCTGTCGTCTCTGGGGAGAGAGGTAGTGCTACTCCAAGATAAACATCCCCTCAGGTTCTGGAACCGTCCCAGGAAAAGCTGGCTAGAAAAGGGGCCATGAAGCACACGGACACCAGGACCACCTGAGGCTGCTGGTAAGCCGCCTGGCTTCTATCCGCAGCCATAGTCCCAGGAAAGCCAGGCGAGTTAACTGCTTGCACTGCAAGCCAGGCCTTCTGGCTTTTCCTGGAAAATCCTGGTGACATTTCAGCAAGGAGACGAGGGCTGGACCTGGGATTGGACCCTCTTTGGAAGGGTGGGAGCCCTGCAGGTTGTCCAAGTCATCACCACTCCCTCAGCCCCCTGCTTCACCCCACTGTGCTCCCAGAGGGGCTGCTGCAGACACTGGAGGCAGCCATCACAGCTGCGGATTGAAGAACACTAGTTAGGTAAGAGGGAACTCCTGCAATCCAGTCACTGCCACACTGTGATGCTGAGTTGCCAATCCCAAGTACCCATCTGGCCTCCCCCTGCAGTAAGGCGCAACTTTGCCCTGAAGGGTTTCGCACACCTTTGAACGCATATCTGATCCATTTAGTTTCCTGTAACCCTCCAACTTCCAGGAAGGCGCTGAGGTGACTTAAGACAGAAGCCTCCGTATGGTCTGATCAAAACACAAAAATAAAAAGCAACTCCCAGCTCCAAAGACAACCACTGGCTTTAGTGAAGAACATTCCTGGCATAAATGTGTAGAAATATTTGTTGGGGATGGAGGGAGAGGGTCATAAAAACTGGAGCGCACTGTCCCTGTTGTTTTGCAACTTACTTTCGTCACATAAAGAAAACCACGATTCATGCCTTGCCATGTTGACATCAGTGGAATGACTTCACTGTGTCTCTCTCCTGTGCAACATTCCAGGGTCTCGCTGCACCAGCATGTACGTAACTGCTGCCAGGCGTCTGTTTATTTTCAATGTTTTACTAATATGCACCAGGCTGCAAAGACGATCTGTGTACCCATGGCACTGCACAGACGCCCCAAAGCCCTTCTGATAGTCCAAGGCCACTCCTTGAAGAGAGTGAGTCTCCATGTGCAGGAGACCAACACACTTCATATCCTAGTGTTACCTCAAGCCCCTTCCTGAGTCTCCTGGGCTCCGTGTTCTTGCTTAGCAAGTGAGGAATCATTTCCGGACCAGGCCATGCTTTGCCTCCAATCCATAGAATCCTCCAATGACTGCCTTTGGAAGAATTCAATAGAGCTGATCTCATTTCCTACCCGGCTTTCTCAGGCTTGCAAACTCCTCCATAATTCCATCTCCCCATTGCTACATGAATCTCGTTTAAGAGAATGAAAAAACTTATGCCAAATGTAGCTAACGGCCCCTCCCCACTACAGACGCCAATGATAATGGATAAGGAGTTGCAGGGGCACCAAAATTCTGTACCCCAAGAACCTTCTGGTTGATGGGTTTGTACTGCAGGCTGGGCAGATGGGTACCAGAAGGGGAGAGAGCACAGAGCAGACAGCTGCTTGAGATGCAAAAGGTGGGGAGTGGGGGAGACACACAGCTGCCTCTGTGGACAGCTTGGGATCTCAATTGATAAAACATATGTATTTACACAATGTATATAACTTACTACAGTATCTGTTAAAACGTATATGAAACAGGCCCATGCGAGAAGGGGCTGAATTGGGGCGGCAATTACCTAGGTGGTTAGAGCGCAGGCTCATAACACCAAGGTTGCCGGTTTGATCCCCACATGGGCCACTGAGCTGCATCCTCCACAACTGGATTGCAACAACAACTCGACTTGGAGCTGATGGTCCTGGAAAAACATGCTGTTCCCCAATAAAGTAAATAAAAAATTTTTTTAAAGTGATAGCCTTTAAAAAAAAGGCAGTGCAATAAATGGTATTTTATATATTTTATATACAATACAGACTTTTTTTTAAATAAGTAACATGTCTTGACTTTATGTAAGTATGTAGTGAACTGTGGAACGAAAAAACTAAAAGGTATTCCATGTAAAACTGTCAAATCCTTGACTCTTGGGCCTGGCAACTCCAGGTCCACGATGGCACCTGATGGCATGGAGTGACACCTTCCACTTTTGGACCAGACATGGGCTCCGCAGTACTCCCAAGGCTTGATTCCATCCAAGGCCTCAAGTTTGCAACATTCAGCGTCTAAGAGTGTAAGCACCCAGACAGATGTCTGTCATCTAAGGGAAGAGGACGCTCAGCGAAGGTTCAACCCCGCTCCCCGGGTCCTAGCTCACCCACAAATGACTCACAGCACGGAAGAACAAGCCTCATTTTCCAAAAGTGCCTTCGATGTTTGTGTAGTAGAAATTAAAACCCCCATCTCTTCTCAGGGCTAGAGCTGCTGGCATGACTTATCTGATAACACAGCAATCACAGTGTGTGAACACCCACTCACATCTCCCTTAGTAACCGCCTCCCTCTACTCCATGAAGGCCTGTGCACCAAATCCTTCTCATCTCCGACCCACCGCCAATAGAAACTTTTGTTTTTGTTTCTTGAAGGAGGGCCTCAATCTTTAACAATCTTCTCCGGATTGAAAATTTAACAGTATTTATGAATGGAGAATCTAAGCATCCCCCCTAAGTCTGGCTTAATGAGAAACAGGCAGCAGTTAGATTTCATAATGCCTGTCAGGAGAAAAGGACGTATCAGTTCAGCCCTCTCCACACCCCAGTCAGGCCAGGCTTCTTTCTGGTCTTCAAATGCTCTGACATGCCCACAGCAGGGCCTTTGCACGGCTGCTGCCTGTGCCCGGAATACTCCTGCCCTCCTAATCTCCCCCCATCACCTCCTCAAGGGGCCTTGCATGTCCCCCCACATCTCCCAGCCCCCACCTTCATCCATTCAACAAACACTCAATGCCTCTGCAATACCCCATCTGTACTAGGACCTTATTCTGCTACCATCACAGCACTTTTCATGATTTGAAACAACTTGATTAACTTGTTTACTACCCCGCTTGAAAATCAACTCCACAGGGGCAGGAATTTGTATCTGCTTTGTTTGTTGCTGCACGCTGAGCACCCAGCACAGTACCTGGCACACAGTAGGTACCCAACGCCCATATGACGAAGAGAAGGAAGGAAGAAGAGGAGGCAAAGGAAGGAATGGAGGGGCATTCTGGTCAGTTCTGTGACACTGAGGCGCAGACTCGGTTTGCTTTCTAACGCCTCTTGTTGAAATACTCCACACAGAGTAAAGAGAAAATGTGATCTCAGAAAAACAATTAAAGTATCACAATCCACAAAGACACAGGCCTTGGCTTCCTCACTTGCTGCCGTGTCCCCAAAGAAGCGGGTGATACACAGCAAGCATGCAACGAACAGTTGCTGAACTACTGAATGACCAGAGCTGACTGACCGAATGATAGAGGGCACAGGCTTTGTTCTAGTTGGATCCCGGTGATGTATGAAATGAAGCTTAACCTTAAAATCTTGGGGACTCCCCATGTGTTGGCTTGAGGGCGTCCTCTCCCTTAAAAGGCCACTGTCCCATTCCAGATGCTCGGGTGACAGAGACAAAGGGCTGTCTGTTTCCAAACCTCTGAGGTCACTGAATGTCGATTTAGTTACTCACCAACGGAACCCAGTAGGTATAGAGTGCACCAAGTCTCATTTCAGGAACAAACTGGGAACAGGCGAGAAGTAAGAAATAGAGGTTGAAAAAGTACTTGAACTGGTTAAACAGCACCTAGAAAACAGACAGAAAAGAAAGGAGGCATTCAAGGCTGGACTGATGAGGTTGGGTGGGCGGTGAGTCATGTTTAAAAACTTTCCTACGGAAGAAGGTAACTTACATACCTTTCACACACAGTTTAAACATCTCTATATGTCATAAAATACTTTTTGTAGAACTTATAATGGAAATAATGATACATATGGAAATTGTAAACACCAAATTCAAGACAGTGGTTACCTCTGGGGAGGGGAGGGCATGCTGGGGGCTTCGATTATATGTTTTTTTATTCCTTGAACTATTTTGTAAGTATAGGTAGGCCACTCAAAATGTTGTTTAAGAAGAGGTTTTCATGGAAAATGCGCATGCTGTAAGATTCATCATCAAAAAAGCAAGAAAAATTGTCATCTCTACAGTCTGATCTCAATGCCATAAATTATATGTAGTCGAGTCCCATCCCGTGTGGCAGGAGGGGCTGGCAGTGGTCCCATGTGCCCTGGTAGGGGGCTCGTACCACATGACTCTCTGGCCACTGGGCAATAAGGGAAAGGTTTGAGGAGTACAAGTCCATGGATCTGTGTAAGTTAATGTGAAAATAGTGACTCCCGAGGAAAATACCAGGCAAAATGGAAACATTAGTTAGCACACATGGTAACGGAAGTTCTCTCTCTGGATGGTAGGATCAAAATGTATCTCTTCGTATTTCTCTAGACTTTTATTCCCCAACTTTCCTACACCTGAATATGTATTTTATGATGATGGGGGGGAATTTTAAGCACTGCTGATTTTTTCTTCTTTTGGTGTTTTGGTTATAATGCTAGGTTCCCATAATATCTTTTTTCATGCTTTGGCCCAACACACGAAATAAATGTGAAGTTATTCTAACTGAGCAGGTGGCGTCTCACCACCTTGCCGACAACAGGCAGTCGGACCAGGGAAGATGAACAGCCAGGGGTGAAGGTGGCAGAGAAAACACACAGGGGGTTCCCCAAACCTGCCACAGGGTCCTCAGTCTTCTAAGACTGGCACCATTGCATACACTGGGTGTGGGAAGATCCCTGCCTGTACGTACCCCAGGAAGAAAGGTGAAGAAGTTGTACTTCTGATTGTTGATGACATTTCGAGGGTATCTCTGGTCTCTCTTCTCGGGGTGCCCCAACCAGACGGTGCGGGGCCGAGGCTCCCCTCCCCCACAGCATCTCAGCCACTCGCAGCACCTGTGGGAAAGACATGCGGTGCCATCAAGGCCACGTCCACAGTCGCCCACCTTCTCAGAGTGGTTTTTCTCTCAAGCATCTTTACTGGGTCAGGACCACAGCCACGTTTGGGGCTTCATCCCTCAGGGAGATGGGAAAACAGAGCTGAGGCCTCTACGAAGCGGTGGTCCAAAAATCAAAGATGTCTTGTTCTCAAGCCCAAACTATTTATCTGTTTATTTCAAAAAGTAGAATTCATCTTTAAAATAGTAAGATTTAGGGGGCAGCAGGTTGGTTCACGTGGTTAGAGTACAGGGCGCAGCGCTCATAACACCAAGGTTGCTGGTTCGATTCCCACATGGGGGCCACTGAACTGTGCCCTCCACAACTAGACTGAAACAACTACTTGATTTGGAGCTGATGGGAACACACTGTTCCCCAATTAAATATATATATATATATATATATATATATACACACATATACACACACGCGCGCACGCACACACACACAGACACACACAGACACACACACAATAAAAAAAATAAAAACTCTGCCCTCAAATAAATCACCAATAAAATCTTTTTTAAAAAAGCAAATAAATAGTAACATTTGAGTTTGAAAAAGAAGTAAACATATAGCAACGAGTACTGTTATCACTTTGACATTTTACAGGTAAGCGGAGAAAGCCCCGACAGTTGAATAAAATACCTCCGTTTGTGGAGATTCGAGACAGGAGTCTGGCCTTGAACTCCACATGTCTTATTCTAAGCCTAGTGTCCTTCCACCACCGCCTGGTGTCAAGGTGTCGGGTTACGGCCAAGATTACTGTGTAAAGGGGAGGAATCTCCTCCCCACCCCTTCCACCAGGTCTCCTTTTGAGCCACACGTTGGGGGGACAAGCCAAGAAAAGAAGAGCTCAGAGCTCAGAGTAACCTAGAGACACACCGCGTGCCCGCTGCAGGCACACTGGCCTGGAGTGCTGCCCGGGACCTGGCTGTGTCCCCAGAGGGCACTTCCTGAGGCACACCGGCTCCCAGGTCACCCTCGAGGGACAAGGAACACCTGGGAATGTGGCCGGCTCTGGGGACACAAACCCACTCTGAGATTCCCCCCAAAATGGAGCTTATCCTTCGGGGGAGTCCATAGACGAGGCGCCTGGGGAGTTACAAGCTCTCGTGGGCACTGTGATGGAAACACCCCACGCTGAATTGAACTGTTCATCTTGCTGCCCGGCACACACAGGCTGCAGGGAGGAACCCAGCCCTGCCAGCGCCCTGAGACACTGCCAGCTGAAGTGAAACCAAGCAAACTCAGCCATCACCACTCACACAACTACTTACCTGCCTCAGACCTCCCTTTTCCCCTCCTCCTCAGGGCCTGGCAGGCCCTGGGGGGTGCTGCTGGGGTGCAGGGCTGGGCAAACAGTCCCTGGGCCTCATGACTCTAAAGATAAGCAAGCCAGCAAGCTGCCTGCTAGGATGCTCAACATTTCCAGGATGAAACACGATGCTGCTTCTTAAGAACAGCATCCTCATTCCAGTAAACTGGTGCTCAGGGTGGATGGAGCGTGGCTCTGGTACGGACAGGTTTCATTTCTAGTAGCTCATTCGTGTTGGTATCTTTCTAAGTTGTCCAAAGAGGTACATGGAAGCCTCGAGAAGACCAACCCCATCCCTGCCATACAGTGTGAACCACCCATGCTGACCAGGGATGGACACTAAGTGCTGAATGCATGCAGGAGGGAGGCGGGGAGGGCTCGTCTGACAGGGAGCACAGCTTTCTATTTGCAGAAAACCTTCGTGAAGCAGTTCTCTCCCCATCCTGTATTAATCCTGTAATGGCGGATCCATAGTTGTCTGTTCCTAATGAAAGCGGAAGAATGGATTTACTCAGAAGAGAACCCACATACTGCCGGGGCGACTGTGTATAGGACTTTTGTCTGTTTGGTTTTAGCAGAAGGCTCCACGCAGCAAGCTCCCAGGTTCAGCTGGTCATTACTTAATCTGTAGTGTGTGCAGGTGCCCCACGTAGCAGGACATTCAGTGTGGCATGCGCTGTGGTGGCCGAAGACTGGAAATAAACCTGATGGTCCATCAGAGAGAAGCTGGTTAAATACACAGGAACATCCATGAAATGGAATTCCCAACAAGCCTGAAGGCATGAGACAGAGCAATGCATATTAAGTGGCCCCTTTCGTAAGAAATGCCAAATGGAAAAGCAAGGGCTGAAAGGGGCATCCAGGGTGCTACGCTTTGTAAGAGGAAATACATAACAGAAAATCTCCATCACGCTGTCCATTCCCTGAGATTTCAGTCTTAGGAATCAATGAAATTGTTTTATTTTATTTTCCTTTGCTCCAGCTAATGTTAGGTGGGTAGTCTGTTAACCACATGCCAAACCTCCCATCTGGCAGTCCTGTCTGCCACATGGCTGGACCCTCCTGAAAGACACATTCTTATTGGGTGGATCCCCCCTTACAGATACATCCCACTGGCTTTATATGTCTTCAATTCTAAGCTTCTAAAGAGTGAAATCTACACCTTAACGCCTGCATTCTATCATCCAGGCCTCTCTCCACTCAGACTTCGTTAGAGCTGTGCTGTCCAAAGTGGCAGCTTCTACCACCTGTGGCTAGTTATGTTCAAATTAATAAAATAAAAGAAGTCAGTTCCTCCTTCTCACTGGCCACATTTTCAGTGCTCCGTAGCCCCATGTGGCCGGGCGCTATGGGCTGGATTGTGTAGGTTCAGAACATTCCAGCATGACAGAAGGCTGGACAGTGCTGCTTTAGAGCATCCCTTTCAAGACAGCTCCTCCCACCTGACACGTGAGCTGATGTCAGAGCCTAAGAACACACACACGGACACCCATAAGTGGACTCCACAACAGAAGGAAATTTACCTAAGTAGATTCCCAAACTTCAGCCATTTTCAAACACACGTGGGATTTCTACAATATCCATCTACCTCTACTTTCTAACATCATGACCTTGTGTAAGCCTACATGCCTTAAATCAGTGATTCTCAGCTGGGGGTTGGGGGCTAGCTTCCAGCATCCCGTAGGCAGAGGAAGCTAGGATGCTACTAAACACCCAACAATGCGCGGACGGCCCCAGATGCCAGCAGTGCCCATGTGAAGAACTCTTTTTCACATATATTTATTTTAAACTTCACTCTACTATCACACATGGAACACCAGCATCACTTGCCATATGCAGAAAGTAAACACCAGAACCAGCACAATGAAAAGCAAACAATGTGACGACGGAATGAATTCCCACTGGATGCAGTGGCTCTGAGCCTGAACCATCTGCCTGCTGGCTGCTTCTCCTTTCTTTATCACGAAGACATGAGCAGGTGGCTGTTGTTGAAAAGTGGGCTCTGACGGAGTTAGAAAGTGAAGGAAAAGGGAAAAAGGAAGTGAGTGTCTCACTACACGTGTCAGTGTGATTTAGTTCCTGTCCACGAATTACTTAGATTTTATCACCCACCGCAACACCTAGAACCATCGTCTGCCCATATTTTGGGAACTACTGCCCTACAGTAGTAATTTACAAGTAACCAAGTCCCCCCACCCCCACCCCATCATGTCCAAACAGAAGAGGTGGCAGCTAAGCTAGGTCTCAACGTCTGGATTTATAACCTGTGAATCTCTTCCACTTGGCTGCCCCCCTGCCCCCGTCTGTCTTGTGGTGCACTTCAGCCGCCCACCCCCCCTGCCCTGCCAAGGTCTGAGAGAAGCAGTTGCCCAGAGCTATGTTGTGACAGCTGTCACCCTGGTGTCATGGATTGCTACTGCTGTTTCTTAATCCCAAACTGAGCTGTCATTTGCCAGGACAAAGTAACTTCTACCCTACATTCTAGACAGCCTGGGGACATGGGCTACATGACAGAATCCCTAAGAGTGAGAAATTAGTGGAGAGGCTGGAAAAGAAGTAACGAGGGCGAGTCACAGTTTCAAACCAGCAGAACCACGTGACTAGAAAAAGGAGCACCAGCTTTCCAGCCAGACACACCTGGGTACGAATCCCAGCCCTGCCCCACACCAGCTGTGTGTGCCTTTGGGCAACTCACCTATGACCCTCACTTTTCCTCTCTGTAAAATGACATTAATAAGACCTGCTTTGCTGAATTACTATGAGGATTAAAGATTTTATATATAAAAGACATAGACATGACAGTACCTAGCGCATAATAGGCATACAATGAACAGTAGATAGTATTTCTCATGTTTCCAAATAAAGAAAGAAAACATGAAACAATTTTCTCACCTGTTGATAGCAGCAACTATTCAACTAGGTTACGATGTAAGATTATGAACAATTGAGCTTAACACTGCTTCCAGCTTACACCATTGAAACAAAGGAGAACCAGAGTGGATTTCCTTATGCTTTAATTCTAAAAAAAAACGAGGTTCTGAGCGGATAGCCTGCCGACAGTGGCTTCACCCAATCCGGCTGGAACGCAAGGGAAAAGCACACGTTATGGGGGAGGCACCCAGGCAACACTGTTTCTGGAAAAGATAACTATTGTAACCAGGAGTTGGCCTCCTAGGAAATGCTCAGCTCTGCTCTGGGTGCCACCGCCATCAGCAGGCACTCGGTAAATATTTGAACTGCCTGCGTGACACACCAACCATTCCCAAAGCCAAGGTCCAGGAAGCTATAGTCTCAGTGTTGACACTGGGAAGATCAGGGAAACAGGTGAAGAAAAATTGAAAGCAATATAGAGAAAACAGCCTACCGCATTTGTGGGGATTGGGAGGGAGGGGGGTTGAATTTGCCCCTACCCTGGGAACATTTGGCTATGTCTAGAGAGATGTTTGGTTGTCACACTGCAGGTGCAGGAAAGGGAAATACTGCTGGCATCTAGTGGGTGACGGCCAGGGACACTGCTAAACATCCTACAATACACAGGATGGTCCCCACCACAGAGGATGGTCCAGCCCCAAATGTCAATCATCCAGAGTTTGAGAACCCTGATCTATGGCAGCACCATCCCATATCCCATACATTTCTGTTATGATGGAAATGTTCTATACGGATTTGCATTGTCAAACATAGCAGCCACTTAGCCACGTGTGACTACTGAGTACTCGAAATGTAAAATGTGAATGTATTCCATTAATTTAATTAATTTAAATAGCTACATGTATCTACTGACTACCATATTGGACAGCAGATCTAGAAGGCTATAACCCAAATTGTTAAGCACGGATGCCTGGGGGAGCAAAGAAGAGGGATGCTGGGAACAGTGCAAAGGAGGTATGAAGAGCAACTTCTACTCTTTATTCTAAAAACAACTAAGTGGCCCGATTTTTTTTTTTCTTAAACTGGGGGAATATAAAAACTAAAGACAGAAAAAATACAAATAAGCAAGCTAGTTCACAGAAGTCTGACCACATCTCAAGCACAGGGATGCTACTGGCTGGAAGAAAAATGGGACTATCTCAGTGAAAAAAGCCAAGCTAATCTGGCAACTTCTCTTTAAATGAAGAGCTCAGACCCACTGACCTCACCAGTCTACCTGGAGGGCCGCATTCTAAAACAAATATGGGGACTGGGGAGCACCAGGATATGCACAAAGATGTTCACAGGAGCACCTGAGAGACAGCAAAACCTGGAAATGCCCAGGTGCCCATTACGGAGGGATGCCCTGTACAATGGGCCTAAAGCAATAACAGAATGGAGTCACACACTGGCAGATCCAAGTGATGAAGTGGGAGGGAGAAAACATAAAGCTAAAGGTATGTGATTTATCATACTATATTTTAATAAAAATATTATATGCTAATATATGCCTGAAGGGGGGAATGCTGGGAAATACACACACACCCCCCCCAGATCATTAACTGGTTCTCTTGGGAGAAGGGCGCAGTCATGGATGGTGCGAACAGTCGCCTTCCCCTGCTTCTCCTGCCTTACATCTTTCCCTATTGGTCCCTTTCTGCTCAGCAGTGCACAGTGACTCTGACAAAAGTATGACACATGTTGCTTCCCACCCCCACGATGATTCGGTAATTATGGACTTAAATTCGGCCTTTTACTTTTGCACCCCAGGGCCTCCTTTATCGAGCCACTGACTGCAGCCAACCAAGGCAGGTGAGCCCCAGAACTCTGCGTGCACAGTTCTTCCCTCGCTGGTCCACTTTTCTCCAACCCCTAACCCCTCTGCCAGACTCATTCACACTGGGCTTCCTTGGGCAAGCCCATCCCCCATCGTCTTACCCTTCAAAGCCCACCTCTGCTCTGTTCAAAGAGAAATGGAAGCTGCTCTGTATTCCCTTAGATTTGATTCCCCGGTTTCTCTCAGGCTGGACCTGCAAGTTCAAATCTACAGAAACCCAGCAAGCAACATAAAAGAAGAAATGAAGAAAAATAGACTCAGGGTCCGGAAGTTGGGGGGCACACTGTGGAAAGGAAGTGGCAGCCCCCGGTCCTTGTCAGGATATTGCCACACAAGCCCAGCGCAATTCTTCAAGATGAAGATGAAACACAGATTCTGACATGCAAATGCTCAGTTTTTAAATGCTGACAACTAATTCAATTTTTACATTTAATGCCAAATAAAACCCACATTGAGAAATTTTATTTATCACAACGATCAAGATCAAAGAGCATAACATCTGTGTTGGTCAGGGTGGGCACACAGGCACCTTCACTGCTGGGAGGGTTCTAAGTCAGCACTATGCGGGGGGCAAGCCAATGATGACCATCAACATTACAAAAGCGCATTCACTATGGCCCAATGAATCCCCTTCTGACAAGTGCAGGAGACAAAATAGCCACAGAGGATGGTGTGAACATAAAAACTCCTAAGGCAGGCCATGGCAAGAAGTCTCATCTTCAGCTTCCTCATTAAGTGAATCTGTGCCTTCTCAGTGGGCCTGTTCTTTGTCTTTTTGTACCCAAGATAACATCTTTAACTCTTTTTCTGGACCAGAGCTGGAAACCGCAGAATTCCTCAGTATTATGCTTGTCTCCTGATTGCCATCTCTGTGTGCAGTACAAAGCAAACTGTTAGCTTTCCTGCATCCACCTGTATGTATGGGAGAAGTACCCGTCTCTCCAATTTACTTTTATCCAATCTCAGAGATTTCCCGGCTTTGCTTTCTCCCATCCCCTTAATCTATCACCAGGGGATTTCATGTAACCCTCCTCCTTTGATTTCATGTATAAAATAAACTGCAAATTGCTATTTTGTGGAGCATTTTCTCAATCTGTTAAGATTTTCCTTCCTGGCAACTGTCAACAGTTTGGCTCAGATAAACTCTCTTATGAAAGTTTTCTCTTAGGCTGTATATTTTTCGTCAACAGTTCTAACATGGACACAAAGGCTTATGTTCAAGGCCATTCACCATAACATTTCCAGTAACAGCAAACCACTAGAAATAACCTAAGTGTCCATCAGTGGTAGACTCGTTAAATAAAGTGTGGTATATCTATTCAACGGAATCATACAAAGCCATGAAAAAGGGGGTGGGCAGTGGAGAAGCTTTTTATGGACTGATATGGAACCAGCCCAGGGTGTAATAAATGAAAAAATATGTTGTACCATGTAAGGTATACTAACAATTGAATAAAAAAGGGGGGAAAAAATCTATGTGTGTACCTGGATAGGAAAGGAGGAAAGAAGGAAAGGAGGCAGGGAGGGAGGGAGGGAGGGAGGGAGGGTGGGAGGGAGGGAAGGAGGGAGGGAGGGAATACATGGGCTCTTTTTGAGAAATCCTTCAAATTCTCCAGAATGACCCAGAAGAAATTGATGAGTGATTCTCAGGAGGGGTACAGGGTAGCTGACTGGAGGGGATGGGATGGAGGCTGAGTTTTTGTGCACACTTGTGCACCTTTTATTTATTTATTTTTTTGAGGGCAGTATCACTGGCCCTCATATGTCGGATCCGAACCAAGGCGCCAGCGCTCAACCACTGCGCCACTCAGCCGGCCCTTGTGTACCTTTTAAATATTGAACTACATGACCCTGTGACTGATTCAACTTTGAAATTTAGAAACAAAAAACCCGTACCGTGCTGCCCAGACAGCACATGGCTCTCAGTCTTGCAGCCTTGGATCTCAGTCACAAGCTCGTGGGTCAGAGACCAGATACTATTCACCTCACACCGCGGCCTGGTCTACAGACGGTGCTCAGTAGCTGTGTGGGGGCTGATGACTCTCTCCTGGGCCTGTCACATGCCCCAGGCACCCAGCACTCAAGGACCGTCTGCCTCACCTCACACACTTATATTTGATTTAACTCATGGGTTCCTAAACGGGTCTGGGGCCAGCCATCACCCATGGCCCACAAAACACCAGATTACAGAATTAAATGATTAAATGGAGGGCAATTCCTCAGACACCATAACAGGAACATTTATAAAGCACTCAGTGTGTGCCAGACAGCGTTGCAAAGCTCTCAATGTGCACTACTTCCCGTAATCCTCACAACAGTCTCCAGGCTGCACCAGTCCTTCTCCTCCTCACCCTCCCTCCGGCAGATGAGGAAACAGCACCCTGGGGTGTCCTGCAGCTGGGACGGGCAGAGCCAGCTGTGCGTCCAGAGGGCTGACCCCAGAACCAGCGTTTTGTTGTTGTTGTTGTTGTTTTTTTTTTGAGGGCAGTGTCACTGGCCCTCATATGTGGGACCCGAATCGGGGCCGCTGGCTTCCCAAGCCAGCGCTTAACCACCGCGCCACTCGGCCGGCCCGAGAACCAGCGTTCTTAACCACAGCGTTCAGAGCCCTCCCCCCATGGTAGAATCTGAGAGCCGCCTCTGAACTGTCTGGACAGCAGCCTAGAGAGGAACCCAAATGACAGGGACACGAGCAGGAACACACCAAGGGTCCCCAGTGGCACTGTCCAGGCTCCTTGGCTCCTCCCTCCAACTCACTGTTAGCCTAAACCATGGCTAACACCGTTATGGTGCTTTCCAAGGGCCATGGGCTTTGGCATCTAAGCACTCTACGTGCTTTAACTCATTAGGTCCTCAAAACAGAGAGGTAAACTCACTCGCCCAAGGTCACAGAGCCAGGAGTCAGCGGCAGAGCCCAAACTTGAACCGATACAGTCTTGCTTGAACCCCCGCTCTCAACCCCTCCAGATCCTCAGCAGCCAGCCCCGGCCTTGGGAAGCCACCACCTCTGCAGGTAACCCCTATGCCTTCCCAGGCTCAGGCTCCGCCCTGGCTCCCATGGAGGCCTGGGCAGCGGCCAAGTTGCCAGCAGGCTCCACGTCAGGCGTGGCCTTGGCACTAATAGGCCTCAGGAAGGCCATAGGAGCCGTTTCCAAGGGCGCTTGTAAAACACCCAAGGTTACACCTGTCCCTCTGGAAACAGGTAGTGGGAGGTTTCGGGAACAGTACAACGGCAACTCAGGTGTGCAAGGGCACTCAGCAGGTAGCATGTTCACACCTTTCCCAGCCCTGCCCTGAGCTCCTACACCTGTGGGGCCAACGTCCACCCTTCACAGGGAAGCCAGACCTTCCTGCACTTGGCCCTGCTGTGCAGCTTTGCCAGGAGACACTGTATACAGACTCTCCTATTCACTCAACATTTATTGAGTGCTTGCAGACTCCCAGGCATCTCTTACATGACGAATAAAGCGGCCACCACGAGGGGTTAAGTTCACCAAGTCCATCACAGAGCATTTATTGTGTGGCGGGGTGTCCTCAATCAACCACAGGCCCCTCTGTCCCCACCCCCACCCGCCTCACTCATTAATAAACAGGAAGCCAGCTGGTGGTAGGCAGAGAAAGAAAAGCATATGTTTCTACTTCTTTCACTCTCTTTTTAAACCTTCCCAAGCTTGTGGGCTCGTACTGAGCAAAAGGCAAAATGAAAGCTGGAGAAGGCCCTCATTGGTATCCCAACCCTAGAACACGGGGCGACTCTGGCTTCCCCACGGTGCAAAAATGGCAGAGCCCTTCCAGAAAGCTGCTTTGTAATACAAGGTCAGAGCCCCTGAAGGCCCATATGGTCCATTTCACCCAGTGACCTGGGATTCAAGCCTGTGAAAGTTCTCCAAAATGTGGGAGAAAGTTCACGCATTGAGATATCCTCTCTAGACTAAGCTTTACTTTATAATAGCAAAAATGAACTGAAATGATGGCACTTATTGTAATAGCCATTCGATAAAAATATAGATCCAAGGAAACATACCTCAACGTGAACAGTAAGAGGGAGGGCTTTAAATAATTCCAGCGACTGCATCTTTCTATAACAGGAATTTTCTGTAACAGGAATGACTGCTTTCACAATGCAAAAAAATAAAACTCAAGAGCTTGCAAGTGCTGTGCAGGGCCCCAGAGCTGCCAAGGGAGCTCAGGCCAGGACTCGCAGTGGGTCAGGTCACTCCTGGGCCACAAGGGCCCTCTCTGGCTTGGCTGTGCAGGGGTCATTCTCAGCACTCCTGGTCCCCTGAGCTGCTAGTACCATCATCTGGCATAAACCACACCCTACTGCTACTCAGGAGGGCTGTTAGTGACTTATCAAAGGCTCAGCCCCAGTTAACACAACTGCTTGAAAACAGAAATCTTGGTGATGCACAAGTTGCTGGGAGCCAGTGAAGACCCAAAACGGGCCTCTGTGGCCAAGCAGCAAATCTGGGATCAATCTGAGATCTGTAACCCAGGACTCTGACTAGCTGCTGGGATGGCTAATTCCTTCAAGCAATAGGCTACATGAATGAGGAAGGTGGGGGAGGGAAAAGGGGAGGGAGGGAGGGAAAGGCCCGGCGGCCTCCCCTTTCCTTTCTGTGCAGGCTGCTCCGGTTTTCCTCCTCCTGACTCCAGTGTCAGCACGCGCCTTCCCAAAGGGCCCACCATGTGCCCTGGACACCACTACCGCCCCCCCCACCCCCCAATGAATTCGGAACGCAGAGTCCCCTGGGTGCATTAATGTTTCCAAATAAAACTCAGGGCCCTGGAAGCAGGCAGACCCAACTGAAACTGTGGCTTCTATCCTTACTCACTCCATCAGCCAGCAATTATTTACTGTGACCTACTACGTGCCAGCCTCTGTGCTGAGCACTGGGCCATGTAAATGAGACAAAAGAGGGCATGGGTTTTGTGGAGACTACTATTTTGCAGGTGGGCAGGGTGACAACAGAAAACAAGAAAAAAATTCATAACAATAAACAGGAATACATCACTGGGTAGGAGGCAGCTCCTTTAGGTGGGCGGTCTGAGTCTCTGAAGAAGAGACAACTGAGCTGAGACCTGTGAGGCAAGAAGGCAGCAGCTGAAGATCTGTGGCCCTGGGATGGTTATCTAACCCCACTAAGCCTAGGAAATGGAATAATGACAGTACCTAGTATGGGTGTCAATGCCACAAGACAACCCACTTAAAACTACCCAGGGCAGTGGTACTGGCACCTACAAAACCAAACGAGTGAACAAAATTCTATGTATGATGTGTCACTAGAGGGAAGCGGCCTGCTGGCCGGCATAACGATTGCTCTACGCAACCGTTAAAACCAGGGCACAGTAAGCGCTCAGCAAATGGTTATGGAGTGAATGCATGGCAAGCCTCGGCAATATCGCAACATCAAGGCTACGGACTCTGGTTTTCTGTGGTGCAAGTTCATCCGATCCCAGAGAGGTGACTTTTCGGATATGGTGGGGGGAGGGGGTCTGTGCCTCCCTCAACTTGCCTTTTGTCTGTATTGGGGGTGACTGCTTTGGAGGGCCAGCGTTCAGTATGAAAACATTATTTAACAAGGGAATACAGGGATCAACTTGTGAAAATCTAGGGCCCTGCTTAAGTAAATTAGGCATGTCTACTGAAATACTATGTTGCCATTTAAAGTGTCATTTACAGGGCCGGCGGAGTGGCGCATTGGTTAAGAGCTGGTTTTGGGATGCCAGCGGCCCCGGTTCGGATCCCACATGAGGGCCAGTGACACTGCCCTCTACAGCTAACAACAGCTCCACCTGGAGCTGGGCTGTGCGAGCCCCGGGGACGGTGTAGGCTGCAGCCCCTGCTGCAGTGGGCTGCCACAGGCTACAGTGAGTGGCCGGCAGCCAGCGTGAGCTGCCAAGAGCCACTGTGAGCGACCATCCAGAGGCCGGCGACCGATCTGCCTCATCCGGGAAGAGCGCAGTGATGATACCAACATGGGCCAGTGAAGCAACGTCCTCCTCAACTAGACTGAAGAACAAAAGGACAGCAACTTGTCTGTTCCCCTTCCCCAATTCCCCAGTGCTGTTCCCCTCCCCCAATTCCCCAATAAAATCTTTTAAAAAAAATAAATGTTATTTCCTTTAAAAAAAAAAATTTTTTTTAAATAGTGTCATTTACGAAGTACCTCATGCTACAGAAAAAGCCTCACATTACAATGCTTAGTGAAAAAAAGTAGGAAATAAAAACACGTGCTACATGGTTATAATTCATAAAACAACGGACACACAGAAACAAGACAGGAAGAACACAGCATACGCTAAAACGTTGGTGTTGGCTGTGGATGTGTTTGAAAGTTAATGCCAGTATTTCATTCAGGAGTTTTCTCTGTTCTCCAATTTTTCTTTCAATATACATGCACATGTTTAACTTTTTAATTTTACACTTCTAAAGTACAAATAAATATGTAATATAGAAAGACACATGTTATATAAATAAATATTAAAAATATAAATAAATTTAATACTTTTTACTATTTCCCTTATAACGTAAACGACTCAAGAAGAGGGTGCTTGGTCAGAGGAAAGGCTGCTATGATGTGACAACCCAGCCAGGTTTACGTTCGGGGTTACCAATGACCATGTCTAAAACTTAATCAGAGGCTTTGGAAGCCTCTGGAAGCAGCAGTAGAGGAAGTAAATTGGGGGGGGGGAAGCTATCAGACTGGGCATGTTGGAAGAACACATGATAAGGATATCTACTGGAAGTTTTATGGGGCTATCTGACTAGCTGTGCTGGATGCTGGCAAGTCAGTGGTGAACAAGATTAAGTTCCTGTTCTCAGAGATAATCATGGAGCATTACAAGGCTATTCACTGCAAGGCACAAGGTTGGGAACGAGCTATGGGAACCTGTGAAAGGCAACAGCACGCAGCTACTAAGGGGTATCTGGGAAGGTCTCTTTGAGGAAATGTCACTTGAGATGTGAAGGATTATTAGAAGCGAGTTTGGGCAGAGAGAACAGCATGTGCCAAGGCCTGGAAGTGGGGACGGCATGTGTGCCACGTGGAGTTGAGATGAGGCTGACACGGCTTGATAGTGCAGAGAATACATTCATTTCAATTTTGTTTCTCCAACTCTGCCTGGTATACAGTAGTTCAGTGTTTGGATGACTGGAATACACGGAATTCAAAAACAAAACCAACTTGGGCCGGCCGAGAGGCGCGGGGGTTAAGCGCTGGCTTGGGAAGACAGTGGCCCCAGTTTGGGTCCCACTTCTGAGGGCCAGTGACAGTGCCCTCAAAAAAAAAAAAAAAAAGAAAAAGAAAGAAAGACAAGAAAAACAGAAAAACAAAAATAAAACCAACTTGTCTTTGGGGGTCTGTGCTGGGTAGGGAGGTAAGTGAGGCTGGGAGGTGACCAAGGCTCTGAGGCTAAAGAGAGGGGAAAAGGCTTGCCCTAAGAGGTCACACACTTAAAATTTTCTAGAAGCCAGCCGAGCTCTTCCTTTGCTTGCAAGTGGCAGCTGCTTTTCAGCTTCAGGTTATTGTCTCCATGTGGGAACACAGTCTCAGTAAAAAATAAAGATAAATGAAACTTAACCTCAGATCAAGAAAAGGGAGCCTCTCTCAACTAATTCTCATTAAAAAAATGAATTTGTGTTGCTGCTTTGTTCCCCTGAGGATGGTGGCTGAAGTGGCAGGAGGCAGACAGTGTTGGCAAGGAGGCGGACCAACAGGAAGTCTCCCTGCTCAGGAAGCAGAGCTACTACCAACACGTTGGAAAGCTATTGGTTTCTACTGAATGTGAACACAAAGATACCGTGGGGCCCAGCAGAGCCACACAGTAACTGGACTAAACGCTACGCCCACAGCAGCACTACTCATGAGAGCCCAACCTGGTACCAGCCCCAGTGTCCATCGAGAGAGGATGGCATAGAGACGTTCAGTGGTACAATGTCTACACACAGCCAGAGGGATGAACAAATCACACACGTGCAACATGGTCCAATCTTTCTCAGAAAAGCCAGGCATGGGGGGGCCCGTGCTGCATGAGTGCATTTTTCTAAAAACAGGCAAAATGCATCTCGGGCATTAGAAGCCAGGGTATAGGTTAAGGCAGGGGGGAGGGGCAGCAGGAGGCTTCAGGGGAATAGCCTGTTTCTTTAGCTGCTGCAGGTTACATGAGTGTGTTTGGCTTATGAAAATTCACTGAGCTGTGTTATGGTTTGTGCCCTTCTCTGGGTGTGAATGTGTGTGTGTGTGTGTATGTATGTGTAGGTATGCATCTTTTAAAATTAGCTAATGTAGGGGGGAAAAAACCCTGCCAAGTGGGACAGTGGTCTTACCTGTTTACCACCCGGTCCTCTGATTTCCTTGGACACAGGTGTGTCGTTCCTTGTGAGAGAGCCTCTAACTGCCTTTGAGGAGTAGAAAGATGAGGAGAGAAGACGGGGAGATGAAGTTCCCCAGTTTTAAATTTAATTTGGACTTCCATGGGGACTGACTATAAATGCCAGAAAGTATTTGATTCAAATGACTTCCTTTCACAGGGTGGGCAGACATTTTAGAAATAAATGTTCTGCACTTTCTCTCCCATTTGCACGAACATGTCTCAGTACAGAGAGGGTGAGAAAGAACAGAAGGATCGATATAACTCTGAACACAGAGAATGTGTAGTTACTGGGATAATGGGAAGCGCCTAGAGTTTTCATCTGTCACATCATTTCTGCTAAAAATCAGCCTGCCCCAGAACAATGGAATACACACACACACTTACTTCCAAATCACTGGAACCTCAGAAACCCCCCTAACTGCTTGCCACACAACAAAAATCACCTGCTCTAAGTGGAAGGTGTAGGAAAACTCAGGTAGGAAGGGGCACTGAGACAGGCTGTGAGAAGCAACAGGTGCTAAGTTCAAATTAAAATGGGTCTTTTGAAACACTGAAATGAGTCTTTGTCATTCCAAACCAACACCATTCTAAAGGGGAAAAAAAAACCTCCCGTTCCTCCCTTTCGTCATCTGTAAAGTAGGGGTATCAGGAGGGTGAAACGAGATGGTCCACGTGAAAAGGCTCAGAGCAGTGCTGGCCACCTAACAAGCACAACACAGCAGTTACCAACGATCATGATTCTCCTCCAACTCATCTAGCACCATCCAAGTGACAAGAACGAACCACCAACCATATCAAGTGCAACCTGGAAATGTGACTACTGGAAATTCATGAGGCAAAGGAAACCCCTGGGGGGCCGCACCTCGTGCCTCCACCTCGCACAGCACATAAGTGTGGTGGGTTACCGGGGTTGGGAGGGGGATGTTTGAAGCTCCAGTCCATATAACTTTGCAACATCCTTACAGGGAGCTCTCCAGCCTGGACTGTCTACAGAAAATTGCTCCAGAACGCATCAACATCAGTTTAAAATAAAGGTTTATTAATAATACCGAGACATCATACCTACCAAAATAGCCGTACATGAGATGCTTCCTGTATTATTAATAGTTTGCTTGGGCGGCCGTAATAAAATGCCTCAGACTGGGTGGCTGAAACAATGGAAATTTATTTCCCCTAGTTCCGGAAGCTGGAAGTCCAAGATCAAGGTGTCAGCAGGGTTGGTTCTGCAGAGGCCTCTCTCCTTGGCTTGCAGACAGCTGCCTTCTCGCTGTGTCCTCACGTGGCCTTTCCTCTCATCACCGGTGTGTCTCTGTGTGTGCCCTAATCTCTTAAGGACATCAGTCAGATTGAATTAGGGCCCATCCTAATGGCTTCTTTTTAACTTCACCTTTTCTTTAAAGATCCTATCTCCAAATACAGTCACATTTTGAGGTGCTGGGGTCAGGACTTCAACGTATGAATTTGGGGAGGGCGGGGGGTCGGGGGGGAGGATACAAGTTAGCCCCTAACATGTCCCAAGTGTTCTAACAGCCCAAGGCTTCCCTACTTATTAAATCAGAAAGGTGAACTCATAGCTAAGGACCAGAGTCTAAACGTGAATTTCCTGCCTAACAGGTTTTTCTTTCTTTTTAAGACGGTGAGTCACCTTAAAAGATAGTAAGGGACATGGCCATTCATGGGCATATTCATTCCATTAGTCCAGTGGTTCCTAGCAGGTATGATTTCGCCCACGCCCATGCCCAACCCCCACCCAGGGGACACTTGGCAATGTCCAGAGACACTTTTGGCTGTCACAAATGGAGGGAGGGAAGCTACTGGCAGTCAGTGGGTGGAGGCCAGGCAAGTGGCTAAACATCCTACGATGGACAGGACGGCCCCCACCACAGAGAACGATCTAACCTAAAATAGCAGTCGTGCCAAGGCTGGGAACCCCTGCGGTCTAACCAGGCCAAATCTGACTTCACCTTGTGTCACAGCAGACGGCTAGGCGGAGGATGGGAGGCCCTGCCAGGCCCAGCTCTCTGAGGGGCACACTGTTCACACTTCACACTGCTGCTTCTTCAGGGAGGACAGCCAACATGCTGGTCCCTGGCATTCGGCAAATGCCAACGAGACCTAACTGGGAGGAGGCAGGAGAAGCCAGGCTACTCTCTTTCCAAATCCCACAAAGAGCCTTTCCTTCCATGGGACCACTTCCAACTGTGCTCTCCCATAATCCCTCAAACTGTTTAGACAATGATAAAAAGCCACATTCAGATCCCCAATCTGCCTGGTAAACTAACCACTGTTTAAAAATCACATTTTCCTAGATAACGTGGCAAAATAAAATTTTAAAAAATGTAATCTATCAGCACAGCCAGATTATCCCATGTGTTTCTCCTTGTAGCAATATTATTATATTTTTACACTGACAGCATCATTTTAGTATAGGCCACCGCTTCCTAAGTATCAGGCATGATGACGTGAGGCCCGCCATCTACAAACATCAAGAACTATTACTCATGCTTTTTTTTTTTTCCAACTCGATACTCTCTTTCCTTAAATGTATCTTAAGAGGAAACTTCCTGTCAGTGCTACGAAGAAACAAGTATCACTTGGGACAAACAGAAGGAACCATAAAACTAACTCTAACCTTTCAATGTTTGGCCCTGAGTCACGGCCACATACTGGGATCTTTGGAGACTGTTCCCACAGGCCACCCTTTAAATACCTGCATCAGTCTTTCACAAAGTCACGAAAAAGGGGTGGCTTAAGAAATCAGCACCATCCTAACTCTTAAGGTTAAAAGTCATTGACATAAACCTTATGACTCGTCTTTTTCTTTCTAAATTAAACTGAAGTCCACTCACTATCAGGAGCAACCTGGAGACACTTTGTGTCCGTTTCTAAAAGTGGCCACAGGGGCCGGCCAAGTGGCGTGTTGGTTAAGAGCTCACTTGGGACACCAGCAGCCCTGGTTCGGATCCCACATATGAGGGCCAGTGACACTGCCCTCTACAGCTAACAACAGCTCCACCTGGAGCTGGGCTGCTGTGAGTCCCTGGGGACGGCATAGCTGCAGCCCCTGCTGCAGTGGGCTGCCATAGGCTACAGTGAGTGGCCTGCAGCCAGCGTGAGCGGCCGGCAGCAGCTGGTGTGAGCTGCCAATAGCCACCGTAAGCAGCCGCCCAGAGGCCAGAGACCGATCTGCCTCACCCGAGAAGAGCACAATGACGATACCAACATGGGCCAGTGAAGCAACGTCCTCCACAACTAGACTGAAGAACAAAAGGACAGCAACTTGTCTGTTCCCCTTCCCCGCTTCCTCAACGCGGTTCCCTACCCACAATTCCCCAATAAAAATCTTTAAAAATAAATAAATAAAAGTGGCCACAGAACATGGCTAGCCCTAATTAATGACGCTCATCATTTGCACCTGGGTAGATAATCAAAGAAGGATGGGAAAAGTAAGACTCAAGCCCAAAGTGAGTCGTTCAACGCCTTACCTCCTCCTTCCAACTTGTTGCCTGCAGGGCTGAGATCAAGGTCAAATGGCCACCCCCTTCCTTGGGGACTGGCATGCAGGACCTCCCCTCACTGGCCTTCCTCAGGGAGCCCCACAAGCCTGGCTCCCACATCCACGTGCTAGCTACCCTTCAGCATCCCTACCTGGGTCTGTAATTCCACATCCCCTGGCACCACGGCCTGTGAGCGGTCAGTGCAGGACAGGGCCCATGGCAGGGACTCGGTAACAGGAAATGGATGGCACCAGTGCAGCTGGGCTGGCTGGCAGGGGACACAGAGAGCACTTCCCGGTGGGCCCGAGCCAAGGCTTGCTCTGAATGTTTATGTAACTCGCCACTCCACCAAGGAGAAGGGAAGGGCGGGGGCTCTGCATTCCACCCACAGCACCATCCCCCACCCCCCCAACACACCCATATGCGGTATACCGAACCCCACCTCCACTGTGTCAATGGAAAGGCGGTGAGAAAACACGCATGCACACACACACACCCACGCACGCGCATACACATGCACACACACACGCATGCACACACCTGTGCATAGTTGATCCTCACTGTTCGTGGTTTCAGTGTTCGCAAATTCCCCTACTGCCTAAAATTTGTAACCTCAAAATCAATGCCCACAGCACTCTCATGGTCATTCTGGGAAGCGCAGAGCGCCTGAACCGCCCCACACAGGTTCCCAGCTGAGGTCAAACAGGGTGACACCCTGCCGGCTGGGCTCAGCTCTCCCGCTGTAAGCAAGTGTCCTTTTCACGGTCTCCTTAGTGCCGTGTTTTTCACATCTATGTGCCTTTTGTTAGTGAGTTCACAGTTGAAGATGGCCCCCAGCACAGGCCTGACGTGCTGGCTGGTGTTTCTAAGTGGAGCAAGGCGGCAGTGCCTCAGAGAAAACACGAGATCAGCTTCCTTCGGGCACAAGTTGCACCGCTGTTGGTGGCGAGTTCAGGGTTAATGAATCAACATATATATCCCATACGGCGTCTTTACACAGGAATAGACCTCACACAAGGGTCTGTACTGACCAGATGACACAAATGTTACGAAGAGCAGCCCGCAGGCACCCAGCCCTGAGTTTCCCCAGGAGCACTGGCTGCTAACTCAGCATTAGCGGGGGCTCTGTGGGCAGTCACTACTGTGAAGAATGAGAATCAACTGTAATCTAGACCTACAACCATGTCAAAAGACAAAGGGCCTGCTCACCCCAGAAATTAGCAGTGGCAGCTTCCATAAAAAGTCCAGACCATTTGATTCAATAAATGTTTCTGTAGGAAGCGCTTCCTGCAGTGGCATTATTTTTCTTAGCTCCCATCAATGGTGAAATCCCCATCACTGAGGGGCCCTGGTCCTGGCCTGGGGTCCAGGGCCACTGCCAAGGAGCCACAGCCTTGCCGCAGCCCTGTCATTCGACACTTAGCAATCTGAGGTGTGCAGTAGCCTCTACCAGACTTGTGTCCTCTGTGGCCATTTCCCAGCCAAAGCTCTTACTCAACCAGACCCTCTACAAAGATCGAGGAAGAGGAGGTAATGTTATCCGGGGAAACAGCCCACCCCACAGCCTCTGAGAACATTCGGAAGTCCTCTGAGGGCTCACATGCTACTTGGCATGCTTTAGGCCCAACCACACAGGCACTCTTACTATGTCCCCATTTGATAGAAGAGGAAACTGAGGCCTACAGGGGGGAAAGACAGTGGCACAGAGTTACGCAAGTAGTGAAATGGCAAAACTGCTCATTAACCTAAGTCTGTGTGACCCTGGAATCCAAACTCTTAACCACAGAGCAACATAGCCAGCCTCCTGCCCTGGGTATTTAAAATTGTAACCTCCATACAACTTATCTTTACTCTCACAGCAGTTTTCAAAATGCGACATACCTTAACTGCCACTGCCAAATTCTCTATCCTGCGGTCCTTGGCAAAAGGAGAGTTCCTAGTTACTGGAGAGAAAAAGAAACAAGCTAGGGAAGATGGCATTAAGGGGACAGAAGTGATGAAATAAATGCCTTCCAGTTGCCAGCCCTGGCTGCTCTGAGAAACCTTCCCCCTCCCCCTTAATCTGGAGTCAGACCACCTGAGTTCTTATTAGCGTCTGCCACGCATTCTTGGCCCCAAATAGTTGCTTAATCTTTCTGGGCCTCAGTCTCCTTATCCGTGAAACAAGGGTTAAAAAAAAAAAAAAAATCCAACTTCCAAGGGCCATGCTGTAGCACGTGTAAGAAAACACTAGTTTGGAGCAAAATACTGCAAATCCTAAAGAAATGTTCATTCTCCTCCTCAGTGGTCAGGGCACAAGTCATGCAGCATTTCGGCTTCAATTCTGCCCCCTCGAGCCTTGAGATGCCCCTGGCTGCACCCACCAGGCAGGTGGCTGCCTGTCCGACCCCAGCGGCCTCACTAGGGTAGGAAGCCTAACTAGAGAACCCAGGCCCACAGGATACACCTCTCCATGTCAGCTTCCCTCTCCTGCTGTAACTAATTACCACAGGTTTATTCTCTAACAGTTCTGGGGACCAGGAGTCCAAAGTGGGCTTCATGGGGCTCAAATCAAAGTGCTGTTGGCAGGACCAATTCCTTCAGGAGGCCCCAGGGCACAATCGGCTGCCTCGCCTTCTCCTTTACTGGGGGCCCCCGCCTCCAACTTCAAGCCAGCAGCTTAACACCTTGCAGTCTCTCTCCCCAGCTCTGAGACTCACTCCTGCCTCTCTCTCCAAGATGTTTGTGATTATACACAGGGCCCACCTGAGTCAGCCAGGACAGCCTCGCCATCTCAAACTCATTAACTTCATGATGTCTGGCCAGTCTCCTTTGCCACATAAGGCAACATATGCACAGGTCACACGTGGACATCTCTGGAGGGCCATTATACTGCTCACCACGCCAGTAAATACTAAGGTGTACTGAGTGCTTAGTGTTTAAAATTTTACATGGATTGACTCTCAAAACAACCCTCTGAGATATACAGTAATGCCTTGGTTTGCGAGCATAATTCTAAAATACATTGGAAATGTTTGCTTGTCTAGTGGAACACTCACAAATGACGTTACTCGCAATCCAAGGTTTTACTGTTTACATATAGATAAAAAAAAAAAAAAAAAAAAAACAGACCCAGAGCGGTAATTTTTCCAAGTCCCACAGCTGGTAAGGAGCCCAGCTCTATTTCCAACCCCAACAACCAATCTCTGGTGTTTCACCAAGAAGGGAACTCCACTCAGCCACAAGCAAAGCACATGATGTCATAAGATGGTTTTCAGTAATATGGGGCAAATGCCTTGTTTCCTAACTAAGCCACAACAATCATAGTTTTCTCAACAGCAGGATGTGGAACTTTCTCAAGAGAGAAGGCGCAGGGGCTGGGGCCACGGCACCCCTTCAGCAAACAGACCACACGGCTTGGCAACGTGACACAATTAACGCCACCGAGTGACATTGTCTCCTGGGACTCAGCCCACCTACGTTTTTGATTCTTTTAACCACAAAATCCCCCAGCCATCCTACAGCTTAGAGCCATTAGGTGAAATGAGCTGATTGGGTTGAAAACCACCCCCTCCCAATGACTATCTTCTCCAGGCAATTATCTAACATCACTGAATCTTAGTCTTCTTGTCTATTGAATGGGGAAATTAATTCCCAAAACTCAGTCATTAGGAAGATTAAAACAGAGCCATTTAATCTCAAGTGCCCAGCAGAGCCTGATGTGTCTGTCACCTATTAGTTTCTTCTTCCTTTAATTCACCACCTCCCATTACATTTCAGGAAGTTTCAGTATCACTTTGCTTCCAGTGTTTCCATACACCAAGGTTCCCACCTCCCCACAGCTCCTCCTGAAAATGCCGACTAAATACAAGAACATATCTGCAAATACCTGGCTCTCCAGTATATGATTTGAACCTGAATCCGTGTCACTATTCAGGAAATAAATTCGTTCCAAAGTGACAAATGCTAAAGGGCGTGTGTGATCCTCCACTCCAATACCAAACAGAAACCTTTTTTTTTTTTTTTCCTGTCTATCTGTACCACTCCCTCTGGGCCCCCATATAATGGCACATATTTCCATCATGGTAATTACCACTTTTAAATAATTATTTGCATTTTCTCTCATGCACTGAATCAGGTGTTCTCATCTATGACTGCACATTACAATCATCTGGCAGCTTTGAAAAAATTCAATAGATACCCAGGTCTCCCCACCTGATTCTTTTTTCAAAGGTCTAAGATGGGGCAGGGATGGTAACTGCTGAACTCCCCGGGTGGTTCCAGTGCACAGCCAAGGTCAGGCCACCTGCACCTGTTGGGCAGGTGTGTCCAATTCATCCTTGCATCCTGGTCACATGGTATGAACCCTGCCCATACTAGGCATTTCGTAATTGCTTGGGGCATGAATTAATAACTAAACTTTAGAGTCGAGCAATCATATAAATGCATTAAAATATTTACTGAGGATGTATATCACATGCAAGCACTATTCCAGGCAAAGAGCTCGCGTCATCCTTCTTTAGCCTTCAGTGGTCAAGATTAAAACACAGGAGAACAGGGAAGGGCTGAGAACAACAGTGGAGGGCTGACTGCCTGCCGTTGGGTCAGGCGATCCTGAGTTCCACCTCCATGTCGCAGCATCTTCCCAGCCATTCCTAACCTCGCTGTGCAGGTTTCCTCCTCCGGGTTCCATCAACGAGGCCTCCTCACCGGGAGGTTCGAGGGAGACAGGGACAAAGGCCCCACAAAATGGCAGCTGGCATCATTCCTTTTTTTTTTTTTGCTTTTTCTTTCCACGACACCTGATGAAGTCACCCTAGGGGTTCAGCTACCCCACCCCGTGCCCCACGCAACGGACGCTGCAAGCAGCAGCGGCCCAAGGGCAGCGCCAGGGCCGGCAGGACGCTCAGGAAAAGGGCGGGCGCGAGGCTGCAGCCCCGCCCCGCTGCCGTCCCCAGCCTTCGGGAAACCTGGGCCTCACCTGGGGAGCCGGGGGAATGCGCATGGCCAGGTCCCACCCCTGCCCACTGCACCCCCGAAGAGCTCAGACGGGCGGATCAGGGAGGGAGCCTGGAAATCTGCATTTTAACCAGCTACCCTCACCCCTTACCCCTCGACAGACCTGTCGCAGGCGGCGCCACCACCCCTCAGAGCCTCCACAGGTCACTGCCATCCTTCAAACAGGACGCAAAATACCAGCCCGTCCCGTCCCCAGTGGGGAGCCCGCGCCTGGGCCGCACCGGGAACGCCCCAGCAGGTGGGCAGCCTGCCTGCGAGGGGGTCCTGTCCTCAGAGAGTGCGGCACCAGGGGGAGGGCCCCCCATCGACCAGAAGGCGCCCCTCCCACCCTCCTGCGCTGCCGGTTCGGGTCCTCCCAGGGCTGCCCCCCGGGCGCCGCGGCGGGGCAGGCGGAGGAGCCACTAGGCCGAGCGTATCCGGGCTCCCGGCCACGGCCCCACGCGCAGAGCACGGCGTGATCTGCAGCAAATGGCCATCGCCACGCCCAGGAGAAACCGGGCAGCAATGCAGCAGCGCAAAGGCCGAGCCCAGCGCCGCGCGCCTGGGAACCTGGGAACCGGGCTGCGCAGGCCCGGCGTCTCGGTGTCTCCAAAGGAGGGGGCGCGGGGCCCTGCACCCGGGAGCCCGGGGCGTGCGGGGGGCCCGGCCACGGCCGCGAGGAGGGCTCCCCGCCCCCAGCGCCCCCACCAGGCCCGGCGCAGCGCCCGCGGACAAAGGGCCCCGGGCCCGCTCACCCGGCGCGCGGCCTGCTGTCCATCCGCTGCTTCTGGCGCACCGGCTGCAGCGGGATGTTGTCCGTCATGGCGCCGGCGCCTCCCGCCTTGGCCGCCGCGCCCCCCGCGCAGCCTGGGCCGCCGCCCGGTCCGGCCTCCGCGCCGCCGCCCGCCGGCGCCGCGCCGCCCCGGGGGAGGAGGCGGCGGCAGCGGGCGGGCCGGGCCCGCAGCGAGGGGGCGAGCTCGCGAGCGCCAGGCCACGCGCGGAGCCGCCCGCGCGGCCCGACCGACGGACACGGGCGCACCATGGGCCCGAGCTCCGCGACGCACCCGCTCGCCCCGCGGCTGGCAACGGGGGCGGGGGGGGGCGACCGGCGGTGTCCGCGCCGCCGCCGCCGTGTCCCCGCCCCCACGCGCGCCCACCCCGGCCACGCGCCCCCCGCCCACGCCTCGCCGGGCGCGCGCGCTCCCAGCCACCTCGCCCCCACCGTCACCCGACAGCCCTCTGCCCCACTCACCCTGTCACATTACATACATGCTCACTCCTGCACCAACACGCACACTCACATGCATGCCCTGCACACACACACACACGCTCATTCTCACCCGCTCACTCCCCACCAACATCCGACATTCACAATCACGCATGTACACCTGCACACCCTGCCATGCTCACGCCCCAACAACTGACATTTACAATCACACACGCACATCTGCACACACACACACACACCCTGCCACACTCCCCATTAGTCACCCTCATGTACCCATCCTGGACCGCTAGGCCTCACACACGTGTGCCCCCAGGAATCACAATGGCACAGGGGCGCACCCTACCTCCCTCCACTTTCCGGACTCCCTCATCCACCATCCTTCACCATTGCACACCTTCACTGTCCCACCTGGATCCCAGAGAGTCATAATCACACACATGCACACACACACACACCTGCACACCTTCATTCTCACACTTCCTCACCTTGGGGCTTACACAGGGGCCCCTCTCCGTCACTCAGACAACCAGAATTCACATCTCACACACACACCCAACTCCTTCATCCAGACCCACATCCACACTGATTCACTCGCACACTCTTCCGCAGTGTCCAGGATCCACTAACTTTCCAAGGGCCAGATAAAATTTTGAGAACAGAAAGAAAATGAATAGTGGTGAAAAAAGGGAGTGAGGGAAGTTAAAAATCCATATGTAATTAAAGAGCCTGTAAATGTAACACCTTTCAAAGGAAGCTCCTGCAACTAAAGTACACGTTTAAGTAGATACATCTGTCTATTTCATGTAGCACGCGGGTGCCTTTTAATATGATTGCTATGAAAAAGGGTGGAAGCGCTAAGTATCTGTGTCAGGGGCCCTGGGTGAAGGAAGGAGGAGCTGGGCAGATCCCAAACAAAGAAGTGTGACTTATCTCATGTTCCGATGAAGTTCCTCAAGAAAAGAAGCATGTCCTTAGGAGGTGCTGCCTTGCACCTTTGAAAGAAAAACAGCATACTTTAGCTAACAGACCTGGCCAGCTTTGCTTTCTGCTTTCTCTCCTACATGTAGGAGGGTACCTGGTAGAGTCTGTACTCAGTAAAATGCCTGGAGTTGAGTGGAGGAAATGTTTAACACCCTGACCCCCCAATTATGGCATCAGAGTAGGCCCCACCCTCTACCATCTGTCTCCTCTCAAACCCCACCCACCTCAGATCAGCTGAAAACCCCAGTCCCTCTTGTCCACTCCACTACCACCCAGGGTAACAAAAAAGAGCAAAGAGATGGTGACCTTTTAACCAAGGATCCCCCAAACAGCTGGGGTTCAAAAGCCGTGAGCTATTGCTGTTATCAAGCACCTGAAATATACATTTCATCCTCCCAATGGCTTTACCAGCGATGTCTAAGCACACCCATTTTACAGGTGAGGAAATAGAAGCCCAGAGGGGCCTGCACAAAGCCACGTGGTTAGAAAGGAACTAGGCTGGGCTCCAGACCTGCTCTCTCCTGTTCAAGGGCAGGGACAATGGCCTCCTGTGGCCAATTGAATCAGCTATGACAGTCCAGGTACCTACTAATCCCGATTCAGAATATCTTCAAGCTCCCTCTAGGCCTTTGTGGAGCCCACCTGTGGCCATCCCCATCAGACTGTACCCTCATTTTCTAAAATACGGAGTAATAACAGTGGCTTCCTCATCTAGGATCTTGTATCACTTCTACCACCTCCCAGCTGTAGAACCAGAGACAACTTACAAACTGCTGGGCCTCAGTTTTCTCATCTGTAAAATGGATTCATTGGATTGTTGGGAGGATGAAATGAGTTCATCAGGTGCATAAAACAATTAGAAGAGTGCCTACACAGATGAAGAACCCTGTAAGGGTCATTATCACAGGGCTGTTGGAAAAATTCAGTGCAGTAATGGGAACATGGAAAGTGCTTGGTAGAATGTATGCTGCGTGGTAAATACTCATCCAAGGTTAGCTATTGCAATTCCTCCTCCTACCACTAAGAATATTATTTTACCTGAATGAAAAAATGAACACCATAGTATTAACAGGTGTTATCACTGTCAAAAAAAAAAAAAAAAAGGTTCTAGGTGTTTATTTAATATAATTTAATAATTTGGCTATTTTTTTTTTCACTTACAGAAAACTTGAGCAGATAGTAGAGAGCTCCATATACAAACCCCATATCCATCCCCCACACCAAATTCAGCAGTTTTCTTAGTGGCATTTTGCATGTTAATGATACATTCAGCTGGATCTTGAAATTTTCCTATTGTTTTGTCTGTACAAAGGGGGCCAAAAAAGTGTACACACATTTTAAGAAAGGAAAACGGTATTAACATTGTAATACTCAATATATACCAATAACAAAAGATGAATACAAGTCACGTTTGACTTCTGCAATGACAAGAGGTGCTCGAAGTGGTTCCCATCAGCGTCCAGACACTTCTGATGACACTGAAACACTGCTTGAGCAACGTTGACCAAAATGTCCACTTGTGTCCATTTTGTTGGCACGCCCGGTATTTTCTACTTCTCTAGTGAACACATATCACTTTTACAAAGTTTTTCTTTAAATAAATACATTTTTTAAAGGGACCAAAGAGCCCCCTCTTCGTCTCCAAAAGTAATAACATTTTCTTATAAAAAGAGAGGGGTAATTTTTATTGACTGTGCAATAAAAATTTTCCAAATTTTCTTCAGCGCATTTTTTAAAAATTTTTTATTTATTTATTTATGTATTTATTTATTTATTTTTTTTTTTGAGGGCAGTGTCACTGACCCTCATATGTGGGACCTGAACCGGGGCTGCTGGCTTCCCAAGCCAGCGCTTAACCTCTGTGCCACTCGGCTGGCCCTTCAGTGCACTTTTATAATGTTGGTGCAAACTTTTTTTTGTTTTGTTTTGTTTTTTTGTTTTTTTTGAGGGCAGTGCCACTGGCCCTTATATGTGGGACTGAACCGGGGGGTGCAAACACTTTTTAAAAGACTCCCTTCCAGCGAGGCAGTCCCTCTAGAAGAGAGGCACTTACAGGCCTTGATCTCCTTTTGAGAGAGATCCAGATGCTTGAGTGAGTAAGGAGAGGCCCATGGGGCCTGCAGGAGCAGCACCAGGGGCCAGGAGAGGAGTGAGCAGGGGCAGTGATGGGGTGAAGGTAGAATGGGTCTCTGGCAGGACAATTTACTCAGGACATTTACGGAGGTCAGTGAAAATACTTTCTCCCATCAGGTTGGCCTGAAAGCCATCAGAGTAGTAAGCAAGCAGTGGGAAAAACAAAAACAAGCTGATTTCCATGAAGTAAATAGAAGGGGAAAGAAAAAGCTTCTTCAACACCAGGGGTACCCACAGCTTTCCCACCAGATATGGAAGGTCATTTGCTTCACTGCATTTAACTTAAGGACCGGCAGTTATCCCATCAGGATAAAATAAACCTTCACATCCTTTGTGTCATGTCTAGAACACTAGTATTCCTTTCAATTTACTTTTCCTTCGCTTAAAACAATAGGTTGTTAGGGCCGGCCAAGTGGCTCAGTTGGTTAAGACCGGAGCTCTATGGGGATGAGGGAGAAGGGGAAGGGATTAGACAGCAAAAATAGGCAACTACAATATTGCCACTGGGATAGGAAAAACAGTTTGGGGAATATAATTAATAATGTTGTAAATATTCTGTGGAATGTCAGATGATCATTAGGTCTTGTTAGGGAGACCATTTCATGGATGGAGTAGAGGTTTGATCACTGCACTGTATTACTGAAGTGGAGGTGGTATACCTACTGTAATTGAATATATATAGATAGTCACGGGATGTGGATTATACTGTGGAAGAGTCAGAGGAAGAGTAATAGATATATATGATATGGCGGGGGAGTGGGGTGGCGAATTGGGGGTGGGGGGTTGTCACTTTGAGGGGTAAAATGTATAACTATTGCACTGTGTTGTACACCTGAAACTAATTAAAAAAAAAAAAAAAAGACCGGAGCTCTGAGCATAGGGTTGTCGGTTCAATTCCCGGCGTAAGATGAGCTGCCAACAGCTGCTGTCAGGTGGCAGGATGGCTCTGCTAAAACAACAACAAACCCAATAGGTTGTTTACAAAGGGTTGGAGGGTGGAAATGATAGAACAGAAGGGAAGAAGTGCAAATTTTGGGGGAAGTTGTTCCTCTCTCAGGATGACTTCCAAACATCCTTTAGATTTTTACATACAGAGCTGGAAGCTTTCTTTGAACACCGTTTGCCAGGTCTTATCATCTCAATTGTCAAGCCCACTTTTGAGAGGTAAACTGACTTCCTATTCTCATTTGAGCTAAGTTTAACTAAAGCTCATTTTTCTTTCTGTATTTAAAAATAGTTGGAATTAGTTACAACAAAGGGATGAGGACCTGGGCTCTTTGTTGTTCCTTTTAAGGCAAAGTCTGAATTTTCATGGGTACCAAGAAACATTCAATCCCCAGACAACAGCCATATTTGACCAAAAACAATTGCTTCTTTGGGCTAATTAGGACTTTGACAGCTTTCAAAGCCAACCCATTTTCTCTGAACAGAAATGGGCATTCATACTCATTGTGACCTTTTCGCAATATACACAAATACCAAAGCATTATGTGGTACATCTAAAACTAGTGAGTTATATGTCAACTATACCTCACTTTAAAAAAAACAAACACAAAATCTACTTAATCATAATTCCTGTTTGGATTCATGACACTTGAACAGTGATAGTTTATGGCAAAATGTACTGTAACTTTATATTCAAACATTTGCCAGCTTTTTCTAGGTAATTCAATTTTTATTTTTATTTATTTATTTATTTATTTTAATTGAGGAATTGGGGGAGGGGAACAGCGTTGGGGAATTGGGGAAGGGGAACAGACAAGTGCTGTCCTTCTGTTCTCCAGTCTAGTTGCAGAAGATGTTGCTTCACTGGCCCATGTTGGTATCGTCATTGCGCTCTTCCCGGATGAGGCAGATTGGTCACCGGCCTCTGGATGGTCGCTCATCGTGGCTATTGGCAGCTCACGCTGGCTGCCGGCCACTCACTGTAGCCTATGGCAGCCCACTGCAGCAGGGGCTGCAGCCTACACCGTCAGTGGGGCTCGCACAACCCAGCTACAGGTGGAGCTGTTGTTAGCTGTGGAGGGCAGTGTCACTGGCCCTCATATGTGGGATCCGAACCGGGGCCACTGGCATCCCAAAACCAGCTCTTAACTAATGTGCCATCAGCCGGCCCTAGGTAATTCAACTTTTATTTTATATTTACTCCCTTGCTCAGTTCAAGCTTCATTCACTTTTGGATACTTGGGAAACATAAATAATGAACCTACTCGGCTATTCTTGAGTAATGTACTGCCTATAACTTAATAGGTGGCCAGAGATATGTTATGTATAGGTAATAATAGTAAATTAAAAAAAATAAAAGTCATGGGCATTCCTTATGTAAGTGCTTAATTACTTTGTTTGGAAACAAGAGAACAGACTGGGGGAATTTATGATAGGACCAAGGGTAATTACTCCACAGAAACATCCTTTCTCCACTGAAAAAAGTGCCTCTTTTAAACGACTACATCATGGGTCCAGAATCCATAAAATAAATCAGTGATGCCAAAGAAGCCAGCAAAGGTGTGAAGAATTACCTGCTAGTGTTTTGATCTGCCCTTAATCAATACAATATCAGAAACACGTGTTTAGCCAAATAGAGCTCTTTGATGGACCCCAAACGGGCTTTCCCAATGCCCAGGAAGGGACTAGGACCAGCAAGCAGGGTTCTGTTATTTTGTAACTTCCAAGCACCTGCATCTGAGCATCCTGGGCTGTTTGTCCATGGCAGTGGGGGGAAAAAAGATACACAAAGGAATCAATGAAACGGGATAGCCTCTGCTGAAATACTCAGCTGCTTGTGTGAACTTCTTTGAAGACACAGGGGAAACCCATCTTAAAAGTGACCCCTACTAGCCTACCTTTTATTTTGCAGTTTTATACTTTTGAAGCCATCAATCAGGGAATGATGAAATATGCTATGACCTGCATGCTCCCTTAGTTTATGAGCTGTGAAGAAAAATGAACATCATCTCCAAGATAAAGGAACTGTTGGGCCGGCCGAGGGGCGCAGTGGGTAAGCGCTGACTTGGGAAGCCAGCGGCCCCAGTTCGGGTCCCACATATAAGGGCAGTGACACTGCCCTCAAAACAAAACAAAACAAACCACAAACAAAACAAAAAAAAAAAGATAAAGGAACTGTCCATCACTGGGAGCTTCCTGACCCAGGCGACATGCTCCCTCGGTCTCCATGGAGTGAACTGAGAGAGTGCACCTGATGAGTTGAGACCAATTCTGCCTAATGATGTAGGGCATGTTGGTTTTCTGAGCCACACAGGAAGTGATGGCTGCCCTATGTGACTGCTTCCTATGCCCCAGATTGTTTTCATGCTCTTAACTAATCTCATCATAATTCTATAAATCAGGTATCCGTTTTGTGGATGAGGTTAGCTGAAGTTCCTTCGATTATCTTGCCCTAGGGCATCCCAGCCAAAGTGCTGACCTGGGGCTTCTTTCCCAAACCGTCAGTTATCTCATCATGAACCAGTCCTTTCCTGATATGAAAGGTTCCTGCATCCTCTTCTTACTGATTTGTTTCTGGGCTTCCTCTGTATGCTGACATGTTACCTGTCCCGTCGGGCTATAGCCATCCACCGCGTTGTAAATAGGTCACGTTTGCTGTCGGAGTTGCCTCTGAAACGCGATTGAAAAGCTGCCAACGTGCAACATGCAGATTCCTCAACACCGTCCTTGTGGTTCAGCTGCACTGTCACCTGAGTCAACCTGGCACTGTGAGACCTAACTGAACAAGTCACCACCTTGCACGCTCGCCATGGCTTAGGCAAGTTCTGCCTGCCCAGGGGGCAACTTCTCCACCTGGAGGGGGCCCACTCTATGCTTTCTTCAGGGTCTATCCAAATGTTTCTACACCATGCAGCCAATTCCTCTCCTTTTAAAGAACACTTATTTTTAAACAGGTTCTGTGGGTGCCGACTGAAGGCAGAGGGCCAGGGGGCAAAGGTGGAAGTTTATTCTTCCCAGTTTTATTGAGACATAATTGACATGTAACTGCCTGTTTATTCGAGTCAAGGCGTTGAGATTCCCTTAAACCATCAGGTATCAGAAACAGTTCTGAATACACGGATGCAGAGAGGAAGGCGCTGGAAGGAAGGCAGGTAGGTTTCATGTTCAAAGGGCACTTTCTACAGCAGCTGTACTGCTTACCTTCTGGGCTTCATCAGCTCAGATGGGGTTGTGCTCATATCACAACTTACTCTTCAAGAATGGGATTCAAAGGGGCCGGCTGAGTGGCACGGTGGTTAGGCGCTGGTTTAGAAAGCCAGCGGCCCCGGTTCGGGTCCCACATGAGGGCCAGTGACACTGCCCTCAAAAAAAATAAAAATAAAAAAAGAATGGGATTCAAAGACTAGAGCTAACACACACACACAGTACACACTTGTGGACACAGCTACACACACACGGGAACATTCATCTTTGTCCTGGCAATCCCTCAAGTAGGAACTTAATTGAAGTGCAAGAAAAGCTATGCCACTAAATCATTTCACAGGAATACTGTTTAGCAATAGCTAATTAAACATTTTTGTATTATTGCAGATTCTTAAAAAAAGAATAGCCAGAAAACAAGCTTTATCTTGGCAAGATGTCTAATGTATACTGGAGAGGGGAAAACATAATTTTAAGTAAAATAATTATCATGTATTCGAATCTAGAAAGACATAAAACGTAACTGTGGAGTAGAATCAACAGGGAGAAAGGTGAACACTGTAGAAGCTTGGGACCAGGGTATATTCAATTAGACAATTCCATTTCACTTTATCTGAAGGATTGGGTTCATCTTGCTCTCAGAATCAGTTGAGCGGCTGCTTCACCCTAAATTTAGATGAGTCAAGGCCAAAGAACAGACCAATCCTTGGGGGTGGGGATGACGCCATCCACTTGCCAAGGACGCCGACGTGCAGAGCTCAGCCAGTCCAAGGCCATCAGAATACAACACCCAGCTGTTCCCCAGAGGTCAGAATACACTCCAGGACGCTGTGGCGTCCATATCCATGCAGGTTGTCCGGGGGCCTGCTGCTGGGTTTTGCCATCGGGTTCATAAAGGCAAACAGAATCGGAAGTGGGCAAGAGGGTGCTTTACCAGTCGGACATCCACCTGGCCTTACGCCTCCTTGCATCTCTCCCCAGCAAGCCCTTTCCCCGCCATTTCTAAGAATCGACCCTTGGAATTAAATGCCGCCTCCTATGTGACTCTCAGCCCTTTCCCTTCGAAGCAGCCCCTAAGTATGAGATGGTTAAGAAATATTGTCTCTGCTCAAATAGCGTGTGCCAGGTAAGGATGGGCTGAGAGGTAGGGTAGTCTAGGGCATGATAAGCCCTCTGGGTCACAAGCAAACACAAACAAAGGTTCTTTAGAATGAGAGTCTTTAACAAAATTTTTATGCATTAAAAAGGAAAGACAGGGCCAGCCGAGTGGCTCAGTTGGTTAAGTTAGCTTAAAAGCGCGAGGTCTGAGCAACAGGGCTGCCGGTTCGATTCTCACATGGGCCATTGATGCTGAGCCCAAGCTGAGCTGCTGCTGAGCTGCCAACAGGTGGCAGGATGGCTCAGCTGGTGAGGAAAAAAAAAAAAAAAAAAAAGAGACACCAAGCAACAAGTAGTTGTGTGCTTGAGACATGGATGTAACCCAACGTGCATCTTCATTCTAGGACCTGAGAGCAGTGTGTGTGTGTGTGTGTGTGTGTGTGTGTGTGTGTGTGTGTGAGAGAGAGAGAGAGAGACGAGGCACCAAGAGAGCTGTGTGTGTGTGTGTGTGTGTGTGTGTGTGTGTGTGACGAGGCACCAAGTAAGGATTCAAATTTAGAGCAGAAACTTCCAGAAAAACATACATACACACCTGGTGGGGGAAAAAATATCCAAAATTTATTGTCCAACAGTCAGCATCAGCAGGTACAACTACAGGGATCTCTCCGTAGATCATACATTCACAAGGCATTGTTAGCGTAACAGTGAGAAAGGCTCCGGGGTGTTCTCTGTAACTATATCCACTTCACAGTGTAAACAGGTACTAGTATTGTGTTCACTTACAATCCAGAAGGAAAGGCACAACTTGGCAGCAAAAAAAAAAAAAAAAAAAAAAAAATCGGGGGATCCTAAAGTCAGGTGCAATAATTAATTCAGAGACAAACTTTTGGTAATAGTCTTGATCTACATTTCCACGTGGAGGGGGAAAGACTTCTTCGCCCAGAGATTACGGTCTTTCCTTCTCCTTCCTCGTTAAACCGTTAGAGCAACGTTTCATCGTTTGCTTCATATTACATATACAAAAAGGGGATTAAAAAAAAAATCACAAAAACATCTCGAACGTCCAGCCACTCCCACCAATACATCAACTCTTAGGTTTAAGACGGGGCCTGGGAACACTTCAGTGGTCATCAAATAGGAAAAGAAAGACTAAGGCTACAAAATAAAAAATAAATGAGGTAGATAAATTAAAGCTTTCATACCCAGGACTTGCCTGTTCCAACTTTGTAGCCTTCATGCAATACTCAGGGGTGAGGGTGGGGGAGTGAGAATGGGGGGATCCTCATAATTACTTGGCATAAGTCACATCAAGGAAATTTTTTTAAAAATTAGTATGTGAACCTAGAATAAGAAACACGGCCTTCCATGAGTTTCTTCAAGAATGAAAACCCAGTTCTTCAATTGGGTAGGCACTGGCAAACTAAATTAAGTCACCTGAGGTTCCCTGCTCAGGTGTCCACCCCTCTTCTCCTGCCATTCAGGGAGAAGGTGGCATCTGGAAAGCACAGGGAGTACGTTGGCACTCTGAGGGCTCCACCTGAACTGTATTTAAATAAGCAGCAACACACACACATTGACTCCCTAAGGACTCAAAAACCAGTCCATCCGAGGGCATCCTACTTAAGGTTCCAAGGTTGAGGGAACTGTCATTCTACAACCTTAGTTTTTTGGGGGAGAGGAAAAAAAAGTACATTCAAAAAAGAAAAATAAAAGATGGGTGCAGGGTTGGGGGGCATACAGAGCAGGCCCCCTAAAGATAACAGACCTTGTCCATTTACCCACAGTCACCATGGAAGGATACACTACCCTCTGCCCCACAAGGCTAAGCAGCCGACTTTTCCATTGTGGGTCACTGAGTTCCAACTTGAAATAGATGACAAGTCTTTGGAAATGGTTACTCCAGCATGTACAAAGGTTTTATGTATAGTTTGTCACAAGCAACAAAGCTACTTTGCAAGACCCGCTTTTTCCAAACTTAAAAAAAAAAAAAAATACTAGTCTGTATGTTTTAGCATGAATTTTTTGTTTGTTCTTCTGTTTTTTTTTGCAAAGCAGCATAGCAACATCGTGATTGTAGGACTTTGCCTGAGGTTGTGGTCACAACTGTAAACATCATGTGCACATCAGAAAAAAAAAAAAACAAAAACAAACAAACAGGAGGAGATGGGTTCTTTAAAAACAAACAAACAAAAAGGTCCAGTTCTAGAGAGGTCACTCTGCATTTTTCTCCATCGCCAGGGGGCTCTCCTTGCGTGAGCTTAGCTGACAGCAATCTTGTTTTCTTCCAGGAAGTGTGGGAACTGGTGTTTGGGGGTGCTGTCGGCAGCCCCTGGTTTTTCCACGTCGGCACTGATCGCGGACTGTGAGCCATCCATCTTGGAGACAGCGGTGTTATTGACCACGGAGCTGGCCCCCAGCGACACGGGGAGGGTAGGAATGCCTCCGCTCTGGATGACGGAGATCTCGTTGGTCTTCATGGCCAGGCCGCCATTGAGCATGGTGGTGTACTGGTTCCACACGGCAGGGTCCACGTTCACTGAAGGGGCCATGATTTCCTTGGGAAACATCTCGGAGACCCTCTTCCCGTCTGTTCCTAACAGAGCCATGGTGTTCTCGATGGCCAGCTTCCTCCCTCGGCGTGCAGAGCTATTGCTGGCCCCATGCGTCATATAGTGAACCTACGGGGAGAGGGACAGAAAGGTTTCCACCAAAACAAGATTGGACTGCGTGTTGGCAAGCCACAGTCAGTCTGCATGCGGGTTGGGCGCTATCCAAACAGTATTTTAACATGATTTATATTTAAAAATGAGATTTCATATGTTAAAAAAAAAAAAAAAATCCAGATAGCTGGTCTCTTGGGGGAGGGGGAAAAAAAAAAATCAGATGATCTCACTACCTACTGCTTCTTCAGCCTGGCCTCCTTTCTGCCATTATTTTTCCAGTCTGGCTTTTGCATTTTCAAATCCCTTTCAGCTTCTTTTTAAAAAAAAAAAAAAAAAAGTTGAAGACTGTGGTAGGTATTGGGTTTTCTCAGGCACTGTCATGTCATGTTCACTGATATCCTTAGAAGTTAATGGTTATTATCTCATCGGGCTCAGAAGTGACTTGCTAACAAACTATTAAGATGTTCCGGGCATAATTTTGAAAACACTTTACTAGTTAACTCATTTCATCTCCAGCAGGGCAACCGGAAGCCGTCATTACCGTTACCCCCAGGCCTGGGGAACCGAGGCACCAGGCATCGCTTGGGCAGCAAGAGCAGCAGCTCCAGGCCTTTCCTGGGTTGGTCCCAGGGCCTGCGAACTAAAAGCTTTATTTCTGGAAGTCGGTATTAGAGATGAAGTTACTTCATGTTCTTCCTCGGGCAGTTTTGGCAACTAGGCTAAAAAGAATATAGGTTGGTTTTTTTGGTCATAATAAGTATTTTTAATTTTTAACATGACTAATACGTCTCCTAGGTCAATTTTAAGACGAAGTTTTTCAACCTTTATGCTAACTACAAAGAATTCAACAAGTGAGTGTTCTACTCACTGGAGACAAGGGGAGGTGTCCAGAGAGTAACACACCTGGCACAAATGGGAAGCAGGGCTGAGGGGAAAACCATCCTGCTCTTTTTTTTTTTTTTTTTTCAGGGCAGTGTCACTGGCCCTCACATGTGGGACCGAACCGGGGCCGCTGGCCTCCCAAGCCAGCGCTTAACCACCGCGCCACTCGGCCGGCCCACCATCCTGTTCTTACACAGGCCACTTTCAGTCCTTACAGGGGGTGGGCGGTCTCCTTGCCCTCTCCCCACCATGAAATCCTAGTGGAACCAATTTATCAAACAATAGGCCATTCTTTGGAAGGACCCAGCTGCTCCGTTTTAAAAGCAAGGCTGATAACCTGGAGCCCTTTTCCTTTTTAATTAACCCCAGTGGTACCGTACTATATGTACATTTAACTCATGGTATTTATTTCAACCTAGCAGGCTAGGACAACCAAGCCAACATAGAGTGCTGAGTGGCCATCAAGCCTGAAAGCATCTAAAATCCACAAATGATTTATCGATACTACATTTACAACACATGACAAATACCATCTATGTCTCCAGACTCGATTTCATACATCTAACTAAACTACGGTTGAAGGATAGTATGGGCTGCCCGAGTATGGGAGAGACAATGACCCATGCCCAACTTGATACTAACAAACAGGAACAGAAAAGAAGACCATGGGTCCTGCTCCTATGTAGCATCCCTTATAAAACACATCAATATTTTATTTGCTACGGAGATTAGGGGGAAGAAAAAAAA
This sequence comes from Aselliscus stoliczkanus, assembly GCA_033961575.1. Lineage (NCBI taxonomy): Eukaryota > Metazoa > Chordata > Mammalia > Chiroptera > Hipposideridae > Aselliscus > Aselliscus stoliczkanus. The sequence continues at coordinate 8,405,509 of CM066738.1, read as the reverse complement.
AACAATTACAGACACTGACTGCAAGCAGCATCCCCATTTCAGAGATCTTGTGTTGTAATAAAATAGACTTCTGAAAAAAGAATACCGCAGGAGCCAGTTTTGAGAGAACACCCCACTTGCACTTAATGGAAGATTCATTATGAATGGATGCCCCCGAGATGCTGTTCAACACCTAACCCCCATCCCTGGCGACACGCTAAAGAAACTCACCTTCAAGTTGCCTTTGGTGGTGAACGCTCGCCCACATATGTTGCAGACAAAAGGCTTCTCCCCGGTGTGGGTCCGCTCGTGAATCTGAAGGGCGCTCGCCGAGGAGAAGTTCTTTCCACACCGCGTGCAGCCATGTTGCTTGGCCTGTCGGCGTGGCTGGGCTGCTAACAAAGGTGTCATGCCTGGGGACATGGTCGCGGGTCCAAAAGCACCAGGAACTTCAACTTTGACATAAGTTGGCTGGGCACGGACAAACGTGGATGGGAGGCTGCCCCGACCTGGGATGCAGAGAAAAAAAAAAAATCCTGAACCTTTATCATCCCACACTCATTCACTCTTCAAACCAAAAAAAAAAAAAAGAAAACAGCTTTGACAACAAGTGCCCACTATATCTGAGAGCCTGGAAAAGGCTTAGAAGGATATTGATACCTCGGGAGCAGCTTTCCTTTAACTTGTTTACCTGCGCAGAGAATAATGACTCGTACACTTAGGGAAATTTACCACTTTGGTGTAAAGGTATGGGCAACACATCAATACATGCATCCAAGTTCAAGTTCCTACATAAAGAGTTACCTTTTAAAGCATGCTCAGACACCAACCTTCTCAGATGCTACAATGTGGCTGTTCCCCAATTTTACCATTAACGACATCAACAAGCACCCCACAGTTTACCATTTGCGTTTCAAAGGGTTAGATTCTTTTTAACCCCTCAAGAGTTATTAATTTGTTTACCTTACATCAGGGAATGGGACCTCCGAGTCAAGACATTGTGGTTTATCTCAATGGCTAAACACCAATGCCTACTTCCTCAAAATTCTATTCTTAAGATTACCCATAGGTCCCCATGGGCTCAAACACAAAAAAAATAGCAATCAATAAAAAGATACGCTGTCCGTAGCCAGCGTGCATTACCGTCATAAATAAAGGCACGTCATTACAAGGATAGAGGAAATTATTATTCCCCTCTACCCAGAAGTACAGATAGGCCAAGCCCCTACAGAAGAACTGTTTCACATACATCATACTCTCCATTTGCCAAGTTCAACCCAGGTTCCTTTTGGATGACCTCGTGCCCAAAATGGACATAAGTTAAATCCAAAGCTCTATCACCTTCCATCTCAGTGCGGCTGTTCTCCGAGCCGTCTGCTTTGCCGCCACCATCAGGAGACTTGGACTTGATACTTTCCGGTTGGCTATTGGCCGGGGAGAGTGCCTGGAAGGACGCCGTCTCCAGGACGTCTGGACTTCGGCTCTGATACTCCTGGTCTCCCATCACTGAGGACGAGGAGTCGTTGGTCAAGCCATCACTCTCCACCGAACCATTTTCTCTGCTGGTCTGCCTCTGCAGGACAAGAGGAGCAGGGCCCACCTTCCCTGGGGCGTCTAGGGGAGCCATCATGGCGAACCCTAGAGTGGGTGATGCTGAGTGGATGCTGGCAAGAGGCATGGGGACCTTCGAGGCGCTGCTGGAGGCATCCTGGGAGATGACCTCATCCACGTCGATGCTTTCGACGACATCGTCGTGACAGATGGCACTTGTGCTGCCATTCTCACTAACCATCACTGGCTCGGGACCTGTAAAGTCACACGGGTTATCCGGCAGGGGGGTGTTAGGGATCTGACCACCCATGTGCATCCGAATATGCTGCTGCAACATGACGGCGTTGGTGAACTTCTTCTGGCAGATGGGGCACGAATGCTGCGTCTTTATGGATGTGTTGGTTCGGTGAACCCCGAAATGTGTCTTCAGGTTGCCTTTGGTAGAGAAGGCTCGGTCACAGATCTTACACCGGAATGGCCTCTCCCCCGTGTGGGTGCGGTAATGCATTTTGAGGGAGCTCTGGCAGCTTAAGACACGGTGGCAAATGAGACATTCGTTGGGGTCGGTGGTGGCCTTGTCAATGTTCTCCACCAGCTGCTGCAACTTCAGGGTCTCTGATCCTAGCTCGGGTGTCCCTCTCCCTTGGAAGCCACCAACCCTTGGGGAATTATGGTTTGGCCCCACCCCAGAGAGTATGGATCCGTCCTCACTGTCTGGAGAAGGCCCAGGCTGCAGGTCGGCGGGCAGTGGGCCACCCATGAGGTCCTTGGGGTTAGTCCCTGAAGAGAGATTCTGAGGTAGCCCTACATTGGGGGTCCCTGTTACCAGGACAGGTTTGCTGTCTAAAGAGAGACTCGATTCATCTATGGGAAGAGGTACAGAGAGTGCATAGGGAACGCCATTGCCTGCTGCCAGTTTGTCGTGGAACTCGGCAAACAGCTGGGGGTTTGCCTTCACCTGGGGATGTCGATGAAAGTGCACCTTGAGGTTGCCCTTGGTGGTGAACCGGTGGCCACAGACACAGCACACGAAGGGTCTCTCTCCAGTATGGGAGCGGAGGTGGATCTGCAAGGAGCTATCAGTCCCAAAAACCTTGCTACAGTACTTACACTTGTGCCTGTAGAGGGCGGCCTCGTCTTTGGGTTTCACATCCACCGGGGAGACGTTGGGTGGCTTCCCTTTCCCTTTCTTAGACGGGTCTATCGCCACCGTGGAGAAAGGGCTCTGGAAAAGCACCGAGCCTGAGGGCTGAGGTAGCAAAGCGCCCGGGAGGCGGTTGGGAAGCACCCTTGACCCATCCGGCCTTAGGGCGAAGGACACCAGCCCCGGGGACACAGAGCTGGTGGTGGAAGGGATGTTTGCATGAGGTAGCTTGGCTTGTTTCAAGGCGTCCAGAGACAGACCCTGGCTCCCAGCAGCTTTCTGGCTGAGCAAAGCCACGGCTGCAGAAACCTGCTGGGACATGTGGCTGCCTAAGGTCTTCAGGGTGTCGGCTCCCGCCACGCCGGAGTGGAGGGCGTGGGTGGCCCACATGTTCACCTGAATGCGGATCTGCTCGGTCAGCTGGATCTGCTGTAGCTGCTGCTGCTGCAGACACAGGATCTGCTCCAGGACCCAAGGGATGCTGTTGGCGCCGGGCAAGCCGGCGGGCAGCGCGTCCGCGCTGCGCTGATTCACCGCCACCTTGGTGCCCCGCAGTGCCTGGAGAGTGACGTTAGTGTTAGCCACTTTGCCTTTGGGTAAATAGCTTAAGTCCTGGGCGGTGGAGGGCAGGGCCGCCTCCGTCTTCAAGTACAGAACAGACTCGGCCCCTGGCTTCTCCTTCCCGTCCCCTGAGCTGCCGCCATCCTCCCTGTGACTGTCCTTGCTGCTGGGGCTGTGAGGCTGGTGGCTCAGCACAGCCCCAGAGAAGTCATCTGAAGGCACTGGCCCCTCACTGTCATTCATGATGAGGACAGGTGGATTTTTAGTGCAATTTTTCTTGTGTTCTAAGAACTCAGAGAAGCTGAAGAACTCTGCACAGCATTTCTCGCAGACGTGAGTCTCCTCCCGACGAGGCCTCTTTACCGTCGCTCGGTCTCCATTCATGTCATCACCAGTCCCTGGGTGGTTCATGGGAGCACCTGTGACGAGACAGCAAAGGCTAAGAACTCTGCCCAAGAGAGGATAAGGGGCCATGTCTCAGGAAGTGCCACAACAGGCAGAATGAAGCTTGTGTAGGGAAACTAGGCAACCGGAGGCTCTGAATGGATTAACCACTGGTTTAGTGTGGGTCAACTAATACCCCTCCCCCCAAAATATGGCTAAGTACTAACCCCAGGACCTGTGCATGAGACCTTATAGGGACTATATCCCCCCGCAAAAACATGGCTAAGTACTAACCCCAGGACCCGTGCATGAGATCTTATATGGACTATATCCCCCCCATATGGACTATATCCCCCCGAAAAAATATGGCTAAGTACTAACCCCAGGACCCGTGCATGAGACCTTATAGGGACTATATCCCCCCAAAAAAATATGGCTAAGTACTAACCCCAGGACCCGTGCATGAGACCTTATAGGGACTATATCCCCCCGAAAAAACATGGCTAAGTACTAACCCCAGGACCCGTGCATGTGACCTTATATGGAACAGGACCTTTGCAAATGTAACTAGGGTAGGACCCAAACCCAGTGTTCTGTGTCCTTAAAGCGAAAGGGAGATTTGAGACAGAGAGGGAGACCATGTGAAGGAGTTATGTGGCTAGAAACCAAGGATTGCCAGCTTATGGAAGGTAGGAACCAACAAGGCAGGAGGAAGGCAGTGGACAGATTCTCCCTCAGAACCTCCGGAAGGAACCATCCCTGTTGACACCTTGACTTTGTACCACTACCGTCCAAAAATGGTGAGGATAAACTTCTATTGTTTTTAAGCCAGCCGAGGGGGAAATTCTATAAAAATGTTTATAGGAGTAAAAAGGCAACTTTTGGTTCACCCACAGTGCAAAACTATGGGAGAATTTCCGTATGCCCTGACATGGAGATAGAAGACATGTGAAACAGGCTGCAGGAGAGTATGTAAAATGTGACCGTTTCTGTTTAAAACAGAACCTGTTCAAAAATATACAAATGCATGGGGGAAAGGCCAGGAAGCATCCACGTCACTCTTAAATTACATTTTAAAGCAAACTAATATATCTTACCCTACTTCTTCTTGGGTGATTCCACTTTCTAAAAAATGGGTTTTTGACTGAAAAGCCCACCAGGAGTTTGGGGAGGGGCTGACCTTGAAACAAAATGTATTTCTCTTGACGAGATCAATAGATTTGAGATTTTCAAAAAGTGGTTCTTTCAGATTTACATAGTTTGGCCTTAGTAAATTGACTTCATCTTTACCAGTTCCAGAGTGGGTAATAAACATTGGAATTTTCCCAAGGTCTGGCCTACCAGCGTCAAGAAAATCAGTTAGAGAGCCAGCCGAGCGGCTCAGTTGGTTGGTTAAGAGCTTGTTCAAGAGTGTGAGCTCTGAGCAACAGGGTCGCCAGTTTGATTCCCAGCTCGAGCTGAGCTGCCAACAGGTGGCAGGATGGCTCAGTTAAAAAAAAGAAAACCAGTTAGAGCCAATCCAGTGCTCGCCTGTCAGTAACAGGTTTCACGTGGTGGGCTTAAGCCTCAGGATTTCTGTTCAACATGCATAATCATGACCACCTCATAAGGTAGATGCCTGGGCTCAGTGTTTGAGTGCCTACCATGTGCCTGCCACCATCTTAGGATATTGGAAATGTGTAGAATCGATAGGTACTCAGTGAACATCAATTTCCCCACCACTTCTATTTCTAAACGTGGTATCACTGGGCAACTAGGGCTAACTGACAATAAGACAACAGTCCTTGAATGATTAACTCATTTAACAATATTTCTCACTTCCTACTGCGTGCAAGGCTGGGGCTAGGAATGCCACGGTGAATCGGTAAGCCTATGTATAGCCTCCTGTATTATGACTAGGCATCTCTAAGTGCCCTACACATACTAATTAAAACCCAAGCATGGAGCGCCCAGAACCTCCATTTGAACTCTTACTTTGTTCTTACACTTCCTATCATATGTTTCTTCTGTTGAAACTACAACTATCTTTCCTCTCACTGAAACGGGCGGGGTGGGGAATGGGGGGGGGGAGAAAAGGCTGGTGAGTCAGGTGGGCGGAGGGGGTGGCAGAGGAGACCAGAACACACACGGTCACCTTTCTGCAAAGCCTAGAAGTCACTTCAAAAGTTAGGACATGCTACAGCCCTGTACTTCCAGGTGGAGCTCACCAAGGAGGTACATCCTTACTGCCCCCAATACTGCTCAGCAACAGTCCCTATTTTCAAGAATCAAGTTAAAAATATTCGTCAGTTCTCAGAATTCGTCAATTCTCAGAACTCTGATAGATAGCATCTATGGGTACACTTTCCCAAGACTTGAAATGTTGCGCTGGTGGGGGTGTTAAAGTGGCATAAACTCTTTCTGGAAAAGCAATTCTGACAATTATGTGTCAAGAACTTTAAAAAGTGTAACTTTTTAAAAAGTTGGTCTTGGGAGAGAAACACACATATTAGTAGGTTCTTGTAAACAGATACAGCTTCTCCAAAAGACAAACTGGCAACATCATATTTTGGTGCGGCTCTCCTTTGACCTAACAATTCCCTTGTTAGAAATTTACTTTCTGTAATATAAGCACACATTATTCATATTAACAGCAAAAAACAAAAATGGATACACTTTATCAGTAAAGTTCTAGTGAAGTAAATTAGGGTATAGAAAAAAGATGATTACTTTGTAGCCTAGAAAAATAAAATTGGGGTTTAGAGCGTGGCTCTGATAACACCAAGGTTGCCGGTTCGATCCCTACATGGGCCACTGTGAGCTGTGTCCTCCCTAAAGAGTCAGTCAGCTATGCCATTGTAGCATGAAAGCAATGTGTAACCAATGACCATGGCTGTTCCCCAATAAAATTTTAAAAAACAAAGTAGATCTACAATATGTGGTGTTCCATAAGCCAATTACCCAAGGTTTGTTTCAAGAGGAGGAAAAAAAGGGGAAAGAGCAGGATGTATATATAACGTGCTCCCATTTGTGTTGCAGATAACTGTAACTCCGTACACGGGAAACTTGAAACAGAAACTGGCTAGTCTCTAGCTATTGGAGCATGGGCTTGGGGGTTGGGGTAGAGGAGAAACTTTAAACTGTATACACTTTCGTACTATGGCTTCTTTTTATTTAGCCTGTTTACACTCTCTGTCTCAGCCATTCTACAATAATTCTGGAAATCTCCAGTAAAGCCCACACAAAAATGCCCATTCCGCTTTGTAAGGGCCAAGAGCAAAACCACCAACCTCCTCCAAACAACAAAACACACACTTCAGATAAGTTAAGGGTACCTTAACTTATCTTTGCAGCCACATAATCAAGTAAGTCTGTTCCCAATTTACAGATGTGGAAACCGAGGCTCAGAAACAAGTAGCTCAAGGCGACGTACTGATAACCAGAATAGAACAGCAGAGATTGTATTTTGAAACACTATTTAAGAAGATCACTAATATTAGTGCCCTAATTTATCATTGTTTCTTCCAGAGTAGTTTCTCGAAACGTTTTTTCATTTCATCCCTCCTATGGAGGCTTTTAAAGCATTTTTTTCCCCTGATCACTCCCCTCCACCACCACAAAATTTTAATGCCACAAATATACTGTGTATCTGCTCTTGCACTGGGGGGTGGGTCCTTTGGGAGGCCACAAACCACTGTAATATGAACGTTTTTGTCTTCCCCCAAAATACAATTTCCACCCCCTGGGGGACAATATTCCCTCACTGAAAATGTAGGTTCTAAAGCAGGCATTTGTAAACGGGGATCCATGAAATTAGGAAAAAAATATTCTTCACTGTCACTAACTTGAACTAAAACTTAATATTTAATTATGAACGTAGGGAACATACCACAATGGTATTCACAGAACCTGTGAGCCTGTCATCAACAGAACACAGACAATTTTCATTTGATATTAATCTGTCTGTTGCATTACTGGAAATTCTAGGTTCCCTGGATCTCAAGGTATTCATAATGCACGTGTCACTGTATCACAAACTTTTCCATTTTTGATCATTGTATCTCAGTGCAATTTAGTTTCTTGGTATCTCCATGCATTTCATGCTATGCATCGGAGTACATTCTGTTGAGAAGGGGCCTATGGCACAAAAAAGGTTAAGCTCCCCCTGCTCTAGAAGGATCTAACAGTTCCCAGGAGTGATTTACAACCTGAATACCAGCTTGCCTTCACTGTATACACAGGCTTGCCTCTTCTGTAGCCTCAAAACCATCCCAGCCACATCCCACTTGAGTCTTAAAACAGCAGGAGCTCTGTTTGCTTGTGCAGTAAAAAGTCCTACATCCAGACCACCATTGGCAAATACTGAAACTGTATTTGCCCAAGAGAGGACTCTGTTATGAACAATTGCTGGGGATGCTTAAGTGAACCCTTCCCAAAAGGAAAAAGCAAAGTTCAGAGGGATTACACAGCAACTAGTTCTTCCATCCTCCCACCCCACCCCCACTCCCGAATTTTAGGAATGTTATCTGCCAGCATCTAGTTATCCAATAAGTTGGAAGAATGCAGTAAACCCAGCAGGGGTCTTAGATTCAATCACTGCCAAATGGATAGAAAATACTCTTTCCATTGTATAGGAAGAAAAGCTCATCTACCAGAGGCCAATCAAATTCTGGAGATGAGAAATGCTTTAAAAAAAAAAAAGTTTATCTTGAGAAAAGCATTAGGAAAGTTATCTCTCCCATCCCCAATTCTTACATTAAAAAAGAACTACAATGAGTAGATTATCTAAATGACACACAATGTCTTCTATGCTCTCCCCAACCCCAGGATAATTACCAAAAAACAAAAGGAAATTGAGACCTCAGTAAGTAAGTATTGAACCAGTTGAAAGAAAGCACCCTTTTACCAGTTTAATTTTACACCTGGATTCGGCAATCCGAGAAATACTTAAGTCACAAGCCTTTAACTTAATTCACTGATGGCAAATTAGAGCGATAATTAAGTTCCTACTTAATGAGGAGCTAAAAAATTATTGTTCCAGTCTAGGATCAAAATTATGGGACTTCTGGGGGGGGGGGGTTGTGTGAAAAGATCAAAGGCGGCTAGATAGCTCAGGTGGGTGAGCTCCATTATTTACATTCTCAAGATGTGTTCCATTTGCCTCAACTGGAGCTCATCTTTTAAGCAAATTTGTCAACTCCAAGCAGGCAGGAGCGTCTGTAGCGTCCCTAGAACAAAGCCTGACAGACACTAAATTAATTTTTTTTAAAAGATGGCGGTGACTAGAGATGTAGCTCTTGTCTGGATTTAGAGGCTTTTAAAAAATTGTTCAGGGGCCGGCCGAGTGGCTCAGTTGGTTAAGAGCTCGCTCAAGAGTGTGAGCTGAGCTCTGAGCAACAGCAGTTCGATGCCCAGCCTGATGGAGCTGCCACTGAGCTGCCAACAGGTAGCAGGATGGCTCAGCTAAGAAAAAAAAAAAAAATAGTTCAGATGCTTTTCGAAAATAACCAAACGTCGAATAGGTTAGTTAAGGGTGATGAAAAAGGGAACTTCTTGAATTCTTACCCCGGCCCGTGGGGAGACCGGCAGAGCACCAAATACAAACTCTGCCTGATTTCCAACTCGCTTCACAGGGAACCTCTTAATCTAAAGCCTCCAAAGGCACTTCTCAAAAATTAAAAGGCAGGAGAGATAATCACTCAACCAGCCAAATACTCACCATAGCCCCTCATCGGAGGAACTGACAAGATCCCACCTCACAGCCAACTCCTCCGCACACACACACAGCCCCTAGGATTCAGAAAGGCTACAATCCAACAGGACAAGGTACAGCTTACTCAAAAATGAGTAAAAATGAGGATTAAAGATAACGTACTTAAGGCCCCCTGCCTGGTGTCTGGCATACAGTAGCTACAGAGAAAATGGCAGAATTATCTTAATTGGCACCATCTTGAGACAATAAGTAAATAAAAAGAATGCCGTTTTGAACAATATATTTGAACATCACATCCCCGGGACACAGTGGGCCTTCTATACTTGAAATGAAACAGAACATTTTATCTCCACTGCATAGAGAAGAACCCCAAAGCTCAGAGACCTGAGCGGGTTGCAAGGTTACACCGCTGAGAGTTGCACAACCACACGGGAAGGCACAGCTCCCCCTAAAACATTCCCGAAAAATCTAACTTCATTTAAAATGAGGAAGTGCAAACTCAATCTCCTGCCTCCCGAGACGGGTCCCCGGCTTCCCAACGGTGAGGAAGCTAGCAGAGGCTTGAATGACCTACTATCCTCAGCTTGTGCAATCCCTTTTTAACAGAACAAAAGGGGCTGTGGGCAAATTCTAGTTCATCTATCTCTCTTTAGGAAACAGATCGAAACCCAGGAAAAAGTCAGCGTGCAACATTAACTGATGCTATCAACAAATTTCCCTCTCCCTCAATTAAAATGGGAGCTGCTCCCCGAAGTGCCCTGTGCTCAGAATCCTTACAGCCAATGTAGGTCATTCCAGTTAAGAAATGGGCTAGGCAGTTATTTGAAACTTGGGAATCTTAATCGTTGAAGGTTGTAATCCAGTTCAGCACAAAGGGCATTTGAAACTCTTTTCAGAAAATGCTAATTTTTCCCGGTACGAGTCGTCCCCCTGACCACCTGCAGATTTTTTGATCTGCTAATTGGTCACCAAACGTCATTTTCTTCCCTCAAAAACAGCCTTCTTTACAAGTGACTCTCAAATTGGCTTTGCGAAATAAGACCGGCCCGATTTTAATTTTAAAAGAATCGCCCATATTGACCTATCTGTATCTCTAGACACACAGACAAACAAGCCGCTCCAATGCGAAATGCAGTCATTAAAACGCACTGCTTGGGAAAATGACCTTCTGCCCCATGGTGGCAACTGGGGACGGCAAACATCGTCTATGATCGAGGAATTCTTTCCAAGAATTCCAAAGACTTGGCCCATTACACCGGGCACAGCCAGGGATCGCGAAAGCAGCACCGGGCCGGGGTCCCCGGGACGCCCATCCTGGGCCCTGCGCACCGCGCTCCATTCCCCTCCAGACGCGCCCCATCCTCAGGTGCGAGCCGGTTACCTGGGCCGGGACCCGCCTCTCAGCACAGGGCGCGGCTCCACGCTGGGCCTGCAGGGGGCGCCCACGCACAACGCCGCAGCGCGCTCCGACCCCAGCGATCCATAGCGACCCCCACCCCCAAAGAGGAGGGAACGCACTGCCAGGCCTGAGACCCTAAACAGCTAGGGTTAACTGATGGCAAACTCCAGCCAGCGTTCATCTAAGACCCCCCCCCTCCCCTGCCGGCTCCCGGTAACAAGCTCCCCCCTGAGGGTGCCAAATGCCACCAAAAGTCCCACTTCTGTGCGCCCACCCAAAAGGAAGGGGGAAGGGGAAGGGAGGTCAGAGCAGGACCAGGGGAGGGGTCAGAGCCAGGAGCTCGCCCCTCCCCTCGGGAGGAAGCGGGCAGGCGGAGGGTTAACCCTTTTGTTCCAGGTGGGCCAGGCGGCCGGGCCTCTCCGCGCTCCCTCCACCACACCCCCCAGGCACAAAGAGAGTCCACCCTCCGGAGACCTCGGGGGTGCGCTGCCCTGACCATCAGACGCCCCGAAAACGCACAAGCTTCCCCCTCGTCGGGCCGATCCCTTTAAAAATTGGCCCTCGAAAAATGTTATTTTTTTGGGGGGGGGGAGTAGGGATTTCTATTCACCTATTATAAATGTGGGAAATGTTTGAATGCTGTCCCTGAAAGAAAAAAAAACAGCAGCCAAAAAGCACCGACCGTCTTCCCATCCGAGTTCAGTCTTGGCCGCGCGCACCCGGGTCCGCCGAGGAGTAAATTAGAAAGCAGGCGGGGAGGGGAGGGAAGCGACCCACAGGCCCCAGAGGGTAACAGGGCCCCCTCCCCCCAGGCGCACGCTAAAAACTTATCAGGCGACAATTTGGCGGGCCGGGGCCGAGGCGAGATAGTGGGAAACGGATTCGCTCCGGGAACCCCCGCGGTTAAGTGACCAGGAGGAGGGGGCTCGGGCGGGCCGGGGGGCCTGGGGTCCCCAACTCCTCCAGCCCCGGGGGGACGCGTGGGCAGGGCCAGCCCCGGGAGATCGCCCAGCTCAGCCCCGACCTCTCCCCTCCGGCCCCTGGGGCGCGCTTGTGGGAAGCCGGGCGCCCCAGAAAAGCCACGCAATGCGCCAGGCCGGTGCGCCCCGGCGGGGATGCTGCGCGCCGGCCACCCGGACCCCGGGGGGCCCGCACCCCTCGCGGTTATTTTAGGAAGTCGGAAATCAAAGATGGCTGGAGGTCAGGCCCCGAAAGGTTAGGGCGAAGGGCGGCAGGCGGCGCAGCCCCGGGAGAAAAAGTGAGAAACGAAAAAGAAATTAAAAAAAAAAAAGGAAGAAGAAAAAATATGGGGCCCTTCTCCCCCACCTCTTCGCAGCCTCTAATGCTCTGCGCAGCGCGGGTGGCCCGCACCCCAGCTCCTGGGGGTGGGGAGAGGTCGCGCCCCCTCCCCCCGCTTAGCCAAGGAGGGGCACGAGCAACAGATCGCCCTCCCCCGGGGGTGGGGGGTCCTCCAAGGGCGCCCCGCTCCTCCAGCCTCCTAGGAAAGCCCCCACGGGGTGAAGGGGAAAAGGTGGGGGACCCCCGGAGTCTTTCTTTTAAAAGCGGCGCCAGGGAGGGAGGAGGGGAACATAAGTTACAAGTGGGGGGGAGGTTACTAGTGAGGGGAGTGGAACCAATTAAGAGAAGGGCAGAGGACAAGGAGAAGGGAGCCCTTCAGGAAAGGGACAGGAGAGGGTGGGGGGGGTCAGCTTTACACTAAGAAGAGAGCGACCTGGGGGGTGAAACTTACACAAGTCAGGGGAGGCGATAAAAATGTAAAATTAACAAGGGTGTGTGTGTGGGGGGGGGGGATAAAGCTGCCTCTCTTCTCTGGACCCGAGCCCCAGATCTCGGCTCCAGCATCTGCGCTGCGAGCCGCTAGCTCCCGAAGCCCGCGCCCTCGAGGGTCCCGCGAACATGCGGGAAACTGCGCGCCCCGGCTGTGCGCCCCCGGCCCCACTCACCCGGCTCCCCGGCCGCCGGCGCCGCTGGGGCCGCATCTGCAAACTCTGGGGCCGGCTGCTGCGGCGGCTGCTCGCCCTGGTCCTCCTCGGAGTTGATGTGTTGGGGTTTCGCCTGCTTGCGCCTCGACATGGTGCGAGCATCGGGGCGCCGGGAGAGCTGCGGTAATTTGCCCACTCCGCCACAAATTCCTGGAGTTGGGAAATTTACCCCCCTTCGGCCAGAACGCGCATGTCCCAGTAATTATTATTATCAATAATGCATTGCGATTTATCATGAGCCCTGACAGCTGATTGGCCTGGGTCCAAGACCTCAGAGATCATTTAAATAAGCCCTCATTGATCAGGGAGGGGCGAGGCATTCTGGGCTTTGTAGTCCGGCCCTACAGGCGACAAAGGCGTGTTCGTCGGGGGAGCGCAACTAATTAGCATCCGGGCTCAGATTGGCTGACTCTGGACGAAATCGGGGGGGACCCATCCGTCGCTGCAGCTATCTGAATCCTTGGAGAGAAAAAGAAAAAAAAAAAAAGAATTGTGTACTGATTAAAAAGTAGGGACTTACGTAAAAGTTTTGGAACGAGCGTAGTTGGTAGTGTGCTCCAAAAATTACTTTTGTAAGGTTGATATCCGCGCAAGCCGGGGAGGAAGGTCAGCTCAGTGGCATAGTTTGGCTCAATATTTACATCTACCAAAAAACAAACAGAAAACTGAGTCCCCTTCCAGCTTCCTTTTGATTGAAGTGTTTATATTGACATTCATGATGACTGAAGAATAGTGGAAATGGTTGATTTATTCAGCCTTCCAGCTCCATCTCAACTCTAAAAGTGGCCTTCGAATTTCCAAAATTTCAGATTATCCCCCTACCATGATTTATTTGCTTTAAATGCTAAATAGCCTCCAGGATTCATATTCACAAAGATTGGGGTGGGGTTTTTGTTGTTGTTACAATGCAACCTTGATTTTTTTGGTTTTTGCGTTTTTGGGGTTTTTACTTTAAAATTAGAGGATACTAAATGTAGAAAGAGCAGATTAAAAGCGAGTACAGTCAGATAGTATCAAAACAGCAAGCAATTGCATTTTCCCCCCCACCGGAGCCATAAGTGTCTGATAACATCATACTTTGTAACTAAGAATGTTGTCCATCTCCTATGGAAACACAGTGGGCAGCGTCAGAATAACTGGCTGTTACTAAACTAATCATTATTGTAATTTTTTTTTCAATACAGACTTTATTATGGACAAAAGTGTTTAGTTCAAAGAAATTGTATTATCCCACTATGAGGATATTTAGAATTTTCTAAAATTGTGTTTGAGCATAATATTATATGCATATACAGCTATACAGTAAATCTCTGTATTGAATTCCACTAACTGCCTCGCACAATGTAAATGCTCAATAAATGGTGAATAAATGTGAAATCTTCAGTCTTGTAAGTCTTTGATGGGTGTTTCCGTGATGCCTCTGGGCATTCATCTTTGACATTTACTTTATTGTAAGGGACTGAAACTATAAACCCTTCCTCCACATTTGTGCGTTGCATTTTCTTGATTAGTTATTCATCAGGTTCCCAGCTTGTAAGAGTTTCTTGTAAGCTCACCAGGAATGCAAGCAAAATAGAATGCTGGGCTCCTAAGTATGTTCACCTGGGTGTTTGGACAACCCAAGGCAGAAAATAAATAAGCTTGATGATCTTTTTGATATTCATGGCCATCAATAAAAACTTACGTGAAGAAAGGAAGGTTAACCTGTAATTTTTTGAGTCTCTGCTTGAAAATGTTTTGCGTTGTTTTATATAAGTCCCCTAAAGCAAAACAGGTAGAAATTACAGTCAACAGCCAAAGCTGGAAAGGCAAGAATTTGGTTTAATAATATATGGAAGCCTTTAGAATTCTCATTCTGGGTAAAAAGGCCAATTAACACCTGCCTTGCTGACTAATCTGCTTATATTCACAACACCTTTTCTGTGTAAGATACTGTGGCAGGAGATGTAATTTACCGATCTACATGAATGTACAGTAGGTTTACAGCTCAAGAAATAACAGTGATTTAAGGAAAACTTCATTTAAGATATAGTTGTGTATATTTATTTATTATACAATAGTTGGTGGTAGCTAAAACACGTGCGCCATTTCTACTTAGAACAAGGTAATGCAGTTATGTCACTGGAATCTTCAAGTGGCGATAATAATAATTGATGGAGCCCCTCGTATGTGCCACAGACTCCCTAAATGTACACTTTCTCATTTGATCTTCCCAGGGAGATGGGTATTGTTTTGTCTGTTTTGAAAATGAGGAAACTGAGGCTCAAAGACGTAACTTAAGCAGGAAGTGTCTGAGCTGGTGGTCAATCCCTGAGCCTGACTCCAAAATTCTTCTTGTCACACCCCACTTCCTGTCATCCAGCTGTAGCTGAACATACACAAGATCACTAAACAAGGAAAAATTGCGGTAACAGAAAACATGTGAAATTAAGCCTGTCTTAGAAAATCCAGGGTCAGTAGAGATCAGCTCTACAAATAAAGTCCAAGCAAGGGTCTCCTCAAGTGGAACCCTTCCGTGAATATCATATCAAGAAAAGAAAGATGCAGTACACATTTTGAATCGACTTCCAACTTAGGAGCTACAGACAGGAGCTCGTAAGTGGGGGGTGAAGATGGACCCCAGAGCAAAGCCGAGGGTCAATGGGTAGTGGAGGGGTGGAAGGCAAGTCCCTAATCAATATTCCTTAAACAACCAAAAGATCTGGGTGGGACCAGAGTTAGGGAAAAAAACAAAAATGATCAGAGTAAAGGATTATATTAAACTTTTTAATGACTTTTGTTAGGTGACTGGTTTATATAATCCAATCATTCTCCCTGTTTGCCGCAGGGAGAAGTTCACTTCTCGTTTTATCTTTCAGCAAGCAGTTCTCTGAACACCAAGGCATTACTGTTTATAAGGCTATTTGGGATACATAATCCCATTTCGTCCTCATTAAAATCCCGTTTTATTCCCATTTCACAGGTGGGAAAACAAGCTCAGATCTCCTGTCAGCACCTTGTAAGTACTCACAAATGGGTGCTGAGTGTGTGGATTCAGTAACTTTCCAGTTACAGGGTGATGGTTTCTGTGGGACTCGGATCTTCTCTTTCCACAAAGTCCCACCTCTGCTCTATTCTACAGGGAATGTTCTTCCTGAAACGGGCATTGCCTCATCCAAATGAGGTCTTGCCTATCGGTATCAATCTTCAAGAAGCCAGTTCTTCCCTTTTTTTATAGCACAGTTCAAATTTAATAATTACAGATTTAATTGTATATCCATTTATTGCTTGTTTTCACACTTCGGGCTCAATGAGAGCAGACCCCTTCACCATTCTGTCCCTAGCATTTCGTCACAGTAATTGAACTCAGAAGTCACAGTAAATAACTATGACTCAATCAGTCAGTGGTGAATGACTTGGGGGCCTGGATGTAGGCAGTCACCATTCTTGGGAATGTAAAATGGTGCAGCCATTATGGAAAGCAATAATGGCCGTTCCCCAAAAAATTACACATGGAATTACTGTATGATCCAGCATTTCCACTTCTGAATATATGTATATACACAAAGAATTGAAATCAAGGACGTGAAGAGATATATGTACACTTATGTTCACAGCAGCATTATTCACAATAGCCAAAAGGTGAAAGGAACCCAAGAGTCCATCAACAGATGAGTAAACGAAATGTGGTCTACTGATACAATGAAATATTATTCAGCCTTAAGAAGGAAGGAGGGCCGGCCGAGTGGCGCATTGGTTAAGCGCTGGTTTTGGGATGCCAGCGGCCCCGGTTCGGTTCCCACATGAGGGCCAGTGACACTGCCCTCTACAGCTAACAACAGCTCCACCTGGAGCTGGGCTGTGCGAGCCCCGGTGATGGTGTGGGCTGCAGCCCCTGCTGCAGTGGGCTGCCATAGGCTACAGTGAGTGGCCCGCAGCCAGCGTGAGCGGCTGGCAGCCAAGCATGAGCTGCCAATAGCCGCGGTGAGCGACATCCAGAGGCCGGAGACCGATCTGCCTCATCCGGGAAGAGCGCAATGACGATACCAACAGTGAGGCAACATCCTCCGCAACTAAACTGAAGAACAAGAAGACGGCAACTTGTCTGTTCCCCTTCCCCGATTCCCCAACGCTGTTCCCCTCCCCCAATTCCCCAATAAAATCTTTAAAAAAAAAAGAAGGAAGGAAATTCTGACATATGCCATAATATGGCTAAACTTTGGGGACGTTATGCTAATTGAAATAAGCCAGTCACAAAATGACAAATACTGTATGATTCCACTTATATGAGGTACCTAGAATAATCAAATTCATAGAGATAGAAAGTGGAATGGTGGTTGCCAGAGCCTGGATTGGGGTTGGGGAGGCAGGAAGGAGTGGGGAGTTATTATTTAATGGGAATGGACTTTCAGTTACACAAGATGAAAAGAGTTCTGGAGATTGCACAACAATGCGAATGAACTTAATACCACGCAACAGTACACTTAAAAATTGATGAAGGGGCGGCCGCATGGCTCAATTGGCTAAAGCGCAGTGCTGACAACACCAAGGTTGCTGGTTCGATTCCCACATGTGCCAAAGAGCTGCACCCTCCATAACTAGATTGAAACAATTACTTGACTTAGAGCTTATGGGTCCTGGAAAAACACATTGTTCCCCAATTTAAAAAAAAAAAAAAATGATGAAGATGGTAAAATTTTATGTTATATGTGTTTTACCACAATTGGGGAAAAAAAACCAAGGTCATTATAAACTGATGGTTGCCCAACTGTATAAATTCATTTAAAATCATTCAGTGGGTGACTTTTATGATATGTAAAGCCTACCTAAATGAATCTGTTTTTAAGAAGACAATTAGATACATGGCTACCCCTATAATTGAAGGGGCCATAATTATGTGAGGAGTGTTTCCTATGTGGGATTCCCAGCATCTCTTGAAAAGACTAAAGTGGCCAGGCTGGTACCCATAAGTCATGATCTGCCACTGCAAAAGGATTGCCCCTTTGGGTCTCTAATTATTCATGCCAGGAAATAGCCAAGTGGCCCAAGATGATAACCACTGCTGCTTTAATTTGGGAAACGTAAGATTTGGATTCGGGAAATATAAAAAGCAGCCTTTTTCTCAACATGGACCAACCCCTTGAAGGCCGTGGACTTTCATCGATTTGATCTTGTCCTGCCTTAAATAGAAGGCTTTATGTCTGGAAGGAACTCTTCAAATTCTAGAGATTTAGAAGTTGGGCTAAAATTGCTTCAGAAATCATGCTTGTAATTCACTGAGAAGGCTTTATTATGGGGCCAAATGTCTCTTTTCTGAGAGTCCTGGCCCAGAGCCCTTCTGTGGGGATGATTGATCGCGGCAAAATCTGGCTAATTGCAATAATCACCACTTAACCGCACCCCCCACACACACTTTGATATCTCGGCTTGTCGTCATTTTATCAATCCCAAATTGGTATTGAAGAATTTCTAGTTCCGATTCATCTTCCCAGTTGCTACTGATACATTGAAGCCAATAACTATATACTAAAAAAATAATAATAATGAAACAGAAAAAGTACCATACTCCAGCAAGTTCATGAAAGCAGGAATAAACTGTCAGGAAACAAGAATGTCTCATTCAGGTTCTTCAGCTGAAGACTAGATGGACAAGGAATGAAAAAGTTGATGGGACGGGCTTTTATGTCCCTCAGTCACTTGACGGGCTCACTCCGGTCCATGCATATGGGTTTTTAGGTCAATCAGGGCTCTCACACACTGTAGAGAATGCTGGCTTTCTAAGTCCACAGTGCTGGTTCTCCATGGGGGGTGATTTTGCCCTTTCCCCCACCAGGGGACATTTGGTAAAGTCTGGAGCTGGTTTTTTTGGTTGTGACAACTCAAAAGTGCTAATGGTATCTAGCAGGTAGAGGCCAGGGAGCATGCGAACATCCTACAATACCCAGGACAGCCTACTGCCAAGATTTATCTGATCCCAAATTTCAATAGTGCAGGAGTTCAGAAACCAGGTCTATCGGTAATATGATTTCAAGACCACAATGGCATCTACCTATTTTTTTTTTTAAATAGTAAAGTACTGTTTAATAAAACATTAAGTATTAAATCACAATCAAATCCTCTTATCTTCTCCAAGGAAGCCTTGGTAACGTCCCCGCAACTAAATCTAAGCCCTTCATTCTGGCCCTTTCTTCAAAGATTCACGATCTCATCTTCACTCCTTGGGTTGATTTGAGTAATTTCTCTGCTTCCTCTGCCGATGAGAGAAAGATAACATTTTAGTGAATTTTCTTCTAATCTTTCTTCCGTGAATAGCATAACTTTTACCTGAGATCAATTTGAAAAGACATTTTGGAGTTGTTTATTTCACTGAACAAGATCCTCTAAGCTTTTCTCGCTGCATTAAAACGAACACATTGTAAATGTGTCTTGTAATTTTTCACTCTGTGTATGAACTTTTCATTTACTTAACCAATCCCTGTTAAACATTGGAGTTGTTTGTCTTTAGCATACATAATATTTCGGTGAACATCCGGTCTAAATTTTGGATTTCTTTCCTTAAGACCTCAGGCTCTGAGTCTTTCTGAAATGAATGTTGGTGCTTCCTGAATTCACAACCCTTTAAGAGCTTTTTTTCTTAATTCCTTTTTGTGGGCTCTTGTGCAAAACATAAACCTCAGTAATGTGAGTGGTCAAGCTAAATCGGTAAGCTCATAAAGATGCTTATCTGGATACTCACAGATTTCGTAACTGGACAGGAGCAATGTATAGATTTTCAAAAACAAGTCGAAGGTCCAATTGATTGAACAATTTTTCTGCTTTCATTTCATTCCCTTTTTGAGCAGTTCTGATTCACTCTTTACTGAAATATTTCTGTATTGGGCACTCACAACCTTTCCTAAAAGTTCTCTTCTTTCTTTTTAAATTTGTAAACATTTTTTTGGATATCTACCAGACACAAATCCTGCCTCCCCCTCTCAAAGAAAGTGCCTATTCTGAACTTTGTCTTTAAAAAATATCACTGAGGAGCCACTTCTGTAAATTTCGCCACAAGCGTTCTTTATTATAACAAACTGTTAAGAGCTAAAAGCCCAGCACACAGGAGAGTTTACTGTCATAAATATCTATCCATCTTTGTAATATAAATTATAACTGAAAATAAACTTGTCAGAGGACTCTACCCAACACACAAAAACGCGAGACAGTTAGAGTGAGGCAATTAAGAATGTTAATTGGACCGAGAGAAAAGCAAAAGACGGTCATTGTTAAGATAACTGGTCCATAAACACCTAAATGGATTTTGTGAAGGGGAAGAAAGGATCATCTTTTGACCATGAAAGGGAATATAAAATGTTGTTTTCTTTGTTTTAACGTGTGGAGAGATTTTAACTTCTTTTCTTAGCTCAGACTCCCAAATAAACAAATGACTTGGCCCTAGTCCGGTGGGAATTACAAAGAGACGGAGATGAGGCACCGAAATGGCGGGAAAGAGGGAAATCCAAGAGGGCAGACAAAAGCAGAAGACAGCAGAAACTAAAGACGGAAAAATAAGGGTGTGTGTGTGGGGGGGGATGATAAATGCAGGGGAGTAAATAAAGACACCCAAAGAGGAGGCCTTAAACTACTAGGAAACAGAATGAGAATTAAGCACAGGGAATAACAAAGTTTTCATTCATTTTTCACCCTCCAGGTGATCTAAGAGTTGATTTCTTAAATCCGGCAGACTGGACAAACACGTGAAGACAGGGCCCGGTGTGGGTCTTGCCCCTGCAATATCGGTCCAGGTTGTCTCAATCTCTCTATGCCTTGTTTTCTTCCCCAGTAAATGGGGAGACTAATCTCTATAGATGGCATTGCCGAGAAAATTAGAAATGATTTGCCTAAAGTTTCTGGCATATAATTGGTGTTCAGGAAACAGCTGTAGTTATCATAAAAATTCTTGCAGGCTATAGTAGAATATTTATCTAAGGTTTCTCGTAATATTAAGTAGACCCCCAACATACATGATAGCTTGCAGGTTCAGTTATTTTGTTTACCTGGACGTTCATTTGTTCGTTCCTTCATTCATTCAATGAGTCATTAATTGATCCAATATGTGCCAAGCCTTGAGCAAGGTGCTAAGAATTTCAGGATAAAAATCCCAAAAAGCGCTCACAATGCAAATAAAAGCTGTTGTTACCTCATCCTTCCTTCCTGCCATTTATGTTGAACGTCATATCATAGTGGCACCTTATCAGATAGATACCCAAATCGCTATTAGGACATATCAAAGATGGATGTAAAGAATAACTCAAAAGGGGTGACTAGTAGAATGTTGAAAAAAGTCTTAAGGTTTTTTTTGTTTTGTTTTGTTTTTTAATTTTATTGGGGAACAGTGTGTTTTTCCGAGAACCCATCAGCTCCAAATCCAGCCACTGTTTTCAATCTAGTTGTGGGGGGGCATAGCCCACCATCCCATGCAGGAGCACGCCGTGCTCTCACCAACTGAGCCATCCTGCCACCCACTGGCAGCTCAGCAGCAGCTCCGTTCAAGTCATTGTCTCCAATCTAGTTGTGGAGGGCGCAGCTCACTGGCCCATGTGGGAATCCAACCGGCAACCCTCTTGCTCAGAGCTTGCGCTCTAACCAACTGAGCCACCCGGCTGCCTAAGTAAGTCTTAACTGACCTGCATCAAAAATATCTAAGAGTTGAATTGTTTAGATAATGGTTCATCTTAATATGACAACAGTAGTAAGACAGCCTTCCCCTCTACCTCCTGCCATCTTTCAAAGAGCACTGCTATTTGTCTAGTGGGATGAAAAGATATTGGAGGGATCTGAGCTGAGGAATAACCTGATTTTCCTTGGGTTTTAGAAGGAGAACTCTGAATGCTATAATAGACTGTGGCTCAAGAAAGAAGGGTAGAGGGCCGGCCGAGTGGCGCGGTGGTTGAGCACTGGCTTGGGAAGCCAGCGGCCCCGGTTCAGTCCCACATATGAGGGCCAGTGACACTGCCCTCAAAAAAAAAAAAAAAAAAGAAAGAAAGAAGGGTAGATTTGGGAAGGGCAGGGAAGATGCCACAGCAATGGTCCAGAAGGGCGATGATGGAGGCATGGACCAAGGTGGAGGTGGTGGGGGTGGGACAGGTGTTCGGATTGGGAAATATATTGTGATCGTGTGGCTTACAGGCCTTGTTAACAGATTGGACGTGGGTGTGAGAAAGGGAGGTCAAGGATGACTCCGAGATTTCTGAGCTGAGCACCTGGAAGGATGCAAGGGCAGTGTGTAGAAATAGGGAAGGCTGTGGGAGAAGTCAATTTGCTGGTGAGGGTGCTTCGTTACTCATTTGGGATCTGTTATGTTTGAGACGTCAGTTTTGACCTTCGAGTGGAAAAGTCAAATCCGGAGTTGGATAGACCAGTCTGAAGTTCAGCAGTCTGGTAATATCAGCGTAAGATGGTATTTGAAGCCTCGAAACTGGCTGGGATCATCTAGACAATGAAGGGAGATAAGGAAGAAACAAGTACAAAGAGGAGGTCTGGGGAACTTGGAGTTTCAAGGAGGGAAGTTAACGAGGAACCTACACAGGTGACTGAGAAGGAGCAGTTAGTGAATCAGAAAGACCAAGACAGAGAGAGAAAGCCACCCAGGAAGCCAAGACAGGAAAGTGCGTCATAGGGAAGGAGGGATCCACTGTCTGAACTGGACGCTGCTGTTTCAAGGAAGATGAGCACTGGGCCCTGACTATTGGGTTGGACAACACAGAGATGGCTGGTCATCAAGAGAAACTCAGGGCAAAAGCTGATTGGAGAGGGTTGAAAATGAATGGAAGGAAGGCGGTGGCAAGTACGGTCAACTCTTTCGAAGATGCTTCATGGTTAACGAGGGGGCGGAGTAGAGTAGGGAGGGAAGGAGAGCTTCAGGGGGAATATGAGCTTAAGGGAGATATTACAGCAGGTATTGGATGCTAGCAAGGATCCAAGGGAAGAGGAGTAGTTGATCATGGCGGAGAGAAAAGGAACGATTACAGAGCAATGATCTTAAGAAGGTGGGAAGGGATGGGGTGCTGGCCTATGATATGGAAACATACAGTTCATCCAGAACTATAGGAAGGAGAGTGCATGTCAAGACAAGTAAGTAGGTTTAGCATGAGAGTGTGTGGAGCTCCTCCACTGACTACATCTTTTATGTCACCGCAATTAGAAATAAGAGTAAGGAAGAGAGGGTGTTGAGTGTCGGAGGAGAGAAAGCGGTGAAACAGTCTTCCCGGAGACAAGGAGAACGGGGCAGGGAGACGCCGTGGGGCAGGGGGCTGGGCCCACAGGGTTGGCCATGCATTTAAAGAGCAGCCAGTTTGAGTAGTTGTGTGTTTTTCCCCAGCTTTCTTCAGCTGTTCTGGTGCAGGTGCAGAATGGGCTAAGACTTGGACTTGCCCTGGAATGGAGTTTGGCCAAGCAAGTCAACAGAGACAGAAAAGAGCAAGGGCGTCCAGGGTGAACGTGAGGGCGCATAATGATGGAGCAGCGGACCCACGCCTGGTACGGGAAGCAGTGGGTGAAGAAGACTGACACAACGACAGAGTCAGTATAGGCGGAGGCTGTGGGAAGGTCAAGGAATTGGTGGAGTTGGGGTCCCACAGGGACTGAGCAGGAAAATACTGGGCAGTGGTCAGAGGGAGAGCTTGAAATTGAGGTGATGGAGGCAATGCCATCATTGGAATGAGGAGAGTCTGAGCATGCGAGGTGTGTGCTAAAATGTGTGTGTGGGGGGCCGGCCAAGGGGAGCGCTGGGTAAGCGCTGGCTTGGGATGCCAGCGGCCCCGGTTCGGGTCCCACATGAGGGCCAGTGACAATGCCCTCAAAAAAAAAAAAAACCCACAAAACAACACAACACAAAAATGTGTGTGGACAAGATGCCTAATGGAGAGGGGGTTGAGGCACGGAGCGGCCAGGGAATCCAAAGGATCATCTTCAGAGATACGGAAATCATCAAGAATCATGAGAGGTGAGCAAGAAACTGAGTGAGGGAACAAATTATCTGAACTGAGGGGCAGGATCTCGAGGGTATGGAGAGGAGAACCTGAATCCCAGGCCTTCTAAGAGCTGAATGGTTTCAGAGAGAAAGACAGGATGACTGACAGACCAAGAAGCACTGAGCTCACCTAGCCTGACTCCAGGCCAGTAGACTGGGGTGTCAGAAGGAAACAGCCCCCCCTCAACAGGGCTTGGGGAGACAGAGTCCCCAGGAGAGAATGAAGGGTTGGTCAGAGCAAAAAGATTCAGGGGACATTCATATAAAAGGATGAGGATAAAGAAGATTTGGCCATAAGAGACCACAGGGCACTGTGTTAACGTTGGGGCCTTGGGGGTGGCCATGGAGATTGGGTCAGCTAAGTAACTGGGTTTATGGAATTGGTTACTTAGGGCCAGGCACTGTTCTAACCACTTTGCATGGGAATAATTACTATTATCATCATACTCAATTTTCAGGTGAGGAGATTGAGGTGCAGGAAGGTAAGTGGCGTGCCCAAGGTCTCATAGGCTCAAGACCAACATTCAGAAGTGGGCAACTTCCTCAGGACCATACCAGGTGTCAGCAAACCACAGCCCTGACAGCCAAATCCAGCCTGCCATTTCTTTTTGCATGAGAATGGGCTTTACAAATGAACATTCTCCCTCCAATAGGATTCCATGTTTCTCATTAGTCAACCTGTATTGGAAAACAATTGCAATGAAGTATTACTATTATTATAGTTTGTACTTCTTCAACTGAAATTTTGTTTTATCTCTTGAGTAAGGATCTGTATAATAAATATCCTCAGTTTTGCCTCTTAGGCCTCAAACTCTAAAATATTCCTATCTGGTCCTTTACAGGAAAAGCTTGCTGACCTCTGGACTATATTCAAATACCTCTCAGTAGGGGAAAATGCTCAGTAAATGTCAGTTGTTATTATTGATGTCGTTATTATCATTGGCACCTTGTTCATAGGACATAAAATCAGCCCGGCTGACTCCAGCCCTGTGGTGTCCCCCAAAATATATTAAATTGAGAGGTCCACAATGGTGGAACAGGCAAACACCATATTGGCTGCCTCCCCTGATCACAGACCAATCAACCTGGAGAATCCGCTGAAGACCAGCTAAACAAGAGCCCCTATAACTAAGCATTTAAAGAGGAGGCCATGTTAAGATTGACAAACCAAAACACATATATACATACACACAGAGGGTGCCAAAAAAAATGTATACACATTTTAAGAAAGGAAAAAAATGTATTTAAATTGTAATACTCGATATATACCCATAAAAAGAGATAAATACAAATCATGTGTATACATTTTTTTTTGGCACCCTGGGTATATACATATATTAAATAAACTGAAAGAGTATCAAGAGGGGGAGAGTCAGAAACAGTGAGTTTTGTTTCAGAAATGTAATTGGAGGTGAGAGCTGATTAGGTCAGCATAAGCCCAGGGAACGCTAGCTGACTTCCAGCAAACCCATCACTGTCCTTTGTATCTGACCCATGACAGAAAATTCCGCAGCTATGCAGAAAGCCCTGTATACCTCTGGAATATTTGTATGAGGAACATAGAAGAATAGAGTGTGATTGGGGGTCGGGGGTTGGGGGTTGGGGGGTGGGGAGAGAAGATTCTGGAGGGCTGGTCCTCTGAGAAAAGTTTATCGAGAAAGACCAGTATTGATTGGGCTCCAACTAAATTTGAGACCATGTGCTGGGGCCTTTATGTAATTTTCCTCACAATTTTGAGAGCTAGATATTATTATTCCCATTTTACAGATGGAGAACCAAGGATGGGAAAAGCCAGGATCTGTCCCAGGACACACACCTCAGAAGCAGCAAATCCAGGGTTCGTAACAGCTTGTCTGACGGCCAGTCATCCATTTGCTTCTTCATGCAACCCATGCAACGGCCCAGGTTCTTGGCCCCATGATTCAGCAATGAAGGCCCTACCTCTTGGAGCTCCCAGCCCACTGGGGAAAATAGACAATAAATAAGTAAACAATACGCAAATAAAATAAGTATTGATTGTTATATGAGTCACGAAGTGAATAAACAGGATAAGAGAATTAGTGACTGGGGGTGGAGGCCATGAGTTGGGATGTTCATGGGTGACCACTCAGAGCTGAGACCTATAGAGCTGAGCGAAGAATGTTCTAGAAAACAAGGGCCCTGAGGTAGGATTGAGCTTGGAGAGTTTGAGGATTGGAAATCAGAAAGGTCAAGCCAGGAAGGGGGTGGCCCCTCCCAGCACACTTTGGGAGACCCTGGCTTAGCCTTGGAGAAAGTCAGACTCTGGACTTAGGCAGTTTGGGTTCAGAGGTAGGTTCCACCTCTTAGCAGCTGGGCAGTGGTCGGCACCTCCCCGCGCCTGTTTCTAACAGAGTGCCTGCTTCACAGGGCTGGTGTGAGGGCTACATTACACTATGCAGCAGGCTCGGGATGAGCAGCGCTCATACATTCAGTGATGGCCACTGGTGTGCTCACCGCTCAAACAGCCTGGGGTGAAAGAGCTCATCCTGTCAACAGAATGCTCCCCACCCCCACCCCTGGGGAATTATCTTCTTGTCCTCAAATAATCATATCAAGGTTCTGAGAAAGGCTGGAAGCTGGCCCAGGCTGTTCTCCTTTGCAATTGGTCTTTCTTTTATTATTGGTAATCATTTCTTCAATGCCATTTTTCTTTTTCCTCTTTTTTCTTTTTTGTTTTTGGACCCAAGGTCTCACTGGTTACAGGAGGATAATCCATGAGGAAGTGAATTGCTCAATGGTTGAGAAAACATAATATCTGCCTTTTTTTATTGTTACATAGTGGCTAAGACTTTGAACGTGTCACCTGTGTACTTGAGGCCCTGTGAACTCAAGGGCTCATGATCTTAGTTTTGTGATCCGTACGTAGGTTCCCTGGACTCCTGAGCCATTTGACACTGTGCCAAATTTGATGCATTTTCCTGGATTCTCAAAGGGATTTTGTGCCCACTCCCTGCCATCTTAAATCTAAACCCTACCTCAGGGTTTCTTAGTCTTGGCACTATTGACATTTAGGGGCAGGTAGTTCTTTGCTGCAGGGCCATCCTGTGCATTGTGAGATGTTTAGCAGCACCCCCCACCACCACCAGAGTATGACAACCAAAAACGTCTCCAGACATTGCCACATGTCCCTGGAGATGGGGGCAAAACTACTCCTGGGTGAGGACCTCTGCTCTAGGTGATCCATCGCCCATGGGGACACTAAGGCATGAAATATGTCAACGGCTGCCAGTCCTGAGTTCTTATGTGTCTGGGCCATATGACCTGGAGCTCTGCTCCCCGCCTCAGGTTTCAGCAAGACCCCTCGGAGCCACCGCCATCCTTTGCCAGTGGCCCCAAGACTAACAAGGCTTATTTTTGACCCAACTGAAAGAACTCCTCAAAAGAGCAGAGGAGATCTCGTGTACGCTGTCATTCAGGAAAACAAAAGCAAGAGTACCACAGGAATCATGATAGATATCATCACAACCATAAAATGTTCTCATAAATATTTATTGCACAAATGTAAAATACGTATCCTGTCAATCAATATTTTGGACTGAACTGCCGCGCACCACCCATTCCTAGGCGGGAGCATTTTACATGTACCGTATCCCTCACGAGTCTCCTTATGACACCACGAGATGGTCCTTGTTCAACAGCTCTTTCCTGAGTGCTGGGCATTGAGACCCACAATGCACCCCCATCGTCACTCTCTCCATTAACCCTGCTCTGTTGTTCTCACAGAAGACAATTTTCATACCGGCCATTGTACTATGTGCACATTTATTGGTCTTGTCCACTAGAACCGTAGAAGCTGGGATTTGGGGGCCGTTTCTTTCACCTCTGGATCCCAGCCTTTCGACAGGGCTTGCCTCGCCACAGGGAACTCGATGGCCTTTTCTGAGAAGGTGAGAAGGCTGCTGGACCTTAAAAGAAAAGCCTGGGTGGAGAAAGAGCTTAGGGAGACACTGGTGTATAGATGGTTTAGGGCCGGCAGGAGCAGAGACTTTTCTGGGGAGAAAGTATTCAGTAAGTAATGAGACAGGATGCCTCCCTGAGGGACCGGGCGTTGAATGCTGCTGGAGGGCAGTGGTGGGGAGTGCCCAGGGGGCTGGGGAGTGCCGGGGGGGGGGGTGTGTGTGGGGAGTGGTGGGGGGGGGAGTGCCCAGGGGGGAGTAATGGTTCATGGAGGGGTGCTCGATGGAAGGAAGGCCGGACTTGCCTACACTCCTTAGTGTTGTGATGCTGCAAGAGACTGAGATGAGGGCTGGAGAATATGCTTATTGGATTTAAAGATAAGGCCTGGGAGGCCAGGGACAGCTCTTGGTTGCATGTGCGGGGACTGTTTCCATGGAGAGTGGAGGCTGAAGTGAAGGGAAATGAGGAAATGGTGACATGAGCCTTTCGATAAGTGAAGCTATTAAGAGATGGGACAGTAGCTGGAGAGGAATGGGGAGCAGGGAGGGTATATATATGATTTATTTATTTATTTATTTATTTATTTATTTATTTTCCCCAAAGATGGGAAAGGCTTGAAATGCTGGAGAGAAGGATACAGTTCAGAAGGAAAGTTTGAGTATTTGAGAGGGAGAGAGTTCTGAGATGGCAGGAGGAGCTGGGAGATGGGGCTGGCCTTAGGTAGAAGGAAGACATCAACAGGGGGAAAGAAGCTACAGGTGATGGGCAAAGCCAGAGAACTTCCAGGGCATGAAATGCCTCCTGGAGGGTCCACTCTGCTCCGCCACCAGCCCCAAGGCCTTTCCTCAAGTCCTCCTGCCAGCCGCCTGCCTCTGCCCGCCTTTCCCTCCACCTAGAACGCTTGGCTGCAGAGACCCACGTGCCCCGGTCTCTGCTTCACCGGGTCTCACACTCATGTCCCTTTTTCAGAGATTTCCCCTGACCATCCCACGGGTCCTCCGGCATCAAGGTCCCCGTGATCATAAGCATCGTGTCCTTGTTCCCCCTGATTGCCCCTGCATGGCACAATCCAGCACTGTATTACGCATTTTGCATTTATTCCTTTGTCATCTGTCCCTCCACATTAGGGTTTAAGCTCCATGCTCAACTTGTCTAGTTTAGGCCTGGCTGTATTCCCACCTCCTTGTATAGTGCCGGGCAAATAGTAGATGCCTGAGAATTGTTTGTGAATGAATGAATGGATCTTGGGATAAGCAGGTTCATCTATTTGGTTGGGCAAGTTGGGATTGTTCCATTTGATGGAGTCCCCTTCCTGTGTGATGCGGTGAATGAGATGGAATGTGGGGATGGGGTGGGGAAGCACTAGTCAGATATGTGAGGATGCGTGAGATGTGGTAGAGAGGAAGTGGCCAGGGGGCTTCATTTGGGGCTGTGCATCTGGGGCAAGGAAGTTTGTGAGGGTCTTAACAAGAGTGTTTTTCCAAGGAAAGACCCTGCAAGCCAGACGAGGAAAGGTGAGAACTAGCACTGGCTGGTCTGGCAGAAATATCAGAAAGTCTCAGAGTAAGAAAGGAGGAAGAGGTTGGGTGGTTTCTCCTGTTTTACCATTTTACAGGTGACAAAACAAAGGCACTGAAAGGTAAAGTAGCCTTCCAGGTTCCCACAGCTGGGCAGTGACAATCTGTATTTGAACCCAAATCGGCCACATTACATATCCAGGCTCTCTATTATTATGTATATTATATATCAACAATATAACAAGTCTGTAAGTCTTGCCTTGGCTGTAAGGCAGGATCTTAGGCCAGTCACCCAAGGATTCTGGTTTCTGAGCCAGGAAACAGAGGGAAGCAACTGCAAGGTGGGGTTTTAGGTGTGTCCCAAGGTGGGGGGAAAAAAATCTCTTCCTAGGATTTCAGCACTTGGCGAATCCTTTGTTATGCTAGTATTCCAATATTATCCAGCTCACTTCTGTCTCCTCCCCACTGGCCTCTATGACTTTATTCGTTTACAGCTTTTGCTGGAGGTCTG
This sequence comes from Aselliscus stoliczkanus, assembly GCA_033961575.1. Lineage (NCBI taxonomy): Eukaryota > Metazoa > Chordata > Mammalia > Chiroptera > Hipposideridae > Aselliscus > Aselliscus stoliczkanus. The sequence goes on along the minus strand of CM066738.1, from coordinate 8,375,863 downwards.
TGGGGCGTGGCTGGCAAAAAAATCTCAGCTGGATGTTTGTTGCTGCTCAATTTGTCAGGTGACTTAATATCACAATTATTGTGATAACTGTCTCTTGGTCAAAGCTTTGGAGCCCTTTACATGTGTAAATGAAGCTATTCTTTAAGGCTGGATTTTTCACCTGAGGGCCAAGGTCTGGGGAGGGGGCCGTGAGCCCTTTGCTAACCTGTAACAAATTTTGTGCAAACCCGCATACTCTTCTCAGAGGGAAGGAAGTGACAGCTCCCATCAAATATTCATGACCTCCTCACTTGCAGTCTCCAGCAGCTTCTTTGGAGACCTTCTACCACATCACTGGGCTTTGTACCTCCCTGCCCAAGAAGGCCTGTCCCTCGGCCTTCCCTAATCTTGTCTGTGACTCCAAGGTGCTCTCGCTCAGGCCTATTCCCACTTCCTCCCCGATTTTAGGTCAGGTTCCGTCACACGCGGTCCTTGGGGAGCCAGACCCTTCTCCCCTAGTATTGATCACAGTTACAATTTTGCTTTATTTGTGAGGTCATTTGACCAAGACCTCTCTTCTTCTTGAGACTGCAGATGCCACCTGAGTAGGGGGCAAATCTTTTCATCCAATGTTGTTCCCCCACTGCCTAGGATAGTGTCTGGCACTTAGCAGGGACCCCAAGCTATGGCCGTTGGTCATACTCGTGCCTCAGAAGCATGGCTCAGCCTGAGCTCCAGAGCTGAATACTGAAGTTAAAAATATACCATCAGTCCCCATTTATTGACCAGCCAGTCCCATGTCTTCCACATATGCTATGCCTTAAACTGTTTTTCCAAGAATCCCCTTCCTTTATTGAATTGGTATTGCACAGAGGTTAAGAGTGCTCTCTGGAATCAGACTGCCTGGGCTCTCTACCTGCTATCTATGTGGCTCCAGTCAAGCTGGTTCTGCTCCCTCTGGGCTTCACTTACCCATCTGTAAAATGGGGACAATAACACATGCATTATACATCTATTAGGAGAATGAATGTGATTATTCCATGTACAAGGCTAGAACCATGCTTGACATATGGTGTGTACTCAAATTAGCTACTCTTTTCCCATGCCAGGCTTTGCACTAAGCTCTTGGTGATTTTCACCCTGAGCCCCTGGAGATTATCAATTCACATTTCAGGAGCACACATTTTTATTAAGGTCTCAGCCAGCTCGGATCAGAGGTTGTTTGCAGAATGTCCAAACAAAGTGTAGGAATCTTTCTTCACCGACGCATTTCCAACGGGCCAAATCCAGTTTTTAAAGAGCAGTAAATATTTGCAAGAGATGGACGGCAGGCGGGGGATGAAGGAATAGACCTTCTCGAGATCCAATGACAGCTTGGACATCTTGGGAGCCGTGTGGGTGAGGGGATGAGTTTATTGGCTTCCATGTCAAAAGCTCTGCAGGTCATGAGATGTGCCTCGGGTCCTGACGTCAGCTAAGAGCGGATCTTTGGCAGGATTTGTCTGTCACGCACGTTTGCTGAAACATCTTGGCTTCATTACATTTATGAGTTTTAAAAGCATGTAAAATATTTTATGTGGTTCTTGCAAAAAGGGTAGCAACATAAATAACCAGCAGGGATAGGGTGATTTTCAAGGAATGGGGGGGTGGGATCTGTCGACTCGCCAGTGGACATCCTGAGTGTGCAAAATATTTGCCCTTCCGGGTTCACTGTTCGTTTTCTCTTCCCTGCTCTGTGCCCAGGAGGCTGACCTGTAGGGATGCGTTTACTGGCTCCTGTGACATCTGGGTTTTTGTTGGCTTCAGTCAGTGGGGAGCAGGGAGATGGGAGGTTGTGGGGAGAATGAGGTTGGGGTACTGATTCCCTGGCCAGCCATGGTTTGGCCAGGATACAGCCCCTGTGGGGTGACCCACTCCTATAGCTCTTGCCAGGTCCTGGTATCTACTCCCTCCTACTGCTTTTTCAGACCAAGAGGAGGTAATGGCCATTTGAGGTTGGTAGCTCCAGGGTGCTCACCATCTTACTGGTTTCTCTCCACCCTGCCTGCACTGTTGTCTGTACCCATTAAACTTCCTTCAGTTATCCTGGTTGAGCCCTCTAATTCTTGCCCTGAATGGACCCACTTATTAGTATCATGTTATGGTTAGAGATCAAAATCTTACAGGAGCTTGAGCCTTGATATTGCAGTGGCTTCCTGTCCCAGTGGGAAGGTAATCCTTACAGGTTCATCGCTGTAGCTCAAAGTTAATACCTGTGAGCTGCCTCTTACACAGGAGGTACTAGAGATGCAAGCTCTAGGTGGTTTTGACTGTCCAGAAAACATCTATTTTAGCACAGAAGATAAGCAACTCAACAAGAAGTCACAATGGAGGAGGAACATGGTTAGGAGTGGAGGGTACTGGCAATAAAGTTTTCCAGGGCTCCTGTAACCAGCTGGGTGGCGTAAACAACAGGCCTGTATCGTCCCGGTTCTGGAGGCTAGAAGTTCAGGATGAAGACGGCGGCAGGGTGGTTCCCCCCGAGGGCTGTGAGGGAAGGATTCATTCCAGGCCCCTCTCCCTGGCTTGGAGAGGGCCGTCTTCCCCCTATATCTCTTCACAGTGTTTTCCCTCTATCATGTCTGTCTCTGTCTGAATTTCTCCAAACTGACATCGGTCCTATTGGATTAGGGCCCACCGTAATGACCTCATTTTAACTTCATTACCTCAGTAAAGATTCTATTTCCAAATAGGGTCACATTCTGTGGTACAGGAGGGAGGAATACCACATATCTTTTTGGGGGCGGACATAATTTAACCCATAACAGAGCCCAACAGAGTTCCAATCCAGGCTGGGTCATCGTGTGCAAATTATGTAAACTGCTCAGTGCTTCTATTTCATCATCTAAAACATGGAGATGACATTGCCATAATCACTCCGCAGGATGATGGTGGGGATACTGTGAAATAATGTGTCGGAGAATGCATGAAGAATATGCCTGGCCTGTGACAAATGTTGAATAAGTGTGGGCTTCTACTACTATTAATGCTACCGTGTTATACTTCTACTACTATTGATGCTACAGTGTTATACTTCTACTACTATTAATGCTACAGTGTTATACCTCCATTTGGATGTCTATAGGCATCTCAAATTTCCCCCACCCAACTGACTCCTTTTCCAATCTTATCCGTGATGGAACATGGCACCCCAACAACCCCAACAATCTTACCCATCATGGAAAATGGCACCCCCAATACCTCTGATAAGGGGCTAATATCCAAACAAACTACGTACAGAACTCGTATAATTCAACAACAACAACAGCAAAAACAATTCAATTAAAAAATGGGAAGAGGACCTGAACAGAAACTTCTCCTAAGAAGACATACAAATGGCCAACAGATATATGAAAAATGCTCAACTTCACTAGCTATTAGGGAAATGCAAATCAAAACCACCATGAGAAATCACCTCACACCTGTTAGAATGGCTATCATCAACAAGGCAAATAATAACAAGTGTTGGAGAGGCTGTGGAGAAAAAAGAACCCTCATACACTGTTGGTGGGAATGTAAATTGGTACAGCTGCTATGGAAAACAGTATGGAGGTTCCTCAAGAAATTAAGAATAGAACTACCACATGACCCAGCAATTCCTCTCCTGGATATCTACTAAAAAAATCTGAAAACATTTATCCGTAAAGATATATGTACTCTGATGTTCATTGCAGCATTATTTACATTATTATTATGGGCCAAGACATGGAAAGAACCAAAGTGTCCTTCAATAGATGATTAGATTAAAAAGATGTGGTATATATACACAGTGGAATACCATTCTGTCATAAGATGAAATAGTGCCGTTTGAGACAACATGGATGGATATTGAGACTATTACGCTAAGCAAATTAGGGCAGACAGGAAAAGTTGAGAACCATATGACTTCACTCATATGGGGATATAAAACGGAAGGCAACAAAAGAACAAGACAAACAAACAAAAACTCACAGACACAGACAACAGTTTAGTGGTTACCGGAGGGTAAGGGGAGGAGGGGAAGGCAAAAATGAAAGTAAAGGGGGTCAAATATATGGAGATGGAAGGAGAATTGACTCTGGGTGGTGAGCACACAATGTGATATATAGATGATATATTATAAGAAATGTACACTTGAAATCTATGCAAGTTTACTATCATCATCCCAATAAATTTAATTTAAAAATATATATTAAAAGAAAATGGCACCCCAAAAATCTTACCCATCATGGAAAATGTCACCCCAACACCACAGTTGCTCAAGATATTCATGATTCTCTTGTTTCATCCTCCCTATTTCACTCCGTCACTGAGTGTCACTCTATTGGTTATCCGTCTAAGGACACTTGATATTCTGAATCCATTCACTTCTGTCTCTACTAGTTAGATCTCAGAACAAGCCACCATTATACTCTCTTGTACAATCTTTTGAACAAAGCAATGACTGTTAATTGGTCTCCCTGCTTTTACTCCCTCCTCTAGAAATCATCCTCTATATAGGAGCCCAAGGGATCTTTTATTTATTATTTTGTTAAGTGTAAGGTGTTCCTTTGATATTTACAATCATATTGTAATATGACTGTCATTGTAGTCATATTTATCACATGACATAATCACAGCACAGTATTACTGTCTATATTCATTATACTATGCACTAGCTCTCTGGCTTATTTAGAACTCGTTACAAGTTTGTGCCTGTTACAAGTTTGTGCCCATAAACACCATCAGTTTTATCCACCCCCATTTCTTGGTAACCACCGTTTTACTCTTGTTTTTTTACAAGTTTGACGTTTTTAGATTCCACCTATAAGTTATATCACACAGTACTTGTGTTTCTCTGACTTATTTTGCTTAGCATAATGTGCTCAAGGTCTAAATGGCAAGATCCTCTTTCCTGAGGGCTGAATAATATTCCATTTGTATATGCCATTTTTTGATCCATTTGTCTGGTGATGGGTGTTGTTTCCACATCTTGGCTATTGTGAATAATGCTTTGATAAACACGGGAGTGCAGATATCTCATCAAAATTCTGTTTTCATATCCTTTGGGTAAATTCCCAGAAATGGAATTGCTGGAGCAAATGGGAGATACAATTTTAATTTTTTTTGAGGAAACTCCCTATTGTTTTCCATAGTGGTTGGACGAATTTACATTCCCACCAACAAGGTATAAGGGTTACAAAGGGGTCTTTTAAAAACATAAATCACGGGGCCGGCCGAGTGGCGCGGTGGTTATGCGCTGGCTTGGGAAGCCAGTGGCCCCGGTTCGGGTCCCACATATGAGGGACAGTGACACTGCCCTCAAAAAAACAAAAACAAAAAAAAACCCAAAACATAAATGACACGTCTTCCTCTGCTTAAAGCTCCTGATGGTTTTTGACTGAAATCAGAACGAAATCTATACGTCCTTGGTCTGGCTTTGCAGGCCCCCAGTGAGCTGGTCTCTGCTGGACTCTCCAACATCGCTTCCCACCATTCTCCGCCTTGGTCACTCCATTCCAGCCACCTGGGCCTGCTGGCACTTCCTCCAGCCTGATGATCCAGCTTCAGGGCCTCTGCATGTGCTGTCACCTGTCCCCTGGAAAGGCCCTCCCAGAACTTGGGCCTTCTCCCCACTTCATTTGGGCTTCTGCTCAAACATGACCTCCTCTTCGACTATGTCAGTCCCCTGCTTTTTTGACTCTTAATTGCATCATTTTATAGTATTGTCTTCATAGCACTTATCACTCTCCGGAATTTTCATACTTATGCCTTTGTTCGTTGATCTACGGTCTGCCTCTGTCATTAGAACACAACTTCTCTATCTGACAATAGAGAACTCCCTTGCTCACTGCTGAACTATTGGGTTGTCGGAAAAGCCATGACGCATTTTTGCAACGAAAAACATAGAAAAAATACATCATGACTTTTCCGACAACCCAGTAGAACAGCATGTGGTACTTAAAGAGTCACTGAGTAACGGTGGAGGGGAAACTAATACAAAATGATGAGCGCTTTTCTTCTCCTCCCCCCCCACCCCCCCCACCCCCGCACCTGAACCAAACCACCAGCAGAGGAAAGAACCAGCTGTCAAGATTCCTGCTTTGGAAAGATGGCTAGGGGCTGGGAATGCAGGCCAGGCCCAGAGTGGGTAAGCACTGGCTCCTTGTAACTGCAGTATCCATCCCACAGTGTAAGCGTGGGTGGGCTGGGGTAACAGATCCATTCAGGGTGGGGGTCGGGGGCATTGCGAGGTGTTTAAGCCTGTCAATAATAAAAATTAAAAAAAAGTGACCGCTGCTTTGTATCTGCAGCTACTCAAGGGAAATAAAGCCGTTTGCTTATGAAGAATTTCCATAAACATTTCTGAGGATGTGTATTAGGGGTAATCTTGGGATGTGCATTAAACTAAACAGGGTAGTATAAACACAGGAACAGGCTGAATGAAAGAGAGAATAAATGGCCCAGGTTTGCCCCGGCCCGGCAGCCTTAGGCAACTCGTGCAAACTGCAGAAATCCAGGGTCTCCAGTTCTGTATTTGAAGAAGGCGGAGACAAAGAGGGGGAAGCCGTGGGGCAGCCCCACCACTGGCAGATTCTCGCACAATCTCTGAAATTAAGCATACATTTGTTGCTTTCTTCTAACACTTAATGCTTTGGATTCCTGGGATCATTCATGTTGACATACGTAGAGGTGGTAAAAAAGAACAAGGAGTCCTGGAATCCCTAGGGGCACGCTCTGTGCCAGGACAGTTCTAAGGGCTGCAGAGGCACCGTCTCATTTCATCCTCCCGAAACCGCTGCTGGGAAGGTGACACTATTGTCTCCATTTCACAGAAGCGGAAACCGAGGTTCAGAGGCGTGGGGTGCCTTGTTGAAGGTCCCCCAGCTCACTGGAGCTGGGGCTGGGGTCCCAGGATCTCGGCCCTTCAGACGCTTCTCCACTGAAGGAAGGAAATTGCTCACCGATATTAGCGTCTGCCTTTTGTTGCGAAACTTTGGGATTATTTTGAGGAAACTCCAGGGCGCACAGTGAACCCATCCCGTGCCTCCATTATGCTTTCCTCATTGGTTTGTGCAAGAAGACTCTTTTCTAAAATTAATTATTTATTTACGTCCTCAATACACGAATGCGTTAGTGAATTTTAAAAGGTTCTGGTGGGTATGGCAGCGAAAGAAATTCTCCCTCTTCCCACTGCCCCAACCATCCCACCCTCCCTCCCCCAGGACCCTCTGGGATCAGTTTCCTTCGGTCTCCAATGCACAGGCAGCAAACACACACATGTGTACACACACACGCCTTCCTGTTTACGCACTCTCTTGCTTCTTGCTTTTTTCATTTAACAATGTATTTTGGAGTCTATTCCATAACCTCACCTACAGACCAACTCCATTCTTTTTAATGGCTGCATAGTATTTCACTATATGGATAGACTGCAATGAGTGTCGTCAGAACCCTTAACCCACACCTAAGTATTTAGGCTGTTTCTAGTGTTTTGTGATTCTAAGGAATGCTTTGGGTGTGTGGTTGTGGAAGTATTATGTGTAATTTCGTACGTATGTATGTGTGTGTATATTGGGTTGTCAGAAAAGTCAGGACGTAATTTTCTGTTTTTTGTGGCAAAAATGCATCATGACTTTTCTGACAACCCAATAATTTCAGACGTGTGCAAGTATATCAATGGGATCAATATACAGGTTTATTTTAAATATTATTTTACAATTTTCCCCTTTATTTCCATCTCCAATCTGATTTCCTTTTCTGTTATATACAGCTATTATTGTGTATTTAAAATGAATCCTTCCAATCTATTTTCTATACATTTACTTTTACTTGTTGCTATATATCTTTAAATATACATGTATATGTATGTATGTACATATATAGTATTGTTTTGTGTATGTTTAACTCATACAAATAATGTATTGCAAAATATTATGGATTCCTTGCTACCTTTCACCAATTTCCCTTGTTAACATCTTACATAACCATTCTGTAATTATTAAAACCAGGAAATTAACAAAAGTACATTACTTAACACTGGTACAATGCTATTAACTAGACTACAGATTTTCTTCAAATTTCATCAGTTTTCCCACTGACGGGTTTTCTTTTTTTTCTTTCTGTTTCAGGATTTGTTGCAGGACCCATGCTGCGCCTGTGAGAGTTCTACCACCTTTGCATGACTTGGACACTTTTAAAGAATACTCATCAGTTGTTCTGTAAAATGCCCCTCAGTCTAAGACTCTCTGACGTTTTCTCATGATTAGAAAGAGGTTATGCACTTTGGACACGTACTGCAGAAGTGACGTGTCCTTCTCAGCGCATCTCATCACGGGCTTCATGTTGTTGATAGGTCGTCTTACTGGTGATGTTAACCTTGACCCCTTGGTTCAGATGCTGTCATTGTAATTTTCAGGTGGATCGCTGATACGCCGTGTGATTCCTTCCTTATGACTGCTGCACGGAATTCCTCCTTTGTCACATTGTACTTATCTTTCATACTATGCTGAAGGTTTTATTCCTTATGAAATAAAATTACATGAAAACTTTGGCCAGATCACTAGAAGAATGGTTAAAGAAAGTATGTTTCAGTCATAGTCTAGAATACTAAGCAGCTGTCCCAAAATCAAACCAAACTTTAAAAAAAGCTGTAGGTTATGATGGGGGAGGGAAGAATGCCCAAGGTTTGTTATTACATTTAAGAAGCAAGTTTCAGGGCCGGCTGAGTGGCGCATTGGTTAAGAGCTGGTTTGGGATGCCAGCGGCCCCGGTTCGGATCCCACATATGAGGGCCAGTGACACTGCCCTCCACAGCTAACAACAGCTCCACCTGGAGCTGGGCTGTGCGAGCCTCAGCGATGGTGCAGGCTGCAGCCCCTGCTGCAGTGGGCTGCCATAGGCTACAGTGAGTGGCCGGCAGCCAGAGTGAGCGGCTGGCAGCCAGTGTGAGCTGCCAATAGCCTCGGTGAGTGACCATCCAGAGGCCGGCGACCGATCTGCCTCATCCGGGAAGAGCGCAATGACAATACCAACATGGGCCAGTGAAGCTACGTCCTCCACAACTAGACTGAAGAACAAAAAGACAGCAACTTGTCTGCTCCCCTTCCCCCATTCCCCAAAGCTGTTCCCTTCCCCCAATTCCCCAATAAAATCTTTAAAAAAAAAGAAAGAAGCAAGTTTCAGAAAAATTAATATTTTTGATACATTGTTTGCAAAACATTTCCCAAATCATTTGAATATATTTGTGTGTGAATGCAAAAAGGTCTAGAAGAACAGCCACCAAACTGTTAACAATGGTGATTTAAAACTCCAGAGAGTGAGAAATGGAGCCAGGCAGAGATGTGAGGTTTTCACTGTATCTACATCTATACTGCTGAATTATTTTTCTTTTTTACAATGAACATGCACTGTCTTATAAGAAAACAGAAAAAAAACAAGAGGGAATAAAATATGTCTGCATAAACATGTAAAACATTTTGGGTATGCAGATTACATATAATCAATCTTAATAGCAAAAGACGGAGGTAGCATACGTATTTATCAGCAGAGGACTGGAATTTATGGTTCCTTCATGCAATGGAATAGAGTGTGGTCTTCCCTAAGAACGAGGAAGCTTCTGGGCTATGATACAAAATGATAGACATAACATAATCTGGTTGTCTCTACCTATCTGGATCCATTTACTCAACAACTATTTATTGAGCCTCCACATTATGTTCAGGCCAACACACAGGACCAAGAGTGAGGCAAGGGGGGTGCCTGGGGCACAAAACGTAAGGAGCCTCCTTTGTCACATCCTCCTCTCCACACCATGCCAGGTACTGAGGGTATAGCAGTGAACAAAAATAAATGGAAAAAAAAGAAAATGGAAAAAGAAAAGAAAAGCTGGACAAATGCTCAAGGCTTCACATCGCAGGACTGGATATTTGGTGCTCACTTGGTTCCCTTAGAAGCAGATGGTTTTGCCCACCCATCACCTTGAAGTTATTAAACAACCATGCCTGCAGTCTTGCTTTGGTTGATTTCTCACTCTACATCACCAGGTTGTCCTCTGGAGCTCAGGAAGGGCTTGGACCATGGAACATCCTACATCCTGGATGCTTACCTATGCCTGGTGCTTTAGATGCATCGATCAACCCAATCTCTGCAATACCCCATGAAGTGGGACCCTTGAGTATCACCATCTGTCCACACTGAGGTCATAGTCTGTAACTTGAGAGAAGTCACACACAAAGACTGGCCAAGACCAGATTCAATCCTGGGATAGATCAAATGACCCTCGAGTGGGGCCCTTCACCACTCCACACTGTTCCTTAAAATTGGTTGAATCTGGGCCGGCCGAGTGGCGCGGTGGTTAAGCGCTGGCTTGGGATGCCAGCAGCCCCGGTTCGGGTCCCACATATGAGGGCCAGTGACACTGCCCTCAAAAACAAACAAACAAACAAACAAACAAACAAACAAACAAAAAGATTGATTGAATCTAGTTGACTTACTTCTCTGTAGGTGGGCTGGGGTCAAGACGCGGCCTTGAAATATAGGCAGGGGCCTATATTTCTCCCTGACAAGACTCAGTTACCCCAGATAACCCCCGGGTGCCATGACTACCCACCATCCTACCTTCTGGCTCTGCTGCAGAGGTAGGTTCTAGCTTAGCTTCCTGGCCCCTTCTACGATCCCAGCCCAATCTGCCCCAATCTGTCACATCCCTCATCCTTCAGCATCTTCATCAAATCAATTCAGCCACCATGCGAACAGCAATATTAACAGCCAACAGGCCCTGAGTTCTCCCTTTTTCCTTTCCTTTGAACAACAAAATTATTCCTGGACTACCTATTATATGCCAAGCTTTGTGTTTCCCACTGGGACGCAACAATAGACAAACATAGTAATAACCTCATGGAACCCGTGGTCCAGGGGAGGGAGATGGACATCAATCACATAGTCCACTGTCAAATGTGTAGAGGGATACCACTACACTCTGGGGTGACTGGTATGAAGAAGAGGTGAGCTACTGGGAGAGTTGGGGTTAGTCCAAGGGAACTTCTCTGAGGTAGGGACCTTTGAGCTGAACCCTGTAGGAAGAGGTGATGGGTGAAGTGAGCAGGCAGAGTATTCCAGGCAGAGGGAAGACAGCAGCTGGGTGAGTGAACGGAGCCAGAGCCCTTGGTGCTGGAGGGTGCTGAGCAAGGAGAAGGGACCAGCGACGAGGCTGGAGGGGAAGATGGAGGCTCACTTGGGAAAGGCCGTAAGTCCAGCCTGCGAGGGCTGATGGGAGCGATAGAGGTAACGAACGGATTCAGGATGTAGTCTGGGGATTTGGTGATGGAGTGAACGAGGGGTGAGCAGGGGAACAAGGGACCCCTGGCCTCCGGTGCCAGCGACCAGAGCTACAAAGCCTGCAGTGAACTTCAGTGACCTTCCTGAATTCCAACCATCCTCCTCTGCCTTGCACAGGTGAGAAATGACATAGAAGTCTGTACAATGAAGAAAGGAGTTCGGGGTCCTGTTTGTGTTTCTCTGTGCTAATTCAAATGCCGAATGGGAACATTTTTTTGGCCAGAGAAGTGAATTAGGTTGAGAAACTAGAGCCTCCCCTCCTTCTCCTCTCAAGTCTGTTACGTTCTCCAAAGACACGCGATCGCTCAGCGCCAGGGTAGGCTAATCAACCGAACAGAAACAATTCTCATGTCACTCGAGGCTTCATTTCATTAGCAAATAAAAACTGCTCCTGATGCCACCACGGATCCCATTTAATCAATTTGGAAAGATTTCAGTGGCTTCCCAGGTTCAAAATCAGTGATTTTTCTTTCATAAAAGTGTATAGTATCAATATATACACACCACACATTAGGCTTGTGAGGTCTGATCCATATCATCTTCCCAAATGATCTGGCTTTGGAAAAAGTGAGCTGCTGAACAGTAAGTAGGTATGATCTCATTTACGTACAAACGAAACAAAACAAATCAAAACCAGAAAAGCACCCAAACTCAGCAGCACTGGCATCATCTGGGAGCGTGTCAGAAATGGGGACTCTCTGATCCTGTCCCAGGTGCACTGAATCAGAACCTGCATTTTGACACATCCACGGGGGGCTTCAGCACAGAAAAGTGACTCACGCTACTGTAACCTTTTGTACATAAACACCTATGTGTGTATTGTATCTACCTGTGTGTGTATCTAGACAGACATACAAGTAAAAATAGGTACAGTTGGTCCCCCTTAGCCACGTTTGTGGATTCAGCCTACTTCAGGTAGAAAATATTTGGGGAAAAAAGTTATGCTGTTGCTGACGTGTAACTATGTAGTTAGGCCTAGGATGGTTTTTCTGTACTGAAACATGTACAGACTTTTTTTGGTTGTCCTCATTCCCTACACAATACAGTATAACAACTATTTACATAAGACTTACATTGTAGTCGGTATTATAAGTAATCTAGAGCTGGTTTAAAGTATGCAGGGCGATGTGCGTAGGCTGTATACAAATACTACACCATTTAATTTAAGGGAATTGAGCTTCTGAAAAGTTTGGTATCCAAGGGGGGTCCTGGAACCAATCCCCCATGTAGATACCAAAGGTCTGGAATTCTATGCACTAATGGCTCACAGTGGTTAATGCTGAGAAGGAGAATGTGGTGGTGAGGGCTGAGGGGTTGGGAATTCAGGGGGGACTTTTACATGTCACCCTATATCCTTCTGGATGGTTTATTTATTGGTTTAATCCACAGGGAGAACCTGTGGTACCTTAAATTTAAATATTGAGGCAGTGTAAAACTGACCGCATTGAAAGCTAGCCCTGTACATCACATGGGCACCCCGAGTCCTTCCTCTCCACAAATGGGCTAATAAACTCTTTGACCTACCAATTCCACTTGGAGAGACGTGCCCTTCGGAATCACTCACACATGTGTGAAATGATGTCCGACCAAGATGAGTCAAGGGAGCACTGCTTGTAATCGCAAAAGATCAAAGAGAGCCAACACGCAAGGCACACTTAACAGTGGAGCGCTATGTAGCCATAGAAAGGATTGATGAGCCGGACGGGTACTGAGATGGAGCAATGGCCCAAATCCACAGGGCACGCGAGGAGGAAAGGAGGGAAAAGCACCAAGATCTGCAAGTTACGTTAACATTGGGTAAAAAGGGGTTGGGGGGGGGAGGGCAACAAAGTATCTATTTATACTGTTTCTGCATGCACACTATCTCTCCGAATATTATTTAAAATAAAATAGTGGTGGTCGCTGTGAGAAGGGAACCGGCAGGGGCGGGGGTGGGGGTGGGCGTGGGGGGAACCGCAGGACAGCAGTTAAGAGACTTTTCCCTGTTGGTTATCCTCTGTGATTTTGTGATTTTCGAACCACTTGGAAGCATTACCTATTCAAAACTTTGCCGAAACAAGAACAAAACAAAACAAACAGAAGCCTCTAGGGTTCTCTTTATTCCTCTGAGAATCCTTACTCCTGGGAACTACATCTGGGGAACTCATTGTGAACCTAATAACCCAGGGGGCTTGGTTTCCCATGAAAAGAAGGCAGCTTTTCATGGAAGGCCAGGGACATTCCCCATCCTAAGGGGACACGCACACATCCCCCAATGCTCCCTTTATTACCAGACCTTCTTTGGCAGCTCTCACTTTATGCGTCTCAGCCTTTTTTCTTATAAGTCCCACCAGCTGTCTTGAGAGAACCCAAAATAAAAATTCCTGTAATTTTGCTTTTTAAACCATCCCCTCCCCCACTGTCCCATTTAAAAAAAGGCAAAAAACCATGAAGATTTTATTCCAGGAAAAAAAGGAATAGGAAATAGCTGGCTTCATCCCTGCCCGCCTCCCGCCCTCACCTCCCCCAACCCCACCTGAAATAAAATGAAATAAAAATGAAAGTGGACAGCACACAAGGGAAATCTGTCAAAATCAGAACATTTCATATTTTCTCCAGGGCTGTGGGGAGAAACAGGTCCCACCCGGGGAAATAGAATTTTTGAAAAAGCGGCCCATGCTTATTACCAAAAAAAACCCAAAAACAAACCTCCGTCATTTACATAGAATAGAAGCCAGAAATACCTCCTTGTTGACTAGCAATTTCCTTATCTTTCTTATGCTTTCCTGAGATCTGAATTACGCTGGAGAAAAAGAAGAAAGCACAACAAGACAGAAAATAATGCTTGCTTAGGTCAATATAATCAGCTAAGGAAGGCTTCCTAGAAGGAGCATAATTCACTGGGTCCCAGTTTATAGAGGGAATCCCCAAAACAATGGACTTTTGTGAAGGGATCAGTCCTGAGCCCACCATAACTTAGCATACAATGAGACAACTTAATAGAAGAAGCTTGCCAAGCCCCCCCCCCCATGGTTATCAAGGAGCACCCAAGGGGGGGGGGGGGAGAGAAGGAATAAACATCTAAACTTCTGGAATGTACTAAAGTATCTTCCCAGTTAGCATATTCACAAATGGCCAGAAAGGTTTCTTATCAGCCTGAGTCCCACCCATTTTTCAAAACAAGAAGCTTCTGCCATTTTCTTGTGCATCTGTTATTATTTCAAGAGGTCTTTGTCTTTGCTCCAGGAGATTTGTAAATTCATATAAATACTTTTTCAGTGATGGCTTTAACAAATGTTTCAATGAATGTCTCATCTAGATTAAATGACCAGGTAAAATAAACAACCCTTCACATTTTGTTATAGATATGCTACTACATAAAATATATATAATTATATCTATGAAATATATACTATACATATAATTTTTGAAATGTTCAAAAATCAAACGTGCAATTATTGATTTGTTAACACAGACTTTTGCTCTTGGGACTGAACAACTCACTGGCAGGAGCCAGTGAGAATGATACATTTTGTAGCCATTTATGAATTTTGTATTTTTCTTTGGCTCATGCAAAAAAACCCCTAGATCCTTGAGTCTAGTGCCCCACTACCCTATAATTCTATTCCTGAAAGTTTAGGCAAAGAAGCCCTCAGCTTGCTAATGAAATTGACTTTGCCTGCTGTCTAATTCCATTTGCTAAGTCATCTTAAAGCACATTTCTGATTTCTCATTGTCATTCTGTCCCTTGTAGCCTGAGGAGATGAGGGTGAGGCTCAGAGGGGTGGGGCTTGTGTCCAGGTGTGGCAATTAATCTTCAAATATTTCTTAATCTTCCACTGCATGCAAATGCCCTGCATGCAAATACTCTATGTGATCAAAAGAAATATAAACCAAAATCTCTTTAGGAGATTGCAAATGAATATTGTAGATTAGGCTCACAGGCTGTATAAGAAGATTCTTGACTTCTAGGCATTATAAGAAAAATGCAAATATAAATTACTATAAGATATCCCTCCTCGCCCCCCCATGTATCAGAATAGCAGATATCCAAGTCTGATAGCACTGTTTTTTTGCAAGGTCACAGGGTCTCTCATACCTGGCCTTGGTGGGTGGGAGTTAAATTGGTTCAACCTCCTTAAGGGAGGCTGGGGAGGGGTGGTATTTGGCAACATTTACTAAAGTAAAAGATGTATATATCCTTTGACCTAACAATTATTCTGCTGAAAATTTATCAGACAGACTCACTGCTGAACACATGACAAATGATGTATGTACAAGGAAATACACTGCAACATCGTATGTAAAAGCTAAATAATGGAAACACCCAAAACATCCATTAGAGGAAACTGTCAAAATAACTTATGGTCATCTATAATATGGCATTGTATTTCTGCAGCTGGAGGCAGCTGGGTTTGCACTGATACTGAATATTGTGTGCACAGTGGAGTGAAATGAAAAAGCAAGCTGCCCAAATGTGTCTTGGAATGCTACTAATTCAGTTGAGTGGAAAAAAATAAAACTAGGTTGAACCATGCAAAAGCGCAGATATTAGACCATTTTTGACATATAAACACAACAATTGGCTATGATTCAATGTTTGTTTGTTTGTTTTTATTTAAACGTTTGATTTTGAGGTGCATGTTCACATTCAGCTTGGAGAATAATACAGAGAAAGCCACATATTCCTTCCCTAGTTCCCATATTGGTAACATCTTACAAACCTTTAGTACAATATCACAGCCAGGATGTTGACATTGAAACAGTTAACCTACAAACATTTCCATCACCACCAGGACCCCTTATGTTGCCTTTTCATAGTCAAACCCCTTCCCCCGCCCCCAACTCCTTCCTTCAACCCCCAGAAACACTCACCTATTCTCTATTTCTATTGTTTTGTCATTTCAAGGATGTCCCATTAATGAAATCATGTAGCATGTAACCTTTGGGGATTGGCTTTTTTCCCGCGTGTAATTCTCTGGAGATTTATCCACGTTATTGAGTGGATCAGCGGCTTGTTACTTTTTATGGCTGAGTTTGCAGTCCATGAACATACCCCACTTGAACCATCCGTCTGTTGAAGAAACATCTGTTTTGTGTCCAGGTTGGGCCCAACGTGAACAGAGTTGCTGGAAACGTTCGTGTACAGGTTTTTGTGTGAACGCTTGTGACGTTTTCAGTTCTCTGGGATAAATGACCAGGGGTGCGATGGTTGGGTGTGTGTGCAGTTTTTCAACAAACTGCCAAACTTGTTTGCTAGGGTGACCGTAACATTTGACGTTCCTACCGACACTGTATGGATAAACTATTGTATAGTATAGCTTTTCCATATCTTCCCTGGCACTCGGTGTCGTCACTACCTTTTTTGGAGGGAGGAGGAGATTCTGATAGGTGTGTGATATTTCCTTATGATCCTATTTTGCATTTCCCTGATGGGCAATGATGCCACACACCTTTTCATGTGCTTATTTGCCCTCTGTGCATCCTCTTAGGTGAAATCTCCATGTCTTTTGCCCATTTTCTAATGGGGATATTTATTTTGCTGTAGAGTTTTGAGAGTTCTTTCTATATCCCACCACCACCAGGACTCTTCATGTTGGATACTGCGCCTTTGTTGGGTATGGGATTTGCAAATATTTTCTACAGGCTGCAGCTTATCTTTTTCAACATCTTAATAGGGTCTTTCATGGAGCAAAAGCCTTTACTTTCAAGGATGTCCAATTTATCACTTTGTCCTTTTATGGATTATGCTTTTGGTGTCAAATCTAAGAATCCTTTGCCTAGCCCTCAATCCTGAAGATTTTCTCCTTTTGTTCCCAGAAGCTTGACCATTTATGTTATTTCCCAAACATGCTCTCCAGAGCGTCCAAAGATAAAGGCAGAGCAGGCAACAGGGGATGTAGAGGGGCCCAGGCTCAGCCAACTCTGGTCACTGGTTCAGAGAGACAACGTGTCCACTTGCATTATGGAGGGTGACAGCGTATGTGATATGGAGAAGAAATGATTTCTGAAGGCGTCCAGGCCTCAATTTTTCTTTCTCTTTGACCTTGTGCTTTGCAATTACTACGAACTGTTCAAAAAAAGCCAATGAGTCCCCTTTAGGAAAATAATTCAGACTTCCTCTCCATATTATTAGCAACAGCGTTTGGAATTTCAGAGGACAAAGGTGCTTTCCACTCATCATCTTGATAACAGTGGTAGGAATTGAATAATTATATTTCATGTTAATAATCATCTACCTTTGTCCAACATATCCCAAATCTCACACCAAGCTCCTACCATCCATTCTGATTGGTGCTCAAAGAAAGCCTACGTGCTATTAGTATACTTCCCCTTTTATTGTTTAAGGCCATGAAGGCTCTGAGGGGTGAAAGGGGCCTACAAATGTCACAGGCCTGTCTGCGGGGGAGAAGAATGGAATTTTGAATCCTACAGCAATAAAGCAGGTGCTCTTAAACCTTTTCAGGCTCAGAGATGCCTTTGAAAATCAGACTTGAATGGTATCCACAGAATTTAGTATTTGTTCTAGGACAACTGGCTATCCATAGGGAAACAAATGGACCTTACCCTCACACATATATAAAAATTAACTCAAAATGGATCAGTGACCTAATCATAAGAGCTAAAACCATAACAATCTTAGAAGAAAACATAGGGATAAATCTTTATCACCTTGAATTGTCAATGAATTCTTACATATGACACAAAAACCATGAGCATCAAAAGAAAGAGTAAAGCATGAGCAAGCAAAGAAAAAAAAATAGATAAATTGGACTTCATCAAAATTAAAAACTTTGGGGCCTCAAAGGAGGTCATCATGAAAGGGAAAAGACAAGCCCTGGAATGTGAGAAAATAATTGCAAATCATATATCTGATATAGGGTCTAGTATCCAAAATATATAAAGAGCTCTTACAACTCAACAACCAAAAGATAAATAACCGAATAGAAATATGGGCAAAGGACTTTCACAAACATTTCCCCAAAGAATATCTACAAATGGCCAATAAGCACATGAAAAGATGGTCAACATCATTACTCACTAGGTAATTGGAAATCCAAACCAGAATGAGATACCACTTCATACCCAAATAGCTATACATCAACAAAACACAAAAATGAAAAATAGTAAGTGTGGGTAAGGATGTGGAAAAATTGGAACCCTCATACATTGCTGGTGGGAATGTAAAATGGTTCAGTTGCTATGAAAAACAGCTTGGCAGTTTCTCAAAAAGCTAAACACAGAATTATTGTTTGATCCAGCAAGTCCACTACTAGGTATATACTCAAAAGAATTGAAAAGAGGCATTCAAATACACATACACATGTGTGCATAGCGGCATGATTCACAATAGCTCAAAGCTGTAAATAGCCAAAATGCACATCTGCTAACAAATGGATGAACAAAGTGAGCTATATAAATACCACGGACTATTACTCAGCCATAAAAAAAGGATGAAGCGCTGGGCCGGCTGAGTGGCTCATTGGTTAAGAGCTGGCTTGGGATGCCAGCAGCCCTGGTTCGGATCCCACATATGAGGGCCAGTGACACTGCCCTCGGAAAAAAAAAAAGGTGAATTTTAAGTTATATGAATTTCACATCAATTTAAAAAATGAGCATTTGATTTCAGCGGTTTGGAGATCAGCTGCCCCTTGCCATGATTTTACTGTGGATACAGCCGGGGATGAAAAAGGGAAGAGCAAAATGCGCATAACTCCTTTAGGAAAGACATGAATGTTTATTTGATAAGCTCTCAGGTCACTTGGCTTCTGGCACCAAAGAGCACTGGACTTGGAGCCCAAAGAACCAGTATTTCCCAACATTTGACCTTGAGCGAGATGCTTGGACTACTGAGCTTTGAACTCCTCTGTTTCATGGAGGCAGCCCCATTCCACGGACAGTTGTGGGGGCGCAATGGATGTGTCAGGCTGGCCTGTTCCTTCTTTCTTTCAAATTCCACAGGCAATTAGTGTTCAGAAGGGCTGCACGCAGGAGGGGAAGTGAGCCCCGGGGACTCAGAGGCACCAAAGGACTGGTCAGCTCTGTCCAGGACCTGGTCCTGATGGGGAAGCCATCAAATTGGCCTTTGCCATCAAACAAGACAAAAGGCTGTCAGGCTCGGGGAACTATCCACTCGTTTTGGTGTCAGCAGATGCAGCTCTGAGAGCTGAGTCGGACAGGCCAGCCAAGCCAGGCTCTCTCTGCTCACAAAGGCTCTGCCAGGATGGAGCGAACTCTGGCCCCTGATGACAAGAAGACGTCTGCTAAGAAACTGTTCAGATGTGACAGAGAATGCATTTGAACAGCCCAGAGAGGCGGAACTATCACAGAGTGGTGTAAAAGGAGCAAAATTATTTCGGATAAACCATGAAGGAATTTTATTACCCAGTGACGTTATAAATCAACTTCTCTGTAAATGCAATAAAACAATTGTTTAGTCTGCATGATTCATACCACAAACCTTAGCATTCTGGGTTTTGATCTTATTGCCGCAATAAACTGTCTAGACAGCAGTTAACAAACTGTTTCTCCTTCAGATGTTTGGAGTGCCAGTTCAGTGGGAATCCGCACTTACAGATGCAGGGCCTTCTTCCTGGCTCCTATTAATTATCGGGGTGGGGTGAGTGGTGAAGGCCCAAAAATGTTGTCAGAATTTGCCTCCTAG
This sequence comes from Aselliscus stoliczkanus, assembly GCA_033961575.1. Taxonomy (NCBI): domain Eukaryota; kingdom Metazoa; phylum Chordata; class Mammalia; order Chiroptera; family Hipposideridae; genus Aselliscus; species Aselliscus stoliczkanus. The sequence goes on along the minus strand of CM066738.1, from coordinate 8,355,903 downwards.
AAGCGTCCTCTCTTGAGTGCCAGGCTTCACCACAGAATGCTGGTTTACCATTGGCAGGCTATCTAAATATTCAGGTTTTTCTTAAATGTGGCTAGTGATTTTAGTGTCCCTTTAGAGAGAAGGGTCCAGAATTAACTTTTGAAAAGTTAGCATCATGAAAATTCTAAGCAGGACGCCTCAGATCCTGTGGGACGATAGAAAGACACTATATTTGAACAATGGCCATCTTTATCTATTGGGTTCCCTAAGGGACAGGTGCCTGGCACACTAGGTCAGTCTCCACAAGAGCCCTATGAGGGGTGCAGCTGAGGATGCCGAAACCCTGAAAGAGAAGGAACTCTGCCCAAGGTCCCAGAGTTGGTGGTCAAATGCTGGGATTACAATGAGTTCTATTTGGTTCTGCAGCCCTCCCTCATTCCACCGGGTCACATCTAAACGGATGGAGAAGAAAAACAATGGAATCTAAAGACTCCTAAATTTAAAGTCCCATGAGCACAGGGCTTTCATTTAGTTGGTTACTCTGTATCACATACATGGCTTTCACGTAACTGACAAATGAAGGTCCCATATGCACCTGGAAAGGGGTGAGGGCTGTAGCATTAATGGTAAGAAAGAAAAATTGGAACCCAGCTATATATCAATCGATTGGGAACTAAACAATTAAGCTATGGGCTATATCCAAACTATAGAAATTTTTTGCCGTAGTTAAAGAAAAAGAGACAGGTCTATATGACATACTTTGGAAGCTCAACATGTATTACTGAGTGACGAGAGCAAGTTGCAAGACAAAACACAGGAAATGCAAAGCAATGCCGTGTGTCCTTTACAGATGCATGACTATGTATGGGTATGCACTGAGAAAGTCCTGGAAACCTACATGCCCAACTGACAGAGGTTTCCACTGGGGGAGGGCGGGGAGGGAAAGAAATTGGGGAGCAGGTCATCAAAGGGGACTTGAGCCTTATTTATAGTGTTTTCTCTTTTTGCGAGAATACAATATTTCTTCCTTCCTCCTTTTCTTTCCTTCCTTCCCACCTACCTCCTGTCCATACACTTATCCATCTATCCATCGATCCATCTACCCACCCATCCTTCCACTCACCCATCCATCCATCCACCCACCTACCCACCCGTCCTTCCACTCATCCCTCCATCTATCCATCATCCAGTCATCTACTAATTCTCTTATCCATGCCTCCCTTGACTGATCCTCTAAGCCAGATTGTCGAGATTACAAAAACAAATGAGACATAACGCCTGATTCCGTGGAGATCCCAGTTTAGATGGAATGACAAAATGAGGTCTCTGGCTGTTGGGAATATTTGATTGTAAAGGGAGTAGAGAGAGCAAACCTGGGAAAGTGTTTAGTTTCTGTCTGTTTGGAAGACATGTGATACCCACTCATCTCCCAGGGCTCTGGGCTAGGAGCTCAGGGAATGAACGTGGCTTGGTCAACACAGTCAGTGACAAAAGGCAGCACCTTTTGTCAAATGCCCCCCACCAAACAAACACACATCATCATTTGGGTTCAAGGGTGACAGTCTATCACACTCTTCAAAACGAAAAAGGCTCCTCTGAGCTTCTTCTCATCTCTTTTCCTCCTTTCGTTCCGCCAACTCGCTCTCCTCCATTTTTCCACCAAATACCATACACATGGGGAGGATTGAGCTCAGGTCACACTGGGGACTGTTGCCTTGTTTACAGAGAAAACAGGACCCCTCAGAGTCACAGCATGTGCAAAGGAACGCTCTCCCAGCTTTCCTTGAGGGTAGAGCAGTTGGGTACCGGGCTGTAGTAGCTTCCCAGAGAAACTGACTCTTAGATCTCCCTCCTAGCAACAGTTGGATTGCAGAGAAGCATTTCATGCACAATCTTTTGCCTCAGCTCCAAGGAGCTGTCATTTTTCATCCTGGCCCTTAGCCAGGCCTGGACAATGGTCACTGGCCCTGTCCTTATGAGCTCAAGGTCTATTGAGAGAGACTAAGAAAGAAGCTTGAAATTTCCACGCATCATCATTAAGTATTAGAATGAGAGGTATTGGGCCTGTTTTGTTTAGTTTTTGGCTGTAAGTGACAGAAACAGATTAAGGGGTTTTTAAGTTTATAAAATGGGTGGAGCACACACTAACCCACTCACCACAACTCTGTAGGACTGTCACCAGCACCTCTCACTTGGATATCATGGTCACCTCCTCACGGGCCTCCCTGCTTCTACCTTTCTATCCCACAGTCTGTTCTCCACAGGGAACCAAAGGGATTCTGCTAAAACCTAAGAGAGATTGCCCATCCCTCCTCTGCTCAGAACCCTCCCATGGCTGCCACCTCACTCAGAATACAAGCCAAAATCTTGATGGCGGGCTGCAATGTCCTCCATCGTCTGGCCCCATCATCTCTCTGATGTCGTTTCCTGATGCTCTTCCTCTTGCTCTCTCCATCGCACCGTCCTGGCCTCCTGGCTGCGCCTTGGAACCTCCATACATGCTCCAGCCTCAGGACCTTTGCACTTGCTGCTGCCTTTCTTGTCCTTTTCTACCCAGTTATCTGCATGGCTTGCCCCTCCGTTTCTGCAGAATTTTACCCAAAACTCAGCTTCTAGAGACTTTCCCAGAACATCTTATCTACAATTGTATTTCCCCTTCAAGGCTTCCTGTAACTCTTTCCTGCTTTAATTTTTTTTTTATTAGCACTTAACTTCAGAAAATTTGCCGTATATTTTGATTCCTTTTCTTTTTTTTAAAAAAAAGATTTTATTGGGGAATTGGGGAAGGGGAACAGACAAGTTGCTGTCCTTTTGTTATTCAGTCTAGTTGTGGAGGACATTGCTTCACTGGCCCATGTTGGTATTGTCATTGCGCTCTTCCCGGATGAGGCAGATCGGTCGCCGGCCTCTGGATGGTCGCTCACTGTGGCTATTGGCAGCTCACGCTGGCTGCTGGCCGCTCACTGTAGCCTATGGCAGCCCACTGCAGCAGGGGCTGCAGCCTACACTGTTGCCGGGACTCGCAGCCCAGCTCCAGGTGGAGCTATTGTTAGCTGTAGAGGGCAGTGTCACTGGTCCTCGTAAGTGGGATCCGAACCGGGGCCGGTGGCACCCCAAGCCAGTCCTTAACCAATGAGCCACTCGGCCGGCCCTTGATTCCTTTCCTTTAATCTACTTATCTTCTCAAAGAGAATATAAGCTTCATGAGGGCAGTGCTTCTCTATATTGTTCCATACTCCCTCCCCTGTGACTAAACCATCACAGTGCTCATTGAGTGTGTCCTTAATAAGTAAATTCCGAGTGTGCAGGTAAGGAACCTGAACTTCACAGGGGTCCAACCGCTTGCCCAGAGTCACAGGATGGATGTGAAGCCAGGCAGTCAGGCTTTAGAACCCAGTAACCACCACTCACCTCGCCCTTCTGTGCTGATGCGTTGGTTCATGCAGCTCAAAGCTTCAGGAGTGAAAACTCTAGTCTGCATGGAGTTTCCTCAGATAATTAAAGTTAGAATTACTATATGACTCAGCAGTCTCACTGCTGGGTATTCATCCAAAAGAACTGAAATCAGAATCTCAAAGAGATCCCCTGTCATGGCAGAATTAGTCATAGTTGCCAAACAGTGGAAAGCAACCTAACTTTTCATCAGTAGATGAATGGATAAAGAAAATACGGTATGAGCCAGGCAAGCAGGTGCAGGAACTAGGAGACGTCAGGACCCATTGATACCGTTTCAGCCTCTGGATGCAGCCATACCTGTAGCCTAGCCATTTTTAAAATGTTACTTGTTTTTATTGTGGTTTAAAAAACTAACATGAGATCTACCTCAATAAATTTTTATGTGTCCCGTACAGTATCTTTAACTATAAGCACAGCATTGTATATATAGCTGCTCTCTAGAACTTTGTCATCTTGTATAACGGAAACTACACCCACTCTACCTTTCCCCAGCGTGTGGCAGCCACCATTCTACTTCTTATTTCTATAATATGAAATTAGCTACTCTAAAGACCTCCTATAAGTAGAATCGTGCAGTATCTATCCCTGTGTGACTGGCTCATTTCATTTTGCATATGTCCTCAAGATTCATCCATGTTGCATATGCTAGAATTCCTTCTTTTTTAAGGCTGGATAATAGTTTGCCTTTACAGAGAAAGTTTGCTGGCCCTTTCATAAAAAAAATCACTGGGCCCAGGGTCAAACTGTAGTAGTGGGGGGTGGGGATGAGGTCAGCCTGTCTGATGCTGAAGCCAGTGTTCTTAGCCCTGCTCTACTTTTCTTCAAGTGTGAAACATATTAAAGTATCTCTTAGAAAGTCATATCTAAGAGATTAAGAAATACGATGTAGGGCCGGCCGAGTGGCGCTTTGGTTAAGAGCTGGTTTTGGGATGCCAGCAGCCCCGGTTCGGATCCCACTTATGAGGACGAGTGACACTGCCCTCTACAGCTAACAGCAGCTCCACCTGGAGCTGGGCTGCGAGTCCCGGCAACGGTGCAGGCTGCAACCCCTGCTGCAGTGGGCTGCCATAGGCTACAGTGAGTGGCCGGCAGCCAGCGTGAGCTGCCAATAACCGCAGTGAGCAACCATTCAGAGGCCGGCGACTGATCTGCCTCACCCAGGAAGAGCGCAATGACGATACCAACACGGGCCAGTGAAACAATGTCCTCCTCAACTAGACTGAAGAACAAAAGGACAGCAACTTGTCTGTTCCCCTTCCCTGATCCCCCAACGCTATTCCCCTCCCCCAATTCCCCAATTTAAAAAAAAAAATCTTTAAGAAAAAAGAAATACGATGTATACTAACCACTATGCTGTACACTTGAAATGAATATAAAATAATATTAAATATCAAAATAAATACTGTAAAAAAAAAGAAATTGTATTTGCCATAGCTTGCTACGATAATCATCTCATTAAACATTATGTATCCATTTTTATTATTATTTTTTTAAACTTTTATTTTATTTTATTTTTTGAGGGCAGTGTCACTGGCCCTCATATGTGGGACTGAACTGGGGCCACTGGCTTCCCAAGCCAACTCTTAACCACCGTGCCACTCGGCCGGCCCCTGTATCCATTTTAAAAAATCAGATTTATAGTCACAAATTAAGGCTCACCTCTCTCTATTTTTTTTTTTTTTTTTTTTTACAAATGTTATCTCTTACCACTCTGTTTTTTTTTTTTTAGAGGGCAGTGTCACTGGCCCTCATATGTGGGATCCAAACCAGGGCCGCCGGCGTCCCAAGCCAGCTCCTAACCAACACGCCACTCAGCCGGCCCTCACCTCTCTTTTAAATTAAATTTGGAAGATGTGAAAAAAATCTTTAAGAAATATATGATGAGTATAAAGAATTACATTACAGATCCTTATCCATCCTCAACCCTGCTGAAGAAATGAAACATCACCATGGAACCCTTCCTATCTTACCTCTAGCCTCTATTCCATCACCACTTGTATATTGAATTTTAGCTCTATTATTGCCTTGCTTTTCTTTATGGCATGACTGCACATATACACATCCCCAAGCTATTATTCTCTTAGTTCTTGCAGACTTTTGGGGAACCATACTACATGCATCCTTTTGTTACTTGCTGTTTTTGCTGAATTTTATGTTCCAGAAACTCATCCAGAAACACTGTTAATTTCCACTGCTGCCTCGTATTTTAATGTATGGCTCTCACATACTTCATTTGCCCATTTTCTTGTGAAGGGACATTTGTGTGGGTTCCAGATTCTTTGCTATTTCTCACATGGTTGCCAGGAGCATCCTTATACATGGTTCGTGATGTCCATATACCAGACATTTTAGGATGCACTACCTAAGCGTAGAAGTATTTGGTCATATGTTATGGACATCGTCAGCTTTACCTGATGTTTCAAAATTGGTTTTCAAAGTGGTTGTACCAATTATGCTTTCCACCAACAGTGTGAAAGCCTTTTGGTTGTCCTACACCTGCACCAACACTTGATGCTCTCAAATGGATTAATTTTTGCCAATCTGGTGGTTTCATTTTCTTTCTTTATTTTTCTTTATGTTTTTCCTCTTCTCCCCCGCCCCCAATCTGGTGGTTTTAATTTGCATTTCTTTATTATTAATGAGGTTGGTCATCACTTTATACATTTATTGGGCATTCATGTTTCCTCGTCTGTGAAATGTCCATTCAAGTATTTTGTCCATTTTTATATACAATTCTTTTTTTTTCTCTTATTGATTCATAGAAGTTCTTTACATATTCTGGACAATCTTCTAATAACTGTAAACATTGTAATCTTCTTTCAAATACTAGTTCATCTTTTCAGTTTCTTTGTAAAACTCTCCTGATGTCGTAATTATCAATTTGTTGTGTTTTAATGTAGTTGCATTTATCATTTTTTTTTTCCTTTATGGATTTTGCCTTTTGTGTCTTCCATAAAATATCATTTCATAACTCAAGTTTATAAAAATATTTTCCTATATTTTATCCTAAACATTTGCCTTTTAATTTTAAGTTTTTAATCACCTGGAATAGATTTTGATTTTGAGATACAATTCACATACCATAAAATTCACCTGTTAGAATAGATTTCTATGTATGACATGCAGATGAATTTGAATTTTATGTTTTTCCCTATGACTAAACATGTTTATTTCTCTTGCACCATTTATTGAATATCTCTCATTCTCCACAGATCTATATTACTAACTTAATAATAATTTTAAATCTTATTATAATAATATATCCCATATCATCTTGGTTATGTTTCTGGGCTCTTTACTCTGTTCTACTGGTCATGTTTTCTCTCCCTGTATCACTATTGCATTGTCTTAATAGCTATATGTTTATATTAAAATGATCTTTAATATTTGTCACAGCACATTTCTCCCAACTTGTTTTTCCACTGGAATTTCCTTGGCTTGTGTTGGCCATTTGCTCTGCCATAAAAATCTTAGTCAGCTTGTTAAATTCTTTAAAAACCCTCATGCTACAGGTTGAGTCCTTTTTTGGCAAGTTATATTTTTCTAGAGGAATGAATCCATTTATTTATCTTAGTCTTCAAATTAGGCACACAGTTGTTCATAATATGATTTTTTAAATGTAATTTTTTTCACATTTTAAAACCTTGCTGCATATGAGTACTATATATGAAATAATGGAGGTTTTGTGCAGTGTGGCTTCCTGGGTTGGATCTTGGAACAGAAAAACGACGATAATGGGAAACCTGGTGACATCTAAATGAAGTCTGTAGTTAGTTAGTAGCATTTTACCAATGCTGATGTCTTAGTTTTGACAAATGCACCCTGGTAAGATGTTAACAACATCCGAAGCTGTGGAGGACATCTGGGAACCCTGTACTGTCTTTGCAACTTTTCTGTAATTTAAATTCTTCCAAAACAAAAAGCTTACTTAAAGAAATAAAAAAGAGACGATAGCATTCAGTGTTGGTGAGGCTGTCCGGACCTCTCACACGTGTTGGTTGGTGGGATTGTCAACGGGCTGAATCTTTTTAAGGGCATGTTAGTTTCCTAGGGCTGCTGTAACAAATGACCACAGACTAAGTGGCTTAAAACGACAGAGATTTATCCCCTCACAGTTCTGGGGGCTGGAAGTCCAAAACAATGGTGTCAGCAGGGCCAGGCTCTCCGAAGGCTCTGGACAGAGTCTCCTTCAGCTTCTGGGGGTTCCTGGCCCTCTTGGTTTTTCCTTGGCTTCTAGCTACATCACTTCTCTCTCTGCCTCTGTCTTCATGCAGAGTTCTCTTCGCGGCGCTCTTTCTCTGTGTCTCTTTTCCTCTTCTTACATGGGCACCAGCCACTGGGGTAAGGACACATCCTACTCCAGTCTGACCTCATCTTACCTAATTACATCTTCAGTGACCCTATTTCTAAACAAGGTCACCTTTTGAGGTTTTGGGAAGGAAAAAGAAAAATTCAGAAGCTCGGTATTCCACCCAGTATGGAAGGTTTTATAATTTTTTTTTTTTTTTTTTCAGGGCAGTGTCGCTGGCCCTCATATGTGGGACCTGAACCGGGGCTGCTGGCTTCCGAAGCCAGCGCTGAACCACCGCGCCACTCGGCCAGCCCTGGAAGGTCTTTTATTTTATTTTATTTTATTTTATTTTATTATTTTTTAAAAGATTTTATTGGGGAATTGGTGGAGGGGAACAGCGTTGGGGAATCGGGGAAGGGGAACAGACAAGTTGCTGTCTTTTTGTTCTTCAGTTTAGTTGCGGAGGATGTTGCTTCACTGTTGGTATCGTCATTGCGCTCTTCCCGGATGAGGCAGATCGGTCGCTGGCCTCTGGATGTCGCTCACCGCGGCTATTGGCAGCTCACTCTTGGCTGCCGGCCGCTCACGCTGGCTGCTGGCTGCTCACTGTAGCCTATGGCAGCCCACTGCAGCAGGGGCTGCAGCCCACACCATCACCAGGGCTTGCACAGCCCAGCTCCAGGTGGAGCTGTTAGCTGTAGAGGGCAGTGTCACTGGCCCTCATGTGGGATCCGAACCGGGGCCGCTGGCATCCCAAAACCAGCGCTTAACCAATGCGCCACTCGGCCGGCCCTGGAAGGCCTTTTAAATGAGGATCCCATGACCGCGGCAATCCCTGCCCTGGTATACGTCTATAAGGGCTCTCTATCCCCAGTGTACGCAGCACGGTGGGTGGAAAGCACGCATTCCAACATTGTTTTAGTAACGATAAATTAGAAACCACCTACCTCTCCATTACCGAGAGATACTAAACAGGTTCATTCACATTAAGGAAACCTGTAAGTGGTATAAGAGAGTGAGCGCACTTTGAGCACCACACCAGCAGTCTGTTCAAGCGAGAAAAGGAAGGGATGGAACAATACACTGTTTGATCCAATTTATGTGTTTTAAACATTCACCAAAAATGTATAGCTCGTATATATATGGGCATGAAGGCAGAGAGAAAGATCTGCCCTCCAGAGTGATGTCGGCTACCTCTCTAAGAAGCGAGTGGGAAAGGGGGACTATAAAGTAGACTCTTGTTTTAATACTTTTGCAACAAAAAGGTTTTAATATACACCTAATCAAATGCACATTAAGCAAAGTACAGATTAGTATGCATGCTTACTCCCATCTTTGTAAAAGAAACAAACCAGAAACACATAATTTTTACACTGTCTGGAGAAAACCGCCTGGAATAATTTCCTGGAAGCTGTTGAGTGTGATTGTGAGGAAAGAACTCGGAGCTGAAAGGTGGTGAGGACGGCGGGGGTAGGGATCGTACATATTATTACCCGCTTTTCACTTTATATTCCTTCTTCAGGGTTTGCAGAGTTTCTTCCATCCTGAATACAGGATGTATTCGTTCTGTCAGTCCACATTTTTAGAGTTCATTAACGAAAATGTCTCTGAGGTTGAATTCAATCTAAGTATCCAAACTTCCGGTTGACCATCACAGGTGTGAGAAGCAGGCGGGGTTCCAATGACCCGGACTGTCTTGTGTGACTCGGCCGTGACCAGCACACACACACTGTGAGAGCGTAGGCCCACTGCTCTGATACTGTTGGTCCCTACACACTGCCAGGACCAGAAAGGGAAATTATAAGCACAGCCTTTACAATGATATATTTTCTTGTAAATCTGTTTATTACTTGGAATCTCTGCTGTCCAAATATGGTAGCCACCAGTCTGCACATTTAAATGAATTAAAATGCACTAATGTTTAAAACTCAGTTCCTTAGTCACATGCGCACCATTTCAAGTACCCAGGAGTCCCTGGTGGCTAGTTGCTGCTATATTGGACAGTACAGATGATAAGACATTTCCATCCATGTGAAAAGTTCCAATGGACGTTATTGTTCATTGCAGTTGATAGGGTTTTTACCATGGGAAGACATTCCTGTATTTGAAGTACTCAGAGGCATCCAGGCAAAGGTAATTTAGTGGAAAATTTCCGTTTGTTAGGCTGCCACTTTCGAAAATGGGTCGTGTGTGATTCTGAGTTTATCATTCCACCGACCCACCAGCCACCACCACCCCGCCCCCTGCATCCTTCCACCATTTAAAACATCCCCAGGAGATCCTATCAAGTATTCCATGTTCTGGTCAAACTGGTTTATGAAACCAGGATTTGAGAAGTCCAGTCTTGCAGGCAGCCGGGGCCCTGCCTTTGTGTGGCCGTAATAAGGTTATTTATGGAGGATGGAGACGACTCTCAGGGAAGATGAAAGGTTTGATGGTAAAGGAAAGCAGAGGCTTGGAGAAGCAGGTTTCTCCTTATAGCAATGACTCTCCAGATAGGATAAATCACCCAGGACCATTAAACCTTCAAGAAGAGTGCTCGTAAACCTTCCCTCAAAACTCACAAAGCATATTCTCTCCTGGAGCGGCCCATGTGGCCAGGGGCTCACAGCTTTTCCCAAACTACCAGCTAGTCACAGTTTAACCCTACGGGGCTTTCTGCCTAGGACACTGAACCAGAAAATCATTCCCAAAGTCATTCTTTGAGGTGGCCAACTGTCCCTGCTCACCCGGGGACCGTAGGATTTCCTGGGACTCAATACTTTCAGTGCTGAACCCAGGAAAATCCCAAGCAAACCTGGACGAAGTGATCATCCTACCTTTCTCTGTACCTTGGGGACACGCAAAGCCTGGAACTCAGTACAGCAACAGACTTTCTTTTTCATATTAGCTACCATTCACCACTTTCTCCCATGAGTCAGGCAAGATCGCTATTTCCTTGCTCTGTCTCCTTTAATCCTCATGACCAAATGGGGTTGGCATCATGAGTATGCCTATCTGACAGGTGATGAAATCAGGCAGCTGAAGTGACATGCCCAAGGGCATACATTTTGACGATGCCTATATCTCCACAGCCCATGCTCTGAACTACTCTGTTTTTCCCTCCTTTCTTAACCTGTCTCCTGTACAAATGGGGATTTCTGGGGTTTCCAGAAGCTTCCCACAAAAAGAAACATAGAAGCAAGGCTGCTTTCCATGTTCACCAGGAGGGTAGGAGGTGCCCAGAGAGCAGATAGCCTTGAGGCTGAACTGCGTTTGCGTGTTAAAAAGGCAAGTCTAATTTTCTATAACTGTCTGGACGTTTTCATTGACAAGGCCAAGTTGGAAGGACAGTCAGTAAATCACTCGCAGATGTCCATCGGCCGTGGCTGCGCCAATCCCGTCCTGCTGGCCGCACCGCCTGGGAGCACTTGAGTCAGGGTGGGTGGGGTGGCATGTCCCCACCAAATTCCGGGCATATGGGAGTTCAAAGCACCTGTGGCCAAAGAGAGGGCCTGGCTTCCCTGGAGTCCTTTCCAGTGGTGAGACATGTGACAGCATCCATATGGGCTCATACATCACTTGTATGGAAGCTTACATTGTGCCAGGCAAGGTCTTTCATTCACTTCTCACATCTAACTATCTGTGAAAGAGATAAGGCTCTATTCCAGCTCAGAGAGGAAATTGGGGTGTGAAGAACTTGACAAATTCATCCAGGCTAGTGGCTGTGGAGCAGGGGCGATGTCTGGAGACATTTTGGGTTGTCACAACTTGTAGGGGTTGGTGCTACTGGCATCTAACGGGTAGGGGGCAGGGGTTGCCGCTAAACATCCTCCAGTGCACACGGCGGCCCCTTCTCCACCAACAAAGAATTATTTGGCTGCAAATGTCAATAGTGGTGAAGTTGAGAACTTCTGTTCTAAACCAAGAAAAGGTCTGTGATTCCTAGGGACTCCCTCACCCCAGAGCTTGAGGGATTCACCCCACAGCCCCAGCCTCGCAAAAAGCAGGATGCCCTCTGCCTCACCTTTCTGTACCTTGGAAAACCATGACTAAATGTCAGCCCAGGGGGGCAGGCTTTGTGTCTCTTTGATGCTGGAACAATGCTGGGCACAAAATAGGTGCCCAGTAAATATTTGTTGAATGAATGAATGAATGAATGAATGAATACTAAGTACCATTCATTGAGCGCCTCAAGCCAGCCATATTGCTGGCATCCTCTTATTCAGAACCTGTCTCAGAGGTAGCTGCTGCCACTCTCAATCTTAGTTAACAGACTAGAAGGCAGAGCACAGAGAGGAGAGGTCCCCTGCCAGGGTCACACAGCTGGACAATGACTGAGTGGTTCTCCAATGGCGGGTGGCCCAAGTTTAATGTCTAACTGTCTTGTCTCACACCAGAGTCTTCAGAAACAAAAACAAGGCCCAGGGCTCATATGTACCAACTTTTCTCACTGTCCTGAGATTTTTATGAATCCACCCTTCTTTTTAGCACTGACCTCTCTTTATTTAAAAAAAGAAACAATTAGTTTGGGCCTAAAAGATGCCATAGACTATACAATAAATAAAAGGACCTCAGAGACAGCTCATTGAAAAGGCCCCAGTGACAAAACTGTGTTGTGATCGGAAAGAGAAAGTTCAACATAGTATTTCACAGTTGGAGAGGAAGGAAGGCAGGGATCACCGGCCTTGAGAGCACCTTTCCCAGGAGAAGGCAGCTTCCCCCGAACCCCCCCACCCTCCACCCCCACCCCCACCCCGGGGCCCAGCCTGACTTCCCAGCATCCCTGCCAACTTGAACATTTTAACAAGTCTCCCCAAGATGCGGGCTGTCTATTGAATTTCCATTTTATGACATTTATCTTTAAAATATATTCCAGAGTAGAGGACTCTGAATAAAAATGAGCCATACTTTTAGGGCTCCTTTTTATTATTAGCATTTGGTTAAAAAACAAAAAAACAAAACAAACAAAAAACAACTTTAATGAAGTGTTAAGAGTCATCCTGCACCCTATTGTGGAGGCAGCCTGGGAGCTCAGAAACCCCTGAAAAGCCACAGGGCAATTTATGATCCTGGATACCACCCCTTCCTGACAAAGCTTCCAGGCAGCATCTATAGTTCTAAGACGGCTTCCTGCAATTTACACGCCCAAGCTGCTTTGGCCACAAACGGAATTAAACCTTATTCAATGTCCCAGAGGATTTTTCTGGGCTCTGAGAAACGTCAGCGGGTCCACCCTCCAAGAATGCAACTTTCCCTGAAGTATGGACAGAAAGCTCCTAGAGATGCAATGGTCATATGTCTCTCCTGACTGATGAGGAGTTTTACAGTGGTGCTCCTAGGGAAAAAAAAAAAAAAAAAAAGCAACAACTTTTGCTGCTCAGCAGGGAGGACAGTCCCTCAACAAATAAACACAGTGGTATTTCACTAATCAGTCAGCATTCTTCCTGAAATAGGCCTCATTTAAGGCTGAGGATTTTTTTTGTTCTCCCTCCAGAAAGACATGCTACTGATCAGTGATGCAAAACAAATCAGCTTCTCTGATGGGGACAGATACCTCAGGCTTGATTTTGGGATCTATAATTTGAAGGAAAAAGGAAATAATTTAGTTCTTCATATATTTTTCTTTCTTTTTTTTTTTTTGAGGGCAGTGTCACTGGCCCTCACATGTGGGATCTGAACAGGGGCTGCTGGTGTCCCAAGCCAGCTCTTAACCACCACGCCACTCGGCCGGCCCATATTTTTCTTTTTATTAAAAGAAAAACCCATGTCACAATATATATTGACCCTTCCTGACTGTATTACATTCATTCATAATTGATCAACAACCCTTCAAAATTGCCAGTTGTAATTGTCAACAACAATACTTCAAAACTGCTAAGAGACTAGATCTTAAATGTCCAGCGCACAGAAAAAGGAATAATAATTAAGTGATCTGATAGAAGTATTGGCTAAAGCTATGGTGCCAATCATACTGCAATATAGAAATGTAGCAAATCAGTGCATTATATACCTTAAACTTACATAATATCATATTTCAACTATATCTCAATAAAAATCTTACAATGGAATCTAAGATTGTTATTTTTTTACTGCTATTAAGTTGTACTATCAGTATTTTACACACTCCCTATTTCGTTTGCATGGCTCCTTTGAATGGAATACAATTTATAGTTAACTTGCAAATATATATTTATATTTTCCTTGAGTAAAATACAAATAAAAATAAAAATGTGCAAATATATATTTTGTCATGCGAGATTTTATGGTGTTTTTGAGAATCCGACTGAATACATAATTCATACATGAAATCTATATTTGATTCCCAGGTCCTCTGGGGAGATTTTAGGGGAGAAAAACCCCTACAAGACTTGCTGTTTGGAGGCCAGATGAAAAATCCTGTCCTGACACTTAGCAACAGTTAGTCCTGAGTCCATCCTGTCACTCATCGTTACTGATTCCAAATATCCTTATTAGAAAAACGGGACCAATAATACCCATGTCACTGATTGTTAAATTATTATTAATTTTTGTTGTAATTGACAGTTATTTAATTAGGTGTAAACTACGAGCAAGGTGGTGTGGATGTATTACATCACTTAATTTTGGAAACACCTTATAAAGTGGGGACAGTTATTGGCACTCTCATGTGACAGGTGAGCCTGGGCCTCGGAGGGGCTGTGTGACTTACCCACAGTCACACAGCCTCCAAGGGGCAGAGCTGGAATTTGAACCCAGGGACATGTGACTGTAAAAAAATGGTCCCCCACATCGCTCATTGTCAAGCTGCCTTCCTCGGATGATGTAAATGAGATTGGGAGCTGTAAAGCCATCTCTAAAATTCCTTGTCAAGAGAGATGTGGCCAAAACTTCTCAGATTTTTGAGAAGAAAAAAGCACCAGGAATCATCTAATTAAACAACCCCATTTTAGAACGATGAAGCTGAGAGTCTACCTTGGAAAGGTAGAGTCTACTAGGAAAGAGATTTCAGATGAGAAGAAAGGTCCCCAACTGCCCATGAGACTCACTGCAGTGCTGTGGTTCAACACTCTGATTTGAGAGCTAGAAGCCTGGGTTCAAGTCTGGGCTTCATCAATGACTAGCTGTATGACTGTGAGCAACATACACAAATTCTCTATACCTTAGTTTCTGCATCTATAAAATAGGAGGGATGAGAGTGATTGCAGATGGATTAAATGAGTTTAAAACAAGTAAAATTCTTAAGACAGCGTCTAACACATGGTGACTTATATACCTGTAAATGTATCATTTTTCTTGCCACCACTAATATTCTTAAAAACCAAACCATTTCTAGTTGATGAGTTGAACATACAAAGCCATCCATGGGTACCATTATCAACTCTATCCCTTGGTAAATAGCTAAGGACGAATGAACCTGTACAAATCATCTTTGGAAACCACCCATCTGATCATTTCACTGCCTGCCTAACATTTTGCCTTAAAACATTTGCAAATTGGGGGCCGGCCATGTGGCGCAGTGGTTAAGCGCTGGCCCCGGTTCGGGTCCCACATACGAGGGCCAGTGACACTGCCCTCAAAAAAAAAAAAAAATTTGCAAATCATATATCTGATAAGGGACTAGTATCCAAAATATATAAATAACCCTTACAAGCTAACTTTATTGTTTTCAAGACAAATAACCTAATTAAAAAAGGCAAAAATTTGAATAGACATTTCTCCAAAGAAGATATATATATGGCCAATAAGCACATGAAAAGAAACTCAACATCACTAGTTGTTAGGAAATACAAATCAAAACTGCACTGAGATACCATTTCAGATCCTCTAGGGTAGACACACACACACAATGAAGACAGCAACAAGTGTTGAAAAGATATAGAGAAATTGCAATGCTCATACGTTACTAGTGGGAATGTAAAATGGTGAAGTCACTTTGGAAAACAGTTTGGCAGTTCTTCAAAATATTAAACAGAATTTCCATTGACCCAGAAATTTTACTGCCAGGTATACAATCAAGAGAATTGAAAACACATGTTTACATAAAAAGCTGCACATGAATGTTTATAGCAGCACTATTCCTAATGGCCAAAAAGTGGAAACAACCCAAATGGCTATCTAGTCATGAATATGCGGTCTGACAACTAAGTTGGCGAACTCATCCTAGAAAAAGTGCTCCACACCTCATTGCTGAATAAAGCTATGGTCACCTTTGAAGTCCTCCCCTTGGGAAGCTATGCACTGACACCAGCACTTAGTCCGCCCTTCAAAGCAATGTTGGAACTCTTCTTCTGGCATGGCCATCAGAACTGTCATTGTATTATCCTTGATGTCCTGAGTGTCATCAAACTGTCTTCCTTTTGATATTTCCTTTATCTTTGGGTAAAGAAAGAAGTTATTGGGGACCAGATCAGGTGAGTAGGGAGGGTGTTCCAATACAATTATGTGTTTACTGGGTAAAAACTCCCTCACAGACAGTGCTGTGTGAGCTGGTGCGTTGTCGTGATGCAAGGGCACCTCGGGACCATGTTTGCTCACCCCCTTCTCATGCCAAGATTTTCTATTAAGATTTTCCTAACAGTTTACTTGGTCTGCTATGCTTCTCACGGTTAGCCAATGATTTTGCTGTACAATTCGATGAATTTTTGCAATGTTTTCATCGTCTGCTCATTACTGGCTGCCCTGACCTCTCTTCATCAGTGACATGTTCTCTCCCCTCAGAAAAACGTTTAATCCATTTGTGCACTGCTCTTTTCTTCATGGCATTATCCCCATAAACTGGAACTACCATGTCCCTGATGTCACTTCCACTCTTGCCAAATTTAACAAGAAATTTAATGTTTGTTCTTTGCTCTAATTCAAGCTCAGATATTCTCACGATGGCACACAAAATCACGCAAGAACAATAATGAATGCCACTCAGCAAGACACCATCACACGTCGACACAAACACAGTTGTGAGACACTGATACACCAAGGTTATGAAACCCTACCGAGCTGTTTGTACAGTGCTGGCAATGTTAGCCCATGGTGGCAAGTTTGCGGACTTAATTGTCAGATCGCATAAAAAAACACAAGCAAACAAAACAAAACAAAAAGGGAAACTGCTAAGTAAACAAATAAAAACCTATGAAGTACTGACGTATTACAGCATGGGTGAACCTTGAAAACATGTTCAGTGAAAGAAGCCAGACACATGGGACGACGTGCTGCCGGATTCCATTTACATGAAACGTCCAGAATGAGAAAATCCACAGAGACAGAAATCAGATTAGGAGTTGCCAGGTCCTGGAGGGAGGAGAGAATGGGGAGTGACTGCAAATGGGTACCGGTTTTTTGGAGAAAGCTTCTCCCCCAAATGTATTTTCCCCCTAAGGCATATCACCTCCTTTCTGCACTTAGAAAGAGTTGCCAGCATTTCCACACTACCCTTGGGGACAATTTAAAACAATAAAATCACCAACAAAAAGCACAGAGATGTGAGAAACATGACACTAAATACACCCAGAAAAGGACACGTGCTTTCACGTGACAGCTGGAACGAGAAGGCAGAGCACGTGTGGGGTTCCACACCGCATAGGACGAAGAAAGATTTGGGGGTTACCAATACATTTTAGGGGGTCAGCTAAAATATGTAATTCTGGAACAATAAGGATCACCTGTGTTTTGAAGACCACCTTGGCATGAATGCCTTCACATGAGGCAGCCTCCTCATTCTGGCTGCCAAGGCTTCTGTGCTATTGCGGGAGAAATGTGAGTTAAAATTTCTCACTTATTTGCAGCTGCCTCATATGTCACTAGGAATTATGAAGCCAAGGCAGTGCTTTTCATAGCACCTGGCAAACAGAGATTTCACACACCTAAGACAAGTTACAGTTTATTATTGAAGAATTCTCCTTGGTTAGATTTCAATCGAGAATGAAAAATGCCTACCTCCTTCTTCTCCAGGACGGGAAAGCACATCTTAGTATCTCTTTTCCTCTAGTTTGTAAGGCTTGGCTCTTTAAAACCCGATGTGAGTATATTTTGGCTCCCGAGTGCTCTGGAAAATTCAAATGAGTTGCTAACGTTCACATACCAGCAGGCACAGGTTCCACTGGGCTACCTGGGTTCTAATCTCAGCTCCGTCATGTCCCAGATGTGCAGTGTTGATCAAGTTCACGTGCCTCTGTTGTCCTCATCTGTAGAATGGAGATAACAGATGTAAAACTGTGACGGTCAGAAGAGTGCCTGGCAAGTGTGGTGAACAGTAATGTAAAAGGGTGAAGGTTCGTAAAAGGTAAAATGGTGGCTTTTAAGAGGAAGTGCAGCTCACATTCATTAAGTTTTTGTTCTAGCCCAGGCGGTGTGAACTGTAGTAAGCAATTCACATTGCAATTTTAATTTAAATGTCATTTCAGACAGCCATCTACCAGATATCTGATTTAAAGGAGAACTTGTTCGGTTCAGCCAAGTGGCGCGGTGGTTAAGCGCTGGCTTGGGAAGCCAGCGGCCCCGGTTTGGGTCCCACATATGAGGGCCGGTGACACTGCCCTCAAAAAAACAAAACAAACAAACAAAAAAGGAGAACTTGTTCCAACCGGCTTTCTTTACTGCAGAGAGTCCTGATCACGACTTGTAATTATTTCATTTAAATTTGTATTTGGTTTCTCCTCACCGCTCGAATGAAAGCCTCATAAGGACAGGGATTTAGTGCTCTTGTTCATCTATGTATCCTCAGCACAGTGCCAGGCACACAGTAGGTGCTCAATAAATGTGTGTTAACTGAATAAGTGAATGAATGTCAGAATCAGCATCTGATAGTCCCTGTGTGTGTTTCTCTCACGTCCTCCATTTCGGGGGTGGATAGTGGTAGATAAGATTGAAAGCAGCACCATCCAATATGGCAGCCACTAGCCACATGTGGCTACTTAAATTTAACTTTAAAATAATTAAAGTTAAATAAAATACAAAATTCAGCAGCTCAGGTGCACTAGCACATTTCAAGCACTCAGTGGCTAATAGTTAGCAGACAGCCCAGATACCATAGAACTTTTCCATTATCAGAGAAGGTTCTACAAACAGAGCTGATTTAGATAGTGATTCTCAACTGGGGGTGACTTGGGACCCCAGGGGGCATTTAGCAATTTCTGGACACATTTTTAGTTGTCGCCACTTGGGGGATACAACTAGCCTCTAGTGGGTGGGAACCTGGGATGCACAGAACCTGGCCCCAAATGTCAATAGTGCCAATATTTTTACAGGAAGGTATTCAGGTGACAATTTTCTCTGTTTGAACAGTGTTCAATTTCCGAGGATTTGGATGGGTTCATTTGCAATTAGAAGCCCGATAAGGATTTTTCAGCGTATGTGGCATGAAGTCCAATTTCCTGGCTTAAATTCCTGGAATTCCTCATTATATCTGGACTAGGACATTATAACCCAGAAATCATTGTCCAGCCGTGTTTTCAAGACCGCACCTCTCTGTAAGTGTAGCAAAACCCATCAAGTAGGATAGTCGTCATTCAAATGGAAAAGGGCTTCTCCGAGGCCGGCTTGTTCTAGATCAAGGATCTGCAAACTACCGGTCCCCAGGGCCAAACGTGCCCATAAGCTAAGAATGGTTTTTATTGGGTTGTCGGAAAAGT
The DNA here is from genome assembly GCA_033961575.1 of Aselliscus stoliczkanus. Classification (NCBI taxonomy): domain Eukaryota; kingdom Metazoa; phylum Chordata; class Mammalia; order Chiroptera; family Hipposideridae; genus Aselliscus; species Aselliscus stoliczkanus. The sequence goes on along the minus strand of CM066738.1, from coordinate 8,336,592 downwards.
CATGACATATTTTTTTCTCTGTTTTTCGTTGCAAAAATGCATCATGACTTTTCCGACAACCCAATACATTTTTAGAAAGTTGGGAAACAATCAAAAGAATAATATTTTTATGATACATGCGAATTATATAAATTCAAATTTCGGTGTCTATAAAGGACATTTTACTCGGACTCAGCTGCCACCATCATTTCTTTAAGTCTTGTTTGTGGCTGCTTTCATTCCATAACACCGAGTTGAGTGCTCTCAGCACAGAAACCCTGGGATCTGCAAAGCTGAAAATAACCACTCTTTGTCCCTTTACAGAAAAAGTTTTCTTCCCTTTACAGAAAAAGTTTGCTAATTCCTGCTCTGGATACTAAAGATCTTGATGGGTTTTTCTTTATTTTTTCCCTTTGTTCTTTCTGTTTTCTTTCATTTTTTAAAAATCATAATTGTCCTGATAATTTGCAGGTGTAGACTCAGACTAAACGACCAAATGGGCTTTCTTTGGGAAGCTGAGGGCAGGCGGGGATTATCTGTAATGCCGGGGCGTTCATGTGAAAGATTCCTCTTAGATGAATTTAGGGAACAAAGGCCCAGAGGTCAATGATTTCTGTGGGTATGAGAGTAAAAGAGTGGCTGAGTTCTCCTGTCAGTTTTGCAATACAAATCATACAGTTACTGAATACCCTTGACTGCAGTACGATTCTTTTAATGCTTAACTCCGTGACCTCACAAAAATAATTGCTGGGAAGCAAATTTACTTAGCTCTCTGCCTTTATTTGCTGACCAAGGGGCTCAGCCCATAGTCATATTGTTTATGGAAATGTAGGAGGGAGAAGGATAGGGGGAGGGGAAAGAACAGAATTTGGCCAGAGAAGATGGATGTACTGAAACGATTCAAGCGATTTTTGTCTGCTTTATAACTGGAGTCAGGATTTCCCTTCAAGTTACCACTGCAGACGTGAAATCTCCCTGGATGGGGCTCCTCTGCCAGAAAGTCCTATTAATATTAAGCTCTGTCTCACTGGGTTGGCATCTGGCTTTTTAAAATCCTGTCATTTTTATGATTCAGATGAACATTACACCTCGCCCAGTGAATAGGTTTTTTTTCTAAATGTTGAGAATGTCTTTAGCTAGAAAGAAAGAAAAAGGTTGATTAAAAATGATTAGTATGCTTTGGAGGCAGTTGTGACTTTTTTTTTTAAGTCCACAGAATTTTCACTTTCCATGCATCCATTACCAGTGGTTCTCAATTTGCTTTGGAATTTTACATTCAGAAATGGCAGGTTGCATCTTGGCAGAAAATCTCCAGGTAACTTTATTTTGTCCCATACCCTCATTTTAGAAAACAGATGACCCTGTGATTATAATGGGGATCACACTCAGTGATTTGTGGATTGCCGTGCCTCGGTGGGCAACAAAATAGGAAGATTTTCTAGCCCTTTACTTTTGTAAAATCAGAACCTGCGTTGGTTGTGACTGGGGGAGGGGAGAAATTAGTATACTGAAAGCAAAAATTAGCAGGCCAGACCCAGTTGATTAAACCCCTCCCAAGGCAATATTTAAAGTGGCTTCCTTAGGAAAATACTTAACCACCCAATCAGTCCAACCGTCTGATAACTGCTTACCTTCTCTAATGCGATTGAGATTCCTTTTGATGGCTGTTTGCATTCCAACCACAAAGCTCATCTTAGGTAAGCACCTTGAGGAGGAACAAAAATTCATGAGTCTTAGCTCCTGCATTCATGTAATTTTCTTTTCACAAAGGAAGGAAACAAGTTAAGCTGGGTGGGGGTGCAGAGGTGGTTGAAAATCTTTGAAAGGGAAGAGTGCAGTGTTCTATTTGCATGTAGTGCGCGCGCGCGTACACACGAAGCGCTTTTTTTTTCTGGCTGAATGGCTGAGAAACAATCAGAAGAAGATTATTTTAGGATATGAAAACTATATGAAATTCACACATCAAAGTCCATTAAGAAAGCTTCATTGCAAGGCAGCTTCCAGGCTCTGGAGCTAAAAGAGCAAAGCAAAGAAATCCTGCAAGAGAGGGAAACACAGAAGATGAATAGACTCCTCTCTGGTTCCATTTTTAGTTCCTCAATCACACAGGAAAAATTAAAATGTGCGTAAGTGAAGATTTCCAGGATTTGTGAGAATAATAACTTGCAGTCCACGCGTTAAACAATTCATATTTTTGTTTGTTTTTGAGTTCCATACCATGAACATGTATAATTTTTTAGCTCTGAGTTATTAAGGACATACAAATTTGGGATTATATCATTTGGTGCACTGTCCCTGTTTTCATTTTGCAATGTCCCATTTTATCCCTGGTAATATCTCTTGTCCTCAAGTCTACTTTGTCTGATGTTAGAGTCACCACTCCACTTTATTACGCTTAGTATTTGCATGGTGTATCTCTTTCAAGTCTTTACTTCCTATCTATGTCTTTATATTTAAAGTGGGTTTCTTGGAGAGAGCTTTGCCTTTTTCTGCAGCCTAATAATCTCTGACTTTTCAGTTAGGGTGTTTAGGTCATTTATACTTATAATAATTTTTGATATGGTCAGAGTTAAGTCTACCATCTTGCTTTTTGTTGTCTATGGTCTTATCTTTGTTTCTTTGCCTCCTTTTGAGTTATTTTTTAGGATTCCATTTTATCCCTACTCTTGAATTATTAGCTGTATCTTTTTATTTATTTATTTATTTATTTTTTGGTTGCTCTCGGGCCTATAATATGCATCGTTAACTTATCACTGTCAAATTACATTATAGCACCTCAAATATACTCTAAAAACCTTAGAGCAAAATAGTTCCATTTCCCTTCCATGTCTTTTGTGCTCTATTTGTCATAAGTTTTATTATTTTTTATGTTATAAACCCTAAAATATTTTGTTATTTTTGCTTTAAACAGTCTATTATCTTTTTTAAAACAATAAATTCAATTTTAGGACAGTTTTAGGTTTATAGAAAAATTGTGAAGATTGTACTTTGCATTCCCCATACAGCCCACATCCTGTTTCCCTATTATGAATATCTTACATTTATGTAAGATAAACGTAATGTACATTTATTACATTTATTATGGTACATTTATTACAATTAATGAATCAACATTGATCTACTATTATTAATTAAAGTGCAAACTCTATCAAGATTTCTTTAGCTTTTATCTACTCTGATTTTTTTGTGCTAGGACCCCTATCCAGGAAACCAGGTGACATTTAGTTGTCATGTCGTGGCTGTCATAGTTTCTCAGGCTGTCCATGTTTTTTGACTTTGACAGTTTTGAGGAGTACTGATCAAGTATTTTGCAGAATGTCCTCAATTGGGATTTGTCTGATGTTAAAAGTTTGTGGGAGGAGGACCATGGGGATAAAGTCATTCTCATCATGTCATATCAAGGGTATATACTATCAACATGGCTCGTCACTGTTGACATTAACTTGGCTGAGGCTGTGTTTGTGAGGTTTCTCCACTGTAACATTTCTCCCTTCCACCCCCCTTTCCATGCTGTATTTCAATTATCTTTTAAGGACATTAAAAATAGAGTAGGGGGCAAAGAATTATGTTATATTTATCTGCATATTCCTTTGTTTGTACATCCAGTTTTCTATCTGGCATCATTTTCCTTCCATTTGAGAAATTTTTTTTATCATTTCTTGCAATGCATTCTGCTGGTGACAAATTCTCTTACTTTTGTTTGTTTGAAAGAATATTTTGCATTTGTGTTTTAAAGATATTTTCACTGGGTATTGAATTCTGGGTTGATAGGGTCAGCACTTTATTTTATTTTATTTTATTTATTTATTTATATTTTTTAGCTGAGCCATCCTGCCACCTATTGGCAGCTCAGCGGCTGCTCAGCTCGGGCTGGGCATTGAACTGCTGTTGCTCAGAGCTCAGCTCACACTCTTGAGCGAGCTCTTAACCAACTGAGCCACTCGGTTGGTCCAGGGTCATCGCTTTAAAGTAGTGGTTCCACTGTGTATGGCTTTTATAATATCTGACAAAAAAATATAATTCTTATTTTTCTTCCTGTATATTCAATGAGTCTTTTTGTTGTTGTTTTCTGGGAACTTTTAAGATTTTTCTCTTAGTCATTGGTTTTCAAAATTTTAATTATGATATATCCTGGTGTGGTTTTATTTTTATCCTGTTTTGGGTTCATTTAGTTTCTTACTCCTGTGAATTGAGATCTCTCATCCAAGTTTGAAAAATTTTGGCCATAATTTCTTCAAATATTTTTTCTGCTTCCCATTCTCTCCTCTTATTCTGCAATTCTGAGACTGCAATTACACATATGTTGGACTACTCGATATTGTCCCACAGGTCACTGTGACTCTATTCATGGTTTTCAATCTTTTGTCTTTACTGTCCTTCAGTTTTGATAGTTTTTATAGTAATAAAAACTATCTTCATGTTCACTGAGCTTTTCTTCTGCAGTGACTAATATACTGTTAATATCATCCAGTGAACTTTCCACTTTAGATGTTATATTTTTCATCACCAGCAGTTCCATTTAGCTGCCTTTTTTTTTTTTTTTTAGCTGAGCCATCCTGCCACCTGTTGGCAGCTTAGCTGCAGCTCAGCTCGGGCTGGGCATTGAACTGCTGTTGCTCAGAGCTCAGCTCACACTCTTGAGTGAGCTCTTAACCAACTGAGCCATTTGGCTGGCCCCAAGTTAGCTGCTATTTGAATCTTGCATTTCTTTCTTCACTGTTCATGTGTTCCTTTAAATATCTGAACAGAGTTCTAGTAGCTGTTTTAATGCCATTATCTGCAAATTCCATCATCTCTTCAATTCTGAATCTGTTTCTATTGACTGATATTATTCCTGGTTATGGGTCATATTTTCCTGTTTATTGGCTTGTCTAGTAATTTTTTATTAGGTGCTGCACATTGTGTGTTTCGATTGCTGAATATCTGCATTTTGTTGTCTTCCTCTAAAGAGTGTTGGACTTTGTTCTAGCAGGCAGTTAAGGTGCCTGCAGTTCAGTGTGATCCTTTTTAAAGCTTTGTTAGGACAGAATTAGATTAGCCTAGGTATATCTAGGCATAGTTAAGCGACACTATTAAGATGTGGCCCTTTTGTGGTATCTACTATATATCCTGAGGGATCAGTGAGAACTCTCATGTCAGGCTGGTAGGAACTTGAAAATTTTCCAGCCCTGAGATCTTAGAATGTTGAACTTATAGCTTTTCAGTCATTCTTTGCCCAGTGTTGTGGAATATATCACCCTATGCACACACGTCTTAGTATTCAGCAAAGAATGAAGGGGACTCTTATGTCATTTACTGTTGCTCTTTTCTCTTTTGTGTCTTTGTGTTTCTGTAGTTCTTTTTCTGTATTGTTCCTTTCCCTCTGGAATTCTGTCCAACAACTCCCAGTCCCCTGAAACTTCCTGAACTTACTGAGACAGCTATGCTGTGCAGGACACCCTCCTCTAGGTCTGCATTCTTTTTTTTTTTTTTAAGAGGGCAGTGTCACTGGCCCTCATGTGGGATCCGAACTGGGTCCCCTGGCTTCCCAAGCCAGCTCTTAATCACTGCGCCACTCTGCCAGCCGGCCCTGGTCTGCATTCTTGAATGTGCTTTCAGGCAGAAATCCAGCAATCATAAAGTTCATCTAATTTGTTTCCTTTATCTTAGACAACCCAGTCATCATTTCCTATTGCCCAGTGTTTGAAGATGTAGGCTTCACAAAGTGAGCACAGTTTTTGGGTTTTTTGTTTGTTTGTTTGTTTGTTTTTGAGGGCAGTGTCACTGGCTCTCACATGTGGGACCCAAACTGGGGCTGCTGGCGTCCCAAGCCAGCACTTAACCAATGTGCCACTTGGCCGGCCCGAGCACAGTTTTTAAATTCAGAAATGAGGATAAATCGAGCCCCTGTTACCCCATCATGGCCAAAAGTGGAAATCTGTGAAGGTACCATCTATTAGAATATTTTTAAATAGTGAATGGCTTGAGAAGCATTGTGTTAAAATACTGGATTCATCAACATTTTGTGAATGATCAACTATTTACTTTCTCTATATGTCTGGCTTTTATGGTGTTAGATCTGTTTCTCAGAGGTAGTCACTAATTGCTTGTTGTCTAGCCAGTGTTTTCTTAGAGTCATAGCTCATTTTGGTTGAAAAGGTGTTGGGAGTTTCAACCTACATATTCTGTGGATGGGAAAACTGATACCCAAAGTTAGGCCACATCCTCATTTGGCTCTTGACCCATCAAACACTCAGTGCTTCCTTTTATTGAGGAATGATGGACTATGTCACACTTTTTAAGAGAAGGTCTGTAAAAAAATAATATAAATAAAGCCACTTTAAAATGGGCTTGGAGCTGCCATCCTGGAGGCACTGCCTGGATCTTCTTATGCCTCACACCTTTAGAATGTTAAAACAGGGCAACATAACCTTTGGACTGGGCCTAAAGCAACATTGTGTCCCAAAGAACTGTTTGTAAAGATAGTAATAAAGCAGATATTATAACTATCGGAGTGATGCCTACTGGACTAAAAATTTAAAACATTGTTTAGAATTGGCAACTCTATGTGAGCTTATCTGTACCAATAGAAATACCTACTTTCTATTGAAGCAATTGTTCCCCCTTCCCTTTCTCATAAGTACCCCTTGCCTTTGTCTCCTAATGGGAACACTATTTGGGTTTCTGCCTGAATCAGTGCTTGCTGAATAGCTATTCCTTTTTTTTTTTTTTTTTAGCTGAGCCATCCTGCCACCTGTTGGCAGCTCAACGGCAACTCAGCTCGGGCTGGCCTCGAACCGCTGTTGCTCAGAGCTCAGCTTGCACTCTTGAACGAGCTCTTAACCAACTGAGCCATTCAGCCGGCCCTAGCTATTCCTTTTGATCTCAAATAAATGCTAGTTGCCTCTCACTTTGGCCCTCTATTTTTAAGTTAACAGATATAATGTGCACAAACACTGTACAGTAAAACCTTGGATTGTGAGTAACATGGTTTGTGAGTGTTCTGCAAAACGAGCAAACATTTCTAATACATTTTAACTTGGTAAATGAGTGATGTCTTGCAATGTGAGTAGTTTGTTTCCAGAACGAATTGTGCAAACCAAGGTATTACTGTATTTTATTCTCAGTTTAAGGGATTTTTTTGAAGGTAGTTTTCTAACCACATGTATTTTGTTTACTTTCTACACTGGCTTCAAAACGAAAGATGCAGCTTCACAAATTGTACTGCTATAATAATTGGATATTAAAATTACCCAATTAGGGCCGGCTGAGTGGTGCGGTGGTTAGGAGCTGGCTTGGGATGCCAGTGGCCCCGGTTCGGGTCCCGCATATGAGGGGCAGTGACACTGCCATCAAACAAAAAAATTACCCAATTACCCCAAATGACCCAAGCCACAGACCGTTTTCCTTTCTCCTACCCTATATTGACATGTAATCAGGCAGATTAACCAATACAAACATCTACTCTCAGTCTCAGCTCTTGGGGAAAAAAGGTTTTATTTTAAAACAAACATGTGAATACTTTTATAGCTTTTGATTGAGATTTTCACTTCTGGGACTTGATTCTGTGGATTTATGGCACAAGTAGCCCAGGTTCATGAATGAGGAGGTGCCTTGCAGTGCTGTTTGCAACTGCAAACCGTTGGAAACAAACTCAACGTTTATCAGTAGAAACAATTAAGTATATCCGTATGAAGAATGAAAGATGGGATAGTCAAAAAAAAATGAAGTAGACCGTTTATATACAGACTTAGAAATGTATCTAGAACAGTGCTTTCCAGTAAAACTTTCTGTGATAATGGAAAGGTTCTATGCCTGCCCAATATGTCTGCCTCTAGCCGCATGTAGCACGTGAAAGATGGTGAGTGCAAATGATGAAATGAAAGTTTAATTTTATTTAATTTTTTATTTAGATAAATTTAAATACTCACATGAAGCCCAGTGCTAAACAGCACGCCTCTAGAGTGTATTACTTAAAGAAAAGTCTAGTAGAAAATAGTGGGAAGACTATGACTCCCCTTAAAATAATATATGTTAATTTATACATTTTTGAAAGTCTGATGGAAAATATACCAAATTAGTAATAGCGGCTTTCTCTGAGACATGCTGTACACTTTCACTTTTAATACTACATATTCACATAATATTTGAATGTTTAAATAATGAACACAATTAATTTGAATTAAAAAAATAATCCCCACAAAATAAAATCAAATCCTGGAATTTCATATTACTGCAAACTGAATGAACAAGTAACAAGGTTGGAGGACAAACCTGAGAGAATTTTCTGGAGGATTTATCAGGATTTCAAGTACCTTGAGGAAGAGGATGGGGCTGCAGGTTTGACGCCACCGAGCTGGGACTAACAGCATAGTGGACACAAGAACCACCATGACTCCCCCACACAGAGGAGTGCTACACAGCCATGAACAAGAGTGAGGAGCATCTATTGGTCTATCCAGCTACAGAGGGACCGCCAAGGCATGTTGTGGGGTGAAAAACCTAGGGAAAGTGTATATAGTATGCTAGTAAGCTACTATCTATCTAAGAATTGGGGGGGTGTTACAGATTCATATACATATTTGTTTATACTACAAAATAAATAACAGAAAGATGAATCAAAAACTGTTAAAAAAAAAAACCCTAGTTACCGCTAAGGGGAAAAAAAGCAAAGCAGTTAGGCCTGAACCTTCTCTAAAAACTACAGTTGTTTGGTAAGTTTTATTTTGGTCCCATCTAAGTGTATTTTACATAATAAAACCTTATATTCAACTTTTTTTGTTTTGTTTTAAGGGCAGTGTCACTGGCCCTCATATGTGGAATCCAAACTCGGGCTGCTGGCGTCCCAAGCCAGCTCTTAACCACCGCGCCCCTCAGCCGGCCCCAAATTCAACTTTTAAAAAAGCAATCCCTAAAATTTGGAAAAAAAAAAGAACCTAAGTATATATTTACTTGGTAGCATAACTACACAAAGAAGAAAGATTTCAAGGGACTTAAAACACAATCATTTGGTGGGGTGTGTATGCTCTAAGAACAAAAAGGACCACAAAATAATGATTGGCGGAACTCTGGAAGAGTGGGTGGGAGATATACCATAAACCACCTTGATTGGCAGGTTCCCCATGATCCCATGGGTGGGAAGGAGGTTCCCCAAAGGAAGCAGGGTGGCCATGGAAGAAAAACCTTGCTGGGAAGACGAGAGCAATCTATTGCACCACTTTAGTGGCCACCATTCTCGTAGAATCATATAGATGCAGATATCCATCTTCCTTGCATAAAATCCCAAAAATGTTACCTCTGCTACCCAGTGTTAATATATAGTAAAACAGACCTACCCAACTCCAATAGGAGGCACCTCAACATCCAAGGGATTCTAGCTGTTTCCATTTCAGTATCTCTGGGTGATGTGCCTTCCTCTGCTTTGGTGTAGGTGTGGCTTATCTGGAGCTGGCAGTCTATGGTCAAATGAGAAATTTATTTACCTCCAAATTATAGACTCAGTGATATACCTCTATACAGTATATAGTGGTCAGGTGTATACAATGTGGAGGCCTAACCAGTAACAGGAATCCAATCATTTTGCAGATACTGATTGAATTCCCTCCACGTGCTAGACCCATTCTTTATCTCTGTAGGTGTTAGCGTCTTCATCATAGAACGGATGCAATTCTTTTTGAGGATTAAGAGGCAATGCACATCAAATGTTTAACACTGTACCTGGCACCCAACATACATTCAATAAACAATAGCTGTTATCATTACTCCACCATACCTGGTGTCTCAATTAGGTAGCCACTGAGTTTTAAGTATGCTGCGTTCTGGGTGGAACACACAGCCCCTTTGGGAACAAGCAGCCCACTTGGGAAAGCCAGAGTCTCTCACTTGAACATCAGATCAGGACTCATTCCAGGAGGTGGACACCGGGGCACATACATCTCCATTAGCCATTCCTCATTCTCCCTCACAAAGCATGGCTAGTTAGGCCTCTTGGGTCATCTTCTCTGTTAGCAGACTGCTTTTTCCCTCATACAAATTCTTTGCATTTCCAGCAAACAGTTTGATTGTTTTCCAAATTAAGTGGTAACTGGCTCACTCAAAAAATATATATATATTGAGCGGCTATTATGCATCAAGCGTGGTCATGAGCAAAGGGGGCAGGGGAGGAATCAGAGCAGACACTGATCCTGCCTCCAAGGAGCTGACATTTGGACAGGAAAAAAAAAAGATCACAAACACACACACAGAAATAGATACAGAATATGGCAGGAAGTGATACAGCTCTAAGAAAAAAAATTAAGCAAGGTAAGGAAGACTGTGGGGCTCTTATTTAAAATATGTCTGCAAATTTCTTGACCTTGCTTCCTTCAGAGGGTGACATCTAATTCCCCCTTGAATGTGGGCTGGACTGAGTGTCCATATCTAACAAAACACATGTGGCAGGGTGATACAATGTGGATTCAGTTTCTGCCTGACCCTCTTTCTATCTCTGGGGACCTTTGCCCTTGGAATCTGGCCACCATATTGGGAGGAAGCCCAGGCCACGTGGAGAGACCATGCTTGAGGACTCCAGGTGAAAGCCTCAGCTGTGAGTCTTGGGTGACAGCCAGCACGTGAGTGAAGAGCAGTTAGAGGATCTCAGTCCTCAGCCTTTTTGCCTTTCAGCTGAGGTCCCAATCCATGTGGACAGAGGTAAGCTGTCCCTGCTGTGCCCTTTCTGAATTCTTGGCCCACAGAAGCTCAATGAGATAATAAATCATAATTGTGGTTTAACCCATTAAGTTTTGGGATAATGTGTTACAGAATAAGAAATCACTAATTCAGAGGAATGAGAGTGATTTGGGTGAGGGAGGGCGGGAGGGTGATGCTAATTAAATAGGATGGTCAGGAAAATCCCCTGGGCTGAGCAGAGACTGAATGGAGTTGGGAGTGAGCAACGTGGACATCGGGAAGAGCTTTCAAGGTAGAGAGAACATGTGCAAAGGTCCTGTGGCAGGAACATGCTTATGGATCAGGTCAGCACGGCTAGAAGGAGAAAACAGTAGGAAATGAGGTCAGAAGGATGGTGGGGAGGGGCGTGTGCTGCAGAGTATGTAGGACCACTTATGGTAGTTGAGCACAGAATGATGTGCTATGACCTGAGCCAAAGTTTAAGACGGTTGCTCTGGCTGCTATACAGAAACTAGCCGTTAGTAGGGAAGCACGGAAGTGGGGATATACCAATTGGGAAGCTACCACTGTCATCCAGGTAAGCGATGGACGGTGGCTAGAATTAGGGCAATGGAGAAGTGAGCAGTGGTCAGACTTTGAATATCTTCACGGTAATGAGGGCAGGGCTTACTTTTTGATCGAGCAGGGTATGAGCAGAGGAAGCTGGCGGGTTGATGAGGCTCAGAGGGAGCTGGTGTCCTGCTTCCGGGACTCCGTGTGGCCCACTGGCCAGCACCTGCATCGCTTGTGTGCTCGTTAGAAATAAAGGCCCCACCCTTACTGGCAATACACAACACCCTGTCATGTGCAGTCAGGCCAGTGGTGCATTTCTCAGCAAATGCAAAATTTAGCGTTTCTCAGCAAATGCAAAAATCACTTAGAGAATTTGTGCCAATGCTGATGGTTGGGCTGTACCCCCAGGGTGTCTGATTCAGTGGGTCTCAGGTGGGGCCCGAGTTTGCATTCATAACAAGTTTAGAGATGATGCTGTCCTAGGACCACATTTGGAGAACGGCTTCAGGTGCCATCAGAACAGCTTCAATAAATGCTAGCTGTGTGTTGAGCTTGTGTCATGAATTGCTATGCGGGCCACATTCTCCCCGCCAAGAGCTGACCCTGCAGAGTCTGGAGTTAGTCCGTTTCCAGGAAGGCGTCCTGGCCCCGACCAGGGCAGGTGCTATGTGAATTCGTGTCATCTTTTCTTCTGGTTGGCCAGGGTGGAACAGGATCTGAAAGTATGGGCAGGATTTAGATGAGGAAAAGCAAAGAGAAGGGGAGAAAGATGGCCCTTCTGGGACACGTGTGGCCCTTATTCCAGCGGCAGTCGAGGAGAGAAGAAGGGGCCTGTGGGAGCTGAGTTCAGAGAGCAATGAGGCAGGCATGCAGTTAACAGCTACCCCACTACGAAGGCCCTGCTTGCTAGGAAATGAGGATACCTGTGGTCAAAGTACCAGTAGGAAAGCTCCGAGTCTGACAGTTGGTGCTGCCCTTGACCGATACTTTCTAGCCTCAGTGTGTCAGGACATAAGTTCACTGGCATATAAGACATACACCCATCAGCCTGCCTCATGAGGTGGAGTACCCGAGTGGGAAATAGCTTCACTGCTTTTTATCTGTTTACAAATTAGAGTGGATTCAAGGCGCCTCTGTAATAACAGCACCCCTCACTTGTGTTAGCATTTTATAAATGGACTTTTCTTTTTGGGGGGAGGGCGATGTATGATTTGATATGTTTTTTTTTGTTTTGTTTTGTTTTTTGAGGGCAGTGTCACTGGCCCTCACATGTGGGACCCAAACCGAGGCCGCTGGCTTCCGAAGCCAGCGTTTAACCACCACGTCACTCGGCCGGCCCTGATTTGATATGTTTTCATGAATGGATCAACTTGTGTAACCATGACTAGAATAAAGCTACAGGACACCTCTATCACCCCAAAGAACTACTTTGTGCTGCTCCTTTATGGTCACAACCTCCTCCCGGCCTTAAGCAAATACTGGAGCTGGGTCTACCAGTTGGGGATAACTGATCTCAAGTATAAGGATTGAAGACGGTTAGAGTGTGAGCTCTGAGCAACAGGGTTGCCAGTTTGATTTCCACATGAGCCAGTGAGCTGCGTCCTCCGCAACTACAATAGATTGAAGACAACGGTGAGCTCAAATGAGGGTTTGGGCCGGTTCTTATTGGTCTTGGCGGAACAGACAGCCACGGAGCGTAATGCAAGAATTTTAGCTGGTAACAGTTCAAAATGTGACTATACATTGAAATTGCTCAACAAAAGAAGGCTTTTTAAGTAGGAAAAAACCCAACAGTGTGTTTCAACAAATGCTAAATGATGAGGACACACCATAATGTTTTTATTTGACAGAAATTGCCGTACCAGAAGCAATGTGTGACACGAACATTGTCATGATGGGGGATGATTTACAGCACACTTTAAAACACACCTTCTCACAACCGTAACTCACATCCAACTGACTGCACCAAACAAGTTGAAACTTGTCACACATGGTGGTGGGTGGGCTTAGTGACCCAGCAGGTCAAGGTGGAGACACTATTTCAACCTCAACCTAAGACTGAGTGAGGACAGCAAATATATTTCATCTGGTGTGGTAATGCTGACCAACTGCCTGGAAAGCTGGGTTGGGAAGCGCTCTGAGGCATATCAGGGATCAGTTGAAGAGTGCAGTAGTTGATTAGTGATGTCTGGCTTGGGCACAGGCTAGTGGAGAAGCGACTGGGAGATATTGTCAGTATAAGGATTGGACCGCCTATCACAAGAGGATGGAGAAGGCCTGAGGGAGTGGAAGAGAGAATTCCCAGCCCCAATTGGATCTCTCATGTATTAGATCTGAGATACTCCATCTTTGAAATGTGTGTACCGTTTGTCTTTGCTTGATTGTGCTCAGAAACAACAGAAACCACAACCTCCCTATAGATGCATAAACTCTTGAGACAGAGATTTAAAGGAGAAGAAATGAGTTATGTCTGCCTGGATATTTCTAGAAGTGCATAGAAACACCAGACTGATTACAATCTGAAACTATCCCAGGGGGCTTCAAACGCAACAATACTCAAAGGACAGGACTTAATCATCAAAGAGAAAACAAGGGAACAATCTGATGACCCAACAGTAGGAGACCGTGGGCTGTCCAGAGGAGAGGCCTACAAAGGGGCAGCAGGAGGGAATTTGTGGGGGGCTGATGGAACTGTTCTGTATCATGATTGTGGTGGTGGTAACACAACTCTCAAAGGGCTTTAGGACTCCTAGAATGGACACACATATACAGTCAATAATGAAAAAGAATCTAAAATCTATTGAGCTTTGAAATACGATGCTACGGAACTTTGTCAAAATGTGGGACACATACCTCTGGCAGTCCACAAGGTGATTTGCAAACATACACAGATGAAAAATGAATTGTATTAGCTATACATTTATATTCATTCATATTAGAAGAATACAGAAGAATACATAACTAACGTATCAAGCCCATAATTTTAAGAAAACAACTGCATAAGAATAGGCTAAGGGAAGAAAAAAATGAGTTGCTGTAAAGGAAAACAGGTCAATAATGGTACATGTGTTATACATATATAGCAAAGTTTGAGATTAGGGTACATGAGTAAATTTGGAAAAATGTTGTCCAAAGGCCCTACTCCCACAGAAAATTGAGTAGAAAGACATACAATGTTAATACTGGCTGCCTCTGCATAATAAGATTATGGGTGATTTTTATAAAGGTTACTTGCCTTCTCCAATATTTTATAGAATATATACATATTAACTTGCAATGAGATTTTCTTTATAAGGCTGTTTTTAAGCTACTAACTTTACCTAGGAGATCAATATTTGCTTATCCTACAATTTATACATAATTGTCTAAGAAAAGCAGTACCAACCTGACCACCTACAATGATTACGGAAAAGTACTTTTTGAGATTCATCTTGTTTTGCCGTTTTTTTTTTGTCCTTAGAGCATATACACCCCACCAAGAATATATCGTCAAATGATGGTGTTTTAAGCCCCTTGAAATCTTTCTTCTTCGTGTAGGTATGCTATCGAGTAAATATATACTTAGGTTCATCTCGTTTTCAAATTTTAGGGGCTGCTTTTTTATAAGTTGAATTTAAGTTTTTATTATGCAAAATACTTAGATGTACCAAAATAAAACTTACCAAACAAAGTAGTTTTTAGAGAAGGTTCTGGCCTAACTTCTCTGTTCTTTTTTTTCTCTTAGTGGTAACCAGGTTTGGTTTTTTTTTAACAGTTTTTGGTTCATCTTTTTCTTTCTTTATTTATAGTTTTTTGTTTTTTTTTAAATTTGAAGATCTAATTGGTTTTATTAAGTGGTTCATGAATCAGGCAGCATCCCATTTAGCAAATAGTCAGTAATTTATTTTTTAATATAGTCAAATATATATGTGAATCTGTAAACACTCTCCCCCCGCCCAATTCTTAGATAGATAGTAGCTTACTAGCATACTATATACACTTTTCCTAGGTTTTTCACCCCACAACATGCCTTGGTGGTCCCTCTGTAGAGGGATAGAGAAATAGATGCTCCTCGCTCTTGTTCACGGCTGTGTAGCACTCCTCTGTGTGGGGGAGTCATGGTGGATCGATCCTGCCCATTACTGATGCAAGTGTCCTTTATTTAGATGGAGGGAAACTTACCCAAAGCCCCTGGCAGATTTGCTCTCAGGTCTCATGGACCAGAATGATCTCAAGCCTATAACGGCACTTGTCACCTGTAAGGATGCACAGGACCATCCAGGACCCATGCTGGGGCTCTGCGCAGAGGCCAGCATTGGTGTGGAGGGGGGCTACCCCGGGAGGTAGGGACAAAGAAGTGGGCCTGGCGGGGTGGGGGAGGGGCACAAGCCACCCCTCTTCTGGGCCTGTTTCCTCATGTGCATAAGGCAGGATTTAAAACAGACCAGTAAAACAGACCCAATTTCAGCCCTGTAAAAACTCCTCTCCGGTCCTTAATTTATCAGCGAGTCACTTGTCTGATCACTTAGTGTTCTCTTTTCAGCCATCTTTGCGTGAGATGTTAAAATTAGGGGAAATGGGATGAGGAGTATGTGGGAACTCTCAATACTATCTTTGTAATTTTTCTGTAAAGTTAAAATTACTCCAAAAGAACTATTTTCAAAAGGTAAACTCACAGGTTGGAATGATCTTTTTGCTTTTAAGTTGTTATCTTTAGCAATGGCCACTGAAATGACTATATTTAGAATTTCCATAAGTAGAACACCACTAGGATTAGGCAACTACTGAAATGTTAAGTTTAGGCAGCCTCAACACAGGAGATAGCGACTGTCAAATTCTGAAGAAGTGATTTTGATTCCCTGCCCCCCCACCCCACCCCACACACACACCTTAGAGGTCTATAAAAGCTTTACAGTGACCTTGAGAAATTTTCCTTGTGGTACCCAAGCTTTCAGGGCTGCACTGAGGGCCCTTGAACCACGGATGCTCTCAGGAAGCAATCCATGCATATGGATCAGGGGCCAGCCATTCTACTTGTGTTTCCAGAAATCTGAGGGAGTGGGGGGAGTACATCCTAAGGAGAGGATGTAGTCTCTTTGAAATCTGACCCTTTAAAAGTTGGTCTGCTGGACATTAATAAGGAAGAATGGAAAGTGCAGATCAATAAGACTTGCTGAAAATAAAACACACATTAGCATAGAGTATTCCCCATAACCAAGATTAATGCCTTTTTAAACCAAACCAGAGCACAGAGGTACATCTTTTAGGCTAATTGCCACTAGCAGATTGCAGAGAGACAGACAGGCTTGGGGGCAGGGGTAGTGGACAAAACCCATTGCAGAACTCCAAAGAGAGAGAATGAAATGAAATCACCCTGCGAGTTATGCAGAGAATTTCGTCAGCCCTGGGCTTGGGTTTATTAGGCATGCATTTGAAATTTAAATATGTTCTGGGGACAATGCCTTTTTACAGCATGGCCAGGAGCCTGGCCAATGGGAGCCCAGCCAGTCTATTGACGGGAGGACATGATCAAACATAAAATAGCAGGCTAAGGGCTCCCTTTTCTTGTACAGCGACACTGAAAAGGCTTCTGTGGAATTCCAAACCTTTACCCATCACACCCGGTGTCTAGGGCTGCGTTTACTCAAACAGCCACCCTCCTCTCCTTTTCAATTTTATTGGTAATTAGCGATTACTCATTGTAAAACCACTTCGGGAGAGTTTAATATCCTTGTAGATGGTAATAATTTTAAGAACTGCAATACTGATATTTTTTTGTTGGCGCAATATTTTACTATTGCAGAATATAACATCAGAAGAATTAGTGGCTTGAGATATTCGCGGATGCATAAGTATTTTGGATCAAGTGTGGACATCTTTAAAAGGCTTTCTAATGATGCTCCTCACCTGTTTATAACCCTTTCAATGCATTGCATGGTGGTTAAGCAGGTGAAATCAGGAATATAATTGTCTGGGTCCAAACCCAGGCCTCCTGCACCTTGACCTTGGCAAGTTCATTAACTTTTCTGTACCTTAATTCTTCATTTATAAAATGGGGCTAATAGCAGTGCCTACCTCATTGGGTTGTTTTAAGGATATATATGTGTGCATATATATGTGCATATATATATATGGTAGTTTATGTACGTATATATGGATATATAGCACATCGAAGAAAATTCTCAATAAATGGGAGCTACAGTTGTTTTAGTTTTTTTTCTCGTATTGTGACTAGTGAGGCTCAATTGTGTTCCTGTTTTCCCCAGAGCTGATTTGGCCATGGAAAAGCATGGAGTGGGGGGTGATGGTGGGGAGACCAAGGAAAACAGGAGGAATGAGGTGGGAGAGAGATTGAGACAGAGAGCGGGAGAGATCAGCTTGATAGTCACGATGTCTTTTTTTTTTCCTTTTAAGTAGAATAGCTCATTTGAGTTACATGTAACTGACATGACCGATCTGATTCATATCATCTCAATGTCTTTTTCCCATTATATTGGGTTATTGGAAAAGTCATAACATATTTTTTATGTGTTTTTCGTTGCAAAAATGCATCATGACTTTTCCGACAACCCATATATATATATACCGGGGGTGCCAAAAAAATGTATGCACATGATTTGTATTCATCTTTTGTTATCGGTATATATTGAGCATTATGATTTTAATACAGTTTTTTCCTTTCTTTTTTTTTTTTTTTTTGAGGGCAGTGTCACCGGCCCTCGTATGTGGGACCTGAACCGGGGCCGCTGGCTTCCCAAGCCAGCGCTTAACCACCACGCCACTCGGCTGGCCCATTTTTTCCTTTCTTAAAATGTGTATACATCTTTTTGGCATCCTCTGTATATATATAATTTTTTTTTATTAAGATAAATTCACATACCATAAGATTCAGCTTTTTAAAGTATACAATTCGGTGGGGTATTTTTTTTAGTATATTCATCAAATTGTACAATCACCACCATTATCTAATTCCAGACACATGACTTTTATGACCTAGTCTTGGAAGTCACACACCTCCATTTCTGCAACATCCTATTAGTTCACAGGTCTGCCCTCTTCAGTATGGAGGGAAGAATCACTAGGGATCATTTTGGAGACTGGCTACCATAGTGCTTGATATATTTTGAATGAATAAATGATTTTGTTAACTGAAGGGGGATGAAACCAGACACTAGAGACTCTCCACCTTGTTGAATTCAGTGGTCAATTCCCGATCACCTTTCTTATCCTACTAGCAGTTTTCAACACAATTAATTCATCCTCCCTGAAACACACTCTGGGTTTCCGGAATATCACATTTGCCTGGTTTTCCTCCCGATTCACAAAGTCACTCCTTAGTCTCTCCTGCTGGTTCTCCCTCACTCCACGCTGCAGCGCCCGGAGCTCAGTCCCGGCACTTCCTCTCTTTCCTGTTGATACTCCCTCTGTTCATGATCTCATTCAGCCTCCATGGCTTTAACATCAGCCGTCCCCTAACAATGCACCAGCTCCCACCTGTCCCTGAATTCCAGGTTCAGACAGCCATTGCCCTCTGGACATCTGCACTTGGGCCAGGGATGCTCTCCCATGTACCATGTTCAAAACCGAACTCCTGCTCTCCTCACGTTGCCCTTCTTACACGATTCTCCAGTGTGCCTCATGGCAACTCTCTTCTGCCACTTGGCAAAAAAACGGGGACTTCCTTATTCCTTTCTTTCTCTGCTGTCCCCATGTAATCAGCCCACCCATATCCACCCCCAAAATGTGTTCAGAGTGTGACCATTCTCTCCCTCCCCGCTGCTCTCATCCTGGGGACAGCGGTGGCTCCTCGCTGCTGTCCTGGAGCCTTCTGCCCACGTGGACTTCTACATAGAGAGGGCAGAGGGATCCTGAGAAAACGCAGGTCGGACGACACGGCCGATCTGCTCAAGTCGGGAGTCCGGATCCCCACGGCCTCCCTGACCATGGCTCCCCCGCCCCCCTCGCTAGCTAGCTGCTCCAGCCATACTGGCCTCCGTGCTCCACCAGTGCCCCAGGCATGAGCCCACCTCTGGGCCTTTGCACTGGCTGGCTGCTCCGTCATCCAGAACCTTTCCTCCAGATATTTCCATGCCTCCTTCCCTCCCTCCCTGTTCTTCTTTCAAGGCACCTTCTCTGTGACCTTTGCTGACCTCTGAAATAAAATGGCATCCCCTACCACCATCAAGTCTGGTTCCCTTCTCTACTGTTTTTAATCCATAGCTCTTACTGCTGTCTGACAGATGATAGGTTTTGTTTAGACTATTTTGTTTATTGTCTGTTTCCCTTCCTTCGCCCCACAATGCGGGCTCCAGAAGATTAGGGACTTCCCCTCGTTCACTGCTCCCTAGAATCATGTTGAGCACATGGTGGGGCTCAATCAATATTTGTTGAGGGATGAATATCTGTCCACGTGACTACTATCTGTTTCATCCTCTACGGTCCGTTCTTGCTACTTCTGTACTTGGTGCATAGCGGTTGACCAATACATTTTATTGGGAACTACATGGCCCTCCGAGGGCTGTTGCTTCCTTCTCTGCAATGTGAGAAGTGGGAGTGGCCGAGTAGAAAGCTCAGTCCTGCCAACAGGGGTAGCCTGTCCTTGGTCCCAGCCAGTGACCCGTAGCCAGACAAGAGAGCAGGCCCAGCATGGCCAGGCCTTCCCATTAGTCAAAAGAACCAGTGATCTGAATTATTATGTGAGTGCACCCAAGTTTTAAATGTTAGCAATTAATTTCACATTTTCAAATATCAGCTGTTTCCTTCACCACAAACCACCCCAGCACTCAGCGCCTGAGTACCACCACCGCTTATGTAGCTCATGTCTTTCCATCATCAACTGACCTCTCCAAATTTCTAAAGAAGCCTTCCTGGTGACACAGATTAGAGAGACATCGCTGGCAAGCAGAGGGTTTTTGTACTGACAGAGGAATGCTCCACCATCTCAGAAAAGGTTGGCATGAAATTAAGGTGACAAAGGGAAAAGAGAGTCATGAGCTGCCAGCCAAATAATTCAGCTTAGTCTCCAGGAAATGACTGTCAAAGGTTTAGGAAGGAGCCTGGGCAGACACGGGGCATCCTGGCCGAAACAGCTTGGCCTGGTGGGAGCAAATGTATCCTGCAGGTGACCTGCCCCAGGGAGACCGGCTCCGGATGCAACGATGGCGATATATGACTGGGAATAAACACTGATTTGGGGTTGGGGGACATCTAATGATGACTAGAGTGACCAAGCACCCCCAAATCAGGATGAACCCACAGCAGCTATTAGGAGCACACGTCACTTTCTTTCTTTTCTTTTTTTTTTTTTTTTTGTGATTCTCTGTATACAAACATTTTATATATACACAGAATAATATATATACATTTTTGCATAAACTGTATAGAATATATCATATATTAGCTATATAGATATTATACAGAATATTCTACATGTATAATTATAAACTCTATATAATTATATATAACATATTCTGTATATATACAGAAGAAAGTGGGGTATTTTAATTCAACTCTATGATATGTGAAATGTACGCAGTTATAAATTATAACTTTTAACAGGTCACCAAAGAAAGAGAAAAATGCAATGCATTATAATTGTGCTAGTCAGAAGATAATTTACCAAACATTAATTCATCTGTACTGTATACTGTGGTCCAGTAATGAGATACAAGTTTCAAGTTGTACAAAATCGTCCTGAAGAAGGAATATTGAACTGGACAACTGGCCTGGGCTCTTCAAAAATTAATGTCATGGGGGTAAAAGGGTGGGGTAGGAGGGAAGGTGGTTCTAGATTTTAAAAGGGACACAGGACATGTGAGAGCCACGTGACATGCATAGTCCTTTGCTGGGTCCTGGTTTGAAAAAAGCAGTAAAGGATAGATACCTCAGGGGAAAATTGTGTTTATATATAAAACAAAAAAACTCCTCCCTATTGTTTTAGAGATACAGGCTGAGAGGTTTAGGAACAGAAGGTCATGATGTCTATAATCTGAAATACTTGAAGAAAAAGAAATAACTGATGAAGTAAAGATGGCAAAATGTTAATAATGATTAGATGTAGACAATAGGTGTGTGCGTGTAGATATAAACTGCTCTCTGTGCCTTTCTGCACGCTTGAAAATTTTCATAATGAAAAGTGAAAACAACAAAGAAAGCTCAGGAGTTTGTGAGGAATATTAACATATAGAGGGTGCCAAAAAAAATGGATACACATTTTAAGAAAGGAAAAACTGTATTAAAATTGTAATACTCAATATATACCAATAACAATAGATGAATACAAGTCACGTTTGACTTCTGCAATGACAAGAGGTGCTCAAAGTGGTTACCATCAGCATAATTTTAGTAGTTTTTTCCTTCTTAAAATGTGTATACATTTTTTTTGGCAACCTCTGTATTTGTACCCAATATACTAAGGGAGCCAAAATAATGTAGACACATGACTTATATTCATCTTTTGTTATGGTTATATATTATTACAATTTTAATACCATTTTCTCCTTTCTTAAAATGTGTATACATTTTTGGGGGGGCACCCTCTGTATTCATTTGTATTATAAATGAGAGTGATCAAAAGAACATAGGAATATTTTTTGGGGGAAAAATTGTATAAGGAACAGTATCTTGCTTCAGTCTCGCCAGTGTTTTTCTTTGAGTATGACTCCATTTGAAAATAATGTCAAAAGTCCACATTTTAGACCCTTTGTGAAAGTGAAGACATAGCTGAATGGCTTCCTTGATGTCCCAGTGGTAGCACCTGGTGGCTATTCTCTTTTTCATCCCTCATTTCGCCCCCTGACGATGATTCTTCCAGAACACAGATATTAGAATGCCCCCAGGGACCCACCCAACTTCTCAAAAATCCTCTGTTTATTTTTCAAAATAGGAGAGGGGAGGTGAGTTTGGAGATAAGAGATGAGGCTGATTAACCAGTTAAACCATTTCTGTCAGTTCAAGTGATCAGATTTCACTGTATTATCTGTAATGTGAATAGGTAATTTTCCAGGTGGAGTCATCCATAGGGGAGATGAATTAAGAGAGGAAAAGTATAACCAGTTTTTTTTTTTTTCTCTTTGCCTTTTTTCCAAGTTTTCCAATCGCCCTCTGAAACTTAATATTTGAAGTTGTACCTTAATATCAAAGCTGGGAAGACAGTGTGGGTCATAAAAGTTTGTGACACACAGACATCAAATTAATTTCCTTTTTGACAAGGAATTCATTGACGAAGAACCAAAGTCCATGGATGCAACACTACAGGCTTCCATACAATAAAATGCCTTAGTATAGAGTCAAACATTCCCACTTATCACTCAGATCTGGGAGTCACCATTAACTGGACAGACTCAAATTTCAAAATGCAAACCGAGCATCTTAAAACACACACACACACTCATACAAAAAAAAAAATCCAAAAAGTTTCTAAGATTGGCTCTGTTCTCATACTTGCCAAAACTCTTTTTTCTCATGGGAAAAGGAACCCATGATTATGCATATTGACAAAGAAACTTAGCGCTGACAATTTTCATTCTCAAGGTACTTGAAGAGCTCACACAGATGGGTGGAATTAAACATTCCCAAGAAGAGGGCATATTGATTAAAAATCCAACGTCTGACCTATCTCTGTTTGTCTGACTTTAGCAGGCTGGTGGGTTAGTCCTGTCAATCAAGATAGCATTGACTAACTTATTATGGCAGTATTGTTTTTAAACACATGCTTTTAAATACATGGTTTTAAACACAATGAAAATGCAAGGAAGGCATATCTACATATTTCCCTGTAGAGTCAAAAAGAAACAGCAATTAATTTGTTTTCTCAGGGAGACAAGTAAAGTTAATAGTTACCAGCCTGATACTGCATTCCCTACGTATTCCTGAAACCTTCACTCTGCTGATGTAAAATTCAAACCTGGCAGAAGCAGAAAGAAATTCATGCCATAGAAGCAATTCTTCCTAGAGCAGCGAAAGCCTGGAAGTCCATGAACACGTTAGGCTCCTGTTATGTAGTTGATTCTGTTCAGGGACGACGAACTAAGGCCCATGGGCCAAACCTGGCCCTCCACCTGCTTTTGTAAATAAAGTTTTATTGGAAAACAGCCAAGCCCATTCCTCTATGTATTGTCTACGGCTGCTTTCACATTGCCAAGGTGGAGTTGAGTAGCTATGTTAAAGACAGTGTGTTCTGTAAAGCCTTTAAAATATTTACTATCTGGCCCTTTACATAAAAAGTGTGCTGACACTTTCTCGGTTAATGCTATGAATGATGGAGGAAGGCAGGTCCAGAAGGCGGACCCAGCCCTGCCTAGCTGTATGAGCCTTGAGCAAATAATTTCAGATCTTTACCTCTCAGTCTTTCTGTCTCTCAAATGGGGATAATAAGAACAATCATGGCTGGGGTGGGTTGAGTGGCTCAGTTGATTAAGAGCTCACTCAAGAGTGCAAGCTGAGCTCTGAGCAACAGCAGTTCGATGCCCAGCCCCAGCTGAGCTGCCTCTGAGCTGCCAACAGGTGGCAGGATGGCTCAACTAAAAAAAAAAAAAGAACAATCACAGCTAAGTGTACTCTGAGTGTGTACAATGTGTCCAGCCATGTTATAGGCTCTTTGAATGTATGAATTCACTTAAGCCCCCAACAATCCTATGAGGTACATACTATGATTGCCCCCATTTTATAAGTAAGAGGGGTGAAGCAACCTGCTGAAGGTCTCACAGCCAGGGAGTAGTAGGGCCACTGCCTCACATGGGGATTCTGAGTGTAAGGTGGGGCGGGCGTGTAGGTAGGGTTCTTATCCTGGTATCTGGAATACAGCAAGCCCTGAAAACATTGTAAGCGTTGCCATTATTCATTTGGATCATAAGCCATCAGAAGTGAACAAATGAGTTGGTCCCCGAGCTGACCCTTCGCATCCTGACTTTGTGGAACATTTATTTATGACTGGCATCTTCAGGAGGGGCTGCTACCATGGCAAAATGTGTTTGGTATTCTGGGGAAAGTGATAGATTTTGCAGGGTTTGCATTCCTCAGTTTCCGGACTGTCCATTTTTCAAGCAGAATTTTGATGCTTTAAGATCTTCCAGCAAGTATGGCAACCAATAATGCCATTAAAAAAAAAAAGAAAAAGAAGGCAGGGGTTGGGGGTGAAGGTGAGGTGGGGGAGGAGAAATCTCATGAAGGTGAGACGAGAAGCTCAATGTACATTTCACAATTGCCGTTTGTTGGTCTGTTGCGGTCCTTGGATGGTTCACACACAAACAACAAGCACATGTATATAATGAATTAAATTGGCTTTTGGAACCCATTTACTATTTTTATAACTTAAAAAAAAACACCACACGAATCACACATTTGTTATAGAAAATGCAGATAAACAATGGGAGATAGAAAAACCATCACCAGTAATCCCACCATCTCAAAATAACCACCTTTAACCTGCTGGTATTCTAGTTTAGTTGTAATATCGTTTTTTTTTTTCCTCCTGCTGCTGCAGAAATGGTTTCAATAGGTCACAATGTAAAACATGTAAATAAATGATGGCAAGAGTGGTTAATGGCAAGAGTGGGGGTGCGGCTGAGAGAAGACCTCCACTCTTTACACTGTGTGTTTCTATACTCTTTCCTCTTTTTTTAACCAGGCCTGAATCTCTTTTTTTTAAGGCAAGGAAGGATAAATCCAGTAAGGATCAGTTTTTAAGTTGAAAAATGTAATGGTTAACAGTGAATTCAGAGCAAAGTTTTAAAGCACTCGTATCAGTTCCAAATATCTTTCCATAGAAGGCAGAGGAGCCAGCATAAACACACACACACTCCGCAGCTATCTGGGAAGATCCATCATTAACTGAGTTCTCCCCCTGAGATGAAGTGGTTAGTCAATGTCCACACAACTTCAAAACAAATTGTCAATTTGGTAGGGAAAAAAGAACCCCAACACCAACCATCTAGTCAATTCAGGAGGAAATTATCAGTCCACCATTTGTCATGTAATCCAAACAAATGGTTGACTAAGTAAATCTACTTTTTAATTAGTTATGCTTATATTGCGTAGACGCTGTGGCAGGTAATACTTTGGGGTAGCAGAACAAAGACTGAAGATTTGAAAGGAGATATTTCCATTTAATCTTCTTTGGAACCCCACCAGAGGTGAAAACACCCTGTTGTGTATTTAACTTGATTATTGGAAGAAAGAAGAAATTAAATGTCTGTAGGTATAGGAATCTCTCTGAAAAAAAAACAATAAAAAATGGAGTTGAAGCCTTCTCAAAATGTTCAGGTACAACCCAACTGGATTCTGAGTAACAAATCATGCAAATATAATGCACATTTCAAAGACAAAACAAAACAGGAAGGAAAACCTACAACTCTCATGGGGGCTAGTTCTTGGGGGAGGTGGGGTTGTAAGCAATCTTGTTTTCTTTTTTGCTTCTTGGTCAGTGCTGATTTTCCTACAATAATCATGGAGATTATAAGTAGCTGCAGGGAGGGAAGAAGAGGGGAGGGGAGGGGAGGGGAGAGAAGGGAAGATGCACAAAATGAGGTTGAGGAGGGAGACCCACTCCAGGGTGTTACAGATGGGGTACAAACCTCTACACCTGGTGTAGTGAGGTGATTGTCCTTCCTTATCATTCACACTTTCCTGAAAATTTTTCTTTGTGTTCAAAGAAAAGGCTCAAGATCAGGGCGGGCACCATTCCTGGAGGCAACTGTCATGGAGGTCAGCAAGCATCAAATCAGTACATGCTGGGTCAGGGAGTCTGGACTTCTGACCCTATGTGTGCTTACGTGATCACCACTTGCTATTTAAAAATATTAATGCAGAGAACAAAAATTATACTATTTATCCATCCATCCATCCATCCATCCATCCATCCATCCATCCATCCATCCGAGATATGGCATAATGCAGGGGGAGGCGCATGGACTGTAGGACCAGACTGCTTCAGTTTGAAACCTGGCTCTATCTCTTCCTAGTTCGGTGGCCTCGAGTGAGTGACGAAATCTCTCGGCTCTACCCTCTGGACCCGTGGGTCTGTCCTCTGAGTCATTTTTCTTTCCCTGTGAAAGATAGCTCCTGTTTGCAGCTGCGTAATTTCACCACCTGCTGCTTGCTTGTAGAATTCTGAGGGTTCAAAGGCCTCTTTCCACTTCGTACTGTCTCTGCTCATTTCAGTCCAAGCTAGCTGTGCTTCTGCCAAGACTTTTCTTGAAAAACATTAGTAGGGCTCCCAGGAATTCAGGAGTGGCTTAGCTGGATGAAGTTGCAGACAAGTTGTTGGCCAGGGTTACAGTCTTCTGAAGGCTGGACCGGGCCTGGTCAATCTATTTCCAAGATGGAACATGCACGGGACCGGCGAGTTGGCCCCAGGTGTTGTCGGGAGGCCTTAGTTCATCTCCATGTAAGTTCTCCACAGAACTGCTATGTGGGGAAGCCACGGCAGCTGGCTTCCCCCAGAGCAGGTGGACCAAGACAGGGCAATGCAGAAGCTACAATGTCTCTTGTGACCTTGTCTGGGAATCCACACACTGTCATTTCCTCAGTTTTCTATTGGTGACACAACGGCATGTCTGAGGGAAGGCTCATCAGAGGCCATCTGGAGGCGGGCTATGACAGGACTCTTTCAAAGCAAGCTTAAGACAAGTTTTTAGTTGTCATTTGAGGCCTTGGGGTTTTCTTCTTTTTTGTTTGTTTGTTTGTTTGTTTTGTTTTGTTTTGAGGGCAGTGTCACTGGCCCTCATATGTGGGACCCGAACTGGGGCCGCTGGCTTCCCAAGCCAGCGCTTAACCACTGCGCCACTTGGCCGGTCCCCTTGGGGTTTTCTTTAGGTTTGAGTTCTGATTGATCCAACAAGCATGTAGTTAGTACTGACCAGGGGCCAGGCACTGTGTAAGATGCTGGAGATACAAATATGAGTAAAAATCTGTTACACATGATTCAGGCAGCTGAGGTCACAGTAGAACCCATGTGTATATATAAGACACTACTTTCGCACAATGCGATCAGCGCCATGATTAAGTTGTGTACTAGATGCGTTGTTGGAGTCAAGAAAGAGGGTCTGCAGCCAGACCTGGGCTGGGTGGACTGATGATGCTGGTTGTAGTGGGGTCAGGAACGATTTCCCAGAGGAAATAATCAACATTGTCATTTGTTATGAGCCAGGCCTTATATTAAGCACCTTTAATACATCACCTCATGTAATCCTCTCAATAATGAGGCGCATACTGTTATTATTGTATTTATTTGCTTGTTTATTTTTATATTATTTTAATTTCTTTTGAGAGCAGTGTTACTGGCCCTCATATGTGGGACCAAACCAGGGCCGCTGGCTTCGCTTAACCACCGCGCCACTCGGCCGGCCCTATTTGCTTGTTTTTTGCCTGTCGCTTCCCTGTTACCCTACTCCCAACTAGAGTGTAGGCTTCAATTAGACTGCGGTTGTTGTCAGGTTCTACATCTCTGGCATCTAAAAGAGCTCCTGACACAAAGTTAGCCCTTGATGCTTTTTAGTCAAATCACAGACTACCCATTTTGCAGATGAGAAAACAAAGACTTAGAGAGAAGTGACTTTCCCAAGGTCACACAGCCATCAAGTGGCTGAGGCAGAATCCCATCCCATGCTCATATTCATGGTAATAAACTCTGTCCCCCAAACACAGCCTGTGTCCTCAAGGAGAGGACAGCTTAGCGGTGAAGTCAGACAGGAAAGTGGCAAGGCAGGTGACTGGGATGCAGTGTAAGTCCCATGAACAAGTGTTTTCAAGGTGTGACAGGAGTGAAGGGGACGGACTTGGAAACTGGTGGGCAGGTGGGGATTAGTCAGCAGCGGCTGTGTGGGCAGCAGATCGGGGGCTGTACGATTTGGTCAAGGTCCTCCTGGTGGTGATTCCTTTTTTTTTTTTTTCCCCCGGGGAATTGGGGGAGGGGAACAGCGTTGGGGAATCGGGGAAGGGGAACAGACAAGTTGCTGTCTTTTTGTTCTTCAGTTTAGTTGCAGAGGATGTTGCTTCACTGGCCCATATTGGTATCGTCATTGCGCTCTTCCCGGATGAGGCAGATCGCTCACCGGCCTCTGGATGTCGCTCACTGCGGCTATTGGCCGCTCACACTGGCTGCCGGCCATTCACTGTAGCCTATGGCAGCCCACTGCAGCAGGGGCTGCAGCCTACACCATCGCCGGGGCTCACACAGCCCAGCTCCAGGTGGAGCTGTTGTTAGCTGTAGAGGGCAGTGTCACTGGCCCTCATATGTGGGATCCGAACCGGGGCCGCTGGCATCCCCAAACCGGCTCTTAACCAATGCGCCACTCGGCCGGCCCCTCCTGGTGGTGATTCTGAGTTTGTAGACAGGACAGTGATGCTCTGACTTTATTCCAGGAGAGCCAGGGAGTCCCAGCTGGTAGAATTCACAAATCCCAAGTTCAAGTGCTCCTGAGCAGGACGGATCACCAACCTGCCCTGGGGCAATGATCGCTCCGGGTTGCGTGCTCCTCATTCAGAGCTCTCCTCTCCCCGCACTGTGTTCGCGTTCTTCATATCCCGCCAGCTGGGGAGGGGACTCCCACCCATTCTCACTGGCGCTCGGCCTCCTGTTTGATTAGGCCAAGACCGCAAGAGAACTGAACAAGGGTTGAGACCCACGTGTGAGGTGAAGAAGGAATGCTACCCTGGGCTCACCGTGCTAATTGCCAGGACACCATCAAGAGGTAGACATTCTCTTCAGCCATCTTTGCTTCAGCCATAGCTGCCTCTGTGAACTGGTAAGAGTCAAATCAGGGGAAGAATAGGGACCCCCCTCTCCTGGTGTGGGTACATCCCATGGTCCCTGTGCTTTGGGCTCACCCATCCATCACTTGCCATCTATCTGGTAGGCAGGACAGGACTGTTTGTTCTTTCAAGGTTCAAGTGTGAGAAATGTGATCAACTGGCTCTCATGAACTCAAAGCCAGATCTCAGGATTCGCTTTAATTTGGGGTTTCCTTTATTGGTGCCTGCGCGGTGTGTGGTACCTGGTAGGGGTGTCTTGCAAGCCTAAAGAAAATGCTCTCTGTGTCTTTAAATTGCTGTGTTCCCTCCTGAATGGTAAAGTGATACAAGCTCACTGTATGCAATTTCAGAAACGCAATCATGCATACATAGAAAGAAGTAAGCCATTATACCACAAGCCAGAGATGACCAATAATGCCTGTAGATCCCACTGCAGCTCTTGTTTTTTTTTTTTTTTGAGGGCAGTGTCACTGGCCCTCATATGTGGGACTGAACCGGGGCCGTTGGCCTCCCAAGCCAGCACTTGACCACCGTGCCACTCGGCCGGCCCTCACTTCCGATCTTTTTGTCCATGCATGTGCAGTTAAATCCTCAGGACGCAGTGGGTAGGCACAGCGCTTGGTCAGGCATTCTTTACCTTCTCTGGGCCCTGGACCCCTTGGAAATTTTGAGAAAACCCATGGACCCTTTCTCAGAGTTAAGTTTTTAAATGCACAAATTAAAACACAAAGGAAATCAATTATATGGAAATACAATTACCAAAATATTTTCACAATGTTGTGATCTAGTAACACATGTGCTGCTTCATGAATTCATTTAATGAATATCTAGTGGTGCGTCTAAGAACTCCTGTAACATCAAGGTATGGATGAGTGTACGTGATAGCTGGGGATGTCTCCACCAGTGGGTTAAGGAAATATCTGTGATTCATATTGAGGACAGTAGTATGAATGCTTACATTCATAACAGAAGGAATGCTAAATTTGAGTTAGAAGGCAGTGAAGATAAGTACAATTTTTACACCCCACCCCCTAGGTTCACAAACCTCATAAAATCTGTCCATGAGGCTCAGGTTAAGAACTGCTTTGGTCTAGGCTCCTGGCATTTGCAGCCCAGCTCTGCCATTTATCAGCTGTGTGGCCCTGGTAAAGTTACTTACCTTCTCTGGGCTTCAGTCTACCCCCTGTAAAATGGGAATAATAACAGTTCCTATCTTATAAGCATACTGTGCATACTGAAAGAGATGCCTGATGCAATGCATTTAGAAGAGTATTATTAAAGGACAAAAAGCTAAGAAAACCAAAATGTTACTTTAATTCATTTGGTAGCCAAAGCTCACCTGATATGAACTCATTTGGTGGCAAAGCTTGACCTAGATTGATGCAAGACTATTTGTGTGAATATTTATACTTCCTTGCTGCAGGAATATCAGTGTGTGTGATGACAGAGTGCTGTTCCAGACCCGTACAAATACATGGTATATGCACGTATTACCTTTCTACCTGGAAACCGTTGGAATTCCAAACATCTGTCTGGCACGAATGGACCTATACTTCCAGTGCCAGAAATACAACTTTTTTTTCTTTAGTTGCACTCCAAACTAATTATTTCATTTTATTCTCATGAGTTAAGTGGGGGAGACATGATCATCAATTTAATAAAAGGGAAACTGAGGCACAGATTCCCAAGTCGTTAGGCAACTTGTCCAGACTCCCAAAGGTACTGGACTAGAACTTGGCATATGGACAAACCTAGTACATAATGGGCCTGCAGACACTGGAGGATCACTAGGAATTAGTAGCAGGGGTATTGTTGTCTGTTTTTTTAAAATTTAAATTTAGAACTAAAATCAGAGTGCTAACTGTCAGTGAAATACTAGAGATTTAAATTCCTCTCAGGGTATGGTTAGAGACCAGTAGCGATTGTGGTAATAACATGCTCAAAGCCATTATTAAGTAGTTACTGTTGGTCAGGTGTGTGTGTGATCTCAGCCAGGAAGGTGCATTCTATTCTTATCCCCCTTTTACAGATGAGAAAACTGAGACCCAGAGAGGTTAAGCAGCAGGCACCAGGTCACACAGAGTAGGAGGCAAGGCCAGGATTTGAACCTGGCGCTGGATGGTAAGCCAGAACCCTTGTCAACTAGTTCTTTCCCGCCACATTTCTCTCCACGTTAAGATTTTGTTCTTTGCCAAAATCACGTCTCATTCCACTAACCTTTTCAAAGGGTTTGATCTAAAAGGATAAAGTAGCAGTAATTCTACTTCTGGGAACTGATCCTCAGAAATAATCAGAGATATGGACAAAGCTTTCTGTTCAAAGGTTTTAGCATGACGGTATTTACAGTAGTTTGAAAAAACAGAGAATGAGAGATAAAAATGAACATTTTTACAAATTTCTTATGAGAAAATATGCAATCATAAAAATGGAATTGTTAAATAACTTATTCTAAGGAAATAGTCATAAGTGGTAAGTTTTAAAAATGGATTAAAACCTGTATACATAGCGTTAGCCTCTTCTTGGAAATCAAATACATACATGCACATGTGCATATATTATACCAGGAGTCAGAAAACTGGAGCCCACTGGCCAAATCAGGGCCCCTGGGGTTCTGTACAGCGTGTTAGCTCAGGATGGTTTTTACAGCTTGAAATGTAAAGTGTAAATAAAGACTATTCGGTCTTTTGGCAAGAATGTTGTTTGAGGAGTTGAGGACATTGCCTCTTGGCCTACAAAGCCTAAAATATTTACTATCTGGTCCTTTACAGAAAAAAATTTGCTGAACTCTGGTATATATTAAACTAACAAACACACTTTCAGGGTTCCATTGGGCCCACTGGAAAAATCCGGGATAATCTCCCCATCTCAAGGTCAGCTGAGCTGCAACCTTAATTCTATTTGCTCTCTTAATACCCCTGTGCTATGTAACATGGTCACAGGTTCTGGGGCTTAGGACGGATACATCTTTGTGGGGGGGAGGGAGGGGCTAGTGGCCTACAGAGAGAGCTGTGTCTCCATAACCAATAGATGTTTTTTTTTACAGATATTATTTTTATTCAATCCTATATGGATCCAAAATGTGCATACCATTATCTTCGTTTTGCATATGAGGACCCTATGGCTCAGACAGGTAGAGTTACTTGCTCAGATCACACAGCTATCGTGTCAGGGTTGGGGGCTGAGCCCAAGTCTGTGGGGCTCTGAAGTCTGAGAGGTTGAAACCAGGCTAAGCTTGGCGATCAGTGACACACGAAGAAAAAGCTCTTCTACTCACTGGTTTCACTAGAAAGGGTACAGAAATCTTAGCAAATTCAATTGCTCAGCTGTGTTGATTTAGGAGTGGAGAAGAGTAAAGGCAGGGCAAGCATCTAAAGACCTGGGTTCAAATCCCACCTTAGGCAAATAGTGTCAGCTCTCTGGACCTCAGCCAGCTTCTCATGGGGATAATCCAGGAGTCTTTACATTGCTCATGCAGTAAAAATTTGTTGAGCTCTTCAGTGTAACAGACTCCATTCTAGAAATTTCTAAAACATTCCATAAAGGCAGGATAAGATTACTGTATTTGAACCATGCAGATAATTTTGCCATCAAGATGTGTGGATGATAAAAAATAATGGCCAACGTTACCAAGGGTTTACTGTGTTGTGTACCAGGCTCTGAGCTCTGAGCTTTGCAAATACAGACAGCTCTGAATCACAGCTCGGCTGGTTCTAACAGCTGGACTTCAAAAGAAACTGCAAACTTCCATTTCCCCTTATTCAAGTGTGGATATGTCCTTAATGAAACCCCAAATTAAGAGCCAAATAGCTCATGATCATAAGAACCATCAGGCTTACCACGGGGCGAGAGGCTCCTAGTGGGCCACTAATTCCCCCCATTTCCTGTCCTGCAGCTGAGCCTTTCATCTCCCAGCTCACAGATGACAGGTCAGCCCACAAGTCATCAGGAATTGCTAAAGTGACTTTCTGTCTCATCGAGTATGAAGGTGCGCAGACACCCAGAGCCTCCTTTCTCACTATCCGATTTTATGAGCGTTAAACTGTGAATTTCCAAGGCCCTGTTTCCTCTCAGATCGATCTGGTTGTTTGAAGTAAAAGCGGTTTGCCTCTGCTCTGGGCTCACTGTGAAAGGGGAGAACCAGGAACAGCACTGACCAAGGGCTTTTCTGGGGAATGACTCATGCATAAAACTTAGGGAGTCTCTCCACCACTGGGGGCCACTGCTGGGACTCACCACATGGTATGTGTGGGTTGCCGCTCAGAATGAATTTATGACAAAAAAACCCCACAAAAACAAAACGAATGAATTTTAGAAGTTTCTGGAACATGCTAACAAAGTGGAGATGACATGAGACAGAGCTGAGATTCGTATCCTTCCACACAAATTTAGGAAAACTATCCCAATCCTTTAGGCCAGCTCCTACAGGGTGGGGGGTGGGGTGGGGTGGGGGAAGAACGAGCCTAAAGTGCTGTTCATTTAAAGACTCTTAGAAAATAGGTTCTATCTCTCTGACCATCCATCCATCCATCCATCCATCCATCCATCCATCCATCCATCCATCCATCCATCCACCCACCCACTATCTAAAGAAATGACTTCAGCTGAAAACAGCGTGCCCAAACAGGAAGAATAAATACACACGAAGCCTAAACAAATTGGCCGGGATACCTCTCAGTATGAAAAAGGCGCCTGGCCTTAGGCGCAGCAGCGCCACACCTGGCATTTCTGCCTACAAAAATAATAACGACGGTGTAAAAATAGACTCGCAAAGGACACTCACCGCCGCGCTGTGATAGAAAAACCTGGAAATGGTCTTTTCATGAGTAGGGCTGTTGCTAATTACATCTCAGCCACTTAACTGCGGAGTTCCTCCATTTCCCCATCTGTGGACCACAAGACTATTAGGCATGGCCGCTGGTGTATGTGAGGCCTGAATGAGCTGACGCTCGGGCCTGGTTCAGAACTAGGATGGGCCCCGGTACGTGCATCATCATTTTAGCATGATTATTATGATTATTACCAAATAATAGAAGCCAACATATTTTTAAAAGACTGAAGTTGATGTATAGGTACTGAAATGTCTATATTTATGGGTCAAAAAAAAGCAACCCACAAATGACAGAATATATAGAATATAATCTGACACCTCTGTACTTTTTAAACAAGGATGTGCCTCGTCTTTAACACATATGTTAATTTGAAGATGGGACATTTCAGGAAGGCTACATGAGAATTGGTGGTCTATAAAAATATTTCCGTCTAGACTTTAGAGGGTTAATGTGAAAACACAGCAGGTAAATCTGTCTCGATTCTTTTAAAGACATCTGTCGTCATCTACCGACAATTCTCATTTATGGTTTATGACATATATAGGATGGAACTAGTGGGTTTAATGAATATACGGTTTGAACCAGCGACTAAAAAGCACTAATAATAATATGTTTTAAGAAAAAAGCCATATATAGCTCTGCTGGCTAAAAACTTCAGGTTTAAAAATGACTGATATCAATGAAAATTTATAAAGTGTAAATTTTTGGAATAAAAAAAGCTATGAGACCTTCAAATGGCATTTCAAATTCTCTTCAGAGTCAAATACCAAGGATACATTAATGATAGAAGAAAATTAAAGAAAAAGTTTTTGGATAAGACGCTAGAAGATGGATTACAAATTGATAGGAGTTAGGCAATTATTGCTTCAATGTCTTATTTGGATGCAAATAACACCATTGCAAAAAATAAGCAGAGCCTATATTTAATATTAGCTATCCAGGATGTTGTAGGTTGTAGTTCAGGCTCATCGGTATAGTTCAGTACCCATCTAATGTTTGTTAGCTAGTCTTTAGTTATGTAAAATCTGGGTCATTTTTACAAAGACCACCTTTTCTGTGTCCATCTGAGTGGTTATTATGTTTCCATAGGTCTTCCCTTCCCTGACCAAATGTTGCTACTTTCCTGAAGTGTCTTTTGAATGTTGTTCACCGTAAAGTTATCATCTTTAATGAAAAAATGCCTGCTGAGGCGACTACAAGCCATTTGGTTCCCTCCTGTCAGGGGAGGAAAAGAAAAACATTGAGTAAGGCTGAAGGTTTTTATTATCACATCGTAAATGAGCAATGGCATCTGTCAATACAAAGAGACTCAGAAGGTCCTGGAAAAGGAAGCTGTGGTGGGGGGAAGGCTGTCGAGTGACAAAATGGATTTTTATTAACCTCCTGGTCCAACATCTCTTTCCCTACTTTATTTTGCCTCATTCACTTTGCAACATAATAATGCTATAAAAACACCCAAACAGGAAGCTGATAACCATTAGAAACCGCAGGGCCCCGCCCATTACTGAAAAGCAGTAAGAGCTGGAGTCCTAGACAATCTTTTAGAATTTTAAACAGAGGGATGCCAACACAAATGTGTTTTCACAAACCAGCCCTGCCTGCTTTGGGTCTTCTTTAGGAGGTATTTCTTTCCAAGAATAATGTAAGCCTGTGTGCCTACACGCTAATTCTCACCAAGTTTTCATATTTGGGTCATAAACATCTTTCATGACACTGGTAAAATGACCAAGGTGTTTATGAGCTGCAAGAAATGTTTATGCCAAATGCATAAAAGCAGAAATGGAACCGTTCACATCAAACCCGAAATGAGGTGCCTTGTCGTGGGGGAAGGGAAGCGTGGGGAGGGGGCCTGGAGGGGAGCGAGGCAGGGCAGCATGATTTCGCTGGAAGTTGTTAAAGTGCAGGTCTCATAAAAATGTTTAGTAAATGTTAACAGTAATTCGGGCCTGAGTAGGTGTGGCAACAACACAGGGCCAAGGCAATGAGAGATGAAGAAGGGCCCCTGCCGCCTCCAAGAGGAAGCGTTTCCTCTCCTTTGTGCCAGGAAGGGGCGTGGGCCCAGCTCGGGAACCCCCAGTGTTCAGGTTCTGGAATTCTGACAGTTGCAGCACGGCCCCAGTTTCCAAAGAGATTTTGAGTTTGGGCATAAATTGGGTTTTTACTTCCGTGGAGAGTCAACAGCTATAATACAGATGTTTTCTCCTAAAAAACATTCCCATTGCAGCAGATCGAAATTTGTTCCATGGGAAAATGGCCACAACTTTTTTAAAAGGCAAATGATAAAATCATATACAACCCGAGAAGATTCTTTTTGTTGTGGTTGTTTTAAAAACAAAAAGCAAAAACCAGCATATACACAGAGAAAATCACCTGAGGAAAGTATCCCCAACATCACAGTGGGTTTGAGTACACTGCATTTTATATTTCTGTATTGATGGCGTTGATTAAAAAGGACATGTAGAGGGCCGGCCGAGTGGCGCGGTGGTTAAGCGCTGGCTTGGGAAGCCAGCGGCCCCGGTTCCGGTCCCACATATGAGGGCCAGTGACACTGCCCTCAAAAAAAAAAGAAAAAAAGGCATGTAGAGATAAAATGTCACAGATGTACACATTAAAACATATTAAAGACCAAAACACGAATGCAGGTAAAGACTGGTAAAATCTGAGTAAGGTCTAGCATTTCCTTCACTGTATTGTGCCAATGTCAATTTCCTGGTTTTGATAATGAGGTAGGGTGACATGTCACCATTGGAGGGAGCTGGGAGGTGGGTACAAGGGACCTGTCTGTGCTATTTTTACACTTTTTGTGATCTATAACTGCTTCAAAATAAAATGTTTAAAAGGGACATCTATTCGTTTGAAAATGAAATTTAAAAAGAGGAAAAACAGTTAAGTGATTAATAAAATAGATGTCCCGGACATACTGTGGAAATGCAAAGCTGCAGACGGCAGAGCAGAATGTATATGTGGAATGGCCCACATATGCTCAGAGACATGTGTGACTGGAAGCTGCCAAGATGCTAATAGTCATCATCAGATGGACGATTTGCATGGGGGCGGGGTACTTTTTGGTGCATAACTTTTAAAACGATTGTGCTATACATCACTTTTAATAGTGTCT
Organism: Aselliscus stoliczkanus; assembly: GCA_033961575.1. Taxonomy (NCBI): domain Eukaryota; kingdom Metazoa; phylum Chordata; class Mammalia; order Chiroptera; family Hipposideridae; genus Aselliscus; species Aselliscus stoliczkanus. Next base: position 8,299,737 of record CM066738.1, on the reverse strand, counting down.
TTTCATTCATTGTACTTTTCTGAGGTTTTTTTCCCCAAACTTCTACACACACACATATATATATCCATATATATATCCGTGTGTGTGTGTGTGTGTGTGTGTGTGTGTGTGTGTACATCCTTAATTTTTGCCCTAGGCTAATTCTTCACTCATTGCTTACTCCTTTGGGTAAATCATGAGTCCTTTCATCTATGAACATGAAAATAAAGACTATTTATTATCTCATCATTAGGAACTGGCTGCAAACACTGTAGGGGAAAGCCTGGCCTGAGAGGCCATGTCTGACCTCTAAGGGGAAGGGAATTAAACTACGCTGTGGACCTACTATGTGCCAGACACATTACATTCTTCATCTTATTTATTCCTCAAAACAACAACGCGATAGGGTAGATATTTTTTGATCATCTTTTAGCAGGTGAGGAAACTGAGACATTGAGAGGATAAGGGGGGTCCTGCAGCTGGTAAGGTGGGGAGCTGGGCTTCAAACCCAGAGAGTGTAGCCAGAGAGCATTGCTTCGGTATCTGGCTCCCCACCACTACTTTACATTGCTTCAGGATGGAAACTTAAAGACATCATCGTCATTGTCATCAGTAAAATGATTTATAATATAACAACTCTACTTCTGCTTTGGGATTATTAACCAATAACATAACTGATACATAGTAAAGGGCTCAGCATCACATATGGAGGAGGCATTGAATCATGCAGCACCGGACAACCGGAATTACTCCTGTAATCAGGATTTTCTACAAGAAAAGCAGCCGGATCAAGAGACAACTGTGCTTTGCGGTGGGCTGTGCGCACCAGGGCAAAGGAGGATGGGGTAGAAGGCAGATCTCAAGCTGCCAGGTCCTCTGGACACTTGGCCAGGAGCAGAAGTTGCACTGGATCATGTGGGAGGAAAGAGGAGGCGCGCGTGGGAAAGAAGTTTACAGGGCTTGGCAGAGCAGGGGGCTCTGGGGAAAGTATTGGGACCGTGGGATGCGAAATAATGCTGCCCCCCACCCCCAAAGATGTCCATATCCTGATTCCCTGAAACTCCTGAGTATTCGACCTGACATGGCCAAAGGGACTTTGCAGATGTGTTTAAATGAATGAAGGATCTTTATATAATCAAAGGTTATCCTGGATTATCCAGGTGGACCCAATATAATCACAAGGGTCCTTATAAGAGGGAGGTGGCAGGTCATAGGAGGAGGTAAGAGATGTACAACAGAAGTTGGGTGATGGGAGGCAGATCCCAGGAGCTAAGGGATGTGGGTGCCCCACAGAAGCTAGAAAAAGAAAAGGATTTTCTGTTAGAGGCTCCAGGAAGGACCAGCCCTGTCAACATCTTGACATTAGCCCACCGAGACTAATTTTGAACTTCTGGTCTCCCGCACCGTCAGGGAATAAACTAGTGTGGTTTTAAGCCACTCAATTTGTGATCATTTGTTATAGCAGCTACAGGGACTAGGAATAGGAAATGAATATCAAGACTGTGAATGAGCTGGGAGAAGAAAAGGGAGATTTTAAAGCTATTAGTTTTAAACTGAACCCTCTTAAATATTTTTTTAGATAAGAAAAAAAGACAAGAATTATTTGTAAATCATTTTTTGTTGCCTTATTGTGCTTCTTTAAGTGTGTGTCCTTGCACTGACCAGGCTGCTCAGAGCCCTTGGTTTGACTTGGATGATGCAATTGTTAATTACTTGTTATCTGTAACAACCTAATTGCTGAATCCACTGCACAGATTGTAAAACAATGGCACAGGCAGACTCAGGCTTCTCTAAAGAGCCCAGGTCTCAAGCTGTGTTCACATCCGGGAATTTCAGCCTCTCTGTTATGGTAGTGAATACAGAGCTCAATTCCTAAAGTCTGTAACAACGCAAGGACAAAAATCAGGAATTTTTGTAGGTAGGATAGGGCAAATGTGAAATATAAAGGGAGGGTTCTTTCTTTTCTTAAAAAAAAAAAAAAGATAATACTCAAATAATACATACGCTTGCAGATAACATTTAAAATACAGATAAACAAAAAGAAAAAGAAATTCACTGCTGTCAGTATAAATCACATCAGTGTATTGTCTATGCCTAAATATACTTCCTTATTTTCACACAAAAAAGTGATCATTGTGACTACTTTGTGCACTAAATCATCATGAACATCTTTTCCATGTCAATTAATAAATTTCCTTAAAAGCGCTCCCCAAAGTGGTTTCCAAAGGATGTTAACGGGTACGGAGAGAAACTCTAGGATGAGGCCGTCTCGAACACCGTGGTTAGAGGAAGTTGGACAACTTGGCTTCAGGACTTCTCAGCTACTTTGAGGTGAGCAGTACAGTCGTGAGAGGGCTAAGCAATAGAATGTTTCTCCAACCTATCTGACCATGGAACCCTCCCCCTTTGGATCCAGGGAGGAGAGATGTACACCACATAAAATTAACCATTTTCGGGCCGACCAAGTGGCGCATTGGTTAAGAGCTGGTTTTGGGATGCCAGTGGCCCGGTTCGGATCCCACATATGAGGGCCAGTGACACTGCCCTCTACAGCTAACAATAGCTCCACCTGGAGCTGGGCTGTGCGAGCCCCATCGACGGTGTAGGCTGCAGCCCCTACTGCAGTGGGCTGCCATAGGCTACAGTGAGTGGCCGGCAGCCAGCGTGAGCTGCCAATAGCTGCAGTGAGCGACCATCCAGAGGCCAGCGACCAATCTGCCTCATCCGAGAAGAGTGCAATGACGATGCCAACATGGGCCAGTGAAGCAACGTCCTCCACAACTAGACTGAAGAACAAAAGACAGCAACTTGTCTGTTCCCCTTCCCCGATTCCCCAGTGCTGTTCCCCTTCCCCGATTCCCCAATAAAATCTAAAAAAAAAAATAAAAAAAAATAAATAACCATTTTCAAGTGAACAATTCAGGGGTATTCTGTGCATTTACCCTGTTGTGCAACCACCATCCCTATCTCGTCCCGTCTGAATAATTTCATCACTCCAAAATAAAGCCTTGAACTCATTAAACAGCTGAATCTTCCTTATCCTGAGATTGCAAGCTCCTGGCTCTTCCTGGTGTTTGTTGAATGAATGAATAAAGATATGGTTTAAGAGGACAATAACAACTTCTTGGACTTTGATCTGTTAGGCTCCAAGAACACAAAAGCCCAGGGTATAGATCCATAGATCCACATGCTTAATGATAACCCAGGAGGGTCATCACTCAAGCCCAAGAGGAAAAAAGAATCAGCGGAGATTTGGTGTGTTACAACTGTAGCTCCACCAGACAATATATTTGGGCTGTCGGAAAAGTCATGACGCATTTTTGCAATGAAAAACATAGAAAAATGCGTCATGAATTTTCCGACAGCCCGAAATTATTTAAACATGAGAAGAGGTGATTTTTTTTTTTCCCCCAAAGCATTTTGGCAGATGATAAACATTTGAAAGAGGAAGGCTTTTCATTCAAGGTACAAATCACCTTTAGCTCCTAAGCTACCAGCAAATAGTTACCTTGTATCCTTCTAAAAGAAAAAATGCTTTAGGAACAAACAAAAAACTGATACACCTCTATCTCTGACAAGGGTGGGGGTGGCAGAGAGTGAAACCCTCGTGTTTAGCAGGACGTCAAGAGATTAAATTCCTCCGTCGGTACTCCACAACCGGAGGGAAAGCTAACCTTAAGATTTCAGGAGGAAGAAGCTAGAAAAACGACAACTAGACAGAGTTAAAAGTGGTTGCCTCAGAGGAATGGGCCGTGGGGGCCAGGCCGGCTTGCTTTTCATTATTGGCCCTTCTACAGTTGATTAATTTTTAACCACCAGCAAGGAATTCTTTTCATTTAAATTTTTTTTTTTTTTTTTTTTAACGAAAGAGGTGCTTTGGGAGGACAATGCGAATAAGTCATCTGGCCTTAGAAAAGTACATGTGATCTGGCCATATTTAGAGGGAAGAAACTCAGAGGGAAGAGGAAAGCTAAGATATGTCGAGTGACACATAAGAAACAATTAGGCTGGCTGCCCCCAGGAAGGGAGCAGTGTGTCTGGAGCAGGAAAATGAGAGCCAACACTGTGCACACTTCTCTGCTTTTTACATTTTGAAAGGTGCGAATATGTTACTTGTTAAAAAAAATGTTTTGGGGAGGAGAAGAAGCCCTAAGGCAAGAATTTTAGTTTATTGGCCGTGACTTTTTGTTGTTGTTATAAATGTACTAAAGTGGACAAAAGTTACTGCAATGAGTGTAAAGGTGAACTGTTCAAAGCAAATATGGCCAATTGTCAGCCATCTGTGAATCTAAGTGAAGCACATTTTACTCTTCATGTGATTAAGATTTTTCCAAAATAAAACTTGAGGAAAAATATTATAAAATAAATATAAAATGGTATATACCTGAGAGGCTTTTAAAAATCCTGGTGTTCAGGCCCACATTCTGGAACAATAAAATCAGAATCTCTGTGGGTGGGACCCAGCCAGTAGTGGGTTTTTTTGTTCTGTTTTTTTAATTCCCCAGATGATTTTTTTTTTTAATTCCCCAGATGACTTCAATGTATCGCAAGGCTGAAACCACAACTCTTAGAGGATCTCAAAGTGTCCTTTTAGCTTTAACTTTCTATAATCTTAGAGTAATTTCCTGTTTCTGCAACATAGCTCTAAGATACTTGGAGTGATTTCTAACCTATTTGCTCAAAAAAAAAAAAAAAACATCTTTAAAGAAAAGAGAAAAAAATAATAAAATTATATATTAGGTGCAGGGATGTAGGGATGTATTGTTTAGGGAAACAAATAGCTTTTTCTCTGAGAAGCCACAGGCCGCTAAAGCATTATACCAACGGGACCCTGTATTTCTATAATTTTATTTGACTTACTGAGTTTAATCAAGTTCTCTTCTCACTCAGCTCTATACTCAGTAACTTCCAAGAGAGGATAGGGTCAGTTCAACTGGACAAGGGAGCAGAGAAAGTTCTAGAGTTTTCAGTATCTTGGGGAAGCTGGAATGTGAGTTAGGCCAGTTGAGCTGCAAATAATGAAAACCCAACTCAGCAGGGTTTGAACAATAAGGTCATTGATTAACCATCTATTAAGGAGTTTGGTATTAGGATGTCTCCAGGGGTGGTGATTTAGTTAGTTAATTTGGAAGCCAGGTTTTTTGTTTTTTTCTTCTTCTTCGTTTGGAAGCCAGGTTTTTTGTTTTTTTCTTCTTCTTCGTCTTCTTTCTACTCTCTCATTCTCAGCTTGTTTTCTCAGGCTGCCTCCCATGATGGCCCCAAGATGGCTACAGAGTTGTATGAGTCACAGGGGTAGGGTGATAACAAGAGGCAAAAAGGAAAGTCCCTGCCTTCTTTAAGGGTGAGAAAACCTTCCTAGAAGTCTTTCAGCAGGTTTTCATTCATGTCTTGTCAGTCCAAGTTGCCAATGACTTGGCAAAAGACGAGATTACCATGGTGGGCACACATCCACAGAAGCACTGTGTGTGTGTATGCTCACACGCACATACATCTAAAATTAATAGGAAAGACTTTTCATTCCAATGTATTCTGATTTGGTTAAATAGTTACTGTTTCTCTTTGCAGTTTTAAATTAGTGAGTTAAACAAAGTACACACATACATATGCTCCTGCTTGGCCATATTAGTTTATAGGAAAATCTTTAAAATCATATATAATAAACCCAAGTACTTTTGGGAATTTAGTATGTGATAAAGTTTGCTTTTCAAATCAGTAGGTGGAAAGATGAATTATACAATAAGTGGGAAATGGGATAACTTAGTGGCTGTCTAGAAAAAATAGGAAATTGGAGCTATACTTTGAATCATACCCCAGGATAAATTCAAAATGGATCAGACATTGAAATGCAAAAAAAAATAAAAATTGTAAAAGCACTAGAACAAACGTATCAGAGAATATTAAAATCATCTTGGAGTGGAGGAGGTTTTTTTCACTAAGACACATAATTCAGAAACTCTAAAATAAAAAGATTTGTTCAGCAGAAACTACCCTAAGCAAGACAAGAATCAGGGGATGGGGGAGGGGAATTGCAATTCATGTAATATAGTATGAATTTCCCTAATATACAAAGAGTCCCTATAAATCAATAAGAAATAGGCCAAGAATTTGACAGAAAAACTGACAAAGGATCTATAGATGATAGTTCACAGAAAAGGAAATACCAGTGGCTTTTAAACTGATGAATAGTGGTCAGCCTTTCTTAAAATAAGAGACATGCAAAATAAACTATACTGAGATATTGGTTCGTCTTGTTTTTTTACCCATTAGATGACAAATGATCAAAGATAACATACCGCATGGGCAAGTGTGCAGTGAAACAGCCAATCTCATTATCTATTATCTATTATCTATCTATCTATCTATCTATCTATCTATCTATCTATCTATCTATCTATCTATCTAATTTACAAACACATATGCCCTTTGAACCAGTAACTCTACTTCTAGGAACTTAACATACAGACATACTTACACATGTGTAAAATATCTAATCCCTTATGTAAAAAGTGTCCATCAATAAGCATAATTGGTCATAGCAAAATATTGGAAACAAGCTAAGTGTCCATCAGTAGGGAATTGGCTAAATAAATTTTGGCCATTTGTACAAGAATAAGGAGACTATTTACTTGCTGATATAAAAGAACTTCAAAGGGCTGGCCGAGTGGCGCGGTGGTTAAGCACTGGCTTGGGAAGCCAGCAGCCCCGGTTTGGGTCCGACATATGAGGGCCAGTGACATTGCCCTCAAAAAAAAAAAAAAAAAAAAAAAAAAAGAACTTCAAGGCGTATTATTTATCTGTGCAGAAATAATAGTACATGCTACCATTTGTATATTTAGAAAAAAATATAATACATATATCTATTAGATTCCATATACATAAAATATCTCTGGAAGCACCAATAAGAGATTGGTAGAATTGGTGTTTCTAGGACGTTGGTTGGCAGGGAACCTTCACCCCTTTCTGCATCTTGTGTATTTTTTTTATTTTGAACCATGTGAATTTTTAACCTATCCAAAACAATTTATACACACCTCCATTCAAATTTGTACCTGGCATTCTGTTTTTTTGTTTTTTGTTTTTTTTTTAAAGATTTTATTGGGGAATTGGGGGAGGGGAACAGTGTTGGGGAATCGGGGAAGGGGAACAGACAAGTTGCTGTCTTTTTGTTCTTCAGTCTAGTTGCGGAGGACGTTGCTTCACTGGCCCATGTTGGTATCGTCATTGTGCTCTTCCCGGATGAGGCAGATCAGTCTCTGGCCTCTGGATGGTCGATCACCGCAGTTATTGGCAACACACACTGGCTGCCGGCCACCACTGTAGCCCATGGCAGCCCACTGCAGCAGGGGATGCAGCCCACACCATCTCCAGGGCTCGCACAGCCCAGCTCCAGGTGGAGCTGCTGTTAGCTGTAGAGGGCAGTGTCACTGGCCCTCATACGTGGGATCCAAACTGGGGACGCTGGCCTCCTAAGCCAGCTCTTAACCACCGCACCACTCTTAACCACTGCACCATCCAAACATTTTCAATTTTTTTTTTTTTTGCTTTATTGCAATGATAGAAATAGAGTGTCATGAGTAAAGATTTTTTTTTTTTTTAAGAGGGCAGTGTCACTGGCCCTCATATGTGGGATCTGAACCGGGGCCGCTGGCATCCCAAGCCAGCGCTTAACCACCGCGCCACTCGGCTGGTCCTATGTACTTGGCATTCTTAATTTGTACATGCAGTAATATGTAATATGCCGGAAAATAATTATCGATACCCATAGCTACTGGTTATCATCATGTGTCAGTCAGTTTGTACCCATTATCCCTCTTAATTATCACCAGATCAGTAATGGCATCAGGGGTGTCTTAGAAGGACTTCACAACATGCTCCCCTTTTTTTCTATTGACCTTTAATCACTCTACCCTCCCACAGGTTACTCCAAACACACTGACAGTTTAAGTAGAAAGAGAGAGCTTATTAGGAAAACAGTATCTAAATAAGTCCCTTCATGTCCCCTCGTCCTTCCCCCAACCACATTGCAGCCCTGAGCCCATTCTAGTTAAAACTCTTTGACCATTGTCCAGAAGAACAATACCCCAGAAGAACCTGGGGCTCAGAGAGATGACGGGGTGTGGCCAATACCATGTAACCTGGGTGTGTAACCTCAAAGGCCAGGATTTCTCAAAGGTCTCATTGAAATCTGCCACTGAACAGAAAATAAGTCTGATTTTATAAAAAGAATCAGCGGAAATCTAGTCAATGCACAGAAAACTATTCTTGCCCAGTTTCTGGGGAACTCAGTCATTCCCCTTGTGTGAGGGTGGCAGCAGTCACAACCTGGATTGAAAGTAAGACGCTCTGGAGTAAGGTGATGATTTCAAAGTTTACGCACCTGTTCCAACATTTTGGAAATCGGCATGCACACATGTAAGCTACACACACACGGAAAGGGCGAACTTTTTCCCTTTGCATTTGGATTCAAATGGAAGTTACAATGAGCATTACTGATGAAATTAGTGACATTTGATAAAAGTATTAAGGCACCTTCAAGTTTAGAAAATCATGCTCTGACTTGACCAGAAGGCTTCAATCTCAAATTGGTTGGGAAAGAACTCCAGTCACTCAGAAATTTCAAGGTCTCTGTTATAATAGGTAACTAGTCCTTGTACTTCTCTGTCCACTATCGAGGGATTAGAGACAGTGGAAAACTTTTAGAAACAAAGGAGAAGCCAAAAAGTCACGGATAAAAGTATTAAAATGCTCCATTTTTAAGCTAAAACACATTCCTTGCACTTACTCTCTAAATCTCTCAAAAAGTTCAAGTCAGGGTCTCTGACATGGCTTATTTATTTTGTGGCAAAAAATCAACCCCTCTCTCTTTATTTAGATTTTCTTTTTTTTTTTTTCAAGAGAGAAAATTAAATCAGGGGAGGGAAGCCAAGATTTGTGATTGGGCATATCTACCTTCATCTTTTTCTACTACTGTGGAAATTTGTCCATGAACACTAAAGGTATTCAAGGAAGGTGTCCTCATTAAGGAATAAATTCACTTCAAGTGACAAAGAGTTGAGTCCCTCCCATCCGTAGAAAACCAAAAAACTTTCACTATAAAATACCAATGATAAGGTTAATGCAGGTTCACTGAAGAAAATTTGAAAAATATGGGACAGTCTGACAAAAAAAATCTATCTGGTATCTATACTACTTTCATAGACGCAGAGAACATTTTGGTCCATTTTCTTCCAGTCTTTTTTCACGATAGGGAGGGGGTGAGGAAATTTTCAAGACTTTATCAATCAGGTCTCCACAGTGGGGACAGTACTTGGATTGAGGTGCAAAAATCTATCATAAAGTGAAAGTACATATTGAGTCTGTCCCTATCTTAGGTCAGGTTTTTTAAACCAAGGTTTAATCACTTGCAGTGTAAAAAAATGCAGATTTTACAAAGAATGCCAGTGAAAGTGAAGTTGGGAAGCCACTCCAGTTACTGCAAAGCCACTTAAAGATGATGACCCAGCTGTGTGGGACAAAGAAGAGAGGATCAACAAGGACAATGACAATAAGGCTTGGTTGTTTGTTTGTTTTTTCAATAATACAATCCAAGAATATAAAAAGAGATAAAGGGAGGGCTAATAGATCATAAGGATGTTAAAATTGCAATTTTTTTGACTTTATTTGGATTCTGTTTCAAGTTAAGCAAACTGTAAAAAATAATTATGACATTGATGAGACAGACATTTGAACACTGACTGGATATTTGATGACGTGAAGGAATTACTGTGTAATAATGGTGTTGTGGTTATGTAACGGAAACAGTGCTTTTCTTATAGAGATACATCTTGAAATGTGTACAGATCCAGTGCTATGATGTCTGGGGTTTGTTTCAAGGAATATGGGGGCTGCGGTGGAAGTTGGGGAGGAGTAGATATACTAAGATTGACATGAGTTTGTAATTATTGAATCTGAGGGGTCCATGGGGATTCATATACTTGTCTGTCTACTTGTGTAAATATTTGAAAATTTCCATCATAAAGTTTAAAAAAGAGAAAGAAAACAGTTTCAATATGAAAAGATCACAAGAGTCCATTGGAAAAATTAGTTAAGCATCTGAATAATTCTTTTTAAATATGTGTATACTTGTATGTGTTTTTCAAACCTGACTTTCTTTATGATCTAGCACAAAATTGAATATAAAGTAAATATCCTACCAGACTAGCCAATTTCGTCAGGAAAATTAGCCAACCCCAAAACAAAAGAACACTTTACTCCTTCTTAAGGACGTCCTCGGAATTAATGCACAACTGCATTTGGTTAAAAATAATACAAAAAGAACTCATTCTTATAGCTTTTCATATTAATTTTTAAGATAAAGCCCGAGTCAGACATTTCTGCCTAATATAGAATTTCAGTCACCATTCAAAGTGGATTAATTTGAACAATTATTTTCTAGAAAGGGGAGAAGGCATCTGTCAGCTTTTCTTTTCTGTTACTTTTTTAATAGAAACACAAAATCCTAACATAAAACCACAACTTTTGATGCCTACTTCTTTTTGATATAAAAGTTGATAAAGTCAAAAACTGTATATTTGAGCCTATTAGAAAATGCCACTCATTCTACGAGTGGAACTTTTTAAAATTGCACTTTCCAGCTTTAATCACATGGGTTTTCATTTGGTTGTGTATGTTTTAAGTTGAAGGGACAGGGGTGATAGCTAAAATTTTAACCAAGTCAATTCCTTGTACTCTCTCTCCGTTCCGTCTTCCTGTGACCTAACAAACATAACCAGACCCAGCACAGTGATGGCCTGAAATCCAGTGCAAAGGGAGATGGGCAACTTAACAGGATTTCTTACACGCACGGACTTCATGTTTGCAAGATGGGATATTAAATTCCACTTATTCCTGTCAAATATGGACGTCCAGCCATGGACACAAAATGATCTTTTTTTTTTTTTCTTCCCCATGGTCTATACTCCCTTACCCAACTTTGCAGTAAGAAAGCAATTGACAAACTAATGTATGGAAAGCGAATCTTTTGTGCTCCCTATAATGACCAATTTTTCCTCTGGGCTCACCAAAGCTGTTCAAACAAGAGCCCCATTGTCCCTTTCAGGAGAGAATAATAGAAAACTTAAATGAAACCTGGAGGTCCTTTGACCTCTTAAGAGACGTGGAGGTAGACTTTGCGGCTTAAAAACCCGGAGCCTGTTAACACGTGACGTGTTACACACATTCATGTTTCCAGAGGAAAACGGGAGGATTTCTGATGTGCAAGGAGGTTGTGGAAGAGTGATTCCCTATTTCAGGGTTCCAACTCTGCCACAGGTATACTTCTTCCAAAACAAAGATGAAAGTACTGGGCTGGCGGAGTGGCAAGTTGGTTAAGAGTTGGCTTGGGACGCCAGCTCTGAGCAGGGGGTCCCTAGTTCGGATCCCACAGGAGAGTCAGTGACACTGCGCCCTCTACAGCTATGATGGTGAACAACAGCTTGACCTGGAGCTAGGCTGCCGTGAGTCGCCAGCGACAGTGTAGGCTGCAGTGGGGCTGCACTGGGCTGCCATGAGCTACTGTGAGTGGCCGGCAGCCAGCATGAGCTGCCGTCAGCTGCTGTGATCCACTGTGAGCGGCTGTCCACTGGCCAGCAAGTGACTGCCTCAGCCAGGAAGAGCGCAATGATGATACCACCATGGGCCGGTAAAGTGACATCCTCCACAACTAGACTGAAGAACAAAAGGACAGCAACTTGTCTGTTCCCCTTTCCTGATTCCCCAACACTGTTCCCCTCCTCCAATACCGCAATAAAATCTTTAAAAAAAATACTAATAATAATCACAACAGTAAGCACAAAGGCAGCTACCATTTATTGAATGCTTAATACTTAAACCCCACTGTGACCCTGTGAAGTGGGCATGGCTAGTGTGCCCATTGAATAGGTGAACAAACTGAGCCTTAGAGAGGGAAAGGGGCTTATCCAGGAAGTCTTAAAGCTGGTTTTCAAATCTGGATTATTTTGGAAGCTTCTTTGTTACACAGTGTGCTGTTTAAGCAATGAATGGTCTCCAAACCAAATGGTCTGTCATCTCTCACAGACCCTTCTTTGAAATGTTTAAAAATTTAACATGTATTTAATTAATAATCACTATTACTACAGATTGTAAACATACTGAATTTTGCACAACAGTGAGACTATCTGTTGGGTCAATTTCTAGAAATGGGATAGCGGGATCAGAGATAAAATATACATGGTTAATTTTGGCAAATATTGCCAATTTGCCTGTCCATCAATAGGAGACTTGTCAAAGAAATTTTTGTGGAATAATCATACTGGAGAATATTATGCAGCCCTCTAAAAGCACGAGGAAGCATTTAATAAGCTCACATGGATGGCCTCTGTCTTGTACAGGTGCGTAAAAATGCACGGTACAAACTGGTGTCACTGTATTTATCATTTTTAAGGTTTTATATAGGTTTATTTTCTTATGTATGCAAGGAATTGCTCTCAAAGGATACACAATGAAGTGATAAACTAGTTGGCTTCAGGGAGGGGAACTGGGTGGCTGGTGAGGCAATGGAGAAAGAAAAACTTACTTTTTTTACTATATATACTCGTTTGCACTTTCTGAATTTGTAGCATATGAATATATAACCTATTCAACTAAAAAAAAACCAAAACATCCTACAAATTTACAAAGTACGAGTACCTTGCCACCAGCGCCATTATTTTACAGACGGGAAAACGACCCAGCTGACCCAGGGCGGGCACAAGGCCCCCAGGCGCCCTGGCTCCCAGGCCCTCTTCTCTGAGCTGCCCTGTACCTCCTCTCAGGGACCCCGAGGCAGACAGTGTGGGCCGAGTGCCTGGAAGAAATGCTCCCCAAAGGCCACGGGGATCCTTTCAGGAGAGTCGGCTGGAGAGCCGGGGACAGGGCTGGTCATACCAGTCATCGCACGGTTGGGAAACTCCCCAGAAACGCAACAGTCACAACACCTTTGTTGAGAGTCACCTATGTGCTACACGCACCTCCCATAATCCTGAGTTCAGTCCCTTGACCCCAACGCTGTGGCCACCTCCTCAGGCTTGCCACTGTCAGCTTAGATCTAGACCACTAATCACAATGGTCTCCAAACCCCTTCCTCTGCTTCCATTTCGACACCCTTCCATTCCACCTCTCCACTCTTTCTAAACATCAGTCAGATCATGTCACTCCTCTGCTTAAACCCTCCAATGGCGGCTCATGGCAGAGGCCCGGGGAATGAGCCAGGCAGCTCTGAAGCTGACTCTGGACAGACACCAGGGGAGGGAGATGGGGCTCCAAGAAGCAAAAGGTGGCAAAGCTAACCAAAAGAAGGACCCCTGCCTCTGCAGAGGCACTGCTGAAGATGACTCAGTGGCTAGTCAGTGAAGATGGCTAGTCAGTGTCTCAGTGAAGATGAGACAGTCCCCAGGGCAACCGTGCCATGAGCTGGGGATGGCAGGGCCACATTTGGGAAGGAGCCTGGGTCCCTAAGTCATCCCTATCCATGAACACCTAGTTGGAATGGGGGCACACTGGCTTCACAGAAAATCCATGGCCTTCTAAGACCTGCTAGAAACCTGTGATAGATTTCTCCTGAGTCTCACGATTGAATCCAGGTCTCTCAGTCCATTTGGGGAGACCCTTTGGCCCTCTGTTCCTTCCCAAACATTAACCAAACATAAGAACAGAGCAGGGAGTCTTAGAGGAGGGCGACCCCTGGGACCTTGGTAGACAGGATAGCCTCCCTGTGGCAAAAGGAAACTTGAAATCAGGAGACAGCCGCACGCTCACTTGCAGGGCAGGGTATGGCGTGGACCTGCTTTGACCCAATAGGTTTGCTGTACAGCTCCATACAGCTCCAGGTTGCACACAGCGCTTTCCACTTCCCAATGTACTGTGCAGGTACTATTGCTTCCTATGTGTGCAGTGAGCAGAGCAGTCAGCACTCTTTTTTAGAAGCTGGCTGGCCGCCCCCTCCCCCGGCCCCATGGCATTTGTCCTGGTTGCCAGGCACTTGTTTGTGTTAGGGACAGAACACTGCAGGGTTCCTTGTGGCTGAGTGTGGCTGGTGGGACACTGGTGGTCAGAAGCAGAGCTATGGGGCCTGCAGACCCAGGGAGGGCCTGCTGCCTGCCACCCAAACATCACCCCAGCTGGTCCTGGGCAGCAGTGAAACGTTCTGCTGCTGGTATCTGAAACTCTGAGACGAGTCCCAGATCTCTTGGGGTTTTCCTGCGAGATTCTGCTCTGGGCTGCTATGGTGATTTTTATAGTGAAGAGCCAGCATACTTTAAGAAGAAAAGAGCTGGCCAGAGGGCGTTCTGCTCGGAAGCAAGCTTAGAAAAGCCCCGGAGAAGACTGGACTGATGACACGAGCCTACGAAGCCCTCGAACCCCCTGTGGGGAGGCCAGTGCCCCCTGGTACAGACTCTGGGCTTGGCGACACTGAATAAAAACCTGAACAGGTCATCACTTGAGGTCATGGAAGGCTTTCTTAAAAAAGGACAGGAAAGTGAGCTCCCTCAACTTTTATTTTGTGGGCCGAGGATGGGTCGGTTTCAAGAAGACAAGAGGTCACGTGGAGAGACACCAGAATCCCATCATTCCACGTGACTGATGCAAAACACATCTTAAAACATCTCAGAACAATGTTCAACACCGTCGGGATAAAGGATGGTTTGAATGAAGGCACTCATCTTCAGAAAAGTCTAGAACTGCTCGCCTGAGAAACTGGGGGATGGAAGCAAAGAATGCCGGAGCCGAAGGGGCCAAGTAATTGCTGGGACACTGAAACGCCTGAATGCGACAACTGGTCCTGAGCGACAAAAGGAGCCAGTAAATTCTCTGGTGGAAACCACACAGAAGCCCGTACATCTGCCTGATCTCCGTACGGAAGACCCTGTGGAGAGGCCAGTGGCCAGGCGCGGAGGAAAAGAGAGACGCGGTAAGTGGACATCGCCCAGTCTCTCCATCGGAGGCTAATCTGAAGGGTCTCCTTTTTGCAGCTCACTGAAAAGTGTCCTTTAAAAGGTAAAAGGTATGAAGAAGGAAACAAACAAATAAAAAAAGAAATATCCAGAAAACCGTGTGAAGAAAACCAAATGAATGGATAGCTCACGGGACAGATAAAAAGTCTTCAAATTGAGCAGGCGTCTTCACAGTCTGAACATTCACAGCCCAAGAGTGAGGCTCAAAAGCTGCGGCTGCCACTTCAAACACTGCCTGGGTGACCCCAAACGCATGCAGAGCGGCGTCTGAGAAAATCAGTGGAGGAGGAAAGACACTGCCTGGAAATGCAGAAGAAACCTCCCAAAACGCACAGAAATATGAACTATACGCATTACATGTGCAGTCTCAACAAGAAGGCAACGGGAAGCATGTAAAAAGAATTGAAGAGAACCACCTTGTCCTGCCAAGATGAGATTCTCTTCTCTGACAAAAGAGCTCAAAAAAGGTGGATGCTGGGGAGACCAGTTAGCTCAGTTGGTTAGAGCGTGGTGCTGATAACACCAGGGTTGCCGGTTCAATCCCCGCATGGGCCACTGTGAGCTGCTCCCTCCTTAAAAAAGTCAACTATGCCATTGTAGCATGAAAGCAATGTATAACCAATGACCATGGCTGTTCCCCAATAAAATTTTTTAAAAAAGAAAAGAAAGGTGGATGGAAGGAAGCTCTGTTAACTGAGAGACAGCTCAGCAAGCTAAGAACATGGGCACGTCAGACAAATCCTGGCTAACGTCCAGTTCAAGTTCAAGCCTTCCCCAAGTGGAGCTCTTGCTCCTGCCATTCCACATGCAGCCCACAGAGGTCCGGAGGTACTAGGTGATTTCTGGGTCACCAGGTTCCCAGGAAGGAGGGAGGTCATGCTGGGAGGGCTTAAAGAGCGAGGGTCACATGTATGTTTAATGCATCTTTCATAGAAGCTGGGCCTGAACACCCACAACCTTGCATGTGGCAAGATATATGCCAGTGTCTACTCTCTATAAAAGTAATTTTGATTTATCTTTTCCAGTCTAACTGCTGTTATTTAATTGATGCTATAATGGCTCATATATAACTTTCATAGCGTTATAATGCCCAGGTAGTATTTGTTCAGAGATTCATTTAATATACTTCTTATGAATACATTATTCTTATGTCATTGGACCCTCTAAAATTAAATAGTATAAGTGCTATATTTTGATTTCAATAAAAGGTCCACTTTTACATAAACCATCATTGAAGTGTGACATGGATAGAAACTTTAAAAACAATCAAGATTACATTATGCTATGTGAGTTGTGAGAATTTGTAAAAGTAACTTAATATTTGACCTCAAAATTTTAATTGCTTTATTAAGAAACGCAAAACAAAAGAAAAGAAACCCCATGCTATACATCTGAATGACACCAAACCCTCCAATGCCTCTTCCATTTCTTCTGGCACCGATGAGAACTTCTCCAATCTGGCTCTCATCACCTGGGCTGCTTTGCAGAGCTGCAACCCGTTTATTATAAGGGCGTCTGTGCTCACCGTTCTCAGAGCTTGTCTTCCCCAAGATGTTCACATGGCCAGTTCTTCATTATTCCATCCCAGCTCAAATGCTACCTCCTCCAGGAAGCCTTCCTTGGCCACCTTGGTGAAAGTGGTACCCTGCCCTTGAGTCACTATCACAATTCTTCAATGCACTATTGCGGGCCAACATCATATCCTTGACTATTTGCTTATGGATTTATTGTCCGTTTCTGTATGTTGTCACCAACTGGACAGCAGCCTGCAGCTCCTGTGGGGCAGGGGCCTTGTCAGTAAACCCTGTAGCCTCAGCATGCAGGACAAAAGGTCGGTGATAAGTAGCAGGCAGCGACGGAATGGATGTGTGAATGCAAGTTTGGAAGAACCCTTGTAATTAGACACTTCCATCTTTATCCCAGTTTATAAAGAGGAAACCAGGGCACACTTTGCCCAAGATTGGACGGCTCTAGGTAGATTGAAACACAAGTGGTCCAACTCCAGATACCCTGCCTTTGACCATCTCGACCTCAAGCTGGATGAGAAAGGAAAGCAGGGCCCCCAGTTTGTGGTCCCCCATTTCCATCTAGCTTTCACAATTCCTTCCCCTCACCTCCCTCCAACCGGAATCAGCCTTTGTCTCAGGGTTCTGTCCTCTGAGAATTCAGCTAACAATTAGGTTACACTAAAATCATTAGAGTAGAACTTAAAAAGCTCAATATGTTGCCCCTCAAAGCTAAGACATGCCCTTACCCAATGAGACAATATTAGGCTTGTGTCAGATCGGTGATAAATGTGTGT
The DNA here is from genome assembly GCA_033961575.1 of Aselliscus stoliczkanus. Taxonomy (NCBI): domain Eukaryota; kingdom Metazoa; phylum Chordata; class Mammalia; order Chiroptera; family Hipposideridae; genus Aselliscus; species Aselliscus stoliczkanus. The sequence continues at coordinate 8,282,466 of CM066738.1, read as the reverse complement.
ATGTGTATATACGTATTATATGTGTGTACTATCTACACATACACACACATATAATGTAATATGCAATATGTATATAATACGCGTAATGTGTATTGCTCTCCCCCAGGAGAGTTACGGGACCTTTTCAAAGCAAACCATTCTACGGTATAGGACAGGAATCTAATTTGCCTATTTTGAGCGGAAGCATAATTTCACCAAGTAAGCGTTCAGTAAAATGTTGGCTGCTATTATCATTCCTAGAAGAATAGTAGAGAAGGGCACTTGATTAAACACTTGTATCCTTGTCTCGGAAGCACGACCAGGTACAAAAAAAGAGGCTCCAATTATTTTGGTGGAATTTAAAGGTGTATGAACTCACCGAACCCTCACCTCAGCCCTCGGTGAAGTTCTATTGTTCCCATTGTACAGATGGGGAAACTGAGGCTGGGGAGAGGTCAAACAATCTGTCCAAGGAGTACGTAACCAGGGAAAAGCAAAGCTAGAACGAGAAGCCAGGCAGGCTGCCTCTGTTCTCAAAATGGGGCGCTCCAGAAGCAGGGGCAGCATCACCCTGGAACTTGTCTGAAATGGGATTTCTCAGGTCCCTCCAGATCCACAAAATGACACTCTGGGGGTGGATTTTAGCAATCTGGGGTTTCAAAGGCCCTTTGCGTGATTCGGATGTGTGTGAAAGTTTGAGAATCACTGCTGTGGTCCTTTCTGATTGCTGAATGTAACGTGCCTTACAGCTTAAGAGCCAACCGCCAGCTGAGATATTGCCCAGGCTAAACCCAGTCTGTGCAGGGCCGTACACCAGGTCTTTGGCCGGTACCCATGGTGATGAGAAGCAAGAGGGAGAACTTCTGGACCATGAGAACTGCGCCTCTCCCCACGTTCCTGTGTCCCTCTAGGGTGAATGAGGTTACTTTCAAAACACATTGATCTAGAACTCCTTTCCCAGGATATAGCAAACTGCCTCTCTCTTTCAATCTCTCTCTGATGGTAGTGATTGCAGTTAGAGAAGAGTCACTCAATGTGTCTGCAACACGTGGGAGGCAGATATTTTATATCATTTTCTCATTTACAACCTTGGGAGGCTGAGACTATTATCCCCATTTTACAGACATGGATACTGAGACTTAGCAAGGTGAACACGCTTGCAGCCGCACACCTAGTAAGGAAGGTAGGGCTCAGATGTGAGCCCAGGACCTACTTACTGGTGGGAGAGCCTGGGTTCTTGCCATTGCATCTCAGTGTCTTCTCATCTGAGAAGTCCCCTGACCATGGCCATTTGGAGTCCAAGCTCATTCTGAATATGCATATAAGCCAGTGTACCCACCATTGACCAAGTAATTTTTTTTTCTTTTTCTTTCTTTCTTTTTTTTCTTTGAGGGCAGTATCACTGGCCCTCATATGTGGGACCCGAACCGGGGCAGCCGGCTTCCCAAGCCAGCGCCCAACCACCGCGCCTCTCGGCTGGCCCCTAATTTTTGATTTAGAAATCATTCTATAAAACCCAAGGGTGCTTTTGACTTGTTGGTTAGTCATTCATTTCGCTGTTTAAAAATAGTTCTCTTTGGGCAGGCCGAGTCACGCATTGGTCAAGAGCTGGCTTGGGACGCCAGGGACCCCGGTTCGGATCCCACGTATGAGGGCCAGTGACACTGCCCTCTACAGCTAACAACAGCTCCACCTGGAGCTGGGCTGTGGGAGCCCCGGCGATGGTGTGGGCTGCAGGCCCTGCTGCAGTGGGCTGTCATAGGCTACAGTGAGTGGCCAGCAGCCAGCGTGAGCGGCCAATAGCCGCAGTGAGCGACCATCCAGAGGCCGGTGACCGATCTGCCTCATCCGGGAAGAGCGCAATGACGATACCAACATGGGCCAGTGAAGCAACATCCTCCGCAACTAGATTGAAGAACAAAAGGACAGCAACTTGTCTGTTCCCCTTCCCCGATTCCCCAACGCTGTTCCCCTCCCCCAATTCCCCAATAAAATCTTAAAAAAAAAAAAATAGTTCTCTTTACATACAATGAAGTGAAAAAGGAAACTACACATACACATCTCCTTGAATATGCTTAAAAAATATCTGGGATGTATTTTATGCATATGAAAATGGTAACAGTGATGGTCCCCTAAGGAGGGAAACTCAATTCTGGGAGACAGGGTTTAGAGGGGAAATTTTATTTTCAAACCATTTTCCAGTTTTTGACTTTTGAAAAGTTAAACAACAAGGATGTAAAATAATTGTATACTCTTTCAAGAATATTCTTTCAAAAAAAAATCAACCAGTTAAATGTGGTAACCAGCCTACCCAGCAGTCTTTGAGACAACTGGCAATAATGATATTTTTTTTAAATGAGAAAATATTGAACATGCCCACTGTAAATAATTTAATTGGCATGAACAATCCTTTCTCCTGTTTTCTCACCCCTTCCATACCTTGGAGATAACTCTTATGAATAAGGCCATCTGTCTGTCTGTCCACCACTCTAAAGACCCACCAGCAGATTACATAGCACACACAGCTTGCCATTAGCAATACAGCAGACACTCTTCCTACAGGAATACCTTCTCATTCATTTGGGTGGTATGTTATTATTTGCACGTACCATGACTTTTTTTAAAGAAATCTCTAATGGATATTTAGGCAGTTCTGTTCATTCTATTACTATAAATAATACCACATTGTAGATCCATACATTGATAGGACTTAGACCACCATCATTTTTTACGATAAAATTAATTTAACAGATCTGCTTTCATTGTTTATTTATCAAACAGGAGGGCTAGTAAGATCTTCTTAAACTCGAATGAGAGCCTCACAGCCAGATTTGAGACTCAGCGGATTTGCAAAAAAAAAAAAAAAAGTCAGTGCAAAAATTGGGTCAAAGCCATTTTTGAGTCAACTATGGAACTCAGCTTAGGAACCCAAGAACAAAAGCAAACTGAAATGCTCTCAGAACTGATTTATATTCCACGGTTCTCTGAAATCTGAAGTTTAAAGAGAACTGATTTCTAATTTATTTTAGACTTAAGCATATAGATGCGTAACTTTTTCCTGCTGCTAAAAGAAATTTTTTTTTTTTTTTTTTTGGACAACAGAGAAGATAAAACAAAAAATAATGTGCATAAGGAACAGAGGGCAGGCCCACAAAAGTATATGAGTTGAAGGTATTTATTGCCATACGGGAAAAAAAGGGAAGAAACTTAAATGGCCACCAAAAGGGAAGTGGTTTTGTGCCTCACGGTACATCCAACTCATGGACCACTATGTCTTAACGAAAAAGAAGGAGGCTACTTTTTGTGCCAAGTTAGAAAGCCTTGGCAAACCTAATTGCTAAGTGAGACAAAGGAAGCACACAGATGGTATGGCAGCATTCGGTTTAAAAAACAACACTAAATATACATGTATGTGGGTCTGGGCCTTTGTGCATGTACGTGTATGGCTCTGTGTGCATCTATGCGTGTAAATTCCTATAAGAGACACAGAGAGCTTCATACTGGAGGGAGGAAGGAGCGACTGCACATTAAAAGCAGGGGGACAGTGAAAGGGGCTGTCAGATTTACATTACAAACCATTAGAGTGCGGGGCTTTTCTCCATATATGCAAGCCGGTGGGTTACGTTACTAAGCATATTTTCAAATGCAGAAGCAGCACAGATTGATGGCACTGAAATCGGAGGCTTTCAATGTAAACACATCCCCCTTCTAAAAAAAAGTGTCCTGATTCAAAGATCCTCCTTAATCGTAACAGCCGGCCAGCCCATTTGTGGCCCATTCATTCCCCCCAGAAAACAGTGAATAAACACAGCAGGATATAAACGCATACGTCTGGAGAAGACGAACTTTTACACTAGTTCTGTCTTTTCAGCTTTCTAAAGTGTGGCCTTTACCAATTTCTTTGACCTGCCTTTTTTTTTTTTTCTTCTTTCTCCTCCTCCCATTCCAATGCATGGCGGTGACAAGGCATTGAATTACCAGTTTGTCACTAACGCCATAGGCTTTATTATTCCTTTGAACAGAAGCTCGGCTTAAAAAGAAAAGTTTTTCTTAATAAGTAGCTGTTCATCCTTTGATATGCACATCTGGATTGTGGTCTTATCTGCGGCATGCTAATGCCGCTTCCTGCAGATAATGATAAAAGAACAACTCAAAATAACAAAAAAGGAATAAAATGTGCCAGATGCCTAAAAAATAAGGACAATGCATATAAAAGCAACTGGGTTTTCAATTCCGGAGAATAAATTCTATCAACAATTGAAGTAATCATTTTAGTGCTCAATGGATGCAAGAATTTTTTTTTAAGGGATTAGCAGGGGAAAAAAAAAAGCAAACATCAGCTGACCACCACCACATTCTGTTAGAAATTAAGAGGGAAATAAACCTAAGTATGCTATAAATCACTTCGGGGTTTAATTTTGCATCTGCCCTGCTACATTGCTTCTTCTCTGCCCCCCCTTCTTTGCCCCCCTTTTCCTCATTTGGTTGTGACTTAAACACCATTAATTAAAGGCCAAACTGAAAGACTTACATTCATGAAGTTTTTAGGAACGATAAAATATTTCAGAAAAGTACAGCAAAGTACCAAGAATAACATAAGAAACATCCGTATATCCACCATCTGCACTTAACTACTTTTCCATTTTTCCTTCATGTCGGTTTCTTTAGAATTCCCTTCATTCTAAGAAAGAGTCCTTCCAAAAGTGATTTTTCTTAATTGCTACATCCCTGTGTTCATTAAAAGAAGGTGTTCTTCTTATAAAAGTATTAACGATTTTTCTCAGTTTTAGTGATTCTTGAAGAAGCTTTCTTCCTCTACTCAGTGTATACACAGATGTTTTGAAAGTGGGATTCACGTTCAGGATGAAAGCATAGAACTGTCACATATTTCATACATACATATGATGTACAGATATTATATGTGGTTACGACCTGGATGACCTCTGTTCTTTACAATTTCTTTCCAAAAGAAGCAATGGTCAACCGCTTTGGCAGTTCGTGCATCGGGCATCCGCCGTTCTATGGCAGACAGTAGCTGTTATGTTAGTAGACAGGCAAAGGAAAACTGCTTTACGGAGCTTGCTCCATCCTTGGGAGCTAAGGAAGCTGGGGAGAGCGAGAGGCTGAACAGAAGCCTCTGCCTCTCTAGCGCCATCGCAGGCTGTGGTTCGTGCCCTTTCTTCCCTCTCCAGATAACTTTCCAAATGGACCCCCCATTAGCATGCAACCGGCATGGGAAAATGATAAACTCCTATTAGCACTGCCATGGCAACTGAAAAAATGGCTGCTTTGGGAGAGCAAGGTCCATAGGAGAAGAAAAGCAAAGACCTCGTCTCTTTCTTCTGTGTGACATCTGTTGTTTAACATACAAAATTGTATTATCATGACGCAAGCTAGTCAGCCAGCCAGGACTAAAGCCGGCCTAGGGATTGTTAAAGCCATGCTCCCCCCGACCCCCCGCGCACCCCACTCCTGCTCCTGTCTCTTTACCGTAAGAGTATATCATTTGACCCTGAACATTTTCATTGAGGGCTGTAAATTCCCTCCCTGTTCATCCCAGGTACAAAGTGGGAAGTGCCTTGGAAAGGTGGAAGGTACGGGGAAGAGTCTGGGGGCGGGGAGGCAGACGATCAGTCATAAGCAAAAATAATGCTCTTACTTCTGTAGCTGCTTTTCTAAATTAGCCATTCCTCTCTGCTCTCGCCCCTCACCCCGCTTCCCTCAAAAACATTTTGGGTTTCTCTAGGACAGCCATTGGAGCAGAACTTGCGACCATGAATAGATGGAATACCAGTACAAATGGTAAACAGAGGTGCGGGGCTAAAGGTTTAAAACAGTATTGCAGGTCATAGGGGAAAAGGCTGGGAGGACACACACACCTCAGTGCTAAACTGTAATTTAGGCGGCCTTGGACAAAAGGAGCTTTATTTCCTTCTCTATACCGCCCTTTCCCACTTTTTTTTTTTTTAAATAAAGTGCTTGTATCACTCTCATAACCAGCAAAAATATCCAGTAAGTGCTTCAAGGGGGAGTGGGGGCAGCTACAGAAATTGATCTTTGGAAGAATGTCAGTGCCAACACTCATACCAAAATTCTGTATTATATCTGTATGTAACCAAGTCCTTTGTTCACACATATGGATATATACATATTTTATATTTTAATACATAATAATATACATATGTATTTACTGCATATTTTAATACATATATATTTTTTAACGAGGACCCTTAAATGAAATGACTTTCACCAGCTCCTTGCAGTTGTGTAAATAGAACAAAGCGGTACCATTTTGTGTTGTTTTCACAGCACAGCCTTGAAATGGCTGTTAAAGGTTGGTTTGGGGCCATACTAAACTAAATTGAAATTTCCAATTGAACTAAATTGAAATTCCCAGTAAGAAAGTCGAAGTGCTTACAAAAGAAAGCACATTTATATCATTTCCATTGGTCATTAGCAAAGTTGGCAAATTGAGGCGGTGAGACAAAAAAGAACCTGTTGATCAAACCCAAGCCACATCTCAAGCCTTTGGGAGCTTCTTCCCAGTTTAATAAACCTCAAAACAAATGTGCAGGCTTGAGAGCAGATGCAGAAGCAAAAGACACAGAAAAAGTCCGAAGCGCTTGGTTGGTTTTCCCAAATTGGTGGAGTAAATTTACAACGTGCCACCTGGGTGAGCCCAATAGCTAAGTCCCCTGATCCTGCACACTGTAACACAGGCTTCTCAGACACTTCGGAAACACTGGAGGTGGAATTTGCTTGGGGGAAGGGAGCAGCCCAGGGTTGCTCAGGGCTCGACATGACAAGGGTCTTATTTTTAATTCTGGAGACATTTCTTGGAGGTAGTTATTATTATGCCCAAGCATTATACTTCTCTGATATTCCAGTCTCAGGTTATTTCTGTCCCTGTTCTCAGCTTTCAGCGCCATCAGCATAATCTTTGTCACAGGGTGGGCGTTTTATTACATTTGCAATTCTAGATTTTTCTTTCTGCTGGGTTTCCGGGCAACCCCCTGCTGTTTTTACATATCTACTGCACATCAAATGAGTTAAGCCCTAGAAAAAGTCCTAGGATGTTTCCTGGGGATGGGGGGTGAGGGGTCCCCGTGGGATTTCTCTCTTAGCAGTTTAAGATTTTGAAAGGCAGAAGTTTCTGGAGGAAGGGGTGAAGAGAAAGCTCTCGGAGAGAAGCTTTTCAATTCAAATCCCTACTCACCTTCCTCCCTGGATTTTTCACTGGATGTTTGTGGCTCAACCCTGATTCCTGACAATCCTCTAATAAAGCCATTGCCAAACCTGGTGAGTTTTCCAAAAATGGGGATTACTTACGCTTTGCTTCCTATTTATAGGACCAGGCTTTGAAGGTCTAGAAACTATACTGATTGCAAAGGTACCCTCACTCGAATCTCAAGGATCAGAAAGAACTACGGACACATTGGAATACATAAGAAATTAATATCATGAGAATCGTTTTGATGACTGACCAAGTCACATTTCCATGTAAATGTGATCTATGTTCGGAGAGACCTTCTCCAACATCCTGCAACTCTTAGCCCTCTTCAACGTGTGGAGTTGATATTGTTTACATGTCTGTTTATCATCTGTTTCTCCCCACCAGGCCATCAGCCCTCTGAGAGCTGGAGACTTCTCTGCCTTCCACGTGGTCAAGTCACAATGGTTAGCTCGGTCCCTGCACATGTAGGTACTCAATTAGTTTGTGCTGGGTGATTACACGAGTGAATGACTAACTTGACTATAAAAGAGTTGATCAGCAGGGAGGGACCCTGGGTCCTTCTCTAATCTAATCCTCATATTGTGCAGATGCTGGAAGGCAGCTCAGAGAAGACACCTGGCTAGCTGAGGCTCTTGACACACCTGCCATGGTGGCATACCCGCCATGGTGGCTGCTGTCAGCAGCCTTTTGCTCCCATGACACTTGAGGTGTGTTTCAAATACTCAAAGATGTGTACTGCAGCACTGTTAATGATAGAAAAAAACTGGAAACAAGAAGAATAAGGATTCACGTTCACACCATGGAATATTGTAGACAATAAATAAAATTAAATAAAACTGTAAGAATTGTATTGAAGGAATTTCCATTAAGTATTGTTGTGTGACAAGGGTAAAATGCACCAAAGTATAAAATAACAGGGGCGGCAGTTAGCTCAGATGTTTAGAGTGCAGGCTTATAACACCAAGGTAGCTGGTTCGATCCCCACATGGGCCAAGGAGCTGCGCCCTCCACAACTAGATTGAAACAACTACTTGACTTCGAGCTGATAGGTCCTGGAAAAACACACTGTTCCCCAATAAAATTTCTTAAAAAAAAATAAATAAAATAATACCCCATTTTGGTCAAACAAATTGTGATAAAATATTCTTGCCCAGGAATACTTGAAGCTGGATAAAAATATGGCATGATACAAACTTTACTATGAAGACAGGTTATGCAAGTGGGCTGGGTGGGAGGCAGGAGTCTGATGAGGCAGAGAGGAGAAGGTGGCAGAAATCAAGAAGAAAATTAAATGATTGTGATATAAAGAAATCATGTATGATATGTTGATGTTTATGGGTTTAAAGAAATGATGTAATTATGCATGCATGTATTGCAAACAGAAATTGTCTTCTTAAAACATGGGAGATGCACCTGAAGAGATCAAAGGAAAATATATAGTTTTGAATGTATTTTTTAGGAGAGAAAGATTGACAATAAATAAGGTTCCATTTAAAGGAAGAGTTTAGTAAAAAGAGAAACAGGATAAATGCAAAGAAAGATGGAAATAAAAGGGCATAATTGTAATTTTTAAACACAGAAATGTCTTAAAGCTAAAATGAAATGTTGATGCATAGTTTACTGGGGTGAAGGGTATGGTGATGCTCACTGCATTATTTTTTTTCTACTTTTCTGGATTTTTAAACTTTCCTCTTAGAAAAAAAGATGAAGCGACACGTTTAGTCAAGTGTCGTCATTGGGGGTCATTTTATTTCAGGAGAAGGAGGCTTGGCCCTTGGGCGGGATGGGATCGATGCCCCTTCCCTAGGGGCCTGCTGCCTTCCTCATCAGTGGAGAATAAAAATTAACCAAAAGACACCTGATTTTGATTCTCCTGGGCCTGACTTCTCTTCCTACTGCCCCCTTATGGAAGACATCTGCCAGTGTCCTGTCTCACATCATTGTCTCTGGGGTTGAGAGCATTGTGGAGGCTGCCTGGGTCTCAACTACAAGGCTGCCACAGATAAGCAGTGAGGTTTCCTTAGAGGATGAAAGGAGAGGAGGCAGGTGAAGCGCTCAGGGCAGAGCCTGGCTAGGAGAAAGGAGTCTTCCTTCTACCTGTCGGCCTGGCTAATGATGCCTGGTCTCATGGGGTCTCATAGGTTGAACTAACTCCTTTGAAAATGAAGGCTTAGAGGAGCAAAATGTCTTCTAGAGCAAAGTTACACACCTGGAGAAGCAGGCTATCCTAAATGTAATATATCACCATGTGTTATTCCCTCGACACAGGTACATGCTATCAGCACTGGACCTCATCGCTTATTTTTTGTTAGATCGATCATTTCCTCCAAAGAATACCGAGCTGAACAAACTCGAGAGAGGCTCTAAAAATTATAGCAAAGTCTCTTTCCCTGGAGGCCGTTTGAATCACAATAGATTTTAGACTGACTTGTGTGTGTTGGATATTCTATTCGGAGGCAGGGGAAAGGAATCTGGAAGTTTATTCCAAACCCAGGATTCTGTGACCATCTCAGTGTTTCCCCAACTTTCTTGCTCACAGAAAACACTTGCTAATAAAGCAAAAACAAGAAAGAAACACACGCGCAAACAAAAGAAACATGGTGCCTGGCACATAGTAGGTGCTCAAGAAATATTTGTTGAGTAAATGATTGAAGTAAAAGAATTCCAAGATGAAAACAAAAATGTAAGATGTCATTTTTGCTAACAAACCCCCCAAACCATATGAGTTTCTGTGTTATATATATGTACACACATGCACACACTTTTTAAAAATATGTTTGTACCATCATAGGTAAAATCTTTAAAGCTTTTTAACAAACTGTGGAAAGTCGTCCTCTTTGGGGAGGAACTGTTTTGACTCCTAAGGTGCTGGAATTTCAATAATTTCATAATAAAAACCCAATAGTTTCATTGTTAATTTTAATAATTAATAACAATGGCTAATAATTTGATCATTTTAATGACAGAATTGAATAAGTTTAATAATTTGTAAACTGAAATGTTGGGATAGTGATGTCCTCTTTTCTATAGGTATCTGCCACTGATTTTCTTTTTCAAAAACACATGTGCGAGGGGCTGGCCAAGTGGCTCAGTTGGTTAAGAGCCCGAGAGCTCTTAATCGCCAGTTTGATTCCCACATTGGCCAGTGAGCTGTGCCTGAGCTGAGCTGCCACTGAGCTGCCAACAGGTGGCAGGGTGGCTCAGCTGGTAAGAGCATGTGCTCCTAACAACAAGGTTGCCGGTTCGACTCCCGCATAGGATGGTGAGCTGCGCCCATCCGCAACTCAGATTGAATACCACACCTTGAGCTGAGCGACTGCAAACTGCCGACAGGCGGCCAGGTGGCGGCTAGACTTGGAGCTGAAGCTGCACCCTCCACTACTAAGATTGAAGGACAACAACTTGGCTGTTCGCCTCCCCCAATTCCCCAACACTGTTCCCCCCACCCAATTCCCCAATAAAATCTTTTTTTTAAAGATTTTATTGGGGAATCAGGGAAAGGGAACAGACAAGTTGCTGTCCTTTTTGTTCTTCAGTCTAGTTGTGGAGGACACTGCTTCACTAGCCCATGTTGGTATCATCATTGCGCTCTTCCCAGGTGAGGCAGATTTGTCACTAGCCTCTGGACGGCTGCTCACAGCGGCTCTTGGCAGCTCACACCGGCTGCCAGCCGCTCACACTGGCTGCCAGCCACTCATTGTAGCCTATGGCAGCCCACTGCAGCAGGGGCTGCAGCTATGCCGTCCCTGGGGACTCACAGCAGCCCAGCTCCAGGTGGAGCTGTTGTTCACCACCTTAGCTGTAGGAAGGAGGCAGTGTCACTGGCCCTCATATGTGGGATCAGAACCTGGGCCGCTGGCGTCCCAAGCCAGCTCTTAACCAACACGCCACTTGGCTGGCCCCCACCCCCAAATAAAATCTTAAAAAAAAAAAAATCTGAGAAATATTCACCCAATGCCTGCCTTATACCAGGCCCAGTGCCAGGCATTCTGGGAACATGAAGAAAACCTCTCTGGGAGACATTTAGACATGGCCAAAGACATATGCTACCTTGTGTGAACAGTTAACAGATTGAAAGTACAGCTCCTGGTGACAATGGAAAGGAAGTCTGCATCACTGCCCGTGAGGGCGGGAGGAGGTGGGGGAGGCATCCAGGTGGTCCGTAGAGAGGGGTCCGGAAGGCCAGTGGGGTGACAGGGATTAAAAAGGCTTAGTCCAATAATCCAACAGAAAAATGAGCCAAGTTTCCTAGAAAAGGAAATTCTAGTAGCCCTTAGACATATGAAAAGACGCCCCACCTCACCACAACAGAGAAAGACAAGTGGAAACCCCCCTCCCTGCTGTACCATTTTTCACCTATCTTATTGGCAGAAGAAAAACAAACGTTGATGTGTCCTGTGACAGTGAGGCTGTGAGGGAAACAGGCACGCCTCCCACGCTGCAGGCGAGAGTGTCACCTGGTCAGGTCTCCCAGAGAGATAATTTGGCCATGAAACCCAAATTAAGCACCCACATGACCTCAGACCCAGAAATTCCAATTGTAGGATTTATCCTTGGAGGTACTTGCACGGGGTCAAAATGACATTGGCCCCAAAGTATGTCGTGGTGGCATTCTTTGTGAGAGCAACAGATTGGGGGAAGAAAAGCAAACTAAATGTCCATTACAGTGGACTGTTTCAATCAATTGGAGTAGAGCCACACAATGGAATAATCTGTAACTCCTGAAAAAAAGGCTTAATATTTATTGACTATCCCAGGTGTTATTCTAAGTGTTGAGTGCTTCTTCATTTACTTAATCTTCTCAACAACCCTCTGGAATAAATATTTAGGTATGGTCACCTCCACTGCACAGATGAGGAAACTGAGACACGGAGAAAGGTAGTCACATGCCTAATGTTACATAACTAGTAAATGACGAGTTAAGAGTTAAGTGAAAGAAACCAAGGTCTAGAACAGCCTGTAAAGCATGCTCACATTGTAGAAAAGAGTAAAATATATACAGAGGGTGCCAAAAATATATATACACATTTTAGGAAAGGAAAACTTATTAAAATTGTAATAGTCATAATATACCGATAACGAAAAATGAATACAAGTCCCGTTTGACTTCTGCAATGACAAGAGGGCTCAAAGTGGTTCCCATCAGCGTCCAGACACTTCTGATGGCGGCGAACTACTGCTTGAGCAAAGTTGACCAAAGTGACCACTTGTGTACATTTTTGTGGCACCCCCGATATATATATGTATGTATGTTTATATATACAGTTGACCCTTGAATAACATGGGATTGAGTGGGTCCACTTATGCAGATTTTTTTCAATAAATATGTACAGTACTGTAAATGTATTTTCCTTATGATTTCCTTTTCTTTTTTTTTAAAGATTTTTTTTTTTTTCCAATTGGGGAATTGGGGGAGGGGAACAGACAAGTTGCTGTCCTTCTGTTCTCCAGTCTAGTTGCGGAGGACGTTGCTTCACTGGCCCATGTTGGTGTCATCACTGCGCTCTTCCCGGATGAGGCAGATGGGTCGCCGGCCTCTGGATGGTCGCTCACCGCGGCTATTGGCAGCTCATGCTGGCTGCCGGCCACTCACTGTAGCCTATGGCAGCCCACTGCAGCAGGGGCTGCAGCCTACACCATCGCCGGGGCTCGCACAGCCCAGCTCCAGGTGGAGCTGTTGTTAGCTGTAGAGGGAGGGCAGTGTCACTGGCCCTCATATGTGGGATCCGAACTGGGGCCGCTGGCATCCCCAAACCAGCTCTTAACCAATGCGCCACTCGGCCGGCCCCTCCTTTCGATTTTCTTACTATGATTTTCTTTTCTCTAGCTTACATTACTGCAAGAATACAATATATAATACATATACAAATTATGTGTTAATCGACTATGTTATCAGTAAAGCTTCCGGTCAATAATAGGCTATTAGTAGTTAAATTTTTGGGGAGTCAAAGTTATATGTGGATTTTCAACAGCACAGGGGATCAGTGTCCCCAACCCCCACACTGTTCAAGGGTCAACTATACGTGTGTGTACGTGCTGTATGTGTGTCTACGTGTGTGTGTGTGTGTGTGCGCACGCGTGTATGCTTTTATTTGTTTAGAATATCTCTGAAAAGAGACAGGAGAATCTGAGACTATTAATGTGGCTGGCTGTGGGGATGGACACTTGGTTCCTGGAACACAAAGGAGGGTGTGAGATTTACTTTACACTGTACAGAATTTGTACCTGTGGAACTTTTGTACCATGTATATGTGATATCTATTCAGCAACTTTAAATCTTTAAAAAAAATTTTAAGTAGAAGGGGAAGGAGCTGAATGATCTTATAGATTCTCTCTCTCTCTCTCTCTTTTCTTTTTAGTCTAACACTCTCCCAACTGAGCTACTGCAGCTCTCTCTCTTTTTTTTTTAAAATTGGAGAACAGTGTGTTTTTCCAGGACCCATCAGCTCCAAGTCAAGTAGTTGTTTCAATGTAGCTGTGGAGGGCGCAGCTCAGCTGCCCATGTGGGGATCGGACTGGCAACCTTGGTGTTGTGAGCCTGCGCTCTAACCAACTGAGCTAATGGGCCGCCCCATAGATTCTCTCTTGACTTGTATTGTTGCCCCATACGGGAACCACTAGCCACATGTGGCTGCTGAGTGCATGAAATGTGGCTGATCAGGATTGAGATGTTGCAAGATGTGTACAGTACACACCGGATTTCAAAGACTGATTATGAAAAAAAATGTAAAAGTCTGAATTAATAATTTTTGTATTGATTACATGTTAAGAGGATGTTGTAGCTATAGTTAGGTTAATAAGAGCATATTACTAAAATTAACTTCTCCTGTTTCTTTTTACCTTTTTAAAAGTAAGCACCTAGCAAGTGTAAAATTACACATGTCGTTTTCACTGTATTTCTACTGGACAGCACGGGTCTGAACCTCTCTTAAGGCCTATGGGTCACACAAACAATGTGGTGAATTACATTTAAAAAGAGCTTTCCCAAAGGTTCCTTGAATCTCCGGAAACCTCTGGTGAGGCAGGAATCATCATTACTGTTCCCCCATTACAGAGGAGGAAGTAAGGCTCTCACTCGGAGTCCATTATACTTTCTTTCAATTCATCTTTTTACCCCAGACCACTGGGCATGTGGGAAGGAGGGAGAGCATCGCAGAATTAAATGTACGGGGACATATTTTATATAGTTTCTTTGCAAGAGCCACAAGTGACAAAATAACCCTGGTTAGCTGGGACTCATGATGTAAATGATGTTTAATCAATGCCCTATCACGTGTCCTTTTTTGTACTAGTTTATGATGTGGCAGTCATTTTAAAATGTTTCCTATCAAGGCCCTTTTTTTTTTAGAGAGAGCTGTGTCACTAGCCCTCATATGTGGGATCTGAACTGGGGCCACTGGCGTCTCAAGCCAGCTCTTAACCACCACGCTATTCGGACGGCCCTCAAGGCCCTTTTTCACATCTAACATTCCAGCGAGAGGCAATTATCTCAAAGGTCCCAGTACTCCAAATGGATGGTCTCTTGGGGGCTGTGTAGTGATGCTGGGAATTGTTTCCCCAAAGCCATTCAGTGGAAATTTACTGATTTATTTGTTTGTCTCCATTTTCAGACCACCAAGTTAAGCTTATGTTGGTCACCGTTTGTTCACAAGCCTGCCCAGGCTTGATTTTCATGGTTTACTTCAAAGAGGCCAGGGTTGAGCTAGCCTACTGATTTTCTTTTGTTGTGCTTTGTCTTTGAATGAATGTGTCGGTTTTATAGAAGGAGCATGCGCGTCTCTCCTTAGCAGTCTACCTGTCCTCAGGAGAGCTTGGTGAGAGCAGCAAGAAGAAAAATGTTTAACATGGAAAAATTCAACCCCTGAGAGGCTGGTTGTTCCGGCTCAAAGTATATGACAAGTGAAATTGGAGTTAGCAATACATTCCAAAAAGCAAAATATTTAGGGAGTGGATGGGGGAGGCGAATCCTGAAATGTAATAACGATGATTGCTGACATATATGATGGATTTAGATTTTCTGCTAAGGATCAAAGTCAGCATTCAAGGTGGCAACTGCATATATCATGTCATTATTTTATATATCACTAGGGAATAGAAAATGCTTTTAATTAAACTATGACACATCATTGATTATAAATATATTCTGATTTCAGAGATGTTAAAATGGGGCAGAAATGTGTGAATTGTAATCAGTGAAATACAAGGTCAAAATGACCTCTTTGGAAGTCCCCAGGTGGAGGGCAGCTATGGGACACACAGTTGTCTCTTGGGCTGAGTGGCCATGGAGACCGCTGGCTACACATGTGGAGAACACAGCTGTCTTAGAAGTGCATCTTGAACCACCTGGATCCTAGAGCTGAGATGCAGATGCCCAGAACTGAGGCTGTTGGAAGGGATGGCACAGTTAGAGACTCTGCCTCCAGTCTCACATCAGGGCCCGTTGAACAAACTGGTCTGTGGCATCACTTCCACCGTGCACATGATTCTTTCTTGTCAATTCTCCCTATTCCTGTGGTCGAATTTTTCCCATAAATTCAATGTTCATGTGATGCAAATATTTACTCTGTGCTGGGCACTATGCTACATACTTCTTACATGGATTAACTCATTTAATGTTCACTGAATCCCTCTACGATGGTGGCCCTCATAAGCCTCGGTTTACAGATGAGACAACAGAGGCACAGAGAGGTTAGGCAACAGAGCAAAAGTTGCACAGTGGAGGATTTGAGACGAAGGGGAACAGACCCAGAGCTTGATGCTCCATTTACGGAAGACAGGATCGAGTTTCAATGCCAGTTAATCCAAGTCCAAAAGGCAAAACTTAGAAAAAAATATCTTCTGTCCACAGACCTTTGCAAACAGCTGAGGACTTTTGGCAAATTTGAGAAAAGGATGACATTTAAAATGTTTTAAGGGCCGGCCGAGTGGCGCGGTGGTTAAGCGCTGGCTTGGGAAGCCAGAGGCCCCGGTTCGGTCCCACATATGAGGACCAGTGGCACTGCCCTCAAAAAATAAATAAATAAATAAATAAATAAATAAATAAAATAAAATAAAATAAAATGTTTCAAGCTGACCCAACCTGAAATATTTCATGCTTCTTCCCTTGACACAATGCTTCCTTCACTGAGTTATAGGAGGTTACTAAGTGTCTCAACCATTTGCTTACTCAGAGATGGTGCAGACAAGATGATTTCAAATAACACATTAAGATTCTGACACACCAGCCCCAAAGCTAACGTATACATTATATACCAGTTTTCCAGGAAAGAATTTATAATGTGGACTTCGGTGACAGCAAGATGTTTGCAGGCTCAGTAGGAACAAATTGGGGGTTATTCTAAGGATGTGCATTTTGGGGAACTCGGAGCCCAGGGTAAACCTCTAGTCACAGTAAAGAGAATAAAAAAAGCAATCTGCCCTTTGCATTCCAAAGAAAGAATCATAAAAATCGCCAACAATTAGTTATACAGCTCTTTACAGTCCCACCATCAATGGTGATTTTTTTCTACAACACAACTTGAATTCATTTTCACCTAGCTGAGTGTATTCATGTTTAAAACCTAAAGAATCACAGCTATTGAGAGCAGCACACTGTTGGCCAGTCACTGTGCTAAGTTCTTTACAAATAGCAGCTCTCTGATTCCTCCCAAAAACTCAGGTAGAGGTGGGGGTGGACAGGTCCAGTATTATCTTTATCTCATGGATGGGAAGACTTGGGCTCAGAGAAGCGAAGCAACTTTCCCAAGGTCACACAGCTAATGAGTGGTAAATCTGGGATTTGAACAAAATCCATATGGCTTCAAAGACCTTTTTTTAAAAGTACAAAAAAACCCCCCCAAAAACCCCAAAAAGCAGTTTTCCTACACAGACTAGAATGTCACACAAACCATTCAGTCCAATCTCTCCACTTGTTTTGAAAAACACAGCCGTTTCAATGTATGCCTAAAGAAAAAAATGTATGAAAACTGAAAATGAGGAAATTCGTAACTATTATGAACTGACCTGTGTCCCCCCAAAATTCACGCTGATGCTCTAAAGCCAGTGTGACTACACTTCGAGATGGGACATTTAAGACCTTGAAGTCCTAAGGGCGGGCCTTAATCCAATAGGACCGGTGTCTATAAAAAAAGAGACACCAGGGCGCTCTCTCCACGCGCATGCGCAGAGAAAAGGCCCTGTGAGGACAACAGCTAGCAATCTGCTGGCCGGGGAGAGGACTCACCAGAAACCAATCTTGGCCTTGAACTTCCAGCCTCAAGAACTGTGGGAGCATAAATTTCTGTTGTGAAACCACCCAGCCTGTGGTATTCTGTGTTGGAAGCCCAAGCGCGCTAAGACAGTAACAAAAAAGAAGGAGCGGGGAGCAGCCCTTTCGCACAGAAAGCAGTGCGAATGGCCCCCTCCGGTGCTATGGCCAGTTTCCAGGTACAGTCACCTGGTAAACAGCTGAGTGGGGTGTTGAGCCCAGCACAGTTCACTTGCAAGTCTGTTTCCTGAAACACCAGGGTAGCGGGGAATCGCACACATGCCTCAGGACCGCTCTGCAATAATATGCTTATTTAAAGTTCACGGCAGTTCCATTTTCACTCTGTCAATGGAGTCAGGAAAGGGAAACACCACGAATATTCCTTTATCAAGATGTTTTCAGTTGCAAGGACCAATGGGTGAACTCCATTGGCTCAGACAATAAGGCCGTCTTTTACTTAACTTAACAAGAACCCGTTCAAGGACTGGTTCAGGTCCCCAATACCATCGAGAAGCCAGCCCTCTCAGTCCTTTCCTCCCATCATCCTTGTCACATTGGCTTGGTCCCTGAGTGACGGTCCTCATAGCTGCTGCAGCCCCAGTTGTGGGGTTCCTCCCACAACCATGTCTAGCAGGAAAAGGGGGTCTATCCTTTAGCATTCATCTTTCTAGAGGAGGAAAACCTTTCTGTAAACTCCCCTACCTGGTTTTTTATTGTTTTTTTTGTTTTGTTTGTTTTTAATTGGGGAACAGTGTGTTTTTCTAGGACCTATCAGCTCCAAGTAGTTGTTTCAATCTAATTGTGGAGGACGTAGGGATTGAACAGGCAACCTTGGTGTTACGAGCACTGCACTCGAACCAACTGAGCTAAACGGCTACCCCAGGTTTTCTCTTTTGTCTCGGTGGCCAGAACTGGGTTACATGCCCACTTCGAGAGCCATCGCTGGCCATAGGTCTCAATGGATGAGTGGGAAGGGGATGGGAACTTACTTTCCATGAGTATCCACCTCCAGATAACTGAATAAAATTTGGAATCTGATTGCAAGGAAGAAAGGGGACGTGGCACTTGGATAGGACATGTGGCAGTTGGGCAGATCCAGAACTTCAGCAGTCGTTTTGTTTCAGGAAAACTTCACGTGTCTAAATCTGGACAATTGAATTCACTTCAGAAATCCCTTGCCTCTTCTGCATTGCCCTGTGTCTTCACATTTCAGGCTTTAAAACGATCTTACTGCTGCCAGTGAGGTAAGCTGAGAGGCTAAACTCCAAGGCAGGGTTGTTCCATTACAAAAATACTCCTGGTAATTAAAACATCTCATTACAGGTAGTCAAATCAGTGAGGCTAGCAGGATATGTTTTACCTAGTAACTCAAGTGGGGGTTACAGAAGATGGAAAGAGAGATAAACTTAAAGAGCCTTGTGCTTGACAAAGAAAAGGGCATGAAATCAATTTATATGTAAATTGCTCCCAGTCAGAACTTCCCAGAAGGTGAGAGTTGCATAGAACACATTTTTTTCTGAGTTAAAATTCTTCCCAAGACTATCCTGTGTGTTTAAAAGTAGCTGACCACCACTGTCAGTTTAGAATCTAATTGGGAAGGGGGGTGGGGGGTTCGGGGGTGGGGAGAAATACCCTCTTTCTTGCTAGTTTACAGGGAATGAAAAGTACACGGTAAGCTTTCCTGTCGTTAATAATCACTTCTCTTCCCAAGGTGGATTCGTGGCTCCACATCCTACACCACCATATACAGGGAAAAATTATAAGACAAAGACTTGAATTGTTGATGTTACCATCTAGTTCATTGCTTGGGGCGATCTTTCCCTGGTGGGGGAGGGGGACACATTATGTTCACTTAGTTGAAGGAAAGAGCTAATGACAATAAAATGGATGACACTGGTTCCGATGGTGATAGCTAACATTTCCAGAGCACTTACTAGACTTTCTGGTGTAAAACTAGGATCACAAACTGAGTTGCTATGACTGCAGTCAGGTGGCTTCTTCAGTTAGAATTTGACAGACAAGGAACTTGAAATTTAGAGAGGTTAAGTAATAATAATGGCAGTTATAATACCTATGCCTTTAGTGTAGCCCTGTTACCAACAAGTCATATAACTAGTGCGTTGAACTGTGTTCCCCCAAAAGATAGGTCCCAGGGCTAATTCCCACTACCTGTAAATGCGAACTTCCTTGGAAAAAGGGTCTTCACACATGTAATAAATTGAATTATCTTGAGATAAGGTGATCCTAGATTATTTGGGTGAACCCTAAGTCCAATGTTTGAGGTGTTTATAAGAAGAGAAGACAGGGGGTGACTGGTTAGGTCAGTTGGTTAGAGCGTGGTGCTGATAAGACCAAGGTTGCCGGTTTGATCCCTGCATGGGCCACTGTGAGCTGTGTCCTCCCTAAAAGAGTCAACTATGCCATTGTGGCATGAAAGCAATGTGTAACCAATGACCATGGCTGTTCCCCAATTTTTTAAAAAAACTAAAAAAAAAAAAAAAAAAGAGCAATAGACAGAGATATAGAGGACAAGGCCATGTGAAGACAGAGGCCGAGATTGGGGTGATGTGGCCACAAGCCAAGGAAAGCCTGGAGCCCCCAGGAGCAGGAAGAGTCCGGAAAGTGTTCTCTGCTAGAGCCTTCAGAGGGAGCCTGGCCCTGCCGCCACCTTGACTTTGAACTTCTGTCGTCCACGACTGTAAGAAAATCAATTTTGGGCCAAGCAGCGCATTGATTAAGAGTTGGCTTGGGAGCGCCAGCTCTGAGCAGCAGGGCCCAGGTTCAGATATCACATGAGGGCCAGTGACGCTGTGCCCTCTACAGCTAAGATGGTGAACAACAGCTCAACCTGGAGCTGGGCTGCCGTGAGTCACTGGGAACGTCGTAGGCTGCAGTGGGGCTGCAGTGGGCTGCTGTGAGCTACCGTGAGTGGCTGGCATCCAGCGTGAGCAGCCGGCAGCTGGTGTGAGCTACTGTCAGCCGCCCTGAGCAGCCGTCCAATGGCTGAGGAGCGACTGCCTCACCCGGGAAGAGCGCAATGATAATACCAACATGGGCCAGTGAAGCGACATCCTCCACAACTACACTGAAGAACAAAAGGATAGCAACTTGTCTGTTCCCCTCCCCCAATTCCCCAATAAAATCTTTTTTTTAAAAAAAAGACAATAAATTTTGGTTGTTTTAAGCCATCCAGTTTTGTGGTAATTTGTTATGGCAGCCCTAGGAAAGATCTATTATAATGGAGGCAAATTGCTCTGGGCTTTGGTGTTCTTATCTGTAATGTGAGGGGTCTGGTCTATACTAGCAGTTCGGAATGCAACACAGTGAAACAGGGACAGTCTGTGAGGGTGGGGTGCTATGTCAACCAGAGGTTCTCAACTGAAGACAGTTTTTTCCCCCAGGGAACAATGTTTGCAGACATTTTTGGTTTTCACAACTGGGTGAGAAAGAGGGTGGGGTTATGACTGGCATCTAGTGGGCACAGCCCAGGGACACGGCGAAACCTCCTACGACACACAGGACAGACCCACCACAGAGAATTAGCTGATCCAAAGTGTCAACAGTGCCAAGATGGAGAAACCCTGGTGTAGACTACGATAAAGAGCTGTCCACAAGCGATAGCTTACTGAATTGGCACAGCCATCCTCAAAGGCAGGTGTTATAAGCAGTATTTCTCAGGGTGACCCATTAGCTCAGGTGATTAGAGCGCAGTGCTCATCAGACCAAGGTTGCTGGTTCAATCCTCACATGGGCCACTGAGCTGCACCCTCCACAAGTAGACTGAAACAATTACTTGACTTTGAGCTGATGGGTCCTGGAAAAACACACTGTTCCCCAATTAAAAAACAAACAAACAACTATTTCTCTCATTTTACAGAAGAGTCCACTGAGGCTAAGAGAAGTGACTTCCCCAAGGCCACAGAGCTAGGAGCCGGTTACCTTGGGATTGGAGGTTTTGCTTTTGTTTTTTCCCCAAATATAGCTATATTCAGTCAATGCGTCAACCGAGTGGCGCATTGGTTAAGAGCTGGCTTTGGACGCCAGCGGCTCCGGTTCGGATCCCACATATGAGGGCCAGTGACACTGCCCTCTACAGCTAACAACAGCTCCACCTGGAGCTGGGCTGTGAGCCCCGGCGACTGTGTGGGCTGCAGCCCCTGCTGCAGTGGGCTGCTATAGGCTGCAGTGAGTGGCCGGCAGGCAGCGTGAGCTGTCAATAGCTGCCATGAGCTGCCAATAGCCGCGGTGAGCGACCATCCAGAGGCCAGCGACCTATCTGCCTCATTCTGGAGGAGCGCAGTGATGATACCAACATGGGCCAGTGAAGCAACGTGCTCCGCAACTAGACTGAGGAACAAAAAGACAGTAACTTGTCTGTTCCCCTTCCCCGTTTCCCCAACACTGTTCCCCTCCCCCAATTCCCCAATAAAATCTTAAAAAAAATAAAATATCCCCTACTCCGAAATTGTCCTTTCCCCACTAATTCTTGGTATTACAATTCCCATTCTTAAGTGAAATGATGGTGTTGATAGATGCTAGTCTTTTGATTGAATGTCCTTTTGGTTTGTACAATAAAAAGTTTGTAATCCCATACCTTGCAACACATTTTCTTGGGAAATTCTATGAATCTGAGATAGCCACAATTTTGGGAGGACCCAGGGAAGAGGTTCTTTGTCCAGTTCCTTCTAATTCAACTGCAAACCTGTTTCTGTAGCAGTTGGGCCTCCACAAGATCCTCTAATATACTAACGCCTCTACCCTGAGCATTTATTGGACCTGGGTTAGTGCCCTGGGCTGGATCATGTCTATTTTGACCATCAACTATTATTATACATTGAAGAGTAGCAGTGATTCTGCTGTAAAAAAGAAATAAAGGTGGCTTATATAGTACCTGATACCAAGAATTAACCACTACTCAAATTTTGATTTTTGTTTTTTCATAGTTCTCCATCCATTCATTTATTCATTCTGTAGCAACCTTTTTTGGAACTTGCGTTTATGTGCCTGACAATGTGTTCGGGCTGTCAGCTTAGAGTCTGCCATTCTGAATTACTCATGGAAGTTCAGGAAGATAATAGTTCAAATGGATTAACAGTGCCAGGTCTTTCAAGCAGATTACATGTATTTACTCATTTAATCTCTTAACGTCCTATGAGGTAGGTACTACGGTTATCATCCATTTTACAAATGAGAAATTAAGGCATAAGACCTTACATACGTTGTTGCAGGTCCTGGTAGAGACAGGATTTGAATCCAAATAGCCTAATTCCAGAGTCCACAATTCTGGCCACTGCTCTACACTCTCTCTCTGGGTGGAAGCAATTACAACACAAGATAATGTTTGGTTACATTTTTTGTTGATGCTATTATATCACATTGTTGCAGCAGCCTGATGGAAAGGTACTATTTTCATGATTCCCATTTTCCAGATGAGAAAACTGAGGTTTGGAGAGGTCATGTGATTGCTCCCAGCTACCCAGCTCTGAAAAGGGAAGAAAACTTGGCCATCAGCAAGCTGGGTTTAAATCCTGGCCCTGACTTGGAGCTGAGCTAGCTGCACCCTCCACAACTAAGACTGAAGGACAACAACTTGGCGGGTCCCCTTCTCCGATTCCCCAAAACTGTTCCCTCCCCCGTTTCCCCAATCAAATCTTTAAAATCAATCAATCAATCAATCAATCAATCCTGGCCCTGTTATTTCCTGGTTGTATGACCATGGGCAAATTATTTAAACCTTCTGAGGCTCAGTGTCTTCATCCACAAAATGATGCAAAGTAACTCCTGCTTCATAGGTTTGTTGAGAAGATTAGATTAGAACGGAATTGGACAAAGTATGGCCGATGGGCCAAAAGTGTTCCACCATCTGTCTTGGTACAGCTGTGAGCTAAGGATGCCCTTTACACTTTTAAATGGTTGGAAAGAAATCAAAGGAAGGATAATATCTTGTAACACATAAAAATTATATGAGATTCAAATTTCAGTGTCCATAAATAGAGCCTTATTGGCACATAGCCATGCCCACTTCCATTTTGCCTCTGGCTGCTTTCAGGCTAACAGGCAGATTGAGTAGTTTGCCAAACAGAACATACAGCTTGCAAAACCTAAAATATTTACTCTCTGTCCCTTTACAGATAAAGTTTCCTGACCCCTGGATTAGATGACAAATGTGAAATCCATACCAGCTGCTCAATAACTATTATTATAAATCACAACAAATAGAATGATGTATCATTGAAATATCCTGAGGATTTGAAGTCCGTGTTTAAAATTATAGAAAATTTTCGTAGAATTTGTCAGTATTTGTAGGGAGAAAAAGGAGGTTTAATCCACTGAGTGACTCAAAAGTCCAAAAATATAGAAAACGAACACTTATTTATTAAATAGAAATGTAACAGGAACTAATAGCTTAATCCCCAAAGTCTATTATCTTTATTTCCCCAGCTGCCAGCTCTTATCACCTGCAAATATGTACATTTTTACTCTTGTTTATAAGCATTTCTATAGATTTCACTTTTTTTTTTTTTTTTTGAGGGCAGTGTCACTGGCCCTCATATGTGGGACCCGAACCGGGGCTGCTGGCTTCCTAAGCCAGCGCTTAACCACCGCGCCACTTGGCCGGCCCAGATTTTACATTTTTAAAGGCTGGATTTTCTTATGGTCTACCCCCAAATTAAAGGAAACCTCAATGTCAAAACAGTGGCACAATAATTAAATGAGCTTGGGTACGTTTAATATTCAACAAAAATCATATTCACTTCTGCCAGTGAGAATTAAGACTTTGCAGCAACATTGCAAAGTGGTTATAATATAATAATTGACAAAATACAATCTAGATTTTGTAGAAACACAGAAAAAATATATTTGTATACATATACAAATATTTTATTTGTATAACATAATATTAATGTAAAATATAATAAATATATTATAAATATATTCCAATGTTTATATATGATATACATATATATATCAAACATTAGAAAGAAATGTCCTCAAAAATGTTAATAGAAATTATCTCTGAGCCAAGGGGTAATTTCAATTCTCCTCATTATAAGTTTATACACTTCTGTGTCTTTCAGTTTTTCTATAATGAGTATAAGGTGTTTTCACCACAGGGGAAACACTAAAATCAGAAGTCAGATACATAATCGTAGGATTCTGATTCTAACTGAAAAAAACTATAAATTAATACACAAGACCAGAATTATTACACATACAGTAAAATTCAATAGGCCATGTTGTTAGTTTTCTATTATAATTTTTAAAAATAAAAAATTATATTGTTACAGGTCCCATATCTTTTTATTTATTATTTTTAAATGATCATTCTATATATTTTACTCATAGAAAAGTTTAAGACAATATAGCTTCAAACAGAAATTTTAAATGATGCTCACATCCCACAACCTCCACCTTTTCTTCTGACACAGTTACAATCAATTTACACTTATTGACTGTGTATTTTTTGAAAAAACTCTAACTCGTGCTACTAGCTCGACAAGTATTGCTCCATACTGGAAACAATAAGAATGCTTTCTAAGTGACCAGGAGTTACATTTCTGAGCCAAATCAAACCAGTTTTTCCAGCTTATAAGTAACCTTTTAATTATGTGAATAAAAGTACAACCTACAAATTAGGGCAGGAGAGGAAATTCTGACTAATTAATCCAGGTGAACATAATGTTATCTTTCCACATGCGCATGTATTTCACCGACCAGGTGATATTAAATTGAAAAGCAGGCAGGTGTATCGGACAACATAATTAAGGGCCTTAACATCCAGCTCAACTAAAGCATAAAAGAATTGGATTTTTTTTTAAAAAGATTTTATTGGGGAATTGGGGGAGGGAACAGCATTGGGGAATCGGGAAAGGGGAACAGACAAGTTGCTGTCTTTTTGTTCTTCAGTCTAGTTGTGGAGGACGTTGCTTCACTGGCCCATGTTGGTATCGTCATTGTGCTCTTCCTGGGTGAAGCAGATCGGTCACCGGCCTCTGGATGGTTGTTCACTGTGGCTATTGGCAACTCACGCTGGCTGCTGGCCACCCACTGTAGCCTATGGCAGCCCACTGCAGCAGGGGCTGCAGCTATGTCATCTGGGGAACTCACAGCAGCCCAGCTCCAGGTGGAGCTGTTGTTAGCTGTAGAGGGCAGTGTCACTGGCCCTCATATGTGGGACCCGAACCAGGGCCGCTGGCATCCCAAACCAGCTCTTAACCACCACGCCATTCGGCCAGCCCAAGAATTGGATTTTTTAATACTGATCACCTCTAGAAACTCTTAGGTAAAAAGAGTCATGTTCATCAGTGTTCACAAAGAATTCTGATTTTTTATACTATTTTTAATCTCATCGTGGATTACTGCTTAAACAAACACGTATGTGCATTAAAATGTTAACAGTTATTATTGCTGTGTGGTAGAATTTCAGGTGCTTTATCCATTTTCCTTCTCTATATTTTTCTAACTTTCTTCTATGAACATGTACCGTATTGATGAGAAGTTAAATAAACAACATAAAAATGAAATAATTAACATATCATTTAATTCATTCAGCTACGCAGTATGGATCCCGATGGCTGCTCCCTCACTTGGTTCCTCTCTTTAGAAGGAAAAGGCTGAAAGCCAGGTGGCAAAACCAATGGGGTCCACCCCAAGCATGTTAGGGAGCAATGGGTAAATGGGCTCATAGATGGGAACAGCATTTTGCAAAGTACACAACCTCAAAAAAATAAAAATAAGGTGCTAATAGTCTTACAGGCCTCAGTGGGCCCTTGTCCTTTCCCAGGGTGAGTGGCCACAAGTGGGCAAACCAGAGCTTTGCCAATGGCTGGACATGTGCCCACCGGTAGGTCATTTTCACTGTCTGGGTATCAAGTCTGCCAAGTGTTGAGAAAGCAACCATAAATAATTGTGCATTTGTATCCATGCACTAACGATAATGTATTGATGGAGCCTGAAATTTAAATTTCATAAGATTTTTATGTCTCAAACTACTAGACTTCATTTGATTTTTTCCCCCCAACCATTTAAAAATGGAAAAAACCATTTTTAACTCATTTGGCATACAAAACAGGTGGCGGGACACAGTCCACTGACCACAGTTCTAGAATTCTTGTTTGTTTGTTTTTTTGAGGGCAGTGTCACTGGCCCTCACATGTGGGACCCGAACCGGGGCCACTGGCTTTCCAAGCCAGCGCTTAACCACCTTGCCACTCGGCTGGCCCAATTCTAGAATTCTTTACTAAAAGATATTAAAAGGATGGCAGATGTCAATGGGAGTGGAAGGGTATCCAAGCCAGTGTTTCCCAGTAGTCATCATTTTGGTAGCACTATCATCATTTTTGCCAAGTCTGAGTATCCACTACTTTTACTTAATACATAGAAAACAGTTCAACTCCTGTTCTTTTACTTATACAAATTTATGTTAGAAGGAAATTGTATATACCAATGTGAAACCTAGTATCAGTTATCATAAATAGAAAGTAATGGTACAAATAAACTTACTTTTAGGTTATATTCTTGCTGGGTATGCTAAAGGCTCAGCACCTGAGAAGTGGGGGAAATTAGTAAGTGTGGAAAGGAGTACCAAACAGAGATGTTTTCCTCCATGTAATCAGACAGGCAAGGTGACCACCACGGCTTCCTTGATTCCCCAGCATAGGAGCTAAAATCATCTCCAGACCACCCCCTACAGCCCACTCCTGGCCTTGGTGAAAACTGACATTGCATATGCCGTCCTAACGGGCATTCAACTGTTCCCCAATCTAAGACTCTCTTCCATTCTTGTGTATTGAATGAAGAGCAATTTCACTTTTTTAGGGCTGAAGTGTGCTTCCCAGTAATTTACCTAAAATTAAAAGACGGTCTGTGAGTGTTAGAGCACATGAGGTCATAAAACCTCAGGGAGTGTGTCCAAGAGAACAAAATGAGGATTGTCTTCAAGGACAAAGGAGAACTCCTAATTAGCTTTGTTGTCATTTGGGGGAAGATCGTATCTATCACTAGGCTTAGAAAGTTCATTTGCAACCTCATTCCTGTGTGGTTTTGGGTTCCTTTTCTACCTAGTCTCCTGCTTTGGGGCTTTTCAAATTGAATTTACTGTCTGGGAGGTTTTCCTCTATTTCAATAGTGGGGCCAAAGAATGCCTTCCCCTCCCCCGCAGGCAAATAAGATTACATTAGTATTTAAATTTTCTGTGAAATTTACCATTTTCCACTCTTTGTATTTGCTGTTGGTTTCAGAGCAAATTTTTGTCTTGTTCTTTTGCATCATAATTGCTACTAGGGGTTCGAGGTTGTAATTTTGCTGTTATGTCAATTGCATGACTTCAGTAGTAAAGCCTAGTAAATAGTATTTATTTCCCTCCTTTGCATTGGAAGTTATTCCTTCAACAAGAAACGCAGAAACTAACGAAAGCAAGACCCAGTATCTCCCTAGATCGAGCTGATCTGATTTTAAACCAGTCTGGCAAAGGAAGATGAGATAAAATGATGCAATAGTACCAGCCAAGCATTCTTGACTGTCTCTTATGATCCAGAAGCAACGTGACTAATGTGTCAAGTGAAAATATAGTCCCCTGATTAAAGTCACAATAACATATTATGTGTAATAACAGAGGGAGTACACATGACCCAGATTCCAGAAATATTAGAAATTGGTGACTCGGCAATATAAACCAGCTGGAGGGGACTGCTGTGCCGGATTGGGTGCTGGGAAAAGCTTACCAATTGCACCCTGAAGTTAAACAGAAGCCTAACTTAATTTTATTCCTGGCTAAAGAAAGTGCATTATGTACTTGCAGCTGAGAGAGATACAAAAAACCCTAGACAACAGTGCCTTAAACCAGGTAGGTTATTTTCTTTCCATTAAAAGCTAGGTATGTGTTCTAAGTGTACTTTGTCTCTTCTTTTCTGCTTTGCAGACTTGACTGGCCTCACTGCCGAGATGGCCAAGCCTCAAGCAGCAAGATGGGAGAAGGGACAGAGGAGAGCAAAGTGACTCACCTGACACTTGACATCCTATCAGCTGGGACTGAATCACATGACTGTACCCAAACTACAGGGAGGCTTGGAAATATAACCTTTTTTCTCTGGGTGGAAATTTTTAGCCCAGCTGACATTTCTATTATGTGGAAGAGACAGGATCTTTTATTTTTTTAAGATTTTCATGAAAAATATAGCTAACAGGGGGTGACCGTTTAGCTCAGCTGGTTAGAAAGTGATGCTGCTAACACCAAGGTTGCCGGTTCGATCCCCGCATGGGCCACTGTGAGCTGCGCCCTCCTTAAAATAGTCAACTATGCCACTGTAGCCTGAAAGCAATGTGTAACCAATGACCATGGCTGTTCCCCAATAAAATTTAAAATGTGTGTGTGTGTGTATTTTTTTCTTTTGTTGCTAACATACAATATTATGTTAGTTAGTTCGGGGGTATACCATAGTTATTCACTGTTTATATACTTAAAGAAGTGATCACCATGAGAAGTTCAGCAACCATTTGACTCTGTACCACGCTATCACAATATTATTGACTATATTCCCCGATGCTGTACATTACATCCCCATCACTTATTTGTTTTATGCCCGGAAATTTGAACCTCTTGTTTCCTTTCACCTTCCCCCACTGCCCCTTTTAAAATTTTTCAATTACAGTTGACATTCAATATTATTTTATATTGCAGGCCGGCCGAGTGGTTCGGTGGTTAAGCGCTGGCTTGGGAAGCCAGTGGCCCGGGTTCGGGTCCCACATATGAGGGCCAGTGACACTGACCTCAAAAAAAAACACAAAAAAATACACAACCCTCTGTCCTCATGGAGCTTACATCCTAGCAGGGGAGGGAAGTAATAAATATAAGTAATCAAATCACATAGTGTATTAGGAGGTATAAATTATTATAGCAGAAAAGGAAAAACGAGACGGGGTGTGGAAGTGAGTGGGGTTGGTTGCAATTTTATCCAGGCGGTCAGGGCTTGGCCTCATTGAGAAGGGGACATTTGTGCAAAGTGCTGTAGGAAGTGAGGGAATGGGCCTTCAGAAATCTGGGGGAAGAGGCTCCCAGGCAGAGGGAACAGCCAGTGCAAAGGTCCTGACGTGGAAGCATGAGTGATGTGTGCAAAGAAGCAGGCAGGCCAGAGCTGGTGGGGGCAGAATGAATTTTGAGATGAAGTCAGAGAATAACCGGAAGCTAGTTCATCTTGGGGGGGGCGCTCATGTGACTACTGTGAACATCAGCTTTTCCTCTGAGTGAAATGAAAGCTTTTATAGACTTTGGAGTGGTCGAATTCTAAATACATAGAGTTTATAAATAAATAAAAGATACCTAAACTGGGGGCGTGGGCTAAAATGTCATAATTTCTGGGGTGCATGATTTTAAATTTGGAGATCACTGGCTGGACCTATTTTCTGCAACTGCATAAGAAGAGCTGAGACATGATGGCATGCTACTGGATTAAATTTGACTCCCATCAGACAGTTTTATTTATGAGCAATGTTGCACCATTATGGGTAGCAGTAATCATTCCATTCGCTAACAATTATTAGGAATTTACTATGGGCGGCAGCACTGAGCTAAATAAGCCCTTATCTGAGCTAACCTGTGGCATCCGTGCAAGCATTCAATTGTTACCCTCTATTTTATAGATGAGGAAACAGAGAGA
This sequence comes from Aselliscus stoliczkanus, assembly GCA_033961575.1. Lineage (NCBI taxonomy): Eukaryota > Metazoa > Chordata > Mammalia > Chiroptera > Hipposideridae > Aselliscus > Aselliscus stoliczkanus. The sequence continues at coordinate 8,252,351 of CM066738.1, read as the reverse complement.
TAAAGTGTCTTGCCCAAGTCACACAGCTAGCAAGTGGTGCAGGTGGGGTTCAAGTGTAGAGTCCACATTCTTCACACTATGCCAAACTGCCTCTGAGATGATGGGTGCTCGGTGTACAAACCAAAGGAGCCGAGAAATGTATCCACAGTGGCATTTACTTAAGCCCAGTAAACTGCTGCTCTGAGTAGCAAAGTGGGCTGCCATCTGCCTTTCTGGTCTGTAAATCTTTTTTTTTTTTTTTTTTTTAGGGCAGTGTCATTGACCCTCACATGTGGGACCCGAACCGGGGCCGCTGGCCTCCCAAGCCAGCACCCAAACACCGCGCCACTTGGCAGGCCCTGGTCTGTAAATCTTGATGTTAACATTATTTGCTGGTCCATTATCCAAGAATTTTTTAAAAAAGATTTTATTGGGGAATTGGGGGAGGGGAACAGCATTGGGGAATCGGGGAAGGGGAACAGACAAGTTGCTGTCCTTTTGTTCTTCAGTCTAGTTGCGGAGGACGTTGCTTCATTGGCCCATGTTGGTATCATCATTGTGCTCTTCCTAGGTGAGACAGTCACTTGCCAGCTTCTGGACAGCCTCTCACGGCGGCTCTTGGCAGCTCACACCGGCTGCTGGCCACTGAGGCCAGCTGCCAGCCACCCTGGTAGCTCATGGCAGCCTACTGCAGCAGGGGCTGCAGCCTACGCTGTTGTCGGTGACTTATGGCAGCCCAGCTCCAGGTGGAGCTGTTGTTCACCATCTTAGCTGTAGAGGGAGCAGTGTCACTGGCCCTCATACATGGGATCCGAACCGGGGCCCTGCTGCTCAGAGCTGGCGTCCCAAGCCAACTCCTAACCAATGCGCCACTCGGTAGTTACTCCATAAATGTTTGTAATTATCACGTCTCAACTTACGACATCTGTCTACTCTTTTCCTGTAAAACCTGAGTGATAATTGGAAAAGTACATAAGTCAAGTTATAATCCAGAAATATCTGTACTTCAATAACTTGGAATGCTTTTTCTCCCTTCATACAGTCAGTTCTGCTCTAGTGCTTGTTTTGGAAACACACATTTGTTTCAATGTGGTTGGTATATTATATATTAGGATGCAATTCAAGCATAACATGAATTTGCTTTTGCTTATGTGCTATTCCCTTCGCAAGAAACACAGTGAATGCTGGAAACTGCACCCAGGTGAACAAGACATGTAAGGACACACAAAACACACAGACACACATCTAAATACCTTCCATCTACCTCTGTTCACCTGGTGTTTTGAGCCACGCCCATCCACACCTGGGGTTAAACTTTCTGAAATCAGATAACCCTCTTCTCACCACTGCAAGTAACTCACAGCTTCAACCCTTTCAATGCCCACACCTACAGCGACCTTGAGGTCGTTTTCAAGGTCAAGTGCTATTTATTGTAGTCCATATATATTTCTTAACAATTCAAAATGTGTAAAACTGAGCCATCATTTTTATTAGGTTCCTATCTTTTCTTTAATGTGTTACTGATGAGGTTTTCCCATATGTCCTGTGGTGTGTATTGTGCAGATTCAGAAAGCACAGTGATTTTTAGGAATGCACGTGTCACCTTACAGATTAACTATTACAAAATAAGTTACATGCTTATTGTAGAAACTCTAAGAAAAGGATAAGAAAAAAAGGACAGCAAAACCATCCATAATTCCACCCCTCAGCAGAAATCACGTTCCCTAACTTGTTTTCTCTGCATCTACACACAACCATACACACACACAATCACACACAACATATACATAACCACACACACACACACAAACACATTTTCTAGACCCTCCCCCTTCATATGTAACAATATGCATTCCATGCATTAAATCTTCACTTACAACTTTACTTTTATAGGTTGCACCATATGTCATTGTATGGATGGATCACAATCTGTGTTTAAAAAATAACTGATACTGTTTCTTTTTTAATCTCAAAATTAATTCATTTGATGTAAATGAACTCAGACATTATAGCTTTCTATCACATAGGAAGGAAAGGTCTCCCATAATCTCACCCCAACCATCCATCTGGCAAATATTTACTGAGAGCCCTTTACATGCTGGGCTCTGGGCTAACCTGAGGGCTCAGCCGAGGGCAAAACAGGCACAGAAGCAGCTGCCAAGGAGACAGCATTATAATGAGGGAGAAAGGCAGCAATCAAATAGCTTCAGAAGGCAGTATAAAATTAAAGGGTATAGAAAGTGCCACTTAGGAAATGTACACTTTGCAGTGAGATGTTACCACAGGAGACCAAGGGTGTGTGTTTCTGTGTGCATGTGTGAGTAAGTATGTGTTTGTGTGTTTCTGTGTGTGTTTCTGTGTGTGTGTGTCTGTGTGTTTCTGTGTGTGTGTCTGTGTGTTTCTGTGTGTGTGTATATGTGAGTATGTGTGTGTGTGTTTCTCTCTCTGTGTGTATGTATGTTTCTGTGTGTGAGTGTATGTGTGCATGTGTTTCTGTGTGTGCGTGTGTTTCTGTGTGTGCATGAGTGAGTGTTTTTCGTGTGTGTGTTTCTCTGTGTTCATGTGTGTTTCTGTGTGTGAGTGTTTGTGTGAGGCTGTGTGTGTTTCTGTGAGTGTGTGTTTCTGTGTGAGTGTGTATGTTTTTGTGTGTGTGTGTGTGTGTGTGTGTGTGTGTGTGTGTGCCTCCCTAAAGCTGATGCTGCCTAGATAGGACCACTGGCTTAAAGCATGATGCATATTCTTCCTGTTTGTTTTTTCCACAACGTACACACTAGTTTTTTTCCTTCTAAAATGGAACCATGCTTATTAATTCGTTTAATAAATTAATTGCCTTTTACCTAACAATATACTCAAGGCAGCTTTCTAGGCCGCACAGCACAGTAGGGAAGACCCTGGCTTCTGGAGTCAGACAGGCCTGGGTTCAAATCCTGCCTCTGCCTTTCACTGGCTATGTAGTCTTGGTCGAGGTCCATAACTCAGTCTACCTTAGTTTCTTCACCTGTAAAGTGGATTGGTAGAAGGGCTGTTGAAAGGATTAAAACGAGATGATGTAGTAAAGCTCTCAGCACTCAGCAAATGCTAGATATTAGTTTAATGGCTGCATGGTATCAATTTGTTTACATCAGGATTTCTCAGTCTCGGTCGTACTGACATTTTGGTTCAGATAATTCTTTGGGGTGGGGGCTGGGCTGAGCATTGCAGGATGTTTGGCAATATTCTTGGTCTCTACCAGTAGATGCCAGTAACCGGACCCTAGTCATGACAATTAAAAATGTCTCTAGGGCTGGCCGAGTGGCGGATTGGTTAAGAGCTGGTTTGCGATGCCAGCGGCCCCGGTTGGAATCGCACATATGAGGGCCAGTGACACTGCCCTCTACAGCTAACAATAGCTCCACCTGGAGCTGGGCTGTGCGAGCCCGGCGATGGTGTAGACTGCAGCCCCTGCTGCAGTGGGCTGCCATAGGCTCCAGTGAGTGGCCAGCAGCCAGCGTGAGCTGCCAATAGCCGCGGTGAGCGACCATCCAGAGGCCGGCGACCGATCTGCCTCACCTGGGAAGAGCGCAATGACGACACCAACATGGGCCAGTGAAGCAACGTCCTCTGCAACTAGACTGAAGAACAAAGACAGCAACTTGCCTGTTCCCCTTCCCTGATTCCCCAAAGCTGTTTCCCTCCCCCAATTCCCCAATAAAATCTTTAAAAAAAAAAATGTCTCTAAACATTGACAGATATCCCCTGGGGTGGGGAAAAAAAATCGCTCTTGAGAACCACTGCTTAAAATATACACATAAAGGGCTGGTTGAGTGGCTCAGTTGGTTAAGAGCTTGCTAAAGAGTGTGAGCTCTGAGCAACAGGGTCGCCAGTTCCATTCCCGGCCCCAGCTGAGCTGCTGTTGAGCTGCCAACAGGTGGCAGGATGGCTCAGCTAAAAAAAAAAAAAAAAAAAAGAAAAAAAGAAAAAAAAAGAAATACAGACATACATTAAATATATATATATGTCCACACACATATATAATATAGACTATGTAATACATACTTACATATTTAAATAAAATATAAATATGAATATATATTATAATTACAAATATATACAAATGTATATATACAAATGTATATATTTGTAATATATAACTACAATATATAATATATAACTACAAATATATACATAGGCACAAATATAATATATAAATACAAATGAATCTAAAATATGTATTAAACATATATAAAAATATATACTTATTTATAATTAAGGAAAGCATTGATGAGGACAGTAAAAGTTAAAAAGCAACAGAAAGACATGGATATAAAAGGGAACAATCTAAGGAAACAAAGGACAGTCTAAAACGCAAGGAAATGTGGTCTGCTTTCTAATTTCCACCGAGGTGAAATGTGGACCAGATGGGGGCAGGGGATGAGTGGGCTCCATAGAGGAGTGCGGTTCGCTTTGGTGAACGCGAGCACCAGCTCTCACATGGGCAGGGGAAGGAGGAAGCGTGGCTCAGATGATTTCCTGGTCAACAACCTCTTGGTAACGACACACAGAGGCGGGTTTGGAAATACTATGGGGAGAAAAGTACACTTGCATCCACACAACCCACTTTCAGTTAAACTCAGTCTCACTTTCCCCTTTAAACAAAAGGTGCAGGAAGCATCAGCCAGAGCCGCTCCCCAGGCTGAACAATGGGCTGGAGTCACTCTTTTCCTCTCCTTGTCCCCTGTCTGAGTTTTCCATTCACAGCGACAGACCCCAGCTCACTGGCTGAAAAGGGCTGCTGGGCAGGGAGACTGAGTGAATGTGAAGATGCTTTGGTCTGTCTTGGAAGGGACACGCTGGAGGGCATCCCTAATAACATTTACTCAGTATTTTCGGGCGCCATGCCCTGTCTGATACACATGACATGGCCTGGCTTCTTCCATCCCCATAGAAAGCCCGGGAAGATAATATGACTATTCCTGTTGTACAGATAAGGAAACTGAGGCAGAGAGGGGAGAAGTAACAGTTTTCATAGCTGGGCTCTGAACCCAGGCAGGCTTTTCCCTAGACCAGCGGGTCTCAAAGGTGGTGGAAGCGAAGGGTGCTGCTGAATCTCCCACAATGCACAGGATAGGCCCCACCCCCAATTGTTCCGCTCCAAACGTCAACAGTGTAGCTGTTAAGAAACCCTATTCTAGATTCTTTCAAAAAATGATAAGACCATCCTTCTTTCGGAACTCTTAAAATTTGTCTTCTAAATTATAAATAGCACATGGCTCAATGGCAACATAGCAACAAGATAGATGTTTTATTATGGAAAACCTGAAAGATTTTCTCCTTAGCCCCATACCCTGGGGTGAACTCTATCAACAACTTGGCATATTTTCATCTTTTTCTACCCAGTGGACATTTGTTTGTCTATCTTCCCCTCTATTGATCTTGTTTTTTTTAATCCCTTGTCAAACCCAGAAGCCAGGGCCAGCCGAGTTGCTCAGTTGGTTAAGAGCTCGCTCAAGGACCAGCCAAGTGGAGCGTTGGTTAAGAGCTGGTTTGGGATGCCAGCGGCCCTGGTTCGGATCTCACATATGAGGGCGAGTGACACTGCCCTCTACAGCTAACAACAGCTCCACCTGGAGTTGGGCTGCTATGAGTCCCCTGGACGGCATAGCTGCAGCCCCTGCTGCAGTGGGCTGCCATAGGCTACAATGAGTGGCCGGCAGCCAGCATGAGCTGCCAATAGCTGTGGTGAGCAGCCGTCCAGAGGCTGGTGACCAATCTGCCTCATCCTGGAAGAGTGCAATGAGGATACCAACATGGGCCAGTGAATTGGTGTCTTCCGCAACTAGACTGAAGAACAAAAAGACAGCAACTTGTCTGTTCCCCTCCCCCAATTCCCCAACGCTGTTCCCCTCCCCAATTCCCCAATAAAATCTTTTTTAAAAAAAAGCTCGCTCAAGAGTGAGAGCTGAGCTCTGAGCAACAGCAGTTCGATGCCCAGCCCGAACTGAGCTGCTGCTGAGCTGCCAACAGGTGGCAGGATGGCTCATCTAAAAACAACAACAACAACAAAAACACCAAACAAACCAGAAGCCATATACACTTTTCTGCATATCTTTTCTTCAGTCAGTGCTGAACTCCAAACCGTAAGCTTTTGCTGGAATGTTCTTTCTCCAGGTGTCTACCGGCCTGTATCCTTCTGCACTAAGATCTGAATAGTCCCTGACTTCCCTGTGTATCTAGTCCCTCCTCCATGTACATTCCTCACCTGCTTGCCTTAATTTTTTTAGCCCTCATCTCTGACACCTGGGAGGACACTTACGCGTTAACTTGCTCCCTGGCTGTGTCCTCCCTAAATTTCAGCTCCATCGTGGCAGATGTTGTGTGTCTTTTAAAACACCGCAACCCAGCACCTAGAGCAGAGCCTGGCAAACAGTAGGCACCCAATAAATATTTAATAAATGGATAAACAGATTAAAAACATGAAGATGTCATGTGTGTCCTTCAAAGTCCACACAAATAAAACTGTATCTCATTCTCATTCATGGCTACAGAGTATTCATTTCACTCTTCCTAAGGTGATGGGACCTTATCTCTATTTTTTTCTTTTTTTTGGGGGGTGGGTGGGATGCTTTCATGAATCATGCCATAATGAGCACCTTCTACATACGTCTGTGTACATGTGTGTAGGTATTTCTATAGGCGAGATCACCAGAGGTGGAATTGTGGATCAAATCTAAACTTTTGATCAGGGTTGCCACAAATTTGAACTCCAACGGTACAAGGCCCTTTTTCCCCTGTTCCCTCACCAACACTGGATAATTAGAACTCATATTAATTGGACATTATGTTCTAAGATCTTTACACTAGCCAAGTTAATCCTTAGAAAAAAAAATCCCCAATTAATGACAGTAAACATTTCTATAGAATTTATTATAGGCTAGACGCTGTTCTAAGGGTTGTATGCATATCATCTCATTTAGTCTCTATAACGCATCTTTGGGGTGGGATCACTTTACAGATGAGAAACTGAGGCACCAGATAATAAGTAGAGTAATTTCTCCAGGATCAGACAGCCAAAATGTTGGGACAGTCCAGACTGTGGAGAAAATCCAACTATGGTGCTCAAGCTCACACTCTTAACTGCTGCTTCAGGGGGTTAAGAACAATGATTATTCCCATTTTACAGAGAGGAAAACTAAGGTACAGAAAGGCCAAGAAACTTGATCAAGGATATTATCAATATTTTTATTTTTTAATTAAGTTTTTTATCATCAATCTTTTTAATTGTTGCAAATGTGATAGGTGAAAAAGAAATCTTGTGGCTTTACTATCCAAGGGTATCTCTTTCTCTCTTTCTCTTTTTTTTTAGAGGGCAGTGTCACTGGCCCTCATGTGGGATCTGAACCGGGGCCGCTGGTGTCCCAAGCCTGCTCTTAACCACCACGCCACTTGGCCAGCCCTCTCTCTTTTTTTTAAATTTGACAACAATATATGCTATTATTTGGGTAAGGAGAATTTCTCAACTAAAAAACATATGTTCTGCTTGAAAATAAATATCTGTAAAATGTGAGTTCTTCTGCCATCAACATCTGGCTGATTAAAATAAATCCAGACTCTTTTTCTCCTGAAATGCCTCTTAAAATGAATTATTTGCTAATTTCCAAGTAAATTACTTTTGAGAGGCAAACCATAGAAATATTTGAATTTACAAGTTTCTGCCACATGGGCTCCTAGATTGGATTCTCAGGATATCGGTGGGAAAACTAAGGAAAGCCATAAAGCCCGTTTGGTTACTAGATTGTGCCCATGCCAATTTCTTCATTTTGATAAACGTCCATGGGTGTGTAAGATGATACCAAAAGTGGAAGGGGGCTGACAGCCTCTCTGTATTAACTTGACAATTTTTCTGCAAATCTAACACTATTCCAAATCAAACGTCTTCAACAAGAGTGTTTAATGCTGGTTTTTAGGTCTGTAAACACACTCCTCTGTGGCTTCACCAACATGGGAAACACCTGGTTATGGCCACATTTGGGTAAAAGGAAAGAAAAAGGAAAGATCGCTGTTAGCCTTCTGTTGGACAAAAGGGTATATTTAGCCTCCGACTTTTTTGTGTGGTGACCTTTGCGTTCTGAAAGGAATTAGAGGTTTATGTGTAAGAATGTGAAGCGAAAGGAATCAGGATGTCGATGCGGTACCACTTTCCTGTCATATTTCACTTGTTTACGGGGAGCAGCGTCATCATGAGCAGAGATTTGGTTAGATTAATGATGTGGGCACAGAACGACTCTGAGGTGTGGAGGCAGTGTGTGCGCCACCCCAACCAAAGTCCTAGAAATTCCCGTGTGGAATAATAATAATAATTTATAAATTAACAGGCAACTATACTGTCTCTACTATTAAATTATAAATAATAATCATTTTAGTTGAATTCCTATTTTAATGCATTCCTTGTCTCTGGCTAGTTTGATCTAAAATAAATTCCTTACCTTTTATTTTGTGGACAATACAAATGTTTTTTTATGCCTCAACTATTCCAATTGCATGGTTTATAATAATAATACATGCTATTATTTTTAATAATATTATTAAACTATCACACCTTAGTATTTTAGCTGAATTATTATTTTAATGGCTCTTCAGCTATTTTGATCTAAAATAAATACCTATCTTTTATTTTTGTGGACAGTACAAAAGTTTTTTATGTCTCAAATATAACCTGAGAGAAATTTTGGAAAGTAAACCACTTTCTCTGACCCATAACTTCATATTCGCTTCTCTTCATGGCAAACATTGGGAATGTGAACATCTCTTTGACTTTTATTTGTCCTCCAACAAATGTAGCATTTTCGAGGCAGATAACAAAAAAGCCGATGTTCAGAGAATTCTGGCTATCTCGCTCACCCACATTTCCCAGGACCTCACGTGGTGCCTGGCACATCATTGGTCCCCATATTTGTAGGATGGATGAATGAAGAGAGAAATTTCCATAATATTCTTACATTTAAGAACTTCATTGTGAACTAAAGCATATTCTCTGCAGGGAAGTGAAAGCAGCATATTTGATAATGTGATTAAAGGAGAATATTTGCTGCCTTCAATACTCTTTTTCTAGGAAGAGGCTTTATGGTAAACAGTTTCCAAGTCAATAATTAAGAGTCCGTTATGTTATTTTCCACTTACCACTCAAATCTGACAATGCCTGACTTCTCAGAAATATTCAGATGCTCACATTTTGTTTTCATTCATGAGACAGAGGGTGGGGGAGGGGCGCGGTTTAGTTGGGCTTCTATTCAAATGACATTTTAAAACGGGAGCATATGTTTGGAGGAGTAATTAGCGATTGTTTAATATAACGACCCTGCAGGCTGGAAAGGCTGTAGGTCAGAATTGTTAACAGGCAAAGCAATGAAAAATAGTAAAGCATTAGCAGATAGCATAAATAGTCAAATCTGACCTCCGAAGGTCAAGAGAGAACTAAATAATTTGGTCACAGCGCTGGCTGATTTAAATCAATGCAACCCCAATTTCCTTTTTGGCTGGTTTGCCTTTGGTATTCCATGGTCTAGTACACGCCGGGAGTCAGGAGAGGGAGAGGGAGCAGGGTAGGGTCCCCTCAGCGATATAATTTTACTAAATGTGGGTGGTTTCAAGGGAAAAAAGAGCCAGAAGGATTTCAGGAAGCCAATGAAATTATTTAAACAGAACTCCATTGTTGGCCCTCCACTTCTTGGTTTTGTTTCTCTAAGAGTGATTTATGATCGTAACACCAATATAAATACATAATTAACTATGAAGCATTTGGTATCTCACATTTCCCACGTTTGTTCTCATCTGTAGGCCTCTTAGATTAAAAATGATAGCCTTATCCTATAAAAGTGAAAATCAGCAAAATCCATAAACGGCCAGACCAAATGATAAGCTTTTATCTTCAAAAAAAGTAAAAAAAAAAAAAAAAAACACCAGAAAACTGAATTCTTTCACATTTCCATCCAAAGCACAAAAATGTTTAATTGAATGATTTCCTCCATCTTGATGGCTTCTGCCTTCTATTTCCCATAGAGGATAACTCTTTGGACGTCTCCCCTGTAGATAACTTGTGGCTGTTCAAGTTTATTTTTGAAGGGAACATAGTTACATCTAGTTTTGATCAGGAAAAGGACATTTAAAGGAAAAAAACAAAACAAAAAAAAAACCTTCTTTCAGTGATGACAAAATCACTTTAAGACCCAGGGGGAACTATGCCTCAGTGACAAAACAAATTTGCCACAAATCATTGTACAAAAGAACAGCAGGATCTGAGCCTAAACTCAGGGACTGTTCCTATTCATCCTTCATTTGTTTTGGAAACTCCACCCTCCTCCTGCCATGTTCAATATCTAATTGGCATTCTGACCCTTCAGATAACTCAACATCTGCTGCTCGGTGCATCTTGGAAACCCTTTGTTCCCTGCAGGCGGACTTTAAGGGGCTCTCTTTACCGATACACAAGATTCAGACATGCCATTGTGCACACAACTTTGGGTGCTGAATAGATACACAACGTGTGCAGGCCAATATGAAAAATTGAGCCACCGTCCCCCCCCCCCACATACTCTAACTAAATCATATTCAACAGATGAAAAATTACGAATGGCTGAAGGAGAGGGCGGTCAATTAACCAAGCCATTCAAAGCTTCGTTTCTTTAATAAGCAGTTAGACGTCAGGCTGCCATCCCCCCCGTCTATTTTTACTTCTGTTGGTTTATACACTTTGGCTTGGCAGCCTTTGTTGTTTGGTATTACGAGCCAACGTCTGCACTAAAGTTTAATTCCCTAAATGAATTATGTGGCTATAAACTGGGATGCTTAGGGAGAGCCATGCAGATGTCCGATTTTCTAACAAGTCATTCCACTGAATCCAAGGAACCGTAGACTGTAAGTTGCGTAATTATTTTATGTCTCACTAAGAAAGAAAAACTTAACACTAATGAACATATGATCCTGAGACACAAGTCTAATATCAGAGATACAAAAATGTGGACGAATGCGCATCTGGGAATGATGTAATTTGGAAGTATGTGGATAACTGAGCAAAGTTCTATGGAAGAGATTATACAATTTACATTTCTGCAATTTACTAGGAAACTGACTATGGATCTTGCTGGTTGGTGACTGTGTGCTGTTAAGGGATACCCAATAGTTGTCCCTCACCCTCCAGTTTTGGTACTGATCTAAGGAAGTTCCCTCTGAAGTTGTCCCCCACCCCCAACGGTCCCTGGCACCACTGGCTGGGCTGTGTTCCATGGGCCCCAAGTAAGAATCATATGTACGGGCAACTGGTCTTTTATTATTTCACTTGAGGGTTTGGTTTAGGGTCAGGAGGATAATGTTTAGTTATCTTCTGGGAAGATAGATGAAGACGCACAAGCAAGAGAAAAAGGCTTTGGTCCTTTTGACAGTGTCAGCCATACTTCTCCCACAAATAGCTGCACTCAGAAGTGGTCTTAAATTTTGGATAAGTAGAAGCCTGGAAGATTCTACTGCTCACAGCTGAAGACTCAGGGGGAGCCAAAAGAAGGGCATGGGCTCCAAGCCCCCAAGGAACTTGGGGCACCTTTAGGAAAATGAAGAACCTGATTTGCTTTTCTTTCCCTGGTTTCAATGATTGTGAGGGGAGTTGGGGTGTTCTGTTTTAAATCTCCATTCTGCTTCTTTTCAGCTAGGAGGTTTTTGGGCAAATGCTTGAATTCATGAAAAATGGGGGTAATATGCACCTCACAGGACTAAATGAGTTAATGCATATAAAAAGTTTACCTCAGTGATTTGCATATATTATTAATTGTGCAATGAATTGCGATTACGATTATGCTTGCTGTTAGACACAAGCCTTTTGACCCAAAGTTGAAAAAAAAATTTCACGCTGGTTCCCAAGCAGAGGCAGCAGTTGTTCTCTTGCTATAGTCTGGAATTTCTTTGATTTCTAAAGAGGTACACTCTCACTATTGTTGTTAAAATTATTATTAATGATGTGCTTTTCTTTCATTGTTTCTGCCCATTCTTCCTTCAAAACGTTAAGCCAGCATTTTTCTAAATCAGCTACAATAATTGACACTTCTTAGGCAAAATTTCTACCTGCACTTTTTTCCTATTTCTAAGACATGGTCAAGAATATTATTTTCTAGAACTCTTACGGTTTAAATGCCAGTCTTTTTTTCCTAATGAGTTGAAAAGCTAAATCATCAATGACCTATCTTTTGGTTTGCATCCATCATTGTCATCTTTTGATGATTATCATTATTTGCCAGCATTTCTGAACAGGAGGAACCACCCAGTTATCAGATTTTGCTGGATACTTTTGTTAGACTTCTCCACGTGCTAAGATGAAGATGAGTGGGGCATAGTCTCTGCCTGGGAAAAAGGAACTGTAGTGAGAGCCAAAGCTCCAACCCAGCTATATAATTTCTTCGCTTTTAAAGATCTTTAAAATATGTCATTAGCTACCAAGCAAGCAGGTCTAGGACTAAAGTGAGGCAGAAAATTTAAGGGGGCATCAAGACACTCAGTCATCAAGATAAATAATACTTTAATGGAGTGTTTTGATTGGCCCCTTTCTAGCTATGAGGCCTTTGTTTCAGTTTCCTCATTTGTGAAATGGGAGTAGCATGTACTTCACAGGGTCGTTTGAGGATTAAATGAGGCAATACTTAGGAAGCTCAGTACCTAAGAAATCCACGATGAAGAAAATTTCAAAATTTTAGATAAAGACTGGATCAGTGAGCAAGATTTCATGGAGTGAATTGTGGAAAAATCCAAAGGGGTCATTTGGAGCTAAATAACTACTTTTTAACAGGGCAGCAAGGCTTCTGAAAGAGGAAATTTCCTCTTTCCTTTCTTCTCTCTCTTGTTAGAAAGTTGGTACGAGGCAGGACATAGGGTCTAAAATGTGGTTGCCTTGAGTTTGAAATTTGAGTGAGCTGGGTGACCTGGGGACAGTTACTGAACTTCTCTGAGCCTTCATGAGGATTAAATGAGATCATGCTTGTCACACAGGCACATAGTAAGAGGGAGCTGGTATTACTAAGGAGGCAGTGCAACTCAAGAAAGAAAACTGTCTCAGTGTGCTCAATTTCTCCCTGTCACTGTTGGTACCTGACCATTCAGGCTTTCTGCACTTCACCAATGAGAGTAAGGATGTGCTCATGATTCAGTGGGCTTAACAAATCCAACTGACACAGGACTCGGTATCATTTTCATACCACCACTGCCACTCTTTGGAACGCTTCAAAAAGCTTGTTATTATCATTATTGTTTGGGTAAAAATATTCAAACATACCCTAAAGTACAGTGACTAGAACAGTGAACCCCCATTACCCAGATTCAATAGTTAAGATTTTGTTGCACTTGCATCAGCTAGGCTCCTCCCCTTTTGTCCCCCTTATGCATTTTAAAGTGTGTCTTAGATTTCATGTCATTTTCCCCTATACACATTGGTCTTTGCATATAAAAAATACCCAAACCGTTTGTCTAGGAAAAACCCACAGGATGACTCTATCCCGTCTAACAAAACAAACAGTGATCCCCCAGCCCCTATTCCAGTGGCCTCCCATCATCTCCAAAATGCCTTCTTTCCTCCTGACTCGTTTGAATCAGGATCCCAACAAGGCCCGCCCACTGCATTTGGTGGTCATATGAGACCCTTTTCTTGCAAGGAGTCCCAGCAGGCGACTGTCGAATTTCTAACATCTTTTGCTTCCCTGGCCCCCATGCACAAAAACAAAAACAAGAAAACCCCGACCAAGTTTTTAAAAATGTTTATCCAAGAGAAAGGGTGGCCAGCTAGAGGCCCTGCGAGAAATGGAATGGGCTGGAATGGGCGGTTAGGAAGTGTGTTGGGAGGGCCTGCGTTCCTTCGCAGCACAGCCAGCCTCCTGCGCTGTGTCCAACTCTTATCCAGGTGTAAGGTCTCAAGCCCACTCCAGCCTTTGTTTATCGCCCTCCTGGGGATTAATCCCCTGTCAGTCAGGCCAGAGATGCTCTGGGGAGACAGGCCTGCCTTGCATCCCATGTGTCAGGGGTCCCTTTGATACACTTTATCTCCTCTTATCCCTTCAGACACACCATGACTTCTCTGCCACTCAAGGCCCCCAGAGCTTTAGAATCTGCACACAGAAACTGACACCCTTCACTTGGACAGGAGGAGGGGGATTTTTCTCTCTTTTTTTTTTTTTTGACAGAAATCATTGTTGATCTGATAAGACTTTTTTTTCCAGGGAATCAAGTGACAAATGGGGAGTGCCTCAAGTCAGGGATTCAGTAGGAGTTACAGGGCTAAGCAGCTTTGCCTGTTCATTTTGACTCCAATGATGCCTGTTGGTCTTGTCAAAACTGGGGACTTCTTTGGTTTATTTTTTTTGGAGGGGGGAGGGTGGTTCAGCAGGAGTGATGCATGAATAGGGTTTCATATGCGTGTGAGAGTTAAAAAATTACCATATGTTTAGATTTCAATTTCTTAAAATATCATTAACTATTCACCGAAGGAAAAAGACATGCAGATCACCATGTGTTGTACAATAAATATAAATGCAGTAATATTAAACCAATCTGCTTGGTTGAATTTTTTTTTTTTTTAGTGGTTATGACTACTTCAATTACTTTTTATACCTTTAGCAGGACTGCCTTATAATTTTAAAATCAAATTTTAATTATACAAGCAATGCATGAATCTAATTTGTACGGTAAGAACATTCATACTTCAGGGGTAAAGCTACAAGTTCTTGACTGCCATCCCTAAACTCACTCCCCATCTCCGTGCTGTCAGTTGATTATATACAATCACAGCTTTTCATTTCTATATACGGACACCCATCCATATGCTCTAGACTTAAATCCTTCCTAGAGTCAGCATACGGGTGCTTAGAAACTACTGCCTGATAGAGAGGATGGGAATGCATTTCCAGGAGCTGCTACTGCAACATATGAATACACTGATTTATGGATACTCAGTATGTAAAATGTAGCCAATTGCACAAATCTCTCTGGCAGGTGTGCTGGAGAGAATCACTTCCCTTTCCTTTGCTAGACCCAATGCCAATATGATACTGAAGATCAATGCGTTAGGAGACAACGCTGAAAATGATAATTCTCACCTCCAGCCTCAAAACGCAGATTTCTAAAATTGTCCACCAAAGTTGGGTAAAAATGAATTTTTCTAAAGCAGAGAGAGCCCCATTCATCTCTTACCTCTCCCCTCTCCCAGTAATACCATCTTGCATTATTTTCCTGGCACTGCCCTTTCTATTTATTCAACATACTGAAGAGAAGATGGAGCTGGAATAAGGTAGTTCTCAACCCAAATATATATGTTTCCTAATAAAAAATAAAAAGGGTCTCATTTAACATACGATTTTTACATTCTTTGAAGTTTCCCTGAGATAATTTTTCCCCCTGATCATATATATTGGGTTGTCAGAAAAGTCATGATGTATTTTTTCTGTTTTTCATTGCAAAAATGCGTCATGACTTTTCCAACAACCCAATAGATTCTGCTGGTTTTAAGCAATGGCTGCCACTTGTTAACCTGATGCCATTTATCCCTACCATTAAAAGGATTGGTGACATAGGGCTGGTCGAGTGGCTCAGTTGGTTAAGAGCTCGCTCAAGAGTGTGAGCTGGGCTCTGAGTAACAGCAGTTCGATGCCCAGCCCGAGCTGAGTTGCCGTTGAGCTACCAACAGGTGGCAGGATGGCTCAGCTAAAAAAAACAAAACAAAAACAAAAAAAGGATCGGTGACGTAAAACAGTCAAACACAGATGCTTGTATAATATAAATAAAGCATCAAAAATCTCAGTTCAGGGGCTGGCCGAGTGGCGCGGTGGTTAAGCTCTGGCTTGGGACACTGGTGGCTCCGGTTCGGGTCCCACATATGAGGGCCAGTGACACTGCCCTCAAAAAAAAAAAAAAAAGAAGTTAATGGGGAAAAAAAAAATCTCAGTTCACAAAATAATAGTGAAAATAATAATTACCATGAATTAATTCAACACTTCATATGTCCCATACACCATTCAAAGCACTTTACGTGTATTATCTCATTTCTTTTCAAAACAACCCTATCAAGTTGGGACCAGTGCTATAAAAATGCTCAAGAAACGCTAAACCGAAGCATTGGGCTAACTGGACAGACAAAAATCCTCCCCTTGAAGGTACTTACGCTGTAGGGATAAATACAGATCAACTAATAGGAAAACAGGTGAATAAACCAAATCCTTTCAGAGTGATTAGTGCTATGAAAGCAGGGGATCACCTTTCATCTCAGAGAAGCACATCCCTGCCTAATAGCAGACGGTGCTTTTTTCAAACCTGAGTTTACTCTTTATTTCTTACCCCTTTCCCATAATTATGTTCTGATCTCTGCCTTCTACACAGGAAGAAGTTAAGGCTCTGAAGGAGTGTCCAGAGTCACACAGCTGACAAGAAGCAAAAATGAAAATGGTATCTAGGACTTGACGAGTTTCCCAGGCAACTTTATGTGGAATATTGCATCTTTATTCTTGGAGGCTTTTCCTCCTCTCCCTTCCATAGAAAACCAAATAAAGCTATTCCAACCCACCAAGTATAGATAATTTTGATAAATCTGCCAAAGAGAAAGGGTCAATATGTTCAATTACTTAACAGTATTTTTGTTGAATAACGTCTGTGTGGCTAGTTGCCACACGGGGGTGTGTGTGTGCGCGCGCGCTGTGGGCTGGATGGATGCACACTGAGTTCACAGTCTAGTGGGGAACATGCACAATAATCCTGAGAATAAACAAGTCAAGAAATAAATGGACAACTGTGACGCCTGTGATGAAGTAAAAGCAGTGAGTACTTGGGTAGAAAATGACCAAGCGTGCTTACTACGACCAAGGCTATTCAGGAAGGGTGGACCTGGAGGGCTCTCCCAGGAGATGAATTCTAAGCTGAAACTGGAATGATGAGACTAGGCAAAAATGTGGGGGAAGCACTTTCTGGGAGGGGGATCAGCATGCGCTCAGCCCCTGCTGTTGTGGGCACTGCTTGGGGTGTTCCAGGGTGTGTGTGGGGTAAGAGTGGCGTGGACGATGTGGGTCCATGATGCTGGCCACCTACATCAGATGGAACTTACTCTAAGTACTTTGGGAAGCTGCGGGAGGGATAAATCCAAGGAACAAAATTCCTGTGCCGAGTGGCGCGGTGGTTAAGCGCTGGCTTGGGACGCCGGCGGCTCTGGTTTGAGTCCCACATATGAGGGCCAGTGACACTGTCCTCAAAAAAAAAAAAAAAAAATTCCTGTGACTGCACACAGTGTTCCCATAGAGGACCCCAGGGCGTGAGGCCTGTGGCCCAGGGCTGTGGACCCCAGGGTCTCAGAATAATCGGCTAGCATCATCTCCTGTACAGCCTCCTCCTGCAGGGGCCCCAGGTAGAGCATCACAGCAGATTCTAGGGGATTCGAGCAAACACTTGGTGCAAATATAAACTTTGGAGGCAGGGCAGAAGCATGGGTGGATGACATTATTCAGAATGCAGCCTTCAGCCTTTGTTGGGTGACATAGGTTCTGCTAAAATGATCATTTCACAAATATATGGTGATAGAAGGAGACCTGACTCTGGGCGGTGAGCACACAATGTGATCTATATTGATAGATGATGTACTATAGAAATGTACACTGGAAACCTATGTAATTTGACTAACGCTTGTCACCCTAATAAATTTAATTTAAAAAATAAAAATAAAATGACCATTTCAAATGCTATTATAGAAGAAACCCAGAAGGGAAAACCCAAATTACATGTGCTAAGAGTCTTTGGGGAGCACTTAAATGTGGTATTGTACATACAACTGCATGCTCTTTGATTCCCTCCCCCCAAAAAAGGGGCTCCCCCCTGAAACTGAATGCCTCTGAGGAGGGAACCCAGGAAGCTGGGGGCCCCGGGAGGGCTTTCCCTGTTTACTCTTTTGTGCCTTTTACATTTTGTAATATGAGAGTTTGAGATTATCCCATTCAAAAAAAAAAAAAAAAAGGGAAGTTATATAAATTTTTTACTGATTTTGATCAGTTAAATAGGTTGAACTTTTAATTGATCCACACTGTCTCAAATATATCTTAACACATTTTTTGCGGGAAATGAGTAAACTCGTCATATAGCTTTTTATGCCGCTTACAAAGTGTTAAGCTGGTTAATTGTTTTTCCTTAGGTTTTGAGGATGCTTTTCATTATTATAACACCATTAAATGCCTACCAAGTACAGACCCTTTGCTAAATGCTTTTGTAAAATGAGTTTCTTAACTCAAAGAGGGATGAATGGCAAATTACACAAAAGCTAAACCATTCGTTGATTATACACCAAGTTGAATGTATTATGTTCCTTAATGGATGTTTTGTTGTTGTTTAGAGAGAATTATATGAAACCATCACAAGGTCGCATTGACTTGGGAGTGATTTATTGGTGGGGGGGACCAGATGTTTGGGGTGGCTGATAACTCATGAAAAGCTGCATTCTTTGCTGTTTGTTTTCTCAGGGTGTGTTAGCTGATGATGATAAATATTAAGGCACCACATTACTCTGCCTTACTGACATGCCTATGACTGATCTTTTTTATCAGTTAGTTGAAAATACACACAAAGAAAGAAAATTAAATAATAAGGCCTGAGAGCGTGCATAGTTCAAGAAGATAATTTAAATGTAGATTGCTAACTTACTCTCTGTGCCTTTAAAAAGTTTAACAAACTCCACATGCCCAGGCTACACACACACACACACACACACACACACACACACTCATACAATCTGAGGAAATGTTTCTAGGGGACGACCATTGGGTCAGGAAAAAAAAACATGCTTTGGCCGTTTGGTTTGAATAAGTAGTACAATTGCTATTTGTATATTTTAAAAATTCCAAATCTTATTGAATTAGATAAGCAGGCTCCGATGAAGGGACGGAAAACAACTGAACCACTTGTGTGGCTTATTTCAGAAATGTAAAGAAAACACAAACTTGGGACCGTCACGTTACATGGTTTTAAGGCACAAAGCAGAGAGGGAGTGGCCGTGGCCATTTGCTTCGTTTTTCTCCTCGTAAATGGAAGATCCTACTGGATCACACTCCAGTGTGATGATTGCCCAGACACTGAGTTAGAAGCTCCCAAATGCCAGCACTGGGAGGCATGTCAGCCAGGGAATGAGGCCTCCCAGTCCCCTCCCTGTGCCTGGAAACGAGGTAACCAGCCCTCTGCTGAGCAATTCATTTGTGAGTGTCAGGCTTATTTCTGCCCCTAGGGTACCACTGGGGCCCTAAGTGAGTTTTCAAATCATTTGTTTCAACCCAAGGCACTGTATCAAGGTGAAGTGCAGGCTGTTCTTTGTCACCAACGATACCAGAGTCCTAGGGAGGGCTTCTCTCATTTTACAGTGAACTCAAAATGGGACAATCTTTTAGGATTCAGAGATAGAAGATTTCAGGCCTTGCTGAGCTGAACTTTTTTTCTCTGAACTTTATTTTTGATTTCTAGTTCCAGAACTAAAAAATGGTTGGCCCATCACCTGACTGAGCAAAAGGTCAGTGCTCTGGTTTTAACATCTTTAGATGAAAATTGCAATAAGAGGTAGCTATTTATGAGTATATGAATAATTTGGTAACTCAGGTGGCATTATTGGCAAGAGGACTGTATCTGGTCGAGGACATTTTTTTTTTTTTTTTTTGCCAAACATGATCCTCTGCACACGTACAAATGTCCCTAGAGATAGAAAAGTTTTCCCTCTCTGTGTCTTTTAATATGAACAGAGGACTTTGATGGCTCCAGCCACATGACTGTGGGGGAGGCCCCAATGAGCTCAAAAGCAGCAAGGAGGCTGTGTCAACATGACTAAAAATAGCCGAAAGTTGAAAGATTCAGTTAGTCAACATGTAGGGGTCTGTGGAGGGAGGGAAATGCAATCAATGACTCAGCTTGAATAGATTTCTTCATTGTATTAACTTATTATTATTTAAAAATCAACAGTAATGCAAACAGGGTTCAAAGTTTTAGCTTTGCAAATACTAACTCCCTTATATCTCATAGGAACTTTTCTTGTCTCCATTTTAATGAGGAAACGGAGGCACGAAGGACTGCAAACTGGTTCCTAGGCCATCCCTGACCCACACATAGATTTTTGTCGGATCTACAAGAAGTTTGAAAGGTTGGTAAAAATTCACATCAAATCTGAACTTCTGGCTTTTCTTGAAAAAAAAAAAAAAAAAAAAAAGCGAAGATTTGGTCGCTTTGGATTTCTTCATAGAGACCATTGGCTGAATCAAGAGCAAGAGAGATACGGAGATGTGGCCCCTGGATACGGACAGGCTTTCCTGGCCACCTGGTCCCCACCTGACCCGCTTGCTCAGGAACTTCTGATCTGTTCCTGGGCCCCGAGGTCACTGGAGTCAGTGTCTCCTGTGTTTCAAGCTATCGGAGTTCATGGAAAGGGGAAGGTCATGGATGGTGGTGGGAGGGGATGGGGAAGTTGAAGAAGTAAAATATTCGCTGAGTGAATGAATGTGCTCTCTGGGCTAGAGCTGAGTTTTCAGGGTGTCAAGAAGGGTGGCGTGAGAATGTTTTCCTCAGGAGAAAATACAGGAGATGACTTCGTGTGGTGGTCTGCCGTGGGGGCTCCGCAGTCGGGCTGCTTGGGTTCACATATGGAAATCGGGCAAGAAAACATACAAGCAGCCCTAGGAAACTCTCAATATACATTTGCTCAATTTTTAAAAATCATAAATGGTCTTGGTTATAATGGGATTTCACAGGTAAGCTATACACACGGCAAAATTCTTACGCAGCTGTCTTCTTGTCCTCATTCAAGCCCAATTACCTTCAGACTCCAGAGGAAAATGCCCCTCATGTGACAATAAATGCGTCTCTTAAGAGGAGAATAAAACAAGAATGCTTAATGCGAGAGCACTGGAATGTGGGCTGGGTGGGCCGATGAGGTGCTCAGCCACTATTCTAGGGACTGAAATAGACACCAGGTCAAATCAGAGACCACAAAGGTCCGACTCTTTCCATCCCTCAGACCCGGACTGCACAACTTCCTTCATCCCGGTTGGGGAGCAGTGGCATGTTAGGGACAATGGATGCTAGGTGTGGAGTTGATCCAAGAACCTGGTTCAAATCCCAGCTCTACTGCTTATCTTCTGCATGACGCTGGGCCAACTGCTTAAAATCTCCAGGCCTAGGGCCGGCCGAGTGGCGCGGTGGTTAAGCGCTGGCTTGGGACGCCAGTGGCCCCGGTTCAGGTCCCACATATGAGGGCCAGTGACACTGCCCTCAAAAAAAAAAAATCTCCAGGCCTCAGTTTCCGCATCTGTAAAATGAGTATAATACTATGTACCTTTATGAATTTACACATAGAGAGTTTGTAGCATAGCGCTTGGTACACAGTAAGTGCTCAATAAGTGTTAGTTATCAGTATCAGACAGCAGTAAATGGCCTCTCCTTTCCTGTTTCTTGAATGTCTGGTAGAACTCGCCTGTAGACCTGTGTAAGCCTGGTGTGTGTGTCCATGTGTGTGCCTCTGCATGTTAGCGACGGGCTCAATTCCCCCAGCAGTGTTAGGTCCCTGGAGCATCAGTTCAGTTTTGATGAGTGACGTTTCTCTAGGACATAGTCAATTTTGCCAAGTGTTATTTTTGGTGAGAAATTTTTATTTTTTTATTTTTTAAATTTTTTTTAGCTGAGCCATCCTGCCACCTGTTGGCAGCTCAACAGTAACTCAGCTTGGGCTGGGCATCGAACTGCTGTTGCTCAGAGCTCAGCTCACACTCTTGAGTGAGCTCTTAACCAACTGAGCCACTCGGCCAGCCCGAGAAATTTTTTATGGTATGAAATTTCATGATTTTTCTGTATCTGGAGTTACATCTTCTTTTGATCCCTAATATGTTCCTTTTAAAAAAAAAAAATTTGCTTTGATCAGTCTAATTAGAAATTTTTCTTAAGATTATTAGTCTTTTCAAAGGACCAGCTTTGGGTCTGGTCCTTTGTTTTTTTCTCTTAAGATCTTTGTTTTCTATTTCATTCTCTAAAAAAATTTCCTTTATTACCCTCTTCCTTCTGCTTTCTTTGGATTACTCTTTTTTTTTTCTTACTTAATAGTTTGTATTTGTAAGAAGAATTAAGATGTGGCTGAAACGATAGTGCTCACCTCACAGGATTGTTGTGAAAAGTAAAAGAGATTATGCATATAAAGTGCTTATCAAGATGACTAGCATACAGTGAGTGCTTAATAGATGTAAACTTTTATTGCGATTTTCAAACCTCAGTATTATCATCTCTAAAATGGGTCAATGGGAGGGTTACATGACTCACGCATGTCACTTGTGATCAGTATTGCTCCCAGGGTATACAATATACTTGTCATCAATGACAATAGTCAGGGTTGTGCCTTGGCTGAGCAGGAATCTCGGCTTCCTGTCCCATGACCAGCTACAGAATGGGCAGGGCCCAGGGCAAAATGAAAACATGGGCCTCTTGTTCAAATCTTATTAAGAGCTTCAAGATGGCAACGGCAGAGTATTACACCAAGTGTGGGGCCTTTCTGAGCACAGAGACAGTTGCACATCCCCGAGGTTGGCCCTGTCCCTTCCCACAAGGTCATTCTCCATTCTTCCAACTGATTCCAGGACTTTGCAATTCCACGTGATGCCTAAAGCTGCTCCTAACACAATCAGGGGGACACTGGACCCCCAGTCAGCCCCCAAATCAAAGGCCAGGCCAAACCACGGCTAATCCAGGATAAACCATGGCTGCCACAGAGAAGGCACCTGTCCCCTTGTTCTCATCTTTCTTAGTTTATAGTCATCAATCAATGAAGCCAGCGATATTTGGCAGTGATAAGCCTGGCTGGACATGCAAGGCAGATGGGCTAACCATTATAACTTAGAGCAACTTAAGAAAGTGACAGGCTTCAAATTGGAAGCCCATGCTTTTGAATATGCAAGGGGTTTTTATTTTTATTTTATTTTATTATTTTTTTTTTAGAGGGCAGTGTGACTAGCCCTCAACATGTGGGATCTGAACCGGGGCCACCGGCGTCCCAACGCAGCTCTCAACCACTGCGCCACTCGGCCGGCCCTGCAAGGGGTTTTTAAAAGGAACATGTGGGAGTTTACGTTGATGCGACTCAGAATTACATTTTTGTGTAAGAAATTATTCAGTGAATTCGCAAGACGGAGTCAGCTTGTATGCCGTATGTACGAGCAGATGAGCCCCACAGAAATGCTAGGGCTGGGGCAGCTAGTTAGCTTAGCTGGTTAGAGCGCAGGCTCATAACACCAACGTTGCCGGTTTGATCCACACATGGGCTGCTGAGCTGCGCCCTCCACAGCTAGATTGAAACAACTACTTGATTTGGAGCTGATGGGTTCTGGAAAAACACAGTGTTTCCCAATTAAAATAATAAATAAAAAAATAAATGCTAGGGCTTTCTCTGCTGCCAACACAGCTCCTGTCCAGTATGAGTAAGAACCACAGCGTTCCCCATATCAGGGCATTCACCAGCAGCCAGCATCTCTCAAGTACTAACCATGGGCCATGGCCCCTGCGAAGGGCTTTACAAGGATGATTCCATTTATCCTCTCAACCATCTTATGTATAGCCAATAAGTTACCCAAGCTCATGGAGGAAGTGGGTAAGTAGTTATCCAACCTGCCTATTTGACCACCTGTGTTCTTAGCCACCATCCAATAGAGTCACCCAGCCATTATGTGAATGACAAAAAGAGATAAAGATCGAGGAATAACTAATTCGTATTTAATGAAAAGTATGCTAAGGCCTTTACCCATATTATTGCATTTGTACCTCACATTGGTTTCGTGAGAAAGATACGATAATTATTATCCCTAGTAGACAGATGAGGAAACTAAGGCTTGGAGAAATTGAGTGCCACAGGCCACACAGCCAGAGACAGATTTATAGAAAGGCCATATTAGCAGTTATCTTAGATACCTTAGACTGGGTAGTTATAAGCGACAGGCATTTATTTCTCACAGTTCTAGAGGCTGGGACGTTCAAAATCAAGGTGCCAGCAGATCTGGTATCTGGTTTGCAGAGCGCCACCTCCTCATTGAGCCCTCATGTGGTGAGGGCAGGGAGATAGGAAACAAGCTCCCTGGGGTCTGTTCTTACCAGGGTGCTAATTCTCCCATGGGGCCCCACTTCATGACCTAATTACCTCCCCAAGGCCCTACCTCCACATGCCATTACAGTGGGGAGCAGGGTTCCAGGGTATAACTCGGTTGGGGGAGGGGGATCGCCGGGCACCAACATGCAGCGCTTAATAGCAGTTTCTCTTCAGAAATCAAAGAAGAGGAATTTATTTTCTCAACAAAGGAGAAGTGTGCTGCCAACTTTTGATTTTTTACTTATTTTTTTGCTCAACATTGAACACGCTTGGCCTTCTCCAAATATTGGGCTGTCGGAAAAGTCATGACGCATTTTTGCAAGGGAAAGCATAGAAAAAAAATACGTCATGACTTTTCCGACAGCCCAATAATTGGTGGAGAGGTACATGGAAGGCTTCAAATTCTGGAAGCCACAAGAAAAGAAAAACAAAAAAAACGGTGGCTTGATACCAGTGATGAAAGAGTTAAAGATCCCCTTGATTGTCAGCCTCAGTCATTGCTGAACCAGGCCAGCAACTTTTTTTTTTCTTTTCCCCCAGTAAAGGTTATAAGAAAACACAGTATGTAATAGCTCAGTATCCAAGCCGCAGCCAGCACTGGAAGATTACAGGACACGCCGGGACCAACAATATATGAGGACTGGGGGCGACAGAGGTTTCCTCTCTCTTATGACAGGTTTTCAAAAAAAAAAAAAAAAGAAAAGAAAAAGAAAATTCAAATCAACTGAAAAATGCAGAATATAGAATATAGTATAACAAACATTTATATTCCCACTGCCCCAAATCATCAACGACAAACATTGTGTTGAAATCTTTCAGACATTTTTTCTTTTTTTTTTTTTTTTTGAGGGCAGTGTCACTGGCCCTCATATGTGAGAACCGAACCGGGGCTGCTGGCTTCCCAAGCCAGCGCTTAACCACCACGCCACTTGGCCGGCTCTCAGACATTTTTTAAATAAAAAATAAAACATTACTGATAAAGTTGATACCTCTCCTGAAGGCCTGCCCAAAAGCTACTGGTTTCATGAAATTGATGTTTCCTTTCAGCCTATGTTACAGTAATTTAAATACAAATGTGTATCTATATATTTGCACCTTTAAATGTTATAAGTGATTTTCATTTATATATAAATAGTTTCTGGTTCCACTTATTTTGCTTTTGAGACATGTGGATACAAATGGTTCTTTTTAACTGTAGGATCAGATTCCTTTCAGGAACACGTCAGGTCTATTTATCCTTTCTCTGGCTGTGCATACTGAGGCCGTTTGCAGTATTCTGCTCTGCCAGCTATGAGCCTCCTTATGACCTTGTAACATCTGTGAGTGTGTGTTCCCAGGTTGCATGGTGTAGACATGTTACCAGAAGTCAATATATCGCTCTCAAAGTACCACAGAAACACTTATTTCTACCGTGCGTCCCTTCCTTCCATTTGGGCATGAGCAAGTCACACTTAGAATACATCGGAGATCCTTTGCTCAGCACAAGAGGTGCAGCGTGAAGTGACAGGAGCCCATCGCTGCCTCTGCTCCCTGCTTTGGTCAGTCTCTGCAGCTAGGATGCAGCCTTGTCAGCCCCCAGACCTCGTGCTAACTGGTCGTGGCCGGAGCTGCCCTTCTGTAGCCCCAGAGATTGTCCCAGACTTGAGCTGGCCGACCTGATCACCAGCACATGTCTGAGGAACTGAATTTCTAACTTGACTTCATTGTCATTTACATTAAAACTTCAACACTGGTAACTTCACTCAGTTATTAGAACACTGTGGATACAATTTGGGTCTATGCATTTGCCTTTTTTGCTGTGAACATTATGAAATCTAAATGTAGATCAAATCTTTCTCATGAAAAATTAGTGTCCAAATTGAGATGTGCTATTGGTGTAAAATACACACCAGGTTACAAAGACTCAGTATGAAAAAAAAAAAGTAAAAATCTCATGTGTTATTTTTTTCAAAAATCACTGTGAAACAATGATGTTTTGAATAGAGTTAAATAAAAATAAGATATATTATTAAAACTAGTTTCACTTGTTTTTTTTTTTAACCTTTATAAATTTGGTACTAGAAAATCTAACAAAACATATAGAGTTACCTATGACAAAATATATTAAGTACATTAAAAAATAAATAAATAAGCAATAAAAATAAATTAAAAATAAGTTTTCAAAACTAAATGAAAGTTATAATAAAAATAACAAAATATATCACTGAAATAGAATATAGAGTATCTTTAAATGATTTCCACCTGTTTCTTTTTACCTGTTGCTACATACGTGGCTTGCGTCCTAGTTTGAATGGACAGGGCTGTGTATATCTTCCCAAGACAGGCGCCTTCTCATTCCCACTTTCACTTGAACGTCACCTTCTCAAGGAGGCCCTTTGTGACCCTACAAACTCGGGCGTCACCCCTTCACTTACACAGTTGCCCCATCACGTTGTCTTGTCTTGCTCTCATCACAGCACTTACTACCACCTGCCATTTGGGGGTTGTTTATTTCTTTGTTGTTTTTGTCAGTACTAGAACACAAACAAGCATCCCCCCACCCCAAATAGGAGTCTTCACTCTCTTCTCCAAGCAGTTAGCTTGATGTTACAATAGTATCTGCCTCACGGTTGACACACATAAATATTTGCGCCGTCAACTCATTCCAACCATTTCTTACGCATGTTTCCAAGAATTTAGAAAACAAACCCCAGGGCTCAGGACGATTTACCTTGAAATCTAACATTCAGAGGCAAACAACATCAATTTCTATTTCGGGGTTCCAGGTGCAATTGGATCTCATGAGTCTTACTGTGTCACCCCTACCTTTTCGGAAAGGTGGGAACACGGGATGGGATAGAGGGAAAGAAAGATACAGTTTGAATTTATGCAGGAAGCACGTTTGCCTGCAGCTTGATAACAGATTATGGCCGGAACCAAAAAAAAAAAAAAAAAAAAAAAATTAATCAATCATTCCTTTCTTGATGGCTATTTTAAATATTTAGCTGAAATTGTCTTCATCTGGGTGTCAGCTGGTTTCTCTGCAAACACCCTCAGCTCTTGTGCTCACACACAATGCAGGCAGGCTGGAGGGCCCCAGCTGCAGGACACTTTTGGTGTTTTCAATTTAAAGCCCCTGGGTTGATAGTTCACATTAACATGGAAAGAAATATACAACTTGTGAGTTGAGAAAGCAGTTTTTACTCATAAAAACCCTTTGATAGTTTAGCCATCTGGTCAGAGCGAAGCCCCTGCATAAAAGAGGCCCAAGAAAGGTCAAAGGGCACTCTCTCTCAGGGTCAAGGGGGCCTACCGGAGTTTGCTCTCGTGGACTCCACTAAAAGGACGCCTGACAAATTATTGCGCATTCCATAGCCTTTTGCGTAAGTATTTGATTACAGTGGGCAGGAATGTTGTTGATATTTTCAGACTTGAGGTAGGGAGGAGGGGCAGAGGCAGCTCTGCTCCCTGACGCCTCTGCAACCCTGGCCCTCTCCCCGGCCCTCTCCCCTGCCTGTATGGGCAGACGTGCTCTAAGCGTTTTATTGCACGGCGTTGGCGCGGCTCTGTGCAGTGTCAGCTCATTCAGGAGCCGTTGGCTTTGGCAATGGAGTGAAGAGATGGTTTCCTCCCTCCCGGGGAGCAAAAAAAGAAACGCGTTGTGTTACCCTGAATTGCCAGGGAAGCTCCTTTGCTATTTTTCTTGCTGGTTAGTAATAAAATAGGAAAGGAAACCGCAATACTTGGAACTCGGGGCTCTTTCCGGTGTGAATGTGAAACAGAACTACACATATTTATGGCTTTATTTCTCAGAGGGGATCACAGAGAGGAGGGAATTGGAGGCGATTAAGTGTCCTTTTCTCCAGGGGCCTGGACAAAAGCAAGAGGAAATCACGTGCTTTTTATGGGGTCTTTGATAACACACATACAGTAAGTAAATGGCAGGTCTCTGAGCAGCTCTAGGATACATCTTGGATGTCTAAAAAGCGCCAAGGAGACCTTCTCTTCACTTGAAATCGGGAAGAATGAAGACATTATCTGTGAACACACCTCTTGGTGGGGTTTTTGGACAGTGATGGTCATTCATTATGTGTTTGAGGGAAGGACAGTTTCCAGTAAAAGATATGGGCACCTGTGACAGTTTTGCAGATCTTTTTGCAGAAGCCTTTTTGTTTGTTTGTTTTGGTTTATTTGTAAGTTTTCCCATTTCCAGGTCAGGAGGAAACAAAGAGGTGGGGCAGGCAGATGCATAGCTGGGTCCTGGACGGGGCGAGTCCATGAGCTGGGTCCCAAGTCTCCAGCAGATGAAGGGTTTGCTATGATGGACGGATCGGAGCATTGGTAACCCCCCAATTCTCCAAGTCTCCCTAGAAGCGACTGGCAAATTCCATGGGCCTCTTTATATTTCTTATTGTGGTATACTACACACAACATAAAAGTTACCATTTTAACTGTTTTAAAGTGTAAAGTTCAGTGGCATCAAGTTGTGCAACCTGCAATAGGGTTTAGTTCCAGGACATTTTTATGACCTGAAAAGGAAACCCATGCCCATGAAGCAGCAGTCCCTCGGGCCTGTTTTAAAACAACAGGTTTAATCCTGGCCAGGACAATGCAGTGAGCCCATAAAAGAGCGTGGGAAATGGCTTACTGGATCTGTTTGTTTACCAGATCCATTTCCTTCATGATAGGATATCAAGTCAGGAGTCAAATACAGAAATAAATACAGACAGGCACACTCATACATATTTATCTGGCTATATTTGTGTGTGTGTGTGTGTGAGAGAGAGAGGTATCAGGAACAGGAGGAGCAGGGAAGAACCATCCCACCATTGCCTGGTCATGTGCAATTTTAACTCCTGCTGACAGTGAAGGCCCCCATGTCATTTAGCCATGGCTATTTCACCACATTAAGACATCACCTTGGTAAGCCTCAGTTTCTTAGGTAACAAAGGTTTATGAGAATGACTAACTTAGAACATTAATAAAAGTAAGAGAGATGGCGGGGGAGAAGAGGGGGAGAAAGAAAGGAAGAGGGAAGGAGGAGTCAGGGAGGGAGGGGGAGAAAAGGAGAGAGAGAGAGAGAGAGAGAGAGAGAGAGGGAGAAGAGCTCACGCGTGCTAACCATGTGCCAGGCAGGGTACTAGGTACTCACATGCTTCATCTCTAAACCGCCAGAGACAGAATCTGCAAAATGGGGAGAGTGGTCCATGACCCCACTTTACAGATTAGGATACTGAGGCTCCCGTAGGATAAACACTGGGGAGATTATAGAACTAATCAGGGTCTGAACACTTACACATGAAGCTCAGTGCCATGAAGAAAGTGTCAGTTTAATATAAACCATAGACTCAAATAACAACGACAAAATAAATATAGGTATTTAACTACACACATAGGCTACATGGACAATCTGAGTTCTTGCAAAGCGAGGCAGGTGTTCTTGCCTCCCGAACAGCCATTCCCTCTCATGCCTTCTAACGGGGCCCCAATTTTGTGCAGACTGACGGTGCCTACCTCCTGGTTTCATCTTCTAAAGTATTATTAATAGCAGTTCTCAGATTTCTGGTTGTCGAGACACCGACTTAGAAATGAAAACTGAGACAATGTTAAAATACTTGTTTATTCATTTAGAACAACAATAATCCCATTACCTATTAATACACACAAACAACAGTTTTATGTTATGTGCAACATTTTACAAAAAGAAAAAGAAATCATTTAGTGGGAAGAGTGGTGGTCAGTCTTTTACAGTATTTGCAAATCTCTTCAATATCTGGGCTCATACAGGAGGCAGCAGGGTTCTCTCATCTGCTTTTGTGTTCAGTCTCTTGTGATGTGTTGTTTTTATTGACAGATAAGGGGAGAAATTGGCTCTCTCAGATATGTGTTTAGAAAAGACAGGAGTATTTCAATGGTCTTTTCAAATAGTTGTGGAGATTCCAACTGGATACTTCACCAAAACTTGACAAGTGGTATTTTTTTTACAAGGTTAGTCATATATAGACTCTGAGATACTATCAATAGACTTTACACACTGTCTGTTGTATCAAAATCTATTGCTCTGTCTTGTACTCTGAATAGATCATTTACCCACATAGGATTTTGTAACAACACGCATTGCTCATATGGAAAACACTGGTTTACTGGGTTACACAGATCTTCCTGATGTAGGCACACTGCATGAGAAAACATAGAAAACTCCCATTTGTTCCTATCACCACTGATCTCACTAGAAAGTATCTGAGTATTGTGAAGCTGACACAGTCATGGTGGTAGATATAATACTTCGAAATTCTAATTTTTGCTTGAAAGCTCACGTTGGCTTTCAAATACTGTGTGTTGGCAACAAATATTGTGTACTGTTTTCCTTGAAATGAAAGGTTGACTTCATTTTTCCAGCAGAAGTCTGCCAAATACTGAAGTTTGAAAAACCACAGTTTGGCAGTTATAGGCTGATATAAAAATGGTGTTCCATGAAAAATGCAACTAGTTTAGCTTGTAACTCAAACACACACATACTCTACCTCCGTCAATCACTGCACCTCAGTAGATAGCAGAAGTGCTTTCTTGGTAGGTACTTCCTGTTTCATCACATAGAAGATTTTTAAAAATGTGTACTCGGGCCAGCTGAGTGGCGCATTAGTTAAGAGCTGGTTTTGGGATGCCAGCGGCCCCGGTTCGGATCGCACATATGAGGGCCAGTGACACTGCCCTCTACAGCTAACAACAGCTCCACCTGGAGCTGGGCTGCACAAGCCCTGGCAATGGTGTAGGCTGCAGCCCCTGCTGCAGTGGGCTGCCATAGGCTACAGTGAGTGGCTGGCAGCCAGCGTGAGCGGCTGGCAGCTGCTATGAGCTGCCAATAGCCGTGGTGAATGACCATCCAGAGGCCGGCGACCGATCTACCTCACCCGAGAAGAGCGCAATGACGATACCAACATGGGCCAGTGAAGCAACGTCCTCCGCAACTAGACTGAAGAACAAAAAAGACAGCAAATTGTCTGTTCCCCTTCCCTGATTCCCCAATGCTGTTCCCCTCCCCAAATTCCCCAATAAAATCTTAAAAAAAAAAAAATGTGTACTCAAGGGTGGAGACTTATTAGATAAATAAATTTTACTGTTTCACCAGGACATTTTTTTAAAAACTGTAAGTGCATTGCAGTGAAGAATACAATGACCACTAATAATTTGGTGACTTGCTTTCACTGGACTGGGCAGCAGTGATTTGCCTACCATTTGCTTTGGCACCATTAGTGCAAATGTCCACACAATAGAAATAGGCCAATCAATTTTTAGTGTTATGATGGAAATTGTTTTGACCTTGTAACCCGCTGGCTCAGAGGGTCACAGGGATCCCAGGATCCATGGACTATATAGGCTAAGGACCAGCTGGTCTATATCAATCAGAGGAATTCTCTTGCCTTTTGTCAGTGATTATTTGTGAGGAGATCATGTGACCCAGTTCTGGCCAATGAGATGGGCGTCCACTGGGGGCTTTTAGAAAAGATTTTCCTCCCTGATAAAAAACGGGAATCAAGGGAGATAAAAAGCACCTTTGCGGGCCGGCCGAGTGGTGCATTGGTTAAGCGCTGGTTTTGGGATGTCAGCGGCCCCGGTTCGGATCCCACATGAGGGCCAGTGACACTGCCCTCTACAGCTAACAACAGCTCCACCTGGAGCTGGGCTGTGCGAGCCCCGGTGATGGTGTGGGCTGCAGCCCCTGCTGCAGTGGGCTGCCATAGGCTACAGTGAGTGGCCCGCAGCCAGTGTGAGCGGCTGGCAGCCAAGCGTGAGCTGTCAATAGCCTCAGTGAGCGACATCCAGAGGCCAGCGACTGATCTGCCTCATCCGGGAAGAGCGCAATGACGATACCAACAGTGAAGCAACATCTTCTGCAACTAAACTGAAGAACAAGGAGACAGCAACTTGTCTGTTCCCCTTCCCCGATTCCCCAACGCTGTTCCCCTCCGCCAATTCCCCAATAAAGTCTTTTTTTTTTTTAAAAAAAGCACCTTTGCCCCTACTCCAGCTCCCTTTACTGGGTGAGAATATGATATTGGCTGTGGTCGCCATCTTGGGATCATGAGGTGGGACGTCAGTAAAACACTGAGAAACAGGAAATAGAGGATATGAAGGGCCTGTGTCCTGGATGACTTCACTGAATTGTTATGTCCAATTGGAGATGCCAGATTTCTGCTTTCTGAGACAATTAAAGGTCTTTGTTTGAGCAAAACAGAGCGATCTTTGTATACAAATGCATTCTACATGATATATCACCTTATAGAGATACCAGAGACTAGCAGTAGACTTCGGAAGGTACAAGGGTTGGAAACTTAGCTTAAGACATTTACCAAACTGAGCAAGTTACTGCTTGAGAAAATGCTTTTCCAAATGCAAATCTAGGATTTTAATGTACAAATGATTCACTCATTCAGTCAAGAAATAATTATTGAGCCCTGAAGAGTTAGGATTAGGTCTGGACATATAAGGTAGGAAACTCAAATTAACAGTGGTTTAAACAAAGAGGTGAGTTTATTTCTCTCAAGTACACGTAGGCAGTAGAGTGCCAATATGGCAATTCCATGTTTATTAGGAACCGAGGCACATTCCATCTAGCCATTCCATTACCGTAATACCTTGGTTTGCGAACATAGTTTGTTCTGGAAACAAACTACTCGTATTGCAAGACATTGCTCGTTTACCACATTAAAATGTATTAGAAATGTTTGCAGAACACTCACAAACTACGTTACTCGTAATCCAAGGTTTTACTGTATTATCAAGTTGTGGTTCCCACTGCAGTCCAATATGGAAGCATGAGCTCCAGATATCATGTCAATATTTACCTAGTAGCAAAGAAGAAGGAGGGATACAAAGTGCCTTCTCTGAGGTCATTACTGGAAAGTCACATGTGATACTTTAATTTACATCTCCTTGGTCACAGCATAGTCACATGACATGTAGCTGCAAGGGAGGCTGGGAAATGTGGCTTTATTCTAGACAGCAATGTGTCCTGCATTTTTGTTTTTAGAGAAGAATAGGAGAGTGACTATTTGGGAACAAGGGCATTCTTTGCCTCAGGTACCTACTCTGTGCCATTTATGAAACAGTAATGGGGCAATTTATCAATGCATCAGCTTATACTAGGAAAATAAAGCATATTTTCATTCATTTATATATTCATTTTTTTCCAACAACTATCGCTTGCCAGCTATTTGAACAACCTATGAGATATGAGACACTCTGGTGGTAGAAAAACAAAGCAAAATAAAAGTTTATCCAAAAAGAGAAATAGACTGATAGGGGAGAGAAGTTTATGCTCAGTAAGTAAATAAAATGCCATTCCACACATTTTGTTCTTAAAAGAATGATTATGAATATATGCAAAGTTCTTTCTATAAGCAAGTTCACTGTACTTTCCTATAAACCCATGAAAAATAGAAAGCAACTAAATATCCAGCTAGTGTTAAAATGAATCATGGCACACAATTAACAACAATGCTATAAAACAATAATTGTAGTTAGCATTTGCTTATCATTTTCCTTATGCCAGACACTTCACCAGCTCTTTACACATGTTAACTAAGGTACTCCTCACAAAAATCCTATGAAATAATTATTATTCTCCCCTTTTACAGATGAGGAAACCAAGGCACAGAAGTTAACTTGCTCCAGATTGCACAGTGGCAGAGCTGGGATTTGAACACAGAATCCAAACTCTTAATCACTACTCATTTATTGATAAAAGTTTTGTTGAGCCTCTATTAAGTACCAGTGTGTTCTAGGTGCTTGGGAGACCGCCTTATGATACTTATATCCTAATCGAGGGGCAGATATTCAGACAATGAATAACAGATATAACAATCAAGTATATTACAAAATGTGTCAGAAGGATATATAGTATTTTGCCGTGTATAATGTGCTCCCATGTATAATGCTCACCCACGTTTTTGGTCCAAACTTTCAGGGAAAACTTTCATTTTAATTTTTTAACTGTTTTTTTTTTTCCCTGGAAAAGTATGTTTTTTCAGGACCCATCAGCTCCAAGTCAAGTTGTTGTTTCAATCAAGTTGTGGAGGGGGCAGCTCAGTGGCCCATGTGGGAATCAAACCAGCAACCTTGGTGTTATGAGCACCGCACTCCAACCACCTGAGCTAACCAGCTGCCCCTTGTTTTAATTTTTTAAATCAAATTTTTATTTGTTTCTATTTAGGTACTTGTTTTTTGTATTATAATGGGATTTTAGCATTTATTTACTTATTATTACACTTTTAGCTCATAAGCATAAATAAAATAATTAAAACAATTTCTTCAGAGGCAGAATTAGTACTGCCCATGTATAATGCACATCCTTATTTTTCCCTCACAAATATGGGCAAAAAAGTGCACATTATACACAGCAAAATACAATAAATGCTATGGGAAAAATAGAGCGGCAAAGGGGGGACCCAGGGTCCAGCGGTGCTAGAGGGTGTTATTGAAAACAGAGGGGTCATTGAGATGATTCCATTTCAGCAAAGAGTTGAAGGAGGTGAGGCCGTCAGATGCATGCCTGCAAGGAAGCGACCTGGCAGAGGGAAGAGCCAACGCAAAGCCCTTAAGGCAGGAGAACATCCGAGATGTTGGAAGAACAGCAGGGCAGCCAGTGTGGCCAGAGCACAGCCAGTGAGGGAAGAGGGTGACAAGTGACAAGAGCATTCTGGGGGAGGGGGAGCGGAGGGCCTGGTCCCATCATCAGAGTTACCCAATTCATTGTGACTTTGAGTGAGGGGAGGGTCCCTTGGGGGTTTTGAGTAAAGGAGTGGTTGCGATCTGCCTTAGGTTTTAACCCAGTGCCTCTGCAGTGTGAAAACTAGACTGCAGGGGACAAGCATGACGCTGGGAGACCAGAAATATTTAATACACAGAAGGATGTTCACATTAGGAGTTTTTAAAAAGGTTATGCAACAGTATGTACTGATAGTGTACTCTAGTTATGGAGCTGTGACCACTGGGGGCAGGGGGATGATGACACCTCTTTGTGTTCTTTGCAATGTCCTGTGAGTTCGTTATTATTTTCAAATAAAAGGTAAAACACAAATACAAATAGTATGTATAGAATGATCCCATTTTTGTTGAAAAATGTCTATGCGAAGCAATAACACTGAAATCTTAACAGTGGTTCTCTCTGGGTGGTGGGATAAGAGGTAATTTTCTTATTTCCTTATATGTATATTTTATGTTTCTGCAATGTTCACTTACTGCTTTTGTTAATTTAAAGAAAAAGGCTTTATAACAATCTAAACCTGAGGGGTCTGCACATAGACAGTAAGGAAATGAAGAATGAGGGCGGTTCAGAAAACCAACTCTTTCTAGAATGGTCGACCCGGGGCCAAGAGTAAGAGGGCTGACAGATTTGGAACTGACCTGTGCCAACGATGGCACATCTGAACAACATCTGATTTAGGCTTTAATGCCCTGCGTCAAGCCTGCAGTCATCACGTCATGCTTGCTTTGGAGGAGGCCAGCACTCCACTGGTGGTTCCATTTGTCCCAGAAACTGACATGTGTGGATAACACTAGCCCCACCGTGGGGTCCAGCTCCGGGATCTCGGCCCAGTCCTTACCTGGCTTCTCTGTAATTCCCTGTCTCTGAGCCTGATTGTCTCTGTAGCAGGAGAGCCCCTTGAGGGCAGGAATAGGGAGGGTCTAGCCAGTCCTCAAGTAGGAGCCGTTATGCCATCAGCCAAAAGGATGACTTTCACTTTGGCTTGTATAGAAAGTGACAACTCATTCTGTCAGTTCTGCATGTTCTCTGAAAGGAGGCACTCATTTTCAAAACAGCCCCTCATGGTGATTATGAGTATACGAACTAGCAAAACATGAGAGATAATGCTTTAGAGTGAACCCCAACGGTGTCTCTCCAATCCCCAGATAAGGCCTGGATGTGTTATTTAACATTTTTTCAAAAAACAAAGCTCTGGATATAATTTTTCCCCTCTCTCCCTCCCTTTGTCCCTTCTTGTTAATCTAGCAAATATATTTGCATCATCTCCTGCATTCTAGAGCACAGGCCAAACAATGCAATGTAGTGAAGAACAAGAAAAAGAGTTCTTTGGGCTGGCCCGGTGGCACGGTTGGTTACAGCGCAAGCTCTGAGCAACAGGGTTGCCGGTTCGATTCCCACATGGGCCAGTGAGCTGTGCCCGAGCTGAGCTGCCACTGAACTGCCAACAGGCAGCTGGGTAGCTCAGCTGGTAAGAGCACGTGCTCCTAACAATAAGGTTGCCAGGTGACTCCCGCATGGAATGGTGGGCTGCACCCCACCGGCAACTAGATTGAAAACGGCGACTGGACTTGGAGCTGAGCTTGTGCCCTCTACAACTAAGATTGAAGGACAATAACTTGACTTGGAGCTGATGGGTCCTGGAAAAACACAATATTCCCCTTCCCCAACTCACCAACACTGTTCCCTTCCCCAATTCCCCAATAAAACCTTTAAAAAAGAAAAAGAGTCCTTGTTCTCACGAAGGTTTCAGGGTAGGGGGCAATCAGATGTTATAATAAATGGGCAGATACAGCAGTTTAGCTGCATTGGGAATGACTACCAGGAAAAAAGAGGTTCTCAGCACAGCGAGGAGGCACAGGAGGCAGCCGAGTGTAGATTGGAGGAGTCTCAGGCGGGCAGGAAGGCTTCCCAGAAGTGATGTTTGTTTTCTGGATGAGAATCTTAATATTTATTTCTATGTGCAAGGGCTTGGAGTGTGACACTAGAAGACATCAGGAAGAAGTCTGGCCAGTATTCCAACAGGAAAAGGAGAGAGCAAGGGCATGGGTGGACATCATTACAGTTGAAAGTAATTAACAGTGGGACAACAGGCCAAGGCACATTTCTGATTAACGCAGTGGACAAGATGAGGGTTGATCCTACAGATGAGCCCTAGTCCTACCCTGACGGCCCATCACACAGTAGGAAGCTGGGCAGGGTACAGGGTCTGTCTCTGTGATGTAGGACTGTCCCACAGACTGAGGGCGCCTGGCAGCCCGGGCCCCACCCACTGAATGCTAGGGACAGTCCCTGATTCCTGTGACAGCCACAAACACCTCACCTATCTCCAGCACACCCCTGCTTCCTGCCTGAAGTCCTCGCGTTAGTTTAAATGATACTTCTTTGCTTCCTTAAGGTCTCCTTCTCTAGACCAGGGCCAGGTGGTGGCCCAAACAAAGGTGGGGTAAAGGTGGGGGGCTCAGAGGAAGGGAATGGAAGAAGCACGGGGGAAGAGTCTTGCTAAGGTGTGCTGAGTGGGTGACAGTGAGCACATTTCACAGTGAGGAGGTGGGCTGCACTGAACCCACGGGGAAGGCTCCCCCTGTAACGTGTGTCACACCCGCCCCCCCGGGACCTTGGGGAGGGATCCCCCAGTGGTGAGCCTGTGTCTGCAGAGGAAGGGCCTGAAGGGACCAGATCCAATGAATAGGTGGAGGAGGACACATTGTAATGTTTATATTTGATAGAAATTGTCATATACTAGAAGCAATGTGTGACACGGAGCCTTTGTGTTCTGATCACAAAATACAGTGAATGCTGCTGTGAGTGACATCCAATGGAAAGGCAGAGATCTTCAATACGGGAAGTGGTGTGTCAGACCTTAGTTACAGTGTGTGACAAGTTTCAACTTGCTTGGTGCAGTCAGTTGGGTGTGAGCTATCATTGAGAGAAGGTGTGTTTTAAAGTGTGCCATAAATCATCCTCCATCATGACAATGCTCCGTGTCACACATTGCTTCTGGTGTGGCAATTTCTGTCAAATAAAAACATTACAGTGTATCCTCATCCACCTTATTCACCAGATCTGGCACCGTGCGACTTCTGGCTCTTCCCAAAGTCAAAATGATTCAGGACATCGAGGCAGCCACGACAGTGCAACTAAAGATACTCAGGAAAGAGGACTTCCAGAACTGCCTCAGAAAGTGGCAAGAACGGTGGGATAAGTATGTTCGAAATGAGGGGGAGTATTTTGAGGGGGATTAATAGCAATGCATCTTTTACTGTAATAAATTTTTTAATTTAAACATTCACGGTATTTTTTTTTTATCACACCTCGTAAAAGTATTTGCCTGTGAATGTACAAAAATCTCCAGAAAGACCTACAGAAACTATTCATGGTGGCCTCCTGGGTGGGAACTGGCAGCCGTAGAAGGTAATGTTTCATCATGTAGCCCTATGTACCTTTTGAATATTGAATCATGACAATGGATTAC
Organism: Aselliscus stoliczkanus; assembly: GCA_033961575.1. NCBI lineage: Eukaryota > Metazoa > Chordata > Mammalia > Chiroptera > Hipposideridae > Aselliscus > Aselliscus stoliczkanus. Next base: position 8,214,026 of record CM066738.1, on the reverse strand, counting down.
TCTTTTAAATAAATAAACCACGCAAACAACAAAAATCCCCAATGCCAAAATAACACAGGATTTTCAAAGGCATCCTGACCTAAACAATATTAAGAAAGACTGGCTTAGAATTTTGTTCAGACTTGCTCTTTCCAATCGGCACTCAGCTATGGGCATCTCTCGGGACAACAGGCACAAGCGCCGCAAGACCGGGGGCAAGAGAAAGCCCTACCACAAGAAGAGAAAATATGAGCTGGGACGCCCTGCTGCCAACACGAAGATTGGCCCACGCCGCATACACACAGTCCGTGTGCGTGGAGACAACAAGAAGTACCGGGCATGGAGGCTGGATGTGGGGAACTTCTCCTGGGGCTCCGAGTTTTGACGTGCAAAACAAGGATTATAGATGTGGTCTACAATCTATTGATGTGGTCACAATTGATGTGGCATCCAACAACGAACTGGCGCGCACCAAGACTCCAGTAAAGTACTGCATCGTGCTCACTGACAGCACACCGTACCGACAGTGGTACGAGTCCCACTATGCGTTGCCCCTGGGCCGCAAGAAGGGGCCAAGCTGACTCCTGAGGAGGAAGAGATTTTAAACAAAAAGCAATCAAAGAGAATTCAGAAGAAATACGATGAAAGGAAAAAGAATGCTAAAATCAGCAGTCTTCCAGAGGAGCAGTTCCAGCTGGGCATGCATCGCTTCAAGACCAGGCCAGTGTGGCCGAGCAGATGGCTATGTGCTAGAGGGCAAGGAGCTGGAGTTCTACCTGAGGAAAATCAAGGCCCGTAAAGGCAAATAAAACATCATCCCTCCTAAAAAAAAAAAAAAAAAAAAAAAAAAAGAATTTTGTTCAGACTTTAAATCCTGCTAGGGAATGAGGCCTTCCTAATGGGAATTCACTCAAGGAATACAACATCTTTGACACATTTGGTATTAGCTCGGTCTGATGTTCCTGGGTCAATTCTGACCTCTGCTCTGAGTTTTCACTGTAATAATGGTGTGAAATAGACACACCACAATGTCTCTACGGTTTTTGCTGCGCGTTGGTCTTCCCAGCGATTTATTCTGCATATTTGTGACTTTTTTTTTAAAGATTTTTGTACTGCATATGTATTTGGTAATTTTTGGTAATTAAGAAAATTTACGTTATTTAAAATTAATATGACAAATAGGTCCCTATTACACACACACACACACACACACACACACACACACACACACATCTTTAAACTCAACTGAAAAAAAAAGAAAAGAAAAAGAAACTTCTGTCTGGCTGTTGAGACTGCAAGGCATCTTTTCTTCCTTAGAAATATTAAGCTCCCAACAAGTAGATTAAAAACTTTACCCTCCATTAAATTCTAAAACAGTGAAAGTGAATGACCTGTTTCTGCAGTGTCATATTTCCGGAAGGGACAATGATTATGAATGTCTCTTGGATCTGTACGCCCCATTAAGCTCTGTGAAGGAAGAATATTCTCAAGCTCCGAGAGACAATGAATATCTTGCTGGCCATGGCATTCTTGAATAGATGAGGGGGATTTTAATTACAGTCAGAGCAGAAAGTAATACTTTCTAGGGCTGGGTAAAACATTCTTTGGAAGTAAAGTTGGGGGGTCATAAAAACTAGGGATTACTTTAGCTAGCCACTTGTAACAGGGAAATGGTTGAGTTTTAACTTCCTGGAGGTTGGGCTGGAGAAGCTGAAGGGGTTCGCTTAGGACGGAGGAAAGTCCAGTTCAGAGAGGGGAGGAAGGTCTATGAATGTTTCCAGGGTTGCAAATTCATTAAAAAAAAAAAAAAAAGTATTTATTGTAAGAAAGACAGAGCATCAGCGTTAACCTCTCTATGAATTTGCCAATAATGCTCAGGTTGAGAAACCCTGGTCTAGAGCTTACAATCCACTCTAATATAAATCCAGAGCAATACTTCCATTTTAGGATGGGGCCTGGCCTGTGACATATCATTTCACTGGGATAAATATTCCGTTCCCCGGAGGCCTTGCCAATCACCACCAACACAGCGAAGATCAGCTAGGAATATGTCATTTGTCCCACAACAGACAACATACACCCCAACACTTAAAGAAATAGCCAGAAAAAGCATGGAAAAGAAAAAGAAGATATACTTAGTTCTTTCCTTTGATAGAGAGGGTGTAGGGAAAACCACAACACACGTTGAAAGAGGACGTTGGGCCTATGGTAAACCTCTCCAATTGGAGAAGTGGTCTTTAAAAGACAGACTTTTCACAGGCATCCTTGAAATTAAATGCAGAATATAGTTTGTGCACAAGGGCTGCAGTTGTCATCAGATTTGCAGTAGGGTCTACAACTCCCAAAAGATTAAGAACCATGATTGGCAAAGGGTTCCAAACACTACTAGTGGCTAAACGCACTCCCCAACCCCCCACTTCCCCAGTTTTGAATAAGCCATACTTGCAAGTGGTGAAAATAAAATCAAACAGTACAAGGCTAGGGGGAGGTGACCCCTCACTTATCTTGGGCACAAAACTTAAAGGGGGTGTCCAAACACTCAGTAATTGTGATAAACACTATTTTAGTGCACTATTTTAAAAAACTCAAAAGTTAATGGAAATGAAAAAACTGAATAGAAGAAGTCCACGATGGAACAAAATATCAAAATTTTCAAGAAAAATAGGGTCAGTGTTGCTGAGTCTTCCTTTTGCTACAAGCTCCAAGATGACCTGGAAAAAGGTACTGGTACCTGATCATGGCTGCACTGTTTGCTGTGTCTTCTTCTAGAGCGATTCTATGCAAACGCAAGCAAGTCTGTGCAGGGTTCCTAGCTACAGGCATGACTTTTGTTACGCTATCCACACTCTTCTACACCTCGCTTTCTTCATTCACTATATCTTTGAGATTGTTCCATATTAGAATAAAACATATGACAAAGTTACGTCATAAATATATATTTCATACAACTATGCAGGAAAGTGAACTTATTGTCCTCTCTTGTAAAGTACTGATCTAACTAGTTGCTTTATATAATTAAGCTTTCTTTTGCCCACTACACTCTTCTCTTGTCCTTTCAAATTCATTTCTCTAATGCTGGATGCTACATTTGTTTGCCAGGTCACATGACAGTAAAAATACAAAAACAAAAAACCCACAAAAAAAACCCTCCGGAGAACCATATTTAATTCCTTCTCTATTTCCAAAAAGTGCACACCTCTTTTCCTCCTGCACTGGGAGTTAAGAAATGGTGAGACTGGCTTGGGGAGACGCCCACGTTAACCGAGTGTCCTAAAGGGCACCCTGGCCTCAAGTTACTGGTCACTGCTAATTAGTTTAGAGAGTATAAACCTTCCATATTCTCAAATTCTGTTTTCAAAGACACGGAGGCTTAAGTTGCCACAGATGCGAATGATGTCACCAGGAGGACCTCAGGAGCTGTAGTCGAAAATCCTGAGGCCGACGAGGCAACATAAACCCACGACGTGGCCCTCTGCTAATATAATTTAGCCAACACGAGAACCTACAGAGTGTCCCTTCAGAAGCTCAGGGGCCCCCCAATAAATTCTGAAGAATAGATGCCTCTGGTTTCAGTTCCAGCTTAAGGAAAAAAGAAAGTAAAAAATCAAGTTGGAAATGGGTCTTGCGTTGGAAAGTTGATCAGTGCATGGTCACAGAGTATTTTCCTTATGCTAACAAAGGCAGCAATTTAGTAAACTTTATTTTATACAGTTCCCTTTATTGCTTTTCTGATTACATATTTACTAGAGACAATAATTCCACAAATATTTATGGACGGTCTACTTGGTGCCTGGCACGCTTCCCGGGCTGGGATGCAGAATGAAGAAGGCAAACAAAAGATATGTGCCCTCCCTGCCCCCCCTCCAGGCACTAACGTTTTTCTTTCTGGGCAAATGCTAACATATTTTATTAATAAGCGATGGGGATTTCTTGTGTGTATATGCACGTGCTTATATAGCTATTGGGTTGTCGGAAAAGACATGACGTATTTTTTCTATGGTTTTCATTGCAAAAATGTGTCATGACTTTTCCGACAACCCAATATATAGATACTCTCAATAACATCAAGAGGACAGCAAGAATCTCCCAAAAAAGCGATTTAAAAAATAGCCCTGTTTTGGGTCAGCTGAGTGGCTCAGTTGGATAAGAGCTCGCTCAAGAGTGCCAGCTGAGCTCTGAGCAACAGCAGTTCGATGCCCAGCCCGAGCTGAGCTGCCGCTGAGCTGCCAACAGGTAGCAGGATGGCTCAGCTGAAAAAAAAAAAAAAAGCCCTGTTTTATCTTTAATCTTTACACGGAATTGTCCTTAACATTGCTGAAACTTTGAACCATAGTCTATAGTCAAAATAATTTTCTGTCTTTGATCATGGGTCCACGTTGTTATGTTTATGTGAATAAAAATGACAGCAATAACAATAACCACAGAAACAAAAATGCTCCATTACTGACGCCTGGGTATGACAGATGAATGACACAGCACTTCACTTAGGCTGGCTCTGGACACCACACAGCAGCCTTGGGAGGCTGGTTGGCATGACCCTACCTCTTCCCCCCGAGGCCAAGATGAGCAAAGGAGGCTCAGAGCTAGTATTTAGAAACCCTCACATATCTGCTTGGCTCCCAAGCCCAGTGTTTTCCATTACAGCACCATTTAAGCCATGAAAAACGTCCACAAAAACTGTAAATCCATACGTAGAAAATTAGGCTGTTATTTGTCAGCTGTGTATTTATTTGATGAAGCAAGTGCCACCAGAGACACGCGGGTCAAGTCAGGATTTCTAAGTCTCCAGTACTGGGTTGTCACTAGAGGAGCACCACAGATGAGTTGGGGGGCCCAGTTCCTCACTACAAAATTAGATGAATATTCAAAACAGGGACCCCAAAGGGACCCTATCCTCTGAAGATTAAGACAGAGAGTGCATGGTAAAAAAAAAAAAGAAAAGTTTTGCAAATTTTAAAGAGTTTTCCACAGCTTATTATCTTATTTTTTTAAGATTGTCTCATTTCATTTATTATTTCATTGAAGTGAAATTCACAGAACATAAAAAGCAACCATTTAAAGTGTACAATTAAGAGGCATTCAGTGTATTCACGATGTTGTGCAACCAACAAAGTAAACCGTCTTGATGAACATATGTGGTGCATGTGACAACTTTGGGCACAAGAGGCTTTATTTTTATCCTTTCATAATTTAGTGTCCCTCAGGACACTAGGCCTCTAGCTCACCCAGAGATTCCTGCCTCTTCTCAATCCTGTCAATGAATTTCAAATCTCTGCAATGGCACCCAATACATGCTATGATGTGTGGCTATTCCACAAAGCAAGGGAATGTCTGCATCTCTGATTGGCTACAAAGCCCCCAATAATCCAGGTAACAAGAGTAAATTTTAATTATAACCATACTTGGTTTTAAAGGCAGCCAAATACTGAACATTTGTGCACACACTGAAAATAACCCCCTCTACTCTGTCAGGCTCCTTGGTTGAGGCTCAACGCCAAGCTCACTGCTGAAAATTTCTAGAAATAAAAAGCAGAAGGCAGTTCAAAGCCTTTTCCATACCTGATAACTGGAGCTACCATTTCTTTTTAAATGCAAATAAGTTATTTAGAGCATTATCAGACAAGAATTACACTAGATTGTTTGCAGCATAGTGCAGATAGAAACCTGAAAGATCACTTTTAGAAAGGATGCAAGTTTCCACAGGGACCAGCCCTGTTTTAATTTCTAGTCAGGTAGCTCTATAGATTCACAAATAAAGAGAGCCCCTGGCTATTTCTCTGGACCTTTACCCAAGACCCGCGTTTCTGTTCAATCTTGCAAATCGCTGGGTCCAGGTGTTGTGATCACACCAGCAGCGGCATCCAGTTCAAAGTGGGGGAAAAACAATCTGAACAATGCAAGAATTGCCAGAAGTCCAAACATCCCTGGCCAGTCGCTCCCACAAATAAAAAAGGTGTCAGATCTGCATCATAATTGATCTTCCAGGTTTCCATCCACAAAAGGATGTGGGCACTAAGAACAAATACCACCAAGGCAACAGAAAAGCCTTTTCGCAAACTTTCCCCTCCCTCCACCCACCAAAGTTTAGCAACTGACCTCAACTTCAGTGTCATCACTCAAGATAGGATCACGGGGAGGGTCGCGAAATGTTGCAAAGCGCAGTGGACAAGCACCTCTGTGCTATTTTTTTTTTTTCTCCCTGAGATGTGAAATGCTGATATATGTCCACGGGAGAGGTGTCTATCCCCCCTGCCCCCGCCCCGTAATTGTTTGATTCTTCAAAAACAAAACCACTTGTGGAGCCAAAGCTTTTTGCCCCTGTCCTCCACAAAAACAAGGGGAAGCCGGTGAAAAAGGAGAGTGAAAATGAGGGAGGGTCAGAGGGAAAAGGAAAGAAAAAAAAAAATGATACAGATAAAAGACATGAAGCGAGTCATAAAGTCTGCGCTTTATTTTAACTGGGTTGTAGGGTCCAGCTGTGCGGCCCATAATCCAGCTGGGAGAGGGGCCCCTGCTGTGTGGCTAATTAAAACAATTATAAATACAAAGAAGGTATCAATGGCATTCCAAGACTCAAACAAAGAGATAAAGCACTGAAGATTTAAATTGTCAATGGCCAGTCTCTTTTTAGGCGCTTCTGAAGAGGAGTCAGTCCCCAAGGTTCCCCAGTTTTAGTGACTCATGTTTGATTACGTGGGACCCTTTCTTCCATTGGGTTTATGGGCATCAAAATATATCAGCCATGGAATTAAGGGAAATTTGCTTATAGCCTCAAAAAGACTTCATTGTCCTAGTATGTCAGGATAGCGGATCTGAGTTCATAAATAAAATCTTGTATGGGAAAAGGGCCCCCCTGACTCTCCTTGGGAAATTAGTATTTTTTAAAAGAAGCAAACAGAAAAGATCTTGAGACCTATTTTGCCCCACATCAAAGGGACAAAGTGAAAGTCCATGTAAGATGTGCTTCAATACTAGTTTTTAGAAAGTACTGTGGGCAATTTTAGGAATGCCAGGCATGTGGCAAGTGGGTTAGAATCCCTCTTGAATATCTTTATAAAAAGTGATCTGCAGAATTAAATTTACTACCCCACAAAAATGGAAATCTTTCTTAATTTCTTAGACCGAACATCTCCCCAGTCGGGCTTTTGTAGGTTGAACCCTTAAAGGAACAGTCAGAGGTATAATAACTGAGCCTAAAGAAGTTCTTTAGCCTATGGTACAAGTTTTCAAAAGGGATGAAGCCGGAAGCTACAGGTAAGACTGACCCTAGGAAAATGCCTGGCGCCTTTGAGTAGTTCACAGAGCAGAACGGAATGTGTGTGGAATATGCACGAAAAGGTGGGGAGAGCAACCGTGTTCCCCATTCCTGTATTCCAAAGCAATTCGCCTACCTGGCAACAAGCCAGCACACTACCTAAGGAGCAGGGTTCCAGGTACTATTCTGCACTCAACCTGTACGTGCTAAGAGCTCAGTGCAGAAGGAAGCTCTCAGGGCCGCCATTCCAGGGGAGTCCCTGGGGAGGGGGGCCCTTTGCTCTCAGCCGCTGGGTGTGGCAGAGAGAGCCTGCCTCGGAGCTGGGTCAGCGGTGGTTGAGGGGATACGCCAAAAGCTCCCTTCACCAAGGCTCACCCCGGAAAGGGGCGGCTCCTCTTTTCACCCTGAAAGAAAGGAACCGATGGAGCCGGTGAGCGCTGAGCAGGAGGACAGCAGTGAAGGCTCCTTTCCTCCACTTTCCTCAGCTCCTCCCCTGCCTGCCCCCTTCTCTTCCTTCTAGCTCTGCCCAAATTCCTCCTCCTTATTTCTTAGTTTGCCTCCTTCTGAGAGGGGAGTCAGACTTTCTTCACTGGGGAGACATCAATGGCCCCTCATGCTTTGTGTTACGTCCTCCACCAAGTAACTGGAAGGTATGTCTCTCTCCTGGTGTCAAAATAGTATCAGTAACAAGGTCTGAGAGGCTTGAAGGGAAACCCTGGCCCAACGCATCTGTAACACATGATGATTAGTACAAAGAAAGACAGGATTTGACCAAAATGACTTTGTTTTTTTTTTTTTCCGGGAGAGAGGGGTAGGGGATAAAAATGTTCCCAATAAAATACGTTTGATGCTTTATGTATTTTTACATTATTATGCAACCAGAGTATTAATCTGAAGCACAAAAACTCATCTAGTCATTAGTGTTCAATTCAGAATTTCTTTTTTTTTTTTCTTTTTTTTTTGACGGCAGTGTCACTGGCCCTCATATGTGGGATCCGAACCAGGGCCGCTGGCTTCCAAGCCAGCGCTTAACCACCGCGCCACTCGGCCGGCCCAATTCAGAATTTTTTTTGATTTGAACAAAACTCCATACGGAAGTGAAAGTGTGACAACACTGCCCGACGCCAACAGAGGGCGATAGATGCTGGGATCTGGCACTTTAGTTTCAAACCTTTTAGGCTATGGCAAGACTGGAACTCAAACGTGCTCAAGGGCCAATTCAAAACAATTGGGTAGATTTTGCAACATCCTTATGCTGGAATGTGTCCAAACCATCAATCAAGCTAAAAAAATCTTAACTCAAACATTCAATCCTCAGCAAAACATAGGTATCAAGCTATTATTTTTATTTTTTTTATTTTTTTTGAGGGCAGTGTTGCTCTCATATGTGGAACCGAACTGGGGCCGCTGGCTTCCTAAGCCAGCACTTAACTCAAGCTATTATTTTTATATATGATTCAAAGTCAGGAAACTATCCAAGATGAGAGAATTTACTTATTGTTGCTCATGTCTGGGGGTTCTGTTGATGAGCCCATGATATTATTAGTATGAAAAACAAACAATTCATATATTATTATATATTTATCCCATAACATTTCTTTGTGTTGCTTCCACTTCAGTAAAATCACTAAGTATCTATCTAGTTAGTCAAGTTTTTACACAATTTACACTCTATTTAACCAAAGTTGGTAAACTATTTTTTGTAAAGAGTCAGATAGTAAATGTTTTAGGCTTTGTGGTCTATATATGATCTCTCTTTTACATATTTTTTGTTTTACAAACCTTTAAAAATAGAAAAACCACTTAGCTCATGGGCTAACTACAGCCCCTGGGCTGCCAGAAATAAAATCCTGTTGATTGCTGACCCCTGATCTCAACATAATCATCTAAAAAATTAAAATAAAATCAAACACAATTACCTATATTCAAAGTAAAATATTTGAACATACATTCATTTAAAAAAATGTTAAAAAAAATAAGTATTTCATAAATGTTTAAAAATTCTTTTCTAAAACACTCAAAATTATTTAAGATGGAAAGGTAAAATACAAATAATTAACTGATATAAAACAAAGCTTTATATCAAAATCATCTAAACAAAACTGAAATATATATATTTAAAAGTTTTAGCAACAGCCTACTGAATATTTGTTATAAAAATACAACTATTTTCAGTTCCAGCCATGTTCATGTAGCTGCCAATGTAAAGAATCTAAGTATATTACATCCAGACCTCTATTGAAACAAATTTAAGAGCAGTATGAATTAATAGTACAGAATGTTCCTTAACTGCCATGTGCAAATGGTACAAACACTGGGCTCTCTGTAGGCACCTTTGGAGTGATGGATTGGGACAATGAGAAACAAGGGGATGCCCCTGTATTCCCGGGGAGACTGGCTACCCGAGTATCTGACGCCTGTGTGCTGTGGGAGATGGCCTCTGACGATAGTTAGTTCAGTTCTTTGCTCTTTCTCCGAGTGCCTCCCCTGCTCAAGTCCTTCCCGCCCCGTGGAGCCGTATCTGATGTCGGCAGCACCAGGAGCAGAACTTCAGGACACTCAGAGGCGAGTGCTTTGCTTTCGGTTTTGCAGACAGGGGACCAGAGATGTGGAGGTGTTTCCCTGAGGCCTAAACAGCGTCAGTTATAAGAGCAGATGTTTCATGTCATGGGCCACACAGTGCCACCACTGAGTACCTGACACTGAGGGGCAGGTTTACCCAGGATTTTTAAGGGGTATTGTGTGTGTGTGTGTGTGTGTGTGTGTGTGTGTGTGTGTGTGTGTTCTTCAGAGCTACAAAAGTGAGGAGTCCAGGGCAAGGGTCCCTCTGGCCACATCTAACAGTTAACTACAATTCAACCAACCCACCAGCCAGCCAGCCAGCCAACCAACCACTCGGGTGGGACGAGGGAGGGTTGCTGACACTAGGTGGCAGAATCAGAGAGATGACAGGACGTGGTGGAGCCAGGGGTAGTTTGGTAGCCAGTGCCCTAAGAGTAATATCAATATTCTGACTTTATCCCCCACTGCCATGTAGGGAAGTGGACCTGGGGTTGCTGGGCTGATTTCTCAAGAGAATGCCAACTTTGAGTTTTTATGTGAAAAAAAAACCTGATATTGATAAGGAATCCCAATTAAAAAAACTAAAGAGCACACTTGGAGGGGGTCACATCTTTGTTCCCAAAGCACCATTTTGTTATGTTTGTGCTTACTTTTGAAGTATTCATGATCATTGATTCCTCATTCTGAATAAATACTAAAGCAACGACAGGGTCAAATGTGTGTAAGAAGAGGTATGTGATTAAGTTAGAAAAGAAAGTGAAGGTTACGTTCACAGAAGTCGCCGTCTGCCGCTTTGGCTTGGCAGGACATGGACTCAGCAATCCCGTTTGTAAGTAGAGTGGTCTCCATATCCACACATTAGTCTGTTTTTGGCTCTGACACTAAGTTTATAGAGAATTTCTTAGAGATCTCCATTGTACTTCACCTTATTTTCAGTAATAGGAGAGCAAGTGGTGAAAAAAAGTAGAAGAATGAAGTTAGAGATCTGAGGGGACTATTTGCAAGAGATACGCTTATGAAGATTATGGATCTGGAAGCGCAAGCAGAAGATATCTGGCATGGGAGAAGGAAAGGGGGCAAGAAAAAGGGGAAATTCTGTAGTAAGATCTGCTTCAGGCATTTTGGAGCACAAGTGAGATGCCTAGTAGAGTGGTCCCAAGTTCAAATCCCAGTGTTAGAAGTTGGAGAAAATTACTTAGAAGTTGGAGAAAAGTTGCTTCTTCCTTGGAGCTTCTGTTTCATCATTTCTGAGAGGGTGATAATGATGGCTCACCTTAAAGGGCTGCTGTCAGCAATACATGACGAATCAAAGTCAAGGTCTAGTGCATGCCGCAGGAAGCACTCAATAAATGCTGACTATGATCAGTAGGAGAATGATTGGGATTAGTGATGGGAATTTGGGAATCATCTGCAGACAGGTGGACAGTTGAAATCTGAAGAAAACACCTTGGAAGGGGGCATGTGTCTTGGGGAGCATCTGTGTTTAGCAGAGAATAGTAGCGAAAAAGAGTCAGGGAGGGACCAGATAGGTAGAAGAAAGGCCAAGACAGGGGTAATGGAAGGCCCCTGTGTGAAAATAGAGACCTTAATTTCAGAACAGTGCTCAGGACGAAAGTGAGTTAGAAAGGCATTTTATAAGCTCTAGGGTACCTAAGAATCACCTGGGGGAGGGTGGAGGATAGATGATTAAAATTCAGGTTCCCAGAAAGTCTGACTCAGTGGTTCTGGGCTGTGGCTTAGGATCTCCAAGGATTCCAATTGCAGATAGGCAACAAGCCACATTTGGAGAATATTCTGTTAAGACGGAGCGTGCAGCCAAAGTGGGAGGAGACAGAGAGTGAACACCATCCTTTCAAGGTAGTTGGTTTAGGGCATACATGCACCTCACGCTCCACTACCCACGCATTGCAGAGAGTACAAAGTCTACAAGAGAAAATAAGTTGCTTTCAACGGTGAGTAAAAGAAGGGATGCTGGCTGGTGGTGGTTATGTTTCCTGCATATATATATATATATATATATATATATATATATATATATATATATATATATATATAATGGCCAAGGGGATTTAAAAACATCTGTGACCCTGGGTTTGGATGGATAAATTAAATGGTTATTCTTCAAGTATTAAACCAACCTTGCATTCCTGGAATAATCCAACTCAGACATGACGGCTAGCGGGGAAAGCAACTTTCTATCCCAACAACACAATATCTCCCTGAAACTTGGCAATACATATCAGGTTTCCTAGAGCAGTGATTTTTCAAGCTGTTTTTCTCTGATATACCCTCTAAAATATATGTATTTAAAGATGTACTCTCTTGCATGTTTTAAAATCAATACCTAAAATGTTTTCATATAGTTAAACAGCTCAAAAGGATTCTAGAGTATAGTAATTTTTTGTTATATCATTTCTTTAAATGTATTCAAAGTAAATACCATGGATCCTTGATCTCCACTGTTATCCATCTAAATAATACATGAATAGGCTGTTGTTCTTTAATAGTTGTAAATTTGTGTCACTATTGAAGTAGATTTTCTATTTAGGTTTGTACTTTAATTCTACCTCCCCATAGAGTTTTAAATTCATCTAATAATTTTTGGGGGGATGCTTAGAAGTCTTTTTTTGATCACCCTATCACACTTCTTAGCAAGAAAATGTATATGTAAATGAAGAAGACTTTTTAACTTCCTTTGATCAGAGTTGAGTTACTTTTACAACTATTATTTTTATGTCACTGATGAAAACAAGGTGAACGTGCTGCAAAGTCAGGACAGAGGGTTGATAACTGTTGCAGGTGGGCCATGGCTAGAGGGTCAGTATAACTGTCACGCCTCTGTGCGTTTGAAATTTTCCATAATAAAAAGTTTGAAAACAAGCTGAAGAAATTAGTATGTCATAAATTCTGGTTAAAAATGCCTTAAAAAAAAAAAAGCAAAATTTTATTGGCAGTAGCATTTTAAGAAGACGGATGTGACTTGAGTGGTCCCTTTCTTTGAGGCCGATCAAGTAGCAACCACTGATGTCAGGTTCTTATGTATCTTTTAGTGATAGCAGATAAATACATGAATAAATACTCCTACTCTTTTTGACATACACATGGCAGCACATTTTGCACTGTATATATTTTTTTGCATATGTATCTTCACATATGACCATGTCCTATCAATATATACGTATGTATACATATATACACCTGCTTTATATATATATATTTAATATATATATATTTTTATATAATATATATATATATATATATATATTTTTAGCTGAGCCATCGTGTCACCTGTTGGCAGCTCAGTGGCAGCTTAGCTTGGGCTGAGCATCGAACTGCTGTTGCTCAGAGTTCAGCTGGCACTCTTGAGCAAGCTCTTAACCAACTGAGCCACTCGGCCAGCCCTACCTGCTTTATATTTTTAAAATGTCTTGAGAGAATTCCATGGAATGAATGAACCATAAGTTATTTGGCTAGGCCCCTCCCTACTTGGGGGTACTGGAAGGGTTTCCAATCTTTTGCCTTTATTGACCAGTGGTGCAATAAATAACCTTCACAAATATTGTTTTGCTCATTTTTTTTTTTTTTTTTGAGGGCAGTGTCACTGGCCCTCATATGTGGGACCCGAACCAGGGAAGCTGGCTTCTCAAACCGCGCCACTCGGCTAGCCCTGTTTTGCTCATTTTTGAGTTTATCTTGGAAAAATATCCCCCAAGTGTTTAAGACAAGTTTTAGTAGAAAACAATGTCTCCTTTCAATAGCTAAAGAAATATCTCTCATAGATTTAAAAAAACTGATCAAAAGGCTCAATTTCAGGTAGGACTCTTGTCCCCTTTCTGCTTTTCTATTTCAAATCGGCCAACCTCTGTGACCTCATACAAATCTTACCTCCCATTATTTATTTTCCAAATATTTACGTGTAGCCAATTGTTCCTTTTTCTGAAATGACAGAGAAGGGAAAGCTAGTATTTACGAAGCTTTTACGATGTATAGGTACCATGCTAGGAGATGTGCTACATGATGTATGTTATCTCATGGAGCCCTCACAACAAACCTATGAAGTGGACATTGTTTAAAAATGAGAAAACCGAGGCTCTGAGAGACCACCTGCCCAAAGCCACAGAGCTGGTCAGTGATGAGGCGAGCGATTCGTTCCCAGGTCTCTTTATTTTAGGAATAATTCATTCGCTGCCTTGGGAATCCTGCACTATATATCCATACCATCCATGCCAACAGTCTTGTACTCTTTTTTTTTTTTTTTTTTTAAAGATTTTATTGGGGAATTGGCGGAGGGGAACAGCGTTGGGAAATCGGGGAAGGGGAACAGACAAGTTGCTGTCTTTTTGTTCTTCAGTTTAGTTGCGGAGGATGTTGCTTCACTGTTGGTATCGTCATTGCGCTCTTCCCGGATGAGGCAGATCGGTCGCTGGCCTCTGGATGTCGCTCATCGCGGCTATTGGCAGCTCACGCTTGGCTGCCAGCTGCTCACGCTGGCTGCGGGCCACTCACTGCAGCCTATGGCAGCCCACTGCAGCAGGGGCTGCAGCCCACACCATCACCGGGGCTCGCACAGCCCAGCTCCAGGTGGAGCTGTTGTTAGCTGTAGAGGGCAGTGTCACTGGCCCTCATGTGGGATCCGAACCGGGGCCGCTGGCATCCCAAAACCAGTGCTTAACCAATGCGCCACTCGGCCGGCCCCAGTCTTGTACTCTTTAAAACAACTTTCAGATTGGTGGAAATGTTGCAAAGGTCACCCAGAGAACTCTATAAATGCTTCACCCAGCTTCTCCTAAGTAACAAATTAAGACATTAAAGTGCTACGACACTACTAACTAAACTAGACATTTTATTTGTATCTCACCAATTTCCCCACAGATGTCCTTTTTTTTTTCTGCCCTGGGATCCAATCCAAAATACCACACCGCCTTAGGATTTTCTAGTACGCTTAGGTATTTCCTTCCTGTACGTCTCAGCTCCTCCGCCCCTACTAATCCTTGAGAGCAGAAATATTATTGGACATTTCAAGCTGATCCAGTGCTGCACCCACGACATGGAGTCAACCATGAGACATCGTTTATCTGGCTTGGTCTGATTTATGAAGGTGCTGGTTCCAGGGCTCCCGGGTCCCAGGTGTGCTAATGAGCGTCTTGGAAAGCCGGGGAGCACATCAGCACCTTGTCACCTTGTCTGCCAGGCGCTGGAGGAAGTGGGGGATTTGTTCATAACACCAGGTCACTTCCTCTCTTCCGGTGCTGACCTCCCAGCCCTTTTACCAACAGCAGACAGAAGCCAGGGACAAGTCACCTAGTGACATCTTAAGGTGAGGCGAAGAACTGACAGGGCGCGCTGGTCCCAAACTCGGAGGGGACATTTCACATGCAGAGTTGCCCTCCTTGGATAGGTTGCCACACAGCGACATGAGAAGTCTAGACAGCGAATGGACATCAGAAAATACTTCATAAAAAGAAAAAAGTTTGCTATGTAATTTTACCTGATCCCCATGATTATCTAGTAACTGCTATGCATAATAAGGTTTTCAAATGTGTGAGGTTCATGCATTTATTCACTTAACAAATACTTACTGAATGAATATCTACTATGTTCCAGGCTCTTTTTTTAGGGGCTAGCTAAAAGCAATACATGACAGGGTGCTAATCTCTGCCCTAAAGGAGCTTATATGGATACAAGAAACAGATCAACAATTGATTGATCCATCAATGTAGTAAATAGGCAAGTGCGATGCTTGCCAATTGTTAGTGTTTTGAGCACCTCTGTGTGCCAGGCACTGTTCTAAATACTGGAGGGTGTGACAGGGAGCAACATAATCCCTTAGCTTTGAGACACTAAGAAAGATTCTAATAAAAGGGGAGGTGATTTTAAATAGGAGGGGTCAGGGAAGGATTCTCCAACACAGTACCTTCCATTCTGAGATCTAAAAGATAAAGAGTTAGCCTTGGGAAATGGCAGAAAGCACATTCTAAACAAATGGAGTGGCATGTGCACAGGTCCTGAAATTGGCAGGTTTGAAGAAGTGAGACAGGAACATAGTGGAGAGTGTACAATGAGCAAGGGGAGGAGAAGGCAGCCTTGGCAAGGAGTAAATTTCAGTCAAAGGGACATCGAAGCCACTGGGCTCACTTGTCTGTTGCCATCTTGACATTTCCCAGAATCCCCTTCCCTGTGGGTTCCATGTTAGAGACTGCTGGGAGGCGGGCAGCAGTAAGAAAACAGGCAGGCAGAAGAGAAGCTAGCCGCAGGCAGCTGCAGGCAGACGGGGTTAGAGGTGGGAGTGGGCCACCTATGCCTCCATGGCCAACTCTAGCCCATTGCTTGCTTTTTGTAAATAAAGTTGTACTGGAACATAGCCATACTCAGTTCTTTGTGTATCGTCTATGTCTGTTTTTGTGCTACAACTGCAGAGTGGGGTGGCCTGTGAAACCTAAAATATTTACTTTCTGGTCCTCCACAACACTGGTTGCCAATGTTGTGCTAAGACGTGGCAGCCCAGGGTTGTCAGTGGCTGGCCCAGACCGAAGCTTCAGGTCCTCATGCTCAGTGACTGATGCCTGTTATCCTGACCTAACCTTGACACCCGTCACAGGTTTGATGCAAGGGAACATTATGGCCCAGCTAATGTTTTAAGATTTTTTGTTGCTGCTTCAAGGACAGGTTGGAGGGAAGGCAAGCCTGAAACTAGGGGGACCCATAAAGAGGCAATTATCCAGGTGAAGCCGGACACTGCTTTGCACCAGGGGGATGGCAGTGATGATGGAGAAGGGAGAGAAGAGGCAGGACATAGTTTAGAGACATCAAGAAGCAATGGGCCCACCTAGTGCCCAGAGGGCACTTTTGTTCTCCAATAAAAGGAAGCAGGGTGCCTTTGAAAAATGGCTGATTCCAGTGTCGGGGCAGGAAAAACACAAGATGTGTTTGGAACATCTGTGGTGCCAGAAAGTAAGAAGTGCTTAAAACATGATAGGGGCATATTGAAAAGACACAGGAGCCAACTTGAAGAACCTCCCAATGGCCAAATCTGGAGCATGAAATAAGAAGTGAGAATTTAAAAAATGATATGTTCATAACTGAATAATAAATGGCAGAAATTCCAATTAGCAATTGCAAAAGGAATGATACAACATGCAAATGACCATTTGGCAAACCCTGCAGGAATAAATGGCAGCCAAGAACCTTCAATAAATGCTAACATCGGTGGGCAAAGGAATGATGAGAAATGGGAGAACTGCATAGTCTCAAAGAATCTCCCCACGAGACACTTATTAAGGACAAAGGGGAGGAGAGTAAGCTTACAGTGGAGAAGCCCTATGCATACCTTCTTCACCACGGGGCCACCAGGAATGAGACACACTGACTTCAGGCACCTGCCTCCTGATACGATATGATGTGCCGAATAAAGCCATTGGTGGCATTCCAGAAAAAAAGGAAACAAAATGCATAACCTCAACCTACTCAAGGAACCCTCAAAGAATCCCCAAATGAGGAACATTCGACAAAATAATCAGGACTCTTTAAGAGCCAAGGTCACGAAAGACACAGAAAGACGGTCTGTGCTCCCATAATTCTCCCTGGGATCCATGCCCACCATTTAGATGAGGCTGAGCTTTCGGGAAATAAACAGAGTCTCTCAAGATCTTACAGCAAGAGGGTGACAGCAAAGGCACTTGGGGGTACCCATCAGTAAGAGGCAGAGCTGGCCTGCGTTGTGTCTACACTTTTAACAACAGCTGCATGGCCTCTGTTTCGTCTTCCACTCTCTCCACTGTTTGTAGAGGGCAAGACCCCTCAGGGAGTGCTTATTATTATGTGCTGGTCAGTGTGTTTCCTTGAGACAGCAACCTAGCAAGTTTGTATAGTATGGCGACTGGACCCTCATAACCCCTATTTTATATTTTAGCCGCCCTTGCCGACACTTGGTATCACTGACTGTAAAAGGTTTTGCCAATTTTACAGTTGGATACTATCTTGCCTGTCTTTTCAGGTCTATTTTCCCAGGTCAGGCTCAGTCTAGGCCCCTGCATATGGCACTGACCACATGTCTGTCCTCTTCCGTCATCTGTCCGTCCACAGCCTTTGCCCATGTTTTTCCCTCTTGGGTTGTCTTTTTCTTACTGATTTGAATGATTCTGGATGTAAATCATTTCTCTAACAGAGGTGGCAAATAATAATATTTCACCTAGTATCCTGTTTGTCTTTTAACTTTACTACTGGTGCCTTATTATTATTACTGGTGTTTTCAATCTGGAGCTGTCAATCTCTTTCTTTGATGATTTTTGCATCTTTTGAATACAGTCATAAATGTAGTTTTTCCATTTTTCTTCCACAACTGTTATTTTTTTTAAGGTTTCGTTACTTAATCAATGGGATTTATTTGTATAACTAAACTAAGGAATCTAACGTTACTTTTTTTCCAAGTCAACAGTCAATGTTCCCAGTTGTATTTATTGAATTATTCTCCATCTTCTTGTTTTTAAATTATATGTAAGATTTAAATTTTTTATAAATCATCATGTGTATTACTTTTATAATAATAAAATACTTTTTTTTTTTTTTTTTTAGCTGAGCCATCCTGCTACCTGTTGGCAGCTCAGCTTAGGCTGGGCGTCAAACTGCTGTTGCTCAGAGCTCAGCTCGCACTCTTGAGCGAGCTCTTAACCAACTGAGCCACTCGGCCGGCCCTTAAAATACAATTACTTAAAGGGATAAAATAATATATTGATGTCCCTCTCTGGTATCTCAGTGTCTTGCACAATGCCAGGCATATAGTATGTGCTCAACAAATAGTTCTGAACTGAAGGCATCAACTTTTCTGTTTTCTACTTGGCAACATTATGGGTAATACAATATTCACGTTAGTCATGGCACCATTACAAGTTTTTGAGGGTAAGATAACACTAAAGGTTTCATTCTTGTAGCGCCCGTTTTTCAGTTAGATTATACCAAATCCCATTTTGTGACTACAAAAAGAGTCACGTTGGGTGCCAGGATTCTCTGTATACAGTATATAATCTGTACATAATCTTCCAGCCCTTTTATGCCTTTTATCATCAATGGACTGTTCACATCACACATTTTCAGCTATCTTAAATTAAGCTACTTTGTAGCAACCCTAAATCTTTTATGATGAAATAAGGACATAATTAAATAAGGAAACAGAAATGACAGTGCTGAGTGGCCCTTAACAGATACTAGGTAAGCTTTTCTCCTTCCTTCCTTTTCAATATGTGAAGTCGTAAAGGAATCGCTTCCCTGTCTCTCCCCGACCCCACTCCAAGTTTCCCATTCATTTGCTGACACAGGATCCTTGTCAACTGCTGCACACTTCCGATTTTCAGGCTGCCCTCAGAGTTACTGAAAAATCCGACAATGCTGTACAGTACTTTATTTGTGGCACCCACCCCCATACCATTTCCTTGATCACTGCTTTGTGCAACTATCAAGAATTACATTTAATTATGGGAGCAGAAACCATCTTGGAGGCTATTAGCAATGAAAGGTAATCAATTGGAAATGGTTCCCTGCTGGGCAATTTTCAAGCAGAGAGTCATCACCCAAAACCCACTGTGCTCAAAGCTCTTGGTCATCACAAACATCACTATCCAATTAAAGTTATGGCATTTGCTGAGTCCTATGATTTATACACAAGTGGTATTTAATATTGATTAATCAAATCAAGGCATATGGGATACACTGCCAACATTCTTGGGGCAAAAAGCCCAGGGTGTTTAAATAATTTCCCTTTTTGCTGGTTACTACAATAATTATGTGCTAAATAAGATGGTGAAATTTCAAATGATTTTATGTCTGCACTATGCTTATTATGCTGCTGGAATAAGGGGTTGGTAGATTTTAATATTTGCATAAGGACACTTATGATAGTTGTTTTTTTGGGCCATTCTTTTATTTAATATACTATACGTCACTCAAACTATGCAAAAATATAATCATGTGTGGAGTGATTTTATTTTATTGGGGAACAGCCATGGTCATTGGTTACATATTGCTTCTATGCTACAATGGCATAGTTGACTCTTAAGGAGGGAGCAGCTCATAGTGGCCCATGAGGGGATAGAACCGGCAACTTTGGTGTTATCAGCACCACATTCTAACCAACTGAGCTAACAGGTCACCTCTTGTGTAAGGAATTTTAAAAGCTCCGCTTCTTCTCATGCCATTAAGTTACTAATGTAATAATGATAAGCAGCTTATCTAAATTAATATGGTATTTAAAAGAATACCCAGTTTTGGAGAAGGGGAAAGTAAACTTGGCCTTTGTGGAAAGCAATTTGGCAACGTTTAGCAAGAACCTTAAAAATGTTCTTTACCTTTGACCCAGTAATTCAATTTCTGGGACTCTTATCTGAAGAAAATAATCCTATGTATAAAAAGAGCTTTGTGCATTACGACGACAAATGGTGCATCGTTTTTAATTATAAATAATTAGAAGAAACACAAATGTCTACTATGGGAGTAATGGCAAGTAACTTGTGTTTATAAATAGTATATGGCAACATGGGGAAATGCCAGGTTAGGCTTCAATGAGGGGAAAATAAAAATTTGCAAATGGTGCATACAGTAACATATGCTAGACAACGATATAAAAACATAGTAGGTAAAGCAAAGGACTAGTAGAACAAAATGCTAGCAACTCTTGCCTCTGGATTTGGGACTAGATTATAAGTAATTTTGCTTTTCTACATTATTTAGTATTTTCTAAATTTTCTACAAGCATGAATTTAACTTATAAAAATGATTGCTTGTATTGCAATAGCTTTTAAAAATTAAGATCAATACTTTCTTTTGGTGTGAAAATATCAGTAATATATTATATTATCCCCTAGTACAATATTACAATATTAAGAGATGCGCTAATGTTCTTTGGGAATATTTCATTAAAAGCATCAGAGTGGGAAGTAAGTTATAGATGGGATGTGGGATTAGATCCACTCTATAGTTAAGAGCTTCCCAGGTGATTGCAGCGTGCAGCCACACCTGAGACCACTGGACTAGAGTGACAGAAAACCTTGGAAGAGTGTCATGGGTCAATTTCCACAAAGAGCTGGCTGAGGTAGCCCCCATAAGGCCCTAATCAAACACAGAAATGCTAGCATATAGAACACCCTGGGTGTTGAGGACCTGGGTGCCAGGTGATTTCTAGAAAAGTCATCCCCAACTTTTATGAACCTGCTTACTGCTCAGGGGTAGAGAATCCTCACAGCCCAACATCTCCCTCAGGTCTGAACCCCACGCAGGCTATGTCCGAGCCACCCTTCCTCAGCACCCTTTGCAGTAGCGAAGCCGCATGATCAGCCAGGTAGCCAGGGGCAGTGAGCAGGAGTGTACACACAGCTTTCCAGCAGTGTGAAGGGGAGGGGGCATGGCTGCCTTCTGTCCTGACGCAGGCTTACGTTGATGTGGGGTGGGAGTTGGAAGCAAGATAGAAGCCATGACCCCCAATGTCATAAGGCCACAGTACTTGTTCTTGGTTATTTCCCACCTACTCTCCCCCCCAAACAAAACAAGAAATGAGAAAAGGACACAGATCAGCCCAAACCAGTCCGTGTTATCTTTACGCCAAATGCCTGAAACGGGCCCATTTTATGGATGAGCAAACTGAGAATCTGAAGTAAAATCTCTAGCCAGATGTCAGCCGGACAGTATTGCTACAGGCAGGGTCTCCTCGCCTGCTTCCTCCTCAACCCCTCTAGCTTACGACAAAAGGTGGCTTCTCATCATCCTATTCAGATGAATTCATTACGCGAACAGCGTCTTTTTGGAGACCCAGCCCAGCACCGTAGTTAAAATACCTGGGCTCTGGAGCTACACTGCATGAGACTGAAACCCACCTCTGTTCTAGGCAGTTTCTTCACCGTCACATGTCAGTGTCCAAATCTGAACAAGAGGGGCTAGAGTAAGGCAAGTGAGGCAGGCCCCTCAGGTCAAATGGAAAGCCATGCCACAGTCTCACTGATCAAGGTGAACATTTTAATGCAATTTCCTAAAATCCAAACATAATGCAAAAAAAAAAAAAAATCCACAATGAACAAAACATCAGAATTTTAAAGAAAGATAGGATCCAACTCTGCTCTTGCACAGCCCAGATCTAACTCCCAGGCCAGCTTCTAATACAACTTTACTTACAAAAACAAAGTGGCTGACCTATAGGTCATAGTGCACTAATTAAAAAAAAAAAAATACTGCATTGAAATAGTATTTCTTAGGGCCGGCCGAGTGGCTCAGTTGGTTAAGAGCTCGCTCAAGAATGTGAGCTGAGTTTTGAGCAACAGCAGTTCGATGCCCAGCCTGAGCTGCGCTGCCACTGAGCTGCTGCTAAGCTGCCAACAGATGGCAGGATGGCTCAGCTAAAAAAAAAGAAGAAATAGTATTTCTCAGGGCCGGCAGAGTGGTGCAGTGGTTAAACGCTGGCATGGGAAGCCAGTGGCCCCGGTTCGGGTCCCACATATGAGGGCCAGTGACACTGCCCTCAAAAAAAAAAGAAATAGTATTTCTTGGTGAATGAGTTTTCGGTGCCCTGAGCGAATGCCTCACTTGCCTCACACTAGTTCCAGCTCCGGATGGCATGAGTGAGTGAGTCAACACAGGTGAAGTTCTTAGTACAGTGTCTGGCTCAGAGTACGGACTAATGTCACCAAATGGCCACCAGGAATTAAGGGTCATCCTTTTTCTTTAAGGAAGAAATTAAATGTAGGGACAAACAATTCATGTGCTATAGTATTTAGAAGGCAGCAAGAAACCTTAAACAGAGGAAAGCAAAAGGATGTCACTTTGATTTTTGTGGACACTTCACTGGAGATTTTATAGTTGATCTGAATAAAGATCAAAAGGACCCAGTTTTCCGCACTGCCTACCTGGAATCATCTACCTGTCCCATGAAGCAGCACCTTTGTTGCAGGGACCCCAGGATTCCTAGTAATTCTCTCCCGCGTTTATCCATGACCAGTTACTCTGCTGTTCGTACTCAAACAATGCAGTTCAGGGGTCCGTAAATCATGGCCTACTTGTTTAAAATAAAGTTTTATTTGCACACAGCTATACCAATTTGGGTACCTATTATCTATGCCTGCTTTGGTTACAAGGACCGAGTTAAGTGATTGTGTTACAACAGCAGAGGTGAACAATTGAGTAGTTCAGACACAAGTTGGGGCCCCCACAGCCCCAAATATTTACTACCTAGCCCTTTACTGGAAAACTCCGCCCACCCCTGGTCCAAGTGAAGTCCAACTGCAAATATACTCGTTCATCAATTTATCCTTTTAGAGTCCCATCAATCTTGCAAACAGGGAGATGGGTACAGAAACACTGCCTTTCTGGTCTGTACACAACTATTTCCCAGTTTTATTTGGTGATCATCTGTATATTTTAAGTCTTGTCCTAGTAGGGTTAGCAGTTTACTTAGCCCGTTTACGCGTCCACTTCTGGAATTATTAAAGTTTTATTAGAACACAGACACATTTATTCATTTTCTTATAGTCTCTGGCTGCTTTTGTAAAGCTAACATCATAGAGCTTAGTCACAAAAGAGAGCTTGTGGCCCCACAATGCCTCAAATGCTATCTGGTATTTGGTCTGCATTACTCTCTGGTCCCAAACCTGTAACTGACCCCTGCCCCACCAGGAATCCAGGTTGGCTAGGTGTTAGCAGGGGAGATCTAAGACCCTTGAAGTCCATACAGCTGTTTAAAAAAAAAAAAATGCCTTCTGAAAAGGCCGATGTCCTTCCTGTTTATCAGAATAGCTAGAACATCAGACGTATGAGGAGTTTCGATGATTCTGATCTTTGGGTTCCCACTTGAAAGGTCAACAACCTTTCTGTTGCGGGAACAGAAATGTAGATAAGACTCGTGACAAACAGCCGAAAGGTGACAAGAGAACCTGCACAATGTACCACCGGCATTCAGAAACCAAACGCTTCTCTAAACAATGGAAAAAACAGTTCTAAAGCAAAGCAACGGCTCGGCTCGGGTCTATCATGGGTCTCTCCCCATGTTTATCGTTTCTCCTTACAGTGAAGGAATTCCACGGTGCTTCATCACCCACCTGATGTCAAGTGTAAATGGAATCGGACTTGTTCAGACAACAAAATTCATAACAAAATAAGCTATGTACCTCTTGCTATTTCATAAGTGAAACATTCCCCTGTATACAATCTATAAAAATCTGTTTTCACGTTCTTTTTCCTAGTTTCCCCCCAAACAATGGCTCTATTATTATAATTTGTTTTAAGAGCATAGATTTTTAGCTTGATGAGGGCACACAACAATTTGTATTAAACAGAGAGTGTATTTGAAGAAAAGATGCCAAAATAGAACAAACAAAGCAACTTTGGACCAATTATATACATCCACTGGCATTCCATGGTCTCCTAAGTAAAATGTCTATTTACAAGAGGTTTGGATTTTTACTTCGTTGGTTCAGCAAATACCATGTGCTCAGCATGATGACGCGACACTAGTTCCAGGCTGTCCACCACGTCACGTGTCCCATAACTAAGCCCAGGGCCCACTGGGCTCCTGGCCTTCTCTTTATGAAGACCAGTACTACACAAATCTTGAATTTCACAACGCATTACGGGCTGAGCTAGGGTTAGCTTGATCTCTGCTGCCACCTACAGATCAAACTGCATTTCACGTCGCGGCAGCACTAAGATGTTGAGAAACCCTGTGTGCGCGGTTATCCTTGCCGAATGCAGGGGATGGGGCACCCCACACCATAACCTGTCTATGAAAGAAAAATGGAGTGGTCCTCTTATGCCATTTTCAGGAGAGTTTGACTTTTTATTATAAGACAACAGATAAAAAGGAACCACACAAAAAACGTATAAAGCGGACAGTCCTATAGCCACCACCCAGGTTCCCCAGACCCTCCACGGACCCTCCCTCACCTGAACCTTTCCCAACTATACAGACCAGGTGAGTTTTAGTTTTCCATGTGGTCCCAATAATTCCATCAGAGATGGATGAGTCTAAGAGCTTGAACCCATCAAGAAGCTATCCCTATGGGATAGAGCAGAACTCAATGAAGCCCCACCTCGGAGCAGGTGAGTCAGCTTGCTCAGATGACTCTTGGAGGGAAGGCAGCAACCATGGCATGGCTTTGCGTCTGCCTCATGCCAGTCACTGCAGCCATTGCCTCTGGGGGCCTATGAAGTTGGGAGCAGCCATGCCTGGAGCTGGTGACCAAAGTCTGGCTCGATGGCCTCACCTAAGAGGGCTGGGTGACAGCACCTGCCTGGAATCCTGGACAGCTCCCCACCGCCTCTACCTGAATTAGAGGCACTGGCTGGGCTCCAAGGAGGTCTCCAGCTGCCCCACGGACACCAGGGTGCCGAGCTGCCCCGAGGCACTGCTTTCCGGCGGGAACGTGACCAAGTCCGAGTTCTTGTTCTCGCTCTGGTCACTGTGCTGCTTCTTATGGCATCTCAGAGAGTCGTCCCTGACGAAGGCAGCACCACAGGTCTCGCAGCGGAACGCCCTCTGGGTCACGATCTTGGCCACGTGCTGGGAGCTGCTCTCTCGGGGCCCCTCTTTGCCCTGCGGGGCCTGGTTCTCCGTTTTGGCCTCGTCCCTGTGTACCTTGTCAATGTGCTTGGCCAGGCTGCTGGGCCGCTTTGTGTCAAAGCTGCAGAAGTCGCACTTGAAGGGACGGTCCTTGCAGTGGACCCTGCTGTGCACACGCAGGGCGGCCGCACTGGAGCAGGAGTAGCTGCACTCCGGGCACTTCTCGGGATGGTCCGCTTGGTGCAGCCGGCTGTGCTCCAGGAGGTCGGCCCGGTCGCGGCCTTGGAAGCTGCAGTGCAGGCACTTGAAGGTGTGCTTGATGCGGATGTGCGACTTGAGGTTCGCCTTCATGGTGCAGCGGACGTCACAGAACTCGCACTTGAAAGGCTTCTCCCCCGAGTGCACGATCATGTGCCTTTTCAAGTCCGAGCTGATTTTGAACTTGGCGCTACAGAGCCAGCACTGGAAGGGGGTGTCCCCTAGCAATGGAAGGTGTGTTTCCATTAGAGCAGGCAGGCAAAACACAACTCCCCCCAAAACATGCGTCAGAACACGTGGTCGCAAAGGGACAGGTAGGTCTTCTGAACTCCAGCTACCTGGAGCCTCCTAATGACTCCGTTTACCATGTTTCTTAACTTGCTTAATCCTCACAACAGTCCTTTGAGTGGGGACCATTACCCCCTCATTTTACAGATGGGGTAACTGAGGCTCAGAGAGGTCAAGTTATTGACCGAAAAAGCAGAGATTTGAACACATGTATCATAGCATCCAATTCCACACTCTTCGCAAGGACACTTTGGTTTTGAATCTAAACTTTCCTTTAACCTGACACCCCAAAATTGAACATGGGAGAAGGAGGAGCTGCATACAATGTGACATACAATTGTTCCCAATGAAGCTAAGACTTATACATACGCTTACTCCAGGGCTTAAGCTGCAGCACATCAGTGAATTGGCTTGTATTACCAGTTAAGGTTTCACAACTACAGAATGAATTTTGTTTATAAAAGTAACACCTGAATTGGGCAGTGGGGGACAAACAATGAAAAGTCATAGCCTCCTCCTCACCCCTGGAGACCCTGCTAAAGGTTTTTCCTTCTTTTGAAGGCTGCTGCTTTAAACATCATCATCAAAGATGAGGATCTCCCTTATCCGACACATGCATCCAACATCCTCCTGCATTCTGATTCTACTCTTCCAGAACTACCTTCCACACTGAGTATTAGCTTCACAACTTTCCATCCATCAGCTTATGAGGTGTTTTTTTGAGGACTCCCTCCTCTTGTCAGGAGTAGCTTTTATTTTTACATTTAAGTTCAATAACACTTGCATTCTGACCTGTGAAGTCTCATGCTTTAACTAGCTATTTTCAATTTTAGAATCAAGTTATGCTAAGTCCTCACTTAACGTCGTCAATAGGTTCTGCGACTTTAAGTGAAACAACGTGTAACAAAACCAATTTTAGTTTTTGGTTATGGCATCTCAACAATGTTAAAAAGAAACAACATTGAATGAACGAACCAATGTTACTAGAGGACCTGCTATACAAGTAATATGGATTATGACTGGGTATGGGATATTCATCAGAGCCAACTACGTCCATCCCTTTACAGGGTTACTGTCACACCTGGGCCAGCTGATAGCGTTGCCAGCATCAAGGTCAAATTGATTCTCTTTTCTTACAATGCTCTTTTTGGGCCACATTTTGTCATGCTTCTTAAAAGACTCTTTTTTGAGAAAAAAGAATCTCACCATGATCTCAAAAGTCAGCCAGTCTCTTAATTATGGAAACTTTTACATGGAATTTCTAATGGATTTTCTGAATTTCTGATTTATTGGATTTTTTTTCTTTTAACCTCCTATAAGTATCACCCTGAGATTTCCTTTTATTGCAACCCCAGTTAGCTATATTCAGATATTCATATATCAAATATCTCAGGTCAATTTTTTTTCTCCCTTGTTCTACTAGAGTACCTTCCAGTACCTTTCACTAGAATGGTGGCTGGGAATAAAGTCCGAGTCTTTTCATACCTTTGTCTATTCTGCTTTCATACTCGAGACAGTTTGGCTGGGTATAGAATTCTATGTTCAACTTCATTTCCCAACTTGAAGGCACTGTTCCACTGGCTCCTAGAAGCCATTGGTACTGAGAAGTCTTTCTAGGTATGGATTGCTCCAGCCACTTCCTTGGCCCTGATTGGCATCTTGTGAGCCCCTTCACTCCCATGGCTCCTTAGAATTGTGAAATCCTTACTTGTTTTTCTCACTTCTATTTTGTTTCTTCCTAGACCTTGTCAGCAACCAGATTTCCAGCTTCTTATTCTTTCTCAGTTCTCCAATTCACTTTTTTTTTTTCCCCTGATCTCTGGGATCTTAACTTTATAGCCAGCAATCCTGGTTTTAATTCATACTCCTTTGTTCTCACTACCTTCTTAGATGTAACATAGAACTCTTCTTGAATGCAACATTTCTGCCAGTGGGTAGATACCAATTAGGACTGAGCAATTCTTGTCTATTATCCAAGTACTCTGTTAACTCCAGGACTGATTACTTATTTGTTAGACTTGATGCATTTTATACCATCGTTTGCCACAAATGACTCATAACCCATAGTTGACACTTTGTGTCTAGGAAGAGTGGACTGGTTTTAGGATTAGGCATAGGTGCCATTGATTTTACTGCCACTGGGTAGTTTGGGCCATTTTGACAATACGCTTCATCTTTTCTGAGCTCTGTGGCCTTGGTAGTGCACATGGCAGTTTCAAGTCCAGTACTCCCAGGGCAGCCAGACATTGGCTGGATTGATCAGCTCCCAACTGAATGGCTGCTTCCCATTTGTCTGTTGGGAC
This sequence comes from Aselliscus stoliczkanus, assembly GCA_033961575.1. Taxonomy (NCBI): domain Eukaryota; kingdom Metazoa; phylum Chordata; class Mammalia; order Chiroptera; family Hipposideridae; genus Aselliscus; species Aselliscus stoliczkanus. The sequence goes on along the minus strand of CM066738.1, from coordinate 8,185,852 downwards.
AGTTTTCTTTCCCAATATTAGCATATTCCTGTATGCTTGCCATCTTCCATGAATTCATTGAAAATTCTCATTTTATGAACCTCCTTATAAGCTTCCTCATCCCCATTTTTCTGTGCCATGATGGGTTGGCTGGTTCTGTCTATTAATCGATTATTTCAATGGGGTCTCACAAAGAAGGGAAGAAAAAGCTCCTTGCAAGGTCTAATTTCTACAACTAGAAGCTTGTGACCTGCAGTTACACTCAACTGGTTTTGCTCCATGTTTCTGACGTAAGCGATGCAATCAGAGTTTAAGTTAAATGACCGAAACACCTAGTTTATACATCAGACTTTTATTCAAGATACATCTTTGTTTCTTGACTGCTGTATTGGATACTCATCCTCAGCTATGCTCAGTACTCATCCCCAGCTGTACTCTATGTAGTCAAGTTAGAAAACACAGCTATCAGACTTTCACGTTTTACTAAAAGCTATTGTCCTGGCAAATAAAAAAACCATAAGTGTCACAATTGCCACAGAAATTCCAAATTTCTTTCCTTAGCCACCAAGTTGCTTGTGTTTTCGGCAAATGAAGGTTAAGAAATTAGAGACCAAGTAAAGCACAGGGGTTTCTGGGTCAGGGACTTACCTGTGTGGGATCGCAGGTGGACGGTGAGCTGGCTGGAGTTGCGGCTGGCGTAGGGGCACAGCTGGCACTTGTACGGCCGCTCGTCGGAGTGTATCCGCAGGTGCTTCTTCAGGCTGCTGCTGTCCACAGCGGCGTAGTCACACAGGTGACACTTGTGGGGCTTCACGCTGGTGTGGCAGCGCATGTGCATGGTCAGGTTGTCCTTCCGGCTGAAGCACTTGTCACAGAACTCACACTTGTGGGGTTTGTCTCCTTCAAACACACAAAAGATTCAAGGTTTTAAGGGTTTCTCTATCAAGATGACTGCAAAGAGATCTGACCAAAATGGTAGTGTGGGCGTATGGGTCTACCTCTTCCTTCTGTCCAAATGCCCAGAGATAGGAACATACTGAAGTCTAGATTAGCACATTGGGAGACAAAAATGTGTGCCATTCATTGATGGCTCAGCAATTCTGAAGACTCCTATGGGATAGATTAGATAAAATCAGACAGAAGGAGAAAACCATAAGCCAAACCCTATCTGGGAAAATGGGAGCGGTTATAGAAGTATTCAGGATCAGGATCAGAAGTGGCAGGTGTAGGGGTCTTAGAACACGTTTCTGGCTCACTAGGTGATGAACCACATAGAGAATGGTCAGGTGGGCCCCCTCCCTCACTCGTGCCTAATTGCAAGCATCAATGGCAACCCCACCCCAAGCTATTGGCAAATGAAGGTGCTCACACCAGAGAAATGATGCAAGGAACCCAAGTAGCTAGAGATACTCTAGAAAACAAAGAACCCCATGCCCAGAACCTCTCCAAATAAAGTGTTCTTCTCTTCCCCTACAACCACCTCAGACTGATCAAATCCAAATAAAAAAGAATCTATCCAATAATCAAATGCTTGGGGGAAAGTCAGACCAGGAAGATGTGCCCAACTCAAAAATTTTAAGTTATAAAAGATTTCATTCCCATAATAATTTCCAGTCTCCTCTGTCAAAATAAAACTTCCAGTGACTAGCAGAAAGGATGTCCAAAAAATGACAAGTAGAAGATGGAGCTGAACAATCTCCCAGAAGGCTGCCAAAAGACAAGAGGGAAAGACAACCATGAAAACTAGTTCTAGATAGTCCAGGTCAGAACACAGCAAATAATTCTTTCTCAGAACTAGAGACTGCCACGGTTCCTAAGATGCCTCATCTAGAGGCAGAGCGGCACAATTTCAGAAGTCCAAGAACGGTGAGCTCTTAAAAGTTTAGGAAAAATGCTCAGATCAGTCCCACAATTCCTCAGACAACACTGGATGGTAGCAAGATGGGAACAATATCTGCACAGTTCTGTAGAAATTATTCATATAGAATCCTATACTTGAATTAGCGTTCAATGGAAAGAGAAAATAGAGCTAGTTGACAGATGACTCAGGGTGTCACAGTTGAACTGTAGAGACACCAGGGGGGAAAAAGGAAATGGAGAAACTGGGGGATATGTGAAAGTAACAAAATGGAAAGCATGGCTTCCTAACCACAAGAGAGAACCAACCAACCAACCAAAAACAAGGCAATAGCATACAAAATAAGGTAAAAATCAAACTAAATGAAAGTACGTTAAAAATTCCAAAAAAGTCACCTTCATGCTCTTAAGATATAAAAATGACTGAAATAGAAAATGATAGAAAAATGTTATAGGGAAATGCTAAAAGAAAGCGAGAGTATCCATTTTAGTATTGGGCAAAATACAAATCATGATGAACGCTGCTAAAAAATTTCAGATTTGAGATAAAACTCACCCAGTAGACATTAATCTAACAAACTGTTATGACTCTCAAATGGCCTGCCAGAGTGTTTTCCAAAAAGTCAGTTTGAAAGTTGTAGGACACATTTTATTTATTTTTGAAGGCAGTGTCACTGGCCCTCATATGTGGGATCCGAACCAGGGCTGCTGGTGTCCCGAGCCAGCTCTCAACCACAGCGTCACTGGGCCGGCCCTGTAGGACACATTGTAAAACAACTGTTTTGTTCAAGAGCCCAAATGAGATTACAGACCTCTTAAGAGACCGACAGGCAGTGCGAGTTCATGTATCAACCTATAGCCGATTGCCTCTCAGAACCAAGTTTATAGACTTAAGTTCGTTTTTAACAAAGGACTGAAAGCAAGTGAGCCATATGCAATTCAAGAAACTAAAGGGACTAAACAAAGATTACAGCACTCAATCAATTAAAAGAAAGTAAAACATGGTTGTTAAAAAGAGGTTTACTCAAAAAGAGAAGATTGCAATAGACCAGGATTTTCAATCTCGACGCTTTTGCCATTTTGGCCAGGAAACCCTCTGCGGTGGGCTGTGCTGTGTATTGAAGGGTATCTAGTAGCATTCCTGACCCCTTTCCCACTAAATGCGAGTAGCACCTCCCTCCCCAGCTGTGAGAGTCAAATATGTCTTCAGCTATTGTCAAATGTCCCTTGTGGGGAGAAAGCGGGGGGGGGGGGCAAAATTTATCTGGTTAAGGACCATTCCAGTAAACACTGGAAAAGAGAAAGGGGGCTACAGATAGGCAACGTCGCCTCTACCCCGATATATTTAGAAGGTTCGATAAAATGGATGATGGTCCAGACCGATATAAAATTATAAAGCAAAACAGATCAATAACAATTTAAAAAATTGCTATGTCAGAGATGCACCCCAAGACAGGTTGTTTACTGTTCAAATATTTGCTGTCCTTCCCAGGAGAATCCTGCTTTCCTGTCTTAGTAACTGCAGGCTCGGGCATGTGTCTTGCTCTGCCCATTGAAATAGGATCAAAACTGATGAGTCACTGTTAGGCAGATGTTGTCACGAACCAGTGTGCAGTCTGCCACACTCATTTCTCTTGCTCAACATGACCTGTACCATTCCAGATCAGGGGTTCATCTGGGGCTTGTAGATCAAATTAGAGGGTCCAAGATGTTGTATGGGAAACGATTACATTTTTATTTCTACAACCCCTAATGGGAACTTAGCATTTCCCCCAGTTACAAAGGTACTCAACAAGCCACACTTACAATGGCACCCAAGACCCTCGGGGTAGACACAGCCATGTTCGCATCACATTACAGTTTGCTGCAGTTCTCAACGTGCCATTTATGTTCGTCATGGCTTCACAATTAGGGCAGTTAATAGAGCAGCCATGAGATCCCGACATTAAAGGCAGGCCTTCTGAGGGCTCCTGTGAATGCTAACCATCTGGGGGTGGGGCGAGTGTCCCCAAAATGCAAACATTTTTTTCCAGCTTTGAGATATAACTGACATATAAGACTGTGGAAGGTGTACAATGGGATGATTTAATGTCTGTACATGTTGAGAAAGGGTTCACCTTATTGTGGTAACACCTCTATCACCTTGAATAATTACCATTTTTTGATGGTGGGAACATTTAAGATCTCTTCTCTTAGCAACTTTCAAGTATATAATACAGTATTGTGATAGTCACCATGCTGTACGTTCTATCCCCACAACTTACTCATCTTATCACTGGCAGTCTGTACCCTTTGACCAACACCTCCCCATTTCTCAAGCCAAACTTACAGAAACAAGATAATTTGCAGTTTTGGATGTAGCGGGTCTGGGTGGGGCCTGAGATTCTGCATTTTGAACAAGTCCCCCTGGAGGAGGGATGCTGACATTTCTAGTTTTTACCACTCTGGGTAGTAAGGGTTTACTATATTAAAATACCACACCTTTAGGACTGAAATATAGATTTTACTGTGATTTTTACAACATTTAAAAACATTATTCTGGGCAAGGTCCCTAAGCTTCAAAAAATTGCCAGGAGTCCACAGCAGATAAAAGGTCAAGCATGCCTTTATCTGGTGTGTTCCAGGCAGAGGCAGTCTACAAGCTGGGTCCTGGAGAGAGGCCCAGGGCGCAGGGCTGTGACTGGCTGGGGATGCTGGGATGGGCAGAGCAGTCTGCAGTCGCCACTGAGGTTGATATTGTCATCACAGTCTAATTTACACCCCGTCTCCATCCTCTGAAAAAAAGTCATAAGCAGAGAGAGTATTGGGGCATGTTCTAGTAAATTATGTGCATGCACTGTCAAATTGTTGAGAAGCATTTCCCCATTCAATTAACTGTTTAATAGCGTAGGGAAGGATAAAAAACGCCTCAACTCACTTCATGATAGATTAGCTTGGGTATCAATGCCAAAGGAAGGAACACAAAGTAGGATTAGAAAGTACAAACACTGTACGTCAATCTCCTTTATGAGGCTAGATAAATGCCATGGGGCCATCTTCAAAAGGAGCAAAACATTTGAAATTCAACCATCATTCTCCATTTAAAACCATTTCCCCCTCTCCCCCCACCCAAAAAAAACCTGTCAGAAGACTAGGAATAAGAAACTTCTTTAACATGATAAATATTTCTAAGAGAATTCTAGGGATAACCATGAATGAATGATGCTAACATCAAAGCATTCCTTTAGAGCAAGGAATAAAATATGGAGGATTTACTCTCACTGCTAGTCTTCAACTCTGACCTGGAGCCCCTGGGCCAAGGCACTCAATCAAGGAGAAAGAGGAAAGAAATCATTATTTGCATGTCACAGTCTACCTAGACCATCTGAAAGAATGGACTTGAACTATCAGAATCACCAAGAGGAGCGCAAGGAGCCTGGGGACAACATTCAAAATTCATTTTAAAATAGCTTTGCTACTATCAGCACTCTATCAAGTTTCCATGTCCCTCCTGCTCCCATATCCCTAATCCATCTTCTCCCTAAAGATAACCGCATACTCTCTGAATTCGGTGGGGTAAGGGTGCGGTGATGGTTAAACTAAAGGCCAGGTGATACATGGTATTCTGAGATTCACTGTCAGGTAGCCTGATGAAGAAAACACAGTATTTGTGTTTCATTCACATTTTATTGCTTATGGGCTTTTTCATGTGAATTTGGGCCTATTTCTTAGCTGATTGCCTATTTATATCCTTTCCCACTGGGTGATCTTTGATTTGCAGGAATCCTTATGTGTCCTGAAGATGCATTCTGCCTGGCTGCAAATGTCTTCTTGTGGGGCACTTGTCTTAACTTCTTAGCAGCGTCTTGCTATCAATTTTAACTTCAGTCACATTTAAACTGACTTGTGGTCTTTGCTAATTGTTTGCCCCTCTACTTATCCCCAAAATTTGTCCTCCTCCATTTCCTAATTACAGACTTTAATACTTAAGTTACTATATTTGGAATTTGTGACTGGTGAGCAGGGCTATACAACTTTTATTCCCCTAGGCTACCAACTATCCCCGCACCACCTCTCAGAGTTCACCCATTCCTCCACTGACCTGAAATGCCACCTTTATCAGGTGTTCACTTGATACCTCCACAGGTCTGTTTCTATTGGGTTGTCGGAAAAGTCATGACATCTTTTTTTCTATGTTTGTCATCACAAAAATGAGTCATGACTTTTCCCACAAGCCAATACATTCTATTTCACATTTTTTCCAGTTCTAATAGCTGTACTGTTTGAGTTATAGCTTTATGGTATTTTTATTTCTGATAAAGCTAAAGGTCTTGTTGTCCTGGTTTTGGGGCTTGTGTGCCTTCTTCTCTCTTCCAGATAAATTTTACTATCCAGAAAGTCTGTCGGACGGTGGTATGGAAGTAGAGGTGGCAATTATTATAATGAATTATAATGAAAGCTTGTCATTATAAGCTTTCAAACAATGCAATTTATTCACCCTTTATTGGAACGATTAAAAAATTTGAAAATAACCATATATATACTCAATGTATACAGGAGAAAATGGATGCTGTTTTTAAATCTATACAGAAATAGTTGCTGTTTACATTGATTTTTCTGTTTTGTTTTGTTTTTGCTTAAGACTTTACATGGGGGGAAACAGGAATAAAGTATTTACTACCCTACGCCTTCCCACCTTTTGTCCTCGATGTTCCTAATGTGTATTTGAAAATTTAGTTTTCCCATCCAAGCAAGGACAAACCTGCATTCAATATATATATTTATATCTAATGTAACTTCAGAATAAAGAAAAGATCCTGTCCAAGTTCAAGGCCTGATTTTACAAGACTTCTCCAATGTGGTCACAGCCTAGCTTTCTAGTTTCCTCTCCCCAAATAAGCCCTCGGCAAGCCTGCATTCTAGGTGCACCCACACCTGTTCGGAGCCATGCCTGTGCTGGCTGTGCACCTCTCTCCTGGGTTTACCTGTCAAACTCGACCTCCTGGGTCCTCGAAGTGCAGTCGGTGAGTGCCTGGGGGCCTTCACAACCCCGTGTCCAAAAGTCTTTTCAGACTACCACTCAATCATGACTCGCCTTTCTCACGGCTGAGATTTCCACACGGCTGCGGGAGCGTGGGGCGGGCAGAACGGCTGGCGCCTCGGCACGGGTGGCCCGCTCTCCCTGCAATCCTTGTCCTCATGGCCATGCCCTCCCAGGGAGGCGGGGGTCAGTTTCACTTAGCTTTTACCGCAGGCAGGGCTTTCCCATTGCTTTGATGACATCTCCCCGAAGAAGCCTTTTTAGCATTCTGGGTACCGCAGTGGGATGTACACAGAACGTGCTTCTGCTGCAAATCCAAGCACGCTGGTTGTCTTGAGATCAAGAGCTTGTGGGGCGGCTGCACTGCAAACTCACTGCTTCTTCCACGCAGCACCATTTTGATTTCAAAGAACTGGCAAACTGGGTTTTTAAATTTTTTTTTTCCCCCTCCCGATTTGAGATTTGGCAGACGTTTTCTTACAAATGAACTAAGTGAGCCTGTCGTTTCAAGGAAAATTACCAACAATACAGCAATGACAACATTAGGGGATCTAAAATGAAAAGTTAGTATTTCACAATGTATCTGTAACCGCAGGTTTGCATCTCATGAGTTCTTTTTTTTCTGATGCGATTGGTAATATTAACAAAAGTGATTTTTTCCTATAGTATGATGAGATGGGTCAACATTTGAAAGAACCATGTAAGTCGGTAAACCAGTGTTTTGCAAATAATCAGTGTACAACATGTCAAAAATCATGCCTGGGTAAACCGTTCAAAATAGAAAAGAGATCAATGGATTTTAACTTAACAGTTTGAGAAGTTTATGGATATGGTTGCAGGTTCCACATAGCAACTAATCTTTAAGAAACTGCCATTTGTTGGGCCAGCCCAGTGGTGCGGTGGTTAAGCACTGGCTTGGAACGCCAGTGGCCCCGGTTCGGGTCCCACATATGAGGGCCAGTGACGGTGCCCTCAAAAAAAAAGAAACTACCATTTGTTGTGTTTTGGTACAGTATTAAAGAAACACAACAATTATCTAGTCACATATGTGAGGCCAGATTTTCTTCATGTTTCAACTAAAACAACACATGACAATGAATTGTAGACAGAAACAGCTCTGACAATCCAGCTGATTATTAAACCAGACATAAGAGATTTGTAAAGGTATAAACAATGTCACTTTTTGGTTTGGAAAAGAGTTACTTTTCATAAAAGTGTTCTGTTAATATATAATAGGCTAACTGTTACTTTTAAATGAATACATACCGTGTTTCCCTGAAAATAAGACTGGGTCTTTTGTCAATTTTTGCTTCAAAAGACGCATTAGGGCTTATTTTCTGGGGATGTCTTGTTTTTTTTTTTCATGTACAATCTACATTTATTCATATACAAAAACCTACATTTATTCAAATACAGTCATGTCACCTTCTTTTGGAACATCGACATAACTCTCCAAACCTTGAATTCCGCCTGAATTTCTTGCGACTCCATTTCTTGTAGAACCACTGGCCCCAATCTCTCATGTCCGGCAATGGAGCTCTCCTTAAATGAGCACTTCCAGTCCATGTAACCTGCTTGTGGCACACTGGCAACACAGCTGTCAGTGATTTATCCCAGGAATTTTTCACCCAAGTCATGACCTCTTGCAGGCTAGGGTTCACCAGGTTTCCATGCTGATGTCTCTCCACTCTATTTTCAATGTAGTCATTGATTTCCATGCGCAAATGGTCCTTGAGTGGCTTGTTTATTGCAATATCAAGTCTGTACACAGGCAGTCATTCCTGCGGGAATCATTATTTGATCTCTTCTTCTCTCGGCAAGGAAGGGCTTCATGTCTTTAGCGCGGTGAGTGCTGGCTGAATCCCAGACTAGCAGACCCCTTTGGCCACCTCGCAAAGCAAGTGGCAGCATGAAATCGACCCAATTCCTTATAACTGCTTGTGTGCACCAGGCTTTTTCGGTTTCAAGAACATAAATGCCTGAAACACGTTCCATCTTATCTCTCTTGCCCTTAGGGATGGTTAGAGGTGGGACTTTCTTTCCATCCGGACGAACTGAGAAAACAAAAGTAACACGTGCACTTTCCTAACCAGTGGAGGGAACGTTAGATTGACGAGGCATGCCTCTGATCAACTGTTGTTTGGGATCCTTGGCCCATCAACACTGTAGTTTCATCCACAGCAATCATGTTGGAGAGCTGGTATTTAGAAAAGTCGATGCCATCAACAAAGGACTTGAAGGCAAGTGCACGTTAATAACTTCAGTATCTTCTGGCTTGAACAGTGTTGTTGATCTTCTTGCCTAGAGACAGTGCATATCGCTGAAGGAAGTCATCCAGCCAGTGTTGGGATGCTTTGAATTCTTCTGGGGATATTTCTAATTGTGGTGCCATTGCAAGGGCAAATGCTTGAATATCAGCCCTGCGCACAACCAAAGCCTTTGCTCTCCTGTCAGCAACCCATTCACAGATGATGTCTTCCAGCTCAGGAAATAATGGCTGCCGACCTGATCCGCACTTGCGCTTCTTAGCATTGCCCTCGTCCACCTGTTGAATGAGGTTATTGTATTCTGCTCGCCATTTTCGGACCATTCGGAGATCTAACTTCTTCTCTTTGCAGAAAGCTGTAAGGTTCTTGCCCCGGGAGTCCTCCACGATTCCTTTCTTGTACTCGACGGAATAGCTCTTTCTTTTTGCACTCATCTTGTCTGGGGGTCAAAATATTATTCCCTTAAAATCTACCATTAAATCAAGTGTTAACTGAAGACTTACGAGACAGGAGGGGCAACAAAAATGGTGACTGTTAAGAATGATGGTCCACACAAAAAGCGACGAAAAATTGCAGGCACCCAAATTCAGAAAACGTTTCTTTATGTCACGTGCGTGCCTTAAGGATGTCTGTTACAACACATGACGTATTGAATTATGAAGATTCATATTAGACACAACCACATCTGTTCATTAAGTGTGCACGTTATTCGTGCATTGTGTCTGTATTCCAATTGGTCATTTGGCAATATGGTTCTCGAGTTCATCTGTTTACATAGGTGTTTACCTCTTGTCCAAAGGTGCCTGCTTGGGTATTTACAAATACTTAATTATAATAATTTATATTATTTAAGTATTAATATCAATAATGTTATTTACTTATATATTAACATTATTTATAATTCAATACATCCGTTGTGTGTTGCAACGGACATACTAAATGCATCTGTCTGGCTGATGATCTTAACTGGGGCTTATTTTTTGGGGTAGGGCTTATTTTACAAGGACCCTGAAAACCATTCTAGGGCTTGTTTTCCAGTGAGGTCTTATTTTCGGGGAAGTACAGTATGTCCATTCCCACCTCCCACTATGGCTGGGTCAGAGACGTCATCTAGCCCATGTCAGCTCTCCTTTTTCTTGGCAACAGAACTTCTTTGTAGCTGGGCACATGGCCACCCAGATTCAAGTCGTCCATCCCATAGCTAAGAGCGGCCACATGACTAAGCTCTGGCCAAGTGGGCATGGACCCAAGTGATGTGAGTAACATATAGGATGTGCCTTTAAGGTGGCAGTAAGCCCTCTTGAGCCATGCCAATGAGAGGGACATCCTTGGGATGTCAACACAACAAAATAAGAGCCTGAGTCACTGATACCATGGGGCCAGCCACCAGGCTTAACTTGGACTGCGTCACAAGACAGAACAGAAACCCTTTGGTTTTACACCATCCTTAGCTGGATCTCACTATTCCACTCATCATTAAGGGATGCTGCTTCTGGTCACGCCCTGAAGGAGGGATGCTCCCAGACCCCTCTCCTACTTGCCACCAGGTAAGAGATTCAGAAAGTTGGACCAGGTGCACTGGACCCAGAGACGGAGCCTAAGTGTGCCTCCACTAGAGGAGCAATTCTGCCCCACATGTGCATCCCTCCCTGACTCTGCGAGCCCCACCAAGGACGGAGCCTTGCCTTCTGCTGTCCGTCCCCCCCATCACACTGGGTTACACCAACAGAACCTCACTGTTCTAGCCCCTGCCTCCCTCTCTAGGGCCACCTTGGCACTGCTGACACGTGGGAACTGACAATTCTTCCTTGTAGGGCCTGTCCTGTGCTTGTGGGATTTCTGCAGCACCTTGGGCCCCCACCCAATAGATGGCAGTAGCACCATCGTCAATGAGAACGAGTGCTCCTGATGGCCTCAGGACACTCACCCACTTTGAACTGCCCACACGAGCCATTCATTACTGTAAGAGCAAAAACAGACCAGTATCTTAACCTACATAGACTAGTACAGGGACTACATTAGGGACCAAAAGTTGGCAACATTTTGTCAAGAGCCAGAGAGTAAATATCTCAGGCTCTGCCCTACAGTTTCTCTGGCAACTACCCAATAACGCCACTGTAGGGCCACAGCAGCCACAGACCAGAGGTGGCCACATGGGCATGACAGCAGGCTGGATTTGGCCCCTGGGCCGTAGCATGCAGATCCTGGTTACAGGGCATGGCGATCCTTTGCTCCAGCATCTTATTCCTCTGTGTTCTCAGCTCCTTAGAAGGCACCTTTAAGAAGCAATCTTCCTGCTCTCATCCAAGGTTCCTATGACCATAAGGCCTCCTGCAGCCCTTTCTCTGCCAACCTCTCCAACTTCATCTCACACCCATTTAAAAAAACCCCCAAAGAACACTTACGATCTCAGTACATGTCTGAGGGTCAGAACAGTAGAAGCAGACTAGACGGTCAGTTCTGGCTAAAGGCTTCTCATTAGGGCATATCATCAAGATGCTGGCTGGATCTGTGTTCCAGTTCTCGCATCCTCTCCTCCCACTTTTGCTCCTTCCAAGCCTTTGCACCTGCTGTGTCCTCTGCCCGGAATGCATCCTTCTCTTCCTTGTCTGGTTAATGGCCGCCTTTCACCCTTTAAGTCAAATGTCTCTTCAGAAAAGCCTTTCCTGACCAGCCTAGATCAGATCCCTTTGCTACAGCCTCTCTCAGCACTTTTTTCTTGCTTCTGTCACCATTACCTTTTTTGCCTGTTTATGTCTCATTAGTCCAGTGGGGTGTGGGCTGTGATGTAAGGCAGAGACTGTTTCTGTCCTGCTCACCACTCTACGCCCAAGCACTGAATTCATATCCATTTCCTTGGGTATTTTAGTTTGTTTTAGTTTGTTTTTAACACTCAAGTTCTAAGCAAATGTATGGATACCTACCGGTGTGGATTCTTAGATGGCGGTCCAAATCTTTCATGCCATGAACAGTTTTAAAGTGGCAACCTAGAAGAGAAAGGAAAAACAAACAAACAAACCCAGCTTTTCTTAAAATATAACCTCAGAAAGGAAGTGACTGTGAATCTGAGGTTCTGGTCAGTTGCACACTGAGCTCTGATGCCACGCGAGGCTTAGAGCCCACAGGGTGCTCCTGTGTTGTGGGGACGCAGAGCTCGCGTGGCAGTGCCTGGCACCGAGAAGGGGCTCAGTGCACGGGAGTTCACTCCTTACCTGGGTAGCAGCAGTTGAACGTCCTCTCTCCAAGGGTCATCGTTGGTTCCTTTGGCTCGGTGGGGAGGGCCGTGGCACAGGCTTTCTGGGCATCACTGCTGTCAGTTGGGGGACAATTTGGTTTTGGAGCATCACTATCTAGTTCTGAAGCTGAAATTGAGACAAAAAAAGAAGCATTAATTTCTCAAATATAACCACTATGGCAAGTCTTATAACCCAGCAGGTTTATTTCACCTCCCTTCTCCACTTCTCCAGAAAAAAGAACAACAAAACATTAAAAACTGAAAGCCAGGCCGGCCGAGTGTCGCGGTGGTTAAGCGCTGGCTTGGGAAGCCGGCGGCCCCGGTTCGGATACCACATATGAGGGCCAGTGACACTGCCCTCAAAAAAAAAAAAAAAACCAAAAAAACTGAAAGCCATGCACACTGTGGTCTTACAAAAGTTCTCTTCCTCTGACTACCTATTTCCAGGAAATGCAGGGAACAAAAGAATACGGTAACATGACAGGAACACAAACAGCAAGATCCAGACAGCAAAACTTCCCACCAACCTTTCTCAAAGACCTAGTTTATAAGGTCCTTTCCGATCCATCACAGAACAATTTTTTATAAGACAAAAATCAAAGCCCAGGAGTTATAATTAGATCTAACAGAGAGCTGGGTGTCATGACAATGTCGAGCTATTTTTAAATGCTTACTCTCAGGGCCTACTAATGCTTCCTCTGAACTTCTTTGGTCGCAATTCAGTAATAAATCACACCTTCGACCACTACCGCTCTCCAGGACAACATGCAGGGTTTCTACAAATAAAATGGAGAAAGACGGAAGGAAAAACCAGAGACGAAAAGACCTGAGATGATGGTCTGTGATAGCAGAGCCTTATTCAGATCCTGATTTAAACGTATTGCATGGGACCAGCCGAGTGGCTCAGTTAGTAAGAGTTGGCTTAAGAGCATGAGCTCTGAGCAACAGGGCCACTGGTTCGATTCCCACATGGTCCAGTGAGCTGTGCCCGAGCTGAGCTGCTGCTGATCTGCCAACAGGTGTCAGGATGGCTCAGCTGGTGAAAGCACATGCTCCTAACAAGGTTGCCAATTTGATTCCCGCATGGGATGGTGGGCTACGCCCCACTACAACTAAGATTGAACACAGCACCTTGAGCTGAGCTGCCGACAGGTGGCCGGATGGCAACTGGACTTGGAGCTGAGCTAGCTGCACCCTCCACAACTAAGACTGAAGGACAACAGCTTGGCTGTTCCCCTTCCCCAATTCCCCAATAAAATCTTAAAATAAATACATTGCAAAACCATTTAAGACGATGAGAAGATGGACACTGACAGATGAGAAGATGGACACTGACAGTTGGAAGAGGGATATTTGTTTCAAGGCACGAAGATGAAATTAGAGTTTGTGTGTGTATGTCTTATTTGCTTACCTGTCCAGGGCAGGGGGACAGGTATACGGAATAAACAAGATTAGTCACCCACAGTCCTATGGCAGGTAAGTGGGTGCTCCCTGTACTGTTCTACTATTAGGAGGATCAAACCATGAGAAATCACCATTTTCATGGGCCAAAATGGTCAGGTAATTTTACAGGGTTTAATCTAACATGTAGTTTAAAAGTTTTCTATAACAAAGACTAAAAGATGGTCAAGTGATTTCTTTCCAAACAGACTAAGTCCAAGGGAAACAGCAGTGCTGTCAAGGTCTGAAGTCTTCAAAACAACCACACACACAGATATTGACTGTTTTATGAATTATAGGTCAAGGTCTAGGTCTTTTTGTTTGCCCCAGGTCTAGAGGCTGGATTCCATCTTCCCTGGGGATTTTCAAGGTAAACCTGTATTACCATGAGAAGCCGTGTATATAGCACATTGGTGAGGGCTATGGTTCTAGGCATAGGGTATGCTTAGCTATAATGCTAGCTGTGTGACAATCTGCAACTTACTGAACCTTTCTGAGCCTGTTTACTCATCTGTAAAAAGGGATCACCGACCTTCCTCAGGATTGCAGTTAAAAGTGAACAATGTGAATTCTTAGTACAGTGCGTGGCCCTGAGTTAGGAAAATACTATCCTAGGGCTTCAGTTAGTTAGAAAGGACTGTAGCTTCCACACCTGAGTAGTTGTGGTCTTCAAGGCCCCTTCACAGGCTCTGAACAAGTGACCCAGTCCTATGGCTCTCAACTGGGGGTCATTTTGTCCCCAGAGAACGTTTGGGAATGTCATGATCATGTGTGCACATGTACGTGACAGTGGCATTCAGTGGTCAGAAGCCAGGGATGTTGCTAAACAACCTACAGGCCAGCCCCAGGCCTGGATCAGGACCACCAGAATGAATCACGGGTCAAGTGTCATTTCCCAGGTGGGATGGTTCAGGCAGATTCCAGGAACCTGCATTTTAAAGCACTCCCTGGGATCACACTTAGCTCAGTTGGTTAGAGCACCATCTGATAGCACCAAAGTTGCCGGTTTGATCCCCACATGGGCCACTGTGAGCTGTGCTCTCCTTAAAAGAGTCAACTATGCCACTGTAGCATGAAGGCAATGTGTAACCAATGACCGTGGCTTTTCCCAATAAAATTTTTTTAAAACAATTGAAAAAAAAAAAGTACTCAAGTGGCCGTCATACTATCCTAAACCTTTGCTACGCAAAGGGTGGTCTGCAGAGCACTGAATTCAGCACAACCAGGAGCTTGTTAGAAATGCTGAAACTCGGGCCTCATCCCACCTACAGAATCAACCTGCACTTTAACAAGATCCCCAGGTGATTTTTCTGCACATTAAAATCGAAGCCCAACTCTAAGCCCATGCTTTTCTAACACGTGTGTATCAGAATCACCTGGGGGGCTTGTTAAGACATGGGTGGCTTGGGCCCCACCTCTGGAGTTCCTGATTCATTGGGTCTAGAGGGGAGCCAGGAATTTTTCTAACAAATTCTCAGCTGATGCTGCAGGTCTGAGGACCGCACTTTTGGAGACAGCTGCTTTGTGAGGACAGACTGGCTCAGAGGAGGCACTCAAGAAGCTGTCAGCTGATCAGAACCCACACTTGCCAGATCTGAAACCCTTCATGACGCCCCTCAGAGGAAAGCACCAACAAAACCTTGTACTACTTAGCAATTCACATATAAGGAAAGAAAGCCGTCCAACTCCCGAGTGTTTTAATCCCACGGAAACCAAGACTGAAAAGCAGAAATCTAAGAGAAAGGTTGTAAAGCATGGTGGTTTAGGGAACTGACTTGGAAGCCAGCTGGGATGTTTCAAATTCCAGTTCTGTCATTTATTAGCTGTGTGACCTTGGCTAAGTTACTCAGCTTCCCTGTTCCTCAGTTTCCACATCTGTAAGACAGGGAGTATTGCCCCTATCTCATGGGTTCACTGGAAGATTAAATTCTTTAGAGTCTGTAGAGGAACCCTGTAAGTAAGTCAGCACTACATAAACGTTATCAGTCTTATTCACTGGTGTGCACACACGTGAACCCCTAGGTTCTTGAAGAAGGAAATGCATTGTGCAATGCAAACTTGAAAATAGGGAGAAGGGGGCCGGCCAAGTGGCTCAATTGGTTAAGAGCTCACTCAGAGTGCGAGCTGAGCTCTGAGCAACAGCAGTTCGATGCCCAGCCTGAGCTGAGCTGCTACTGAGCTGCCAACAGGTGGCAGGATGGCTCAGCTAAAAACCAAACAGCTCGGCTAAAAAACAAACAAAATAGGGAGAAGGGAGATCAATGAGTTAAAGATATCAGAAAACTGTCCTAGGCTGTAAAGGGTCACCCAGGTAGAATGTGATAGAGAGGCCTGAAGGGCTTCCCAAGAAGATTTCCATCGTCTAAACATCCAGGGAAGCCAGCTCTCTCCTGGGAAAGGTACCAGGGCAGAGACCCTGGTAGCCTGAAAATGGTGCCTGAAAATGGTGCGCGCGCATGTTTGACAGAACCCAGTTTAGCACGGTGGACTTTTTAACCATTTGAGCAACTGCTGACGTTCCTTTTGTGAGGCTGTTTTCCTGCCTGTTTTTTGTTTGTTTGCTTTTTACTGGTGGTGATTAAAGTGTGTCAATTGACCTGCTCCATTGTATTTCCTCCAAAAGCTGTTTGAGCTGCAAAGCCACGTGCAAATTAAGAGTGGCCCAACCTTAAAAAAAAAAAAAAAAAAAGTGAGCTTCTAGATCAGAATCACAGACCTAAAACGCAGGTGAAAAAAACCCATGGATCGGAAGGCTGATTTTTCTCCTTAGTGGTGGCTGGTGTTGAGGCACGGTTTGAAGCGTAATGCTGATTATGCCCTGCTTCTGCAGGGTGAGGGCGTACCCCAGTACTGCACAATACAGAACACTCTCCCCAACTCCTCCAAACACAGGGAGCGGCTCCAAGGACCAGCACTGTTTGCAAGAATAAACAGTAGCCCATAGCACGCACTTTGAACAACAGCTGGGATAATTCAGGAATGGTCTTCTATACTCACTTCACCCCCAAAGATTCAACATCCCCAATAACTCCCCAATTCCTTTTTCAGAGGGTCAGCAGGAGCCCTGGCCCCACCCCAGAAGGACCCCCCACCCCCAACTACCTCTTTCCATTTTAGGCCTTTTAGTTTTGGTTTGAGTTATCCTAGTTCCATCCAGCTAAGGTTTAGTTTCAAATACACAACTATTAATTAAGGAGTGGCTTAAGGTTTTTCCCCTTCATCAACTACTTGGGAGGGTGTGGTCATCAAAGCCCTCAACGGGAACCTGGTGCTTCTGGGGAGAAAGGACCTTCCCTCGGCAAGAAAATGCGGGGGTGGGGGAGAAGGGGAAGAAAGTGCAGTTAAAACTCCTCTCCCCACTTCCTTGCTAAGAAAAAGGTATCGCTAACCACCAGGGGAGGGAGAAAATCAAGTAGGAACCTACCGGGTCTTAATCTAAGATCATCAGAAGGGGAAGTGCTTTAGAAACGCAGATTCCCTGCCCCATCCCACCCCTGAGATTCCATGGGGTGGAGGTGTGTCCAGTGTAGCCTGATAAATTTAACGAGTTAGCAAAGCTCACACCCCAGAGGCGTTTCAGAAGTAGTGGCTCCACCGATTTTAGGATGAGAAATACCGCCCTGAGGCCTTAAGGTAGCGAGGGTATCTCCGCTTCTCGGGGACCCCCTCTAGCTAGCCACGTGGCAGCCGGCGTGAGCCTGCTAAGTCCTACCGCGGCACTGCCCTGCTCGCCAACCCCTCCCGCTAATGGCTCCACTTGTCGTACAGGCAAGTCCTTCACGGGAGCCCCAGGCGCCCACATCACCCCTGGGACCTCATCGGACCCACTTGAGGCTCCAGCCTGCTGCCGCCCTAACCTCTTGCACTTGCTGTTCCCTCTGCCAGGAATGCTCTTCCCTCCCCTCCCCTCCCCTGCCGCGGGCTCCTTCACAACCTTCAGATTTTTACTTGACGGTGCCCTCCTCGGTGAGGCCTTCCCTGGGCAATGCATTAGAAAGGGCCCCTGCTCCCCACACCAGGCCTCATTATCTTCTTTCCCCGCTTTTAGCTTGTTTTCGCCCAGCGCTCACCCCTAACCACTCGACGCGTCACCGCTTTATCTCCTTTACCATCTCTCTCGTCCCCACTGGGCCATAAGCTCCCAGCGGCCGGAATTTTGTGGTCCTTGCTCTCTCTTGTGTCCCTCTCTAGCACCTCGCCCCCCACCCCGAAGCTCTGACATTTCCCAGATATTTCTCTAGCCCCCAGGAGAACCCCCGGGGCGCAGGTCTCAAGGCCCACCTTTCAGGCGCGCCGCCCCAGCCCAGCACCAAGGAGGTCCGGGGACCAGGGTGCCGACACCCCCCGAAGACAGCCTCGGAAGGGGTCCCGGGGCATCCTTGAGAGTGTCTGGGATACGCGCCGCCGTTCACTAGCGCTTAGGGGAGTGGCTGGAGGCATCCACGCGGGGAGCGGCGTCATTTACGCAAAGAGGGTCAATTTACGAGGTGGGGTGTGATTTACAAAGGCGGTGTGTGTGTGTGTGTGTGTGGGGACGCCAAGGTCGAGCCCCAGGCTTCAAGTGGGAAGCTTCGCCCGCCCTACCACGCCCGGTGCCGGGACCTCGCACCTGCGCGAGTCCACACCCAAGAAAGAGCCTCCGGCCCCACGAGCGGGGCGCCCCCGGCGCTACTCACCCGGCTCTCCCGCCACCACCCGGGCCTGCTCGGCTGACGCCTGGAGCGCGGGCTGCGGCTCGGCGGGGTGGAGGTGCTGGGGCTTGGCCTGCTTGCGCCGCGACATGGTGTGAGGGTCCCCGCGCCCCACGAGTCCCCGCGAGTGGCCTGCTTCATACGAGCAAGTCCCGGAGTTCAGAAATCACCGCCGCCCCCTGGCCGGAGCGCGCATGTCCGGGCAACGCCGCTCCTCCGCGGAGCAGGGCGATCTATCACCCGCCCTGACGGCTGCCTGGCCTGGAGCCAAGGCCTCGGGGGTCCTGGGGAGGCTTCGTGCGCGGCCCCGCAGCCCGCACCCCCCCGGCGCTCGTTAGAAATGCAGGCGCTCGGGCTGCGCCCCAGCCCCGCTGCAGCGGAATCTGCATTTTAACAAGCTCCCCGGGTGACTCGCGCGCACAGGCAAGTTTGAGAAACCGTGTCTGCATTTTAACGAGCTCCCCAGGTGCTTCGAGTTGCCTATTAACATTTCAGAAGCGCAGCTCTCCTCCAACTTGCCTGCGCGCACGAGTCACTGGGGAGCTCGTTAAAATGCAGATTCCGACTCCGTGGGGCGGGGCCTGAGCGTCTGGCCGGGTAACGAGCTCCCGGGCGATGCCCCGGCAGCGCGGCGTCACCCACTTCTGCCTTAATTGGTCTGCACTGAACACTGGGGGTCGGGGGCTGTTGGTGTTGCTCAAGCTCCCCCAGGTTGCCCTGAGCCGCAGCCACGGTGGAGGAGCACCACCTGCACTCGCGGTGCGCATCCTTGGCGGCATATTCGAATTTAAAATTTAAATGAGGCCAGACTGTCTCCTGGTGGAGCCGGTTATAAATCCAGATTCCGAAGGGGTTGGCTTCAGGCGGCGGCGCCTGGGCCTCTGCATTGCTGCACAGCGCCCCCGAGCCCTGTCCCACCTCCCTGGGCCTAAGGCCACACAAGGGGGCGCGGGCCCACCCTGCAGGGGACTGAGGTGTGGTCGCGGGGGGTGCAGGGTTTGCGCTCATTGGCGTTTCGTGCCCAGACTCGCTGGGACCTTGATGAGACCCGAGCGGGGAAACCCCTCCATGCACCAGGTGGACGGCATCCAACAGGGAGCACGAAAGCCACCTACACCCCCCCAGGGGTTTACTCCCTTCAAATTGGGGTGATTACTTACAGCGGGGCTGCGCCCCAAGCTTGCCCGAACCTGAGAATCACGTGGGGCCTTATTAAACAAGACCCAGGTGCCGCTCTGAATCCGGGGCCCGGCCTGGGAACTTGCATTGCTAACAGCGCCGTGGGGAGTTTTCCCTCCGTGGCTGGTGCGGGTTCGCAGCGTCCTGCAGGTAACGCGCCTGCGGTGAGGTTCCCGTTGGCAAGCCCTAGGGGGCCGCCTGCCAGAAGACCGTTTTTTGTGTTTCTCGAACACGGAGCTGTTTTCCTCAGCCTTCCCATTGGTGTTCAAGCTGTGAGTTCATTCTAAGGATGTTTGTGTAACGCCAAGTGGTCACCCGAGGTGACATTTTCGAGGCTTAAAAAAAATGTAAAGCAATGTTTAAAGATTTTTCTTTTTTTTGGGGGGGGGGCGGCGAATGTGTGTGTAGCTCCACGTATAGGTAAAGCCATTTGAAAACATCCGTATGTGCCTGGGTTTGTCGTGTCTCCTTTTGGAATGTCTCAGGATACTGGATAAACCGGGGACAGTGGTTGCCTCTGGGGTAGCTGAAAGGGGAGGTGCACCCAGCTGGGTGATGGGAGACTTCTGACACCCCTTTAAATGGCTTGAGGAGTGTTCGTGTGTTGTACCCCCGCCCCTTCTTAGCTCAAGTGCATACGATTGGATTAATCAGTCCTTGCTACATAACACATTGTCAGGATTGACCCATCTGATCCATCGCTGGCCTATATTTGGTTGTTCCTTGTCTTATTACCATATAAACAATACCAGGGAAGCCACCCCCCCAAACTAGGACCTTGACCATAACCTACATCTCTCATATGTGCCCCCCCTTTCCCCAAGTTTAATAGCCATCAACCTAAACCTTACATGCTTAATTCCTTTGCTTTTTCTTTTCAACAGGTTTTTTGTTGCACTTACAAGTATTATTTTTTTAAAAAGATACACAATTTTAATTTTTAAAGAACCTCATAAAAAGGGTAATCTTCCAGGAATTACTCTCCCCTCCCCCAATTTATTGTATTGCTAAGATCATGCAAATTGCTGTCACTGTCCTTGTCCGTTTTGACTGTGTAACATTCCATGGTGTGAACATACCAGGGTTCATTCATCTGCTGTCCTGTTGATGGGCACAAGGGTTTTATGACGTCCCCCACTCCCCGCCACCACTCTCGGCTTCACTGCTTTATCTCCGGTGCCATCTCTCTGGTCTGATCTCTGGTCTGATTATGGCCATGTGTATGGTGTGGCAGTGATCTATGATCTTTCTAAATAGTGTCAGTTTCTTAAGTGAATGTACACATTGGTTACACTGTAGGTGGCTAAGAGATAATGCCAAAGTGGTGGCCCTGATTTACTTGTCCCCAGCAAGGGGAGACATACTGTGGGGCCACACCCTCTTCCACGCTCGGTATTATCAGATGTCTCAATTTTTGCCAATCAAATTGATATACAATGCTATTTCACTATGGTCTTGATTTGCATTTTCCTGCATGTATTATTTCAATAAAAATAAAGTAAAAATTATTAATGTTTTCCATAAATAGAATGACAACTGATTAAATTGCTTTCATTGTTTTGAAGGCGTTGTGTTAATATTTTACAATATATCCATTCAAAGTTATGATCCTAAAATCAGTTTATTACCATGTTTGGTTTTAATGGCTTGATTTCAAGGGTCATAATTGAAAAATTGTAAAAATATAACTCACAGGACATAGAGATCCAAATGAAAGCCAAATATCATTAGCTATGCTTAATAAGTCATTAGTCTCATTTTGAAACCCATTCACCAATTATACAAATTATTCATTTTTTTGGAAATCCAGCTGGTAAATTTTCATCTTCCCTGATGATCAAGCTGAATAAATTTGAAAATTTAACTGAAGAGGGTGCATCCCTGTATCTTTCACAAATGGGTTTCAAGCCCCCCTCTCCTCCACCAAGCTCTTTATTTGGAAGATGTTTAAACAGATTAGAAAATTCTGTTGCTAAGTTCAAACATGCAGGTAGAGGTTTTTATAAGTGACAACTTTTCACTGTTTTCAGCAACAGAATCACTTCACAAGGCAATCACGGCCAAACCTGCATTCCAAAATACTTTCCCCATGGGATGTGTCTCTTGTATATGTTATCTTCATCCTGATATTCCCCCGCCAGTGGTTGTTAGGTAGTTCCCTTTCTTCACAGAGAAACTCAATAACTATTCAACCCTTGTCGGTTCATAAAAGAAAAACGGAGAGTCTCTGTAATTCTTATACCTCTGAAGTATTTTGACGAGAGATAAACACTGAACCTGGGTGAGGGGGTGGGGTGGGGGAAGTGAACTATACAAAAGATCCTCCTGGTCACTCTACATCTCTTTACAAAGCATTATAAAGATTCCAGAGGCAGTATAACTGTAAACTCACTAAGTGCCCAGATTGAGCCAGCCTGAGCTAGAATCCTGGCTGTTACCCAGTGGCCTTGAGAAAGCTGCTCTGTGCCCATTTTTTCATCGCCAATAATGTGGCAATGCTAATAGCTGGTGGTGGTGAGAATGAATGAATTCACACGTGTCAAGTACACAGAACAATGCGCAGTACAGAGGCGGTACTCTCTAAGGGTTAATTATCATGGCACAGGAAGTGTCACAGTTACCTGGAGTAATAGTTAACACTCACTTAGAATTGGTGGTTCCAGGGAAGCAGGCACAGATATTCTGTTTTACCTGGAAATAAATCAGGTCAAAACAAGCCTGTGTTGACATCACTCAATTCTGAGTTGCAGACTTCCCATGTTTCTATATATATAGTAAATGACTCATTTAATACCACTCACCTAACAGTGCTCAAGGAATTGCTTTCTTTTTTAAGAGAGATGGTAAAAATAAATGATATTTTATTTATCTCTCGTTGCCCTGGGCCTCCTATGGGTTCCAGGACCTCCCTTGGGTCAGGTTTTGCTAAGTGATCTCATTTGACAACTATTATGACCTCGACTAATCTCCACGATGGAGACAGGACAGAGCGAGTAAATGTTTATCCAGGTCCAAATGATTCCCAAAGGGGTATAAAGCTAGACTGTAGCAAATCTTACGTCTTCTTCTGCCAGGAATTAATTTATTAGTGCATCTGGTAACAAATTGTTGAGCCCACACAACTGCCTACTCTGTTCCAGGTGTTGGGTATAGAGTGATATGCAAGACAGACAAAATCTAGCAGGGCAATCAGAGAAGGAATGGATGGATGGATGGATGGATGGATGCACAAGGTCATTTCAGATCATGATGGGTGTCATGATCAAGATGAAAAGGGGTGGTGTGATTGAGAGTGACAGGGTAGTAGTGAAGGGAATACCTGGGTTTCGCTAGAAGGGACCTTTGAGCTAACATGTGAATATAATTGGTAGCCATGGGAAGAATCAGGGAGATGACATTCCTGGGAGAAGAAAGCTCAACAAAGGCTTGAAGGAAATCAGTGTTGGTGTGCTTGAAGCAAAGTATGAGCAGGGACTAGCTGGTTCCCAGAAAAGAAAAATCTGGCTCATAAAAAATTGAAAAAATATGTCCAAAGTTCACTTACAATGAAATAAATGCAAGTGAAAATAAATTGCAATACTGTTTTATATCCTGATGGAATAGAAAAGATTAAACACACACACCTAGTCGTAAAGGTGAGCATATGCTATGATCCAGCCATTCCTCCCCCACACAGCACTTCTCAAACTTAGGGAGCATGAGGATCACCAGGGACCTTGTTAAAATGCAGATTCTGACTCCAGTGTGTCTCAAAATTTAACATGGATACCGGTCACCTGGGACCTTGTTAAGAAGCAGATTCTGCTTTCCGTGCTTCTCAAACTTTTAATGGGCAGAAGAATGACCTGGAAATCTTGTTAAATGCAGATTCTGGACAAAAATGTGTAAGAGTTGTTCAGCCTAACATTATTAAGGGGAATGAATATTAAATAGCCATAAATCCCTCTGTCTTTTTTTCACCTAACAGATCCATAAAAATTAAGAAGGCTGATAACACTGTTAGCAAGCGCAAGGGGAAATTGGTCTGCTAATGTATTGTGAGTGGGAGAGCGAATGTTTATAGTCACTTTGGAGGGCAGTGGGGCAATATGCTTTAAAATGTGCCCTGCCAGTGATCAATGATCTAGCAATTCTCCTTTCCATCTCTTCTCCTCCAGAGAAACATCTTCACAGTGCACAAGGGAGCATGTCCAACGATGTTCGTTGCAACTCCATTATCACAGCAAAGACAACTGAGAAGCAACTTAGATGCCCAACAACAGGGGAATGGTTACACTGAGGTTCTGCCGTAGCAAGGGATACCAGGCAGCAAATAAAAGTCATCAGCCAGATTGATGTCTACGAGCATGGACAGAGCTCCAGATATACTGCACAGAAGAAGAAAAGCAAGCTCCACATAGATATAAACACATATTCAAATCCATATATGTTTCCAGCGGTGATACATGAAAACCCAGAATAAAAAGCATTGGAAGAAACACAATGTCTATGTGTTCAGCAAGGAGGGGGCAGGGCAGTAGCCTTGGGGAGGAAGGATCCAACGATCTAAATTCTCTGCGCGCGCGCGCGTGTGTGTGTGTGTGTGTGTGAGAGAGAGAGAGAGAGAGAGAGAGAGAGAGAGAGAAAGAGAGAGACAGACAGAGAGAGAGAGACAGAGAGAGACTGAGAGAGAGAATAAGAGAACATTATCTTTACAATATTTCCTTTTCAAAAAACAGGGAATGTATTCACATACTACTTTATAGTTAAAGTAATAATTAAAATACCTAAGTTATGGTTCTGTCATACAGTGGAATAAATTCTATATGACCATACAAGGAATAATGTATTTCTGTGTGCACTGATAGGGGATATTCGTCAAGATATGTTAAGTGAAATATTCGAAGGACAAAGTAAATAAATGATGCTGTTGTGTATGTATAAATATGGATGGAAATACATCTCTATCAGCATGTCTATATAAAATTTAACGTACACACACACACACACACACACACACACGAATGCAGAGGACGCCAGGGGAACCAGTCACAGGAGTTATCCTTCAGGACAGGACAGCAATATTTGTGATGCAGTTGTCTGAGTGACTGACATCCTGCTATATACTTTTTTGCATTCTTTTAAGTTCTAAAATTTGAAATCATAAATTTTGGCATGCATACAAGGGTATATAAAATATAAACGTGCAATGTAAGGAGTAAGACAAACACCTGTGTAACCACCAGCTTTCGATCCAGAACATTCTTAGTACCAAAGAAACCCTTCCATATTCCCACCCATTAGCTTCCTCCTCCTGCCGCCTTCGTCCACTGTCTCTCACTTGGCGTAATTATTATTTAAAAACAGTTTGGTCACCGAAATAACATGTTGTTTAGTTTGGCGACTTTTGGAAATGCATGAGTAATTTTCTTTCACTTGCTTCTTTAAGTTTGTGTTATTGCAGGCAGCTGTCATTTGTTCACTTTCACACACGTCACCTCCATTGTATGAATACATCACATTTTGTCTCCACCTCCCCTGCCGGTGGCTGGTAGGTTATGAGCAACGTAGCTATAAACTTAATTCAAGCACAGAATTTCTGATCCACGTGTGTAAGTTTCTCTACACCCACAATCTGCCTTTAACAAGATCTCCAGGTCATTCTTCTGCCCATTGAAGTTTGAGAAGCACAGAAAGCAGAATCTGCTTCTTAACAAGGTCCCAGGTGACCTGTATCCATGTTAAGTTTTGAGACACACTGGAGTCAGAATCTGCATTTTAACAAGGTCCCCTGATGATTCCTCATGCTGCACAAGTTTGAGAAGTGCTGTGTGGGGGGGAATGGCTGGATCACAGCGGTTGTTCCCGTGCAGCTTCCCTAGGAGTTGTCCAACTATTTTCCAACGTGACTATATTTATTTGCATTCCCATCAGCACATGTAACTTTTTAAATGAAAAGGAAAGTAAGAAACTAGTTAAGAAGTCACTAGGGGGGCCGGCCGAGTGGTGCGGTGGTTAAGCGCTGGCTTGGGAAGCCAGCGGCCCCGGTTTGGGTCCTAAATGTGAGGGCCAGTGACACTGCCCTCAAAAAAAAAAAAAAAAAAAAAAAAAGAAGTCACCAGGGCACAGCCTTAGTTGAAAATGTAAAGAACCAGTACACAGTCCTTCACTGCTTCATCCTCTTTCCCTTTGGTTCCCATCCCAGCCACTCCCCTTTATGGATTGGAATCTGAAATGATGAAATGAAATACTGGAGGGGGCTCCTGTGTGGGCAACAAGGTGGATCAGGGCCTTTACTTATAGAGAAAACAAACCGCCTCCAATTCACCTGCTGGCTCCTACATGTATAGAAGTTCCTGACCTGTAAAGGAATGTGTCCAAGAATAGGAATTCAAAGCTCCTAGACCTGGGGTAGGGTGTGGTGGCCTAGGGGTGGTCAGTTGTTTTACCTATTCCTAAGAAAAATGAGTTTCCGATCCTTTTCTGGCAACACTGAAATCACCCAGACCAACTGTCATTTTCAGGTTCTTTTAGTGTTTCCATGTCTTATGCCACACAGTCTCTCTGTTAAGAGTTTGTTCCAGAGCCATTCATTTGTTAGCAAACATTAACTTAGTTCCATCTGCATGGAAGACACTATGCTAACCTCTAGAAATGCAACAGCAGGCCTTTAAGGAAGTCACACAGTAATGAGGAGGAAAAATAAGTGAATAGGCAGTTAGTTACAAGACAGTATGACAAAGGCTCACACAGTGGTCAGGCAAAGCTCCTGCAAGAGGCAGATTCATAACCCCAGGTGTGTAGGATAAGCAGGGCTGGGGCAGGCAAAGACGTGAGGCAAAGAGGGTTCCAGGTAGAGGGAATACCTTGCAAAGATCATGAGGTAAAGAGATAGCACTTTTGAGGAACCTCAGTCTGGATGGAGGGGGTGGAGTGCTGGAGATAAGGTGAAGGAAGTGGGTGAGGGGTAGAGGCAAGCAGGATTTGATTACATCATGTCCTGTTACTCCTTTCCCCTCTCTCCCTATGAAACCTCAGACACATCCAGAGGCCAATTCCAGGCTAGTTTGAGAAGGTGACTTTACCTCTCCACACCTGAGAAGCAACAATGGTGGAGGTAATGACCATGACAATGAGAAGAGTGAACACTCACAGATGCCCATCATGTGCTAAGTACTATTTTAGAAGACATTTTATAACGTGTATTATATCTCACCAGAGTCCAGCTCTTCACAGACATGTGATTTTGAACAAGTTCTTAACCTCCTTGAGACTCAGTTTCCTCATTTGTAAAATGAGGATAATAATTCTACCTATCTCAAATGCTTTTCCTGAATATTAAAGGGAATACTTGTAAAGGGATTGACAAACAGGAAATGAT
Organism: Aselliscus stoliczkanus; assembly: GCA_033961575.1. Lineage (NCBI taxonomy): Eukaryota > Metazoa > Chordata > Mammalia > Chiroptera > Hipposideridae > Aselliscus > Aselliscus stoliczkanus. Next base: position 8,158,824 of record CM066738.1, on the reverse strand, counting down.
CAAGAATATCAGTTATTATTATTGGCAGTCATCCACCAACTATCTTTATACTATCATAGCTTTTAAAATTATTTAAAAATATAATAACAATTATTGTAAACTTATTGATGTTATGGAATACCTACATTGTGGCAGGTGTACTGGGGATATATCAGTGAAAAAGATAGGAGGGGTGGTTTGTAACACTTAGTTCAGTTCTACTATATTGGCCCTCATGTGATCCCATCTTTAATTAGACTGTTGCTTTGGGTTCTTTAACAGAGATCAAATTAAAGTGACTTAAATAAAATAGAAGGTTTATTGCTTGTTGCTGGATGATGCTCCAAGAAATCATCCAGGGACAATTTCCTAGCGCAGGGGTCGGCAAACTTTTGAGATGGAAGAGCCCATCCTGTCCCTCACAGCAATTTAAAAATTATTTGAGAGCCATAAAACAAATGAAATCACCATTATGTGAATAATATCCTCTAAAAATTTTATAAATGAAACTATGATAGTTTTATTTTCATTTTCAATTTTACTTCAGAGCCACATGTATGTACCCAAAGAGCTGCATGTGGCTTGCGAGCCGCAGTTTGCTGAGCCCTGTCCGAGCTTACTGCTTTACTGTCCCCTGGAGCATTTTCCTCAAGGCAAAGATCCAGCCCATGGGAAAGAGGAAAGAGAAGAGGAGGGCAAGTAACTGCCTTTTACAGAGGTGACCAAGAGTGTGTGACACTTCCTGGTTGTGTCCCATTGTCCAGAATTTCATCACATGGTCACATGTAGCTGCAAGGGAGTCTGAGGATGTGGATTCCAATAGGGTGGCTGTGTGTCCAGCTGAAACTTGGAGAACTGGGAATTTATCCTCCAGATACACAGGCACACACACAAAATGACCCATCTACAAGATTATCCATTGTAGTACTCTTTGAAATTGCAAAAGCCTGGAAACAACTCAAGTGTGTCTGGAAACAACTCAAGTGTGTTTCTACAGGACACTTGCTGAGTAAACTGTGGTAGAACCACACAATGGAATACTCTACAGCTGGAAAAAAAAAGAGTGAGAAAGCTCTTTATGTACAAATATGGTAAGATCTTCTGAATATATCAGTGAAAAAAGAAAGGGACAGGGCTGTGTATATAGTATGCTTATGATACACCAGGGGTGCCAAAAAACATGTATGCACATGACTTGTATTCATCTTTTGTTATCAGCATATATTGAGCATTACAATTTTAATACAGTTCTTTCCTTTCTTAAAATGTGTGTACATTTTTTGGCTATATATATATATATATATATATATATATGGCAAAAGGGAAGTGGGTAATGGAAGAGTATATTCATATTTGCTTATCAATTTGCATAAAAAACACTGGAAGGCTACACAGCACAGCAAATGCTGTTGGTGCCTCACTCATATCCCTTCATCTGTGTCACCTTGGTGCAGGCTGGCCTGACTTTTAACTGCTAGTACCTGCATTTCTTTTCCTAAGAGTGTCCTCTGGTCACCAGCATCCCCTCTGCCTACCTGTGCAGCAGCCTGAATGACTTGGGCTATTAATCTCTTCCCACCACCTCGGGAGGGGCTCTCAGCAGTGCATGCTGGGATTGGTGGATAAACACCTCAGCTCCCATGCCTTCCAGGTGGATAACTCTGCTGCACCAGTTCCTTCCTGTCTCCCCAGGGTTTCCAACACAGCGGCAACAGAGCTGTGAACACACTATGTATCCACTCCTGCTCTCTTCCTCACTTTCCCTCCCACTCTTGGTGTTTCACGGATCGCTTCCCAAGTAAACTGCTCTCTCATCCTTGTCTCAGTGTATGCTACGGAGGAAACCCCAATAAGTCAATAAGTTAAAAGAGAAAAAGAAATCAACAAAAACATTACCCGTAAGGACCAGGAAGAGAACACAGGATGAGAAAGAGACATCTCAATGTATACCATCCTATGTAGTTTTACTATTTGGACATTATGAATGTATGAACTATTCATGAAAGACCTCACAAAAATATCAGTGGAACTAGTCCTAAAAAGAAGAGCCCACTCACTATTGGGGTACAAATAGCAGTCTTTGCCAGAGCACCCTGTTCCTGCTAGCTCACTTCTGCTTGATGTCAAACTGCTTGCCCTATTGCAAAGGCATGAGTCCTCCCAATTCCTCTCTCTGTTCTGTTTAGGGCACAAGTCCAAGGTTGCAAATGGAATGGGGGAGTTGAGGGTGATGGTGAATCTTGGCATTGTCTGTCTGGCAGCGAACAATGTGAACTGGTGGTGCATCCATGACTTTTGACCTCAGTTTCATCACCTGAGAAATGGGCATAAACACCCAACTGGCCTTCCTCTCAAACTTGTAAGGAAAAGTCCCCCTGCAATAAGTTTGCAGGTCTGACAAGCTTCTGGGTTGCTCAATCAATCAATCAATCAATCAATCAATCAATATGGTAAATGTATTTAACTTGAGGGGCTGGGCTGATAAAGTTTCTACAAAGAAGTAAAATGCATGATCTTTTCACCAAAGGCACAACCATTGAAAAGTCAGGTAGCCTAATGAAGGTTCAAAAATTTTATATACACTCAGATGTAAGACAGAGATGGCAAGTCACAGTTTTATGGCTTGGAACAAATGGTTTAACATTACTGGGCCTCGGTTTTCTTATTGGTGACAAGAGCATTATTGCATTATCCACAGTTTAGGGCTGCCATGAGGGTTGGTGAGATAGTTGTAACATGCTTAGGGCATTACTTGGCACAGAGGGAGTAGTCAGTTACTATGGATACTGAAGGCTGCCTTTGACTCAATTTCTGAAAAGGAGAGTTTATTAATTGGGATTGTATGCTTGAAAGTAACAAAACACCCAACTAATAATGCTTTAAGGGAAAAAAGAGAATTTGTGTCAAAGAACTGAATAGTGGGAGTACTCTTGCTTGATCCAGGGGCTCAAACGCAGTCATGTCAGCTTGGTTGTTTTCTGGTTCCCTAAGCACAGCTTTGCTGTGTGTCGTTTCCTCCCAGGCACTTCTCTCATGGGGTAGGCAGCTTCTGAACTCCTACTGGCTCCTACTGAGCCCCACCCCCTTGTAGTCTTGCTCTTAGCTAATCCCCTCCCCTAGAAGTTGGGCTGGACCCAGAGGCTCACTGACAAGGAACAGAATTGCGCAAAAGTGATGGAATGTCATTTCTGAGCTTAGATTACAGAAAGACTTTGTGTTCTTCTGGTCTCATTCTCTCTTGCTTGCTTACTCTTATGACAGCCTCTGGCCAATAGCCAGTGAGGAAATGAGGCCTTCCATCCAATGACCCACGCGTAACTGAATCCTGCCTACAGCCACAAGAGGGAGGTGGGAAGCAAATGTGCCCTTACTCGAACCTTCAGATGTGACCCCAGCCCTGGCCAACCAGCTGATTACAGCCTTGTGAGAAACCCTGAGACAGAAAACCCAACTGAGCTATGCTTGGATTCTTGACTTGCATAAACTCTGAAATAATAGATATGTTTTGTTTTAAGCCATCAAGTTTTGGGGTAAACTGTTACATAGCAATAGATAAATAATACATCTGTATTTGGAAGTTTGGGCAGTGCCAGCCTTACATCCTCACGGCTCCAAGGAAAAGACAGTTAAAGAAAGCGCCTTTTTTCCTGGATCACTCAGACAAAAGTCCCAGGATTCAGCCCTGGTTAGGCCTGATTGGCTTGCCATACATAGCGCCATCCTTTACACCACGAGTTGCCAAACTATGGCTTGTGGGCCAAATGTGGCCCACTGCCTGTTTCTGTAAATCAGGTTTCATTGGAACACAGTGCCATTTATTTATGCGTATTGTCTATGGCTGCTTTTGTGCTAAAACTGAAGAGTTGAGTAGTTGCAACAAAGACCAGATGATCCTCTACATCTAAAATATTTACTATCAATTATTTCTGTTGAAACCAGCAACCATTTCTGTCACTTTAGAAAAATATTTGCTGAGGGGCAGCCGGTTAGCTCAGTTGGTTAGAGCGCAGACTCATAACACCAAGGTTGCTGGTTTGATCCCCACATGGACCACTGAGCTGTGCCCTCCACAACAAGATTGAAATAACTACTTGACTTGGAGCTATTGGGGCCTGGAAAAACACACTGTTTCCCAATAAAAATTAAAAAAAAAAAGACAGAAAAAGAAAAAATTTGCTGACTTCTCCTGCTTTCAACCAATAATTGTGACCAAGGTCATGGGGTACAATGATTGGCCAACCACTGGACACACACCCTCCCCTCATGCAGGGTGTGTGCCAGCCCCATTTGAAGCATAGGGGATGAAAGTGGGGGTGGAGTATATCCCCAAGGATCTTTAAATGGCGGTACTTACCACCTTAAAGGTAATTTGGGTGTGTCTATGCTGTCTACACTGGATTAGGTTGAAAGACAGTCTGTATTGTTTTTTTTTTGAGGGCAGTGTCACTGGCCCTCATATGTGGGACCAAACCGGGGCCACTGGCTTCCCAGGCCAGCGCTTAACCACCGCGCCACTCGGCCGGCCCTGAAAGATAGTCTGTAAAGATGACTGCTGATTTGCTAGCTTGCAAGAAGTTTTAATACTGAAAAACACATTTAAGTTCTTCTGAGCCTTCAACATACAAATCTTTCAAATTCATCTTTACTCTGCTTATGTTTCTGAAGACAAGTGGTAACTTAGCGTTAAGGTAGAAAGTCTCATAAAAGCTGAGGCATCTCAAGCACTTTATTCCTTTCATGCATCTTCTCCTGGGAGGGGCTGGGTCTCAGAGCCAATAGGGAAAATCCTGCCTCTTTATCTATTGGGTTGTCAGGAAAGTCATGATGCATTTTTGCAATGAAAAACATAGAAAAAATACATCGTGACTTTTCCGACAACCCAATGGATGCCCATATGGAGACTAATGGGTCTTACGTAGATTGGGTGGGAAGTCTAATGGGCAGGTTTTCCTTTCTTCTCTTTCCCATGAAAGGAAACTGACCAGAAATTAAGAAGAGGAAAAAGAAAAGGCTGGGGGTGGTGGGGGCGGGGAAACGTAGAAAAAGAAAGCAAAAGGAGGCAAGTCAAGATAGGAAAAAGAGACTTGCTGTATTTGCAACCAAATGTTACAAGGACAAATACTTTTTCCCATCATATTTGTATTCAGAGTAATTTTAAAGTAGAATTGTAGGGAAAACATCATTTCATGCATTTAAATAAATATTGAATACTGGATATGGCAGTTCATTAGGCGGTCATAAGTTAAGGATTTCACTAATACTCTCCTGTATTAGTCAGTTTTTGCTGTGTAACAAAACCACCTCAAAAATCTCAGTGGCTTTCCACAAGAAATACTCCTTTTCTTTTTTGTAGGTCTGTGAGTTCATCGTGGCTCCGCTGGGTTTGGCTCTAGGCTGCGGCTGGGTTGAGGTCAGGTCCATGTACCTGCTTATTTCTTGTTGGGCCACCAGCTACAAGGGACATATTCCTCTTATGACAGGTCACGTGAGAACAAAAGGATGAGCCAAATCGTACAGGCACATTTAAAGCCCCTCTTCCCATCAGATCCACTAGTATTTCTTTAGCCAAAGCAAGTCACATGGTTTGGCCAAACATCAGTGGGGCAGGGAAGCCCTCTATCCCCCATGATGCCCATGGGCAAGGGTGGATCAATATAATTCTGTATCAGGGGTGGAGTGCTGAACTGGAAACAATAATCTCATTTCCCACGTTTACTAACATTGAAAACAGTAATACAATCACATGACTAAGAAGAAAGAGATCGATAAAGACTTATAGATATATTGGTAGGAATAATAATTTTGTATCTAAAGCATTAGATGGAAAACCCAAAGTCTGATCAGCTGTGTGGCATGTGACTTGTTATTTTTTCTGGAAAACTACCCCATAGGATGTGAAGATCTAATTTTTGCCTTGTTGGGTTGTGTTGCTGCTTTGCACCACCAGGGAGAAGCATCAGTCATTCTTTTATAGCTTCTGGGCTTGACCTTTTATCCATAATAATGGTATCCTGGGAGATGATTTATACCTGTTCTCCCAGGGTAATGACCAAGAGTGCCACCTCACTCTTAAAGGCGTCCCAGTTTGGATGACGAATTGTATGATCGTTTTATATATATGGTATAAATACAGCATTTTTTCCCTCCAGAAACAAACTTCCCAGGAGCTAATGCTCCCCAAGGAGCACCAAACTTCCTAAATTGTTTTCCTTTCCCTTCTAGAAAAAATGCTCCAATTAGAAGTGACCTCACTTTCTCCACCTTAGAGGGCTCACCCCCCCATTTCTCTGTCCCTTGCTTCCAACTGTGTTACTCATATTTTTCACTTTGACCCCCCCTTGGCAGCTTCCTCTGTGCCCTCTAACTCTGGCCAATGTGGCTTCCCTGTCATGCTGTTATCTTCCTGGCTAGGACCTTTATGTGCTGTGACAAATGTTTATTTGCCTGTTGGCCTTCCTAGATTGTAAACTCCCAGAGAGCAGGATCCTGCCTGCCTGTGTCACCACCATCACATGCCTCTGGCAATTAGTGATTGCTGAATGAATGCAACTGTTATTATTATTATTCTTATTTGTTTGTTTGTTTGTTTGAGGGCAGTGTCCCTGGCCCTCATATGTGGGACCCGATCCAGGGCCACTGGCTTCTCAAGCCAGCTCTTAACCACCGCGCTACTCGGCCAGCCCTGCAACTGTTATTATTGTTTTAGATATTATTATAAAAGATGTCAGACATGCAGAAAACATAAGAGAAGAATACTGCCCTCATCCCACTTCCTGTCTGCTCCTCTTTGTTGCTCACTCTTCTCCAGCCATGTTATCCTCAAACACCCAGGCATGTTTCTGATTTAGGGTTCTTGCACTGGCTGTTCCCTCTGCCTGGAACTCTGTTCCTCCTGTTACTCACATGGATCTCCCCTCACTCATTTCAGTCTTTGCTCCAATCTTAACTTCCCAGGGAGGCTTTTCCTGACCACCCCATTTAAAACAGCAACTCCTCTCCCCATACTAAATGGCCTCACCTCCCCCACCCAAGCCCTGAGTACCTTCTGAGACACTGAATAATACACTTAGGAATTCTGTTTATTATGTATTGTGTTTCTCCACACTAGAAGGGAGGCTTCGCAAGAGCAAGCATCATTCTGCTCACTAATAGCTCCTAAGTTACCGGACCTGCACCCGACACACAGTAGGTGCTCAAGAAACACTGACTGACTGACTGATGGATTGAGCATTTCTGCTCAGGGGTTGGTGTGGTCAGAATCAGTCTCAGCACTCAGGATCCATCATTTTGGTGGAGGAAGCCATAAGACAGGAAACAAACTCTAGACAATAAGCTGCTTTACGGCTTGACTGTATAATCTCGTGTCCTCCTAGCTCCCGGGGCCCCATTACAAGTTCCATTCATGTACCTGGAATGAGTCCACCAGGGAACTGACACTATCGTCATAGCCAATGATGTCCAGAACATTCTACCTATAGTCTCCCTTTTCCTAATAATTAAATATTACCCAGTTCCGCCTTCAAAATTTAGTGACATAACTCTTAGAAAAAGGTGATACTAGAAAACATAGCCCAAAATGAATGATTATCCTCATTGCTCAAGAACCACAAAATCAGCATTAAAAACTTAGCTGCTGATTCCTAAAGTAATCCTTTTAAAATTTGAATGCCTACCATTTTTTGGGGAAAAAAAAACCCCCAAAACTTGGTTTAAGGAACAATATTCAAAAGTACTATTGGGTTGTCGGAAAAGTCATGATGCACTTTTACAGTGAAAAACAGAAAAACTATGTCATGACTTTTCTGACAACCCAATATTTTATTTACAATTTGTAAAAAATCTTAACTAGCCCAAGAAACCATATTTAAACATACAAACGGATACATTTTTGCGATACTGTGCTGTGAGAAATCACAATATTGTGCTGTGAGAAATCTCAGAGCTTTCCTCTGGTCCACTCGTGAGTTTTTGGGAATTGGTTGTAAGAGGCAGCAAGTACCTGCTCCGCCATAGGTGCTCATTAAACAGTTGCTTACTGAGAGGACAGGGGAGCTCCTTGGCCAGGCATCTCCACCATGGCTGCTCGTCTGAGAAGAAAGTGTGTCATTTCCTTGCCATCTTCTACTAGTTTCCTTTTTTAGCCACTGGCCTTGAAGCACCTGCCTTACCTATGTGTTCATACAAAGATGGATGAATGTGTCCTTCTCTTTACTAGATTTCCAACATGGGATGCTGGCTCCGGAACAAGACCTTTGTCACTATATGGTTCAAGTCAAATCAAATAAACTAGCTGTGTGACCTGGGGTCAGCTGCTTATCCACTGCACTGTTCAACCTCATCAGCCTTAAGTGGTGATGGGAATAAGAGCTTCTAAGGGAGGTTGGCGGGGGTGGCCACTGAGCTGATGTGACTGATGCAGAGTAATTGCTCAATACGTACTGGGTATTATGATAAAAATTCGCAAAAAATTCTGAAAACCCGAATATATTAATATGTTAAAAACTAGGTCGAATAGTAGGAACAACCCAAATTTTCCATCATTTAACAAACGGATCAACAAATAATACAACGGAATATTACTCAGCCATAAAAAGGAATGCAGTAGTGATACAAGCTACAACACGGATGAACTTTGAAAACATTATGCTCAGTGAAAGAAGGCAGACACAAACTATCGCATATGGTGTGACCACAATTATATGAAATGCTAAGAATAGGCAAATCCACAGAGACAGAAGGTAGGGGAGTGGCTGCCAGGGGCTGGGAAGAGGTGGGCATAGAAAGTGACTGCTAATGGGTAGAAGGTTTCTTTTTGGGTGATGGAAATATCCTGCAGTTAGATGCTGGTAGTGACTGCACACTTTGCGAATATACTAAAAACTATTGAATTATATCCTTTCAAAGGTGAATTTTATGGCATATGAATCATATCTCAATAGGGTGGTTATAAATCATATCTCAATAAGGGCAAAACAAAGATAAGTAATTATCTTTCTGCCCAACCTATTTCTTCTCTCTGAAAAATGAAAACTTGTCTTGCATCCCTCATATGTTGGTTATTATCTCCCAGCCCCCATTAGGCATTGTGGGCGTAATGCTCAGAGCCAATTAAAAGTGCTTTTAGGAGCCCATGAAAATGCCTTAATTTCTTTTAAAATAAAAAAAACTTTTTTAAGTATATACATATCTGCTTTATTCTTTTTAACAGGTGCAAGATAATTCCATGCTATGGGTGTAAATTAATATATTCAACCTCCTTCTATTCATGGACATTTATTTAGTATGTTTTTTTAATATAGTCCATCCTGGATTATATTTATCTTGACACCAATACAGTTGAAAAACTCATTTTAAACATATGTAAACATTTGTGTGTGTGTGTGTGTGTGTGTGTGTGTGTGTGTGTGTGTGTAGGAAAGGGCCTATGCCGGCTAAAAGGACAATGCAGCGTGACCCTCTTGGCTCCCAATAATTAAATAGTAAACCGTGACCTTTCTTGGAGCTTGTGTTCTCTGGTTTGGGGACTTGTGGGGCCCTCTTTTGTTCTCATGAGATGAAGAGGAAGTTAGAGGAGACACCATGCGAAATTACAAAACTGAACCAAAAAAAAAAAAGAAAAAGGTACTTTTGCTTCTGCTCATTACCCACCAGCCAGATACTCAACACTAGGGGAAAGGGGTGTGAAGGAAGTCAGGAGGGATGGACCTGGGCTGAAGGGCAGTCAGACCAGTGGCCACCAGAGTGACCTTGAGCAAGTCACATGACCTCCCTCCCTTGCCTGTGTTTCTTCATGTCACTGAAAGGGCAGAAATAGGTCAGTGGAAGAGTATTTTAGAGAGCAAAGGATTGATTTAAGCAAGAGTTCTGTCTGTCTGTCTCCCTGTGGCCTTCATTGAACTTGAAGTTCTCCCCTGAGATTAGAAAGCCCCATGGGGTTGAATGCAGTTCCTCAGACAACCTCAGATAACCTCTGTCACAGCAGTGAAGGAACCAGGAAAGGTGGAGAGAAAAGCTATGATAGTTTTTATTCCAGATCCTCCACTGAAATCTTTCCAGAAGGTCCAATTCTGTCTAATGAATCAAGGAGAAATTTCAGTTGCAAGCATTTGGTTTTTATTGTCAGAGAGAACACTTCGAAGCCAAGACAAAAAAGGTCAAACTAAAAAAAAAAAAATTAAAGGAAAGAGCTAAAAAAAAAAAAAAAAAGCGTAGAAAAAGCAGAAGTAGCTATGTATGCCGTGCACGCATTCCAGGATACAACCCTTCAATTCTTTCTTTCTTTTTCTTTAAAATTTATTTTTAATGAACAACCCTTGTATTCTTGGCCTCAACAGCACCCCATGTAAAAGCAGATGCCAGCAGCTTATACCAGCTCCCTACGATCAAACACAGCAAAATAATGTTGAACACAAAACTGAACTATTTTGGTGTGTATAAGAAGCTCACAGCAAAGATCACTTGGAATTCCCCAAGTTATAATTGTAAATGGAAGTGCAACAAAATAGGCCTGTCTTTCACATCTGGGGGCGGGGGCGGCAGGCAACCCAGGGAGGGTCCTACCTAACAGTCTGTAGAGATCCACGGGTGGGTTAGAGTAGAAGGGAAGCGAATTCCTGAAAACAAGCCCTGATTTACAACGAAAGTCAGAAAGTCACGACTAACCAAAACATGCTGCTTAGAAAGACAGCAGGTGATTGGACTGTTGCTTCTCTGTTTAAATCGGGTAGGATAGGGCTGGCCGAGTGGCTCAGTTGGTTAGGAGCTTGCTCAAGAGTGTGAGCTGAGCTCTGAGCAACAGCAGTTCACTGCCCAGCCCGAGCTGAGCTGCTGCTGAGCTGCCAACAGGTGGCAGGATGGCGCAGCTAAAAAAAAAAAAAAATCTGGTAGGATAGTAGCTGTGTGACCTTGGGCAGGTCTCTTATCCTCTCTGAGCCTCTGGTTCTTTACCTTAATATTTGCCATGTGGCCTGGACCACAAACATCTCCAGAGGTGCTAGATTTAAAATACAGATTCTCAGGCCCCTACCCCAGATGCTTTGTATCGGAATTTCCAGAGCTGGGCGGTGGTTGTGCCCATTTTAACAAAATTTCCAGGTGATTCTCTTACCAGGCAAGCTGGGAAACATCCTTCTCTGGGCAGGGCGGGTGTAACAGACCCACCCTCGTGGGCTGTTGGGAGGATTACGTGAGATTATGGTGTATAGAATTTAGAGCTGTGTTGGCGCATCTTGAGTTAGCTTTTATCATTGAAAATCATCACTGCTATTTATTATTTATTAAATAAATAAATAAATAAATAAATATTCTTATTTATTGAATAAATATTTATTGTGCACCTGCTGTGTTCAGGGTCCAGGGCAAGGGCTGGCAAACTAGGGCCCAACATCCGTTTTTGTATGGTTTGTGAGCTAAGAATGTTTTTCGCACTTTAAAAAATTGTTAAACAAAACAAACAAAAATTTTATGACACATGAAGATTATTTGAAACTCAGATCTCAATGCCCATAAATAAAATTTTATTGGAACACCGCTACACCCACTCCTGTAAAGCCACAGCCATAGAAAGTGGTCTGAGGCTACTTTCATGCTACACAGGCAGAGCTGAATCCTTGAAACAAAGACCATATGGCCCACTGAGCTGAAAATATTTTCTACCTGGCCCTTTACAGGAAAGCTTGCTGAACCCTGTTCTCGGGCAAGGGTTTTCAACTGGGGTTCTTGTATTTTGGGACTATAGAAAGATTTTTCAAGAGGTGCATGTGTATGATTCAGAAAATCAATTCTCAGATTTTCAACTTTTATGAGTACTCCTTCCTGAAATGGATCATCTAAGAACGCACCCAGAAGGTGTGTCATCTTGAATAATCCATACTGAATCAATACAGGAGGTAAAATCTCTGGGAGACTCAGAAGAAACAAGGAAGGAAGAAAGGAAGATAGGAAAGAAGGAAGGAAGGAAGGAAGGAAGGAAGGAAGGAAGGAAGGAAGGAAGGAAGGAAGGAAGCAAGGGAGGGAGGGAGGGAGGGAGGGAGGGAGGCTGGTATTTTGTCTCAACTTGGCTGGTCACTGGATCTGGGACATCTGAGAATTGGTTCATATCAGTATCAAACTTTTCCTCTCCACAAGAACAGAATTTAAAGATTACTATGTCCAAGGTGTCATATCTGCCAGGACAAAAAGAATACCACCTATGTCCATTTTCTAAGGAACTTACTCAAGAAAGAATTCTAATTGAATAAAGATAAAATCAGAATAAAGATGTGAAATGGGGGCAAAAGAAGAGTAGAAAAAACTATGACAAACAATGAATGTTGTAATTTTTGGTTAAATCTAAATGGATGATGGTAATTTGGGAATTATAAGGTAAGAGATATATACCATAGGGCAAAACTTAACAAAAGCCTGGAAATAAACTCAAAAGCTATAATATCTCAGCACAACTCAGGATTTAGGGAGACGGGGTTGTGGAAAGAGACAAGGTCCCAAAGTCTCTCTCGTAAGAGAAGAGAGACTTCTTAAAAGAAGACTGGGGCATGCTTAAAAGTTACATTTGGTATAGTAATACAGAATTTAATTTAAAAATAATTCAAGTTTAGAAAGGAACTATTAGCAGAGCAGAGATAGATATAAGAACTTTTAAAAGAAAGAGAAAGGGGGCCGGCTGAGTGGTGCGTTGGTTAAGAGTTGGCTTGGGACGCCAGTTCTGAGCAGCAGGGCCCCAGTTCAGATCCCACATGAGGGCCAGTGATGCTGCACCCTCTACAGCTAAGATGGTGAACAACAGCTCCACCTGGAGCTGGGCTGCCATGAGTCGCTGGGCTGCTATGAGTCGCCGGCAATGGCGTAGGCTGCAGACCCTGCTGCTGTGGGCTACCACCAGATACTGTGAGTGGCCGGCAGCCAGCGTGAGCTGCCATCCAACAACTGGCAAACGACTGCCTCAGCCGGGAAGAGCACAATGATCAGAATACCAACATGGGCCACTGAAGCGACGTCCTCCACAACTAGCCTGAGGAACAAAAGGACAGCAACTTGTCTGTTCCCCTTCCCCAATTCCCCAATAAAATCTTTAAAAAAAAAGAAAGAAAGAGAAAGGGTAGAAAGGAGACAATCACAAAGGTTAATAAATAGTAAATATTAAATAAGATGGAAGAATACAAAGTGTGTGTTACTATGATAAATGCAAAAGGTTTGAAGTCTATCAAAGAAAAGATAAAGAAAGATATTAAACAACAGAACAGGCAAAGATAAACCAGGCAAATGTAATAAAACATAAAATAGGACTTAAGAGTATCATTATGAGATCAAGTGTAATTTGAGGTCAAAAGCTGTTAAATGGAAAGACCAGGTACAAAGGATAAAAGGTAAAACTGACAAAGAACACACAATACCACAAATTAATAGGTGTCAAACAACATTTGGCAAAATATAACAAAATAGAACACCCCCGTAATATAAAAAAAGCTTGATAAAAAACACAAAGTCACAGTGAGATGTTTAAAATACTTTCAAAGTTCATCAAACAGACAAAAGCTAAGAGAGGATTAGAAGATCCAATAACAAAGTCAACATGCTTCCTTCACAGATATCCACCAACTTTTACAAACATTGGTCATGTACATGGCCATAAAGAAAACTAGCAACTCACAGAACTTTATGGGTCACATCCTCAGACCAAAGCCCACTAATATCAGAAACCAAAACCCAAATTATGGCCTCACAAAGTGTAACAACTTAAAAAATAAAAAACATAACCTTTGCATAACACTGACTCACCAAACCAACCAATTCTTAACACTGAAATAACAAAGTATCTAGAAATTTATGAAAGAAGGACACTTCATATAAACATCTACAGGGATACAGATGTCATAACATTTTTAGAAAGACTTTGAAATAAACAAAAAAGATTTCTGAGTGTCCTGTCAGTTCCCAGCTCTGGGTTATCTAATTCTATAGGGATTAGATCCTTTCCTTGTTTTTGAGGTATCTTACAACTTTGTGAGGTATAAAAACATATAATAATGCAAATAGCTCATCTATGTGAATGCAAACAGGCTTTGGTGGTATGCAACAGGCTGTTTCTCTGGAGATACTGACCAGTTTTGCATTTGTCTTTAAATTCATTTCAACATTTCTAATTGCCTATGTAAGTATGCATTTGTTGAATGAATTCTCATTTGAACCAGGTGTGCCACCTTACTGATTCCCTCATTAATTAATGAATTAAAATCTCTAACATGTTCATTTATATTTATATGACAGTTATGATTTTAGGTTTTTTAAAAAACGATCTTTTAACATAGGTGAAGTCAAATGGAAAATGTATAGCTTTAAATGCTTTCATTATTAAAGACTGAAAATAAGTGAACCTAAGACCGGAAATTAGCATAACAAAATAAACTGAAAGAAAGCAGGGGAAAGAATTAATAAAAGGATAATGAATAAATGAATAAAAAAGGAGAGGGGTAGAGAAAAGAGACAAAAGCAAAAGCTTTACTTTTACTTTAATACAAATGACAAAATTCAAATACTCTTGGCAAACTAAGAAGACTGAAAATACAAAACAAAAACAAGAGAAACGAGACAGCTGATAGACAAAAAAAAGCCAAAGATTTAAAAATAATTTTTGGAGAACCTTAAGTGGGATTATAGGGCTACAGATTTGAAAATTTAGAGCACAAGGAATGATTTTTTTTTTTATTTTGAAAAATATAAATTACCCAAATGGATCCAGATGAAACATAAAACCTGAACAGACCGGTAATTACAGAAAAAATTGGAAAGTTTGTTAAGGATGTACCAAGAAAAAGGGCATCAGCCCAGGTGATAAACTGATAATTCCTGAGATAGCCAAACTATTGCTGGTTACTGAAAGAGAAAGAAAGAGCTCCAATTTATTTTCAGAGTAGCATAATCTAAAACAAACAAGCAAGCAAATACCAGAGCGCGTGCGCACGCGCGCGCACACACACACACACACACACACACACACACACAAGAAAACTAGAGCTCAACTTATTATTAGACTGAAAATAAGTGAACCTAAGACCGGAAATTAGGGCTTATGCATATAGTTGTAAAAACTTCCAGTAAAATATTAGTGAGTGAAATCCAGCAATGCCTTAGAAGAAGAACCCAGCATCACCAAGAGGGTTTATTTCAGGAAAGCAAGGTGATTCAATACCAGGCTATGTTCTTCACAAATTCACTGTATCTACATATTTAAGTGCACAACCCAAATATTTGTAACAAAAGATACTGAAAAGATATTTGATAATAATAAGCAATCCACCCTGATAAAAACTCTAATTGAAAGTTGGAGTAGAAGAAAATGACCTAACTACTTTAAAAAACCAACACCCAAAGGAACTGTGTATTTTATATTAAATTGGGAAATTCTAAAGCCATTCAAGTTAAAATTGGAGATGCAACAGGGATGGCAGCAGTAGCAACATTGTGTGGAGGTTCTGGCTAATGCAATAGGACAAGAAAACAAAATAAGTAGCATAAATATTGTAAAGAAAGGGATAAAACAACCTGGAAATGAGAAGACTGTATCAGAATCATCGTAAGAGTTTCTATCAGAGACCAAGAGTTTCTAATAAATACTGTCAATTAATAAGAATTTTTGCTAAGGTACCTCAATATAGACAAACATTAAAATATAGCCATCCTTTATGCTTGCAACGAATAATTATTTTAAAATGGAAAAAAAATTTCTATTTACAATTATAATAAAATTCAGACTAATAAGAAAATACTGGCTTATATAATAAGACTGGACAATATTTAAAGAAAACTACGTAATTTCTTTGAATAATATTTACAACAGCATTTGAATAAAACTTGAATAAGTTTTTGGGTGGAAGATTTAACATTTTTTAAAAGTCACTCTTTTCACAAGTTCATATATCACACTGATGCATTTCTAATCAAAATCCTCAAAAGGTTTTCTTTTTCTGGGTTGGGGAGGTACTGGACCAAATGACAGTTCATTTGGAAACATGAGTATCTAAGAAAATTTTGGAAAAGAATAGCTACAGGGAGGCTTTGTAAGTCTAAAAGCTAGTAAGGCTTACCTTAATGCTAATATAACCAAATATATGATACTGGCAAACTAGAGAAGACATAGAGATCAGTGAGACAAAATAGATTCCAGAAATAGATCCAAGTATATTTGGGAAGTGCATGTAACGTTGAAATTAAGATTTCAGTTCCAAGGAAAATAATACTCTGTTTAGCAAATGGTCCTGGTATGTGTGGGTAGCCAAACTCCTGTATTATACATATAAAAATATGAATTCTGGCTGCAGTTAGGTGCCAACTAAAAACAAACAAACAATAAAAATATTAAAGAAAAAAACCTCAGGAGAAGGGAAGACTTCCTTAGAAAACACAGGAGCCACAAATTCAGCAATGGAAGAATCTGACTGCATAAAAAAAGTTAGTTTTAGATGGAAACAACACCATAAGTTAAGCCAAAAGACAAAGGATAGGAAGGGAGAAAACTCAGCAATATACGACAGACATGGATTTCATATCACCAAGTTCCCAACACCCCAAGGGAAAACAATGAGGGAGTATGAGTTTATAAAATTTATAGACAAGAACAATGGAAATGATGAAGCCTATGTAGAGATGTCACAGAAATGCTGCACAAAACATCAGCTGGGGAAATGCACAAAGGCCAGGTAACTAATTTCACTCATGAGATTGACAAGATGGATAACACCAAGATTGGTGATAGTTGGGTCCACACCAGATGAGACTACTCTTTTGAAAAAGTCATCTGAATCAATACAAATATAAACTATAGAAACACATCGAAACTCCAAAAACAACCAAATATGAGGAGTTATGTAGGTGTTCACTGTAACAGTTTATAATGAC
Organism: Aselliscus stoliczkanus; assembly: GCA_033961575.1. NCBI lineage: Eukaryota > Metazoa > Chordata > Mammalia > Chiroptera > Hipposideridae > Aselliscus > Aselliscus stoliczkanus. The sequence goes on along the minus strand of CM066738.1, from coordinate 8,141,952 downwards.
AAAAAACAAACAACCCCCCCAAATATTCATGAGTAGGAAGATAGCTCAATAAAGCTTGGTAGTCACATTCTAACTTTTGTTTAAAAAAATAAGTTAGGGATAGCTGTATGGACCCATAGCACCATCAACAAATAGAATAAGAGCAAGTCGCCAAGAAATGTAGTGTGACACAATTACTACAAAAATAGGAAAAAAACAAACACCCATTCTATGTTATTATTGAGTCTAGGTATGTTGGTATGAATACTGAGAAAACTTGACTCACCTTGGATGGAGAAAAGTGGGCGGCTGGAGATTAGTGGCAAGCATGACTATTGGTTTTTGTATAATTCTGTATATAGTGTATTGAAGGAACAAGTTTTACTGTTGTACTTTGCTTTAAAAAATCCAAATATTCATGTATGTGTATATACATGCATATATGTGTATGTACCTATGGAGGGCGGCAGCTAATGGGGATACAAAGGTATAAAAAGAAATACAGTATAGAAAAGGAAAGTATGCTTAATTCAACCCTCAACTCTGTAACTGGAGTAGAAAACATATACTTCGGCATGGAAAAGAAATGAGAAGAAAATCCATCAAAATGGTCACAATTTTTACAAATGGACAGGAAGATTATTAGTATTTTTTTTCTAAATAATATAACGTGTTTCCCATATTTTCTATCTTGAATACATATTACATTTGTAATTAGAAAAAAAAAATCCTTTAAAAGTTGAAAAAAGGGGTATTCTGGGAAAAAAGAAAGAAGTAGAAAAAACAGGTTCATGACAACAGACGTTTCCCAGCTAAAATGTATCTGCTGAATAGTTTCCTGAGGGCTTCAAGCAATAATTCTAAAGCAATGACATTAAAATATTCACATAAGACACTGCATACTTTTTTGATTTCTTTCCAAACCATAGTTAGTGAAGCAGTATTACCATTGCTGATATGAAAATAAAGTAATTCTGGCAAAGAAAACACGGTGAGTTATCAGAATTGTGTTCCAATATCAAAGAAAGACAAATCCAGCTCGAATTCTATATCTATTTCCTAAAGGGCAGCTGACTTTCCACTTCCAACAGGCAACCCTCAACATCATCATTTTGTATATTTCTTTAGTTTGTTATAGATCTTTTGTGTAAAAGGGAGCTGGCCCGTATGAGCATTTTAGGGAAGTGAATGAAAACTGGTAAAAATGTATCTAAGTGTTCTCAAAGCATTTTAAATATACATCTCCGCACAAGAGTAACCTTTCCTCCTCACCAATCTTTGCTGACACTCTGTGAGAGTGTGTTTCATTCCTTCAATATTTATTAAGAGCCCACCATGAGTTGAAGATGATGCTAGAGGCTGGAAATCAGAGATATTAATAGTTCCTCCCTAGTACTTGTCTTTGGGGACAAGCATGGGGAAGCCTAGCTTGCTCTCTGGTGCCACCTACCGATCAAACAGTGTTTCAATTCAAAACAAAAAAATTTCCAATTTCCCTTGCCTCAGTATATATAGCCTAGGCTTCGGAAAAACCTAGGCACTTTTCCAGTCCCACGCATCTGGTCCCCTGAGACTGCACATATATTCATGTCTAAAACAATGGTATCTTAGAAAACTCGGTCCTAAACGTTAGTAGGAACTTGCACTATATTTGCCTCTAAACAGAAATATCTGGTTTGTCAGTCTAAAGTTTCAAAATGAAAATGATAATTAAGCACCACACAAATTGGACTGTTAAGGAGGTAAGACGTTTGTATAATATTTATAAGACAGGACTACAAACCTTGGCTTCTTCAAGTTCCCTTTAATTATATAATGCATACCCCCTCAACGCCAAAGCATACTGTGAGTAAAGACTCATTAACATTCAGTATATTTTAATCATGTATCAATTTATTAGGAAATCATTCCTTTTTTTCTCACTAGCAGTAAACTTTTTTTTTTTTTTGTCAAATACCCATGTAACATTATGTAGAAAATGGTCCTTCATGCCCATAGATTTGTATCCATGTGCTTAAACACTAATACCCCAAGCTCTGGGGGGTATTCAGTATGGGGACTTAAGGAGAGGCTGGGAAGTACCATTTACTACACAAATTGAATGAGACAGAAGAAACTTCCATTAGAATCGGGAAATCAAGTTGGAAACAAACACATGTATTCACTACTCATCGCTTTTAAATTCCAAGCCCTAAACGGAATCCCGTTTAAGATGCTGCAACAGTTACGACTGGGTGATTCAGAAGTGGCCTCCAAGTTTATCATAGCGTTAAAAAAATGATAGTAAGCAGTACAAAATGACAATTTATTACGTGTGTTTTCACAACAATCCTTAAAAACATTCAGGGCAACCCTCTTACAGAATTCTAAGTATGACTGCTTTTTGGGTCACATCCCACCCCCTCCCCACCCCCCCTTTTTCATTTTTTGGTCTGGTTAAGCACTAATCTGGTATGGAGTCCGCCGGACAGAGCAAGGCTGGGTGGGCCCCCGCTTGAATGATGGAGTAGGTCTGCTTGGGCAGCTCCTCCTGGGACGAGGAGGAGAATATGGGCGGCGCGGCGGTGGCCACCGCGATGCTCTGGCCTCCATCGCTCACCACCGTCACTTCGGCGGCCCCCTCCTGAATCAGCGCGTTAAGGCCTTCGAAGTCCGTGCAGGCAATCCCCGAGCTGGTGATAAAAGTCTGGTTGGCGGCGCCTTCCTGGGGCCCGCCCGGGCCGGCGGGGATGAGCGTGGCCTGGTCGTGCGTGGTCAGCAGGACCGCGGGCTGGGCCACCGCGCCCGCCTCGCTCGGGCAGCCCGAGGGCGCAGGGGGCGCGACCAGGTTGACCTGGCGCAGGATTTGCAGCCGGCTGTTCCCGGGGAGCTCCTCTGCGTTCTGGGCCACCAGGGCGGGCGGCACGATGTTCACGGCGGCGGCCGCGGCCTGCACGATGGCGTTGGCCTGCGGCACCTGGTGCCCCACGATGATTTTGACCCTGCCCTCGCTGAACGGGGGCCCGTGGCCGGGCTGCAGCGGCACCTGCAGGTGGCCCACGGCGAGGGGCGCGGCCGGCTGCTTGCCGGGGTCGATCTGGAACTGCAGGACGGTCACGTCCGAGCTCTTATGCTCGCTGTACTCACTGTGCTGCCGCTTGTGGCTGCGGAGCGAGTCCTCGCGCATGAACGAGGCGTCGCAGATGTCGCAGTGGAAAGTCTTCTTGGCGTCCAGCTTGGCCACCTGCCGGCTGCCCGGGCGGCCAGCGTCTTTCCTCTCCAAGGCCTCGCTCTTGAGCGCGTCGCCGTGGAACTTCTTCAGGTGCTTGCTCAGGTTGCTGGGCTGCTTGGTGTCGAAGCTGCAGTGGGGACACTTGAAGGGGCGGTCGGTGCAGTGGACGCGCTCGTGGATGCGCAGGGCCGCCTTGCTGGAGCAGGAGTAGCTGCACTCAGCGCACTTCTCCGGGTGCTCCGACTGGTGCACCCGGCTGTGCTTGCGCAGGGTGGCCTTGCTGTCACCCAGGAAGTCGCAGTGCGGACACTTGAAGTTATTCCCGCTGTGCTTGATGCGGATGTGCGACTTGAGGTTGCCCTTCATGGTGCAGCGGACATTGCAGAACTCGCACTTGAAAGGCTTCTCCCCCGAGTGCACGCGCATGTGCCTTTTCAAGTCCGAGCTGATTTTGAACTTGGCGCTACAGAGCCAGCACTGGAAGGGGGCGTCCCCTGTCAACACAAGGTGAGTTTCGATAAGAACAGGCAGGCAACAATCACAGTGGATTCCCCCCGAAGCACACACCAGAAAATCGCTCACACCAAGGCGGGCGGGTGGAGACCTTCTAACTGCAGGGGCTAGCAACCCCTGGGAGAAAAAAAAAAAAGAGGGTGTGTGTGGGGGCGTCTGGGACTTCTCTTCTTTCCCCAAACTTAAACCATCACCACATGCTTGCTGCACCACCTTTACAAAACCCAGAAGACAAACGGAGGTGGAAAAAAGCTATTTAATTGTCCCTAGTAAAATAAGAGTATACTTAGCACATTCTTTAAAACAATCAAGCTATCGTCGTTCACACAGTTAACGTGACCACGCTGCTACTTAGTTACTGGCTCAGGGTTGTACATTTTTGCATAATCCGTTGATTTTGATTGAGTTACATGTTGTAACAGATCGAAGGACACATGTTTGAATCAGCTCCATGCTCACTCATCAGAATATTCTCTTTACAATGACTGAAATGCCCCGCTTATACTTTATGAAGATTTTTTATTAATACAGACGTGTCGATTGCACAAACTTTATCCCACATTGCCAGCTGTGTTCTTTACTTGTGAAGTTACAAAATCCAGCTGCTTCATTTTTTTTTTTTTAATTTTTAAATTCATAATCGCTGAAAGATGAGCAAGGAAAGTGAAACTGCAAACAACTGAAAGGATGTGATAATCCAAATTTATTTCATCAATGAATGTCAAGTCCAAATTATCTAAGTCACTGTGAATGCAGCAAGCACACCCTCCTATGTCGATATTGTGTAAGCAAAATGACAGCAGCTAAGGTTCTTCGGTTGCTTCCAGGATGGCAGATGCTCTGCTGAGCACTCCACAAGAATAGTCTCATTGGATGCTCTCAACATGCCCACGAGGTGGGAACTATTATCAGTAGTATTCTTAACGCTATGGTACAAATGAGGAGACTGAGGCCTACAGAGACTACAGAAATTATTCACGGTCACCCAGGAGTGTGCGGCAGGGCTTGGATTCCGACCCCGGCTGACTTCAATGTTGGTATTCTTAGATGCTGGGTGAGTTATCTGTACATAGGACCGATGTTCGCTTTCTGAGGCCATCAGCTCAGAAGAGTACGATTGTGTTCCAGCTTTTTGGTATAAGGCTTAATACATCACCTGGAGCTGCTTAATACATACAATGAAAGATGGCAGGGAGCAAACGTAACGAGCTTTGAGAAAATGGAGAAGCCCAAACCTATATAATGCTTTGTAGGACTAAGTACCACCAAGAGCATACACGCTGAACTCTAGAACAAGGAATGGTAAGCTATAGGCCATGTGCCAGTTCCAGCCCACATCCTGCTTTTGTCAATAAAGTTTTATTGGAATGCAGCCACACCCATTTGTTTATGGATGCTTTCAAGGCAGAGGTGAGCAACTATGACAGGGACCATATGGACCACAAAGCCTAAAATGTTTACTATCTGGCCCTTTATGGAGAAAGTTTGCCGACCCCACCTTAGCATGTTTTTAACCTTTTCTTACACCATCAATCAACCCTTTTTTTCCAGTTCAGTGAAATCCATGGATCCTTTCTTAAATACACAGAGTAAACTAATGTTTCAATACACAAAGTAAACTAAAATAAAAATCAATAGGAATACAAATGAAACCAATGATATTGAAATAGTTGTTACAAAAATTAAAAGAAAAAAAATCTGTAATATGGCCATGGGTAGGCTTTACCAATACATTAAATAATAAGATCTAGCGGCGGGTCTAGACGCTACAATCGTTTCTAAGTAGAGAAGAGAGGAAAAGATATTTTGATCTACCTACAACATCTGTTAAGAGGAGATCTGGGATGTCTACTGGCAACGCGTTCACACACACTGTTATTCGATTGGCTGCCTATTTTCACAGTTAAGGACATATCAAATTTCAGGACCGCTTAGTGAAAATGAAGATGTAAAAAAGTTTTCCTTTCCAAGTTCACGGACCTCCTACATTCTATTCATGCAGGGAGATGTCTGTGGACTCAGAATAAGGCTCTCTGCACCAGTATGGTCTATTAGGTTTTCCCGTTACACCCCTGCCCAAAGGAGGGACAGTCGTTTTGCCTTTGGTTGGTATTTTTTTAAAGAAGTCAGCAGAGGTGAAACCTACAAAAACCATATCTCAGAGCTGTGCTTCAGAGCTTAACAACACTTCTGACATGAAAGCAAAGAGTTTAAACCCCTTGGTCCTCTTAAATGAGTCATGCTGGTCAGTAACGGTCCCACTGGACCACAAGGTCTCCAGAGCTAATGGCTATGCTTGTTGCTGCCCACTAGCTGATCTCCAGTGTCCAGTATGGAGTGGACACTTAATGAATGTTGAGTGAATAAGCAACTGATGTATCTAAGCTGACAGACAGATGGTTCTTGAGTGTAGGCTGCTGCTAAGATGACTGACAATGTTGTCGATAGATCAAAAGCGAAGGAAGGCTAAAACCAAAATCCTAGGAAGTTTACAATTTGTAAAATTGTGTAAGTGCCGCAGATCTAAAACGGGAAGTGAACATTCCATGGAGACAATGCACAAATGGCGCACACTTACAGTTTTAGAAAAATACATGTTTCCTAGACCGACCAAAGATGCTACTATAAATGGTAAGTGTATTCTTCTAAGTCAAAATGATTCTGAATCACTTTCATAAATGAAACCTTCAGCTCCTCTAACCTGGGCTGCAGGGATTTCTGAAGAAAATCATTTGGGCATCAGTTGTGTCAATGCCTTAACTTGCTGTAGTAGGTTCCCCTGTTGCATGGCCTCTGTCATGTATGTCATTACGCACACTCTCCTGACGAGGCAGGATGACCTGCCATGACCTCGGACAATAGGCTCACTCATGTCATTGGAGTTGGCTGACAGCATGTTACATAGACTTGGCACAAGCAATGGCTTAAAACAGGCTTGTGCATTGGGATTTGCTCGCTTGCACCTCTGTCATCCATTGCCATGAGAAGGTCAAGCCTGACCTGGCCTGCTGGTCCCAGGAGGAAGATGACAGATACGTGGAACAGAGCTACAGAGCTGCAGCTAAGGTCAGGGGACAGCAAGCAAGTTGTCCCCTGGCCAGCAAGTCTCAGATCTCTGTGAGCCCAGCCAGGATCGGCAGAGTTGCTCAGATGACACCCAGCTGATCCCCAACACATGAACAGAAAAGGCATGCTGTTACATTCCCTGAGGTTTGGGAGGGGGGAGGTTGTTACACTGCCATTACTGTGACAATAGATAACGGATACAGATATTGGTATCGAGACATGGAATTCTGCCCTAGTAGAAAACTTAACCACATAGCATTGGCTTTGGGATTGAGTAGCAGGTAGAGGCTGGGAAAGTGACAATGTACACTGTATAATGACAAACCTTTGGTAAAACTGTCACCTGAGGTAACTTAGAAGACAGATACTATTCCTCTTGAATTTGGGACTTGGTCACAGAGAATAATTCCAGGCAGAACAGTGAAAGTGTGCTACCAGCTGTACATGACAGGGTACCACAAGAAAGAGACACTCAAAAGAGAACTGGCCATTTTATAAATGGAATTTAGAGAGAATAGCGAAAAATCAAAGATGTGCTGGGTGAAGGTTTCTCATTTCCAACCAGCAAAAGGTTTGCAAAATCAGACAGAAGCCCGGGGACAAAGATCATATCCAGAGATCTTAGGGGGAAGACCAAATGAGAAATGACGGGTGTGAATGTAAGACTTCAGTTAAAATCTCCAAAAGAAGGAAATTGGTGCCAAGTAAGCTCTCTCAGCTGGAGAAGGCTTCCTAGTAGTCTCGAGGGATTCAACCCAGAGAAGGTTATATGCCCAAAGTGCTTATAATTGGCTTTGGAGAAGAAAGTCCCCAGAAGAGTTGTGGGTGTGGCTGTTGGCACACTGATACACAGGAAACTACCAGCAAAGCTGTCACCAACCTAGACTAACACAAAATCAAAAACAGCCCTCAAATTTCAGTAGACAAGAAGCAATGCTAAGAAAAAGTTTCTCCAAGGTATATTTTCCATTCCTGTTCAGAAGTGGGTAAGGAAGGTGATGGAAATGAAACACCAGTGGACAGAGTCAAAACCCAAGGGGCTGAGCCAAGGCCCCATCAAGAACCATTCTCCGTCTGCAGGGTGGGGGGACCTGGGAATATTTGTCCAGGGGGATATCAGAAATCTGTGGGCCAGTGAGTGCCAAGTGCCCTGTTCTTCCCCTTTTGAACAGCAAGATTACTGTAATTCTCCTGACTTGGTTTGACCACACTGTACATTGGGAGTGCGGGCACAGACAACTTGTCTTCTTCCTTCAAAGGTTTTAGGTCAACAGGCGCCATACCCAGACCTGATGGAGACCACAAGATCCTGATCTGGAAGCCCAAACCCAACCCATGATGGGATGCGACTTGTGGGTGGGGTCATGCGAGAGTGTGAATGCATTTGCATGTCAGAGAGATGTGAATGATGGTGGGGTGGACTGTTGTTTGCAAAAAATGGCCCCAATTCTTTAACCCTTCTCATATCTCTGTCCCTTGCCATGTAGCTTTGTGGTGACCTCCCATGGTGGGTAATAAGCTCAGTCCCATCCCTTGACACCAGGCCTCAAATAAAACTTGCTTTAGCCAATGGGATGCAAGCAGAGATTTGAAATGGACTTACACAGTGGGGCATGCTTGCGTGTACGTCTGCTATTGTCATGAGAAGGATAAGCCTCGGGTAGCCCAATGGGCCCAGAAGGAGGATGAGAGATACGAGTATGTAAAGCAGAGCCAGACCATCTCTGCCCAGGACAGCCAGCTAACCTACAGCCAGATCCCCAGCCAAGGTCAGTGGACACCCAGCCAAGGTCGGTGGACACCCAGCCTTTCCCACACGACTAAGCCCAGTCAAGATCAACAGAGTTGTATAGCCAACCCTCTGCTGACCTGCCATATGGGAGCAATAAATACTTATGATAATATGCCACTGAGCTTTTGTGGTGGTTGTTACACAGCATCATTGTATCAGTAGCTAATGGATACGCTTACCAAAAAGAAAACGTACATAATTTGTTATCTAGTCTGCTGAGTTTTTCCATCAAGTTGTCCCATGCTGAACGAATCAGAACATGCTTAAAAATGAGTGAAATGCCTAACCAGCCATTATGCAGAAATTTATTAAAAATGCATTGCTTATACCTCTGTTTCATTTAGCGTACCTCCTCCATTAAATCCTAGTGAATAAGTTATAAAGTTATATAAAGATATATGTATTGTTATAAACTTGATGTTTCCCCCTATTTTACTAAGACAGGTACTTCCTGGCAGATGAACAGCAAAACTGCATAGGAAGGGATGACCAAACGTCCCCAATTCATGTACTTCGGTCGTGGCTAAAAGCTTTAAGGTGCTGATGGCTGAAACAGGAGGAAGTGAGGAGCACAGAGCGAGAACACTGCGAGGGACTTACCTGTGTGGGATCGCAGGTGGACGGTGAGCTGGCTGGAGTTGCGGCTGGCGTAGGGGCAGATCTGGCACTTGAAGGGCCGCTCGTCGGAGTGTATCCGCAGGTGCTTGTTCAGGCTGCTGCTGTCAGCAGCGGCGTAGTCACACGTCTTACACTTGTAGGGCTTCACGCCCGTGTGGCATCGCATGTGGGTCTTCAGCTTGTCCTTCCGGCTGAAGCACTTGCCACAGACCTCACACTTGTGGGGTTTGTCTCCTTCAAACACACACACACAGATGGCATCAGGAAATGATGGCAAAGAAAAAGGTTCATTCCCCACTGCCTTGGGAAGGGTAGTACACAGTCACCAAAGAATCTTCAGAAAACTCCCAAAAGCTGGATGCGTGACTGTCAAAGAGCTAACATCTTTGGGGTGGTGGTGTTTCTTCTATTTTCTTTTATTATTACGCTATTGTTGGCGTTTTCTAATTTTTCCTATATTGAATCTGAATCCCTTATTAATTAAAAATAAAAGCAACTAAAATAAAATGTTCAAATACAGCTAAAATAAGAAACTGTGCTTTGTCTCTTTGGGTATAACCATCTTCTCTCCTTTTTTTCCTCTTCACAACAGATATACCCTAAAACCTGGAACACTTAAGTTTTAGGAGCTCATGGCTGACCAGAGAAAGATTACATGTTTCAGCCTCCCTTGCAGGGAGCTGGGATTGTACGACAAAGTCATCAATGGAATGGCAGAGAAGGTAACTGTGTCCCTTTCGTATTCATAAAAGGAAATTACTTGCTTTATAACTTTTTTGCTTTCCACTCCTTGTTGCCAGCTGTACCAAGACATGAGGATGAACTGCAGGTGTGGACAGGGGAGGGCAGCCCACCTGCAGACAGTGGATAATGGAACGTAATGGACCCGAATGCCAGAGATGGAATTCGTGATCTTATAGGACAGAGCCACCCACCTGCCCTAGGTCCACCACTTACCTGTGGTCAGTTATGTGAGGGAGACATGAAGCCCTACCTTGTCAAGTGTCTGGGTTTCTTTGCTCTAGCAGCTTAATCTGTGTTCATTATACACGTGTCAACTTGTCACCGCTGAAAAACTGCTAATTTTTTTTTTTTTTTTTTAGGGCAGTGTCACTGGCCCTCATATGTGGGATCCGAACCAGGGCCGCTGGTGTCCCAAGCCAGCGTTTAACCACTGCGCCACTCGGCCGGCCCAACTGCTAATTTTTTAACATATACTTTTTCCATCTTTTTTTGGGGGCCTGTGTGTAGGTGTGCTTTTTTGGTACAAAAAACTTCTTGGCCGACATCAACTTAAACACTGTGCCTGTGAATGATTTTATTTCCCTCAATAAGTGGGATTAGAACCCAGGACTGTCTCGCTCTCTTAGCCAAATGCAACACTGCCTCCCCAATGATTACTTTCTTGCACTTAAAATAATTTTGATCATCTTCTCACATCATTAGTACCCACAATATGACTTTTAAGGCTGACATATTCCACTCTATGGATGTACCATAAATTATTGAACCAGTTCCTTACTTGTCCATCAAGATGAATGAAGTAGATATGAACTTACTAATGTGGAAAGATGTCCAACAGTAAATGAAAAACAGCAAGTTGCGGTGATACAATATTAACTTTATAAGAAATAGAAAAAGTAAATTGTGTGTGTTTTGGGGCTTGATACAGGCATGCCAAAATCTAAGGATGAGTCACACTAGACTATTAAGACCAGTGACTTCTGGGCGTGGGATAAGAAGGAGGTGGGATGTGAGTCAGGATTTTCACCTTTTACTGTATATGTCCAATATGCATTTTGACCAAATTCTAAATAGCAGCAAAGTGCTCAGATCAATTGTTAGCCAAAGCTGAGCACCGTCATCATAGAATCAACAACTGGCATTTAAGAATGTCTGAAAGTGTATTCAGGATTATAATTTTCTTATTAAAAATGTTAGTAGTCAAATTTTAAAATCCAGGAACAATAATTTCTCATTATTGTCAGCTGCTAGGTGGCTCCTGGGGTCGCCATCCTGTGTACAAGTATTTGCAACACGGCACGTGCTGGCTAGCTCTGCGGGTAAAGAGCCCCCTACTCTCGTTCTGGGCTGTGACCTCATCTCTGAAAGTGACTAAGGTCAGGACACCTTCTTGTCAACTCTCCGACTTGAAGATGTTGTTGGAGACACTGCAGTTCTGTGGAAACCATCCTACAAACCCAAGCTCAGCTAACTGTGTGTAGAAGATGCTTTCTGAGGATGTGCAGAAATAGACTGAAGGTCGTTGCGCTCACTTATATTTTATGATGCTTCCCCCATCCTCATTAATAATTACAGCCCTTTACTCTTGCCCTGATGAATATCCTATGCTTGACTGACAGCACTCCAGCATATAAAACCCATGTGGTGAGATTCATTGCTTGTTACTTCAGGAATGCTTACCAGTACTGGAAACTTAATAACTTAACATTCTGATAGTTGGAATAAATCCAAGTGGCATGACATTGTGAGGTTGATGAGATGGGATGGTCATCCAAGGGCAACAAGGCAACCAGTAGCCATGGCTAACGAATAGCAGAAAGAGCTGCTGGATATTTCACCTTCCAAAGCCTGAGGCTAAAGTGTAGACTTCGGGCAATGAATGACACCCAAGCCAAACTTCAGTGTGTCCTTAGCTTATATACACTTATACTTTTTTAATTGATATGTGTCTGTATCATTGAATTAGGAGCATCTAATACTTTGTTAAAAATAGTGTAAAAGCAATTCCCTGCCCATGCCGAAAATCTGGGAGACATAAAAAAATACCTTAAAGAAAATTAAAATCACTAGAAATAATCATGATTTTCTTTTTCCACACATCAGTCTTTTCCTCTCCTTTTAAGAAATGAACTACTTATTTTTTAAATTACCCCTTCATTATTGTAAAAGTAACACACACTTACTGTGTCCAATGATACAATGTAAAGATACACAAAATAAAAGTTACTATTCTTCCACCCTTATTCCTCTCTTTACAATCATCTCTCTCTCTCTCTCTCACTCTCACTCTCCCTCTCTCCCTGCCCCCCCCCCCCCCCACAGACACACACTTAAAGAATCATCTCCTTAAAATGAGAATAGGTACATTTATTTATTTTTAAAAAATCAATAGTTTTTTTTTTTTTTGAGGGCAGTGTCACTGGCCCTAATATGTGGGACCCGAACAGGGGCTGCTGGCTTCCCAAGCCAGCGCTCAACCACCGCGCCACTGGGCCGACCCGAGAATAGGTGCATTTAAATGTTAGTTAATTCTGGCAGATTGACTTCAGAGTAGCTGTAGCAATTCACATTTCTATTAGCTAAAGTTTGCTCATATTTGTTCCAGCCCTGGATTTTATTAGTTTAGACATTTTCTGCCAAAATCATGTGCAGCAACAGCAACTTATTTTTATTTAATTTCTATCTACATTCCGGTGAGGTTCTATGTCACATCATGTGTCTGCCTTGTGTGGATCCCCAATTCCAAGCACGGCATGTGTTCAGAGCACATGTGCCAAAGAAATGGTACTTACCTGTGTGAATTTTTAAATGACGCTCCATGTCCTTCATGCCATAGGCAGTCTTGAATTGGCAACCTTAAAAAGGCAAGGAAAGATGAATTACAGAGGGAAACAGAGTACCTTTAGAGTGGAGAAGGCTGGCTGAAACTCCCATAACTAAATGATGACAGTTAACTCCACAGTAACAGGACAAACAGATATCACATGCCTCCTGATAGGACCAAGAAGGTCATAATACCACATCTGTGTTTCCTGCCCAAACTACATAACCTAAATCTAATCCTGAAGGAACATCAGACAAACCCCACAGGAGGAACCTTTTACAACATAACTGGCCTGGGCTTGGCAAAAATGTCAAGGTCATGCAAGACAAAAGTTAAGGGAAACTCAAGACTCATGAAAATTAAATGCAAAGTATGATCATGAATTGGAACCTGGAGCAGGGGAAAAATGTTTTTCTTCTGATATAAAGGACATTAGTGAGACAACTGGTAAAATCTCAATACGGTCAGTAATGTGATAATAGTGTGTATACATGTTAATTACCTGGTTTTGATGATTGTACTGTGGTTCTGTAAAAGAATTTCCTTGTATTTTTAGGAAATACACATTGAAGTACTTAGGGATAAAGGGACATCATGTCTGCAACTTACTCTAAAATGGTTTGGGAGTAAATATACGTATACATAGAAAGAACGACAATGCAAATGTAATATAAATTCATATCTATATATCTATATCTCTCTCTAATATTTTTTTGCAAATGTAATCTGTTAACATTTGGGAAATCTAGATGAAGAGTATACAGAAAGTTTTTATACTATTTTTACAACTTTTCTGTAATTCTGAAATTACTTCCAAATTAAAAGTTTTGTCTTTTTTTTTTTTTTTTATAGGAAAGAAAAATGTTTCCTAAGCTATAGCACAGACAGAAAAAAAAATCACAGTAACATGAAATTCTCATGAGTCCCATTTCAAAGTTCACGACTATAAAAGTCTTCAAGACTTTTGTGCGTGTGTGGGACAGGAGACAGCGGTCGTATGTGATAATGCAAGTACCTGGGGCTCTGATTTTTAAGCCAGGCAGTTCAGAGGACATCTATGTCTAAGTGTCATGACTTCATGAGTTTGAGCCCCAGAACCCATTAAACGTCACCTCCTTTACACGAGTAGGACACAACGCTGCCTTTACCTGGATAGCAACAGTTAAGCCTTTTCTGAGCAGGTGGGGCCGTGGGCTTTTTGGCACGCGACTTGGCAGGGAGAGAGATGACAGTGGCTGTCTGGTTTTCATTGCTTTCCGTGGGCAGATACGTTTGATAGCCATGTTCAAAAACAAATTCTGGAGCTGAAACTAAAAGATAAGGTGATTATTAATTTTCATAATATGAACACCCAACAGCTGTTCCGTTTGCCTACCTTCCTTTGTAAAGAATGAACATGTTAGCTGGCTTTCGCGGTCTCCCTAGCTGCTTAGGGTGGCCATGTGACCCTCTTCCAGCCAGTGAGGCATTAGAGAACATCTGCTGGGGGGCTTCTGTAAAAGATTTTCTCTCCAGTTTAAGATAAAAACAAGTGGGGGAAGAAAGAGAGGCAGTTGAGGAAAGCCCATTCTTGCTGCCCTGGTTGCCCCACTTCCTGTGTTTGGATATGATAGAGTGAGGATGTAATGCCTGGAACAGTGGCAGCCATTCTGTAACCATAGGGGAGACAAAAATCAGATGTGGGGCCAGAGCTCTGAAACCATCCACATCTAGACTTATTAAATAAACGAGAAATGCCCCTATCATTTACGCCAGGTAGGTTTTCTGTTTCTTCAGCCACATGGATTTGGTAGCTTCGTAAGCCTGACCACAAAATCCTCACAAACAACTGGAAAGGAACTGATTGAGGGAATTCTGGGCAAAACTACAAGTACTCTCTAAGAACACCAGTCCTCTTTAACAGAAGTACTCCTGAAAAACAAATGCTTGTACTCTCACTGACGTTTTGAGGGAAAAAATGAAGAAAAAACGAGACCGAACATCTTTACCTTTATAAAAGATAAAATAGGTAGTTTCAAATTTCTTTCTTTCTCTTTTTTTTTTCTTACAAAAATATTTTGTGACTACTTTGTTCACTAAGCTTATGGTCTGCGGTTTGGATATATTTTCTTCCTTTAATACATGTAGTTTGTCACATGGAGATTTGACTTCAAATGAAGAGTAAATATGACCAACGTGGGCTTGTTCTCTGGGTGAAGCTGTCAGGCCAAGAGGCACGTGATGACTCTGAAGCCCTAGTCTGTTTCCCAAGTTTGTCATGCAGGCACCACCTTGGACATTTTGCCATTATATGTACAGAATATACTTGTTTAAATCAACACAGACCTGACATCACTACCTATTTTGGCTGTGCCTGAAGTGGCAATATCCATGCCACAGGTGTGACATGTTAAGAGTTTCTCTTAAAACAAACATCTTCCTTCTTTGAATCTAAGACGTTATAGATTGTAAGATGCACCACTATTTTATGTACGACAGATAAAAAGAAAGCTGCCAATTACACACATCATAATGCAATGCTTTCACATTCTTTATTTTATATATATATATATTGATATTCATCAGAAATTCTATATATCTTAAATGAGTTCTTTGAAAGGTCTTTGGATATTTGACCTCCTGCTACTGTTTCCAGGTGCTTCTGGGTATACGGTTACTTTTCATCTTCAACCTGAATCATCATGTGATATCTTGGAAGACGTTCTAAACGGCAATTAAAATCAATCCCTATAGCTCCAAACGCCGCACATAACTCTGCCAAAGTGACAAAAATGTGACCAGCTGTGATCGAGTTTTGTTCACAGGCGTGCAAAAATATCTTTTGGTGTGACTGCCTGTCGGTTGACAACAATCTCATTCTAGGAGCACCTCCATTTCAGGTATCTTTTTTTTTTTTTTTTAAGATTTTATTGGGGAATTGGCGGAGGGGAACAGCGTTGGGGAATCAGGGAAGGGGAACAGACAAGTTGCCGTCTTCTTGTTCTTCAGTTTTTTAGTTGCGGAGGATGTTGCTTCACTGTTGGTATCGTCATTGCGCTCTTCCCGGATGAGGCAGATCGGTCGCTGGCCTCTGGATGTCGCTCACCGCAGCTATTGGCAGCTCACGCTTGGCTGCCAGCCGCTCACGCTGGCTGCGGGCCACTCACTGCAGCCTATGGCAGCCCACTGCAGCAGGGGCTGCAGCCCACACCATCACCGGGGCTCGCACAGCCCAGCTCCAGGTGGAGCTGTTGTTAGCTGTAGAGGGCAGTGTCACTGGCCCTCATGTGGGATCCGAACCGGGGCCGCTGGCATCCCAAAACCAGCGCTTAACCAATGCGCCACTCGGCCGGCCCCATTTCAGGTATCTTAAAATGCATCTTTGAATTAACACGAGTCCAGGTTCAGCCACGGATGGTGGGTGGGACCTCAGGCCAGTTATGTAACTTCTCTGAGCTTCAGTTGCCTCGCCTGTAAGTGGAGATAATCACCGTGCCCACTTCACAAGGTTGCTGCAGAGTTTAATGAGAGAATCAGAAGCTACGGCCGAGTCTTACACATTAGCCAATACAGTGGAGCAGAACTGGTACCAAAAGCTCTATGGGAAGGATCAAGGGTGACCAGCTGTCCCTGTTTGCCTGGGACAGAGGGTCACCCACGACATAGGACTTTCAGAGCTGAACTAGGAAGGCTGCTCATGCTATCATGACTTTCTGCTCTATAACTTCTTGAACAAAAAGAAGGTTGGAAGGCATGGGGTAGGGAGGGGTTGTGGGCGTGGCCAGGTCCTCCCCATAGCCCAGCTCCAGGAGTCCTCACAAGCCTCCTGGAAGGTAAATGCTGAGCCAGGCATCCTCCTGGTCTGAGCCCTCCTGCCCTCCTGGGAGACTGGCTGGGCTTCGTGGCCCTCCACCATGAGTCTCAGCATCCCTTTGGTGGCAAGTCACAGCACAGGGGAAACACAGGCTATGTATTCCGTATATTAACCCCTTCTCAGGTATATGGTCTGCAAATGTCATCTCCCATTCTTCAGGCTGCCTTTTCATTCTGATTGTTTCCTTTGAAGCACAGAGTTTGGATGCAATCCCATTTGCCCAGGTTTGCCTTTGTCACCTGGGCTTTTGGTGTCTGGGGGAAGTGGCAAGAAGCAACGGGAACCAGGCACCCAACTACAGGAGTCATCTGGGGGATGGGCTAATCACACATAACGTGTGAGTCACCTCAAAGCAGATGGCTCCTAGACTGCAAAGGGTTTGTTCAAGAGCTTGGGCTCTTAAGTCTTATCTCCTTGAGCCTCAGTTTCCTCACCTGGAGAATGGGGGCAATTTCCATTCTTATCTCCTAGAGATCAGGCATGACAAAGTGTTATTACTGTTGTCATGATTCATTGATTTCTTCAGCAAATGTTTATTAAATACCTACTGGGTGCCAGTGAGAAGGTGACATTGCAACAGAGAACATAGAAACACATAATTATTAATGGTGTTCTGTTGCAGGTGTCTGAAATTCAACAGACAACAAAGGGGCACTGGGGCATCCAGTTACCCAGGCTGGTTGTAGCCTCCTGTCTGGTTTTGTCAGGCTCATCCCCTCCCACCCCTCCCCCACACTCTGTCTTTCCAGGGGCCACTATGAACAGTGGGACATGAAGATACCTCAGGAAAACCTCTAGGAGGCCTTGATCACTGAGCGGCTGCTCTGAGTGTGTGTGAAATTTGATGTTGGAGTGGCCACCCATTCCCAGGTGGGGGGGAGGAGGGGAAGGAGGAGGAGGAGAATGAGGGAGAGGGAGGGAGAGAAAGGGAGAAACAGGGAGAGAGACAGATCCAACAAATTGACCTGGGACCAACTTCAGTCTCCACCGCTCACTAGCTATGGGATCCTGACCAAATCATTTCTCTGCTCTCCAGGTCTTTTTGCCAGTAAAATGGGGATGTTAGAGCTGATCGCTGAGCTTACACCTCCGTGTTCTAGCAGACACCTGACAGGAGCTGGCCAATGAGATCCGCTGACCCTAACATTAGGACCAAGTACCGTGTTTTGGTGTGGACTTGCCTTCTGTAAAAAGAAGGCATAAAGCCTGGGAGCTGTCCTGTGCACAGAGTGCTTCTCCAACTGCAACATGCCCACAGACCATCTTGGAATCGCTTTAAAATTTGGATACTGATTCCCTAGTTCTGGGTGGGGCAAAGACTGGGTTTCTAACAAGCTCCCGGGCAGGGGTCCTGGTTCTCACAGACCAGCTCTGAGCTGGGAGCATCTCGAGGGCCCTGGCACATTTCTAGCTTTGGGTGTGGGCCTCTTGGAGATCCAGCTGCGTCCCTGCCCTTTGTCCTCAGTTATTGCCTATATCCTTCTAAATAAAAATCTCCTCTTTGGCTTAAAATACAGCCAAAGTCAAGGTCTGTCACAGGCACAGTCCTCAGTAACAGACAACTAACCAAGCACTACACTGGGAATTCACCACACAGAAGGAAAAAACCCCAAACTAAAACCACAAATGGAACGGAGTTTCCTTTCCATGCCCCACCCCCCACCCTTCCTTCGCACTCCCAGTGCTCGGTTCACTTATTCATTCAGATCTGCTGAGCACCTACTATGTGCCAGACACTGATGGACTTCCGTCCTTTCTTCCCCTTCTCCTGATGCAGCGGTTTTCAAAGTTGATCATGTACCAGCGGGTCTGATGCCGAGATTGTGGTAAAGCCTTTATCACTATTTTTTAACACATTGTTTGTGGGAAACGAGTAAACTCGTCATATCGCTCAAATGCCCACTTACAATGTGAATGTGGGAAACGAGTCAACTCATCATATCGCTCAAATGCCCGCATACAATGTGTTAACAAGCTTTCTAGGTAATTCTTTTGCACACCAGCTTTGAGAACTCCTGCTCTAGTCCAGTCTGACGAAGCAGCGGCAGGAGGCGGCTCTGCAGAGGGGCCCTGGCGACGATTCCACTGCCAAGTCCTCCTCCTTGTCCCTTGTTGGCCCCGCTGCCCCACGACAGTGGAACTGGGCACGTGCCCCATCTTGGTCAGTGGGGTCTCGAGTTTTGGGGGAAGCATTTCCTCCCTGATAAAGAGAAGCTGTCCCTTTGCCCACCTGCGGACATGGCTGAGTGAGGCCTTGGGATACAGAATAGAAGCAGCCAGCCATCTTCTGGCCATGAAGGGCACGGAGGGCACAGCCAAAGGACAAAGCCCCCTGTAGGGGCAGCAAGAAGATGCGAAGAACCCACCCCCTGTGAGCTGCAGAACCTGCCCTGGGTCTGCCCTGCCCTGTGCTTGTCCTAAGACATAATCCATGTCTTACAGTCCAGCCCTTTGCAGGTGGGTGTTGAGAACAACAGAAAGCATCTGAGCAGACCAAGCCCTCGGCGGCTGGTTCCAACGTGCTCAACTACCTGCAATGTCTCCCCAGCTCCTTCAGAATAAAGGCAGCGATGACGCGTGACTCCTACCACAGCCCGTGGTGTCATCTCCAGCCACCGTTACCAGGCCTTGCCTTGAGCTGCCTCACCCCCAGGCCACCATGAGGAAACGCCCCGTTCTTACCATCTTCCTCCCAGAGGCAGATGAGTCTTTCAGTTTCAAGCCTGATTATATGCTTGGTCTCACTCACACTTTTCCTCCCCCCTGACTTTCCCCTTGGGACCAATCTGCCCCATTCACCTTTGCATAAGGCTGTGCTCTCACAGATGGCTGGGCTGGTGTGTCTTACAACTGAACCCTCCTCCCCAGCTCATGGGCCTGCAAGTCTCCAAGGACAAACACCTGCATTCTCTTGGCTCCAGCAGCTGGCACACACCAGTCCCGGGGCTGCCCTCGCCGGGCCCTCACGGTGGGGCCGACGCCACGCCACAAGCTTCATGCCCCTTAACGAGTTTAATCCCTATCGTTGCCCTTTCCTCTACTCAGTAGGTAACTATTTTACTGAGCGTCTCTGCTGTGCCAGGTGTGGTGCTGGGTGGCAGGAAAACAAGACCAACTGGGTCCCTGCCAGCAGGGAGACGAGCCGTCTAGTAAACTAGAAATTAAACCTCTAGTCTATGGCCCACAGGCCACTAAGCCTTCATGGTCCTCCTTGTTTTTAAAATTGGGGAACAGTGTGTTTTTCCAGGATTCATCAGCTCCAAGTCAAGTAGTTGTTTCAATCTAGTTGTGGAGGGTGGGGATTGAATCAGCAACCTTGGTGTTATAAGCACTGCGCTCTAACCAACTGAGCTAATCGGCTGCCCCCAGAGTCTTTCTTAAGGCTTTCCAAAATCAACTGGGCAGGCTGGGTCTGCTGTATGTCAATGACCTCTGGCCACAGACCACCAGGGACACACCTGTGGCTGAATAAGTTTATTCACTGCACTGAGGGAGCCCTCACACCGTGAGAATGGTGGAGAGTCTCAGTAAGAAGTTGCTAAAAAGGACTTACAGGTTTGGGGCTCACGTTTAATGATTTTCAGGGAGTTTCAAGGAAGCCTGCATTGGAGGCTGTCAGGAAGTGGGGAAAAGTTCACAATTGGATATCTTAATAATTATCACCGAAAAGTAGCGACGGC
This sequence comes from Aselliscus stoliczkanus, assembly GCA_033961575.1. Taxonomy (NCBI): domain Eukaryota; kingdom Metazoa; phylum Chordata; class Mammalia; order Chiroptera; family Hipposideridae; genus Aselliscus; species Aselliscus stoliczkanus. The sequence continues at coordinate 8,121,672 of CM066738.1, read as the reverse complement.
TAAAGCGGTTAATAGGTAGAGAAGCAGCCGCCGCACAGATTAGTGGGGAGGGGAAGGGCATGCTTGGTGTTTTGTCGCTCTTGTTTTTGTTCTGTCTCAAGACGGCCACTCTGTGGCCGTGTCTCATGCTGATGTTCCACGAAACTGTTTATGTTCAACAGGAGATCAGCCTGGCCTGCCTGTGAAGCCAGCCCAGCTCCTGGCAACACTGAGACCCGGCAGATGCTGGCTGCTGGCTGTCCGGGCTGCTTTTCTTTCTCAGCTGGTTGCCCACAGGTTCCCCGCCCCCCACTTGCCCTCATCGGCTGCTGCATTTGCTGCCATTGCCTGCACCCCAGCACCATCTGAATACACTTCTCTGGCTACCTAAAGATTGCTTGTCACCAAATAACTGATTCATTACCACTGTGATAAGTGCTAGGTGGGGAAGCAGTGAGAAATCTAACCTCAAGGATAGTGGGAGGGGGGAAATCATGGCTACCTTCTAGGTGGAGGTGATGTTTAACCTGGGACCTGAAGGGTAGGAATGAACCAGAAGGGGAGGGGAAGATTATTCTAGGTCAAGAGATCAATTCAACTGATGTAGGCGAGGGGCTTGCCGTGAGCCACGCCCTGTGTCAACATCTTCGGTGTCTCATTTACTTTTCACATCCCCTGACTCGGTAAATAAGGGCTAACACTGGCATCTTTAAGTCATTTCCATGTAGGAGCCATTACAGCCTGGTTAGAACCTTCTAAAGTTACTACTCGCATTGCTTCCATTTTACGGATGGGAAACAGAGACCCTTAGACCCAAGACTACCTGGTTAGCAAGTGGTTACAGCCAGGGTCTCATCCCAGTCTGGCTCAGGACACAGACTTTCTATTTATTCCTGTCCCTACTTTAAAAATGAAACACCTTGTCATGTGTCATGATCCCACGGCTGGCTCCTAAGGCCCTAGGTCACCGAGACTCAAACTCAGGGCCATCGCTCCGAAGCCCCATGATTTTAAGCCATGAATGCAGAAAATGCATCTGAGATGCAAATTTTTTTCCCCACCAGCATCAATATCTAATTTTACTGCTCCTACAGGACAAGTTCTTAAATCAAATCTGAAACAACAGGCAGCTTTCAAAGCTGGCAGGCAGAGAATAAATTTTACTTACATCCAACTATTACTGGATGGAGAGGAGACCTATGAGTGGAGTGAGGGAGGGTCCAGCTGAATCAAGGGCCAAAGGATGAGAGCGAAGTCGCACAATGTCTGGGTGAGGGTGTCTGGAGGAAACTGCAAGGGTCAGGAGTCGGGCGGTGGCCTTGGGCAGTGAGTGACTCTCCAACCCAGTTGAGGCCCGGAATCTCCCGGGAGCTTGTTAGAAAAACAGACGCGTGAGGCTCAACCCCAGAGATCTTGGTTCGGGAGGTGGCCCAGGCACCCGTATCTTTAACAAGCTCCCCGGGGACGCTGGTCCACAGGCAGGCCTGGGAACTGCCTCTATTGGAACACCGAAGCCCAGGCTTGGGGGGAGCTGGACCCAGAAAACCAAACTACACAGTGTAAAAGAAGGGGGGAAAAAAAGGAAAGATTCTGCTTGTTTTGTGGCTTCATCGAAAAAGGAATGGTCAAAAAGAGCAGCTGAGTAGGGCAGAGATGCCGCATATTTTAAATCTCACCGTCCATCCGTTCATCACCTGTTCATTAATCTCTACATTAATAAAAGGGGTTGTTTATTGGGCCCAATTACTCGGCCCCAAGTCCTTTATGTGGCTTGTCGCCGAGTCCTCCCAATCACCCAATCATATTAGGTATTAGGCACCCAATTCTGTTACCAAATAGTATTAGGTACTGTTACAGCCCCTTTTGACAGATGAGGAATATTAATCAGAGAGAGGAAGCGACTTGCCCACAGTCCAGGGCTCTGGAGGGCGACACTGGGACTTACTAAGCCTAGCAGTGTACCTCGGGCGCTCGGAGGGGGTGCCAGTTGGTGCCAAACCCAGCCGGGCAATTTGAGCTGGGCACAAAGAGGACTCCAGGTTTGGCCTGAGCGTGCAGGGCCGCCAGCAAAACTGAGGTATGGCAAGAGGGAATGATCGCAGAGCCCTGGGAGTGCTGAGAGGGTGGTGAGCATCTCCAAGCAAAGAACTAGGAGGACAGAAGGAGCAACTACTGGGTGTGGTGTCGGTGTCCCATCGGGGCAGCTGTTCATTTCTGAGTGCCTTTGTGCCCAGTGCCTTGTAGGTGCCAGGGATCCAGTGGTGAGTGGGGGTGGGGGGGTTGCAGCCCCGGACCTCACGTTGCTGATGGTTCTGTGATGGGACAGGCCTTCAGTTTGTCCCGCAAATAATGATTTGATTATGGGGACCTCACCTGGTCTGGGAGAACAGTGCTGTGCGCATGCGTGTATGTGTGCGTGCGCATGTGTGCATGTGCATGTGTGTGGGGGGTGTCAAAGAAGGGGGGTTTGATGAAATGCCTTTAAGCTCAGCTCTGAAGTATGTGTAAGAATTAAGTCAGTTCCAGGCAGAGGGAACAGCATATACAAAGGCTCTGAGGCTGGAAGAAACGTGGCTCATTTGGGAAACAGAACGAAGTTCTTTATGCAGTTCCGAGAGAAAGGGGAGGGAGGGGCGGGGAGGGGAGGGGAGGGGAGGGGAGGAATGGTCACCAATTAATAGCAAGACGGAATGGTCACCAATTAAGTGTGGGCCTGAAGCCTCCTCTCATGAGGCATTGTGTTACAGGCTTCATGCCCAGCATGTGGGGTCACTGGGCACCTGTGTTTGAGGACAGGAAACTATGCTAAATCTTCAGGGAGACCACTAGGGTCGGGGATGAAACATAGAAGTCCCAGGACTGTCCTGAACTTGTGGGGGGACGTTGGCCCCATCGCTTCCTCATCTGAGGCTTTACTGTGTCCAGCTGTGAAATGAGAAGGTCATAACCAGGCCCATCTCTAAGGTGGTTTTTAGTTTAAACTTTTTTTTTTTTTTTTTTTTTTTTTTTTTTAAGATTTTATTGGGGAATTGGCGGAGGGGAACAGCGTTGGGAAATCAGGGAAGGGGAACAGACAAGTTGCTGTCTTTTTGTTCTTCAGTTTAGTTGCGGAGGATGTTGCTTCACTGTTGGTATCGTCATTGCGCTCTTCCCAGATGAGGTAGATCGGTCGCTGGCCTCTGGATGTCGCTCACCGCGGCTATTGGCAGCTCACGCTTGGCTGCCAGCCGCTCACGCTGGCTGCGGGCCACTCACTGTAGCCTATGGCAGGCCACTGCAGCAGGGGCTGCAGCCCACACCATCACCGGGGCTCGCACAGCCCAGCTCCAGGTGGAGCTGTTGTTAGCTGTAGAGGGCAGTGTCACTGGCCCTCATGTGGGATCCGAACCGGGGCCGCTGGCATCCCAAAACCAGCGCTTAACCAATGCGCCACTCGGCCGGCCCAACTTTTTTTTTTTTTAATTGGGGAACAGCCATGGTCATTGGTTACACATTGCTTTCCTGCTACAATGGCATAGTTGACTCTTTTAGGGAGGGCGCAGCTCATAGTGGCCCACGCGGGGATCAAACCGGCAACCTTGGTGTTATCAGCACCACACTCTAACCAACTGAGCTAACCAGTCACCCCCAGTTTTAACATTTTTTTTTGGTGACTTCCTCTAGGATGATAAGTAAGATAAACTCGGGAGAAAGTGGGAAGACCATAAGGCACTTCCAGTAAGGTGTGTGAGGCGATCAGTTAATTAGATTTCAAAGTTTTAAAAACTCAGCACCACCATTATGGTGGATGCATGAGGGAAACAACCACAGAACTTGGTTTATTGTCAAAGAAAAAAAAATCAAACATCCTACCAAACATCACCAGCTGGCGATGCTCTCCAATCCTCAGCAGCACATTCACTATTTGATAAACACTGTCTGAGAATCAGCTAGAAAAAGCTGGTGGGCTTACTCAGGCTCACAGAGGTATTTTGTCCGGCCATGCAAGTTTTAAAATTTGGAACATTTCACAATTTTCAGCTTCTCTGAAAAACCCAAATATCAAACCTTCTGGATCCAAAGAGCAGCTCTCTCCAGTTCACCACAGTCACCACTCTCCCCTAATACTTACACTTGCTTGGGTCACACCACCTGCCTCATTCCTGGTCTACGAGATTTCCTCGAACATCATACTCTATAAGTACGCAAAATGATGTTTTCGACGTGGACCTCTATGTGTGCATACAGATCTAGCTCCCCTTTCCAAGGTTAAGTCACAATCCACTGTCTGAATCTCTGAAATGTATTTATCTGACTTCCTCTTGGTGTGTATACATATTGAAGTTCCACTTGCTTTCTAGTATATACTAGACACGAATACCTTCCTGCGTTCGTTTATCAAGTTTTATAGGGTAAGTGCCTGGAAGTGGACTTACTGGGTAAATGTGTTTACGTGCATTTAAAAATGTGAAAGATTCCAAATATAATATTTAAGATTTGGAAGATATCACAAATATCCCCAGAAAAGGAAAGCAGTATCTTTGCCCTAAGCCTTCTTTTGAGCTGCATTTCTTTTCTTTTTTTTAAAGAAATGTTCGTATTTTTATTTATTTATTTTTATTGGGGAACAGTGTGTTTTTCCAGGACACATCAGCTCCAGTCAAGTATTTGTCTTCAATCTAATTGTGGAGGGTGCAGCCCAGCGGCCTATGCGGGTATCGAACTAGCAACCTTGGTGTTATGAGCACTGCCCTCTAACCACCTGAGCTAACCTGCCGCCCCTGAGCTACACTTCTTTAGTTACTAAGGTGACAGCGTTATTTTATATTTAATGTCCTCTTCTATGCCATCTGTTGCCCTTTGCTGGCTTTTCCACTTGGTTCTTTTTCTCTACTTTTATTGATTTTAGGAGTTCATTACAGATGAGGGACATTTGGCCTTAGGCATAAATGTTGCAATTTTTTTTCCAGTTGTTTTTAGACTTTTGAATACATTGTGTTTATTTTGGAAAAGTTGCAACTTTATTTGCAACCACATACATGATTCTTTTTCTTTTCTTTGGGGCGGGGGTAATGTCTACAACCTGTTTTGTTTGGTAGGTCCACTAAAATGTAGTATATAATTTAATCTAAATGTTTGAATGCTTTTAGTTAAGGAATACATCCTCCACGTCCCCACAGTACCCAGCAGTGTCTGTACTATCTTATAAATGAGTTACTTCATACTTTTTAAAGTTATCTGTCTGGTCCCTTAAGACAGATTATATAGGTATAAGTGATGTATATATGTGTGTGTGTGTGTGTGTGTGTGTGTGTGTGTGTGTGTAGACATCAATACCTGTTTATAGATTTAAAAGCAAACAAACAAACCCCTATGTTTTTTGTCCCTTTATACCAATAATGCAAATTCAGGGATCACACACATACTCCCATCACCAAAAATAACCATCTTTTGTTTTTTTAATTGCAATGTATATCCTGCAAGTATTTTTTTCTCAGTATATAGGTTTTTGTTTTAGAAATCTGTTTTTTCTTTGTTTGTTTAACACGTGACAACATTTATAACCGCTAACTCTGAATATTTTAACCCCGCAGTTCCCAAACCTGGCCAGGCAACTGTTTTCTCAGTGGACCTTGTTAAACTTAATGAACCAGCAACTCTGGGATGGACCCTGGGAATCTCGAGTTTTCACAAGTTCCAAGGAGGCATTTGGGACACAGCCGACTCTAACTGCCTCCCCAGTCCCGGCCCTACCTGTGATGGTCTGCGTCTCTGAGGTGATGGTTCTGGTGGTGGTCTGCGTCTGCGTGGCGGGTACCGTTTCCTCGGATACGAACTGGACCGTGCTGGGGGCCGCCCCGGATGTGCCGGTCAGCTGGCAGCCACTCTGCTTGTGGGCCACAAAGGCATCAAGGTTGTTAAACTGCTGCTTGCAGATGCCGCAGATGTGAATGTCGGGAGTCAGCTCCACCAGCACCGTCGTGCCACCTGGAACTCCATGGGACAAAGGGAAAGTCACAGATTAATTCCAAACAGCCTGACATGACAACACAAGCCAGATCTGTGGTAGGAAGAAAGGGGGCGGTGGCAGACCTGGCTGGTCGCTGGCCCCGTGTCCATTCCATTCCCTCTTCTTCCTTGCAGACAGAATCCCAATTATTTCCTAGCAGCAACATCCCCAGAGCCAAGTGATGGCTCCTAACACATTTTTGTCCATAGGGGCACGAGTGGCATTTTATGCAAGAACATTCTTTGATGTGCAGGATGGTCCTGCACGTCTAAGGACCAGCAGCCATCTGCTACCCCAACTGGAAGGTAGCTGCATTTCCTGGTCATTATGAAAAGCAGTCCCGTCCCTGTTTCCAAACCCTACCCCACCCTCACTGTTAAGAACCACTAGTCTAAACAATCATGGTTCCCTACATACTCGGGGAAACCCTCCAGCACAATGATAACAGAGCTTTTGGAGAAAGTTTGGCTTTTATAATAAAAAGGGAATAGATATTCTGCCTTGAATGCAGGTGTGATGCCAGGGGCATCTGCAGCTGTGTTGTAACTATGAGGAAATTGTGCCAATCCCTACAGATGCTGGTCTTTACCTCACCGATCCCTGCAATCAAACAATTCCAGACTTCTCATTAGGCTAGCCTAATTCAGTTTTGTTACTTGCAGTCAAAATTCATTCCTAACCGATAGGGACATTATTTCTCGATAGTAACGCTACCAAGAGTTAATACTGTGTTAACATTTGCAAAGCACTCACCATAGTATTTGGCATTATATTAGAAAGGGCTATATAAATGTTTATTAAAGAAACATCACTAAGTAATATATCTCTAATATGACAACCTTAACTTGTCTTTTTAAAAGTTCTTTTGCTTTATTATAAGGAGACTCATGTTTATAACAGAAACTTTGGAAGAAAATCAGGGGGAAAATTGCCGGGGGCTGACAGCATCCCGGTATCTGACAAGACCACATCGAAATAAAGATCCACGCTCAGCACTGGATGTCTGGGATGCTGCCTTATGGTTGGTCATGTAATATCTCCTGTCTCTATGAACGCATGTGCCTTTCCTCCTATAGGAGACAATATACTCACTGCATTGGTGACAAGTTCCTGTGGTACCCTGATGATAGCTGGCTGTGTAAGTCAACGATGGGGCAAGATTTCCTAAAGAAAAGGAAACTCCCTAAAACTGGCTACAGCCCAAGGGGACCCCTGAGCTGAGATATTGGGGACTCAAGCCCCTTGGCCTATGCAGCTGTGAAAGGTTTCCTTGGAGATCAGGAGACCAAGGTCTCTCGGCCATGAGAGTTCTGATAAGAGACAACTTACTGACCATGAGGTATTTTAATTAACAACCTCATTTTAACTCTTTGCTTTGTACATTGCTGTAGCAACAAAAACTGAAGCTCTGACTGAGAAACAGATGTTCCCCTCTATTGCAATAATATGCAGCTCTTCCTAGGATAGAAAAAGTTTGAGACTCCTTTTGCTATTAAGTTCAAGTATATGCCCTGTAAGGAAGTCATGGTAACTGGTGTACCCTGGAAAGATACAATTACAAAAAGGTAAAAGCTCTGAGAAAGAGAAAAGCATCCTGATCATGTGAAACATAACTTGCAACATAACTTGCAATTGAGGTAATGGTCAGAAGCTCCTATAAAAGGGGCCAGGTTTTAATAAAAAAAGTGTGTGTGACGCTCCTGTGAACCCCTTTCCGGTGTCTCCCTCCTTCCTTCTTTCCCCTCGCCGACGCCGTCTCACCCGGGGGAACCCCTGGTCCTCGCGGGGGCTGGCTCCCCACAGAAAATTATTCACAATCTTTCTTACTTTCAAAATTTTTTAAAATTAAATGTATTGGGGTGACAATGGTTAGTAAAATTACATAGGTTTCAAGTGTACAATTCTATACTACATCATCTATACAACACATTGTGTGTTCACCATGCAGAGTCAGCTGTACACTCACAATCTTGAACATTACAAAATATTTTCCTCCATTCATCTTCAATTAAACCTTGTCTTTAACTGAAAATTATTTAAGATCATAATGTACTATATATTTTTTTTTTTTTTTTTTTTTTTTTTAGCTGAGCCATCCTGCTACCTGTTGGCAGCTCAGCGGCAGCTCAGCTCGGGCTGGGCATCGAACTGCTGTTGCTCAGAGCTCAGCTCGCACTCTTGAGCGAGCTCTTAACCAACTGAGCCACTCGGCCAGCCCATAATGTATTGTAAAACTCATCTTTTCCCGACATAATATCACATACGCATTGCGCTACATCTCGAAAATATATTTATAAATATATTTAATGATAACACATTATTTCACGTTATCCATGCTTCATAATCTTCTCAGTCACTATGAGGTCTTTATGTTATTTCCAATTTCTCCCAAAGTCTAAATAATGTGAGAACTACTTTGAGCGTATATGGTTCGCATCTGTGCATCACAATTTCCTGAAAATTTATAAAGTATTTACATTATGTTCAATTTCCCCAGAGTCTAACGAAGACAAGGAGTCTCTGTTTAGAAATACATGTGGGTTGACTTGTGAAGGAGTAATGCTCTGGGCTGAGCGTGGGTATGTTTTATCAGCCGTCTTGCAGACAGCACCCTGGGCACTTAAGTACTTTGAAATCAATGTATGGAAGGAACAAAGACTTTCTTCGCCTCTGGAATCCTGCCTCCCTGTAGCTGCTGAGGTGCTCATGGGACTAAGAGGGACACAAGGGACGGAGATGAGGTGGCTTGCACTGCTGACCATTCCTTAATGATCAGTCGGGACTGATACCCAGGATGAAATGAGGAGAAGTCTCCACTTCACAGTGTGGCTATGAGGGTTAAATGAGATGGTGCTTGTAAGACGCCAGCACAGGGGTCCCTCCCCACTCAGCATGTCTTCTGGTGGGGTTATTACTGAGATACCCTATTTGAACTTGAAAGTATGCCCCTCTGAACATTTGGAGGGATAAACTATACCTACCTCTGGCGCTTGTGACAATGAACTGAGACCAAATAACAAACACTGGGCACAGTTTGTGCTCACCACCAACCAAAAGAATTCCTTTACCTTTGCAAAGTTCTCCAAACCTGGGTCAGCATCAGAAAAACCTGGGGCGTGTGTGTGTGTGTGTGGGGGGGGGGTAGGGGTTAAACATGGACATATCTGAGTCCCACCTCCGAGAGCAGTCATAAAGGAGGTGGGGTGAAGGGGCACTGGGGTTTAGAGAAATCTGTGCTTTTCACAAATTATGCAAGGAATACCCTACCAAGTTTGGGAGCCAATGTCTCCCAAACTGTTACCAGTAACAGCTAACAGTCTAAGCGCTTACTATGTGCCAGGGGTCTGCCAATCCTTGTGCTAGGGGTTCTCAGACTTTATGAGCCTCTGATTCAGCCCGGGAAGGCCGGCAGATCCCTTTGGCCCCCCGTCTCCACCCCGTTTCCCGACCTGATGGGTGGGGCCAAGAGAGCTTTATTTATATTTTTTTAAGTAAGCGCTCGCTCCCAGGTGGTTGCTTTGCACTCAATCCCTGGACCACACTTTGGGAAACAATGCACCAGGCGACACCAGGGGCTGCTGTCCTCCTCAGGAAAATATATAGGAACCACAAACTCAAAGAAAAACCACCAAGGCTGCTCTGTTCCCCATTCAAAGCTCCTCCGCCTTTAATATAGAAAAGGCTTTGCAGTAGTAAGGCGGCCAGCCCAGACAGACAGACCTCGTGAAACTCTCCGATCCCCAGACTTCAAGGATTTGGGGCCACCGAGGCAGAAGTTTTCCCACCAGCGTTGCCACGGTTACCCCAAATCCGCCTCCCCAACTCCGCTGGGGGGGGTGCGGGGAACGTCCCACGGGGGTGGCGATTGTCTGAGAGCGTGCCCTCCCCCACCTTTCCCCCCGAGGGGGTCTTGCGAGGCTGGAGAGCGCCCCCCGCCTCGGGCCGGGCTCAGAGCCCCCTGCACGGCGCGCCCGCCGCGGTCCCCGGGACACCAGCTCCGGGCCGTCACCCCGATTTCGGGGCCCCGGGCCTGCTCCCTGCGTCGCAGACGTGCTTGGGCCCGGGCCCCGGAGCGCGCACTGCGCCCGGAGAAGCACTTACTTTGCACGGAGCCCGGGAAGCTCTCGGCCTCGCTGCTCGCGTTCATGGCTGCGGACGGGGAGGCGCCGGGGCGGGCGCGCCGGGCTACATGGTGCAAGGACTTTTCCTTCGCTTTTCCCACACCCCCAGCCTTCCTTCGCCCAACTCTGCGAGGCGGGGAGGACGGATGTAAAGCGAGCTCCACTTCCGCTGCCTAGAGGGCGCTGGCCGGGCCCGGCCGCTGCAGCCTGGCTTTGCCTCCGCGGCTCCCAGGGGAAGCCGCCGGCCGACCCCGGGGCGCGGGCCGCGCGGAGGCCCCGGGGGTCTGGAAGGCGCACTCGCGCCCGCGACAGGAGGGGCCCGCGGGCGGCGAGGGGCGCGCCCCCGGCCCGCACCCCTGCGGTCCTGGCCGACAGATGGGGCCTCCCCGGCCTCGGTGCCTTGGCACCTGCCGCCCTGCGCGTCTGGTCCCCGAGGCGGGTCGCCGGGGTGGTTTGCAGAGAGGACCGTGTCGGGCTGCAGTGGGTGGGTGGGTGGGCTTAGGAGAAACCCCGGCTGAGCGCCAGCGCCCTGCACCTCAGCCGACCGCTCGGCTGGTCCCCCTCCCTGCCCAGCTAGTGAAACCAAGAGCACCCTGATCATGTGGACGATAAGAGTAGCAACTGGGACCAAAGGCTGCCGGCCCCCTGCTCCAGGGGTCTGCCACCTTTACTGTGCACACAGTCACCTGGAGGGCTTGTTAAGAGCAGGCTGCTCGGCCCACCCCAGAGCTTCTGGTTCAGTAGGTCTGGGGCGAGGCCCGAGAAGGAGCATTTGTAAATCCCGCGGGTGAAGTCCCAGAGGTGGGTCGACCCTGCTCTCCCTGATCTGTCCCGCTCTCCCGCCCTCTTCTCATAGCACCCCAGCCTGCCCTCCAGCCCCAAGCGCTCTCCGTCCTCTAGGCTTTTGCGTTGAAAGCGATTCCCTCTGTACCCACCTGCCAACCTCCCTGACACCTTCAGGTTTTGATTCAACTTCACATTCTTAGAGAGGCCACCTTTGACTGGCCCATCCTAAAATTGCAGCCCCAGTCCCCGCACCCAAAGGCACCTAGCCTCCCTCCTTTGTGCTTTATCTTTCTTAGAACTTATTACATCTCACATTATGTATCTGGAGTCTGTCTATTTAGCTATACAGATAGATAATAATTTACTTGTGTATTACCCGTTTCCCCTTCCCCCTTACATTCAATAAGTCCCCATGAAAGTGGGATTTTGTTTGTAAATCTCTTTGCTTCGCTGATAATATCCATCCTCAGCAACGTGGCCTAGTGCTCGGCACATAGCACGCTCTCAGTAAACAGGCTTGTATAACTAATGGAATTGTCTCTGCTGCTTCCTTTAAAGGTTTGTTCTTTTCTCCAGCAACTATTGGGGTGTCGGAAAAGTCATGACATATGTTTTCTAAGTTTTTCATCGCAAAAAGGAGTCATGACTTTTCCGACAACCCAATATTTGTTTGTAGGCATTTGCAGTGTGTCCAGGCACTGTGCTAGCCCCTGGAAGTATAAGGGGGATCCATACGATAAGAGAGCTTTGTTAGTGGCTAGCAAAGCAGCCAACATTAAATAATCAAATCAGCACTGGAATTTTTTGATAGTAATAAGGTCTCAGAAGGCATAAATAAAGCAAGGATGTGATGGTGGCTGTGGGAATGGTTAAGGAAGTTCTCTCTGAGCAGGTAATATTTGAATGTGTGTGTGTGTGTGTGCGGGGGGAGGTGGGGTAGAGGGGAGCAATTTCAGCTTGAGGAATTGATTGGCAGGAGCAAGAGTTCTGAGGCAAAAACTGGCGTTGCCCACCAGTCCCACTGCCTGTCTTACCACTTCCCTCCTGCTTTGCTCAGATCAGCTGCTCCTGCTTCCTTATGATTGATCAGACAAGCCCAGCTTTCTCTGCCCCTGGGGCTCTGCGTCTGCTCGGAGGAGTTTGCTTTCCCCTGGTCTTTGTCCGACTGGCTGCTCTCTGTCATCAGGGCCACAGGGAAAGTCCACTTCCCAGGGAAACACTGCTATAGCACCTTCAGTACACCTATCCCTGGCTTAACATGATCCAGAAGGGCACCGAAGCTTAGGGCAATATCTGTTTTTTAATGCTTGAAACTGTTTACATATGTGCATACCTGAGGAACCCGCAGCCGATCAAGATACAGAATATTTTCAGCCTGGGTCTCTTCCCTGTCAGTGGTACTCCAGATCCCCAAGCTGTGTGTGTACAGACACACACACACACACACACACACACACCACAACACACACACACAAAACACACACACAGAGGGTGCCAAAAAATGTATACACATTTTTTTTTAAAAGATTTTATTGGGGAATTGGGGGAGGGGAACAGCGTTGGGGAACCGGGGAAGGGGAACAGACAAGTTGCTGTCCTTTTGTTCTTCAATCTAGTTGTGGAGGACATTGCTTCACTGGCCCATGTCAGTATCATCATTGCACTCTTCTCAGGTGAGGCAGATTGGTCACCAGCTTCTAGACAGCCGCTCAACAGCAGCTCTTGACAGCTCGCACCAGCTGTTGGCCTCTCACTGTAGCCTATGGCAGCCCACTGCAGCAGGGGCTCAGCTATGCCGTCCCGGGGGACTCACAGCAGCCCAGCTCCAGGTCTTAGCTGTAGAGGGCAGTGTCACTGGCCCTCATATGTGGGATCTGAACCCAGGCCGCTGGCATCCCAAGCCAGCACTTAAGTAACGTACCCCTCGGCTGGCCATGTACACACATTTTTAAAAAACGAAAAACTTGTATTAAAATTGTAATACTCAATATACACTGATAACAAAAGATGAATACAAGTCACGTTTGACTTGTGCAATTAATAGAGGTGCTCAAAGTGGTTACCTAATTTTAATATAGCTTTTTCCTTTCTTAAAAATTTGTATATATTTTTTGGCTGTATGTGTATATATATATATATATATATATATATATATGTTGTATTCATATATTTTATTAAAATGTGATTATAACTTATGCTGGGTTTAATCTCATTTTTTGGTACATGTTATGATCATTATTTTTAAAAATTACATAATTACCTGAGAGCCAACCAACCAGAGACAAATGGTATTCACATCGTTATGTACTGTATGTCTTTCTAGACTTTTCCCCATAGAAATATAATAGAATGAACCATATGAACTTCTATTTGTCTATTTTTAACTTAAAATGTTAATTTTATATGGTTCAAATCAATATGTACTCACTATATATAATATTTCCAGTAGAGATTGCTGTATGTGTACCCAACATTGGTTGTCTCAAATTTTCTTAGTAGTAGAATTTTTGATTTGTCGCTGAGTGCCCAGCTTCCTGGAAAATGACTTTTCCCAGCCTCCCTTGCATCTAGATATAGCTCAATGACTAAATTCTATTAATGTAAATGAAATGTTGTGACGTAACTTCTAGGCCATCTAAAAAATAGCAATTAAGGACTTCCAGTAAAATGGCAGAATAGACAGACGCTGTGCTAACTGCCTCCCAGGGTCACACCAAAATTACAAGCAAATTATACAGCATTCAACCCTGGAGGTCCCCGGAACACTGGAGGAACAGAACCACTAAACGAAGAACTTAAAGAGGAGGCCGCATCGGGTCTGGTAGGATGGGTGGAGACGAGAGAGGGCGAGCCCCGTGAGGGACGCCCCAGCCGTGGGAAGCTTGTCTGGTTGGGGGAGAGACCCTCCGGCCGCACCCCAAGCTCACCAGCTCAGAGCTCCTTTGCTGGGAAGAGGAGTTCCAAGATAGCCGGCAGTAAATTAGTGAGGACTCTCTATGCTCAACTCGGTGAGGCTGAGAGCGGCTGGAGAATCAGTGGGGCCGGCGCCCGGGCTTGCTCGCCGGTGAGCACTTACCTGGTTCCTGGTGGAGGGAGTGGCTGTGTGAGCCGGGAGCCTGCGGGGACGGACTGAGCTGAGCACCTTTGGTGCAAAGGCTGGAGTTTTTTGGACTGTTGTTCCCGTGGTGCGGAGCCTGCACTCGAATGGTGTAGAGAGGGTGCCATTTTGTCAGGGTTGGGCCCTCCCACAGAGGATCAGGTCCAGGACCTAATTGGTCTGGTGGAATTGGCGCAGAGGTCGCATGTGCGACCTTGGATGCCCACCCTCCACCCGGCTTATACTGCGTTACCAGGGAAACGCTGGGCGGGTGCCCTCCGACTCCAACAGCTGCTCACTGAGACCCAGGAGTGCAAGAGCCACCTCGGATCCCCACCCTCTGCTCGGCTTGTGCTGCGTTGCCAGGGAAACGCCTGGTGGGCGTGCTCCGGCTCCAACAGGCTGCTCACTGAGACCTGGGAGTGCATAAGCCGCCTCGGATCCCCGCTCTCTGCACTGGGCTTGCAGAGTTGCCAGGCTGGTGATTGGTTTTTGGGCTGCTCGGCCTGATCTGCAAGCGGCTGATTGGGACAGGCTGAGACTGGGAGTTTTCCTGGGAGTGTTGGGCGGTGAGCTGTGTGCCTGCGTGATCCAGCCAGGGCTCTCCTGGTGATCTATCTAATACATCAAAGCAATCCCAGAGCGACAGCCAGAATGAGGAAACAAAGAAACATGTCACAAGTAAAAGATCAGAAGAAACCTCCAGAAATGGAACCAAATGAAACAGAGGGAGCCAACCTTTCAGAGACACAGTTTAGAACACCGATGATAAGAATGTTTAAGGAACTTAGCGAGGACATAAAGGATAGGGAAACCATAAAAAACAACCTGTTAGAACTAAAGAATACAATAACTGAAATGAAGAACACACTTGAAGGAATCACCAGTAGAGTAGATGAAGCAGAGAATCGGATCAGTGATTTGGAAGACAAAAATAGCAGAAATCACCCAGTTGGAACAACAAAAAGACCAAAGAATAAAAAACAATGAAAATAGTTTAAGAGCCCTATGGGACCAGATGAAGCACAACAACCTAACGGATCATAGGAATACCAGAAGGAGAAGAGAAGAAGCAAGGGGTCGAGAATGTATTTGAAAAAATAATGACTGAAAACTTCCCTACCCTGGTGAAGGAAATCAACATACATGCCCAGGAAGTGCAGAGGGTTCCAAACAATCTGAACCCAAACAGGTCCACACCAAGACACATCATAGTTAAAATGGCAAAGGTTAAAGACAGACAGAATCCTAAAAGCAGTAAGAGAAAGACAGCAAGTTACATACAAAGGAACTCCCATTAGACTAACAGCTGACTTGTCTACAGAAATTCTGCAGGCCAGAAGGGAGTGGCAGGAGATATTCAAAGTGACACAAAACAAAGGCCTACAACCAAGATTGCTCTACCCATTACGGCTATCACTTAAAATTGAAGGAGAAATAAAGAGTTTCTCAGAAAAGAATAAGCTTAAGGAATTCATTACCACCAAGCCAGCATTGCAAGAAATGTTAAAAGGGCTTTTTTAAACAGAAGAAAGGGGTAAACAAGCTAACCCAGGGAGACCAGGAATACAGATAACAAAATGGCAATACATATGCACCTATCAATAATCATTTTAAATGTGAAGGGCTAAATGCCCCAATCAAAAGACAGAGAGTGGCTGAGTGGATAAGAAAATAGGACCCATGTATATGCTGTTTACAGATGGAATAAGATATTTCAGGCAAATGGAAATGAGAAAAAATAAAGCTGGAGTAGCAGTATTTATTTTGGACAAAATAGACTTTAAAATGACTACAATAAAAGACAAAGAAGGGCACTATAACCCTTATAAACATCTATGCACCCAACATAGGAACTCCTAATTATATAAAACAGAATTTGACAGACAAAGACACAGATCAACAGTAACATTATCATACAGTATCATAGTAGGGGACTTCAACACCCCATTGTCACCAATGGACAGATCCTCTAGACAGAAAATCAACATGGAAAGAGTGGCCTTAAATGACACTTTAGACCAGCTGGAGTTCGTTGATGTTTTTAGAGCATTTTACCCTGAAACAACAGAATATACATTCTTCTCAAGTGCCCATGGGACATTTTCCAAGATAGACCACGTTAGGCCACAAAACAAGTCTCAGTAACTTTAAGAAGATTGAAATCAGATCAAGCAGATATAAAGGAAAAACTGATAGTTGCTGGCTGGGAGGTGTGGGGATGAGGGAGAGGGGGAAGGTTTTGGACAGCGTAGGTGGGTGACTACAATGTAGCTGCAGGGATATGGGGGGCAGTTCTGGGAATGTAATTGATAATGTTGTGAAGAGACTATTATGTTAAGTGAAATAAGTCAGTCGGAGAAAGACAAATACCATACGATCTCACTTACATGTGGAATCTGAAAAACTGAATGAACGAGCAAAATAAACAGACTCATAGATATAGAGGAAAAACTGAGGGTTGCTAGTTGGGGGCGGGGGATAAGAGAGAAGGGGAAGGGATTAGACAGCATAAATAGACAACAACAATATTGCCACAGGGATATGAAACACAGTTCGGGGAATATAATAATGTAAAAATTAAAAAATAAAATAAAATAAAAATAGCAATTGAGATGCCATTTGCCCCTTGGTTTTCATTTTCTGCCTTCATTTTGTGGAATGAGGATGTGAAGGCTGGAGCTCTAGCTGCTATTTTGGATTTTGAGTATGAGGCTATGCTCTAGGTATTTGGGGTGGTGAGTTGGAAGTAGCCCAGGTCAACTTTATGGAGCTGTCAACTGAACTGCCTGTTTCTGAGCTTCATTTACACGAAAAATGCACCTTTACCTTGTTTCCGCTACTGTTACTTGTATGTATATGGGTGTGTATGGGGTGTTGCTTTCACATGCAACTGAGTCAAATCCTAACGAAGCACAATACTGTGCATACTGTTTCATAACTGGCTTTGGTTTTGAAGAGTGTTCCCAGTTGGGTTGGTGTGTTAGCATCACCTGGGAAGTTGTTAAATATACAGACACCTCAAACCCATTTGCAGAGACTCAGAAGGACCAGTGTGAAACCTGGGCTTCCGTATGTTTTACAAGCTCCCTGGGTGATGGTGATGTGCTTGGCGCTCACACCCTCTGCTCCCCATTCTGAGTTTGAATGGTTGCCTGATATTTCACTGTAGGGTTGCATCATAATTTATTTGATATGCTATTAGTGTTGTTGATGATTTTTTAGATATAAGTAGTATACTGCAGTAGCTTTTTTTCCCCTATGTGAACACATTATCTCTCTATGCCAGACATCCCGAACAGAGCTGCCAGAATAATTTGTTTCAACACAGTTTGGAAGGGCTTTGTCTTCCTCTCCTTTTACAGGTCATTTTCTCAATATGAGTTCATTCCAGGTGAATTTCTCAGTAAGAATTACATTTTTAAAAAAGTTAACGGCCTGTGTTTGACTAGAATGCTCACAGTTTCTTCTACTTTTAAGTTTTTTTTACCACTTCTCATTTAATAGATAAAATATAATTTAAAAATACTTCATATTATAAGTGACCAAAATTTGTTCCACAGTAAACATTCTAACAAATATAGTTTCCTAGAGCAATCATGCATAGTCCACTAAAATGTAAGTTCTCAGGGTAGGAAATTAATATTCTTCCTTATTGTACACTGGCATCTATAACAGTGCCTGGTGTATGAAAAGTGATGGATGGATGGATGGATGGATGGATGGATGGATGGATGGATGGGCGGACAGATGGACGAATGGATGGATGAACAGACTGGATGGATAGATGGACAGACAGGATGGACAGATGGGCAGATGGACAGACGGATGGATGGATAGATGGATGGACAGATGGATGGATAGACAGATGGATGGATGGACTGTATGGATGTATGGATGGATGGACGGATGGGCAGATGGACGGATGGATGGATGGACTGGATGGATGGACAGACAGGATAGATGGATGGGCGGAAGGACAGACTGGATGAACGGGTGGATGGGTGGATGGGTGGATGGATGGATGGATGGATGGATGGCTGCATGGATGGATGGATGGATGGACAGATGGACGGACGGATGGATGGATGGATGGATGGATGGATGGATGGGTGAACAGACTAATGGATGGATGGATGGATGGATGGATAGATAGTATCAAGGTTCCTTTGGAAGATAACTATTAAAGCAAAGCTTTGACTGTTATAGAAAAGTATTATCCCCTTTTTAGTAAACAGACAGACAAAAGTGAGATATGATGACAGGACCTACAAAAATTAGGGCTTCCATATAAATTGTATAGTAACTGGTATGCGAATATTTTTAAACCCCCCTTATTTTTCTACACAAAGGCTTACAAGGATGGCTAACTCAGGGCTTCCCACTCTCAAAAGCACTTGCATCAGCAGCCTCTCCACTCGAAGTTTCTCCAAATCACTACAGAAAATTGTGGCCCAAGGTTTCAACTAAATTTAATCGAAGCTGGTGGGATGGCCCTGAGTCTATTGTCCTCTGATTTATTCTTTGCCTCTCCTGCTCAGCTCTGCATGTCAGGGCAGCTGACGGCCCACCCCTCCTCCCAGCCTGCCTCCCCTCACCCAGAGTCTGTGTTTTCCAGGCTCCTGGGGCTTCTAGCTTCCTGTTGGGTTTGGCTAATGGGTGGAAGGCAGAAGCCAGAGTATTTCTTGCCTTTCCTCCCTATCGTGGCGGCAGTAGTTGCATCTGCTCTGGCCCCACATCCCAGACAGGCACACTGTGGCCTCTGCCCTGTGACTCTGGCCCCTTGTCTCTGAAAACATCACCTCCTCCCTTTGTTCCCAGCCTCCTCCCTGGGGAGGAGTGGCAGTGGCTTCCAACTGCTATTTATCTCTGGACTGTCTAGCTGTTCCCATTTGGCTTCTGACCTCTTTCATCACCTGTGCATCAATCCCCTGCAGTAAACCTACTCACACCCTCAGAGTTGCTTCTCTGTTTCTGGTTGGGCTCTGGCTGACATAGCTGGATTAAGGTTTGCAGGGCTTATAGTTTTTTTCCTGCTTTTCTGGATACTGCAGGTGGATCTTAACTGGAGAGCGCCTTGGAGACTCCCAGGGAACTTGCTGAGAACACACTTGCTCAGGCCCCGCCCAGCTGCACTGGTACAGTGCAGGGTGTGTGGTCCAGGCACGCAGCACGGAGACACGCCTCAGGTGACTGGCAAATACGCCTGACGGCGTTACTGAAACCTGACCCGACATCATGGAAGGGACCAGGGGGAAATCTATTCTAAAACTGATTCACTGACAATATTTAACAACTGCCTGCGATCCTTACATAAATGTACAATAGAAGTCAATGAAGAAACACTTGAAAGTTAAAATAAGTGTGAAAACCCTCTGTAATAGGAGATGGTCAAGATTCAACCTGTTGGGTATGGGATGGTGATTACACAACCAATTATTTGATGAGAGTTGGCTTTCAGCCTTGCCTGGCACCTCACTGAGGGTGGCACACCTGTATTTTAATAGTATATTCACTTGGATAATTTCACATGGGCAAGCATACACAGGTCTGATTTTCTTTTTCACTCTTTTGTGTAGTTAGTGCGTCAACATGAAAATACTCAAACAATATTGGGGGAAAAAAGGGTACACAGTGAAAAACGGGTATCCCTTCAACCTCCTGTAGCCCCCCAGTTTCCTTTCCAAGAAACAATAACTATTACAGTTTCTTGTCCATTTCTTTTTCCATTTCCCAAATTATACTATAATGCAAACAACATTCTACACTCTGCGTTCTTTTTTCTCAAACATTGTATCTTGGAAAATATTGCTTATAAGTGGATCTAGATTTGTTTCTTTGTTTTAGAAATGAGAGTTCAGTTTTCCATGGTATTCAGTATGTGCATAGACTAAAATTTACTCACACAATCCCTGTTAATAGACATTTAGTTTGTTTCCATTTTTTTTTGTTCCTATAAAGCCACAATGGATATCTATATCTATATCTATATTTGTATCTATGTCTGTACACGAGAGAGTATCTAGGTACAATAATTTCCTAAAGTAGAATTACTAGGTCAAAGAATATATGCATTTAAAATTTTGAAAGAGTCCAAAGAGGTTGAACCACTTACAACTCCTGTCAGTAACTTGTAAGAGCATCTGTTTCCTGCATCACTTTCCTTACTCTCATGGGGTTACCACATTTCTGATTTTTGTCAATCTGATGGATTAAAAATGCCCTGAGGTAGGGCCGGCCGAGTGGCGTGGTGGTTGGGCGCTGGCTTGGGAAGCCAGTGGCCCCGGTTCGGGTCCCACTTATGAGGGCCAGTGACACTGCCCTCAAAAAAAAAAAAAAAAAAAAGCCCTGAGGTAAGTTTAATTTGCAATTCTCTAATTGTGATACAGATCTGAATTTAAGCAAACAAAAGCAAACTCTTAACACCCATCTCCAACAAAGTAAAACAATGTAGTTGCAATCTGTGCAATTATTGACTCCAAAGACCTTCAAGTATAATGCATAGATGGCAGAGGAGGCATTTTGTTACAATGTCAAAGAGCAAAATCTGAAAATACAATCAACTTGGAGCTCCAGTAGTGCAATTGGTTAGCGACAGATACTTATATTAAAGTACAAGTGAACTTGCTGGGGTTTCCAGTGTATTAAAAGTGAGCATGTAATACTTTTGCCTGTGTATTTTCAAATGGTTTGGATTATGTGCCAAAGATGACAATGGAAGCATATACTGGCTGAGCTGTTAAAACACCCTCAGTGACACCATGGTTTGAAAACCACTGATCTAGCCCTCATTTTACAGAAGGGGAAACTGAGGCCTTTCCTTTCATTTGGGAACCCAAAGACTGTGGTGGAAATTTGGAAAAAAAGTTTAAACCTTTTTGGAATGCCTTTTTTATACCCTTTTATTCTGAGAGAGTTTAAGACTCACAAAGAGTTACCAAAATGTTGATAGTACAGAGCATTCTCAAGTACACTTCACCCAGCTCCTCCCAAAATGTCAGATTCTGAGTTGCAAAAACTTTTAAATGCTCTTTACCCATCCAAGTTCATCGCTGATTCAGAAGGTAGTCACCTCCTGATTGTACTGATAATCCTGATTTTCTCTAATCTGTCCTGGAAAGCAGTTAGAACCATACTTGACACTGAAATCAATATTGCCCGAAAGACAAAGCCTCAAAGTCCTAGAAACTTATTTCTCATTCTCAACAGTCTTAGCGGCTAAAACCCCTTGGAATTTTCTAAGTGTCCAAAGTGATAAAGATGTCTTTTGTTATGTAAATGAGGTGAATTTTGGAAAGAACCTGGGTAACCTGAGAATGGGGGTGGAGGGGCTGGTTTCCAGGGGAACCAACCCTGTGATTAGAGGGTTGCAACTTTCAGTTATACTCATGCCTCCCATCCACCCACCTTCCAGGGAGGGGAGAGGGGCTGGAGGTTGAGTTCAGTCCCCAACGGCCAATGATTTAATAAACCAAGTCTGTGTCATGAAGCCTCCACAAAAACCCAGAAGGATGATGGGCTTCAGGGAGCATCCAGGTGGGTGATTACGAGGAGATTCAAGGAGAATGGGGAAACTCTGTGCCTCTTCCCACATACCAGGCCCCAGGCATCTCTTCCATCTGGCTGTTCCTGAGTTGTATCTTTTTTTAATAAACTGGTGATCTAGTAAGTAAAATGTTTCTCTGAGTTCTGCCAGCTACTGTAGCAAATTAAATGAACCCAAGGAGGGAGGTCCCGGAACCTCGGTCTACAGACATTGTCAGAAACCCAGGTGACAACCTAGGCTTGCTACTGGCTTCTGAAGCTGTGGTGGAAGGTAGTCCTGTAGGACAGCCCTTCAGCTACGGGATCTGGTGCTATTGTGGGAACTGAGAACAGCTGCAGGACACCGAGCTGGTGCTGGGGAACACACACCCTTGAACGTGGGGCCAAGTTCTGTAAGACAGAGAGGAAATCTCCTGGCCCTTCTGTGAAAGATTTTCAAACCTGCAAAGAAAGGGGCATAGGAGGAGAAAGCCTATCGTCCCCTCATTCCCATCTTCATCCTCTTTGCCAGGGGTGGACCTGGTTTCCCTCTTGTGGGCAGCAGGTGGCAAGCTTGGGGCTGGAAGGAAATACAGGGCTGGGTTCCTTCCAGCCTCTGGTCATGACGTTTCCTTCCTTCCTTCCTTCCTTCCTTCCTTCCTTCCTTCCTTCCTTCCTTCTTTCCTTCCGTCCATCCTTCCATCCTTCCTTCCTTCCATCCATCAATCCATAACTTTATTTTATGAGTGTTTCTGTTTAACGACACCTTATTTAACAAGTATTGTTGATTCATTAGCATTGAGCTTTCTGCCAACAGCGCCGTTACTTATACGTCTGAACAAAGCTTCTCTGACATACACTGCTGTTCTCCATAAGCACAGGCTAGCCTTGTAGTTAGAAGCAGCAAAAAGCACTTCTGCACTGTGCTAGGGCGACTTTTTTTTAAATTATTATTTATTTTATTTTATTTTATTTTTTTAGCTGAGCCATCCTGCCACCTGTCGGCAGCTCAGCGGCAGCTCAGCTCGGGCTGGCATCGAACCGCCATTGCTCAGAGCTCAGTTCGCACTCTTGAGCGAGCTCTTAACCAACTGAGCCACTTGGCCGGCCCTAGGGGGACAATTTTAACAGTTTGCAATCACTACCAAAAATCACACAAAAATGTGAACAATGCAGCACTAAATAGATTGTGACGAGGACACTTGCTCAGAGAAGAAGAAGGCAGAGTGTTGTCTTGGGAATGTGTGCATTGCTCAGGGTTTTCACCACTCTGCCCGTGGCCCAGAATGAGCAGGAAAACATCTCAAGTATTGATTTCCATGTAAAAAATAAATTCTAGCAAGTAGGCGAATTCCAAATACTGCATTCTTGAATAATGAGGATCCACTGTAATTGCCCCTCAGAAATTTGAAAGCATTATGCCATTGTCTTGAGTGTTCCATGTTACTGATAAGTCTGATGCCACTTTGATTGTTGTACTTTTATTTTTATTTTTAGCTGACCCATCCTGCCACCTGTTGGCAGCTCAGCAACAGCTCAGCTCAGGCTGGGCATCAAACTGCTGTTGCTCAGAGCTCAGCTCGCACTCTTGAGTGAGCTCTTAACCAATTGAGCCACTAGGCAGGCCCTGCTTGTTGTACTTTTAGATGAAAACTTTTTTTCCCCACCAGCTTTTAGCTCCTTTTCCTCATCCCTCAGCAACCTGAAATTTAATGGTAATATTTATTGATTGGGTCTATCTCCACCCATTGCCTGGGATTCTCAGATGATTTCTCCCCTCTAATAACTAATGTCCTCTGACATGTGTCCTGGAACATGTCACTGAATTTTTTTTTTCTCCTCTGTTTTCTCTGTCCTCTTTCTGGAACTAGCAGGATTTGCATTGAGTCCCCTCATTTTCTCATTTATCATTTCTCTCCAAGTTCCACGTCTTGGTGGTTTTGCTCTCCTTGCTGGGATATTTCATCAACTGCATGTTTCAAGCTTTCTACTTTGTTTTTCAATTCTGCGCTCATGTTTAATTTCCCAGCACTTTTTTTCTGTTATCTGAATTGTTAGAAATAGCATCTGAGTCTTATCTTGTGGGCGCAGTATTTTCTCTTTTCTGACGACGTTAATGCTCTGGGGGCGGGGGGAGGGGTTCTTCCCCTGCACGTTTTGGTTTCCCTCCGGGGCCTGCCTCTTTTCTCTTTGCTTGTTTTGCCCTGTGTCTTTCAGGTTTCCTTAAAGGTCTTGTGCTCCTTGGCTGTCTAAGTGCATTCTAGAAAGAGGCACAAAAAAGCGGATGGGCAGCTCTGAGAGCACGGCATGGGATGGGTAGCTTGTCACATGTGGGCTTCCCTGCAGGGTGACCTGGGTGGGCTGGGTAACTGCCCAGCCCCAACTCCCTGCACCCACATGAGAATATCTTTAGGTTTCCTTTTGCTACACAGGGCACATTTTCCAGAGAATCCTTGCCCACCTGCTTGCCTCTGGAAGGTGGTGGAGGAGGAAGGTGTGTGTGTGTGTGTGTGTGTGTGTGTGTGTGGTCTCATCAATCAGTATATAACCCTTCCCCTGACTCCTCAGCTTCCACATTAGTCCCTGTACCTGAAGCTCTCTGCTCAGGGACTCTCTCTGTAATCCCTTCAAAAGCATCAAGTCCGGTCATTTGAACAGGATTGGAGAGAGTGGGGTACCTAGCACGCAGCATGGGGGAGGGACTCTGGTGACCTGACCCCTCCTTAGATTTTCAAGCGCTCTATTTTTTGAGTGTTTCCCCTCCACCTGGCAGAGGTATCTGGTACCACTGACTCCTGAGCATCTCAGGGCTCCATAGGATGCAAGGGTTCCTTTTTGGTCTTTCCCACTGCTGGCTTACGAGTCAGCTTTCCTGAGTTGGCTAATTCAGTTTCTACTTGTTCACCTGCTTTGCAGCATTACAAGATAACTTTTCAAAAACAGGTAAAATCCTGTCAGAAAAGTGCACACACTTTACAGATTTTATTGAACTCATTAACAAGGAAAAGTGAGAGGTTAGAAGCAGGTCAAAGGAGAATCTAAAGAAGAAAGACACTCACATAAAGGGGATACTGAAATGAAGGTGCCAAAAGAGGGGTGTTAGTTTCCTCCTGCTGCTGTAACAAATGACCACAAACGTAGTGCCTTGGAACACTGAGTGGGTCCTTACCTCACAGTTCTGGAGGTCCGAAGTTCTAAAACCGGTGATGGCAGGGCTATTTATTTCTGGAGCTATGTTGGTTTCCTGTTTCCCGTTTCTCCTCCTGTGGCGGTCAGACAGATGTCCTCCACTTTCTAAGATGTCTTCATCCTAATTCCAGGGACCTATGACCCTGTGGCCTCACAGAGCAAAGGGGATTTTGCAGATGTGATTAAATGAAGGACTTTGACCTGGGGAGAGTCCCCTGGATGGTGTGGGTGGGCCCAATGTCATTACAAGGGTCTTTATAAAGGGGAGAGAGGCAGGAGGGTCAGTGTCAGAGGAGATGTGGTGACAGAAGAAGAGGCCAGGAAGAGATATCTGAAGATGTTTCTGGATTTGGAGATGGAGGAAGGGGCCACAAGCCAAGGAATGCAGGCTGCCTCTAGAAGCTGGAAAAAGCCAGGAAATGGATCCCCTCTGAGAGTCCCCAGAAGGAGCATAGCCCAGCCAACAGCTTGGTCCTAGGACTTCTAACCTTGAGAACTGGAAGATAACAAGCCACTAAATTTATGGTAATTTGTTACAGCAGTGGGAAACTAACACACCTCTATAAGCACTTTCGTTTTCATATGCCTGACATGTGAATGTCCCTGTCATTCAAGCAATCAGGCCTGCTCATACACGCAATCAGGCCTGCTCATACCTTGAATTGAGCCCAGTGTGATTAAAAGTGTGGACTTCTGACCTTCAAGGATGTAAGATAATAAATTTGTGTTGGGGTAATCTGGTACAAACAGCAAGAGGAAAAACTGCCCTCTGCGGTGGGGCACAAAAGAGCATTTTATTTTATTTTTTTTAATTGGGGAATTGGGGGAGGGCAACAATACTGGGGAATTGGGGAAGGGGACCAGCCAAGTTGTTGTTCTTCGATCTTCGTTGTGTAGGCCGCCAGTTGCCATCTGGCTGCCCGTCAACAGCTCGTGGCCTCTAAGCGCAAGGTGCTGTGTTACAATCTTCGTTGCAGGTGGGTGTAGCCACCATCCCACGCCAGAGTTGAATCAGCAGCCTTGTTCTTAAGAGTACTCGCTCTATCCAATGAGCCATCCAGGTGGGAGCTCAGCTCAAGGTGCCGAGTTCAGTCTTAGTTGCGGGCAGGTGTAGCCCACCATCAAACAGGCAATCTTGTTGTTAAGAGCACATGCTCTCACCAGCTGAGCCATCCTGCCACCTATTGCAGCTCAGTGGCAGCTCAGCTCAGATGCAGAGTCACTGACCCATGTAGGAATCGAACCAACGGCCCTGTTGCTCAGAGCTCGCTCTCTTAAGCTAACTCTTAACCAACTGAGCCACTTGGCGGGCCCACAAAGACCATTTTAGTACCAGTGCCTGAGATGACCAGGTTGGCATGAAGAAGTGCTTGAATAACTTAGAAACATCATAAATAACTCAACATGAAGCCCACAGCCTGAATTAAAATAAGCTTTCTTTATTTTGGGATCACTTATATGGGTTTTGAAATGTTTTCAAGTCCCCAAACTCCCATCAATGTAACAGAAATTCAACTACAAGTGTGAGAAAACATAGATCCTGTCCGGTCAGCATTAAACTCCGACCGTCATGCATAAAAGTTCTCAGGACCGTCTGGAGTCACAGGAAGTACAGCTGGTGTTAATGAGGCCGTGTCCAGGCCGTGTCAAAGGCGGAGGAGACTTAGGCAGCACAGCCGCTGACTTGAATCTCTTTTCCCACATTGCGAAGATGACTTGATGACTGAAACATTACAACTGACTTCCTTTTTGATTTTTACCAGAGATTTCACCATTCACTTCTTTTTTTTTTTTTTTTGATTGTTGGCAGATATGTGACATATTTTTCCCCCAAAAAAACCTTATTCAGCACTTCAAGGTGTCATTATTCTTTAGTCCTATGTCCTAGCATATTTGGCTGAAGTTAAAAAAAAAGGGTGGGGGCTGGGGTGGGGGCTGGGTATAGATTTGGTCTGTGCATTTGGCTGACCAGGTCTACAGAGAAAAGAAAAAAGGAAAGTGATCAGAATTGACCAAGAAGATTTCAGGAAGGTCTCATTTCTGGCATAAGTTCCACATATTTCTTCCTTTTACTCCCCTCTCCATGGCTTCCTACCTGGGAAATGGCTAAAGAGACACACGGATAGCTTCGTTTAGGGCCTGGCTTTGGCTGTGGGTTGAATTGTGTACACCCCAAAAGATAGGTTCAGGTCCAAACCCCTGGTGCTTGTGAATGTGACTTTATTTGGCAATAGAATCTTTGCAGATGTGAGGAAGGATGAGATCGTACGGAGTAGGGTGGGGCCTTCATCCAATGGCTGGTGTCCATGTAAGATGAGAGAGAGACAGACAGACACACACATGGAAGGCCGTGTGAAGGCACAGGCAGAGGTTGGAGCAATGCAGCTACATGCCAAGGGCCACCGAGGGTTGCCAGCAATGCCAACAACTGAGCAAAAGGCATGGGACGGATTCTCGCCTAGAGCGTTTAGAGAGAGCGCGCCCTGCTGACACCTTGAGCTCGGACTTCTAGCCTCCGAAACTATGAGAGAGTACAGTCTGTTCTTTTATGTCACCAAGTTCTGGTGCTTTGTTACAGCAGCCAGAGGAGACTAATACAGCTTATCAACCATGATGCTATGGCTGTTTGGGGCTGGATCACTGTTGGGGGTGGGAGCCATCCTGTGCATAGTAGGATGTTTAGCAGCATCCTTGGTCTCTATGCACTAGATGTCAATAGTACCTGCCCACTTATGACAACCCAAAGTCCCTGCAGACATTGTCAAAAGTCGTCCAGAGACCAAATCATCCCTGGTTGAGAGCCACTGGTTTATGGTTTAGGGATCTTCTGTCCATTGAAATGATGGCGGTGTAGCTAGAAGCACTGTCTATAATTAACCTGTTCATTCTTTTGACCAATACACCACTTCCAGGAGCCGACCGCTCTTTGTAAAGTGTTTGTTTTCCAGGAAACATCTTTCCCCTGGTGTGTTTCTCCCTCTAGGCAGTAGGTGGACTTGGGTTATCTGGGTTTCTCTCCTTGGGCCACACAGAAGGTCCCTAGGGGGTCATGCTTGAATGCTTAGAACACCACCTGTCTCCACGTGGCTGCAGACTGCCTGCCTCACATCATCTCAGAGGAACAACTGGGTAAAAATGCAGATTTCTGGGCCTAGAATATTGACTCTGCATATGTGAGTTGGGACCTCAGAATATGTCCTTTCACCTGCCTACCCTGGTGACCCCAACGCATGCTAAGTATGTGACATACTGGTTTAGAAAATGGAAAACAATTTCAATTTAAAGGGGCTTGTTTCTGCTCTTTATATAAATTAAAGAGGAACTTCTGGGTCACAGTTATACTTTAAAGTTCTTTCAAACAAGGTGTTTTTAAATATTTGTCTAAGATTTATTTAGAGGGAGGCTAAAGACTAAAGAGGGAGGAATACTTAAGGTGACAGCAGTCAGTCTCTCTGAAACTATTCAAAGCCATTTATTCCCTTGGGGATCCCATTGGCTATAAGTAGTAGAGAATTTGAATAATGATGACAGAGAGAGAGAAAAGAGAGAGAGAGAGAGAGAGAGAGAGAGAGAGAGAGAGAGAGAGACAGAGAGAGAAAATCTTTTCCTATAAGGGTGCTAATACTATTGGTGAGGGCTCCACCCTCATGATGCAATTATTTCTAAAAGCCCCCACTTCTAAATAGCATCACACTGGGATTAGGGGTTCAATATACACATTTTGGCCACGGGGATGCAAACATTCAGTCCATGGCAGCTGTCTAGAACTGTTCTGTCCAAGATGGCGGCCCCTAGCCACATGTGGCCACTGAGTTCTTAAAATGTGGCTAGTCCAAATTGAAATGTGCTGTGTGACATACACCTCAGATTTTGAAAACTCAGGACCAAAAAGAAAAAACAATATAAAAGATCTCATTAATAATTGTTTATATTGATTAGATGTTGAAATGATATACCAGGGGTGCCCAAAAAAATGGATACAAGTGGACACTTTGGTCAACGTTGCTCAAGCAGTAGTTCACCATAATCAGAAGTGCCTGGACGCTGATGGGAACCACTCTGAGCACCTCTTGTAATTGTAGAAGTCACACATAACATATTCATCTTTTGTTATTGGTATATATTGAGTATTACAATTTTAATAGTTTTTTCGTTTCTTAAAATATACATACATTTTTTTTTTGGCATCCTCTGTATTTTACTCTAATGGGTTAAGTAAAATGTACAGCCAAAATTACTTCATCTATTTATTTTTGCTTTTAAATGAAACATTTAAATGACAGCAGTGGATGGAATTATATTTCTATCGGACAGAGCTGGTTTATAACCTTGTTCCCCTCTGTCACTGGTTAGAACATTTCTGGCTTCCCCTGACGCCAGGCAAAATGTCAGAAGCTTGAGGTGAACAAGCAACCCAAGTGCTTGGCTGTCCGGAGTGGGGGCACACAGGAGCCTGTGTGCAAAAACCGGGAAAGGGATTCACAGGGGTAAGATGGTGTGCCAAAGTCATCTGCTATAGTCTGTGTAATACTTGTCCCGTGACTTAGTTTTATTTTCATTTAGATGAAATTCTTTTGAAACAAAATTTCATCATAAGCCATACTGTGGCCTCATTTCAGCCTTGGTGTGCTGGTAATAATTGTTTCTAAGATACATTAAGGTAAACACAAAGCTGTTAAAATAGAATCATATTTATCTCTTGTCCCGCCAATGATACATATTTTGGAACATTCTAGCAAAAAACCACTGATTGCTCATTCTCAGCCAAGGAATTCTGTTAAAAGAATAGTCAATCACTCACTGATGTGTGTAATTATGACTTTCCTTCTCTCCGATTTTATGAAGCCATTTGAATTCCTCCAATGTGTTACTTTGACAATGCAATGTTTATGCAACAATCATAAAAATTAATTGTCTTCCTTCTTGAAACTATTTAAAATCCTCATCCTCGGCCTGCCTTATTGACATGTGCACATTAAAATATGACTACGTGACAATAATAATTTTACAACAATGAATAAACGTAAAATTAATTATGTTAAAATAGTAATTTGTCTGCTTCCCTTCAAATACGTCTAATTATTAATTTTTTGGAAGTGTGCAGAAAATATTAAATATATTGTCAGAGCTTAGGTTCAACCTCTGAAGTGATGTTTACTTTTTTCTTTTGAAATGTATTATTTGGGAATTTCCTTTTTGTTGGGATCTGTTACTTCGTGCTCAATAAATTTTAGGGAAATTCCAGACTATGTCTTAGATTTCAAAGCAATGGCTAGGAGGTGTCAATAGCAACATTACGAGAACCTTCTGTTCATGAAAATTTTGTGGGGGTTTTTTTTTTGGAGGGGAAAGTTTTTTTTGGTCACGATAAGGATTGTACCACATTCTAATTTTTGTTTGTTTGCAAGGGTAGCTATGTAGCTAAAAACAGAAAGTACATGTGCTTCTTTTCATTCTTTAAATATTATCTTAAATATATATACCTTCAGAAAATCCTTCCCAATTTAAGCTTAACGTTTTTGGAGTGGTCTTCGCCATCATCTTAGATGGTATAAAGAGATGAACTGAATCTCTCTCTCTGTTTCTCTTTTGTAATGATACTTAGTCTATAACTTTTACACAAATAATTTTTCGTATGTGTATTTTTTCACAGTACTCCTTAATTAGAGACGGACGTGGTGAAAAGCACTGTGGATATAAATGGGGGTTGTAGATATAAATGGGCGCTCTGGCCGGTTGAGGTTTGGGTTCCCACCTCCTCTCTACTGTACTATGGAAGTACCACAAAATTTCTTACTACACATTACAGGGCACAACATTCGGCATGAGGAGCCCGGCCTGTTCTCAGGGCCCCTTCTCTGATCCTTAGAGCTGGAGCTTGCCAGCTCACTTCCAATAATCTGGGTGTATTTTGGGCAAACCACTCCTCTCTCTCCCAGTCTCGGACCTGTCACTGAATGCTGAGGTCTCTCTCTCTCTTTCCCTCCTCCTCTCCCTTCTTCTCTCTCTCTCTCTCTCTCTCTCTCTCTCTCTCTCTCTCTCTCTCTCACCCTCTCACCCTCTCTCCCTCTCTCCCTCTCTCTCTCTCTCCTTTCTCCTCCTCCTTCACTCATGCTTCCCCTTTCTAGAAGGCAGGGTTGGGACTAGGTGAGTTGTACAAGTGGAGGGGGGATCTTGTCATTCTTTAAATTTTTGACAATCGTTCATCATAGATTTTTTTTGCATTAATTTTGATTTTTAAAAATATTGCATTAAAATAGTATTTATTTTGATGACTGAGTGTTTTGGTGCCACCTTAAATTTTTCACTTGAGGTGAGTGCCTCACTTGCCTCACCCTAATCCTGGCCCTGCTTGCAAGTGCTTTCCTGATAAAGTGAAATAACTGCAGCACAGTCTTGACAAGACTTGGTAATTATTGAATCTACGTAATGAGTACATGGGGCATCATCCTGTTTGTGTCAAACTGTATGTTTGAATTTTTCCAATAATATACAACTTTACAAATACAATACAAATGCATATGTATATAATGAAGAATGCTTTGTTGTACTGCTTTAGATAGATCATATATAAATATAACTGTTAATATTGGGTTGTCAGAAAAGTCATGGCACATTTTTGCAATGAAAAACATAGAAAAATACGTCATGACTTTTCCGACAACTCAATAATAACATATTTCACATAGCAGTTCTACATTTATATTGTAAAAATTTAGAAAATATTTTTCCAAGTATAATGAAAAAGGTTAGTTACTCTTAAATCCCACATTTCAGAGAATCACTAATAATATCTTTATGTATTTCTGTCCCATGGTTTGCCTGGGTATGTGTGTATGTGTGTGTGTCTGTGTGTGTGTGTGTTTGAGAGAGAGAGAGAGAGAGAGAGAGAGAGAGAGAGAGAGAGAGAGAGAAACCAGAGGCAAATGAGGACATCAATTGGAAAGGCCCATTGGCATAGGAATTTGGGTCCTCAAAATTTGGGATTTTTTTTTTTTTTTTGAGGGTAGTGTCACTGGCCCCTCCTATGCAGGATCCGAACTGGGGCCGCTGGCCTCCCAAGCCAGCGCTCAACCACCATGCCACTTGGCCAGCCCTGGGATTATATTTTATAATACATGAAGTTGACGCCTTTCATTTTTTGCTTATTATGTCATTAAACATTTATAAAATGATTAAAAGTAGTTCCTCTAATATCTAGTTCTGATTATAACAGGAATGTATGTTAATTTTAGAAAATTCTGTTTGTATGTGAATGTGCGCTACCAAAATATCATCATACTATATATACCATGTTGTAGTATATATTTTTATGCAACGAGAGATCATGACTATTTTCCCATGTCAGTAAGATTCCGTGATCTTTAATGGTTACCTTGGACTCCATCAAATGAATCTCGATCAGCGTGCTGGTTGAGAACCTAGGCTTTGGCATCTTGACCGCCTGGTCTGGTCCCTGTTCTACTCCTTAGAGCTGTGGATTGTGGGCAAGTTCTTGGAACGACTCATGTCTCTGATTTGTTACCTATAAAGATAGAAATATGCATACCAGAGAGTTGTCACAAAGGATACAGATGTCTGTTAAGTCCCGGGAACAATGCCTAGCATATCATAAGTAATAAGTAAAGGTAATAATAATATTGTTATTATTATTTAATCATCTAGTCCTCTCTGATACATATTTAGGTTGTTTCCCACTCTTTGCTTTTTAAGGCAGTGCTATGAGCATCACCCGTTTCTTAGGCTACATTCTTAGAAGTGTAAATATTGGTTTCAAGAACAAATGTCTATAAAGCTCATGATATACAATTTAGAAGTGGAGCGATTTCTGTGTCCACCATCAGCTGAAATATTTTATTAATAGCTATCCTTTTGCCAAGTTAGATAGCATTATTATTATTATTATTATTATTATGATTGTTATTATTATTATTTTACATTTCTTTCACTAAGATATTTGTCTTTTTCCTTTCCTAGTCCCTGTCACTCACACGTCTTTTAGTCTTATCCCCCTGTACCTCATGCAAATGACATTTTTTTCATTCTTAGCTGAATCACTGTATAGAGCAAGTGACTATTGTTGAAGGTGAGATGGGGTCGTGAGTTTAAAAAGAGTAACACAGACGACACAGGTGAAAGTGGCTGTGCATTTGCTCACACCCTGCTCACCATGGTACCCACTGGCAGCTTGCTAGGTATCCTTCTAGACAATTATTTGAAAATAACACAGTGAGTTATTAAAATGCAACCAATGTTCCGATAGATCTGGGAGTACTTATTCATCTACCAAATTATCTATAAATTATTCTTACTGAACACAGAGTGCTTTTTTGTGGGCAACACTCTGTGTTCAATGTTATATCGGGGATACGTTCTTACACTGGTATATGCAGGGGTGCTTGGTTTTTCAAAATGGCTGCGAAGCACTCTATATCCTGCTGATAGGACTCGAATCAAAATTTATTAGCCATTCCCTATTGATGGAACATTGTCTCCAATTTGGTAATACTATAATGTCGTGCATTCAACATCTTTGCATCTGTATTTTTGTTTGTTTGTACGTGGATAAATATCTCAAAGTTCAATTGTTGGGGTGATTTGTTTAAAAATATTAACACAGATCAAGTTAAGATGTGAGACCCTACAGTTGTAATCTCTTTTTCCCTCATCGGTTGTCTGAGGTATTCCAGCACGAATAGTAAATGAGCTTAATTGAAAACAAAAACTAACCAAACAAAAGAATACTCCAGCCTAAATTTCAGTTTTAAATTCTTATTTAAAAACAATAATCACATCCTGTTTTTCCTGCTTTTGCTGTGAACTTTTAATTTTGAACTGTAACCTAAACCACCTTGAAAACAAATCATTGGTTCCAAAGGTTTACTGTGGCATAATTGCCTGGTTATTTGGATGATGGATATGTCACATCTGAAAACAAACTAGTTATGGTCTGAAATTTATTTCTACTTGCATTATCTAAACCACTAAAGATGAGAACGCTGCATGGATAAATATGATAAAAAAAATAAGATGGATTTAGAAGCACGGTGCCCCGGTTTAGTATTTAGTCATTTTTATTATATCGTTGGGTCAAAAATGTTAAAGACCAGCTGAGGAACTGTTAATGGGCCCTGGAATGTTTTGCCTGGGAAACAGGTAATTCTAACCTAGCTGCTCTTGCCTGCTTTACAAGTATTAGAAAGCAAGTGGGAAAAACATGTTTTATATTTTAACACTGACATCCTCATAGAAAAAAAAAAAATTAAAGATTCAGAATACTTGGCTGTGATTCAGTACCTAAACACTTCCTGGTGTTTTTCAGAATTTCCAGGAGACCCATAAACGCTTCGGGGCTGCAGCTACCCATTGCTGCTGTGCACTTAGGCTAGTTCATCAAACTAACGAGCTCAGGAGTGATGCTATTTCCAGGTTCAACTCCATGAGGGAGGGACGGAGAGAAAACAAAACCCAAATGCAGACGGAAGAGTAATCCTGAGGGCCAGCCTGACAAAAATTTATGGACTCATACACACCGAATCTTACCCAGAGTAATATTCTTTGTGGAGATTTTACTCTACAAATCTTATGCTGGTTCCTCAAGTGTAAGCATTACAGATAAAGCACTGTGGTTTTTACATGGGGTGATGTTTATTGATCTGGACATAAAAACCGTCCACTGTATGGCTTTCTCCATGAACATACTATTTGCAAATAACTGTGGGATGGATAGAACGTGTTTTTCCTCTGTGAGGTGTCTAATGCTTCTTTTAAATGAAGAAAAGGGGGAGGAGGTTCTAAAATTCATTTAGGGGACGTTTTTCTTCACTTTTGAATTTGAATGATGAGTGAGGTTGGAGGAAAATAGTGAGTTTCTGTATAATTTGTGTCATCAAAACAAACACTGTGTTAGACTGTGAGATATGGTATCGATAGATAATGAGAAAAGAAAATAGGACTTATATACAAATGTGCATTTCTTAAAAGCTTTTGCTACCTATTTATTATCTGGTTGTGTAGGCGAAAATTAGACACATGTTGGATATACTTATGTGGGTAGTAACATACCATATAATTTACAATGTGAAAGTCCATTTTGCAGGTTTGCTTTCTGTAATGCTAAATCATTCTGAAATTCAACTGGTGTTTAAATGGATTATTCAAATACAGTCAATCAAACATGAAAAAAAATTTATCGGAGGTGACCCACTCCAGTTTGGTTTTAATTTTTGCAACATAGTCAAATATAAATTTTTGAATTGTAAAGTTAATTTGGGTTATTTTTCTTTATTTTCATTTTATTTCTTCTTCCCTCTTCCTCCTCCTCTTCAGGGCTTATTTCCACATATAATTCAAATGAAGCATGAATCAATTTTAATTTGTCCTGCATTCCCCCCACGCCCCCCATCTTGTTTTAGGGTAGAAAAACTAAACTGCATATACAAGTAACCTGCTAATATTTCTTAACCTTTACATTTGTGCCCAAGAGAAGACATTTTTCTTGGAATGACATTAAAAAAAAAAAAGTCAAGTATTATGTATATAACTCGTACATTCTTAGTTACATTTTGAAAACTTCCACACATTGTTTACATTAATGTTTGATGTATTTCCTCTTGAGGATCTGCTGTGTTTTCTGCATGATGGTCTAGGCTTCATTAGTAACATTTTATACATGATGATGGTAAATTTTATATTCTTGGACTTTTAGGCCGTGATTTATTCTCTTCTGAACCTAAACAAGAACACTCTTTCCCAACTGAGTGGCCGTGACTCACATTTATCGTAGGCACATGATCTACCATTTTTGCCTTATAAAGGCACGATCATTTGACTATGCTTTTGGTATCAGTAATAGCATACATGACTCATGAAGCCTACAGATTTCCTCATGCTGGACACACATTTATTTATATTTTTGCTATATGTTGATACTTTTGGGAAAAGACCCTGGATTTAATAAAAACTGAAACTTAAAGACTAGGTTTGCAATGAAATATATATATATATATATATATATATATATATATATATATATATATATTAAAGCCCTTTAGGAAGAGAATATACCCCTCCTCCCCCCCACACACATGCACACTTGAGATGTGTGGAGCAGGGCTTCCTGCTAAGGATAAGAAAATTGGTAATATTATCACTACTTCACATTTCTGTGATCTTTTGTATTGTAGTTCACATTTATCTTCCCCTCTCCCCTCCAGCGTTCCCCTCCTGTCTTCTAACAGTATCTTGATTGCTTTTTCAGAAACTTTCTTTGCCTCATGAGCGTGCTCCAAGTGTTCTGACCTCCCAAGATAGAGGCCAAATAGGTCCCTTCCAGCAACACCTGCGTATTCCATTGCAGGCAAGGCTGGGCAAGTGGCCTAAGGTCAGCTGATCAGACTGTCTCACCCAGGACTCTGAACTGTCCATGAAGGAACTCGGAGACAGAAAGATGGTCCAAGGCAATGGCCTCTGATAGGTGTTCTACACCAGGCCCCACCTTGCTTCCTGTCTTTTGTTCATGCCTGATTTTGCAGCCTTCCTGTAAATTCTGGAGGCTCCCAAATATCCTTCTAGTGAATTTTTTTTTTTTTTTTTTTTTGCTTTTGCAGGCCAATACCCATTTCTGTTACTTGCCATCAAAGAACCCTGATGGAGCATATGTTTATTAGTCATGGTGGAGTGGTGTGCAGGTATCACTAGCCCCATTTTATAGGCTGCGAGCTGTGGGTTCAGAGAGGCTAACTGACTTGTCCAAAATCTCACAGTGGGAAAGTAACAGAACCGTGATTTCCCCCCAACAAATTTTGGCCTCTCCCTCAGAGGTATACCTTCAAAGTTTCTTTTGATTTCTTTTAGTGGCAGAGCAGGGCTTAACCACCAAACAGTCTTGTGTTTGCATTTTGGCCAACGGCTGAAACTCTCTGAGCTTTATTTATTTCCTCATTTGTGAATGGGGATAATAATATGTACCTCCAAAGAACTGCTGTGAGGACCATGTAAGATAATGATCTCGACAGCACTTAGCCTAGTGCTTGGCATGCGATATGTGCTCAATACATGTAATTCTGAAATGAAGAGTGACAACATAAAATTTGGGATCTCTGAATATTGACTGGGTGAGTCAGGGATAGTGCCTTAGCCGCTGGCAAGTTGGTGAGATGGAGAAGCACCCTCAGAACAATAACCCTAGCTGGATTTAACCAGGACAGATGGTCAGATGGCTGGAACATTCCCACTCCAGCTGTCTGCTTCCTGTGACCTTTTCAGAAGCCCCAGGGTGTACACATCTCCTCTCTCTTACTATGAGGACCAAGGACAAATCAGCACAGGTGTTCCCCCATAAAGATGTTTGCAGTGGTCCACCAGGACTTTGTTGGGTCATGCCCGTAAGCAAGGAGACTTATTGTACCGTAAAGAACATAGAAGGCAATGCAATGATGTGGGCAGAAATGCGGTCTCCGAGTTTGAATCCGGACTTTGCTCCTTACTGCTTTCCTCTACTGTGGGCCCCTGATGTTGGCTGTCCAATAGAACTTTCTGTGATGATGGACATGGTCCATTTCTGCATTGTCCAATTTGGTAGCCACTAGCCACATGGGCTATTGGGTTTGTGTGACTAAGAACCTGAGTTGGTTATTTTATTTTAATTAATTACAATTTAAATTGAAATAGTCACACATGGTTCACGGCTCCTGTATTGGAAAGCTAAGCTCTTGAGGAAGAATAGGCCAGTTGTAGAAAACAAAGAAGCTCTATTTACTTTGGAGGCTAGAGTTTAAATTAGTGAACCAGTGATGTGCGGGTGTGGCCTCTATTTCTGAGGTTCTGGGGCAAGTGCATCTATTCAGACCAGGGGCCAGGCAGCTGGGACGGGAATGGTAAATAGAGAAAGATGGAGAGCAGCCCCAGGAATAACGAAAGAAGGGCCACAGAAAATGATCATTAGTGTCTACTAGGGACTGACTGTGTTCCCCCAAAGTTCATATTTTGAAGCCCTCATCCCCAATTGGGGACCTTTGGGAGGTCATGAGGTCATGAGGATGGAGCCCTCATGATGGGATTAATGCCCTGAAAAAAACAGACATGTTCTTTTTTTTTTTTTAAAGATTTTACTGGGGAATTGGAGGAGGGGAACAGTGTTGGGGAATCGGGGAAGGGGAACAGACAAGTTGCTGTCTTTTTGTTCTTCAGTCTAGTTGTGGAGGACGTTGCTTCACTGGCCCATGTTGGTATCATCACTGTGCTCTTCCCGGATGAGGCAGATCGGTCGCCAGCCTCTGGATGGTCGCTCACCGCGGCTATTGGCAGCTCACGCTGCCACTCACGCTGGCTGCCGGCCACTCACTGCAGCCTATGGCAGCCCACTGCAGCAGGGGCTGCAGCCTACACCGTCGCCAGGGCTCGCACAGCCCAGCTCCAAGTGGAGCTGTTGTTAGATGTGGAGGGCAGTGGCACTGGCCCTCATATGTGGGATCCAAACCGGGGCCGCTGGCATCCCAAAACCAGCTCTTAACCAATGCGCGACTCGGCTGGCCCCAGACATGTTCTTGTGTCTCATGAAGACACACTGAGAAGATAACAAGCCAGGATGTCCTCACCAGACATCAACTCTGCCTGGGCTTTGATCTTGGACTTCCCAGCCTCTAAACTGTGAGAAATAAACATTTGTTGTTAAACTATCCAGTCATGGAATTTTGTTACAGCAGCTGAAATGACTAAGACAGGGTCCCTTCCTGAGTTATTCATTTGTCAAAAAAACCAAACCTCTTTATAGAGAGGAAAGCCAACCTTAGCAATAAGAAGCCTTGAAAAACACAACGTGTATCCAAAGGAGAGAGCTGGTTACTTGCAAGATACTATTTTAAACCCAAACAAAACAAAATAGGCTGTATTTAAACCAGAAGGGAGTGAGACACCTTAACTTAGCATGGCTACATTTTCATCTCTGCATATCCTGGTCATCCTCCCACCTACTGACCTAGGGGTCTGAGAGCGGGTGTAGGTCAGCAATAGAAAATAAAGATAAATCTTCCCCTGCACATCCAAACATAGCATGCTAAATATATTTTTTAACCTCAATTACAATAATTGCATATTTATTTGCATAATTATTCAATTAATGTCTGTCTTGCCTTCTTGACTACAAACTCCCCAAGGGCAAGGGTTGTGTTTGCTTTTCTTACTGTTGGATGAAGGGCCAGGCAGAGCGTTTGGCACAAGGGCGGACTCTCTGTGTGTATTTTCCAAGTGAACACGTGGATTGTCCAGTGACTGGCACCCACCAGTCACTCAGTGATTTAATTTCCCCATTCCCATACGTAAGGGCAGTGGAAACATGCTGTTACATGCCTCCTGGAAGAGATTGGATTCACAGAGATTGTGTGTGATCCTGACAAATAGGAATTCCTACCTTTAATGAGTGAAGAGAAATGCTCACTTAAGGACAATTATCTACTTAACAGGTTAAATTGAGTTTACCTAAAAAGTCATAAACATGTGATTGCTAGTATCATCTGTAGAGCTGAGTTTTCCCAAACTTCTTCAAGACTTTTTGCCCTGGGTATGTAAAATGGGTGCTATTAGTGGTTTTTATTAAATGAACTCATTTAAGAAAATAAGCCTGAATGCCTATTTTTGCATTTTTTGGACACGAATATCTATAATATCACAGATTTGCTGTGCTCAATTTTCTCTAGTACACAGTCAAATCAATGTATAACTAGTAGAGTGTAGAATCATCCTTTATGCTGCTAGAATCATTCTTTTTGCCACAAGGCTTTGGAGATCCCCAGGTGTTTCACTATTGAAATGATGTTTTATGGATTGTACTTATTTGTTACATGTGGGACGTTGGGGAGTCTCTAAATTTAGAACTGTGTAGCCCCCTCCATAGAAGAAAGGTGGTAGAGAGCTAGGGTGACCAGTGGGTCCTGGTTTGCCCAGAACTGATCATGGCAGGTCCCACTTCCTGGGAATCCCCTCTGGGCAAACCAGTATGACTGCTCACCCTCTAGCTGGCACATAACTTATAGCCACTGTCTTTTTAAAGATAGCTCAGTTCAAAGACCTTGGAATAAGGTAGCAGTGGCACGGAGGGGGCAAATAAAAAGCATCCTAGATGTGGAGATAGGAAAACTGGGTTTAAGAACTGACTCTACTGCTCACTGGCTACTTAATTGTCTTAATTTGGATTTCCCCAGT
The DNA here is from genome assembly GCA_033961575.1 of Aselliscus stoliczkanus. NCBI lineage: Eukaryota > Metazoa > Chordata > Mammalia > Chiroptera > Hipposideridae > Aselliscus > Aselliscus stoliczkanus. The sequence continues at coordinate 8,081,786 of CM066738.1, read as the reverse complement.
AGCAGACCCTGACGTACAGATTTTAATGCAAGTAGATTATTTGGGAGGTGACCCAGGAAACACCGGTAAAGGAGGGGGGCAATGAGACCAAGATTGAGAACAGTCAATAAAAGATGAATTATCAAGCAAGCTACCACTGAGAGTAAGTGGGGCCTCATCCCGTGTGGGAATTCAGGAAGCCAGTGTGGCCCACGTGTTTCCTCCATGGGAGGGAGAGGGGAGAGGAAGCGGAAGATTCATACACTGGTTCCCTTACTCAGTGGCTGAGAACTGCTCCTGGGGATAGAAACTCTCTAGGCCTTCGGGCCTGCCCTGAGCGTAGGAAGAGAGTAAGCTTCCTCCACTAGAAAGAGCCCCCAGGCAGAGCGATATGATGCTGGGGTGAGAAGGTGCTCCAGGGAGCACTGGCATGGAAATGCCTGATGGGCTGTAGGCAGCACCACCGGCCCACCACCTAGCCTTGGACGAGGCGCTTTGCCTTCTTGAGCTTTATTTTCTCTCATCATTGAGAAACTGGGTTTCCTAAACTGTCGAACTGGACGCCTGGCAATATGGGAGAGGAGTTTGGTGTTAGGTGGACACCAGCTTCAAATCACACTGAAATGCAGTGAGACAGTGATGTCAGGTTCTTGTTCTTCCAGAAACAGGGTGTGAAAGTCTCCACTGGGCTATTGACTGAATGTTTGTCCTTATTTACAAACACTAAGGTAATAAATTTATTGTGACTATTAATAGGGGATGTTAAGATGGCAAAAATTGTGAAGGTGAGCTATTACGTAAAATCAACTCTGTTCTTCTGCTTCAAAGGTTCATTGTTTCTGTGCTTTTTTCAGAACTTGGTTGTCATGGCGAAACTCCTATTGTTGACCTTTTTGAGGACATGGTAAACCCCCTTAATGCTCTCGGGTTGTAAAATCTTCTCCCCTTCACTCGTGTGGTATGTCATTTTGTGTACTAACCAGGGACAGACTGTGATGAATGGTGGTTAGAGACCACCAGTCCTGGGCAGTTTTCTGAACTATGCGGTGGCAGGTTTCCCGGGCACCTCTCAGTTCTGTCTAAAAGAGAGATTTCAGTTTTGGTAATTACCATTGTCTGCATCAGGCCACAAGACGGCGTTAGTCAATTTGCACTGAAACCCAAGAAAGAGAAGCTTTTAAGAAGGATGACTGTGTCCCCATCTTATACTCATGTGGAGTCATGTTAGCATTCAAAGTTTTCCAAACAAAGGAGGCGATTTTAAGAAGAACAAGTGATTGTAGTATCAAGCCTTGATGTGCTTTGAGAAGAAAACGGTATTTTAAAGGTTAAGCAATTGCATTTAATTTAATAGTTGAAAAGAGGACGCATTAAATCGTGCAGTGGCTTTAACAAAGAATGCTGTGATCTGAAGCAAAATGTTCTAAGCCTAGTCGGTTTTATGGATAGCAAATCTGCATGCAACATTTTCCGGAAATAGGTCAAATTTTGAGTATTTTGTATACACACTACACCCCACTAGAGGGCGACCTTTAGTCATATATTTAACGTTCTCTTCCTTTTTGTAAAAATAATAATAAAAAAAAATGACTGTAGGGCTATGAATTCTGATACAATGCTTGTTGAGCATGTTATGAAATTTTCTCCGAGACATTGTTTTATTTTCAGCTTATATGTGTGAAATTCCACTTTAAGAAGTATAACATGATCCTGAATCTTTCAATATGTAGAAAATCCCCGCGGTATTACGGCACGATAGAAGCAAAACACATAAGTTTAAATTATTGTAATCCCATAGGTCTTTTGACTATTGTTTCTCTCTATAAGTTACCACACAAAGAAAATGTATTGTAAATATTAATACCGTTGGCTCTGATCTTTTGTGAACAAAGAGAAGCAGTGAGGTCTAGGTGGGTGATTCTGCAGGTCTTTCCAGAGTGCTTTTTTAAAATCAGAAACAATTTTCAGGATATTTGCTTAATGTGTTTTCTAGGATTTCAGTCTGTTTAGCTTGTATTGTCTTAGCTCCCCCCAAATCATGGCCTACTTTTCTTTGATTCTAGTTTTCTTAGATTCTTTACCTTTCTCTTTAGATTTGGGCTCCTAAACTGCCCTGTAGGAGAAAGGCTGGTATTCCTGAATCTGCCTTTAAAAATAAATTATGACTTTCTCCCCAATTTTCAGAAAAGAAAAGTAATGAATGAACAGGAGTTTCTCAGTTTGTATTTCACTGTACTGCTTTTTTCTTAAACTGTTACAGTTTAAGGTGATAGTTTGATATGATACGGATGTAATGCAGACATGCAAAATGTAGTTATTTAAAGTATAATAAATCGATTTCCATGGGGTTCTACAAAAGTCTTCATCTAAACATATTTGGGGATTCTAATGTTGTTCCGAATTTTCAATTCTTTTTTCATTTTCATAATTAAACATGTAATATAGGAACATACGCTTGCATGCAAATTCAAACAATAAACATTTCATCATATTTTTAACATAGGCCCTTTTTTATCCCTCTTCCTGAAAATCCTCTTCCTTCCCCAGAAGTAGTCACTGATTATAACTGTGTAGACTTCTGACATTTCCTATGTATATTTGTAGTTTCAAAGACTCTGTTCGTTTTTATTACTTTTACCTTATGGCACCACAGCCGATGTATTGATATATTGCTTTTTCTAGTTAACCATGTGTCTTGGCCATCTTTCCATTTCACTACATGTAGATCCTCTCATTTTTATATTCTGGAGAATATTTCATAGTCTATATGGATGTTCTTTCATTTATTTTGCCAGAGATTGAAGTGGAACCCAATTTTTAAAATATTTCAAACAACCTTGCAGGTTACATCTTTGCTTAAATAGAGGGTGCCAAAAAATGTACACGCGTTTTAAGAAAGGAAAAAACTGTATTAAAATTGTAATACTCAATATATACAAATAATAAAAGATGAACACAAGTCATGTGTATACATTTTTTTGGCACCCCGGTGTATCTTTGGTGCCCCTGTGGGTGGGTCAGTAAAATGGATCTCTATGGGGTCCTCTAGGACACAGTGTTAGTTCAGATTTCGTTTTCATTCTCAGCAATTTTACCTTCAGAAACATGTGTTCCCACTTTTCACCCCCAAGAATCACCTAATAGAACTCTGATCTGGGAGATGGTCACAGAAGTTTCTTAGGGGATCACCTGAAGCTTGTGAGAACACGAGAAAGCCTCTGAGCCCGCACATGTGGATTCTGTGAAAAATCAAGGCTCTTGCTCCTAATTCAATTTCTTAGAGAGGAGTGGCATTTGAGACCATTATTCTGATAAGGTAAACTTTTCTTGGTTAAAGAAAAAAATGAGAATTCAATTCTACAGACATTAGTTGGATACCTACTCTGTGTACGCTCCTGAGCCAGCCATGGCTTGAAATAAGAAAATGTGTGAAATAGAGTCTGTGCTCACAAGGAGGGTGGCAGCAACAGAGTGGGATAAAACGCGTACACAGTTCAATCTTATCCCAGGCCAGACAAAGGAGACATAATGGAGTAGGCCAGAGGTCTTCTGGGTTATGAGGTGAGAGTGGGGATGGAGAGAGATGAACAGGAGAAGAAAAAGAATGAGGGAGGGAGGGAGGAAAAGAGGGAGAGAGATCACCCAGCTCTGAGGAATAGGAAAGGCCCCTGAGAGGTGGCATACCTGATGGATCCTGAAAGATGGGGAGGACCTTCCACAGGTGATGATGAAGGGAGGGAGAAGGTAGCTGCAGCAGATGAAAAAGGACAAATTATTTTTTTAAAACAAAATGCATGCATATAGTAGAAAATTTAGAAAACACAAAACAGTTAAAAAAAAAATCCCATTAATTTGCCCTCCCAAGGACAACAGCTGCTGTAAGTTTGACATTTTTCCTTTGAGTCTTTTTTTCCAATGCATGTTATGTAACAGAGGGGTTTACTGGTCCCAGCTTTTGGGGTCCATTGTGTGACTGGCTCACTGACGAGAGTGGGTGCCAAAGCCCTTCCCTATCCCCCTGGAGAGCTCCCTGGGTAGGGCCTGATGGATTGCCCGTTTGAAAGGAGCTCCCACTGCTAACACTATGAAACCGCGCCCTCCTTTCTCAAGCTCAGTCTTGGGGTCACACAATTGGCTGATAACCCTTTCTGGGAGGCACTATCCAGTGTAGCAAAGAGAAAGTCAAACATATTGAATGTACCTGTCAAAACACGATCACATCCCTCTACACTTGTCAAGGTGTCAACGCTATGAGGCGATTTTCTCAATAGGGCTCCATGATTCCCATGCAATGATGGAATGGTGGCAAGGCATGGTTGGAAGAACTCCAGGTTAAGGAAAAAGTTTGCACTCATTCATTAAACAAACTTTTTTTTTTTTTTTAAAGTATTGTAACCACCAGAAGGATAAGGACTGTCTGTTTTAGAATGCTTGTCTTCCATGTTGGGGAAAATTATCCTCCCCACAAGAATGGGCCAAATGTTGCCTTCTAAATGTAGCACGAAAGACGCAGAAGACAATTTCATTAGTTTCTTAGCAGAAATAGTCTGAAACTTCAGATTGTGTAGTAGAGTAGTCCCCCATTATCTGCGGGGGATATGTTATAAGACTCCTAGTGGATGCCTGAGACTGCAGACAGTACCGAGCCCCAGATATACTTACGTACATTTCTGATACATACATAACTTGCAATATAGCTTAATTTATAAATTAGGCACAGTAAGAGATTACCAATAATAACTAATACTAAAATAGAACAACTATAACAATATACCGTAGAAAAGTTATGTGAATGTGGTGTCTCCCTTAACATACCTTACTGCTCGGTACTCACCCTTCTGTGGTGTGAGAGATGGTAAAATGCCTTATGAAGTCGAGACCTCTCCCCTTTTCACATAAAGGAAGCAGTTCACGGTTTCTCTTTGGTGTGTCAGAGCTGCCAGCATCACTAGTCTGGCGCTTTGGGATCATTATTACCTAAAATAAAGGTTCACTGAACACAAGCACTGCGATACGATGATAATCAGTTCAGTAACCCATAATGAAGAGGGCTACTACGTAACTAACGGGCAGCGTGGGGAACGGAGTGTCTCCTGCGTGGGGAGCGTCTCCAGCGTGGGAGTGTCTCCAGCGTGGGGGGCGTCTCCTGTTTGGGGCGGGGGTCTCCTGCGTGGGGGGCGGCCCCTGCATGGGAGCGCCTCCTGCGTGGCATGTCTCCTGCGTGGGAGCGCCTCCTGCGTGGCATGTCTCCTGCGTGGGGAGCATCTCCAGCGTGGGAGTGTCCCCTGCGTGGGGGGGCGTCCCCTGCATGGGGGTTGTCTCCAGCGTGGGAGCGCCTCCTGCGTGGCATGTCTCCTGCATGGGGAGCGCCTCCTGCGTGGAGATGCTGGACAAAGGGGTGATTCACGTCCCTAGAAGGACAGAGTGGGCCTCTCCAGACTTCATCAAGCTCCTCAGAATGGTGAGCAATTTAAAACATATGAATCGTTTATTTCTGGAATTTTCTGTGTAGTGTTTTTGGATTGGGATTGACCAAAGGTAACTGAAACCGCAGAAAACAAAGCCATGGATAAGGGGGGATGACTGTATATTTTAAGCATAATTTTTAATGGAGCGTAGCCTGGACCGGTAGGGTTTCCACAGGCAGAGAGGTATCAGCAGGTATAAAAGTGGACAATAAGGTGTATTGGGGGGTGGAGAGGGGCTCTGCATTGCCTGGCTCAGGTGGAACAGATAGAAAGTCCTGAAGAGCCAAAGCTACTGTAATAGGTGTATCAGGTCTTACAGAATTGTGGTGGACACGTGCCATATCTCTTCCCCACTCAGCCCCCTTTCGCGTCCTTCCTAGGTATGGGGTGGGGGGCGTCTCCGCGTTTCAGGAGCCTGTTGTCTACCACAGAAACTTCATCTTCCCAGCCTCCCTGGCCCCGGAGGCACAAACCCAATCAGACACCTGCTGCGGATCCCAAGAATCCTGCTAATGAGGAGAAGCAGGCACCACCTGGGATCCACTCTGGTGAGCCAAGTGGGAGCTCCACCCACATCCTGGAGGCGCAGCTGCAGGGGCTTGAGTGCAGGGCCCAGGGCCCACAGGGCGGGGCAGGTTGCAATCTGCAGGGTCTGAGTCTGGGGGGGACGCTGGTGTCTCCCTGGAGCGTTCTGGGGGCGCTATGGAGGGCGTTCTTCCCGGCTGAGCTGCCTCCAAGCTTCGTTCTCTGTCCCTCATGAAGATTGTTCTGACGGCAAAATAGCCTTTGTTAAATTCCTTTTTTGCTCAGAAAAGCCAGAGGTGGGTTCTGTTGCAACTGTGACTGTGATTTTCAATAAGTGCAGGAGAAGAGGCTGGATTTTGACATCGAGCAAATGTCTATTAGGGCACTGGCTGTACTAATAAAATGTAATGTCTTAGACGATTCATACAACAATACAGCAAGCTTCTGAAAAATGATGCAGCCTCAGTAATAACAACAGTGCAAATAAAATCAGATATTATTTTTATTTTAGATACACGGAAAAGATTCAAAAGAAAATGCTCAGTGCTGATAAAGATGTGGGAAAGTAGACACGTCCATGGTTTCTGGAAGGAAACCTGGCAATAAGTACCACGACTTTGTATGTCTTATGGGCCTTGATCCAGCAGTTTTGCCTCTAGGAATTTATCTAGGGAAATAATCAGATAGGTACATAGGAAAGTCAACAGATGGAGGTAAAAATGTCAGCTTTATGACTGATGAAAGTTTTTTTTGGAGGATGTAGTGTAGAAGTGTGTCCACCTGGGTACAGCCCACCCAGGGAAAAGTTACATTTGTCAAAGATTGTTGCCTCAAAGATTGCATAGTTCTGGGGCAGAAAAGAAAGGGAACAAATTGTGACTAGCCTTTTAATATGTTAGCCTGCTCATTTAAGTAATGTGGACCAATGGCCATCACTCATCATCCATCACTTAACTCACTCCTCTGTGGGGTGATACTGTGATTATGGTTCCTCTACTGGGAAACATGAGGGAGAGAATAAAGTGTTCCCAGCACCTCACATTATCATGTGATTTCATTTTTGTTTTAAAAATGTGTGTATGTGATGTAAATAGATATAAAAATAAGCCTGAGATGGATGTGCAATAAGTAGTTTTCCCTGTGGGTTGGGGCTATGAGGAGGATTTTCAATTTTTCTTTGTTATTTGACTTCCAAAAACAAACAATAATTATTTTTCATGAGAAAAAAAACTGAAACACATTTCTATTAGAAAATGAAGTTTCTGCTCATACTGTGTATAATTCATACTTTATGTAAATGACATTTAATCACGCAGCAAATATATTTTATAGTTAGCTAAACATTGACAGTCAATAGATACGGGTTCCATGATGAGAGGAATTGCTGGGACTCTTCATGGATTGTCGGATGTACTTTCAGTGTTTGGAGATAAACCAAGTTCTTCCTCTGCTGTTTCTCAGATCCTGTTTCAAACCCTGTGTATTAAAACCCACTTCTCATATTTTCATTGCACCTCGAGTGAGAAGTCATTCTCAGTATGTTATTTTCCTGTGCAAAGACATGACTTACAGGCAGGTACCAGGATGGAAAAATAAAGCTATTAATGAGTAATTATTCTTTGGGGGTACCTGGAGGCAGTAAGTCTGGAATCTGATAAACCTACATCCCCGATTTTTGCTGGGGTACTGGGCTGTTTTAGATGCAGTTTAGCTATATTAACACAAAAACTGAAAAAAAAGAAAAAAAAAAAGAAAAAGGAAAAAGGCAAATGATTGGTATAAGAGGAATACTGGTCTCTTTGGCTCGCTTTTTCATTTTTCCCCATTCAATCATCTTGCATTTTGCATTTCAGACTATAAATAAACTGATTGAAACACACTTCCGAAAACCAGTGAGCTTTAGGAGGTAATGACAAGGAGGACTGTATATCTTTTGTTTTCAGAATTTTAGTATCCATACCTGCTCCTTCTGTCTCCACTGTCACCTGTTAAAATCGTGCCTTGTTCCAGGCGCACGGAAGATGATGCGAGTTGCCCATCCACTATCTGTTGTCTTTTCTTCCTTGCTAGCAGAACCCCACCTTTGTTCAAGCAAGCAATGTGTCCAGATAAAAACGCATGTTCTTCCCTCATCTCCCTTGCAAGCAGGGGTGGCCATCTAGTTCTGATAGTTCTGGTCAGTGAGTCTGAAGTTGATCTTTCTCTAAAACATCTATTTTTCCTAATACGTGTATAGCCCCTTCCAACTTCCTCTGTTGTCCCTGGCCGTGCTCATTCTTTCCATCTGGAATACAGACGCCCGACCACGGGGATCCAGGCTTCCGGCTGAGGGTGATGGGGCAGCCAGGAGGGCCCGAGGTCTAGATCTTCAATGACCAGCCCTGTCCTGTTACCACTGGACTTCCTGTTGTAGAAGACAAATCTCTATGGGCTTAGGGTTTTCTGTTATTTGCAGCCCTAAGCATTGTTTCTTGTTTTTTTTTTTTTTTTAAATTTGAGGTTAAATTCTACATAACATAAAATTAACCACAAAGTGAAGTCACAAAGTGAATTCAGTTCAGTGACGTTTAATGCATTCACAGTATGCACTAGTTTCAAAATATTTTTATCCCCACACCAAACAAAAGGAATCCTTAACAGACACAGGTGGTAGGCCAGTGTTACTGAATTCTCTCAGTAGGCCCAATACAGTGGGGACTGGACATATTTCTGGCCAGTGTGCCTTCTTCCTTGTTCTGGTAACAGCATGTCGCCCCCCCCCCCCTGGAGAATGGTTTCTTCTCCAGTCCACCCATGTGATTTGATGGTAGTGTTGATACCACCATGGCATGTAGACAATCAGAGCATCATTGACATAGGAAGGGGTTTTGGGATGGGCACATGACATGATTTGCGCCATTGTTTGAAGGGCTGGGGAGGGATGTGCCACTTTTCATCAGAAAAATTGGTAAGCCAGGAGCAGCTGGCCACCATCCTACTACCATATGGAGCTGGTTAGCCTGAGGGTGACGCCAGTGAGGGGAGAACCGAGCCCAGAAACAGCGGTCCCAGGACTTGATGAGATTTTTGAGCTCCCCAATCAGGCTGGGTTAGAAGTCAGCTCTATCTTCACTATTTTCAAATATTTGAGTTGGACTTTCTGTCACTTACTATCAAAAGAGTACCGCCTCTCATAGCGGTAGTATGTTGTCTCCATTTTATAGACATAAGACTGAACGCCAGGGTTATATTATATATTGGGTTGTTGGAAAAGTCATAAATGCATTTTTGCAATGAAAAACATAGAAAAAATATGTCATGACTTTTCCGACAACCCAATAATTTGCCCAAGACCCCTCCAGTTGTGAATTCAGGTGAGTAAGCCTCCAAGACTGGTCAGTATCACCACTGAAAAATGATTTATCCACTTCCGGCCCACCCTGGCTGTACCCCCAAAAACAGAAGCCAAGCTCCACCATCTTGTTAGGAAACGTGCATCTATGATTCCCTTGGGTCCCAGGCTTGAAACACTTGTTGGACATAGGCAAGAAGAAAAGAAAGATTTCCTTGAACAGATTAATTTCTGGACTCGGTATTTATAATTAGCTATTTTTTGAGTTAGCTTCGACAACCTCTGTGGGTTATTTATTTGATCACAAATGACTCTGAGGTAAAACAGCTTTGATTTGGTTTCCCAGTGACCCAGATGAACTGTATCATTAGGCAGTTGGTAGAGGTCTTCCTAATTACAGGAAATAAAAAGAAAGATCTGAACGCTCTTCCCTGCCCACCCCCCCAACGTTCTTTGCAAAACATCCTTTGCTAGGCTCTGGACTAGTTCATGAAAATGTGTCACTAACAAAATATGGAAGAGGCAGAGGAGCCTGATGGAAACAGTTTTATTGAGTGCCTTGGTGACAAAAATATCTTCAAAGGGAGTTCTATCAATTTTATTAAGCTACATTGTGCACTTTTACATGACAAGCATATCAAGCACAATAGCATTTGAATTAGCAATCAAGTTTTAATAGTATTTGACACTTCCCCACCTTGTACTGGCAGAAGCTGTCTCTCTGAGGGGAGATGCCGTGAGAGGAAAAGTCAGCCTTCGACGGAGAATTGCGTGGTGTCCGAAAGTTCTTTTGTGAATTTGATGGTGGGGGCTCAGAACACATTTTCCCACGGCAAGGATGGTGTTCAGTGACCTGTGCTGATGCATAAAAGCCAATTTGGCCCATTTGGTCAATTAAGGGGCGTTGGTTGTAAATACTAGAAACTAACTCTGGTTAATTGAAGCCCAAAGGAATGCACTGGAAGGGATATTGGGAGCTCTGAATCAGTGGAAACACTGAGGGGCCAGATTTTCCAAGAAGGAGACCCAGAGTGCTACGGAGTGGGACCCCCTCTGTAATGGCCGCCATTTTAAGGTCTGTCATTACCCTGGCCACCGCAAACCTGGTCTTGCGTGTGGTTCTCCACTTTGGCACGAAGTACCTGCATCTGTCCAATTCCTCAGGCCAACATGTTGGAATTACCCATGACTCTCCTACTTTTCTTATACTCCACATCCTGTTCTTCAGTCAATCTGGTTAGCTGTATCTTCTTAATTATATCTGGAATCTGACACCTTCCTATGAGCCCCACAGTTACAACCCTGGTCCTAGCTGTATCATTTTTCATCGAAAATATTGCCACCGCCTCCTCACTGATCTCCCTGCCTTCCCCCACCCCTGGGTGAACAGTCCATACTTTACCCAGCAGCCACAGGGATTATGGTAAAACCTAAGCCAGATCATGTCACTCCCTCCAAGAATGTCTGTCTTAGGAAATGGCTTGATCTGACTTGATTTAGCTCCTGCCTTCTCGCCAAGCATCATTCTCCTCCACCTTTCTGTTCCAGCCAAGCTGACTTCCTCCTCACTTTTCTCCAAATATACCAGACATAACAAATATACCAGGGGCCTCAGGGCCTTTGCAGTAGCTCTGCCTTCTGCTTCTTGCCTGTTTTGGCCTTCTGGTCTTGTTAGAGCTGCTCTGCTCAAATATAACTTCCTTAGTGAGGTCTTTTCTGATCACCCTGTAAACCAGAAGTCACCTTTTCCCTGTTCCTGTCACAATCTGTCCTCTTCTTCCCACTTTATTTTCCTTCATGGCCTCATCACCACCTGACATTATATAAGACACTGATGTGTTTATAGTCTAACTCCCTCTCATAGGTTGTACGTTACTTGAATTTGTTTCCTTCAATTCCGTACCCTCCCACTGGCAAATATTTTCCTCGCTAAATATTTTTTGGCATGAAGACATGAACACATGCTTAGATGAATATAGGAACAGCTCTTTGGTGGGAACAGTCTAATTAGTCATTCCTCTCCCAGTGGAAGGAATGAACTCCAATAACTTTCCATTTCAATAATCAAATTCCAGGGAGGGGCTACTGGTGCATGTAGGTTGGCCCATAGGCCCTTATCTTGGCTAAAGAAGAACAAGACGAAAGTCCCATGAGCTTGCACCCAAAGGAAAGAGACACTCCCAAAAGGAAGCTTTTTTTTATGTTCAACAAATGGTAATGGATTCTTGGCTCAATGGTGAGGGAGCTAGACCCAGCAACATATGAACTAGTGGATAGAAATGATGTTCTGGTGCTGGCAGAGTGGCACGGTGGTTGGGTGCTGACTTGGGAGGCCAGCGGCCCCGGTTCGGGTCCCGCATGTGGGGGCCAGTGACACTGCCCTCTAAATAAATAAATAAATAAATAAATAAATAAATAAAACAGAAGAGTCTTGTAACATAATACCAAAAATGTCCAAATTAAAAAAAAAAAAAAGAAATGACTTTCTGACTCAGTTGGGGATATCTGATGCTTCCTTCAAGTAACCCAAGTAATTGTAGCTTAGACATAGAAGGGCTTATTTTTTATGCATACCAATCTGTGAGAAGGCAGCTACTGAGACTGGTTGAGTAACTCAACAGTGTCAGAACTTGGGTTGCATTTCTGGGATCCTGTCAGCCTTTCTGTCACAAAATGGCTGCCATGCATATAGGCTTCCTGTCTCCACACATTCTTCAAAGGAAGAAAGGGATGGAGAACAAGTGGCAGAGTGTTCCCTTCAGGTCCATCGCTCTTTAATCACAGAAAGAAGCATCTTTTCTAGGAGCAGTCCAAGACTTGGCATTTTCTCTGTTTGGCAAAACTGGGGCGCTTAGGACAATGCCCATTCAGTGTTTCCAGTCTTTATGGTATAAGAGTTGGGTGGCAAGAAGGGTGTTGGAGATGCTTTTTGGGTCATCAGTCAGTGGTGTCTGCACAAGATCATACATCTAAAGGGTAGAGGAATTAATTTGACTGGAGTTTTATCTGATGCCAAAGTCAATCTCTTAGGCACTAAGTTTTACTGCCTCTTGGGAAGGAGGCTTTGTTTTTCTTTTCATTTTGCTTTGCTTGTTTTTAGACACTGGCTAGGTAGCTAGACACAAAAGGCTATCTATTGCACAATTCTGTGGATATGAAATGTCCAGAATGGGCAAATTTGTAGAGATACAAAAGTTACTGGTTGCCAGGGGCTGGGGCATTGCAGGGAATAGGGTGGCATTGACCACTAATGGGCATGGGGTTTCTTTTTGGGGTGATGAAGATATTCTGAAATTTGACGGTGGTGATGATTGCATGACTCTGTGAATATACTAAAAATCACTGGACTGTACACTTTGAAATAATGAATTTTATGGTGTGTGAATTAATCAAGCTATTATATTTTTGAAAAGGTAAATGCAAGACATATACAGTAGTACCTTGGTTTGCGAGCATAATTAGTTCCGGAAACAAAATACTTGTATTGTGAGACATTGCTTGTTTATCACGTTAAAATATATTAGAAATGTTTGCTCGTCTTGCAGAACACTCGCAAACCAAGTTACTCGCCATCCAAGGTTTTACTGTACTATAATTTTTGTAACCCCTTACATTTAAAAGTATACCGGGAACTTCAAAAAAATAAAAAATCTGTGTCCCAGACCCCCCTGTCCTCTGGGAAGTCTGGGTTACTCACTCCTGAGCGCTTTCCAGCTTCCAGTGTGTCCATTAACACCCCTTGCCCTCCTTCTGCAGATCAGCACTCATTTTCTGTTATTCCTTTTAAGTCTCCTTTTTAGGTGTTTTTCCATATGTACTCACATAGGAAAAACAATTTATTTCCCTCGAACTCTCATGACCTCATTAAATTGCAAATTCCACAAGACAGTGCTTGATATTGCAGCTAATATTGTTTCTACGTAGTAGCTGCTCATGTGTTGCTAAGTGGAGAGGCTGATTATAAAAATGTTGGAGAAGGACTCTAGGAAGCCCCATGGCAGTATTAGGCTCGTCGCGTGAGGGTGGAGATGCTCAACCAAGGCTGTGCTTTAGAATCCTAAGCAGCTTTTCCCGTGCTGCTAGCTGGGTCCTGTGCCCAGAGACTCTGATTCCTCTTGGATGGGGTCAAGAATCACCTGGGTGATTCGGATATAAGGCAAGAACTTGAACCATGGGTCTCCACTGAGTGACTCTGCTGCCTGCATCCTCCCAAGGCACATATGACAATGGCTGGACACACTTTGGTTGTCAAAACTTTGGGAGGGGTATGTGTATGCTGGGGCATCTAGTGGGTAGAGACTAGGGATGCTTCTAAACATCCTCCAATGCCTAGGCCAGCCCACACAACTTATCTGGCCCCAAATGTCAGTAGCGCCGAGGTAGAGAAGTCCTGGGGTAGAGGAAGCAGAGCAGACTGGCCAACTACACGGTCAGACTTGACCTTGGGCAGGTGGTGGCAGGCAGGAAGTAGAAACGCATAAACGTTGCATCCAGGAAGCCATATGGGTTAACCACCAGGAGTCACAGCTGTGGTTTGAGTTTGAGCTCCTTGTGCGTTCCGCGGATCCAGACCACTTTTGTTGCTATGCCCATCCACAAGCCAGACAGAAGTTAGGTTGTTAAAATTCTTGTTATTTTTACAGACATTCCATAGCTAAAAGCCATCAACTGTCAACCACGATGAGCAAGTGCCTATTCACGTTCAAAATGTAGAACTTTGGACAATTACCATGTGTCTTTATTCCTTCGGCGTGCTTGCAGACGGATTGCTCTCTTTTTGGAGCAAAACTTTGATCACGGCATCACACTCCAGAAAACAGCACCTCGCTATTTGTGATAAGAAGGGAACAGTAAATAACAACAACATGCGTAGACTCAGGAGAAAAGTCTTTGTGGATTGGAGGGAACACCTGAATCAGGTGCAAGCCACAAGCATCCTATATACACACCTAGGGACAGATGTTGACTGGGCGAATTCTTGTTTGTTTAAAACCCACCACTTCATATGTTCTCCTAAGCTCTGCGAGAGATTGGTATCATGGATAACAAAAACAAAATGACAGGCAGATAAATGTAGTTGCTGTTCAAGAAATCTTGTAAGGTATTCTCAGTAGTATAATGATAAGGAAATCGCGTAATTGAAAGAGCTGAAAACATCAGCATGAGAGCATCTAAGGGGAGCAGGAAATCGGTTGTGGAATGCAGGAAAGGAATTCAGATAAGGCCCAGCTCCCTTTGGGGAACGGGATTGTTCACTGTGGAAGCCAGACAATCTAGCCCAGGGGTCGGCAAACTGTGGCTCGCGAGCCACATGGAGCTCTTTGGGCATATTCCATCTCAAAAGTTTGCCGACCCCTGGAAGAGCCAATCCTGTCCCTCACAACAATTTAAAAATTATTCGGGAGCCATAAAACAAATGAAATCGCCATTATGTGAATAATATCCTTTAAAAATTTTATAAATGTAACTATGATACGTTTATTTTCGTTTTCAATTTTACTTCAGAGCCACATGGATGTACCCAAAGAGCCGCCTGTGGCTCGCGAGTCGTAGTTTGCTGACCCCTGGCAGCTTTTCCGTCTCAAAAGTTTGCCGACCCTTGATCTAGCCCAGTGGTTTTCATCCTGGGTTGCAGAAGAGACTTCCCTGGACAGCTTCATAAGGTCCTGATGCCCAGGCCATCAGATCAATACTGTCTGAGCCTGTGGGGTGGGACCAGGTGGCAGCTTGTTTTGAGGCTGCCCAGGTTGTTCGAATGGACTGCCATGTGTGAGACCCACTGGCGAGTACCTCCTCTCCCTTCCTGTTGTGGTACAGGCGTGCTGTCTTGGGTTGGCTCATGTCATGCCCTGTTGCACTTGACCGTGGAGGGCAATTCAGATACTTCATTTAAGAAGTACTGTTTGTGGCAAAGGCATTGGGACGCGGTGTGAGCCCAGTGAGAGCCAAGTCCAGTAGCAGCAGTGGCCCTGGGACTTACAGTATCTTAATGAGAGTGTCCCTGTGGAGTGGCCTGGAAGCGGTTCCTCTGACATGGCCTCCCTTGGTTCTTTCTTACTCTTGGTTTCTGTTGCTTGCCGCCAAAGACCCTGATGAGTATATTTGTTTAATGCTTTTTTTTGAAATTGACAGATGAAAAAAATACTGGTGTTGGTTTCCTCCTAAGTAATTCTATCCATGGAATCCCTTGATGTGTATATTTTTCTGAATATACATTAAAATAAATACTATTAACGCAAAACATCTCTGTACTACCTAAAGCTGTCTTGCATCCACTGCCTCATGTACTGCCCTTGGGGAAAGGCTGAGTTACGATTCTTTTACTGCAGTTAATAGAAAGCAGATCTGAGTAGCTTAAGCCAAAATAAGGCATTTATTGGGGTTTCTCATAAAATCAAGGAAACAGTCATAGGCATCACAGCCACTGGGCAGCTGGGGCCTTAGTGAGGGTTGTAGCCCATTTTTTTCTCAGGTGCCCCCGTCATGTGGCTTAACTCCAACATCTCTGGTTGAAACCTGCAAACATTGGGAAGGAAGAGGTTCGCCTGTGGCCAGGAGAGGCAGGCCATGGAGTGCAGGCAGTGGCCGGGGCCCTCGTCCGTGTCGAGGGGCAGTCCCCACGGAGGGGTCACGGATATGAACAAGGACACCCCCTGGGGAGTGTATCCACATCACAGGGAGATACTCGTGAACTAGGATAGGCTATGAATCAGATAGGATATATTCACTTGAAAGTGACAGGCCCTGACCCCTCAAACTGATCTAAGCCCAAAAGGGGCTTCATTGACTCAGAAAACTGGAATGTCTAGGAATGAGAAACAGCCTGCGTCATTGTTGGATCCAGGGCCCGAACGATGACGCCAGCACTTAGTATCCCCTCCCTCTTCTTCCTCTGTCTCCTCTGTGTTGGCGTCGTTGTCCACCTGGCAGCCCAGCAGTTGTGGGGGCGTTTGTCATCTTTAGAGACAGCAGGCTCAGGGCCAGGGTGAGCACCTCTCAGTAGTTTCAGCAACAGTCCTAGGAAGGACTCACACTGGTCAGATAGAAGTATAAGCCTGTCTATGAAACAGTCACTGTGGCCCTGGGAGGCTGGGACTACACTGAGTGGCCAGGCTTGAGCCAAGGGCCCACCCTGAGTGGCGTCAGTCCTGTTAGACCACATGAGCTGGCGAGTATTTAACACCTGGCTCTGGGGATGGGGGGCAGGGAGCATTTCCGTGTGCAAGTGCACCGTGGATGATTTCAAACTACCGACATAATGTCAAATAGCTTAGAAGTTAACAGTTACATTTAACAGTTAGCTTTCATGAATTGGTAAGAAAAGGGGGCGGTCGCTGAGACCAAGGGAGAGGTAGTTCTTTTAAGAAAATCATCATTCTAGTTCCAGCATCAGGGTAATGGAGGATAGATATGAGGCAGGCAAAGCCAACTGATGCCGTCTACAAAATGCAGAAAAACAATTTATTCAGCTAAATACCTATTGAATATTTCTTCCTATGAAAGCACTAGGAAGTAGGTTCTAGAAGAGAATTCATTGATCCTTCACCAGATATTTATTATCTACCAAGGATAGAGCCTGTCTCAATTTTGGGACACAGAAATGAACTCATCATCTAATATGGGAAGGTAACATGTAAGGAGGTAATAAAATGTACGTAAGTGCTCTAAGAGAAGAGAGGTATTAGTGGGGAGGGGTGGACTAGGGAAGGTTTCACAGAGCAGGGCTTAGGTTTTGCAAAGTCATGGGGGTGTGAAACAGCTCTGAGTGGCTTCAGATAAAAGCAGGTGGGAGAGGGGAGGGAGGTAGTCTGGGGCTAGATCTTGCATAATGTGTTAAGGATGTTGGATTTTATCCTGCTGCCATTGAGAGAGCAATTACAGTGTTTCAAGCAGGGAAATGGGTCATGATCGGATTGGCATGTTAGAATAGTCTCTTGGGCAGCTGTGTGGAGGACTGATTCAGGAGGCGGGGAATTGAAAGCAAGGAGATCAGTGGGAATCCAAGTGAGAGAAGGTAGGAGAAGCAAGCTGATGGAATGGAATGAACGTGTGGTGGCTGATAAGGTGTGAGGGAGAGGTGAGGCCACAAGAGTGTGTGCCACTGTGGTTCTAAAAGTAGCTTTAACCCATTGGGAAGGACAGGCTTATACGTAGGAGAAAAACTTAAAACCTACATGCCGAAGAAACAAGGCCCTAGAAAAAGTGCCTCGTTGATTTAACAGCATCAACGAAAACAATTGGTGAACAGGCAGGAGAATGGTTCTATTGGTTGACACAATTCAAAAAAACCTCATGGAAGGGCAGGATGGGATGGGATCTAACCAGGAGAGGTTGAATTTGCAGAGTGAGCCAAAGACCTCAGTGTAGAACATACGCCCATTCCCCTCACTTCTGGGTCCAGGGCTCACAGGATGATATCGAGATACCATCTTCCCTCTCTGGCCCTCTCTCTCTTGCTCTGGGTGGAGGAAGAGACATTCCCAGACAGGCGTGGGCCCTCTTTCTCTGGAGAAAAAGAAAAATAAGAAAACAAGTTTCCCTTTTTCTGGGGAAAAGGGATCTGAGATTTCCATTTTTGACATTGTTGCAAGTTTGAAAATATATGTATTCTAGCCTTCATATTTAAGCACTAATTTAACTGGGTATGGAATTCCTGGTTAGAAAAAAGCACTTTCGTATTAGCATGTTGAAGAAATGTATTGTTTTACAGTTTCCAGCATCGCTGTTGTGAAGTGTGATGATGCCTTTAAATATCTTTTAAAAAAATCTCTCTCTGGAAAGTTTTTAGAAACTGAAGTTTTATGATGATATAACTTACTGAGCTGGGTACTAATGGGTCCTTGAAGCTGGTGTTTTTCGGTTTTGGGAAATATGCTTGAATAATTTCTTTTGTTGTTCCCCCATTTTTATTGTTGTTTTCTAAAATTCCTATTATTTAGATAGTGTATCTCTAATTTATTTGTCAGTATTTTCTCTTCATTGTTCATCTCTTTTTTTTTCCTTTGTTCTATTTTTTGGGAGAATTCTCGCCATCGTCTTCCAAACTGTCTTTTGAGTTTTTAATTGCTGCACCATATCTTTTAATTTTAAAAGCTATTTTATTTTCCTGTGACTTTCTTTTTTGTGCATTTTATTCATAAATGGTACATCTCTCTGAAGATATTTCAGTGTTTTTGAGGGTTTTTTTTGCATGTGACAGAGTCTTCGTTTACTTAGAGTTCTTTTTCTGCCTATTTTCATTTCTGAATTTGATCCTAGAGATTTTTTTATTTTTTATTTTTTATTTTTAGCTGAGCCATCCTGCCACCTGTTGGTAGCTCAGCAGCAGCTCAGCTTGGGCTGGGAATTGAACTGGTGACCCTGTTGTTCAGAGCTTGCACTCTTGAGAGAGCTCTTAACCAACTGAGCCACTTGGCTGGCCCTGATTCTAGAGGTTTTGATCAAGTACATGGTGCTGTGGGGATTCCCATTTAAATTTTGAAGACAGGCACTAACAGTAGACTCAGTGCTTTACATCTGGGACTGATTGTGTTGACTGGTAGGCCTCTGAGTGTGTGTGTGTGTGTGGACAATGGGCAATGATTTGCTTGTTTCATTGAAGAACCCCAACATATTAGTATCTATAGTTTTTTTCCCCCTTGGACAGGTTGTTTATTTTTTTCTTTCTCAGAGAGAAAACAGCAAATCTCCCACTTGGGAAGGAGGTGACTATTGATCAGGTCTGGGAGCTGGGTAGAGAAAGGATGTAGAGGGTCTCTGTCAGTGTGCCCACTTGTATCGGAAAGGGTTCTCAGCCTCTCTCTCCCCTGTGTCTGGTGTCCTCCAGTCAGACCCTTTGAACTCATGCCCATAGTAACTTTCCTTTCTGTGGGAGGAAATCCTTAGAGGTTTCCTGATTTCACTGCAATTCTGTACTGCTGATTTCCAAAGTAACTGGTACCCCTTGGTCTTGAAGCTCCTTATGGTCTTAGAGCTTGAGCTGGCTTCACTTGACTTCCCACCACCTAGTCCTGGGTTGTTGGGAAAATGCAGAAACTTCAGTCACCACTTATTCATCCACTTTCCATCTTTCAGGTTTGGCCGACATTTCTCTCCTGTCCTTGTCTATTCTCCCATTCTCTTTGTCCTTGTGGGTTTATAACTCTTTAATCCCTTTACTGACATTTTACTGGGGTTTTGAGAAGGATAAAAGATAAACAGATGAATTCAACTCACCATTTTAAACCAGAAGTCCTTTAATATACTTTCTATTCATTTTTCATGTGTCTATCCATCCCGCCTCTCTCTTCGCTGCTACTCTAGACTGGGCCGATAGCTTGACTGAGCTGTCCTTGATGACTTTTTTTGAGCCTTTTCCTGTTGAGCATTCCACAAGGTCAGAATTCACGGGCACTAAGGCCAGCCCTCCACATGTGCTTTAAAACGCCAGCTTTAGAAGAGCGGTTGTTCCTTGTAACTGCTTCATGTCATGTCCTCATCCCCTCTCTTTTCTAACAGGAGTTGGGGGAAGGAGGAAATAGAGCAAAAAAAAAAAAAAAAAAAGCAAATGGGAGGCCATGTTATACATAGGGTTCTATAAGCTACTTTTATTTTCACTCATCATCTAGTACATCTTTCCACATAGATCTTCTTTACAATTTTTAATGGTTTCATGGCATTTCATATTATATGAGTGCATCATTGATCCATTCTTCTAATAATGATCATTTCGATTATTTCCAATATTCAGCTGTTCCAAATAATGGATTAAGCATGATTTGTTCAAATGTTCCCTTATTTATTGACCTTGAGGTGCTTTCAGTTTTCTATCTTAAGTTTTTTATTGTACAAACAACTTTGTAACATGGATTTTGTACATTTAGCTTTGTACCCCTGTGCAAGAATATTTATACTGTGTGTGTTCCTATAAGGATAATATTGGGGTCACATGGAATGACACTGTATGTTTTATTTTTTTTTATTTTTTTAATTTTTTTATTATATTTTTAATTAGTTTCAGGTGTACAACACAGTGCAATAGTTATACATTTTACCCCTCAAAGTGACAACCCCCCACCCCCAATACACCACCCCACTCCCCCCCATATCATATATATCTATTACTCTTCCTCTGACTCTCTTCCACAGTATAATCCACATCCCGTGACTATCTATATATATTCAATTACAGTAGGTATACCACCTCCACTTTAGTAATACAGTGCAGTGATCAAACCTCTACTCCATCCATGAAATGGTCTCCCTAACAAGACCTATGATCATCTGACATTCCACAGAATATTTACAACATTATTAATTATATTCCCCAAACTGTTTTTCCTATCCCAGTAGCAATATTGTAGTTGCCTATTTTTGCTGTCTAATCCCTTCTCCTTCTCCCTCATCCCCATTCCTCTCCAACTTAGCAACCCTGATTTTTCCTCTATATCTATGAGACAGTTTCTGTTTACTTTGCTCATTCATACAGTTTTTCATATTCCACATATAAGTGAGATCATATGGTATTTGTCCTTCTCTGACTGACTTATTTCACTCAACATTATAGTCTCTAGGTCCATCCATATCATTGCAAATGGCACGATTTCATTCTTCTTTATAGCGGAGTAATACTCCATTGTATAAATATACCACAGTTTCTTAATCCAGTCATCTACTGACGGGCATTTTGGTTGTTTCCAAGTCTTAGCTATTGTAAATTGTGCTGCTATGAACATCGGGGTGCATAACTTTTTTTGAATAAGTGTCTTGGTTTTTTCAGGATAAATACCTAGGAGTGGAATTGCTGGGTCAAACGGTAGCTCTATTTCCATTTCTTTGAGATACCTCCATATTGACTTCCATAGTGGCTGCACCAATCTGCAGTCCCACCAACAGTGCAGCAGGGTCCCCTTTTCCCCACAGCCCCGCCAGCACTTGTTGTTTGTTGATTTGTTGATGATAGCCATTCTGACTGGAGTGAGGTGGTATCTCATGGTGGTTTTTATTTGCATTTCCCTAATGACCAGTGAGGTTGAACTAGACACTGTATGTTTTGAAAGCTATTGCTCAATTGCCCTAAAAAAGTTTGAACTTATTTACACTCCCACCAGCCATGAAGGAGTGTGTCTGGCTCTGAAAAGGTGTTTTTTGATGTGTGCTCTGATTTTTTTCATTTTGCCATGTTGCATTTCCCTAGTTAATTTAAATTCGACTGTTGCAGGGCTGTCACTTCCAGACACCACCCGATTTACTCTGAGATTTCTTGTCAGACTCCATGGCACTTAGTAGCCTCTCAAGGCAATGTAAAATTTGAAAATTTCTCATTTTTCTCCCCCTAGACTTTGAACAAACAAATATAGGTCTCAGACCTATGTTTGAGGTAGTCATTTAATGGAAAAAAAAATTTAAGAAAATCTCCAAACTATGTGTCTCTAGATTGTCCCATATCACTTTTAATTGATAACAAAATGTATCCTTCAGTCTATATTTTAAAAAGCAAAGCATATTTTATGTAGAAGGTCATCTCTATCTACTATCTCCATAAGCCTTTTCAAAGAATTCTATGCAGGTTGCGGCATGATTTGATTATAAATGAATGTGCATTACTGGACATGAAACCTGAAGACATTCAAGTCTCATGACTAGGATCGGCAGTATTCAACATCATAATGTTAATGACAGTCACTCACGGCAACTCCTAGAAGTTCTCCCCAATTACCTACCTTCATTTTGGATAACATATTTTCTGTAGGATTGCTCAAATTGGATCCTTGCTCCTTTAATCTGTTTCTCTCAAAGCACATGCAAATTGTGCTTGACTTAACCAAGCAGCTCTCCTTTAATTTGTTGGCACTTTGTGATGCGTGACCAAAATGGATTTTTAGGCTCATCAAATGCCTATGCTATGTGGTTCAAAAGCAGAGTGACCTTTCCAACTTGCATTGTGCATTGCAAATCTAAAATTTGAGCCCAAAATGGGAAATTCTCACACTCTTTTCCTTTCATTAGAGCAGAAAACAGAATTCAGCTGGACACATGCACTAAAATTAGATTCTTAAATAAACAGCCCAGGTCTTAATAATTCATGCAAAGACTCGGGGAAAAAATGAGGAAAATAATTGAGCAATGGCAGGCAAATACCATGTCATTTTGCACTGCCTAGAACTAATCATCAGTACTGTATATCTCTGATGTACAGGTTTATTAATGAAACAAAAAGGCATTGGCTATGGATAAATAATACATCATATGGAACTCACACATGCTATGGATAATAGAGATCAGTGACACCTATCAATTCATTTTAAATCAGGTCATGCGTATTTTGCTCAGTCTGCAGTTTGTCAATCTCTGTTTCCTCCTTAAATAGATGTCGTATCGTGGTTTGCTGTATTTAAAAAAAAAAAAAAGATGTAGTCAGGAACTAGGTGAAATATAAAAGTAATTACCAAACATCAGCAAGACTATCTTGGCTCCCCAGAAAGGCAGCTTACACAGTAATGTATTTGTACACTAATCATAACTAACACGAGCTTAGCTTAGAGATTTGTGAAAATTCAGCCCTGCCACTAAGGAATGAAGATATTTTGAAAACTTCCTTTAAAATTTTTTATTTTTATTGTACAAACCTATTAGGATATGTATGGCTGTGAATGAAGAAAAATTAGTACCATCAACATGAAGAATTGTCAGAGAAGTTACAGAAAGCCAGGGGTCAGAGGGTGGGGGCAGGAAAGAAAGACATGACCCGAACGGCAAACTGGATTGCATAGAGGTTTCTAAAAAAGCAGAAAAAAAAATAATTAGTGGCATAACATAGACGTCATTAGCTGTAGTAATGTCTACGACAAATAAATAACAGTTGAAAACAATAAAATTCCTGGTAATGTGCTGTGTTGTAATATTGATGGCAGCATGTGGGGAGCCTCTGACAGCTGTTAAACAGATGTGGCAATTAGCAAACCTTATGGTCATGCCTGTAAAATTATTAGGCAACACGTTCTCCAGCAAAATTAGATGACTTCCTCCTTTGTGTGGCTTTATCCATGTGGAGGGTTAGTCTAATGTTCCATTTGAGCAGTGTCGTTGGCTGACATCGCCTAAGCCATATATGTGCATGTGTGTGTGTATATATATACAGATACATTTTTTGATGTCTTCTGAAAGATTTAGAGAAATTCAGAATTTAAACAAGAACAATATCAATTCAGCTGTGTAGCAGATACTTCAATTATAACCGTTAATGGACAAATTGAGAGATAAAAAGACTTTTCTATCATGTTGAAATCCAATGAACAGTTTTCAATTAGGCTTAGGATATAAAAGGGAAAAAGAAAGAGACGTTTCCTTGATGTTAACATTGCTGAGAAAGATGAGAGGGACTTTGCTTTTTCATTATACTGAAGAGATGCATATAATGCTGCATATTTAAATTATAAATCAGGTCGCTCTCTGCCAACTGAAAGCAATATCAATTAGAACTTAGGTGGATTAAGCTTTAAAATGCCTTATATTTAATGACAAAAGTATGACTGTTAATCTCCACAGCCATCAAAAGGATAATTTAAGGCAGCAAGAAATCAGAGAATGATGTCACAAAAATAGGCCCTTGCAGCTTTTTGGATAGTATTATCGTAATTAATGTACTTCGAATGACTTTTTTGTGGGTTATGGGCTTTCACAAAAGCATTTATTGCGGGCATAAAATATAAAACTCTAAAGAGTGGGTTTGACTGAGGTTGACTGGAGGGTCCTTACCCTTTCTACTCCAGTGATTCCTGTAAAATAATAGTTTCATTTACAGGCGCAATTTATAATGTTGAATTTATGCCAGTTCATCTGATATAAATCATGGTAATAGCATGATCTATTGTATGTCACTTGAGCGAATGCAAATTAAATATCGTTAAATTAAAGAAAAACTGTTAAAATAACATTAGGTTGTAACTAGAGCTGCTGAAATAAAGGAAACGTGGGGTTAAGGATGAAATTTCACTACTGTAGGTTCCGACCTGGTATGGGAATGTGCTGCCAAGAGCAAATATACATAAACAAATAAATAATGGATGGTGACGTGGCATCACGACAAACTCAGGAATCCAGTCCAGCACGTTCTTTCATTCTAATTTCTAACAGCAACTATACAAATTAAATAGCTATTTTTCTGTTGGGGTTTGCTTCCTGCAATTCTTTAATATCTTATCCAGCAATAGGAAATGAAATTTCTTTTTTAATTACTTGGTGATTTTTTTTTTCTTTTGACGCGAAGGATCTCCCCACCCCCCCCAGGAGCGTTAACAAAGCTATTGTTTATTTACTTCTCCAGAACCCAGCACCTCCCTGTTAACTGGCCCAGAGATCACAGTAGCAGCGTCAGTTGATTAGACCATCACTGTGGATGCTTTTCATTGCTTCTAGAATGGTGTGCTGTGAGATGCAGTCAGCCGAGTAGATTACAGCTTCAGTTCTTGAACGGGATTCTAGAAAGCCTGGGTCATTAATAAATGGGCGTCATTAAAATGCATTAACAGACAAAGCTACTTCTTCCCACAAATAAGGATTCTCTTTATTGCATTTCAGAAGTTGATTACAACTCATTTTCAAAACCAACCAGAGCCATTGTGCTAAGATAAATGGGGGGAGGGGAGGGGAGAGTGAAGAGGAGGGGAGAGGAGGAGGGGAGAGAGAGAGAGAGAGAGAGAGAGAGAGAGAGAGAGAGAGAGAGAGAGAGAGAAAGAGAGAGAAAGAGAGAGAAAGAGAGAGAGAGAGACGCACGCTAAGACGAAACGGGGTACCGGCAATATCATTTTCCTCTACATAGAAAAAAATATACATTGTAAACTGTATCATCAATAGATCAACCTTGGTAAGGAATAAGTTGGGATTTTGACGTGTGTGTGTGTGTGTTCTATTTCACGTGTAACCTAGCACATTGTCAGAACTCAATAAATGTTGATGGATGACAGGGTGACATGCCCATTATAATATCAATTAATTTGCTGTCAAGAAAAAGTGGGCCCTTCAAATTATCCAGCCATAATTGCCTTGGCTTTGCTAACTTTTCCCCTCCATAAACAGGTTATGTGAGTACTTATCAACACATAAGCCTCAGAACTATTCGATAAAAGGCTGCATTTTTTTTTTCTCTACATGCCATGATAGGAAAAAAGAGACGTGATTTATTGTGGTGACTGGTTAGCTGGTAAGATGTGAATATGTGGTTATCCTAATGGACCAAAGAAGCAGTGTGGGGGTTGGAACAAAGAACACTCGCAGGAGTGATGGAGAAACCGGGTTTGAAGATGAGATGTAAAGCTAATGTTTATTAAGCATTGGCTTGTTATGTGCCAGGCATGTACTAACCAGGGCCGGGACTGTGGGTTCAGCATTAGAGGGGACACATCCAAAAACTCAGTCATCACGATAAATCATATTTTAATGCAGTATTTAAAAAAAATAACAAACATCCATAATGAACAAAATGTCAACATTTTAAAGACAGGATCAGTAACAGTGCTGTATGGAGCCATATTGGAACGTGAGGCAAAAGGTCAAATGTACACTTCCATTTGCATACTTTTATGTAGTTTTTTAATGATTAGTTTTTTTCCAGAATATTGAAGAATTTGAAAAAAAATACTAAAAAATTGACAAGTTAACTTATTAAAATGTAACATTATTTTAAGTATTTTATTTTTACCCCGAACAGAATTGATTATAATTTTGCTTTTTTGGCCTTTACGGAGGCAAAATCATCAATGATACTTTCAAAATCTAATTCTGAGGAAAAAAAAAAAAACCATTAAAAATTACATAAAAGCACGTATACAGGAATGCACATTTCCTCTTTAGCCTCAGGTTCCTGTGTGGATTCACAGAACACTGATCCTAATTTTATGTACCTTTTGATATTTTGCTCATCATGGATTTTTTCCCCATTCATTTTGATTTCTAAAAAACGATTGCATCAAAATGTGATTTCTCTTGATTACTGAGTTTTTTGGCATCCCCTTAAATTCTGTGCCCAAGGCAAGTGCTTCCTTCATCTCACCTAGTCCCAGCCCTAAAGCACTTCACCTATTATTTGCTTAATCTTCCGACACCCAGGGAGTAGACCTTATCAGCATGCCTATTGTGCAGATGAGGAAGCTGAGTGGTAGTAGACCTTGGTGCCCCACGATTTCTCCTAGGCATCACAGTCCCCCCAACCTCCCACCCCCTGTGCCAAGGCTTATCGAGGCCCCTGTGACTGCCCCAGGGTTCACTCTGGCGCCCTGGCAGCAGAGGGGTGAAGAAGTGCTGTGCCTTAGTGCCCCTAGGAGCCTCCCTCCACTGACAGATGATCAGTCTGCCAGCTTCCTTGCTAGGTGTGACAACCCTGAGACTTGTCCTGTGCTGCAGTCTCTCAGAGGGACCCCTGGGGGACCCCAGCAGGACTGAGTCCCACTTGCTCATTGATGCTTTCCATATTGGCCCCCCTCCCTTCCTGGTCTTGCTCCCTATATCCTGACCAGTGCGTGTTGGGATTACCTCCCAAATAAACCCCTTGCCTTCAAAACTCACCTCAGGGTCTATTTTGGGGAAGCCTAACCTGAGACACTGGAGCACAGAAAGATGTTGGTTAAGTAACTCATCTAGTTTACCCACTGAAGATGTGGGAGAGCAGCAATTCACACCAATGGTCCGTGTTCTTATCCAAATTCTGCCACACACTCTGGCAAATGACAACCTGTGGCCCAGATTCGTCTCTGCTTGTCTCCATCTGGTGTGACCTAAAAATTGTTTTTACCTTTTTAACTGGTCAAAAGAAGGAGGAGAAAGAGAAGGAGGAGGACTAGAAGAATCATCATATGTGTGTGTGTGTGTGTGTGTGTGTGTGTGTGTGTGTATATATATTTATTTATTTATTTATTGGGGAACAGTGTGGTTTTTCCAGGACCCATCAGCTCCAAGTCAAGTATTGTTTCAATCTAATTGTGGAGGGCGCAGGTCAGTGGCCCATGCAGGAATCGAACCGGCAACCTTGGTGTTGTGAGCCTGCGCTCTAACCAGCTGAGCTAACCGGCGGCCCCCAATCATCATAATTTTTGATATGTGAAATGATATAAACTTGAAATATCAGTGACCATAAATAAAGTTTTATTGGCACACAACCACGCCCATTGTTTACATATTGTTTGTGGCTGCTTTTGAACTACAAGGGCAGAATCAAATCGAATAGTTGTGGAAGACCTGTTCTGCAAAGCCAAAACTATTTACACACCTTTACTGAACAAGTTTGCTGAGCCCTGCTCTCCTATCCTTCTATTTCAGCTTTGCAACTTATTAGTTGGGTGGTCTTAGATAAGTCCCTTTACTAACTTCTCTGGGTCTCAGATTTTGTAAATGTTCAAAGGGACAAATAATTGCTCCTTAAAGTATTTGTGAAGAAACATTTGAGGTAATATTTGCAAAGCTCCTAGCACACAGTTTACCTCCGATAAACGTAATTTCCATTTCTACCAAAATTATTTTATGAAAACATTGTTATCTAAGTTGTCCATCAGCCGTTGAAAGCCCTATTTCGTAACCAACAGATTTTTCTGGTGGGGTGGTCTGGGAAGGCGTTTGCATTCTGTAGGTAATGGTGAGCCTAATTGCCTGTTAGCTGCAGGTTCCTTTAAAGTTGGGCAAGACATGGGAAAGCAGAGAGAACAAATGCATAAAAACAAAGCAGCACGGAAAATGTCAGTATGTGAGAAAGTGGAATCAATATTCAAAATGCATGCATGTCTCAATTTTCCTTTGTTACTGTGTCACTGTTTTGAAAAGTCTAAATTATGCTTGCAAAAACTTAACGTATGCATACATATGTATGAAAGTATACAACGTAGCAGGGATGAGACAGACAAGCACAACAGTAGGGTTGGCTTAGAATAAGAGGCAGAAGAAGCAAGTGGTAAAATGCATCGCCTTACACAAGTTGAGTGGTGGGTCATTCCAGCAGCCCCTTCTCAGGGATGTATAAATGGACCAATGATAAACTTAAAGGGCTCTTCTACATTTCTCTTAAATCCATTTTCTGTCCTCCATTTCTACAGTCCAGAGCTGCCGTTATCTCTTCCTGGTTTATGGCTTCCCAACCTGTCTTCTTTCCCGTTATTTTTCAGAGGAGGTGATTTTGCTCCCCAGGGGATGTTGTTGTTGTTGTTGTTGTTGTAACCAGAAGGATGCTACTGACATCTACTGAGTAGAGAGGTTAGGGAGGGTGACAAAGAATTCTTCAGCCTAAAATGTCAGTAGGGCCAAGCTTGAGAATCTCTGCTTAGTCATTCCCTCCAGTGGGTTTCCAATTCAACAGCCAGAGTGATTTTATTTTCTAAAACATAAATTTGGGGGCCGGCCGAGTGGCGCATTGGTTAAGCGCTGGTTTTGGGATGCCAGCGGCCCCGGTTCGGATCCCACATGAGGGCCAGTGACACTGCCCTCTACAGCTAACAGCTCCACTTGGAGCTGGGCTGTGTGAGCCCCGGCGACGGTGTGGGCTGCAACCCCTGCTGCAGTGGGCTGCCATAGGCTACAGTGAGTGGCTGGCAGACAAGCGTGAGCTGCCAGTAGCCGCGGTGAGCGACATCCAGAGGCCAGCGATCCACCTGCCTCATCCGGGAGGAGCGCAATGACGATACCAACAGTGAAGCAACATCCTCCACAACTAGACTGAAGAACAAAAAGACAGCAACTTGTCTGTTCCCCTTCCCCGATTCCCCAATGCTGTTCCCCTCCGCCAATTCCCCAATAAAATCTTTAAAAAAAAAACAAAAAAAACAACAACCATAAATTTGATCATGTCGCTACCTTGCTTAAGGCCCTTTGTTGTGTTTTCCTTCCTGGTAGGGTAAGACCTGAGTCCTTATTCATGATTACAGCCCCCAACTCCAACCCTGTTTCTTGCCTACCATTCCCCTCATCTCTTTCCTCTTCCCACCCCTATTTTATAAATGCAGTATGCATTGCTCACCGATAACACTTTGCACAAACTTTCTAAAGGCTGAGTCACTCTTCCACCACCCTCCTCACCTTTTCCTGGTCACCTTCTATGCACGAGTGATAATCACATATCAGCTTTCAGGTTAGCTCCCTTCGGCAGCAGCTGCTATCTCTCCAACATGCCGCTTAACACCTTTCGTTGTAATTGCTTGATCAATTATGTGCATTTCTGCTTAGACTCGAAGCCCTCCAAGGGCAGGGAGAGGGCCTTCCTTTTTCACTATTACATATGCAGTGTCTAGCACACAGAAGGCTCTCAGTAAATATTTGTTGGTGAAAGGAGTGCTTCTGCTAGTTTGTTTACATGGAACAGTCTATTTAGAATGTTGTTAAGACATTTACAAGTGTAGATAGATGTGATAATTCATACTTCTGGGTTGTGATAATACTGATTCGCCATGTAATTATACCAACGGAAAAATGAGGAAAAAAGTAGAAATCTAAAATGGTGGAACTTGAGCCATGTAAAGTAATAGGCTGCTCTAGATCCTTTGGAGAAAATGGAAGAGTACTGGTTAATTCAATAATAAGTTTTAAAAGTAAATTAACTTTATGAATCTTTAGACCATGGGCAATGCAACTGTCAAGAACTGTGGAGGGTCTGAGATTTGACTTTGCTTGCAAGCTAACAAGCGAGCCTGCCAGTTACATGGATGCGGGCAGGAGACATGAGACCCCTGGATCAGAGACAAAGGACTTTGTTACTCACAGCACAGCAGGCGGCATGAACTTCATATTTATGCCTGTTCCCCTTGACCCCATGTCCCATGTGGGCCATGTGGAGTGGCGGCCTGGGTGGGGTCTGCACATGCAATGGGTTTATGATACAATGAGGTTCCCTGAGTTTAAGACACCTCCAGTTTTGGGGCTGCTGGCAAATCTGCCCAACCTTTGCCCTAGAGGGAGGCAGTGTTTATATTACCCTGGTCAGGAAACAAACCTGCTTTCTTCCCTGGAGGCAGACACTGTCTCTATTTTCCAAGGTTCTATGCTATACAAACATCCTTGGAAAGACAGCCTTGGGCAAGAGCTGTCACAGGGCATGTAGAAATGCTATGGAGAATTGCCCCCTCCCCGCCAGAGACACCATAATGTGTTGACCTGCTTACTGCTTTTAGAATGAGCTTTATTTTTATTTATTTTTAAAAATTTTTTTTGAGGGTAGTGTCACTGGCCCTCATAGACCGAACTGGGGCCGCTGGCTTCTCAAGCCAGCGCTTAACCACTGTGCCACTCGGCCGGCCCTAGAATGAGCTTTAAACTCAACCCACTTTCTACCCTTTGAAGTTTGAGGTAACATTTCCTTATATACTCATTTACGTGCACTGATAGTTGGGATGAAGAGAAAACAGAGAAATATGCCTGAGTTTTTCTATGCTGAATTATTCTCACGCATGCATAGAATGTGCTGGCAAACATTTGGAAACGCATTTCTCTGGGAATGGCACCCGCCACCAAACCATTAAGTCCTATTGATTCCATCTGCCTGATATTTCTTGGATTCATCCATTCATTGTCATCTCTATTTCAGGCTGCTGTTTCCTCTCTTGGGGAGTGTAGCAATGGCTTCCTAAGTAGCTCTCCCCTTTTGCTCCAGTCACTGCTTAGCCTCTTGAGGCCCAGTTTCCTAATCTCTTTTGAAAGGAGCATAGCAGCATTCCAACCCTGTAGAATTTTTGTGGGAATTACATGGAATGAGGCAAGTAAGCCTGACAAGTACTAAGACTCAACTAAGGTTAGCTCTCATGATTTATTGCTGCTATATGGGTAGGCCCTGAATTCATATTTCCTAAGTTTGATTTCTTACAACTAACATGTTCTCTGAGGCAAAATCTTCAACGTGACATCACTCCTTATGAATGGAACCGAACCATTTTCAGCCGAAAAGCTGCTGTGTGAAGAGAAAAGGTTTGAAATTGGGAGAAAGGATAAAATAGATCAGTTGATGCTTCCCCGTCGAGGAAATATAATTTGAACTCTTCTCCGGTTGCAAACCAACTCCATTTCACTGGTAATGTACATTTGCTAAGCACATCAGAATTAAAAAAAAAAAAAAAAAAGATTTGAAAGCTCTTCTCGATTCTGTGATTAATTGAACATGTTTGGGCCAATACAGGAGGAATAAAATTACCACATCACTATATGTATGTGAGATAAAATATGTGATTAAAAATATTTATTATACTGATGTGGAAAAGAATAATATGTTAAGCAGATACGCATGTAATAATGCATATTTTCCCCATAAAATTTAATTTATCCCCTGGGTCGGGCATAAACTTTCCTCTTGAACAACTTGCTTTCCAACTATAGATTGCTGAGCTAAACTGCTTAGTTTTACAGCAAATTGATCACTACTGTAATATTTCAGGGGCAAAATGATCCTCACCAGTCAGTTTGATTTCAAAGGCCAAAATTTATAGTTTTGTTCCTGATTTAGTGATAAGATTTTTTAACATATTGAGCATTTTATCACCTTCTATCAGGACATGGAGTAGAACTTACAAATGAAAAAAAAAAAAGCCCACAAAAAAGGGACCATAAATAATATACTACAGAATGACAGAAGAGTTTAATATTCCCTTTGGAGCAGTGGGAAATTACTCAGATTTCTGTCCTTGTAAACATATGTCCTGGTCTCTACGGAAGATATGTTATACAATCTTTATGCTCCGGAAAAGGACTCAAAGACAAAGCTGGAACTTGAAACCACAAGGACTTTGCGAAAGCATAAAGGAAACTTACTGTATGTATGCTCCCCAGTGTCTCAACTCGACTTTATTCAAGGCAGATAAAATGCAGTTATTAGACACTTCTGATATGTTGAAAATAGGTGCAGACGTTTAATGATGGGGAGGTTCATGACTCAGTCAAGATGACTCCCTGGCTGGTAGCTTAGGACAGAAAACTATAAAATCAAATTATGATAATCATAGGAGTCAGGAGAAAAAAGCAGGCCCATGGAGCTCTATTTACTAGAGTGCTGAATTCATTATACACCACCTACGTTGGAAGCACAGGGAACAGGGCTTTGATAATCTCAGTAGATTTTGCAAAGTAAAACTATTTTGTGATTACTCTAGTGATTTTGGGGGAAAACTTAAGTTTGTAAGGGAAAGGACTATGGCTAGATGAGGCAAATGATAATAGAGATAATAAAAACAACCTACCTGCATCTGGAATTTACCTACCTGCATCTGGAATTTAAGGAGTTAGTTTGATATTAAACCAGTGAAAACAGATGTGGTTGTCTTGGCTTTTGCCACTAAAAATCATTTTTTCCCAAACAACATTTCCATCACATCGCGGTGTCTACCTGTCCTAAGAGTTAAACCATTGATCTGGGGCTTAAATAGGACTTTGAGCCACAATGGCCTATTTTATCACATGGAACTTACGTGTTGAGTCAGCAAGGCCAGAGATGCTTCTAGCAGACATCAAATCTAGACAGCTGGGGTCTGCAAGTTCTTTCTTTTTTTTAAAAAAAAAAACAAAAACCTTCCCTCAGATCTGTGTTTTAGGGAGAGGGCTGACGTTATCTACCGGTGACATTAGGACTATCTCTGCCTGGACAGTGCCCTTGGCTGATGAATCTCGTTGATAATTTTATACAGACTATCGGCCCTTGCCTTGTCAAATTACATAGCAGCTAGTGTTTTGTAAGATGCCTTCTTTTTGGTATGCTTCTTAACATTTATAGAGTTCTTATTATGTGCTTAGTTTTTATGTTTGCTAAACATTTAAATTTTTTTTTTTTTTTTACACCATTCTGTAACACTAAGCTATGGAGGCACAACAAACAGCTGCCAAAGCTAAATGACGTATGACATACGCACTTACTCTCTTGTCTGAGGGTGGTCAGAAAAGTGGTTTTGGATGGTTTGTGCACATGTCTGGGTGTCAGCTGCAGTCATCGGGGAGGGGAGGGGACTCATCTCAGCTTCACATGTCTTGCAGCCTCTGGTAGTCCGGTCTGGGCGTGTTCTCATGACACTGGCAGAAGCCAAGCAGGACACAAGACTCATGAGGAGTGGACTCAAAACTGGCATGCCACCATTTCCATTGCCTTCTATTGGCCAAAAGAAGTGACAAAGTCAGTCCAGATATAAGGGACTGTACTATCTTTTCCTGAGGAAAACAGTGAAGTGATTTGGCGAAGGGCTTAGACACAGGGACAGAGGAGCACTGGGCCTAATTCAGTTCGCCACACAAAGCTTAGTAATCCTGACCCTAACGCTATGAGGTAGGTCCTAGTATTATTCCCATTTTGCAGTGGAGGACATTCATGCATAATGTGCTTGAGTAAACAGCAAAAGGCCCCTCGCTAGTGAGTAGCAGAGCCAGAAATTGGGAGAGAATCTGGGCTCTTTACTGCTGTACTGGACAGTCGGATTGTAAGGAACACACAACCTGTAACTCATTGTCTCAGGCTTTTGAAAATAACACACCATCATGGTGGAGTGAGAAACTACACAGTTTAGTTTGCACATGACAGTAGAACCTTTTCTGTCTCTCTCAAGCTAATTGCTCACTTGGAGCCCCCATTCTGTTGAGTTGGCAGAAAAATTAAACCAACTGCTTTCTGGCTATTCCCTCCCGTGCTGGACATTTGTCATTCTTCCTGGCCGCCGAGCACCAGAATTCCCTACTCAAGTCTGAGGAACCCTCATGTTTGCAAGGCTGAGCTTGCCTTCCACCCTTGGATGGAAACACCAGATGTGTGCTCTGGACCTTGGAAGTCCCGGGTTCCAATGAGAAGCTTGTGACAGGGAAAAGCAGGGGCCGCACAGAATCCACTCTGCCAGGAGGGCTGGTCATGTGCAGGGAGAGTCAGAGGTTGTACTGACATCAATGTCCAGTGTCCAGCACTGTTGACTTAAAACAGCCAGTGTAAAGTGCCGTGTCTGCGCTCAGCACTGGGTTGGCCGTGGGGACGTCACCATGGGGCCAGCAGTACAGCTCAATTTTAAGCGTTGTTCCGACTGCAAAGCCTCCAAGCCTGGTTCTTCAGAGCTCCTGGGAGACTCTGGGAGGGACAAAGGATCCTTTAATACACTTTTTTTCCCCTGCTTAAATGAATCAGAATTAGCTTCTATTGCTTGCAACCACGAACTCTGATTCTTTCTGGTTTATACTAAAGTTTTGGGTCCTTGTGATATAGAACACAAGGAGTTCGCCCACTTGGCACTAGCAGAGACAAACGCTAAACGCCAAGAATTGCTGTTTATTGATGAATGCCGCCATCCCAGAGAATGGGAAGTGCTCTAAAGTCTGAAGTCTCAGGTGGTGTGTAGGTTACAGATTACATAGGGCAAAATCACAAGACACTGTGGGTTAGGGGTTCCAGGTCATGCAAGGAGCTGATTGGTCGGAGGTGAGGTCAGGGTAATGAATCATTTCTCAGGTCTTGAGGACAGTTCTGAGGTCTTTTCTGACATCATCTCTCTCCTGTCTCATGAGAAAGTAGCCACTAAGTCATTCCACCGTAGGCTCAGGAGCTGAAACATAACTTAGGTCAAGATGGTATCTTTAGCTTGCCAGAGGTCCGGATCACGTGACCATCTGAGGTCCCAGCTATGGTCTTCTGCCTTGGGGGTTGCTGATTATCGGGGGGTGGGGGGTGGGAGAAAGGCTTGGTCTCTGAGGGGTATGTATATAGAAAGATATTAATATAATTTCTAGAGCTAGGACTTAAAAGTAAATTTAATCAATGTCATAAGGACCCTGGTTTTCACTTGCACTGTGCCCAGATGTCAGAGGTGGGTCCCTTAGCTATTGGCTTTCAACACCATAGGTTCCTGCAGGCATGTCCACTGCCCTATGTCCTGACAAGCCCGGCAGCTTTCTGCTACCCCTCTGCCATGTTTGGGATGAAGGGATTTGGGGCAAGATGCTTATGGCCTGGCTTGCCTAGACTTGCTGTGCACTAATTCCTTTTTAGGGGACTTTTTGACTCTCTAGTGGGCTACAAGGAAGGGAAGCCCAGGCCTCCCACCTCTCTGAGCCCACATTGTCTTCCTTCTCTCTTTTGCTTAACTTCATTTTCTATAGCCTGGCAGGATTCTCCTATTCTAGAGAAATCCCTTTTCCTATGTAGTTTGTCCAACATTACTTTGAATTTGTTTGTAAGCTTCCTCTTTCTCTCTTTTAAAAGTCACTTTTGTAACACCAGGATTTTGGGAAAAATTACCCCAAGCACTTGAGAGCAATTTGTGTCCTGCCCTGAGCTATCAAAGGCAGCTCTGACTCCTTGATTAAAAGTGAGAAAGAGAGGGGAAAATGCAAGGAGAAAACTCACTTTTTGCATAGGGCAGTGTTTTACAGTATGAGCCTAAGGTATCTCCCTGGCAGAATTGACTTCCAAACTGCATGGCATAGTTTTGGCTTACTATTATATTTATCTCACCCCCTGACATTTATTCTTCCTCACGCTCCATGGCCCTTATGTTCCAGCTGAACCAAACCAGCTAATGTGTCTTGAATATCTGCTTGCTTCCCAGGTCTCTGCACAGACAATCATTTCCTCTGTGTAAAATGCCCAAATGCCTCTTGTTTCCTAGTACTCAGAAACCAAATTCTAATTTCCCTTCATGAAGCAATGGTGAGAGGATATCCCCATGGGCAAGCATAGATACTATTTGGATAAGTGTTTCAAGAAATAGTTTGGCCACTCTGGGAAAATTTATGTACAGAAAGTCCTTATTTTCTGGTGGCTTATGTTTTGGTGAAATGACTAGTTGAAAATGTGAGCCTCTGGATGCTGAGGTAGCACCATGTTACCCTTCTCCCAGGAGAAGACACATTTCCTAAGCCTGTTGATTCTTGGAACTCTGGGTTCTTGTCAATTTCATTTGTTCACTGATTTAATAATACCCAGGAATGGGTGCGGGGGAAAAAATTTCAAGTGCCCAGGAATAAATGGAATGATAATTTTAATGTCATTTTAAATTAAAGTGGGCTAGATTACCTATGAGAACTTGTGTTCTCTCTCTCTCTCTCTCTCTCTCTCTCTCTCTCTCTCTCTCTCTCTCTCTCTCTCTCTCTCATCTTCAAATGGCAATTTTCAAGGATGTCTTCATTCTCTCAAGGACATTTATTGAGAATTTTTCACATGTAAGGCATTATGCTAAGCAGTGGCTTTAAGTATATAATAGAACATTAAACAAGTTAGGAATAATGGGTGTAAACATAAAGTGATTTTATCTGTCATTATCACTTAAAACTTTATTAAACTGGGAAGGATTTTTTCATGCCCCAGATGATTTTTTTTTGAACACGTATTTGAATAGAAATTTCTATGGATACTTTAAGTTCTAAACACAATCTTAGTTCAGAAATTAGAATGTTTTGCCCTGTGTGATAAACAAACTTCGGAACTTGATTTAAAATGAAATCTCCTTTCTTTAGACATGTTCTCCAGGGAAGCCTACACCCAGCAAATAGGATCATAGGCATCTTCTTTTTCCCCTCACTCTAGGTCTACAAGTGTGTTCACAGGGGTTTCTGACCTCTCTGTTCATAGAACGAGGTTGGAGGAGAGCTTGGGAGAGCAGGAAGGCTGCTGCTGTCCTGGTGCTCTGCTGAGACGGCCCCCGCCTCTTGGACCTAGCCGGTGGTGAAGCTGACAGCTCTCCCTCTGGACGTTGTCATGGGTTCTTTGGAGATTCCTCTCCCACTGTTGGGAAACTTGCATAAAAGCATTTCTGTTTTTTCCCCATAATTTCTTGCTCATGGGCCAAGGATCTCCCTTGACATCCTTCTCCCATCACACCATCCAGGTTCCCCACCCTTTGCTCAGTGTTTGAAGGTACCTCACATCATTGGATGGCATGATCTGCACAGGACCATGTTGGCACTCGGCCTTACATGATACTCTGTGGTCCTGGAGACGAATGAAATCCCATCTGTAATATCTTCTCTCGTTCAGTTTCAGGATTCGAGGTTCTCCACCTCTTTTCCAGCCCGAGTCACTTGTTTGCCCCATCCTCCTCCTCTCCCACAGTCCAAGTCTGAACTCTATTTATTGGGTACCCCAAATTTGCTCTATAAACATACATCCAAATCTTCCTGTCTCATAGTTAGCCTTGTGGCGCCTCTGAGTGTTTGTTTTTGATTTGGGAGAAAACGTTCCCAGGAATGCCAGTGAGAGAACAGTGAGGGAGGAAGCTAAGCGGAAATAGCAGAATAATAGTTCAAGGTCTGCTCCTCCTATGGATCTTGATGAAAGAGTCATCAATGGTTTTTCTAAGAGGTGTAACTTTAGCTGGTATGAAAAGATAAGCTTATTTCTGCGGTAAAGTTTTAAAAAAGGGTTGTTCTTGATAAAGGGCACCAAAGGGAAAGTGTCCGAATGTACGTAACATGTTTGTGAAAGTGGCTGCGCTTCAGAAAGCAGGTTTCTTTGAAGACCCCCAATGAAGAAAAGCGTGGTATAGCAAGCTATGGAATGTGGCCTTACCCAGCAGTCCATGGAGATGCTTTGGGATGTTTTAAACAGGGGACTGATGTGTCCTAGAAAGGCAATGACACCTGGAAAAAGACTAACAAAAGATATACAGTAAAACCTTGGATTGTGAGTAACTTGGTTTGCGAGTGTTCTGCAAGACGAGCAAACATTTCTAATACATTTTAACGTGGTACATGAGCGATGTCTTGCAATACAAGTAGTTTGTTTTGGGAACGAATTATGCACGCAAACCACGGTATTGCTGTATAAGATCTCTATAGAGAAAATTGCAAAGCATTAGTGAAAGAAATAAAGCAGGCACTTTAAAAATAGAGAACTCTATCATTTAAAGCCCTTGGCTGCCCATTCCAATATTTGTGTTATTCAGTGGTCTGCTTTTCTTATCTGTTTTTTTTTCTTGATTACTCTTCTGCTAGATGTGGAAAGGAGAGGAAGTTAAACAAACTTATTTAAATATTTCTTGCTCCTTCCCTTGCTGTTTTTAGACAGTAGCTGGAAAAGTTAAACAAAACAAAACAAAATCATTTGGCCTGTAGAAATAAGTGGGGAAAAAGAAATTTGCCAAAAATGTATGCATTTGTATATTTATTGGTGATAAATGAATGAATAAATAAATAGTATATACGGTGGTGTTAGTATGCACATGGAAAACAATTTGGAGGAATTTACACCTCCAAATATATAGAGTCATGTGCCATTTAACAATGGGGCTACGTTTTGTTTGTTTTTTTAAATATTTTATTGGGGAACCGAGGAAGGGGAATACACAAGTTGCTGTTCTTTTGTCCTTCAGTCTAGTTGTGGAGGACATCGCTACACTGGCCCATGTTGGTATCCTCATTGCGCTCTTCCCGGATGAGGCAGATCGGTCGCTGGCCTCTGATTGGTTGCTCACCACGGCTATTGGCAGCTCACGCTGGCTGCCGGCCACTCACGCAGGCTGCCGGCCACTCACGCAGGCTGCCGGCCACTCACTGTAGCCTATGGCAGCTCACTGCAGCAGGGGCTGCAGCTATGCTGTCCTGGGGATTCATAGCAGCCCAGCTCCAGGTGGAGCTGTTGTTCACCATCTTAGCTGTAGAGGGCAGTGTCACTGGCCCTCATATGTCAGATCCGAACCAGGGCTGCTGGCGTCCCAAGCCAACTCTTAACCAACGCACCACTCAGCCGGCCCTGGGGCTATGTTTTGAGAAATACCTCGTTAGGCAATTTCGTTTTTGTGTGAACATCATAGAGAATATGTGCACACACCTAGATGCTGTTGCCCACCACTGTAATTGTACGTGCTGTATTTTTATACTAATGGCAGCACAGTAGGTTTGTTTACACCAGCATCACCACAAACGTGTGGGTGATTCGATGAGCTATGACCTTCCGACACTAAGACCCCTGAGACATCACTAGGCTCTGGGGATTTTTCAGGTCTAGTATAATGTTCTGGGATCACTGTGGTATGTACAGTCTGTCATTGACCGAAATGTTATGCAGCATATGACTGTGTTATATATTTATACACACACACACACACACACACACACACAAATATGCATTAGTGTTTTGGTGTATTTTCAAATATTATTTCTTCAGTGTTTAATATTTAAAAAAAACAATGAGTATGTACTGTTTTTGGAACCAGAAAACGTACACATATATATCTATTTTTTCTCTATCTCTATCATCTCCATCTCTATCTGCACATCTATGAACATGTCACACTTAATATCCAGAGATCCTAGCAGGCAGGGCTCTCATGGTCCTACATGATTCAACCTCTTACCATTTCTGACCTAATTTCCTTCCTCTCTTCCTCTCCTTCACCTCCCTGCAAAGCAGTGGCCTCCCGCCCCCCTCCTGCCCTCCCCCTCCTCCCCTTCCTGCTCCTCCTCCTCCTCCTCCTCCTCCTCCTCCTCCAAGCATGCCAAGCATGTCCGCACTTCACAGTCTTCACATGTGCTCCTCTCTGCCCGCAGCTGCCTGCACTGGCCCCTTCTCCATTTGAGTTGGGTCTTGCTCAAATACCATGACTTCAGAAAAACCTTCCCGAAAGTTCCCATCTCCTTAACCTGCTTCATGTTTCTTCATAGCACCCACCCACACATCACATTATGTCTATTTATTATCCACCTATTTAGCTATCTATGTGTCAATCTATCAGTGTAACCTCTGTGAAGACTTTGCCTAGAATAGCCTGGAATAGTCTGACACACAGTAAGAACTCAATAGCTGTTGAATACATGAGTAAACATATAGAAATCGTTTGCTTATAAACAGACAGCAATTTTACTTTTGAAGAGTAAACGTTGAGTTGTGGAGAATAATTTGAGATTCTGTAGCCCCTACTTAGTGCAGGTAGCAAATGTTCAGTCATCTTTTTCATTTGAGACGTTTCTTCTTATAGGACAGGTTTTCTCAACTTCGGAACTATCATCATTTTGGGGTGGCTAATTCTTTGTTTTAAAGGCTGTTCTGTACATAGTGGGATGTGTAACAGCATCCCTGGCCTCTAGCCACAAGATCCCAGCAACATCCTCCCTCCCCACCCCCTACCCTTTGTGACAACCATAAATACCTCCAGATGTCGCCAAATGTCTCCTGGGGGTCACAATCTTTCCCTGTTCCCTGTTGAGAACCACGGCTGTAGGAGGAACCCAGAGTCAAATATTTCTTCATCTTTCTAAAAATATATACAGCATCATGTTGAGGAAACGGTAAATTTTGATCTGCTGCTATGTTATTAGGAGGGAATGAGCTGAAAATTCTGTCATGGATGCTTATACTTTAATGAGAGTTACTCAGGTCTGAGCACCTCTCTACATTTTGTTTTTCTTGTTTAGTATAAATGCAATCCAATTTAATCTGCATATAAACACATCCATTGCATATTAACATCAGCATATAAACATCAGGCAGAATGCTTTCTTGAAGAAGCAAACTAAAAAAAAAATTCATGCATATTAATATCACAGATAAGCCAATTATTATATAGAGTAGTAAATAAAAACAGAATATGATTAATCTAAAACTGGGAGCTTCATAAAGCCAAATATATGATATTAAGATTAGTC
Source organism: Aselliscus stoliczkanus (assembly GCA_033961575.1). Taxonomy (NCBI): domain Eukaryota; kingdom Metazoa; phylum Chordata; class Mammalia; order Chiroptera; family Hipposideridae; genus Aselliscus; species Aselliscus stoliczkanus. Next base: position 8,040,947 of record CM066738.1, on the reverse strand, counting down.
TGCTTTAGAAACAATATTATGAATCCTTGCATTTTACATGTGATTTGTTTAAAATTAATTTTCCAGTGTGCTCTCTTATTTTTGTTTCACCTAGACCTACACTAATAAGTTTTATGAAACACTGACGCTCCTTAAAATCAGAACACAGAGAAGACACCATTTCTGTGCTCTGTATTGAGGCAAACCACCCTGGTTAGCGTCACAGCCCCCAACGCCTGGAGGACTTCCAGAAAGGCTGAAGTTCTTGATTATATGCTGGAATGGAGCAGCAAAGCGGCTGACCTGGTTTATTAAACAATCAACATTTTTGATTACCTAATAACAATAATGACCTTTGTAATAAAAACAATGTAACTTTTGAGAACTTATTGTGTGCTGGGCCCTTTAGCATTCTCATTATTTAATTCAATCTTTACCACTACCTGAAAGTTTGATATTATTATTAACCCCATTTTACGAAAGGGGAAACCGAGACGCTAACCTGCCCAAAGCCACATACTGTTAGTAAGTAAGGAAGGTGGCTTTTGAACTCAGTCCTGTCGGACTCCAAAATTCATGTTCTTAACCGTTATACCACTACCTGCAGAGATAATTAGCAGACTATTATGTTATCTCAATTTCTATTGCTTGTGTCAAATAGGTTTAGTTTAGACAAGATAAGATGGCAGCCTGGATTGAGGTAGTGGTGGAGGGCAAGAAGGGAAGAGGGTGGATCCTGGGGACTTGTAAGAAGTGAGCTAAGCAGGGGTTGGTGACTGGGAAGTTGGGAATGAAAAAGAGCAAAGAATGGTGCCCAGTTGTCTGGATGTGGTTCTGGGAGGAGGGCACCCTTTGCTGAACCTGGAAAAGGGCATGTGGCGGGAGACGACGGGTCCCCCAGCATGCACAGTGCATTGCTAGCACGGCAAGAAATAGGAAGAAATCCAATGGAGATCCACCTTGGTCTTGCCCTTGTTCATCCTGGGCTGAGTCTTACTCGTATATTTTCCATTTCCAATCTTTCATTTATTCAGTTTCTTCCATCTAAAGACCATTCTGTTCCAAGCCGCATGTCTACGTATTTTATCCCTTCCGTTCCTTCTAGATCCCTTACGACTTTCACTTCCTCAGTGAACACTCCTTCTGAGCTTCTGTGCACTGGGTGTAACAGTTTTCCTCCTTTTAGCCTTTGAAGCATCTTCTTTGTAGCCTTTTTGCACACCACCCTAAGTTTCTTTTCATACTGATTTATATTTTAACGCTTTGTAAGCGGGCATAAAAAGCTATATGACGAGTTTACTCGTTTCCCGCAAAAAATGTGTTAAGAGCCTCTTCTGGTGCTTGGGACATACGAGGCAGCTAACACATGTTAGTTGTCTTTATTACAGGCTTGTGTCACATATGTGTGCCAGGCAGGGTCCTGACAAAATGCCAGCTGGACCTCAAGCAAGTTACTTAACCTCTTCGATCCTCAGTTTCCTCATCTGTGAAACTGGATCATAATGACACCTGCTTCATAGAGTAGCTATGCAGAGTAAGTGAATTTAAATGTGTAAAGGGCTTAGAAAATTGTCTGATACAAAGTATTAGCTGTTATTTTTCCAGGGACCTACTAGGTATGTGACTCGAGTAAGCTGAAATCCAGAACGTTTAAAGCGCATGGATTGCTTGGTCTGACTTTAATTTTCTAACTTTTGATGGAGCTATGGATACAAGGAATATTCAGATTTCTGAAAATCACTGTAAGGAAACCAACAGCATAAGCGTGTTGATAAATGGTGTGGATACTCAGCATTCTATGTCAGAGGACACAAGGCAGTGGCAGGGACTGGGGAGAAATGGAGAAGGCTTTTCCATTCTAAAGGGAGCAGACATTAGGAAAAATTGTTGTCACATGGGAATGCAGACCCACTGTTATCAGATTGTCAGGTTTTTAAAGAGAAGCTGCAAACCTGAAATTTTACATGAAATCGCCCAAGTTTTAAATGTTGGCAGCTAAATAAAAAATAAAATTTCATATGCTCTGTAGTGCTCCAATGGGAAGGTCAAACAAAACACGTCTCTAGCCCAGGTTGGCCCCCAGGCTACCAGTTTGCAACCTCTGCTTTATCTTACAACTTCCTTTAGGGTTTGAACTGTGGCCTGCCCACAGCAGATAGACAAATAGATGTGAACTGAATTGAATTTTGGGCAAAAAATTCTGGAGTGCGTTCCATACATAAAACCAGTCTTCTGTTTTTTGTTTTTTTTTAATAATCCAAAGGATATTTCCCATTGTTGCTATTTTTTTTTTTGTCTTTGTGTGCACATTGGTGTAACATGCCCTAAATGCAGAGAAGCTATAAACTGGGTCATTTCTTTGGGCAGGGAAATTCTCTGAAACAAAAGCAGCAAAAATTGATCGTTTTCCTGCTAAAGAAGCACACACTTCTTCCCCCGACCTGCCCCAACACACACACACTTTGATATAATAAAACCAAGTCTGACAAAAATCTTAAATTCATGCAGTTTAAAAACAGAATTTTTAATCACATTCGTTTCAGCAGAAATCCTGAATCGGTTTTCCTGTAAGAACGCAATCAGCTGCTTACTTCCCCTTAAGACAATGTTGACCTCTACAAGGAATGTAGTTATTTGTTTTTATTTTTTTCCCCTTTCCTCTGGATGGTTTGTTTTTTCATTTTATAGAATTCAATAATGGGTAAAGTAACAAATGAGAAATAAAAATATTCCTGAACACTCCAGGGCATCCCTGGGTCTGTAAACAGATACTGTCGCTATTCCCTTGCGTGGAATCATTTGCTTCACTATTTGACTTTATAATTTGAACTCTGTGCTTATTACTGAATTTAACTTGTATATGCGAGTGTGTATCTGTCAAAGAATTGTAGCAAATGGCAGGCTCAGAGTATCAAATGCCAAATTATCTATTTCATCTGCATGTCTGTCGATTTATGTATCTGTCCGTGCATTGATCTGCTTTACCGTAATCTATCCAGTAAGGCATTTTCCATGTCTTTGTTTCTCATTTCTTCTTGTTTACGGAGAGCAGGCCCTCCCCTCCGTCTCCAATTGCCCTCACGTCTCACCGGCAAATGTTCATGGTATAGATAGTCCCTTTATTATTCCCTCTAAACTTTCTTTGTTCCCATCGCTGTCTTTTATTATTTCTACTGTGTCATCAGAAACTGACTGCTGGATCCTGCCAATTAGCCTTTGTCTGTCAGCGCCAGCCGGAGCCTCCCGAAGTGTGTGTGCAAAGCAAGGCGGACAGGCCCGATTTCGTATGCAGGGCTGGGTTCCCACATAGAGATATGCCATTACTGACAAAAGAGCAGCAGAGGGGCTCCCAGTAGCTGCTGACAAACTTCGTGTGTGTGTGTGTGTGTGTGTGTGTGTGTGTGTGTGTGTTGGTGGTGGTGGTGGTGGCAAGGGCTGTGGGGTGGGCAGGCCACGCCAGGGCAGGGCACCAGGCCCTCAACATTGAAAAGGAAATGGGACTTTTAAGGTGATGTTTCAACTCTATGCCAAAATGTCAGTGGTTCTGAGGTGGTTTCCAGCATGGGTGTTGTCCACCTGTGTTGATGAGTGAAAGAGTGTGTGTGTGGGGTGGTCAAGGTGACAGGAATAACCCATATTTTTCTGCCTCTTGATTCCATCTGCTCAGCTGTCCTCCATCAAATGCCCCACCTCCCAGTGACTATTTCTGGGTCCTGTCCAGGGTGAGGTAGGTGAGGCACTCATGGTGGGGGCAGAATTTAAGGGGCCATCAAAAACTCCATAATCTGGATAAATATTTTGACAATATTTTTAAAAAGCAAAAAATTCATGCAAAAAAATCCACGATGAACAAAATATCAAAACTTTCAAGACAGGATCAGTGATGGCGCCGTGCTAAGCTGTTTTGGAGTCTAAGGCATAAGGAACCATCAGTTGTGCTGACCCCCCCCCCCATCTTCATTTAAAACGTTGATATTTTGTTCATCGTGGATTTTTTGCATGAATTTTGATTTTTAACAAGATTGCTTTCAAGTCTCATGTGTGTTGATGACTGAGTTTGTTGGCAGCCCCTTAAACTCTGCGCCTGAGGGGAGTGCCTCACCTGCCTCACCTTAGTCCTGGCCCTAAGGGTTCCTCACAGGGACTCACAGGTAATCTTGCTGCCATCTGCAGCCTCCCTCCGGCCGTTGTGCATTCAGAGGCCGTGGGAGCAGTTGGGCAGACACTGAGGACAGCTTCTCCTCACTGGGCATGTCCATCTTCTGGGCAGGGCATACTGAAAAATTAGAACCCCAAGATGCCAAGGCGTGCTGTATTCTGTGGACGTATAGGGGCCCCCACTATAGTACGCTCTGATGGAAGGGCCCAGGCAGTCTGCTGGAACCCCAATGTCTTATAGAGTTCTTGTGGCTGCAGCGTCCCTGGTTTTCATTGCATTTTCCCAGTTCTCCATCAGACTTGGGGACAAGAATCCAGTAGGGTCTTGGCCAAGAGGCTTTGCCATTTGGATCCCAGACACACTCAGCACCTGTGTCACCTTCATCACTATCAGTTCACATTTATTGAGTGCAAAGCATGCCAGTTCCCACGGATCCTCAATAACCTTGTCTGGTGGGAACAACGATTTATCTGCCTTTCGCCAGTGAGGAAGCCAAGGGCCCAAGGAGTAAATTCCTTGGTACCCTCTTGCTCATTATCAGTGGGGCTTGATCTGAACCCTCATCTGCCTCATTCTAGATTTTGAGCTCTTAACCACTCCCCTGTAAGACTTCCATGGGGTCTCAAGAACCAGGAAGCGTTTGTGGAACTTGCTTGCTGTTCTTGGCATGATGACAAAATTATTTTTTATTCTACAGATGTAAAGTTATACTGTGAAAGTTTAAACTTGTAATGTTTCAAAATTGTACTTCCTCTTTTCTCCCCCTCTACCTCAACACTTGCATGTGTGTGTGCGCACGCGCGCGCGCACACACACACACACACACACACTCTGCCTGAGTGCTAGTACCCTGCCCTTGGTTGAAGTTCGGTCATTGGTCATACATGTGTCTAAGGCAGAGAAACTGCCCTAAGAGAGACATCAGCCTGGTGACGGATGAAACATCAGTTAGGGTTGTTGGCTGCTAGCAACAGAAACTGTGATGGATGAAACATCAGTTAGGGTTGTTGGCTGCTGGCAACAGAAACTAATTGGTTAAAATGGAGAAAGCCTGGATTTATTAAAAAATTACTGGCTTCTTACAAAATATCAGAAGAGTTAGGGACTCAGGCTTGGTGGCCACTTAACAATTTGGTTCCAAGTCCCTTAGCTTTGTCCATTTAAGCATTCACCTCTCTGTAGAGGTGTGTTTGTTGACTGCATGCCATAAGTGAGGAGGGTACAGGGTGGGGGAATTTAGTAAGAGGAGATAAATCTCTCCAGTCATCATCTTGGAATCATAGCCCTTCCTCAGATTACAAAGTCTAAATGACTCAGAAAGGCTGAATAAGTTGCCCAAAGTCATCACAACCCTTTGAGAGGGAGAATCCTATAATAATCCCATTTTACAGATGAGAAAATTGAGTCTTACTGAGGTTAAATAACTTGCCTAAGGTTTCAGAGCCAATAAGCAAATCCTGATAGAACCAGGATTTGAATAGGACTACCCACCTTCAGACACACCAGGCTTATCACCATCTGCAAAAGTAGATTTTTTTTTTTAAAACAACAAATCTAAAAATACAATTAGAAATTTTAGAAATGTTAAAAATACATTTAAATTCGTGTCGAAATCCATACTCTAGGTTGTGTGGATGGGGGGCGGTAAATCATTTTGCTCTTGATACGACGTCTTCATTTAATTTCTACAGTATTGCTTAAAAAACACCCTCATGTATATGTCATCCAAGAGTTTTTAAAAAATGTTCATAACTACTTATATTTACAAGAAGTATTACCTTTTGAGATGTGATTTCTAGAAGTTTACCATCTGTTAGGGAAAGGAATGGAGAACTTAAAACACGCTGCTTAAAATACAACAATTTAAATGTAGCTGTGAGTCCAGGACAATTATTAGTTTTGACTTTCTCAACCACCCTGGAATCCCGGTGTCCCGGGCCTCTGCAACGGGGTCCCTTGCCTACCTCCCAGCCTTCAGCTGTCTCCTAACACAGCCCCTCAGCTCCTGCTAAGCGTACCCTCTCTCAGGCATTTCTGAGAGTTCCCATGTGGAGTCTCCCATACGTACCAACTATAGGATTGAGAGTTCCCATGTGGAGTCTCCCATACGTACCAACTATAGCATTCATCCATCTTCTGTTTGTGGGAACACTCCCATGAGAGGGTTTAGATAAGAGGATGTGGGATGAGAAATAGACTCCATTTTCTCCTCCTGATCTCCTTGTATAATATCTCCCCATCATTCCTTTCCAGCTCCCATCAGGGACCTGAGCAAAACCGGGTCCTTGCAAGCCTCTTCCCCTGCAACATGTACATGGGTTCTGTCTTCCTTAGAGTTCTCCCAGAAGCAGAACTTGAGATAAATATTTGAGTGCAAGTCATGGATTTGGGATGTGGTACCAGGAAACCCTGAGAAAGGGGTAACGAGCGAGACAGGGAAGGAAAGTTGCATCATGAAGACAGCTACCATCATAGGTGCCTGAAGTTCAGTGCTCCTTGGAACACTCCGGAAGCCAGTGTAGAATATGCCTTGCAGTTATTCTGCCTGAGGAGGTAGGGAGTTGGGGAATTTATACACCAGCCCTGCCCTTTGGTTGAGGGCTGCTCCTGGGAGGGTTAATTGCCGGTACTTCTGATCTACAGAATCCTCAGAGGCCAGAAACATCCCTCAGGCAGAGAAACGCAGGTGCCGCTGGCTTTGGATGTCAGCATCATTCACACAGGCTTAAGGACTTGGCCCTGACAGCAGTGGGTGCAGATGCCACCGGACTGCCCACTCCACCTCCTTAGCAGGGAGAGCTTTGTGTGTTTCCTTCAGACAAAGGCCTGACTCCAAAAACTCCACATCACCAACCTTCCTGTTTCAGTGTTAAGGAAATACTGGAAGAAAACGGTAATGCAAATCGATGCTTTGCCAAGACGAGGGCTTGGTTGCTTTTCTTGAGCTATCTTGGGGAAAATATTTTAATTTAGTAAAAGGATATTTTCTTGGCCCCTCCCAGTAGATACTGCACAGGTTCATCATCACGGTTTCTCTATTTCAATGTGAGATAAGATTAAATCACACAGTTTTTTTCCCCCCTCTCTTGCCTGTGCTATTACTTGTAATTGTATTTATTTTAATTAAAATTCAGTTTTTTTTATTGAACCAATTTTCTTTCTGTGGTATTTTTATAAGCCGTGTTCAGGAACTCACAGAGTTTCTAATAAACTCGAAATAACTCTTTTTTTTCCCATCAAGATTCTGTTTGCCATCCCGGCTTGGATCTGGTAGGCCAGAATTCATTTCAAACAGCATACGAATAGGTCATCCTAGCAAATGGAGCAAAATTTTATACTCTGGACTCATTCCAGTTCTAGACCCAAACACTGAACTTTTACTACTGTCTTTCCTTTTTTTTTTTTTTAAGAGGGCAGTGTCACTGGCCCCTCATGTGGGATCCAAACCGGGGCCACTGGCATCCCAAGCCAGCTCTTAACTACTGCGTCACTTGGCCGGCCCCTACTACTTACTGTCTTTCTTATATTCATTGGTCTTTCCTTTCTACACACCAGCCGCTAACACCGCCAACAGCAACAGCCCCTATGTAGTGCTAGACAGGCCAGGCTGTTTCCAGAGCTCCTGCTCTGCCTCTGGCTGTGTTATCTGGGATCGGCTGCGTTACCGCTCATCAATTTCTTCCTATGTAAAGTGGACAAGATAATAAGATCCACCTCATAGGTCCTTATATTTACTAAACAGACTTAGCATATAATAAAATGCTTAGTCCAATGCCTGTAACATGGGAAAGACCCTGATCCCTATAAGCTTTTATTACAAAACACTGATGTGATAAAATGTGTGACACACACACATTTTATTGAAAAAGGAGTGATACCGTGGACTGGTGAGTCTGTGTGTGCATCTGACCTTGAATTACCAAGTGACGCATCCTTGGTGCGTGTGTGCGTGTGTATGTAACACGGAGTTGATGAATAAATGTACATACATCTAGTATCCGCAAGTCATGTTCTACAGTCTTCACTTTGAAATGTCACTTATATTACGGGGTAATGGGTGCACATGGCAGTGTGTCTGGATGTCCTTTGACCTTCTCCATCAAGGTTGACCTAATTTTATCCCTGATAGCTCTATTTGCCTGTCTTGGTGTGCACATGTCTATGAATATTCTCAAGAAAATGGAAATGAAGTCATGGTAACGTCGAGGGAATGCAATGCGGCGATGACTTGGAACTGAATCTCTTTGGCCCTGTGCTCCTTCACCTCCATGAGCCGCTGTGGTTCACCCCAGGCAGGATGAGGGACGGCTCTCCTGTTTGACCCTCAAGCGGTAGGAGGAGCAAAACAATCAGAGTAGCCTACAATCCCTGGGAGCTCAGCCTGTGTGAGTACCTCACTGCAAACTCCTTTGCTCCTCCGTGGAGTCCGAGCCTTTGTTCTCACCATCCCCAGTCGACAGATGAATACATGGGCATGAGGGAACACCACGGGATGCTGAATAAATGCATGACAGGGCCACGATTGCAGTCCCAATGGTCAGTTCTAGAGCTTGCCTTTTTTTTTTTTTAAACTTTCGTTTTTGGAATAATTTTAGATTTACAAAAACGTTGCAGAGATAGTACAAGCTCCCCGTGTCCCCATGGAGTTTTATTGTGTAAGACTCCTTAAGATTTTACCAAATCATGTCAACTTTATCACCAGCTCATCTAGCTTCCTAAGTGTAGATCTGACATCAGTTAGAGGCTCCCATTATCTACATTCAAGGCCTGTCAGAGGATATAATGCAAAATTTATTCTTTGATTCAACACATGATGATTGAGTACTTTCTATGTGCCTTACAGAGCGAGGTACCAGGGATAGAGTAGTGAGCAATCAGGCCCTGCTCTTTGTTGCAGAAACGGACACTGCACGTGTGCGCGCGCACACGGCTGAGTATAAATTTACAGGAAAGACAGATAGCATCAGTTTCCCTCAGGAGGTGATGATTGAGCTGGTACTTGAAGGCTGAGTGGGAACTAAAGGTAGAAAGATGGAGAGGAAGACTTCCAGGCAGACAAAACAGCTTTTACACAGTTTCTGGCATCTGCCACCGGCTTCCCTTTAATAAGTTTCTGGCTCAGAAAGGTGAAAACAAACAAGCAAACAGCTTCATTACTTAGAATGCCGTGCAGGTCCCTTTAAATTCTTCAAGCCCCTTTTTAGGTTTCACCTCCTCTGTGATTTTCTTCCTGGGCCACTCTCCTTCCCAGAATTAACCTGCCTGTACTTTATATGAGCCCCGGACATGCTTCTATAACTTCATGCAAACACTATTTTAATTATTTTCCTGGGAATATTAATGTCCTTTATTACATTAGTTGCTCCTCGAGGAATACATTTTATTTATATTTTGTATCTTCAAATAAATGATTACATAGCATTTACTGAGCACTTACTATGCACCAGGCACTTGGCTAAACCTTTTCATGCAATGTTTTATTTATTCCTCAGGACAAACCTGAGCAATAGTACTATCCACCACCTATTATTCATTTAGCAAATGTTTATTGGACACCAACCATAGTGTCAGGCACTGTTCTCAATCAGAGACAGCAAACCAGGGCCCATGGGACAAATCTGGTCCTCTGCCTGATTATACAAAGTTGTATTGGAACACAGCCATACTCAATTGTTCACATATTGTCTGTGGCTGCTTTCATGACCGGGTTGAGTATTTGCAACAGAGAGCTTCTGGCCCACAAACTCTAAATTTTTACTCTCTGGCCTTTTATAGAAAAAGTTTTCTGACCTTTTTGGGGACAGAGTGGTGAAAAACATAGACAACAGTCTTGGTCTTCTGGGCGCTTACATAGAACTACACAGCTAACATAGTAGCAGAGGTTGATAATTGTTCAGTAAAACTGTTCCTGGACAGTAGCTGACCTGTATTTCCTAACCGCTGTGTCAGTGAGGGGTGGCCATATGAAAGTGCTAGCCATTAGAATGCGAATAGAAGTCATTTGAGCCATTTCCAGGCCTGGCCCACACAAATATCCTATATGTCATTTTCCATGGTTCTTTAAAAATTAAAAAAAAAATTTTTTTTTCAGTTACAGTTGACATACAATATTATGTTAGTTTCAGGTGTACAAGATAGTGATTAGACATTTATTGGGGTGAAGTGATCACCCCAATAAATCTAGTACCCATCTGACACCAAACAGTTATTACAATAATATTAACTATATTCCCTGTGCTGTATTTTACATCCCCATGGCTGTTTTTATAACTGGCAATTTGTATTTCTTAATCCCTTCACCTTTTTCACTCAAACCCCTTCCCAGCTGACAACCGTCAATTTGTTCTCTGTGTCTGTAAGTTTATTTCTGTTATATTTGTTTATTTTGTATTTTAGATTCCACATATAAGTGAGATCACGTGGTATTTGCGTTTCTCTGTCTGACTTATTTCACTTAGTATAATACCCTCTAGGTCCATCTATGTTGTTGCAAATTCTTTTTTATGGCTGAGTAATATTCCATTGTGTGTATGTATCACATCTTCTTTATCCATTCATCCAAGCATCTATTGATGGACACTTAGGTTGCTTCCATATCTTGATTACTGTAAATAATGCTGCAGTGGACACAGAGATATGTGTATCTTTTCAAATTAGTGTTTTGGATTTCTTTAGATAAATACCCAGAAGTGGAATTGCTGGGTCATATGGTAGTTCTTGCGTGGTTCTTCCTCTGGGATGGAGATGACCGCTTGGGATAGGTCATGGATGGGAAGCTGGGGGCCACCTCTTGAAGGTGGCAGTACTCTGTCATCCTGGCCCTGAATGGCAGCATGGAGCCAAGATCCTTCCTCTCCCAACCACAGACATACCATCGGGACCCACTCTATTGTTGCGTCAGTAAGAAATAAGTGTCAACTGTGTTTGAGTATTTTATATTTTTGGGTTATTTTGTGCCATTGGCTAGAGTTGCTCTAATGCAGTTCTATTATTATCCCCATTTTGCAGTTATTTATCCTCTTTTTAACATGCCTTGACTAGGATATATTCTCTCTCATCTAAAGACCTAGGTGATAGGTGGTCAGCAGTGTTCCATGATGTCGACAGTGACCTGGGTTCGTTCTCTCTGACGGTTCTGCCGTCTCCTCGAGTGTTGCCCTTGACACTACCCAGCCTCGTTCATTGCTGCCACCTGCAGAAAGGGGTGCACAGTTTGAATTTAAGTTCCACTTTTATTGAATTTCCAGCCATATCCTCTCAGCCAGTATGAAGTCATATGACCACGTTGGGCTAAAAGGGAGGCTGGGGAATGTATTTTGCAGCTGGGCCGCCGTGGGCCTGGCTGAAATGCCAGAACTTCTATCGTTAAAAGGAAGAAAGGGAGACTGTCTCCTGGGGACAGTTAACTGTCTTTCATACACATAATGGTTACTCAGAACCTACAGCCAGTAGTAAATTAAGTCACTTATAGCCCCAAATAAGCAATTTATAAAAAGTCTGTTCTATTGTTTTAAAAACATAAACTGTATTTAATTTGGAAGTATAATATTAATAGTCAAAGGCATTAAGACTATATTATAAGAGTCTGGGTTAGGGTCGGCTGAGTGGCGCATTGGTTAAGAGCTGGTTTGGGACGCCAATGGCCCTGGTTCGGATCCCACATATGAGGGCCAGTGACACTGCCCTCTACAGCTAAGATGGTGACCAACAGCTCCACCTGGAGCTGGGCTATGTGAGTCCCCAGGACGGCATAGCTGCAGCCCCTGCTGTAGTGGGCTGCCATAGGCTACAGTGAGTGGCTGGCAGCCAGCATGAGCGGCTGGCAGCCGGTGTGAGCTGCCAAGAGCCGCTGTGAGTGGCCGTCCAGAGGCCGGTGACTGATCTGCCTCACCTGGGAAGAGCGCAATGATAATACCAACATGGGCCAGTGAAGCAACGTCCTCTGCAACTAGACTGAAGAACAAAAAGACAGCAACTTGTCTGTTCCCCTTCCCTGGTTCCCCAACGCTGTTCCCCTCCCCCAATTCCCCAATAAAATCTTTAAAAAAACAAAAGTCTGGGTTAAAAGTTGTATATTTATTAGCTCATTGATGCCTCACCACTACAAGTAAAGCGTATTGTAATTCACATTTTATAGATGAGGAAACCGAGGCTTAGGGAAGTTAAATGATTTGGGTAGGTCCTGGAAGTTAGAAAGAGACAGATCCAGGGTTCGAGCCCAGGGAGCCAGGTTCTAGTATCTGCTTGTTTGACTCCACACTCTCTACTCTTTCATCTGTAAAATGGGAATAAAAATCCCCACCTTGTGAGAGTAAAGTGTGAAATACCTCCTTGGAAGAGGACACAAAACTGCTTATTTGTTTATATTTTGGTAATTTAAAGTAATTTGCTCAAATTTAACTTTAAAAACCTAAATTAAAAGATTTAAATTTACTCAGTTTTAAAATATGGTAGTTGAATCTTAATTTAAAAAAAAATTTCTGGGCCGACCAAGTGGCTCAGTTGGTTAAGAGCTCGCTCAAGAGTGCGAGCTGAGCTCTGAGCAACAGCAGTTCGATGCCCAGTCCGAGCTGAGCTGCAGCTGAGCTGCCAACAGGTGGCAGGATGGCTCAGCTAAAAAAAACCAAAACCAAAAACAAACCAAACCAAACCAAAACAAACAAACATTTCTAAGTAAGCATGCTTGTAAAACAAATCAGATGCATAGAGACTCAACAGAAACCCCCTCTTCGCTCTCTGCTGACTCCTTGCTCTCCCCGCTCTGCCCAGCTAACAGCATTTCTCAGGAGCAGGGCTTGGAGAACCATGACCTCTGACCTACAGGCCAACTCCACTGCCTCCTCGCCCTACCTGTTTTTGTGCATTACTTTTATTGGGACCCAGCCACAGCTTTTCGCTTCGTATAGTCTGGCTTCGTTCGAGCTGTAAGGGCAGAGTTGAACCGTTGTGCCAGAGGCTGCAAGGCCCACCAAACTGGAAATATTTACGGTCTGTCCTTTTACATAAGAAGTTTGCCAGCCTCTGCTCTAGAGCTAACCAATGTTTATATTTGGTGTCTGTTGTTTCAGATTCTTTTTCATGCTTTTGGATATAGTTGAGTATATGTATTATGCAATTACACAAACACATCCCTATACACACATGTATGCATATATATATATATATACACACACACATACACTCACACACACACACAGATAAACACACACATATGTATGCATATACCGGGGTTGCCAAAAAAATGTATTCAAGTGGACACTTTGGTCAACGTTGCTCCAGCAGTAGTTCACCATAATCAGAAGTGCCTGGATGCTGATGGGAACCACTTTGAGACCTCTTCTAATTGCAGAAGTCAAACATGACTTTTATTCATCTTTTGTTATCAGTATACATTATTACAATTTTAATACAGTTTTCCTTTCTTAAAATGTGTATATATATTTTTTTGGCATCCTCGGTGTATGTATACACATATATATATAGTTTTTAGCAAATGGTAGTCATATTATGTATGATGATATTCATAGTACACATCGGAGACTCCTCCATATCAGTGCCTGTGGAGCTACTTTGTTATTTTAAGGAAAGCATACACTGTATTTTGCCATGTAAAATGTGCAATTTTTTGCCCAAATTTGTGAGGGAAAAATAAGGATGCACGTTATACATGGGTAGTACTAATTCCATATCTGTATAAATGTTTTTAATTCTTTTATTTATGCTTATGAGTTAGAAGTGTAACCCTAGAAATTCATAATGATATCCGTATGCAAAATAATACTCTGGAATACAATCATTGGTGTTGCTGAACTTAATGACAAACTGGCAAGATGAAGAGTTCTTGGCCTTGTATGATGCGTAAATATCGTAAATTTGTTACCTGTACATAAAATTTATTTTACCCTGTATCTGTTCTTGTGTTTTGGAATTATTTGTTACATAAAATTTCTTATACCATAATAGGTTAAAAAATAAATGCTAAAATTCCTTTATAATACAAAAAAACAAGTATCTAAATATAAACATAAAAATTTGAATTAAAAAATTAAAACGAAAGATTTCTTTTCCCTGAAAGTTTGGGCCAAAAATGTGGGTGTGCATTATATACAGGGGCACATTATACATGGCAAAATACAGCATTTTATAATCTGGATGTACAATTTATTAGACCATTCCTCTACTCCATTGATGAACGTAAAGCTTGTTTCCAATTTCTGACAGCCATCTTGAATGAGTTTTCAAAATGCCTTTCAAAACCCAGCTGTAGCCGTCATTCATTTAATTTGCACAATGTTAAGTCTTTGCAACAGGCAGGCTAACTTCATTCCATGCTAGTTTCTTACACACAGTAAACAGGACCAAAAATATATTCTGCATTTCAGATCTTAATTATGCATTATGCACCTAATTAAAATTCACATTGTCAGTGAAAGGTAAGGACTATATTAGATTGTGGTTGTTGGCATCATGATTAATATACATTTAAGCTTTAAAAATCTGTTGTTACATTATGGTAGATATTTCAGAAAGAAACGTGAATCTTTAAAATGCATTTTGAAAAAGACAGAAGGAGATATGAACTCAGTGGAAGAAATCCAGTTTATTCCAGAGCAGATGATAGCTATATATAATAAAAAATGGAGCCAAAAATCACACCTTAATTTGTGTGTTGTTTAAAGCAGTGAGGTTCTTCTCTCTTTCTGAGCATTAGAACTGTGCAAAGCCTGAGGATAGAAAAATGCAAGGCATCACACTCTAGGATAAAACTTGCGTGTGATTTTCTATTTTACAAAACCGAATATCCAAGTTTCATCAACCTGTGGGTCAGTTTTAGGCGAGCACCTGCTTGGCTTCTCCCCAGAGCTCACCTTCCTTGGCGGTCACATTTTCCTCTGTGAGAGTCTCATTTTCCTTTTTTTGACCCTGAAAAGTTTCCCTTTGTTCTGAGATTTATCTGTGAGCTTGATGTGAATTTTCCACTTTGTTTAGTGCATTTCCATTTATAAGCCGTGTTTTTCTCACCTTCTTTGCTTCACGCTCAGTTTATTTCCCTGAAAGATCAAGAAAATGACTGTGAAAAGTTTGTTCACATTTTGAGGTGGCCTCAATTCTTATAGCTCCGTTCTCTGGAATCTGCCCCCACCCCCAGCTGTTGACTTTGCTTTCTCTTCCTGTTTCAGCTGCCCCTAGTGCATCTTAAGACTTTCACTTTGTGGTTACTAATGCTAACTTGGCTGTTTTAATGTTGTCATCTTCGTTTGCTCCTTTGTTCTTTGTTTTCTGTATATCTCACCGATGGCCTCTCTGTGATTGTCTTTCTACCTTGAAGGGCATTTTAAACATCTGAGGCAGAGGGCTGGTTTTTTTCCCCCTCCCCTTCTCTCTTAGGAATTGGACCCCAAAAGTTATCTAGGCATGTGTCACTGATAATAACATGACACCTGCCAGCCTTTTTGGTGGCTGAGTGTGACCAGCTGACCAATTTCTGGCCAATGGGCTGTACGTAGAAGCACTCTTTGCCACAATCTGGGAGAGTCTTGGCCCATCGAGGCCACTGGCCGCTTGCTGGCTGGCATGTGGTGATGGTTGGCAATAGTCCAGGTCACTGGGACCTGGACATGAAAGCTGTGTGTTGACCTTGGTAGATGTGACAACCAGAGACACAGAGGTAACATGGGCATCTCAGTACATGCCCGGAGATCAATGCCAACAGCACCAAAGACCAGAAAACATGACCATATAGTAGTGGGGAGCAGAGTACAGCAACAGACCAGACTCTTTTTTCTGATATGAGGGGACCCCAAAATGTTTCGGTTCTGGGAGGCTGCCCAAGGGGGCAGAAAGGAGTGTGTGTGTGTGTGTGTGTGTGTGTGTGTGTGCACCCCCAGAATCCTGAGTGGATGGTATCTGACCCAAAATGATGGCATTTACCTGGTAGTGACTACATTTTCTGCTATTAGGCAGACTGGGGACTTGGGAAAAAAAGAAATTAAATTGAGTCATAGAAAAATAAAAAAAAATTATATTTCTTGGACACTCAAGTTTGTGTTCTGTGAAAATCATATCCACTATGGGAGTTTGGGCTCAAGTAGGCAACTGGGAGTCATTGCTGAGTTTTAAGCACGGCTGTGACACGGTCAGATTTGTGTTTCCTTCCAAAGTCTTTTTTCTAAGAGGCTGTGGCCACGTGATGGTCACGGATCACTTTCATCCTCTCTTGGAGCCTCTCAGCTGTCCTACATATGTCACTATATTTTTGCAGAGTCAGATAGTCTTTCCTGAATTATTTTTTATTGTCATCATTTGTGATCTCCACTATAGCCCTGTCTTTATATATTTTCTTCAAAATAGGCTTCCAGTCAATTTTTGGAGAGGGTACTTAGATTCTCGCAGTCAAATTTAAGAACTGCGACTGGCTCACTCACTCAACTGATGAGGGAAACGGAAAAAAAAAATAGAGCGTGACTTTCATTTGAGAAATGAATTTTTAAAATATGTGGCCTTTTCATCCGTCCACCTTTTTTCAAGTTCAGTTGTTGCAAACGTGATAGATAGGATAAAGATATGAAAGAGCTTTTTAAAAACAACAACAACAAAAAATCCCATTACCGATGACCTCATTTGGAATTTTTGATTGACAATAACAGGAACTGAATTGAAACAAGCTGAGATGGAGAAAAAAACATAAGGGCATAAGTCACTGAAAAATCCAGGAATAGGACTCGTTTTAGATAAGGCTCCATCTAGGGACTCAAATAATGTCCATCTGGCCTGAGCGCTTTGTCTCTTTGTTCTGTTTTCTAATGTGTGGGAATCGTTCTTGAGCAGGACCCGTCTTGGACAAGCGACTCCAGCCTCCTATACTATGATTGCAGCAGCCCCAGGAGAAGGAGTTCTTCTTTTTCTTAATGTGGAAAAAAGAAAAAACATCCAAGGAAGTGATTCCCATTGGTCTGCTCAGGCCAGTGCCCCTCTGTGAATGAATTACCATGGCAAGGCAATGAAATGGCCTATGGGGCCAGCACTGGGCCATGTGCCTTACTTTGGATTTTGGGGGGCGGGTTGACCCCTGGGATTCCATGGATTAAAGATGATGAAAGCTAGTTTTCTCTTCCTTCCCCTACACCCACCCCGCGCCCTCCCTCCCCCCAGCCCCATAACAGAATGTTGTTCTCAGAAGGATAAATAAATGCTGAGTAGGCCAAAAAAAACCCAGAGCCACTAAACTGATAATTCCATTCTCCAAACACAATGAGCGCTTCTATTCTCCTGGGTTCCCTTTTGTCTATGTTCATAAACATTATACCGTTATTTGGTTATCATTATAGAAGAAATCGTATGTCAGCAAACTACAGCCCAACGGCCACATTTGGCCCGTGTTCTGTTGTAAATAGTTTTATTAGCACACAGCCATGGCTATTCACTCGCATATTGTCTGTGGCTGTTTTCATGCTGTAACAGACAGCTCAGTAGTTGTGACATAGGCCATATGGCCTGTGAAACCTAAAAATATTTACTATCTGGCTCTTTACAAAAAAGATGTTGCCACCCGTGGTATATATGAGAATTCTGCTGTTTTCCTCAATGTTTTCTTGTGAATGATTTCATGTTTCCAGAGTCTTCATAATTATTTTTACATATTTTGGCCACAGAATACTTCTGTTGGATTGAATGACTCTCCTTTACTTGTGTGGCCCCAGGGAGAAAGCAATACTACAGGTTTCCTGGAGGGACCGTGTCCTCTCCTGCGTCTCAGCAAAATGTAGAAGTTCCTTTCTCACACTTGCTCCATGACCCCCTAAGCTTACCTCTATTGAAGCCCTTCTCAAACTTTAATTATGTTTTCCTTCCTTGCACAGAATATTTTTAATACAGGGGCAACGATTCCTTAAGCATCTTATTTCCGATATCTAGCACAATGGCAGGCATCAATTAACTATGTCATCTACTACCTATGAATTCACAGCCTCTGCTGACGGTGGTTCAAAGCAAGTCAACCACTGCCTCCGTTAAACCCTTCTGTGGTTCTTCCATTGCACTTAGAATAAGATAAAAAAAAAAAAATTAACATGTTGTGTAAGTCTCACGTAGCCTGGCTTTGACTTTCTTCTGCTCTGGCTTTTTGTGCTCCAGTCATGCTGGTCTAGTTTCCGTGCCTCAATGCCCCATGCTTCTTCCAGCCTCAGGGCCTTTGCACATGCTGTCCTCTGTCTGATCATCTCCCACCTGGACTTCATCCCATGGAAATTTGTCAATGGGATTAGGGCCAGGGATCAATACCTAAGACAGACAGTGTGTAATTCTTCCTATTGCATATGCATATTCCCTCTTTTCAGCCCCCAAACCTTCATACAAAATCATTCATTCACCAAACATTTCCGTATTACCATGTGCCAGGAGCTGGTCCAGAGTCTTGTTAGAATAGTGCAGCAGTAAATTAGACAGATGGAGCTCTGACCGTGTGGAGATTACATTCCATGGAGGCATCAGACAAGTAATCCATCAACTATAATGCAGGGTGACAGGCGATGGTGCAGGAAAAGAGGAGCAATGTGGGAGCGGAGATGAGGGAAACCACCTCAGCTTAGGAGCTCAGGGAAGACCCTCCAAGGCTGTGATGTTGAAGATGACACAGACAGATGCAGATTTAGCAAGTGAAGAGGATGGGGAAGAGGGCTCTAGGTTGAGGCTGCAGCACTTGTAAGCCCCAGATAGAAAAAATCAAGGGTGCTGAGAGGATTTCTGTGTTTGCCAGTGACTCTCTCTGAGATGGGAGGCAAGGCGGGCCTGCCTCCCTCAGAACCTCTTTTTACCTTTACTTCCCAGGGTCTCATGGTCCCATTGTGCTTTCCTTTTGCTCATTCTTCTCTTCTGTGCTTTTACTACAATCCAATTGTTAGCTTTGAGGAGGGGACGGGAGTTTAAATTAATATCTTGTGCTTACTTCCTATATACAACAACTGCGATCAGGGGTTGGCTAACTTTTTCTGTAAAGGGCGGGAGAGTAAATATTGTAAGCTTTGCTGGCTGTGCGAATCTCTGTCACAACTACTTAACTCCGCCATTAGAAAGGAGCTGTGGACAATATGTAAATGAGTGGGTGTGGCTGTGTTCCATTAAAATTGTATTTAATAAAACAGGTGGTGGGCGGGATTTGGCCCAAGGGCCATAATTTGCTGACTCCTGATTTAGATGATCAGTAACATCTTTATACATGTCTTGAATTACTATTTGGAAAAAAAAAATGTATAGCAGTGTGCTCTGCAGTCCCCTGGGGTTTCAGTGGAATAGCATAAGAGTCTAGAGAGGTGACAGGATGAGGGCCAGGGAGAGGGAGGCCTAACCCAAGGCGATCGGCATGTCCATGAACCTGACATTTTGAGAGACCTGTCTATGGAATCAGACATCCCACAGGAACACTGAGTTTTGGTGAATAACAATTTATTATTTCTATAAGGATAAAGACCCAAGGAACTTGCCTTCTAGTTTGAAGAAGCAGGAAGATCAGAATTTACATAGTTTGGCAGTGACTTCTTTGTTTCAAGAGAAACTGATGCCTTTTATAATGACTCCATTCACTTTTCAGTCAAACCAACTGAGTAATAATGTTTTGGGTGAAGGTCAAATTCTCATTTTCTTTTCCCATGAAAGATGTTATCTGAATGATCTTCTTCTTGGGGCCTTTAGGATGTTCTCCTTCCCCACTTGTGCTGGGATTAGGAGTAATATTTCTCTCCTCCCCCTCAGCTGTCTCCCATTTATCCCTCCAGCCTCTGATTCCTGAACTGTTCACATTCCAAATTTGTGGCACCCTCTCATGATCCTTTCACGTTTTCTTTAGAGCTCCTACGCCACTTGTGTTCCAACTGAGAGCATGAGAGGGGTGGTTTGTTCTGTGCCTCTCCCCGCTATCAGAGAGTAAGTCTTACCTTGGAGTGACCATCTCTATTTGGTTCACCATGGCACTGCTGATGCTGGATGCAGAGACAGTGCTCAATAAGGATTTGTCAAATGCAATTAATATGGAACGGTAGAGAAATGTGAGCGGTACCAACGACTTGAGTGGGGGGCAGTTCCACAGTGATGTCAGTTAGGAACGAGTTCTGCCACCAGTAACAGACTATTGACACACACTGACGCAAAATGTAAGACTGGTATGGTTTATTGTAGAAGATGCTGTTGAGCTACTGAAATCCCTCCTCACATCATCTTTTCTCCACCCCCTCCACACACAGTGTTCTTCTGTAGGTCACTGGCATATTACTCGAAGCAGGATTCTCTACCTCAGGCCTTTCTCAGGACTGCACCTGGGACACCCACAGGGGTTACCTGCTCTTTAACACACTCTGAATTGGTTTCCTCCCCTTTCCTCTCTAACTCCCCACTCTCCTACTGGTGCTTCCTAGGTTCCTGTTCCATGTAAATTTTTCCCACCCAAATGCTTGTCTCAGGCTCTGCTTCTAGAGGGACCCAATATGAGATATTTACTTACTGAGAAGCCTAGAGGTGGTCGGTGCTAGAGCTGGTTAACTCAGCAGCTCGGCAAGGTCATCAAGCACCCAGACTTCTCTACCCCTTCCGTTATTTCCTCCTCAGCTGGTGGCTTTTCATCTTCAGGCATGTCCCTTCATGATTGCAAGATGGCTGCTGTAGCTTCAGACAGTGCATGGTCACCTGAGCATCCAAAGCTGAAAGTGATGTGTTGCTGGGTAAGAGAGGGAGAGCAGCAGGTGAAAAGGGTCCTTCCTCACATGCTTCTCACCTTGAAACAAGGAAAATATCTTTCCCAGAAGATACCTCCTTGTGTCTCATTGGCCAAAATTGGATCACATGACCAGCACTTTCTGCAAAGGAGGCTGGGAAGGTGAATCACTGGTCTTCGCAGCCTCTGGAGTGGGAAGTGGATGAAGGCTTTGGGAACAGGCAGGCATAGCCACAACATTCACTAGAGCAGGGTGCATTTTCCTTTTCTTTAAACAATTGCATAGCAATGGGTGGTGAGACCACTAATCCATTTGCGACTTTAAAAAGGGGCTGCAACACCAAATGTGCCGGCAGAAAGTAATTTTAATCTGTTCATGGCTGAAAAGTTCGAATTTTACAGCAAAAAGTTTGAAATCTCTGTAAACGACAGAGATGAAAAGGTCTGCATTTAAATCTGTTTCCTTAACAGATGGCTTCCAGAGAGAGCCGAGATCGGAATTCACTTTCTGGGCTCAGCCACTCTCCATAAAGCTGGTCGTGCGGTTTATGACATCAGCAGAGCCCCAGAGTGAATTACGGCTTATCCTTGTATTCACGGTGGTGCCATCTATTATGCTACCGTGTGTAATGTTGATTAGGAAGGTGTCTTTGATAGCTCAGTGGAGGAAGAAGCACTCATGGTAGAGGGCTGAATTACAAGAATGGTTCAAGACATAAAGAGAGGGCCGGACATTAACAGTCTTTTGCATTTTTGTGTGTCTGTGTGAGAAGGAAGAATAAGATTATATGGAGTCATTAAAAAAACGATGCGCTCCACATTTATGAACAAAGACTTTCCTCTTTCCTCTCCTGCCTCTAACAATTCCTAGGTGAGCTCTATGCATCTCCTGCATAATGTCCTGCCTCTTTCCCAAAGCTGGGTGCTATATACATGTTTAACCAATAATTTTTGAATCTTGCAAAAAAAAAAAAAAAAAAAAGAAAAAAAAGAGCTATCTATTGCTCCTGGCCTCTGAAAGTGAAGGTCACAAGTCAGAGTTCATTCCAACACGACTAGAGGGATGACCAAAATCTGTTTTCTCCACTGGAGTTTTCCTGGACTAGATATTGCTTGTAATAGCCATTGGCTGTAGCTGGGACATTTTATGGGTAATAAAATTCTTCTAGAAATGGTATTTGTGTCAACATTATTTGACCTGGAAGAGTGGAAGAGATTTAAATAATTGATGTAAAGACAAGCTTCTTCCATAAACTATCCACAGCGCTTCTCAAACTTTGGGGTATACCAGATGCTTAGACCTTTTGTAAATTCCCTGAATCAGTCTTCCAGGGTGGAGCAGGGATACCTGTATTTTGTTATATAATAACAAGCTCCTCAGGGAATTCGGATGCGTCCACCAAAGTACCGTATTACTACCATGGAGCTTATTTTGAAAAGCCCTCATAATACCCTAGATGCATTTACCAGTTGCTGTGTGAGGCCTTTGGGGTTAGGCCTGCCCATTATGAGAGCCACCACCTACATGAGGATATTTCAATATTAACTTAGATTCATTTAAGTTAAATAAAAAGTATAGTTCCTAAGGTGCACTAGCCATATTCCTAGTGTCTAGTAGCCCCATGTGGCCAGTAACTAACATACTGGACTGCAAAGACACACAACCTCTTCATCAGTGCAGAAAACTCTACTGGGCAGCCCCGGATTAGACCAGGAACAAAAGAGACACCGTTTCTGCCCTAATGGAGAAAATGGATCAGCCCCCCCGCTGACCCCCGACCCCAATAAATGGGCAAATCAATTACAAGTTCTGTTTTATGAAGGAAATGAAGGGGTGTGCTCGGGACTGGTTGCATGATTTGTGGGCCACAGTGAAAAATGAAGATGCAGAACTCTTCCCTTGTTAAGGAAATTAAGAATTTTAAAATTAAGGATTTCAAACTCCTAGAGCCATAGACCAAGCATGGGGTCCTTTTGAGCAGAAGTTGCACAGCCAACCTGGCTGCAATAAACTAAAACCAAGATGTCGTTAAGGATGTCACCAATACGCTCCTACTAGAAAGGGACAATCCAAGGTGGATGGAAAAGATGAAAAGGCACTAGAGATGCAAAGCATGTAGAAGAAGAAGGTTTGGGGCACAGCGATCAACCTGCACAAAGGACTGGGGGGGAGGCGTGGCCTATTCCAGAACCTGAAAGCATTCTGAAATGGTAGAGAATAGCAAGAGTCCAGGCTGAAAAGTGGGTCGCAGTTGTGGCTTTGCAGCTGGTGGTTATGTAGTCAGCCCCCATCCCACGATAAGCTCCCTTGCAGGTTCTGCTCATGGCCCCGTCTTTTGGCTGCCTTTGGGAGTTTGCGAGCATCCCTAACTAGTAAGGAATCCTTTTGCGACGGAATGGAATTCTATTTCTTATTTTTAAGGTGGGAGGAGAGAGGCGCAGGAGATGATTTGCTTTGGTTCACAGCCTGGTGGGGCAGCAGGTTAAGTGGTCCTGTTAAGAAGGTGCTGGGTCCCTCAGGGATAGAGGGCTGGGCCGCAGACTCCCGACTCTCTGGGGTGTCACAGAGAAGCGTTGCCTTGCACATGCTACTTCCCGAAAAGGTGTTTCCTCAACAGGAATGCTAGTTCCCTGGCTGCCTGATATATTTAGAAATGACATTTACATTTGCCCAGGTCAACAGTTCTGCGTGGATACAACTCCAAAAGATTCGCTGTAACAGTGAACACGCTGGCTTTGATTTTTCCCTGTTTCTCTTTGTTGGTTGTTTTGGGAACTGGCAAAGTTAGGAGGCATGTGTGATGTGGTGGATGAAAATAGTTCGAGATGACACATTTGTGCATTTTTAAAGAGGTCAAAATGAACCAGTATCCTGACTTTCAAAAGGGCTTTGGGGGAAAATTTATCCTACGCTTTAGTTTCTGTCTCATTCATTACAAAACAATGCCTTTAGCTAGAGAGTTTCTAACTAAAGCATCCCCCACCTCCCAAAAGCCTTTCAAAATTTTTTGGGGGGACTGATTTTAAATTTGAAAGTTTCTGTGCCATAGATGGCTTACTTGATAGTTCAAATTCAGAGAGGAACTGCTTTTATTCAGCAGTAAAACATTATTTCATTGAGGCTTTATGTCTGGGGTATGTGTGTGCATATTATTTTGTGTCTAATGGAGCTGAAATATTCTAAGTATTACTTTTTGACATATTTCCATCTTGGCAAAATAGTTCCCACAGCTATTGATAACGAAGGAAAGGATCAAATATCTTACCTCCTTGTCAAGAGGGTGGAAAAAAATGCAGATAGCAAAGACAACTATTGGCACCCATTAATCTGTAGGATTATTGATCTATCAATATAGAAGGTTGTAACATTCTACAACCTTCTGGAACCTGATCAAGGGACCCCATAAAATTATGAACATGTGTGACCATCAGAGGGCAGTGTGCACTCTCTCCAAGAGCCCATAAAAATTACATGTTTTCCTGCCGTAGATAAAAGCATTTGCCTGGCAAAGGGCAAACCCATTAGGCGTAAACACGCAGCATTTTTTTGCTGGTGCCGTCATAGTGGAGACAATGATTTGAAAGTTCTGATTAAACCTGCAAGATTTCCTTTCTGTCTTCAAGCATATACTTCTCAAAGTTATTTCTTTTAATCTCAAGCTGTGCTAAAGAAACCTGAATTACACCTGGATAAGTTTTTCAGGACTGTTTTATTTTTTTTTTGAGGGAAATCTTACTTTAATCTCAGAGTGGAAGCTCTCATGGGACTATAGATGGTCATTAAATGATAGGTAAGTCTTTATCAAAACAATATCTAAAGGGAAAAAAAACATGATTAGCTCCAAAATGTGCCAGCAAGTTCCTACCTATCAAAACCTAATGCAAATGTGAAGAATTAGTGAACTACTTTTACAGACCCGATCTTTCTGAGACACACAAAAAAAGAAGGCTCCATGTATCGTGCATGACCGACGGCAGGCAGGGAAACAAAGGCCACAGCATACATTTGTACAAACCTGAGTATTTGCATCTAAAATATAGCCTGCTGTTACTTTGTGGAATATCGGAATTTGATTCATCCGTGGGCATAAAAATGATAGTGTTGGAGAGTGGACCTGGAATTGGCAAAATTACGATCACGTCAACGCCGGAGCCAACACCGGCTCCAGGTTCAGGTGCAAGACTGTAAAGAAAGGGTCTGGTAGACTCGTCTTTCAAAAAATTCAGCGAATAAATTGTTTGCTTTACAACTGCCAGGCGCAGTTGGGTCTGGCAGCGTTGTTTTTCTGCTGACTGCGACAGATTGAGCTCTTCTGCCGGAATTTCTCTAGAGGGCAGTAAGGATTCGAGGCTCTTTCCGTATTTTTCTGAAATGACAGATCATCACGGTGTAGCAGCCACAGTCAGGGAGGGCGGCACATGCTCCGGGGTTGGGGGATGCTGCTGATGGATCCGGAAAGGGGCCGCCCCTGCTGTTTCCTGCTATGTGATAATCCCCCCACTTCTCAAAAAGAAATGTCTGGATTTATTAATGGGGTGTATCTCTAGGTGCAACATACAGGTATTAATAGTTGATGAAGGATTTAAAAATTAAATGGCTCCTGAGAACGGGACGTGGATGAATGGGTAAAGCCAGGAATCCACACAGAACAGCCCAGCAGTCCTTAACCTGGGGCCGTTGTGTTTCTGGGGGACACACTAGGAGGCATTTTTGATCACACCTGGTGGGTGTTACTGGCATCTAGGGGGCACAGCCCAGGGACAGTGCTAAAGAGCCTGAAGAATTATGTGGCCCAAAATGTCAACAGTGTGGAGCTTGAGAAGCCCTGATAGAAACAATTGGGGAGACAGGAAGGGAATGCGAAAATACATTACAGGAAGTTAAAGCAAATTTGGTTTTTATGTTCGGGGTATTAGACTCTGAAGATGAAAAGCCAGGAAGTCTGCGACAGTCAGGATCTGTGTGTGTGTGTGTGTGTGTGTGTGTGTGTGTGTGTGTATTTCCTAGTAAAAACATTAAGTTCTGAGAACCAAGCTAATTTGAGCATACTTGGTAAAGAGAGCTATTTAAGTGGAATTGCAGAGTGGCGGGAGAATGCCCTTTTGTGAGCTGCTATGAATTGGGGGCTGGTCTTTGCAGCAGTTCCCTCCATGCAGGGCCTCCAGACGCTATTTTTATTTATTTTTATTTTTATTAAACTGCAGGTTCAGCATAGAAATGCTGATATGCCAGTGCAGAAAAAACATTCTCTTGGGAAGGAGGTCCTCAAAGTAGGGTGTTTTGCAAAGCCCATTTCGCTTGGTTGTAGCGAAGGCCAAGGTTCTCAGGCAGGGGTGATTTTTGTCCCCAGGGGGACATTCGACAATGTCTGGAGATGGTTTTCGTTAGGAGTTGGGGTAGTGTTACTGGCGGGGAGAGGCCAGGGATGCTGCTAAAGACTCTTTGGTGTCCGGGGCAGACCCCGCCCGCCCCCAGAATTATCAGGCCTATGATCTCCATAGTGCCTGGGTGGAGAGAGCTTGCGCTGAGGTTTCTCACTTTGCATAATACATCATAATACATTCTCCTTCCCTCCCTACCCCAGAATCAAAAGCGTTCATTCACAGTTATGAAAATTTCCCAGGTGCAAGGTTGTTTGGGCATTGCATCCACGGTGTTTGTAAAGTGGAGTCAGGTGTCGCCAGCCATTTAAAGAAACAGCTCTGGGCCCAGAGGTGGGCATTTAGACAGAGAAGCAGGTTGGTGCGGTCAGTGGCCCTGGACACTCAATTAAGTTTTAGAAGACCCAGGCACAGGGTCAGAACTAGAAGATGACGTGGCTTGACAGAAATATCCAGGAAAGAGTGGGTATGATAACCTGTCAGGAGACAGGTAGGAAGAATAAAGACATAATAAATGGAAACATGTTAGCCATTAGGCACAATAACAATTGTTTTGGTTATTTGCTTGTTCAAATGTAAAGAGATATATTTCTTTTTTGCTGTTTGGGTTGAAACGGTCAGGATTTAAACAAATAATGTAGCAAGATGAACAAATTTTCCTGACAGGTAGCACTAGAATTTCTTTAAGATGTGCAAGTTTGTCTTTGTTTGGGAAAATAATTTGAGACATCTTTAGGGAAGAAGTTGAGACCCTGAAAATCTTAAAGTTGTTGAGAAATGAGCTTCAGAGGGAAGAGCAAAAGTTCTCTGCGTGAGACAAAGAAGAATTTGCTTGTTTGGCTTGGGAAGGGCGTGCAGGCAGATGAGAGAGAAAGAGAAGGGAGGAGAGCGAAGAGGGATCAGTGCTCAGAATCGATAACACGTACGACCCAGGTCCGGTCCATCCGAGGAAAGCATCTCTCAGCTCCACAGAACAGCTCTGGGATGAGCTGTTCGGGCTGATTGAACTAGGACATTTATTGGAGCAAATGGAGTTAGGCATGAGCAGTAAGGATGTCAATTTGGGGTAGCCAGCAGCCATTTTGTCACCATGAGGCACAACCTTGAATTAGAATGGCACTAACTTGGGGAGAATAGAACCGAGAGCAGGGGAAAGACTTAAGTTCTGATGATGTTGGTTGAACAACCCCCCGAAGTCCAGCTGTCAGTTTTCTTTGGTGCTGAAATCGGTTTGAGTTGATGTTTCTGTAACTGTAAACCAAAGGGGAGCATGGTGCCTGCTAATCTCTGGAGGCTTCCAGCTGATACATAACAGAGGTAAGAACCACACAGGTCTGACTCTGAAGCCTGGGGCCATGTTACTAGAAGGCCGTCATTACTCTATTACATTAGGAGATAAAGGGCATTTACATTTACGTTCCTCATCTGTAAAATGGGAAGATTGGGAGTAAATCAGTGGTGCTTAGCTGGAGTTATTCACACTCTCAGACTCCTTGAAGTTAAAAATGAGAAAGCCAAGGCAATCTTAATTTTTCAAACTCCCGAATTGAAATCTGAGATTTATGTTGCATAGGTACCCATAAATTAATCGGGATATCACATTTATTCACTTTTTGCTTTGGATCTACAACTCATTGAGGAAATACCTGTTAGCAACTGCTAATCAGAAGTTCCAGTGTGCAATGCTACTAGTTAATGTTTAAACATGGAAATTTAAATTGTTTTAGAAAGGCATCTTAGTAGACACAAAATTTTGAGAAAAATGGAGTCATTTAAAAGATGAGCTATGATGTGAAAAGTTGGGAGACGGGGTTTGTTAGGTGTAAACATAGATGGTAGAACATTTTCAGTAATACAATCTGTCTGTCAAGATTTAACCTCAGGTTTATCTGTCCCAGACTATAGAACAGGTTTGTATGCTTTGTCTTTCATTCCATGCAAAAACAATTCATTGAAGTACTCTTTTTCCATCTGTTAAATTTTGGGGGAAGGATATTAATCACTCGCTCATTCTTTCCAACAAGTCGCTGTGAAATTTCACTCATTTGTTCATTCAGCAAAAATTTATTACATGACTTCTCTGTGCCAGGCACTAGCCTGGGTTCTGGGAATGATGTCCTGGAAACAAAACAGGAAAACAAACAGAACTCTCTCTACCTGGGGGACAGAAAATAATAAAACTAACAAGTGAAATATGTCGCGTGTGAAGTGGTGATATCTGCTAGGAAGAACATAAAGCAGGAAACGGGGAAGGAGTTCTGGGTAGCATGTCATTTCAAAGTGTCTGGTTGAGGGAGGTTCCGTGATGAGGGGGACTTTTAAGTGGAGACCTAAAGATGGTAAGGCGGGTCCTGTGCAGATCCCTGGGAGAAGAGTGTTCTAGGCAGAGGAATGGCAAGTGCAAAGGCCCTGTGGCAGACGAGAAAGACCCAGGAGGCCAGCGTGGCCAGAGTGGGGTGAAAGAGGGGCTCAGCCAAAGATAGTGAGTTAGACAGTCACAAAGGGTGGAAGAGAAGAGGTGATCACCAGGGTCCTGCAGTGAGGGGTTCCCAAGCTTAGCACTCGTGACGTTTGGGGCCAGGGCATTCTTGGTTGTGGGGGCTGTCCTGTGCAGTGGAAGGTGTTTATCAGCATCCCTGGCCTCTGCCCACGTCTCCTGACCCCAAGTGGTGACGACTAACATGTCTCCCTCCAAACATTGCCAAATGTTCTCTGGGGGCAAAATCACTCTCGTTGAGGACTTTGGCTGTTACTCTGAGAGAAATGGGAGGCCTGGAAGAGCTCTGAGCTCAGGAGTGACATGACCTGACGTGGTTAGAAGCCTCACTTGGACTGCAATTTCTCGTCTGAACTCACAAAGGAAATTCAAGGTTGCTTTTCTTTAACATTTTCAGCTGTTTGGTCTTCCTGTTCATGGAAACAGTGGGGTGTTTCATAATAACACTAACAATAGAAATAAAACACAAGTGACATATGCAATTTAGAATCTAACAGCCGTAGTAAAAGAATAAAAAGAAAAAAGTGAAATTAGTTTTAATAATATATTTTATTTAACCTAATATATCCAAAATATAATATCAAAATGTAATCACTATCAGAAGCTCTTAATGAGATGCTATAGACTTTTTTGGAGCTAAGCTGTCAAAATCCAATGTGTGTGCTGTATTTATGGTGCTTCTCAGTTTGGATTAGTCACATGTCAAGTCCTCACTCGCCCTGTTGGTTAGTGGCTAATATATTGGACAACACTGGACTATAGAGATTGAGTTCAGGTCATGAGACCGAACAATGACTCATAAACAGTCCTTCAGTAGCGGCTAAATCCCTGATTTTGGCCAACCTTCACTGTGTGTTAGTCTGCCAAAGTTTTGGGAGAAACCATCCCTGTTAAAATTTATTGGTACTTGGGAAAATCAAGCTTTCTGTGGGCATCATGCAGCACCATAAATTAAAACAAATGCTTTTTAAAAATTATGATGTTACCTCATGCTTTGATGTAATGGAATGTGACAGGTTGGAATGTTTAGTTTTGTGTGATTGCCTCACATGTAAAGTAGGATGCGAATCTGAGAAGGCTCCCTCCGGCCAGGGCCTCAGCATCCGAGTCCTTAGTCCTGTTGGGTGTGGCCCTTGCACAGTCCATTTGGATTCTAGGTTCATTCTAAGAATCTCCCTGGGAGTCAGAGCGCAATGAAGACAGGCCTTTGCAACCTAATCCACTCTACAGGGTTCAATCATATTGGAACGGGAGTCCCCATTGGTTCATGTGGCATGACTGGCAAATGCAAACCAAGATTGGTTTTTAACGATTATCTGGGTCCTGTGCAAAGAAAACTTCTGAGGGTGCCTCTGGACTCATATGAGAGAGTACCTTATTCAACTAGCAATGTTGGCCATGGACTTGGGGAGGGATAGTTATAGTTTATGAGTTATGCATTTGACCTTCCTGACCTAAGGCGTCTATTTCTTGCTTCTTGGATAAGCACGTAATAGGAGTTTCTTTTTCTGGTGTAGGAACAGCGCTGAAGTAGGGGCCAGCATTCTACAAGTGAGTTGAATTGAGAGGCCAGCTTACCTGAAGCAGCCCAGTGGGCTAAAAAGGCAGAACTGTGTGGTCAACACCTTGCTGAGCTTGTCATGTGTGAAATAACACCCAGTGTTAAGTCCAGAAGTTGAGGCTGGGATGAGTGCAACCCTGGAAACCAGGAGGATTGAGAGAAGAACGAAATGTGTTTCGTCAAATAATTGGAGTGAGCAATTCTGACTGGAGACAGAGAGCTAGTCTTACAATGGGTTTCATCTCGTGGTAATCCAAATTGCTTAGTTGTGCCTGCTTGGACCTCTGCATTAGAGGGATGCTGAGGTTGTGACAGGGGTTAGGCAGAAGGAGTCATGATTGATTAGTAATGTCTGCCACTAGTGCAGCAGTTACGCCAGACAGCACGCATGCGGCATGTTTGCAGTGTCTGATTTAGAAGCATGGTCTAGTGATGGCATAAATACATTCCTGGTGGTCTTTGACAGGCGCATGTTTTGTTTTACTCTCTCTACATTTACATTATGTGTCCATTTAACAGATTCCCATTAGTTGGCTATGTCTGTGCGGGGGTTAAGCCATATTCATTCAGTAATGATAGAATGAGTCTCCAAAACACACAAGGTAGGCAGTGCTAAGGCTGACAAATAGGTGGAGGAAAAGGGCCACAAGAGCTCAGGAATGGCTTCAGAAAGGAGGGGCATCTGAATGGAGGATGGCAGGTTTTCAGCATGTGGAAATGAGGGAGGGCGTTTGGGTAGAGGGGACAGCTCAGACCTAGGGGTGATGGTGGGAAAGCATGGGTGTACATGGGTAACAGTGAGCAGGTGAACCCTGCCGGAGCAAATGCTGCATAGAAAGAACAGCGAGAGAGAAGACTGATGAAGTTGGATGGGGCAGATCTGGGGGGGGGGGGCTCCACTGACAAGCCGAAGAACAGGCACTTATAAACTGACCACACTGAGCGATATGGATTATTCAGTAGCTGCTATAGGGTAGCTTGAAGAGGCATGAGGTAGGTCCCTCTGCCATCTGGCATTCCAGTGTCACAGCTGAAGCCCTCAGAGCCTTAAAAAAAAATTGGTGATTTCAAGAGCCTGCGAATGTGTGACAGGATAAACATAATATTAATTATGGAATGTTTCTCACCCTTTCTGTGATCCTTGCCTGCTAAAGAAGACGGGCTCAGCCCGCTTCTACCTCTTCTCCATTTCTGCCATTCAAAGAAGGTCTGGTGGCACTTGGGTCTTGGTTGTGGAGAATGAAGAGGAAAAAAAGGCGGATGAGACGTGGTGATTTGGGGAACTTGAGCTTGTGGAGCCTTTCAGAGCGGTTTGAGGTGAAAAGCTGGGCTGTGCGAGGCAGTGTGGGAGGCAGAACACTATTTAAAGGGTTATTTCTTGCAGTTGGGAAATACAAGTTAAAGGACTGATGTAATTCTGAAGTCACTTTTGCTTGTGTGTAACATGTTCCTTTAACTGTGGCATGGATTGGGGTCTGCACAGGATGGGTCCTGGGTCGTAACTTCGGAAGCTTTGCCCCAGGAGGTCACCTTTAGGCTCTCATCAACCAAGGAAGAAGCCCATCCCATACAGCTGTTGGGTCCTACAGTCATCAACGAAGGGAAAAATTCTCATAAAGTCAAAACTAACCCCGCACCCCATCCCCAAACCATAAGGTAAAAATGCCACATCTTTCAGCCGGTCCAAGGGAGCCAGGCTTTCTTCCAGGGTTAGTGCAGATCACAGCTTCTTTGGTGGGAGTGCAGGTGAAAAGCATTGGCTTATGTTTAGGGGCTGTATTGTATGAAAATTTGCATAAAAATATGCTCAGGAAGGGCAGATGCTCACCTGTGCTCACGTGGGAATGAAGGACAGAGAGAAGCTCAGATTTATGCCTCACCTGTCCTGGCCACATGCTCATGGAGGAAGATGGGGTGCACCCTCAGCAGCCTGCATGCTTTGTTTTCTGCCTCTGTTTCCCTTGGCCTAGCACATATCGTTGATTTGGTGAGAGTTTAATGCATGTAGGAGGTGAGCCTATGGCATGGCATTGTTATGGCTCCTCCCAGATGGCATCCTAGGACTGTGACATGGGGGGGCGGGGGCGGGCAGGATATCTCCACCGCAGGCTGCTTACCGCCCACTCCGTTAGCACAGAGAAGAGCATGAAGGATGACTCTGGTGGTTGGGGAGAAAAGTTAACTAGAGTCTAGATGCATTCTTTACTTCTGATGCTGGTTCCTAGCATCTAAATAGATACAGCTCTGGGATGCAGACAGCATGACAGATGCAGAGGTGTCACGTGTGTGTGCCCTTGCTCTGGACTCCAGCTCATAATTTCTCATTAGCAAGAACAAGTGAGAAAGAGAGCTGTTCCACTAGAGGCCGATCGAACTCGATAATGGAGGCCCCTCTGCCCCCATCCCTGCTCACACTGAAGTTGGACACCAAATCTTGGGCCTTCTTGCTCCAGCCCAGGTCTGTGACATTCTGGAACCTGCACAAATTCTACACAACCACAGAGAAAGGAGGAACCCATCTTCCCCAGAACACTGAAAATGACGAGTGCATGAAGTGTGCTTATTCTCGCAGCTAAAGCCATTGAGATAACGGTCCCATTGTGTTTCCTGCCAAATTCGATGTGACCAGTTGGGAGGAATCTGGCAAATTTTTCCCTACACGCTACCTTTTTCTGTTCTTTCGTTTCACTCCAGCCTTTCTCTTTCACTTTTTGAATTCCCTTCTATCTTGCTTTTTCCTCCCAAGCGCCTTTGTGTGGCTGCCAAAGGAAGGCTTGCACTTTGGATGGGAGGAGAGAGTGATCTGTCGTCTTCGACTCCTGCCATTTGTGAGTTCCCTGACAGCGGGGGCTATTAGAGGCCCGTGACAAGCATCTACCTCCTGTTGAAGGCTCCCAGCATTCAGCTCCTCATCAGGCTCTGTTAGAGGCCTGCAGGAGCCCCAATGAAGAGCAGCAGGTGTCCTTAGAGGCTGGCTTTCTTAGGGGTGGGGAGGGCTGGGGGAAAATGAGCCCCTTGGACCACACCTTGATAATCAGAGAGGGCAGAAAATTGTTTTTTGTTCCTAGGAGTCCTGACTGCTTTAGGCGTCAGTAGTTCGTATCCTGGCAAGGCTGGAACATGGCAAAACTTTTCCTGCAAATCCTGTTAGTGGCCCAATTTTTTTTGTACCCTTGGATTTAGGGAATTGTATCCAGTGGTGATATTCAAACTCCTAAGCCACAGGCGCCAACCAGTCAGAAGAGAAGCCCAGTCAATCAGAACAGATGCTGGAAAGGAACAATTGGCACCGCCTTGCCAGGGCGTACCAGCTGAGTGCTGCCTTAAATGTGCTCCATGCTGCTTGTGCCATTCTGTGTGCCATTTAATCACACAGCTGTCTCAGGGACCGGTGGAGTCCGTCATCTAGGCTTTTAACATGTGTCAATTAAAATTATACCAAGCAAGAGACAGCAAGAGAAAAACAACCTAAAATAAAGCTGGCGAACATGCTTACCAGTCTACTTAGCACTTGACGCTCCAAGCTGAGTGCGAGCTGGGGAACGAGACGTTGCTATTCCTTCAGTGGGTCTCAGATCCTGCATTTCACTCAAAGAGTGGGCGGCCCGCCCTGTTTACTGTGGTTCTAGCATTTAAAGAGGCATATTGGTCACAACACATGGCCTTTAAATGTGAGTGAGCTATAGAATGAACCAGAAAAGCAACCATCTGTTTCAGTTCTGCAGAAAAAGGGTCTGTGTTGGGCTTGCTGAGAGATGGTGTTTGGGTGTAGACGGTGTGTGGGTGTAGACATGACACCCTCTTAAGGATAGTTTTTAGGGATAATTTTGACCATTTGTAATTTGCACTTCTTGTGCTGCCTGCAGAACCCAGCTCCTGTGCAAGTTGCCACTTCTCTGTGTTGACATCTTGTGTGTGGCTCACCAGGACACCTGACACTGAGAGAGAATTGTAAAGCAGCCTTCCAGGACAATGAAAGTCAGCCTGAAATCATGCAACAGGATTCTCTTCTTAAGGCCACTAATTCTTATTTGTTTTTGTTTTTTTGTTTTTTTAAATATTTTATTAGGGAATTGGGGAAGGGAAACAGCCAAGTTGTTGTACTTTAATCTTAGTTGTGGAGGGTGCAGCTGCCTCAGCGCCAAGTCCAGTCACCTTCCAGCCACCCATCAGCAGTCCACGGCTGCTCAGCTCAAGGTGCCGTGTTCAATCTTAGTTGTGGGTGGGTGTAGCCCACCATCCCATGTGGGAGTCGAACTAGCAACCTTGTTGTTAGGAGCACATGATCTCACTAGCTGAGCCATCCTGCCACCCGTTGGCAGCTCAGTGACAGCTCAGCTCAGGCGCAGCTCACTGGCCCATGTGGGAATCAAACTTGCGACCCTGTTGCTCAGAGCTTACACTCTTAAGCTCTTAACCAACTGAGCCACTTGGCCAGCCCCATCTTGAGTTTTTGTTTTTTGGCCAAACAATCCCCACGTTTTATCATGTTACCTCTTTCTTCTATAACAAACCAAGCTCATCCCAATTTTCCAACAGTTTCTAGCATTGTGTCCACAGAGTAGAGATAATATGGATTGTGTGTTTGATGTCTGGATCACCCATTCCACTTTTCCCAAATTAATCTCTTAGTCTCTTAACATCTGGGCTTCTCACTTGCAAACAAATCCAAAATTACATTGGAGTTTAAATTAGACTTTCATCCAGATAAACGGCCTCACAAATCTGGAAAGAGAAGATTGATTTTAAATTTAGTGGCAGAACGAGGGCTATTACAGACATATCCATTCCATATTTTATTTATTTATGTTTTGGCTTGAATATTTGGGGCAGATTTGATTTTAAACCTGCGCTCCGTCTGAAGTTTGGATCCTAAGATTCCAAACAGAATGTGTTCAATAACAAAATCACGTGTCTGATCTGTTTGCTGAATAATACCGGCCCTTTCCAAATGAAAACATCCATTTATCATTTACCCACTTTAAATCATAAGAAATTGGATAGAATTTCTTTTTTTTTTTTTGACTCCCAAGTGGATTTCATAGCTAAAAAAGTAGTAATAAATATAAGAAGACAGGAAGAAAATTCAGTTTCTCCGGACTAAGTGCTGTGTTGGTCACCAGTATTCAATAAGGCTTGTGGATTTGATTTAAATTGAAAAGAGAAATGAATAATTGGCATTTCTTATATTGGTGACTGCTGTGAAGACCAAAATGAAATTTCTGTGGAAACTAAATAAAGGTCAGACTTTAAAAGACCATTGTATGTATTTTGAAGTAATGAGACCAGCAGTGTTCCAAATATGATCCAAGAAGCACACATCTATTATACAGAAATTGTCACCTAATCTCTTTAATAATAACAAACACTTAAACAGGTGCTAGAATTAAATATGATTTCAGGTGGAGTGTAGGGGGCTTCTTTTCTTAGAAAACTGAAGTCATCCTGACTAATATTATACTTCTGTGTTTCTAAATATGGTGGCTTCTACTTGTGAAGCCATTGACTATTTCAAAAATTAACTTGGAAATCCACTCACTTATATATTGATTTTCCTTAAAAATAAATGATAATTAAGAACCTTCCTTTACACACATACACAAACACAAACACACACACACACACCCACACACACCCACACACCTTTATTCCACTTCCTGATAAATGAGATCCATTAGCTTAGCCACCTATTCACTCACGTGGTAAATTACAGGACAGTAAGCACCAGCCTTGATTTTTTTTCGCTCAAATTCCTCTCTTTCCTCCCTTCTTCCCTTCCTCCCTTCTTCCTATAATATCTAGAAAAAGGAAGCCATGATGGGATTTGTCTACCATGGAAAGGGTTACAGGGGTCTCCATTTTCCCACTCTCTTCTCCTGCGATCATCCCCAAAGTTCTCACACCCTCTTACATCTCCTTGATTTTGTTCAAGCTAGTCTCTCTTGTTGGAATAATTGCTGCAATCTCTCTTTTTCTGGCTAAATTCTTCTTCAAGATGCTGCTTAAGGAGCCAGCAGCTAGGTGCCCCCAGGCTGCATTAGGTGTCCCCGTGTTGGCATGCTCATGGTCCTCTGGAGATATTGTGGTCACTTGCTGGTAATTATTATTCTACCAGTGCATTTCCCTACCTAACCTGTGTTCTTCTGAAGGACAGGGAATTTGTCTTTCATCTTGTGATCCTCAGCATCCAGCAGAGTCTAGCACATGGTGAGGCTCAATTAAATATTCAAGTCAGTGTAATAAGTTATCTTACAAATGCTTCTCTTTTTCAGGTGGGGGTAAGCATCCAGAGGCACGTGTATCAGCATGAGGTGGCGGAATTGGGCTGTGCATGTTTTGCCAATAGTGTAGTGCTTTATTTCATTGCTTTGGCTTATTTTCCACAATGATATTTAATTTCTTTGGAATGTGAAATAACATATTTAGAGGGAATACATCTTATTTTGTTGTTGTTGCTGTTAAAGGGAGGTGTCCCACACTTTAAATATAAGAAAATATTTGGAAATATTTCTTTTAATCATAATAGCAGCTAACATTTGTTGAGCACTTACTGTGACCCGGCAACCTTGTCAGAGTAGATTCCTGCTGCTGAGTGCCTAAAGGTCACTATTTAAATCCAGCCTGGGTGCATTCGATTGGCTGGAGATGAGTCATATGCTTGCACCCTTGCTGCAAGGGAGGCTTGGAATTGGGAGTACATGGATTTTAGTCTTGATGGTTGTAGGTGGTTGCTCCTTGTCATCAGAACTCATTAGTAGGAATTCACCCAAGTATAGCAGAAAAGGTTCCTGTTTGGGGCAGGCAAACAGCCCCTGTCTTACAAGCTGTAGCAGGGGCTCTCCCTGTCTGACCCCTCTCCCTGCCCTCGCCATTTCATTGCACACTGGCCCAAATTCCAGCAGCCAGGACCTTCGTTTCTTTGCCAAAGGCCTTTCTCATGCTGCTGGAACCTGTTTTACACTGGATGCCAGAGTTGCTGAGACAGATCCATCTCTAAGTACCCAACCATGGTAATAGTCCTTAAACCAGTCATGGTAGGGGGAGTAGAAAGCGCTGTTTGGGTCACCAGGATCTTTGGCCCACCTCTGTAAGATGGACTTGGGGGAAATTCCCCTTAAAACGCATGGACCACAGGTGGTGGAGATTTTCCAAAGGAGATCTTGGAAGAAATGATCAAAATAAGAGAGAATAGATTCTGAGTAGAACAAAAAAAAGAATAATCCACTAAACATATGTTGGTCTGCAGAACAGACAACTCCATTGGGGGAGGGGAGAGCGTGGCAAGAGGGGACTAGAGCCAAATGCCACTGAGAGAATCAGAGGGGAGTTAACAAGGACAGTGACAAGGAGTGGGGAGCCAGGTAGGACACTAGCTTAACAAAATGACCACAGGTCTGAGTTGAATGCAATTGAGCTTTCCCAATCTGGCCTTTATATGTTTCTTAAACTCTGACTAACCTAGACCCAAGCGTAAGTTTCAGCCAGCCACTGTTCTCTAAAAAGACATCGCTAAGAAGAATAAAACTCGTATGTTAAGAGCTGTGAACTTACAGGAAATTATTGAAATGTGCTTATCTCTTGATCCTCACAACCAAGAATTTTTAGAATGCTTACATCAGTTTATCCTAATTTTACTTCTTCTCAACAAAGTATTTTCAAGATAATTTTTATGGAAGATGCCATATAAAAATAAATTGGTTTGAAATGGAAGAAGCTTTCAAAGATTATAATAGATTGATAAAGTGGGTCACCTCCTTCCATGTTTGGCATGATGCTCAGAGAAAGTAAAAAAGTAAGAAAGAGTCAAAAATTGAGATAGGGCAGGAAGTGTTTTAGCTGAGAAGGCAACCATGCTAATATTCAATGAAAATAGTGACCTTTCAACTTTCTTTCTTTCTTTTTTTTTTTTTTGAGGGCAGTCACTGGCCCTTATATGTGGGATCCGAACCAGGGCCACTGGCGTCCCAAGCCAGCACTTAACCATGGCGCCACTCGGCTGGCCCATGACCTTTCAACTTTCAAAGAGTGACCTTTGTCCTTGTGCTCAAAATATACTCTGGTAGGAAATACTCTAGGAACTGTGAGGTTTATGAGAACTAAGAATAGTGTGTGGGTATGCACGTGTGAGCATGTGTGTGTGTGTATGTTTGTATGTTGACGTTAAAATAAAAAGCACATTTTAAGCAGATGATTGTCTCTGCTTAATATTCCAGAAAAGATGGGAAAGAAAAGTAGTAAAAATAAGGACGTTGTCCCTTGGGCGGTTGGTACCCATTTAGGAAGCTGCTGGTGGTCAGTATATTGGCGTTTCCCTTGGTACACCTGGTGAAATCTTTGAATGCCAATGAATGTGATTCTTCCCAGCATAGACACTTTAAAAACAATACTGATTTAACAAGTACAATATTAATTTGGACATGGACTATAAGGAGCAGAGCATTGCACAAATATGTCTGATCCCTGTGAAGGTAGACCAGGGTCTAAGAAGCATACCCTGGAGCTATTTGCTAAAAATGCAGTCATTGGTCTTGTCGGAGACCAAGTGTGTTAGGGTCTTGGAATCTGTTTTTCTCATCTCCAGGTGGTTGGGCTCATTTACACATTTGATTTCGAATTTTATTTATTTTTGCACGGATGATACATGTTCATAAGTGGAAACTGAAACAATTTAACAGGATATAGAGAGAAATGTAAGACTTGATCCCATGTCTGATTTGCAGAATCCTTGTTCACCTCCAAGGTGCAAACCCTGTTACGAGACCCTTCTAGAGACATTTAATGCTTGTGTAAGCATACAGGACATTCTCTTTCTCTCTCTCCCTAGTCATATATGACAATATATGAACACACACACACACACACACACACACACACACACACACACACACCCCTATCTATTAAAAACAGAAACAGTAGCAAACCATACACATAGTTCTGATTTTTAAAAACTTAACCCTGGAATAATATCCCATATCTACAGTTAGAGCTATCTTGTTGGTTTTTAGCCATTGACTCGATGCTTCATCATTGATCAGCTTCCTATAGATGGATATTTAGGTTGTCTCTAATACTTGCCTCTGAAAGACAACGTAATGAATATCCATGTTATTTTTGTACATAAGGAGACCATAGCCCACATTAATTGGTCTTTTTAGTTTCAAGCCACAGAAAATGAACTCTGGTTTATTGAACCAGAAAAGGAATTTATTAGAGGATCTGCAGATGGCCAGAGGACCAGAGAAACCAGGAAAAGGGCCAACACCAGTGAGTGGGAGGAGCTTGTATCTGAAGACTCTGCTGCCAGCGCAATGGACACTCCCTACCGGACACGGGAACTTCTGCTAGCAGCACCACCACTGCCATTTCTGGAAACCGGATGTAACTCTGCCTCTGCTGCGGGGATGTGGCCAGAGGAGATTATGTACAAGCCCGGCTTCATTGTGTCGTGAACTCCCAAAGACTCACTTGACTGTTGGAGCCTGTGTTATCCTACCTGCAGAGGAGTCCAGGAATGTAAGAATAACGTGTCCACTCTGGGAGTTTGTCTCTGACCGCTGCCAAGTTTCCCAAGAAAGTCAAGTCCTTAAACAAAATGGGGTGTGTTGGCCATGTTTATCCCCAGAGCAGATCCCTTTCTAAGGGCTTGGGTGCAGGGAG
Source organism: Aselliscus stoliczkanus (assembly GCA_033961575.1). Lineage (NCBI taxonomy): Eukaryota > Metazoa > Chordata > Mammalia > Chiroptera > Hipposideridae > Aselliscus > Aselliscus stoliczkanus. The sequence continues at coordinate 8,001,010 of CM066738.1, read as the reverse complement.
TGTATTTGTCAGATGATCCTGGGAAGCACACGTAAAAGAGTGGGGAAAGTGAGACAAGGAAAGGAGGAAAGTCGATAAAGGATGCCTGAGCGAGTGGCTGACCACTGTGGGCACCTGGGCTGCGATCCCACTGGGTGCTGTCTGAAGGACTGGGTAGGACAAGTTTCAGAGCTGACCCACTGATGGTGGGAAAGCTGCCATTCGTCCTTGTTTGGGGGTTTTCCCTACAGGGGCCTAACTCCCCAGCTGAGAGAAAGCTCCCAGGGAGAGGAGCGGCCATGAGTGCTTGAGGTGGGGGGCTCAGAAAAGTGTCCGCCTTGGCTCCTGGCAGACTTGGAGGTGACCACGGTACAGGGGCCGGCATCAACGGTGTCTGCTCTAACAAGCTCACGTGCCGGCTCGTCACAAATGAGAGGCTGAGAAGATCTCCAAAGAAGAAAGAAAACAAACTTGAGAGCAAAAAGATAAACACAGGTATGGTTTATTCATTGGCTGCTGAACGAGTGCCCCCTTGATACACCTGATCTCCAGTGAGGGGTGGATAAAAATACTGATAGCAGTCGGGTCAATACTGTTGGAAACTTCTCATTTATTTACTATTGATAGCTATCACCTAACATGGGGAAATTAGACACAATGTTTATTTTATAATTATCAGTTTGTGGGAATACGTTTCTATATGCCAATTTTTTTTTTTCTGAGCAGTACTGATGAGTACACATGGAATTGTGACTGCACCATTAGTTTTGATGAATCCATATAATTGCTGCACAAATATTTTGAATTTAATTGCATGTAATGTAGTTAACACTCAGTTATCAGTGCCAATAAGGGGAACAGTGGCATGGATAATTCAAAACAGTAGGAAACCCAAAATCATTTATGGGAGACTTCGGAGGTCCATATTGGACTCCGGGCCACAGATTCACCCTTCTAATCATATTTTATTTTAGGCTAGTAGGAAAATTTATTTTCATTTGGACCAATGGGAGAGGAAAGTTGTTGAAACATATTCTGTGTGTTGGTACAAGCCGGCATTAGAAGTTTGAACAGATATCCACGTGTAGGTGATGGAGCGTTCACTGGTTCAAATCTCATTAAAGTGAGTCTGATGGTTTCTCTTCATTGCTCATGTAGGTTACGTACCAGGCATGTATTCAGTCCTTTGCAAAGGTGATCTCATTTCTTCCTGCAGTTAGGGGATGCTGTGTGGTGCAGAGCCATGACACTTCCAGCATCAACCCACGGAGGTTGCATATCTTAGTTTCCGCCAAGTTGTTATTAGTTGTATGAGATAGGCTCAAGTTCCTAAGTCAAATGAGTTTCCTTTTCTGTCAGGCATAATGGTGGCTAACCCATAGCATTGTTGATGGCCCGTGGTGACTAAAGGAGATAATCTATATGAAGCATGGTGACTGCTTTATTACTAGTATGTCCTGCCCACGTTACTGACAGTTAAGTTTCGACGTCAGCATTCAGGGCTTGCTGGGCTGGCTCCCGAGTCTCAGCTCTCAATGAATCCTCTAGAACAGGGCTCCTCAAACTTGTAAGTGTGTGCCAATTACCTGACACCTTGTTGAAATGCAGATTCTGCATGTGAATTTTGCATGTCTAATAAGTTCCCGGGTGACATTTATGCTGTTGACTCACTGACCACACATGGAGCAGCAGGGCACTAGAAAGTATGGCTCAAATATTTTAATTTCAGCTGAATTTTCTCCTTTGTATACATAAGCAGGTTTGGAGAAGAAACCAGGGTTTCTGTCTGCTCCTATTTGCCATAGCTGGTCCATCTCAGGCCCCAAATTGCTGTGAAGTTTTCCTGGTCACTCAGGCCCCTTGGATAGGTCCCTCTTCTATGCGATTGGCTGAGATGGGAGAGCAGGTTTTGGAGGGGATGGTGGGGGGCAGGAGTTCAATTCTAGATGTGTTATGTTTCGGATTCCTGATATGCTTAGCACATTTTTGGAACTGCTGTGAACTAAAGACAGAAGCAAAAGGAGACACACAAGCATGTAATTTGGCCCTTTAAACGTGGTCATCCTATGCTAAGCGAACTGTAGGTCTTCCTCCAGTGAACAGAGAGTGGGTGGGGATTTCTCCAGGGTTTCTGGCTTGCTTGCAAGGTTCCCGAAGGTCTGCAAACCTTTTCTGCAAACAGCCAGCTGGTCAATATTTTAGATGTAGGCTGTAGTAGTCAGCTAAAGCTGCCATAACAAAGTATCATAGACTGGGTGGCTTAAACAACAGAAATGAGTTTTCTCAGAGTTTTGGAGGCCAGAAGTCTTTGACTAAGGTGCCAGTGTGGTCTGGTTCTGGGGGGAACTGTCTTTCTGACTTGGAGATGTGCACCATCTCACAGTGTCCTCACATGGTAGTGGTAGGGGTGGGGGGGAGAGAGAGAGAGAGAGAGAGAGAGAGAGAGAGAGAGAGAGAGAGAGAGAGAGAGAGAGAGAGAGAGAGAGAAGGGGAGGGTCTTTTCCTTTTCTTATTGGGCCACAGTCCTATTGGATTAGTGCCCCACTCTTATGATCTCATTTAACCTTAATAAAACCCTTCGCCAAATACTCTTATTGGGGGTTAGGACTTCAACACAAGAATTTTTTTTTTGGGGGGTGGGTGAGGACACAATTCAGTCCGTTGTGTGTGCCACACAGCCTCAGTCACAACTACTCAAGTCTGCTGTTGTGGTGTGAAATCAGCCATAGATAGTGTGTAGACAAATGGGAGTGCCTATCTTCCAATATGACTTATTTACTAAACTTGCAGCAGGCTGGGTTTGGCCCATGGGCTCTAGTTTGCTTACTCCCTAATAGATTGGTTCGCTCTGAGGAGTGAGGGGATAATAATATATGCAAAAGCAATATGCAGAGCCTGGCATATAGTAGGTGCTCAACATACATTTGCTTTGTTTAATGCTCAAGTCGACGTATACTTTGTTCTTTAGAAAAGAGCATGGCTACCTGTTCTCCTAAACTGTCACTTCCTGTTCTGCCCCCATCATTTTCATGTCCCCAGCAGTGCTCTCATGGCCCCTTACCTTACAGCGAGATCGCATGTGACATAAGCATTAGGGTCTAAAGTCAGTGTTGAATTGGAGCTTGATGCAAAATCATTGTGTCACTACATCATCTCTACCATGGTTGTACTCAATTCTAGTCCCACCAACAGTGTATGCTGTAGAGAGAGCATCTAGGTACCAGAATTTTGACCACTTATTCATATATGTATCCATACACTTAGGACAGGAGAGAAGTTGATCCATTCATCACTAGAGCTTGAGAAAAATGCTAAGAAGTTCTCTGAGGCTCTGAAACTTTTTCTGGAAGAATGGATGAGGAGTTTTGTACAGGATGAAGAAACCTGGAGTGTTTGGATGGGCTGATAAGATGGTGATTTATTCTGATGTGACTGCTCAGACTGCAGAGTGATGTTACTGCTTTGAGTCTTGTTAATACAAAAATATTAAGCCTGTTCCTGCTTTCTGCCTGCCTCCGATGGGAAAGATACAACATACAGGAAAACAAGATTTTTTTTTTTACTAGAAATATTACTTTGCATGCTTCTTTTTCATAGTTTTGGGTTGCTGGGAGAAATCAGAAGAAACATGGCTATGAATGGTGGGAATCTTGGGGGAAAGATGGCATATTGTGGGTCTGCAAATGGATATTGAAAAGGCAAAATAGCCTATGGCTTGTGGTCGTATTAGGGCAGGTGCCAGAACCGGTGGTGTTAGTGATGGAATTTTGCATGTCTCAATGGATATGATCCCGTGTGCATGTGAATAAGGCATGTGGTCACCTGAGTAGCATCACGCAAAGCTCCTGCCCCTAAACACAAAAGTCCCCTCATCACGTGCGTCCCCCACACTGGGTTAGAGGGCTGCACATTTACTGCAAAGGGAGCCTTTCCTTTGTGGAAGGAGGTCCCTGGGTGAAGCAGAAAGAACCTGGACTTTGGCTCCTGCTAAGATCTAAGGTTTTCCAGCACTGGATTTCTCATCTATCGTTGCGTAACAAATCACTCCAAACCTTAGTGACTTACACCAACGAGCATTTACTATCTCAGTTTCTATGGGTTAGGAATTCAGAAGTGACTAACTGTGTAGATCTGGCTTGAGGTCTCTCATGAGACTGCAGTCCTCCTGTCAGCGGGGGTTGCAGCCCTCCGAAGGCGTGACCCCTAGTTGGGAAGACCCCCTCCCATGGCCAGGAAGCTGGTACAGCTGCTCCTGGGAGGACTCGTTCCTGTCCACAAGGGCCCCTCACGACCTGATGGCCGGCTTCCCCCAGGGTGAGCTGAGACCACGGCGTAAGCGGCAATGTGGTTCATGACCCAGTCTCAGAAATCCTACACAGTCACTTCCACCATAGTCTACTCTGCTCGGCCCTGTTTGATGAGAGGGATGCACACAAGGAGGCTGGTGACTGTGTATCCGACATGGCCTCTATGCACTGGGTCTCACCCACTATTTGGAGGAAAAGCAGCAATGTGAGGGGGGGATGACCTATACGAGAATCTGAAACTCAGCGAGTTTCACTGTTTTGTCTAAGGCCCCATAGCGAGGGAATGGTGAGCTGGGATTGTAATCGACACAGCTGAGTTCAAAGCCTGCAGGTTAACACTGCCTCCCATGTCCTCAGAGAGGCCTCAGTTCAAATCCTACCTCTGCCCATGGCTTGCACTTGATCTTAGGAATGCAGCCTGCTTGTGCTTGAGCAGAGCAGATGCAGTCACAGTTTGGAAAGCACAAAGTCAGGGCTTGGCATGTTCAGGCATTCAGCAAATTTTTTTTTTTTTTCCCATCCCCTTGAATTTTCTAACCTGGGGTATTTCTAACCCTAAATTTTCTAACCTGGGGTATGTAACACAGTATGAGTGAGATATTTTGCATAGTACATATATGAATTTTTTAATTACAAGAGTAATGTATCTATTCTAATGTACATTTGGAAAAAAAATTAACTGATGGTAATTGATAGATCACTTAATTGATCTCAGTTTTGATATCTGTAAAATGAACAGAAAAATGCTTACCTCTTAGAGGTCTGTGAATTAAAAAAGATAATGTATATCAAAGACCTAGCAATTTAAGTTTCATCACAGGCATGCGATAATATTTATTACTATTAACCATGATCAATGTAAAGTATTCTGGGAAATATGGAAGTGGCACTCAAGGTTAAAAACTGGGACCATAATCACTGGCACTTTCTACATTTTCTCTGTTTTAAGGGAGAACCTCTCAGTGACTTCACTCCCATTTAAGATTATGACCCACTGGTAGAAGAAGCTAGGAAGGAAATGAGATTTTCTTCTTAGTTATGTTAATGGCATCGGTGAGAATTAACTTTTATAGTCGCAATCTTGATAAGGTGAGATGTTTAAAAGCAAATGTTTTTATATTTGAGAAAACTGGTTGGCTTCATTGGGTATATAAATGTGCTTTTGAAAAAATTTCTCTTCCCACTCTGAGGCTGCCTAATTGCCCCTGATGCATGTATCTTCCACGTGGATTCCTTTGGGTATGAATTCGCACCAGCCTGGGTTACCTTAACTAGGGGACTTACTCCCCTACAATTTAATTTCCAAGCTCTAATGCAAAGCAGGCTTATTTGCTTTGACAGGCAACTGCAGGATAAACAGAAAGGGGCAAATTTATATAGTCAGCTAGCTCTCTGCCATTATGACTAAATGGCTTAACAGGAAAGAAAATGAAGAAATAAAGAAAAGATCCTAGACACCACAAGATTTCCCCTAAAGGACTTATTTCCAATGAACCCTAGAAAATAGAACCAGGAATGGCTCTTAGAAGACCAGAAGAAACAAATATTGATTGATTCATTTGTAATTTGTGTCCCATCTTCTGCAAATAATTTGATGTGGTTTAGAAAAGTCATTGAATCTTTTTGTTTTTGTTTTTGGATATTGTTGCCAGAGGCATTCCAATAACTTTGGGATAGATAGTCAAATTTCAGGATGCTAAACCAGTGGTTTGACTTTCTCTGAATTTGAGATATTTTTTTTGGCTTAGACTCTAATCTTAGTGATGAAAACAATTGGTGCTGAAAGAGGGTAATGTGATTTAAAAAGTAGTATTTTCCTTTTATATCAAAGGTGATACGTGTTTTTGAAAAATATGACAATTATAAAGGAAAAGTAAAATGTAGGCATAAGAAGTCATCCTTTATCAACTGTTGACATTGTTAATAGTTTTGAGGATAGAGTGGCATTCACAGTTTCTGGTGACTCTGTGCCATTCCTGGTTGTAAAAACAATAGTTTCCTTTTGTGGCATTCCCCCCACCTCCCAACCTGGAGCTCCCTGGAGTTCCACGTCACAGGCAAAGAGGCATACCCTGGGATGACGGTCCATGTTGCCATTCATATTTTAGAGTGAATACTTTTTACCTGATATGTTTCCTTGATGCGAGGTTGGAGGTCAAAGTCTGGATGAGAGACCCTGAAAGCGTGGTGGGAAGTGGGCAGCACAGAGTAGTAATTGTTCAATAAATATTTGTTCAAGAAATAAATGAACCATCGACTGCCTGTGACTCTTTAGTGGGCATGTTGTTACTCTTCAGTCTGCATTCACCACCAAAGACTATGAAATATCACTGGGCATACAGTTCTAAAGTTAGATTTATGACATGACGAACTGCTTAACCTTCCATTTGGTTTCCATTCCTTCTTGTTTTCCTTTTGAAGCCCTCTGGTCTGCTTAGAAATATGGTTCCTCCATGTTGAACTGAAACACAGCGTTAGCTTCCTTTGTCCTTCTTACTTTCAGACTCTAACTGTCTTTATAAGAAAGGTTTGAGAATGCATTTTGCTGTGTGAATGAGTACTCATACATGTTTATTTATCTGTATTTGGCGTCAATAGGATCCTTTTGCATCATTGCTTTAGCTTAAAGATGTGTTACCAATAGGGTTGCTATTTGGGATCAGGTAGTCATGTCTACCTCAATTCCATACATTCCCCACTTCATACTTCCCTTCTCCAGTGGATGCCTTCCTTCAGAAATGAAGCTAAAAAAGGGCAGGTGTGTCAGTCACCACAGGCTTCAATATCACGATCTCGCTGGCTTACACAACAACCTTGCTTGCTCAGGTAAAGTCTGCCATGGTTTGCACGACGTTTCCAGGCAGCATTCACTGATTCTGCTCTGCACCTGCACATCAGTGAGTGCCTCCGCACTCACCTGGGCAGGAGAGAGGACCTTGTGGAACTGAGCATCGGCTTTCAAACGCATTTGCCCACATTTCATTGGTCAAAGTAGTCACATGGGAACACCCAGCTTCAAGGAGGCAGGACTGTAGAATCCCATCAAATGCTTGGGAGGGGAGCTGGTGAGCAGAACCACGACTGCCATTCTTGGTCTCTTGTATTATGGCAGGTTGAGATGGGATATGAGTATTGGTGTCTTCAGTACTTTTGGATCCCAATGGTTGAACTCCACGTGGGTTTTGAGGAGGGGTTCATTCAGAATAAGATGTATGAAGGTCTGCTTTTCTTTTTAAGTAGCTACTGACAAGGCAAGTGTGTTAAATAGGGCATCTACTCAGGTTCCTCAGCAGAAAAGATTTATTCTCCCCAAGTAATTTCAGTTTTAGTCAGCATTCTACTGCCAGAATTCCGTTGCAGCAATTTGGAGGATTTTTAGATTTTTGAGAGAATGAATCATGGAGGGGAAGCTCTTGGGGAAGCCCACATTTTCTGTTTTATCTTTTGAGAAATGTTAATCACCTTGCAGGAAAAAATTCACCTCTGCATTCAGAAAATAAATAAATAAATAAATAAATAAATAAATAAATAAATAAATGAAAAGAGAAAGGATGAGATAGAAAGAATTGCTTTTGTTTTCAGTTTAAGAGTCTCTCTTAATAAGGAATAATGAACATCAATACCCAGTTATTCAGGAAACCAATTATACTAAATTAGCATAGCCAGAGAAACAAAGGAACCAGCCTTCAACTCTTCCATTTATACTATAGACTCAGCAGTCACAGTATGAGACAGAGTGGTAACAATACAGTCTATAAAGACAATATTAATTTTTAAAATTTTTTATCAAGTTCAAATATTTACAATGCCTCCCCCGCCCCAACAGACAGTCCCAGCATATTATTTCTCTTGTTTCCAATCACGATAAAATCGAGAATACATTAGCGTTTTGCACCTTTACTATTCCTGGTTTATGTGCAAGGCTGGGTCTTCAGAACCATATAGTCAACTTCTTTGTGAGTCTTTCCCATTGCTCCCCCTAGTGAAGCAACAACTAGAATGGGCCATCCCAGTGGCGAAGAACAGCCACGTTAGAGAATGGTTCTTAGGTCAAGAATTATTATTGCTTGAGGCCTCCAAGATCCAGTTATGGGTTTCTGCAAACCCTGTGGGCTCTTATGGTAATGCTTTTCTCCACTGTTATTGTTATAAGGCATTAAATCAGTCAGACTCATCAGCAACAAGAGGTCAATGTCTGATTGAAATTCATAAGGTCAAAAAGGAAACTAAAAATCAATTTATAAGATATGAAGATTTAGGTTCCAACTATATCCATGAGCAATAAAATTTCACATCCATAAATGTAAGAAAATCAGTTATTAAACTTGAGGGGGGAAAGAAGACTTATTAAGTTTTACACACACATAAGGCAGCTAACACATAATTTTATCAGACATTACTGAAATCCTGTGTGTAATATAAGCGATGATGGGCTAAAATGCTAAATGGTTTAGCACTAAATTATTAAGTGATGTATCCCTAAGGTATTAAACAGAGAGAAAATGCAGAGCAGGTGTCTCTCCCAGCAAGACTTGATCACCAGTTTAAGTGCATATTGATAACAAATGCACTTCGGAGGGAAAATAGTATTAGTAATATTTTTGCTGCGTGAAAGCCTGGTGTCAGGATGACTAAAAGCTTCTACCTGACAAAGAAATGTTCATTTCATTTTTTTTTAAGGAAAAAAATTAATCATGATAAATGTTAGGTCCCTATGGAGCGAAAGGGGGAACTCTGGAGGGATACGAACACCGCGTCTCTTTCCTTCTGTCATCTCTGCATGTAAAAAATAGAGCGATTAGAAAAGATCTATCTATGTGGTGCAGTAAAAATTGAAATTAGGAGCACAGTTAGTGTGGCAAAATAAAAATATCATTTGCCCATGTGTGTGTGAAGACAACTTCATGAAAGCAAACATTTGGGTAGAGAATTCCCATCTTTTAGAACCATAAGCACAAGTTTATCACCTAAGTCTGGCTTGATCTCCATGTTGTCCTACCACTAAAAGGCACATGGAAACTTCTGATGGTCTATTTGGTCATCAGAGGCTCTGGCTGAAATTAAATAGCAAAAACATGTGTTTGTGGGTAAGTTGGGCGGTAGTTGCGTTTTGTCTCTTTAGACACAAAAGAAACCCAAATATAGCTTCCGGTAGGTTTTTGGAAATAAGATATTACTGGGTCTCTCTGGCCCTGGGAGTTAGATAAAAATGGCTCAAACCTCATTTGAGATGTTGGAAGTTCAGAGCTATCTCCCCAGATTTCACAAATTCCCAGGACGTTTATATTTTTACCTATCACCTTGGGTAGGAGTGCTGTGTTTGTTGCATAACTTTGGTTTGATGAGTGTTTTCACCACCCTACCACGCTTTGACTTAGGTTGGCCCAAGTGTTGAAATGAACCCCTTTTTTTTGAATTTTATATACCAGGGGTGCCAAAAAAATGAATACAAGTGGACACTGGTCAGCTTTGCTCAAGCAGTAGTTCGCCATAATCAGAAGTGTCTGGACGCTGATGGTAACCACTCTGAGCACCTCTGGTAATTGCAGAAGTCAAACATGACTTGTATTCATCTTTTGTTATTGGTATATATTGAGTATTACAATTTTAATACAGTTTTCCTTTCTGAAAATGTTTATTCATTGTTTTGGCACCCTCTGTATATACATACATACACCCTCCACTCAGAGAAATCATGTAGAAATATAAATTCAATAGGTGTATGAAGTTCATTTAATCTTCATGTTGCAGCCATGAAACAGGGCTGACAGAGGTTCAGGAAGTTGCTCCAGGCTAAGCAGTCTGTACATGGGGCTAGGACTCCAACAATTACTGATGCTAATGCTAAGCCCACGGTCTTATCCACTCCCCTCTTCTAGATTTGATATCTCCTGTTGATTTAGACATAAGCCAACAAACTATGTCCCACAGGCCAGATCTGGCTTGCCATCTGTATTTATAAATAAAGTTTTATTGGAACCCAGCCGTGCCTATCTGTTTATATATTGTCTGTGGTTGCTTTTAGCCACAGTGACCAAGTTGAATAGTCGTGATGGACCCTACATGGCCTGCAAAGTCTAAACTCTTTATTATTTAGCCCTTTACAGAAAACGTTGTTGACCCCTCTGGTGACCAGTGTTTTTCCTTGTATTCGTCTCCCTTGAAAGCCCAGAAAGTTTAAAATGCTTAAGTTCATGCCTCGGTTTTTCCTCCCTCTGTCTCCCCTCCCCCCATGTTCAAATATATGTCTAACATTTGCATTTTAATCAGTCTTTCTGTAATCCCTGCCAGACTTTCAATGGAGGAGGAAAGAGTGTTTTATAATTATTGGTATTATTTTATTGTCACATCCAGTGTATATCTCAGTTAATGCCGACATGATTGTTCTTGCTGTTGTAATCTGAATTAGAGATTTTCACAGTCAGATATTGATCATTCATGTAATTGGATGATGAAGGAAAAACAATTGCCTCTCTGCCTTTGAGAAATCAAAACAGTGAGGAGAAAGGTTGAGGCAAATAAAAAATCAAAACATATGTGGTATTTTTAAGAGGCACTGTCTTTAGTATTATTATTTTTCCTTAAAAAGAGAAGCTATTATTGTTTAGGGAGTTTCTATTATAATAAATATCAATAAAATTGTTTGTTTAGGAGTTAAAAAGAAACACATGCTCATTTGAAATGATTTCCAGGTAAAGTTTTATAAAATTACTCTTGCTTTATTTTACTATGTACATTTTTATATTAAAATATAAATTATATTACATAGCATTATAAATTGTTATTAAAGTGATCTGCAGCATAACCAGCAGAGAACTTAAATATAACTGTAAAAACTGAAATAAAAATCTATTAATGCAATAAACCTACTTAATAAAAGTAACTTTCATATTCAAAAACAAAATATTAAGGCCTGCTTCAGATCTGAAAGTCAAAAATGAGGGAATAAATTAGTGAAGGTTAAGAACCTTGTAGCAGCTGACTAACAAAGCTCTAGGGGATTATAAAATTTCATGCTCTTGTAATAAAAAGGATAAAGGATTGGCTCGAAGACCACTAAAAGTTGAAATAAATGAACATAAAGGAGATGAAAAAGTCTGACATGACTGGGACCACTAATGTGTAAAGACTAAAGAGATGGCATTAAAACGTTAGAGGCTGGAATTAAATGTACAATGAATTCTGGTAGTAGATTAATAGAAAATTATAAAGGTAAATGAGTTCGGTTTCATGGTTTCAGAAAACTTTATATATCTCATTATTTTTCTTAGCACTTGAGAAGAGGCAGAGCAAGACAAATTAAAATCTGGCATAAACCATATTGGAGTGGGTGGAAGTGCCAATTATTCCCCAATGCTAGTCCCCTCTTATTCCTTAATAATGGACCTTTAATTGTTAAGTGGCATGTGGAAGCCTCCAATACAGGAAGATGTCTCAGATTCCCTTGCTCCTAAGTGGGACCATGAACCTGAGTTCCTGTCCAATTAGCTGTTGTGACAACCTCTGGGAAATGTATTTCGAAGGAAGTGCTTCTTTGCTCCCCACCCCATCCTTCCTGATGGCTGGGATGTGGATATAACAGCTGGTGCTCCAGCAACAATTTTGGGCCATGAAGTGATAATAGCAAGGTAAACTGCACACGGGGGAGAAACAAGACAGAGGAAGACTTGAATCTGTCCACAATGCAGGCTCCAGGACACCCCTTGGCTTCCTGGTGCCAGGCTTAAGAAACCTCCTCCACCGTTATTTTGGATTTTCTATCCTTATAGTCAAAACTCATCTTAGCTAATACAGAATGGGCTTCTATGATCTCCAGGTAGTAAAGTGAAAATCGATACTGTGTGTTGCAGTCAGCAAATGCACAAGCCAGGGGTGGAACTCAGTATTAAATCATAACAGCTTCCGTGTTGGAATTGGGGGATGGGCATCTGAGGGTGCGACCACTGCATTTATGAACGCTGATGCTGGAAATGGGTAGTTCACTATAAGCCAAGGTCTGCTCTAAAATTCAGTACGAGAGCAACCTGGGAGTGGTGGTGAGATTTGCCCTACAGCTGGATTTGGGTAGAAGGACACTGTTGTTTAGATTACATCCGAGATCGAGGTAAATAGCTATTTTGAAAAGTTGCCTTTTAGTCATATTTTCTTAAGGTTGAGAAAATGTCAATTTATGAAGTCAGAGATATTGTACTACGGCTTATTTGGGTGACTTTTGAAGAGAATCCATTTTATGTGGTGGGAGTTATGCTCAAGCCCTTCGTGGCCCCCCTGCCTCAGCCCATCGTGGCTCTGCTGCCGTGAGCATATTTTCTCTTATTTCTCTTTGTCTTGACCTTTCCCAACTCAATCTACCATAACAGTTGAAATGGCACTTGGTTGCTCTTAAGGAAATACCCAGTACCTTTGCTATAGGTAGCATTTGTACTTGATCCAGAGTAGATTTTTCCAAACCATTAGGACAACTGCTGACCTATACAGACATTCTTCTTAGCGTCTGACATGAACGATGGTGGAACTTTCCCAGAACTGTGAGAAAAGTATCTTAGAGCCTTTGTCTTATTATGTTCTCGAGGAAGCCTTCACTCCCTGTGCTTCTCCTCTCTGCAACTCCTGCCCCCTCGGGGCACCCCCAGGGCACCCTCCCCTCTGTCCTTGCACTTACTAGGCCCCGTTGTAGTTCTTCTATTGCCTCCTGGACCTCTCCCTTCCTCTATTGCTCTGTCTTTCCCTTTATTTTTCTTCTCCCTTTCATCTTCTCCCCTTTCCTTTCTTCCTTCCCATTACAATGTGCATGTAGTGTCTACTTTCTGCTATACATTTTCTAGGCACTAGAAAGATGGCAGGCAATGAGACACAAAGACAGTATACCCTTTCATAGTTTTGCAAGTTAACTTGCTTGTCTCTGAAAGATGCTTAACAAATCGCCATTCATAACCTTTGCTGAGATCCAGTTTCAGTCTATTAAAGTGAGGTTGGGGTGCAGAAGGGAGCCACTTAGTCCACTCCACTCCTGGACTCACCTGGTTTCCTTTGCCCTCTCCTCTTCCCACAACCTGGAAACGCTTGTGAAATTAATAACTGACTACTGAACATTTGCTTTTGATGACAAATATGGTGTGAATAAGAAAGCCTAAAAGGTGATGGAAGTTAGAAGGGCAATCAAAGACACAAAGAGATGATAACACTTTTGTCTACATTTTATCGGCTAAAGCAAGCCACATGGTCATGCCTACTCTTAAAGGGGCATAGGGGATTTGTCAACCTGCTGTGTGCCCGCAAAACAGAGCATCAAAACCCAGTGATGAGCAGCACCAATGTCTACTGCAATCTGTGCCCTTGGCCCTGCAGGCTGCCATGTCCCCCCGCTGCACGGGCAGCTCCTTTAAAGCAGAAACTCCATCATACAGATCTGTGAACCACCCATCTCCACCCAGGTGCCTGGCACACAGTAGATTTTCAGTCAATGTTGTAATGAATTGATCTTCACTCTTCCATACTCTCATGATTTATTGGTAAAATTTTCACCCTTAATTAGTGAAAAAAGAAACTCTTTCTATGAGTTTATAAATTATTTACCTTACAAAGCCCATCTGAGCTCTTCAAGCACACTGTAAATAATTTACGTTCATACTTGTGTGATTTCAAATTTGTTTATTAATGTTATCTTGGAGATAGAAAACAACCTAAGTGAAACTACGCTATCTTATTTTGCAGATCATTTGGAATGAGAAAAAAGAAATGCTTTTCTTCTCATGTGAATATCTTATTGACCCACCATTAGGAGGGTGTGAAGGCCTAGTTCTTTTCCAACTGTAAGCAAAATATTTCTGCTGATCTAAGCCATGGCGTTCGTGCATTTACCATTTATTAAAATCCTACTCTGTGCCAGTCCTGAAAGAGTCCACACTGCTCCATATCTCTAGCATGGACCCTTCTCCCAAACTTTAGCCTTGTGTCTTCAGCTGCCCTTTTGACATCGCTACATGGATGCATCTCATAGACACCTCACACTTGACATGTCCAAAACAAAACCCTTGATATCCAACCTCCCACCTCCCAGCTCCAGAAATCTTTCTTCATCCCTGTAATTGGAAACTCCAGCCATTCCATCATTCAAGTCAACAATTTTACATATGGCCTTGACTGTATGCTCTTTCTCACAATGCACATCTAATCTTCTGAAATCCTGTTGGCACTGGTTTCAAAATATATCCAGAATCCAGCCACTTCTTACCATCGCCATTGGTCCCACCTGAACCCAAACTGCTGTTGTTGGTCATCTGGTTTATTTCTGATGATTTGACTGGGCTTCCAGCTTTCACCGTTGGGCCCTACACGCTACTGTTTGCAGAGCCTTGAAAAGGAAGATTTTCATCATGAGAGTCAATTCTCTGCTCAGAAGCCCTCAGTACAAGGAAATGCCCAAGTTCCCATAGGGCCCTATATGATCTGCAGCTTATCTTCCAGCTGCTTCTCCGGTTCCATCTCCTACTGCTCCCTCCCCACCCCACTCTGTCCCAGCTGCAGACAGCTCCTGGCTTTCTCAGAATATTCCAAGCATGCTCCCGTCTCAAGGCTTCTGTGCTTGCTGTTTCCTGTGACTCGGACAGTGTCTCCCACGTGGCCATGTGTCACATCCTTCAGGTCTCTGCTCGGATGTCATCTGGTCACTGAAGACTTTCCCAAACCTACCTACCTAATTAAATAACCCTTTTCCTCAACTCCCACCAACAGGCCCCAGCCTTGTCACCGCCCCCTCTTTCTCCATGGCACCCGTCGTGGTTGTTTCTACTGTGTATTTACTTGTTTGTCTACATGTTGCTCCTCTCTACCCTTTTGAGAATGTAAAAGCTATGAGGACAAAGGACTCTGTCGATTTCAGTGCTGCACCTCCAGCCATCAAGTAGGGCTAACGTGTAGTCGGTACTCAATACAAATTTGCTGAAAAAAAATTGGAATTGTATGTATATGTAATTTTAATTGTTCATTAACTGTTTCTTGTCATCCAGTGTTAGCTTTACAACTAAACCACACCTCCATGAGGGCGTAGCCTCCTGTGGGTTCCTTGGCGTTCTCATTTCCAGATGCAAAGATGTCAGGGAGTAGTTTGCTGATAATAGAGTTGGTTGATTTCTTCAACATTTCCGACGGAGTTCCAGCAGAACATGAACCCCCAAGACAATCTTTGAACACTGGTTATGGTGGCTTAGAGTGTTGTTACTCAAAGGTACAAATCAGAATCTCAGGCCTCACCTGGAGGGCCTAGAGCGTTTGGGAGAGGCTGAATGCTCTATCCATTCACCTCTTAGATCACAAGGTACGTCCACATTTCAGGCTCTGAGACGTCCTGGATTCATGGCATTTCAAAAATCATTCTCAAGCCGGGTGTTTCCCATGCTTCCTTGGTGACACTGAGGAACATTGCTAGGGCTGATATTTCTGGGCACACACGTTCACACGTTGGGCATCCTCGCACTAGTCTTTGTTTCTGGTCTTTTTCTCCTGTCCTCTCTCTAGGCATCTTGTTGACTTAAAATTTTTTTCTCATTTTAAAGATCCTCCTTTCAATATGATGTCAGAGCTAAGCCTGGAGATAAGGGCTCCTGTCCTAGCCCCCTTCGCCCTTGAACTGATGCTCTCTTGTCCATGTGACTTTCATGACTTGTTTCCCTCACACATCTTTCCTCTGGAGGGGCCCTCCTCTCATCTTGATTTTTCCTGCTTGTAGACACCCTTCAAGCCTCAATTTGGGTGCTGTCCCCTCCCTAAAGCCCCTTACCTTCACTCCACACCTCCTGGGGGATGCAGGGTGCAGGGTGGACCTCTGCTTTGCACTGATCCTGTTTGCTGTGATGTTTGTTTAGATTTCTGCCCTCCTTCCCCGACCCTGGGAGCCTCCAAAGGGCAGGTTCAGGGCCCTCTCATCTTTGTATCCCTGGAACCGCAGACCCTCCAAAGTATGTGGTGGGTAATTATCTGCATTGCCCTTTAAAACCAAGTTGAAAACATGAACCAAACCTGTCCTTAAGAATCCCCAACGAAATGCAATACTAGTCAAAAGAAGTAAAGAACTGAGCAGGGTTGATTTAAAAAGTAGTTGGCGTGAAGAACTCAGAGAAACATCAAAAGCCAATTTCTCAACAGTGTGCAATTTTTCAAGTCAGAAGAATTGAATTTTAGGAAGAATAAAGCAGGGATGGATTGGAAACTGTCTGAACAATTGGAACATAGACCATTTTGCTGCAGGGGATGGAGAAAACAGAGGGCAGAGACTCTAGAGTACAGAGTGCCGAGTAGTTACTGAAATAAAGGAGGCATCATCACGTGGAGGGTGAACGAGGCACCCGGATATGCGTCCTTGTGGCAGTCACATGCTTGGGTTTGAATTAGTGTAAGAAAAATACCTGATTTTTTCCAGTTAAGTACATACTATCATAAATTTCTTGATAATATTTTGATTTGAGAAAACAAGTGAATTCAAAGAAAAAGTGTAAAGAAAAAAATACTGTACAGGGTGTTTGGATGGCTGGTATACCAATGCCTGATGCCAGGAAACCATCATCTTAAGGAACTGGACCAGCGATTGAGAAACCAGTTCTCTAGCCCTTTGGATAGGCAGGCGTGTTTGCTCTGTGGGGCTTGCTTAGGGTAACTGCTCAGCTGACAATAGCCATCCTTCATGTTTGGATTACTCAGTGCTGCCGCTGGTCGTTGCTGATTGGATCAAGGGTGTGCCCCCAGCTAAGCTGGACCAATCAGAGTCTCCTTTTAAGAGTTTAGCATTGGGATCCGGGGAGACCCATCGAGGTCCTGAGTATGGTTTATACTGTAAGCTTGGCTATTCTGAGCTTTTTATATTTTGCTATGTGGGTGGAAGAGGCTGAGATAACTGTGAGGGCAGGAGACAGGGAGAGGAAAAATGAAATACGTGCACAGTGAAAAATAGAAGGGAGAGGAAGAAGGCCCTGGTCACTTTTATTTTCCAGGTTCTAGTCCCTCTCTGGTCTGGCTGCATTCTTGCTCTTGGGTTTTATGAGATGCCCTGGCATCGTGATAAGAAATCACCACCTACCGACCCATTTCACCTCCATGCTATACTCTCAGGCTTGTTTGAGTTGTTACTGTTCCTTGTAGCAAAGATCTTCTATCAGTGATTAGTGAGCAGGCTACTTGCTTTCGTTGGGCCTCTGTCACTGCATCTGTAAAATGGGAGGAGCTGGTTAGTGTTTTCCAAATTGAAGGACCACTGGAGGAAGATGAGAAGATCTTATATGTTATTGAGATTCAACATCAAATAATATTCAACCACATAGTGATTCCTTTTCTGATTGTCCTCCCATTCTTCTGATTATGTGTCAGGGAGAAAGTCAGTTTGATACTAGTATGTTTTTTAACACTTTTCTAATGCCTGTTAATCTCTCCTTTCGACAAAGAAAAATGAGTCATCAGATTGGGAGCCTTCAAAGGCCACAATTCAGCTAGAAATTGGTATAAATTTTTTTAATTGAGTTTATTTTTTTTTTACTGTTATTATTTATCACCAAAACCCTTGTTTTAATCCTGGTTTTTCATTTATGGTAGTGAGACAAAACTTCCTTTAAAAATAACTACAAAATGGAGGAAAAGGAACAGTTACTCTATATAGTAGAGCTCTAATTATAAATGTGGAATGATGGAAATAGAAACTCACTATTTGTCAAGCACCACAGTAGTAATTATTGCTGGCAAGAGTCATCAATTAAGATTAGTGGGCTTTAAGATTAGTGGGCAAAATTAAGGTGAGAAACAGGATATTTGCATAGCCTCAAAGAATCCCCCACAAGACACTAAGTACAAAGATAGAAATAGTAACTTGGCAGTGGAGAAACTAGCGTTGCTGCCTCAACCAAGCCATCCACGTTAAGAGCACATTTTGTACCCCCTGACACGATGCGCTGACAAAGACACAGCAAATTCTACTCTTGGTGTTCTTGTCAAAAATGCATGACGTCAATCACATCAGGAGAGAACAGCAGACAGACTTACACTGAGGAATGCTTTGCAAAAATCATGAACTGGCCGGTGCTCTTGAAACACATGAAGGTCATGACAGAAAGAATGAGGAAAGGTCACAGGTTAGAGGAGACTAAAGAGACGCAGACGTTACCTGCAAGTACATGACCCTGGGTTAGCTCTTGGACCTGAAAAAGGATGATATTCGAAGCAGACCTGTGCTTCAGAGCATTTTATTGATGTTAATTTCTTGTTTTTAGTAATTAGACTATGATCGTGTAAAATGGAAACGTTTGAGGAATCTGGGTAAAGCGTATATAGGTATACTATTTTTGTAACTTTTTTTTTCTGTCTGAAATTATTTCAATATGAAAAGCTAAAACTATTTTTTCAAGATCAGTGGTTCTCAATTAGTGACAATTTTGCATGCAAGGGGACATTTGGCAATGCCTGGAGACAATTTTTGTTGTCACAAGTAGGGGGAGGGGTGTTGCTGGTACTGAGTTAGGCAGAGGTCAGGGATGCAGCCAGATATCCGATAAGGCCCAGGATTGCTGCAAATAGCCAGATTTATCTGGTTTAAAATGCCATTAATGCTGAGCTTGATAAACTCTGTTCTAGAACAATTCAGTTAAAATATATGTATTCCATATGTATATATGGACTGTTAAGAAAAATAACAGCATAAAAGTTATATGAATTTTATTGTGCAACTGGCATGCAAGTGTCCAAACCTTGTTAGAATCTTCTGTCTGCATTTATATCTGGGTCTAACATTTTGAATTCTGCGAATTCAGGAGCAGTGCCCCTCAAGGTCAGAGGTGCCAGTTGGATAGCTCTGTGACTGTGCACCGTGAGTGGCCATCATTAGTAAACTATTTTCTTTCGTTTCCCTTGTCCAAAGTGAGCACATCAATCTGACCACTTCTAATGAGATATAAAATAATACTGCGTGGATGACTTGCTGTCAGCCACTGCCTGGTGGGCTTAGCAAAAGAAACGATCCTTCATTAATTAACCTTCACTTTCTATGTAGATTCACTCATTGAGATGCAGGTAATTACGCCAAGGTCATCTCAAGGACTGACAAGGAACAAAACAGCCCTTGGAAGGTGGTGGCGTTTTTTTTGGGTAGAGGACTTGGGATTCTATTTTTATCCTTGTGCAGGATTGCGGAATCCTCTTTACTCGACTTTTAAATAATCTAACCTTTTGTAAGTTGAGTATCTCTTAAGTTTATCTCCAAATCATGTCGTAAGAATTTTTAACAATTTAGGTTATAGGTACCTCCTGCTGGTGTAGAAATAAATGTTAAGGCAGAAATTTAATTTGGTTTGGGGCAAACCATGTAAAGGAAAGGAAACAGAATTATGTTAGAGAGGGGAAAACAAAGAGAATAATGCATTTCTATGCAGGGCAATTGCTGTTATCTGTTAGTTTGAGCTACACGTTTTCTGATTTTTATTGCTTGTAATATTTGGCCTGTATGGTACATGATAGTGATTAATAACACGGATGTAGAGTTGGGTAGGTGTGAGTTCATGTGCTCTTCTGCTAATTTAGACCTTGGGAAATTATTTTACTTCTTTGTCCTTGGTTTCCTCATCTGTAAAACGGATGTAATATTGGTGAGAGCCAACCCACTCCCAGTATTGTTGACAGGATTCAGTGCAATAGAGAGCAGTGCATTCTTGGGGTGTTCATAGGAATGCTAGCTATCTCTTTAGCAGTGTGTGCTGCATGCCTGGCACTCTTCTTTTTATTTTATTTTATATTTTTTTATTAGTTTCAGGTGTACAACACAATTCAATAGTTATACTCTTTACCCCCCCACAGTGAAAACCCCCTCCCCCAGTTCGCCATCCCATCCCCCCCATATCATACATATCCATCACAACTCCCTTGACTCCCCTCCACAGTATACTCCACCTCTCGTGACCATCCACATATTCAGTTGCAGTTGGCATACAATACTATACAACATCAGCTTCAGGTGTACAGTGCAGTGATCAAGCCTCTACTCCATCCATGAAGTGGTCTCCCTAACAAGACATGTGACTATCTGACACGCCACAAAATTTTTACAACATTATTATATTCCCCGAACTGTGTTTCATATCCCTGTGGCAATATTGTAGTTGTCTATTTATGCTGTCTAATCCCTTCCCCTTCCCCCCCATCCCCACCCCACTCCCAACTAGCAACCCTCAGTTTTTCCTCTACATCTACGAGTCTGTTTACTTTGATCGTTCACTCAGCTCTTCAGACTCCACACACAAGTGAGATCACATGGTACCTGTCCTTCTCCGACTGAGTTATTTCTCGCAACATAATAGTCTCTTCACAACATTATCAATTACATTCCCAGAACTGCCCCCATATCCTTGCGGCAACATTGTAGTCACCCACCTACGCTGTCCAAAACCTTCCCCCTCTCCCTCTTCCCCACTCCCAGCCAGCAACCATCAGTTTTTCCTTTATATCTGCTTGATATGACTTCAATCTTCTTAAATTGTCTCTCTGGGTTAGCTTGTTTACCCCTTTCTTTTGTTTAAAAAAGCCCTTTTAACATTTCTTGCAATGCTGGCTTGGTGGTAATGAATTCCTTAAGCTTATTCTTTTCTGAGAAGCTCTTTATTTCTCCAATTTTAAGTGATAGCCGTGCTGGGTAAAGCAATCTTAGTTGCAGGCCTTTATTTTGTGTCACTTTGAGTATCTCCTGCCACTCCCTTCTGGCCTGCAGAGTTTCTGTAGACAAGTCAGCTGTTAGTCTAACAGGAGTTCCTTTGTATGTAACCTGCTGTCTTTCTCTTGCAGCCTCTAGGATTCTGTCTCTGTCTTTAACCTTTGCCATTTTAACTAGGATGTGTCTTGGTGTGGACCTGTTTGGGTTCAGCTTGTTTGGAACCCTCTGCACTTCCTGGGCATGTATGTTGATTTCCTTCACCAGGGTAGGGAAGTTTTCAGTCATTATTTTTTCAAATAGATTTTCGACCCCTTGCTTCTTCTCTTCTCCTTCTGGTATCCCTATGATTCGAACGTGGTTGCGCTTCACCTTGTCCCATAGGGCTCTTAAACTATTTTCATTCTTTTTTATTCTTTGGTCTTTTTGCTGTGCCAACTGGGTGAGTTCTGCTATTTTATCTTCCAAATCGCTGATCCGCTCCTCTGCTTCATCTACTCTACTGGTGATTCCTTCGAGTGTGTTCTTCATTTCAGTTATTGTATTCTTTAGTTCTAACAGGTTGTTTTTTATGGTTTCCCTATCCTTCTTTATGTCCTCACTAAGTTCCTTAAACATTCTTATCATCAGTGTTCTAAACTCTGTCTCTGAAAGGTTGGATCCCTCTGTTTCATTTGGTTCCATTTCTGGAGGTTTCTTCTGATCTTTTACCTGTGACATGTTTCTTTGTTTCCTCATTCTGGCTGTTGCTCTGGGATTGCTTTGATGTATTACATAGATCACCAGGAGAGCCCTGGCTGGATGATGCAGGCACACAGCTCACTGCCCAACACTCCCAGGAAAACTCCCAGTCTCAGCCTGTCCCAATCAGCCGCTCGCAGATCAGGCCAAGCAGCCCGACAACCAATCACCAGCCTGGCAACTCTGCAAGCGGAGTGCGGAGAGCGGGGACATCAGTCGGCTTGCGCACTCCCGGGTCTCAGTGAGCAGCCTGTCGGAGCCGGAGGGCACCTGCCTTGCGTTTCCCTGGCAACGCAGTATAAGCCGGGCAGAGGGTGGGGATCCAAGGCTGCATGCGCGCGCACGCACACACGCACCTCTGCACCAATTCCACCAGACCAGTGAGGTCCCGGACCTGATCCTCCGTGGGAGGGCCCAACCCTGACAAAATGGCGCCCTCCCTACACCACTCGAGTGCAGGCTCCGCACCACAGGAACAACAGTCCAAAAACCTCCAGCCTTTGCACCAAAGGTGCTCAGCTCAGTCCGTCCCCGCAGGCTCCTGGTCCGGCCCACACAGCCACTCCCTCCACCAGGAACCAGGTAAGTGCTCACTGGCGAGCAAGCCCGGGCGCCGGCCCCACTGATTCTCCAGCCGCTCTCAGCCTCACCGAGCTGAGCAAAGAGAGAGTCCTCACTAATTTACTGCCGGTTATCTTAGAACTCCTCTTCCCAGCAAAGGGACTCTGGGCTGGTGAGCTTGGGGTGCGGCTGGAGGGTCTCTCCCCCAACCAGACAAGCTTCCCACGGCTGGGGCGTCCCTCACGGGGCTCGCCCTCTCTCGTCTCCGCCCGTCCTACCAGACCCGACGCGGCTTCTTCTTTAAGTTCTTCGTTTAGTGGTTCTGTTCCTCCAGTGTTCCGGGGACCTCCAGGGTTGAATGCTGTATAATTTGTTTGTCATTTTGGTGTGATCCTGGGAGGCAGTTAGCACAGCGTCTGTCTATTGCGCCATTTTTGCCTGGCACTCTTCTAAGGATTTTACTTGGACCAACTTATTTAAGCCTCCCATCAGCCCTCTGAGTTAGGCATTGTGTGTGTTTCTGTTTAATTGATGAGGGAACTGATACATAGAGGTTAAGTAATTTGCCTCAGGTCACACAGCCACAGGGAGCAGAGCCGGAATTTGAACCTAGGCAGTCTGGTTCTAGAGTCTGCATGCTTTGCAACCATGTGGTCCTAGCTCAGTAAATTGGTCGCTCTCATTATTAATCTCATTCCATGTCATGCCTTAAAAATGTATTGCTATAGTAAACCCATTCAAAAGGAATACTTTATTTTGGGGCAAAGAGGTGATGCTTGGAGGGTAGAGCTGATGAACCCTTCGACGCTCATAATAAGTTTATCACAAATATCAGGAAAAAGCCATTTTATTTTATATAAAAAAAAAAAAATCTAATCGCTGTTGCGAAGCATCGCCACCTAGTGGGAAGCTGAGTCATGACATGACAGTGTTGACCGCCCTTTGGGAATTTGCTGTGTATTCCATTTCTCTATCCTGGCTCCTAAAATTTACTTAAATTAGAAAAAAAGATGTTTGCCATGTCATAGTCTCAAAGGCATTTTAGATTCTAACATGAAAGCATTTGGAATTGAAGTGTTATATTTAAAGTTACAGTATTACAATAGAAGCCAATGACATTTTGGCTTATTAGTACCTCTTAAAGGAGATTGTATGAATTTCTCAGCTTGCCTTGCTAAGCACTTTACTTTAGTCATAAAGGCGGAATGCTTAATTTGTTACACATATACAGAATCAGAAGTAGAGCCATTCAGTCAGTTTTTATCTGTTTAAACAGCTCATAAAAAAGTAAAATCTGAAGTAAAGGACTAACTCCTTCCCTGCTATAATATTTAACACATGCTCAAATTCTGATTAGGAATCAGTGCAAACCAGGAGACAGAGAATAACTTAAAAGGTAGGTATAAAGTTTCAGCCTGACTGGCATTGGTGTTCTAGTCAAGGTTGGTCAACCTTTAAATGATGCAGTGTTTTTCATCAACTCACACCCAAACCAGATTGAATTGGAACTTTTCCCCACACACCCAGATACGTAACCTAGACATTTTCTAAAACTGGAGGCCCATTTCTGCCCCCTGCATACTCCCAGCTATATGGAAGCTGAGGAAATTGATCTAATATATGACACTGTGGTTTCTCTTATTCATATGCTTTTCTCCAGTTCTGCCATTTTGTGATATCACAGGACGCAAACACACTGGCACATGAGAAGTCATCATAATGTGCATAAAACCTTTGACTCTTGTAACATAAATGTACAACTCCTTGCCTTATAGGAAAAGTACTATTTTATTCTTCTAAAATTAATTTATTTTAATACTTTAAAAATGAATAAGAGTACTACTGCATGACTTGGCAATAAGTAGAGTCACGGAGACATATATAAAATCGCCTGTACGCCCTCATTCTTGATGTTCTGAGAGCACAAGTGGTAAGAGCTTGATGCATATGAACTTGTACTGTGCCTGGGCTCGTACAAAGACGCACAAACATATATGTACTTGCTTAACCTCCCTGTGCTTTGGTAGCATCATCTGCAAAGCTGGGGATAATAGGACAGGTCTCCGATGTCTGTCCCATAATTCTGAACCTCAAGAAGCCTCTGAAAATCAGAAGGTTTTCTCATTGCTCATCTGGAAGCAAAACCTGACCTTAACTGACACGAGGCTATTTATTGTCAGTGTTTATCCCATTTAGCATGAGCAATGTTTTGATGCAGAGATATCACTTTTAAAAATTATTGTTAAAAGGCGCTGCCCCGGAGCCCACTGTGGGCATTAGGGAACTCATTCATGGCGTGTGCTTCTGGGGGAGGCAGCCTCCAAGCTGGGCCCCAGGGATCCCCACCTCCTGGTATTCTGTCATGTAAACTCTCCCTTGGATGTAGGCTGGACGTATTGGCTCGGTTGCTAACAAACAGAATCTAGCAGAGGTGAAGGAATGCCGCTTCCAGGATTAGAGCAGATAGGATGTCACTGCTGTTGGGTGCCCGCTCTCAATGTCTCTTGGATTGCCTGCCCTGGGGGGAAGCTGGCTGCCATGTTGTGAGGTAACGAACTCCAGAAAAGTGTGAATGGGGAACGCAGGTGGATCCCAACCTTGTGAGTGGGATTGGCAGCAGATCTCCCTGACCCACTTTGTAGAGTTTTTGTGCTAATTAAATAAGGTAATAATACTAGTACAGTGTTCAGTACCACTCCTGACACGTTGGCGTGGTCAATACCAGCTGCTATTGATCGTACCAAGACTTCTTTTCCTACTTATTTAGCAAATGAGATTATACCACTGATTCAGCTGTTGCTATTATTGCTTTTACCAGCACATTATTCTGTAGGTCCAACTCAGCTGAGTAGTCAGAGTCCAATTTTTTTAAAAGCCAGGTTTACAGAGGTATCATTTACGTACAATAAAATTCAGCTCTTTTAGTGTACAGTTCTGTGCGTTTTGACCAGTGTATAGTCGCGTAACTACCGTTGTCATCAAGCTATGTAAAAATTCCATCATTCCCCAAACAAATTCAGTTTTGCCTAATATCTTTTGTTTAAAAAAGTAGCAACTGAAAATAACATTTTCGGCTGTAACCATGTAAATTATCTTTCCTACTCCAACATTAAAAGAAAATCCAGCCAAACCGGAATGTCTCTTTAATTACTCTCAAGTTTTTAAACCTTTGCCAAAAGTGTTTGAGCTTAATTAAGTTAAAATATTTCAAAGGGAGCCCAGTTGTAATAATTTGTTTATAATACAAGTTTCTCTTTGATCATGGATGTTCACTTTTTTTTTTTTTTTTATAGAAACCCTGTTATCATTCTTGGGATAAGGGATAAAGTAAATTAACTCTGCGTTGGAAAAAAATACAGGAAATAAAGAAGTACCTGAGATGAATTGCCTCATTAATAACAAAAAAAACTCCACAAAAAACAAACAAACAAAAAAGGGACTTTCTGAGCCAGTGGGCCAGTGGAGTAGAAATATAGAGAAGCCTGTGGGGGAATAGTGTGAATTACTTAGATATTATGGATACAGTTTATTAAAAAGATAGCTTAAAAATGGGCTTAATATTCCCTCTTTCAGGTCTCAGTGTGAACTCTCCTAGCTTCTGCAAAAGAAAAACATTGCCTTGAGAAAGCGAATTTAGCGAGTGAGCAGTGAGTGGTATAGGACCCTTTCTTAATCTGGCTACAAGTAACGGGGGAAAAAGTGCTAGTGGGAGGGATTTCAGTGCCACTTTCCAATTTCCCCTTTCAAAAGATTCCTGAAGAGTGGGTGTATAGTTAATTGTATTTAAAAATCTGAATTTCAGACTCCCCCAGTCCTTCCTACTATTTCCTCCCTTTCCTGAGCTTATTTTATTTCCTTTGGACAAAGCATCAGCATTAGACAGAGATAGTTCCATTAATATTAGCTAAAGAATGGTCGGTGTAGTGGCCTGACCACTGCACTGTACATCTGAAGCTGCCGCTGAACAATATTATATGTCAACTATAATTTAACACATACATAGTCATGGGTTGTGGAATATAGTGTGGGGATGGAGTCAATGGAATTGTAATAGATATGTATGATATCAGGGGTGGGGGGCAGGGTAGGGGTAGGGGGAGTCACTTTGTAAGGGGTGGAAAAGATAACTATTGCATTGTTTTGTACATCTGTAACTAATAATAATAATAATAATAAAAGTTTTTTAAAAAAAGACTACCTGGACTGCTCACAATATTCTGGGATGGAGGAAGCTAAGATTTGCATTAAGATATTAGCAATGAGGTATTGATGAGATCAGGAGGTTTTTTTTTTTTTTTCTTTTCCTTGCTAGAGACCTAGGTTTGCTCCTGGTTAAAAGCTGTGAGCGCTTCAGAATTTTACTTACCCTCCCCGTAACTCAGTTTTCACATCTGTAAAATGGGACTCACTATTTTCTTCACAGGAATATTGGAAGGACTTTGAAAACCATAAACCACAGTATAAGTGATAGAAGTGTGTGGAATTTAAATCTTGGGCTGGATCCTGGGTCTGCCCCTCACTAGCTGCTTAACCTCCCCAAGACTTATATTCTTTACAGATGAAATAGGGGCTAATACCTTCTCATTATATTGTTGTGGCTTTAATGGAGTTACTGTATGTTAAAGTGCTCTGTAAATTCTTAAGGAGGAGTTGGAGAAACTTTCCTGGAAAGGGTAAGGTAGTAAATATTTGAGGCTTCGCAGGTTGTGTGGTCTCTATTGCAACTACAATTCCCCAGTCCCCCCAAGTACCTCCCCGCCACACCCTGCAGTTTTCTTTTCCGTGGTTTCAGTTACCTGTGGTCAGCTGTGGTCTAAAAAACTAAATGGAAAACTCCAGAAATAAACAATTCATATGTTTTAAATCCCTTGCCATTATGAGTAGTGTGATGAAACCTCGTGAGGTCTTGCTCCATCCCACCTGGGCGTGATTGTCCCTTTGTCCAATGTCCCCACACTGTTGACGCTCCCCGCCGGTTAGTCACTCAGTAGCCATCTTGGTTGTCTGATTGACCGTTGGTATCAAGGTGCTTATGTTCAAGTCACCCTGATTCATTGGCCCCAAAGTACCAGATTAGTGATGCTGGCAATTTTTACATGCCAAAGAGAAGCCATGAAGTGCTTCCTGTAAGTGAAAAGGTCCCAGTTCTCAACTTCAGGCATTTTGTCACCTCACATACCCACAAGAAGAAAAGGATGAGTAAAGCACAATAAGACATTTTGAGGGGCCACATTCATATAATTTTTCTTACAGGATAATTGTTTTATTTGATTATTAGTCATTATTGTAAATCTCTTAACTGTGCCTAATTTGTAAGTTACATTTTATTATAGGTATGTATGGATCAGAAAAGACATAGTATACAGAGGGTGCCGTACTATCTGAGGTTTTAGGCACCCACTGGGAGGACTTGGCATATATGCTGTGGATAAGGGGGTACCACTGTATTTAATTCTGCCTTTGAAGTGCAAAGGCAGCCATAGAAAACACATAAAGGAGTGGGCGTGGCTGTGTTCCAATAAAACTTTATTTACAAAAACAGGTGGCAGGCCAGGTTTGGTCCACAGGCCATTGTTTGGCAGCCCCTATTCTAAAGCCTAAGATGCAGTTTTGTTGAATTCTAATAGCAGCTGATAACTATAGCTCATTTATTTAGCCCTTCAGGTTGTTATAGGGAAGTGGGGTGATGCTATAGGTTAGTGGAATGTGATCTCAAATGGGAGTGAGGTGGGAAATATGAACTATTCAATAAATGAAATGGGGCTTTAAAGGAAAAATTTAATTGGATCCATACCTCAGATCTGTACAAGAGAAATTACAAATGATTTAAGCAGTTAAGTGTTAAAGAGAAACAAACCAAACTATACAGCACTAGAAGAAGCCACGAGATAATTGTTTTGTAACTTTGACCTGGAAACAGAAGTTTTTAATCCAGAAAGGAGAAAAGAAAAAGAAGGATACATTTAAGCATTTCACTAGAATATGCATGATCAAAAATACCAAAATAAAATAAAATGTCAAATGACAACCTGGGGAAAATTGCAACTTAGAACACAAACCAAAAAAGTTAACCTTTTAATGTATAGAGAGTTCTTAGAAATTGATAAGAAAATCACCAACAACTTAAGAGGAAAATGGTTAAAAGATATGAACAGGCAGCCCACAGAAAAAGAACACCATAAAGGGAAAGCCGAGAGAACAGGAACTAACATAAGCCCTGAAAATTATTCAACTCTGGAAGTACCTACCTCCTGACTTATTATTATGTGACATAGAAATGCATACTATTTGAACAATTTTGACCCTGCCTTTCAGTCAATTATTGCCCAAAACATCCTACTGATACAGAAATTAATGGCCAGGAGAGTCTTTCCCCAGTATTTGGTTAGGTAAAGTCCTCTGGAATTTAGATTCCATGCCACCTCCACAGAGAAAGAAATAAGATTCCTAAAGCAGCTGAATTTAAACCAGGGCATGGCAGATCAGTCACTAATTGGAGTGGATTTTTATGAAGGAATACATTGGTTATCTATTAATGCATAACAAATTGCCCCAAGTGCTAGTGTCTTAAAACAAAACAAAGCAAAGCAAAACAAAACAAAGCAAAGCAAAATAAAACAAAACAAAAAGCATTTATAATCTCTCCCAGTTTCTGAGGGTCAGAAATTGAGGAGTGGCTTAGCTGGATCTGGCTACAGATTGTCATAAAGTTGCAGTCAGACTTTGGCCAAGGCTGCAGTCACCTGACAATATGGCTGTTGGCTGGAGGCCTTAGTTTCTCAAATATGGAACATTCCCCCCCCACCCCCCACACCCCCCCACAGGCTATTTGAATGTCCTTACAACATGGCGGCTGGCTCCCCACAGAGCAAGTGATCCAAGAGAGAGCAAAAAGCAGAAACTGCAGTACATTTTAGGACCTGAGGTAGTCTGAGAAGTTACATACCTTCATTGCTACAAGATTTTGTAGGTTACACAGGTCGGCCCTATTTTGTGTGAGAGGAGATGACACAAGAAGGCATGGGTCCTTAGAGGACATCTTGGCAGCTGGTTACCACAAGTGACTAGATTTAGTTTTTCTGTTATTGCTCTGGGTTAAGCTCAGTTACAAGAAAAAATAATAATAAATTACATCTAAATCTGTGATTGTAAAATCTGTACAATAAATTTCTCTTAATAGGCTTGTGATTGGAACTGGGTCGCAGACAGTTAGAAAGTGAATGTATCTTCTAATGAAACCCTAGTGTGAAATTTCTAAAAGTTTTTGTTGTGATTGGATTCATATGTTTTGCTAGGGAAGCAGGAATAAATTTTGTGTCATATTTATACATTTTTTGTCAGGCGATCTCACTAGCTTATAAATGTGGACCTTAGCCTCTACAAGCAAAGCCAGAACTTCCCCCTTCTCTCTCTCTCCCATGCTCACTCATAATTCCTGGCACCATCTCTACAAATAAATGATTGATCCATTAGCTCTTGAAATCCCCACTTTATAGAGCAGGGCCCAGGTAATTTTATCTTGAAAAATTTTCACCATGGGTGTTACTGTCACCCAGAGCAGTTGTAGAAAATCTCGATGATGCTTTTGTGAATCATTTAGATTTAAGCAATGAGCATCATGGTGAACTCACCGGAAAGAATTAATTGCAAAATGTGCCCCAAGTAGCTAAGTGAATTAACTTTCTGTATGGGATTGTAGGTGTTAAACCAATTAAATTTTACAGAGCATCTGTCAGAAATAATGATTTTTGTTTTTTAGAGTAGTTAATATTAAGGCATTTCTAAAAGTAGTTAAACAGCAGGGCTGATAGTCTAGTTAGATGGATTCTAAATTGTGTCAAGAAAATTATCAAAGGGTTAGAAGACTCTTGTCTTCATTTTTGCTGTAGCATCGATTCATTCCACCAGCAAATATTTATTGAGGACCCACTATGTGCCAAGCACTGCACACAGTAGTATGAAGATAGACAACTCCAAAAGGCGGCTTTACATAATTAGAATAATTAGGACAACATTTTAAAGTAAGAGGGAGATAGGAGTATGGGAAGGAGTTTTAACAAAGTTGCTTTTTAAAAAAAAAAATTTCTTAATGTATTTGATTCTCCTTTTGACCATTTCTGATAATCCGTTTTATTAGTTTTTAGAGGAATTCATACATGCAGAAACACATACATACATGTGTGTTTGTAGTGGTTTTTTCCTGGTTATCATGAATATGCATTACTTTGTGAAAAATTGTAAAAATGGAAAAAAAATAGGAAGAATACAATATTTACCCCTAATATCACCATATAACCATGGGTAATATTTTATTTCTACCTAGGTTTTATTCATGTCCTTTTAGAAATGCATAAAATTTAAAGAAATTGGCACCGTTCTAAATTTGTTATTTTGTAAGCTGTTTTTAAAATCTAGCAAATTACCCACGATCATTTTCCAGTGTCATTAAGTAGGCTTAGAATATTTTAAAGGGTCTCATCAACTAATTTTTTGATTGTTGTCAGGCTCTTTCTATTATAAGTAATGCTGCAATAAATGTCCTTGTAAATAATCCTTGTGTGTATTGGACACACAAAAGTTTCTAGGAGTGGATATAAATAGTTTAATGTATTTTAAGGAAACTTGTAATTATGGTCCCAAATTATTCTTCCAGTAGTGGAGCATGAATTCATGTCTCAAGGTGGTACTCTCAACAGCAATAAATATTTTTTTTTGTTTGTGTTTGCCAATTTTACTCACATTCTTTTATTTTGCAGTTATGGACTACAGATAAAGTTGAGATTTTTTTTCATGTTTATTTGCCATATGTGTTTTTCCTTTACGAATTGTGTACTCATGTTCTTTGTTTGCATTCCAAAGGGAGGCATTCTTTTTCTTATTGCTGAGAAGAGTACATTGTTTACTAAGATCATAACCTTTTTCACATATACTGTGATGCCATTTAATACCTGGCAGTGCGCTTTTAACTTTTGCATATGGCATTTATCATATGTAGACCTTTAATTAATTAAATCACACAGTTATAAATTTAAAAATAAATACAGATTAAAAATTAAAAAGAAATCTCAAGTTGGTTTTATTGAATGCATTGAACTTGAAATTACCTCCTTTCCCCAATTTGCCCAGACATATCTATTGGATAGTTCATAATTTCACACTGATGTAAATGTTGGCTAATTATGTACTAAATTCTTTTTTAAAATTTATTTTTCAATTACAGCTGACATACAATACTTGTTTCAGGTGTAGAAATAGTGATAAGGCATTTATATAACATACGAAGTGAAGTACAAAATTTTTATATATGCTGAAATTGTTCATGGGTTTCTTATTCAGGTTTGACAATAACTGTCACCTAATATTAGTCTTTGTGCTCACTTATTACCCTTCTAATTAAAAAAATGTCCGGTCTTCATTTACTGGCTTATTCTTCTAGATTGTTTTTGTTGGGCTTGGAGGCCTATTGAAATTAAGCTCCTGAATGTATTGGGTTCAAAGGCTACTGAAAGGGAATTGATTTGGACGATAAACTTGGCTTGGAGTTGGCACTGAATGGGTCTTGACTACCCTCATGGTTTCATGGTCTCACTGCTTGGCAGAACTGATGGTCCTTTCGCTAGGGTTCCCCATTCACCCAGTATTTACTTCCTGTGAGGCTTACACAAACATCTCTTTAGTCTTATATTGGGGTGAAGAAGTGATTAGAGCAGGAGAGGGGAAGAGAAAATGAGTTAGGAATTTATACAGGAGGGAAGTGACACTGCCTTGGACGAGGGCGGTGGTCACAGAGAAAAACGCTGGCCGGGTATGAGTTATATTTTGAAGATTTGAGATTTAAGACATATCCTGGCAAGACTTGCTGATAGATGAAGGATTTGCAGAAAGGATGAATCGAGATTTTAGAAAAAAAATAAATCTAAAAGTAATGCCTATTTATTGTAGAAAATCTGAAAATAAAAAGCATAAAAATAAATAAATCCCTAATCCCATTATAAATGTTTTAGTGTTTTCCTGTCAAGCTTTGATGTATCAGTGAAAATAAAATTAACTTCCTGACTCTTGGTCTGGATTGATTTAAACCAGGTTTAAGGGGGTGGATTTAGGATAACCTCCCATAAAATAAAGGCTATGTACTATTTACAGAACTCACTTTTGAAGGACAATTTGACAAAACCAGTGTCATTGCTTGGGAGAGTTGAAACTAAGGTAGAACGTGTGGCTGAGTGAGCGCTGGCTAAGAGAGATGCATACCCGGGGTGCCAGAAAGATGTATACAGGTGGACACTGGTCAGTGTTGCTCAAGCAATAGTTCGCCATCATCAGAAGTGTCTGGACTCTGATGGGAACCACTTTGAGCACCTCTTTTCATTGCAGAGGTCAAACGGGACTTGTATTCACCTTTTGTTATTGCTACATGATATTACAATTTTAATGTTTTTTTTTTCATTTTTTAAAGTGTGTATACATTTTTTTTGGCACCCCCGGTATTTACTAAGATATCATGGACAGAGGAAACAAGTAGCTTCGAATACGGGTGCTTGGCTGAAGGTCTCAGTTGTACACGCTCCTATGTCCTGTGTTGATTATTTTCATGAGGTTTTTTCCTATAGGCTAGTCTGGAGGAGGTCACAGGTGAATTTCTTAATGCTGTTTGTCTGATACTGGTGAGGTTAAATAATTTGCTTGCATCGATCTCTCTATCTCTATACATCCATTTCCATCTTTTTTCAATATTGAGATAATTGTGTGCATGTGTGTATATGTTCAGTCAAGCCTGAATTTTTCATCAACGTGGTATCATAAACATTTGCCGATTATTGCTGGTATCTTCTCAACATTTATTCTGTAACTGGTCAGCTGGCTGAACTTTTATTTCTAGTTGTTTTCCCATTGATCCTCCTGAGTTTGCTAGAAAATGGTCATATAATCGGTCAATATTTTTTATCTTATCCTTTCCAGTGATTGTATTTTGAATTGTTTTCTAGTCTAACTTTATTAGTCAGGTTTAAAAAAGAATGTTTACTAATCTTGGCCAGAAGAGAGGCTTCTTTGATTTTTTCTGTCTTGCGTCTAATGTAAGTGGGATGGTTGTTGGGGTGTTTTTATTTTTGTTTTTTTTTTAAGAGGGCAGTGTCACTGGCCCTCATGTGCGATCCGAACTGGGGCCGCTGGCATCCCAAGCCAGCTCTTAACCACTGTGTCACTCGGCTGGCCCTATTGGGATTTTTAAGGTATGATCTTGCCTGCATTTGAGGTAGACATTTTTCATTATGTTTCAGAAGCTCACTTTTATCTCAGGTTTGTGAAGAGTTTATCATTATTGTTCATTCAGAAGTTCACCTTGGATTTATTTTATCTAATATCTCTTCTGATGCAGGGGATTGACATGATGATGCTCTTCTGGTTCATATTTGTATTTTAGATTTATTTTGAGCTCCAAGAATAGTGCTGTTAGGAAAACAGTCATTTTTATTTTAAATATGCATAAACTTGTTTATAAAATACTTATGGGCTGTCTTCTGCACTCCAGATCCCGTGACGAGTGCCCAGGATACAACAGTGAACAAAGTAAATGTAGTTCTTTCCTGAATGAGTTTATTGTAATCCACTGTGTGTGTGTGTGTGTGTGTGTGTGTGTGTGTGTGTGTGTGTCCGTCCCGGGGGGGGTGTTATGGAATACAAACAGAGGTGTGATTTTTGAAGTTTGCTGATTTCAGGTGACTAACATTCTTTTTAGAAGAATAGAGCTCGAATTTAAAACTGGAGGACAGTGGGATGATAAGATGTAACACAGAGGATCTTGCTTTTAAAGCAAGTGGTTTTAGGAACAAACTTGCCTTACAATGGAAAAGAGCTATTTAAATTTAAATATTTTCAGAGATATGTTTCCAGGAAAAACAAGGCAACCCAAATTTCATTACTTCCCTCATGTTTGAGGCTCATTAATTGCAACCAAATTAGCATCCCTGTTTTGATGTTTTGGCCAGCTCTGCTTATGGTCCTGTGGAAAGTAGACAGGTCTCCAGAAAAAGAGGTTTTAATATACAGAGGGTACCAGTGAGCTGCCCCCCGGATGGCTCAGTGGATAGAGCACATGCTCTTAACAACACGGCTGCCGGGTTCGACTCCCACATGGGATGGTGGCTATGCCCACCCACAACTAAGATTGAACTCAGCACCTTGAGCTGAGCTGCCCACCCGGATGGCTCATTGGATAGGGCGTGCGCTCTCAACAAGGCTGCTAGTTCGACTCCTGCATGGCATGGTGGCTACACCCACCTGCAACTAAGATTATAACACAGCACCTTGAGTTTAGAGGCCACGAGCTGCTGACAGGCAGCCAGATGGCAACTGGCGCCCTCCACAACGATGATTGAAGAACAACAACTTGGCTGGTCCCCTTCCCCAATTCCCCAACACTGTTCCCCTCCCCCAATTCCCCAATTAAAAATAAAATACACACACACACACACGATGCCAAAAAAATGTATACGCATTTTAAGAAAGGAAAACTGTATTAAAATTGTAATGCTCAATATATACTGATAACAAAAGATGAATACAAGTCACATTTGACTTCTGCAATGAAAAGAGGGGCTCGAAGTGGTTGCCATCAGCATCCAGACACTTCTGATTAGGTGAACTACTGCTTGGGCAACGTTGATCAAAGTGTCTTCTTGTATACATTTTTTTTGGCGCCCCCAGTGTTTAATGCAAGTGATTTTCTATTAAGAGATGACTCTCATCCCTAAACCCTGATATGATAGACACTGCTAATTGCCTGGATATTATCTATATGAGCTTCTTTTGTACTAATAAAACTGATTTCTTTGTGAAGGAAATATGCCCACCTAAAACACACCCAAGACTGTCTTGAAGCTAGGGATGGCTAATTGCCCTAATTTTCTCTAGTTGGATATAAACAGCAGGGTTTCTGAAATAGTTTTTGCAAAAAGGTTTAGACCTAACTGGCACATTCTTTATGGCTCTTGCCCCCATTCTTTTCCTAGGACACAGTCAAGATGCCCGGAGACTCAGCAGCCATGTTATGGCCATGAGGATAAAATGTATACTCTAAGAATGAAGAAGCAAAGCATACAAGTCGTTCTCTTTGCTGATATGCACATGCAGCTGAAGCAATTCAGAATTGTCTACCTCTGAATTTCTCATTATCCCCCCAAAATAGGACTGTGTGTTATCTGAGTTTTTTTTTATTTGCTCCCAAACACTTTCCTAACCAATAAACAGACGTTATGTAAAAATAAAAGGAAGAAAATCCTGCCACAGGGTGGAGATAACTCCATCACGACAAATTTTGTAAATAAAACCAGCCATATAAGAACACATATTTTCTTTCTTTTTTTTTTTTTTTAAAGATTTTATTGGAGAATTGGGGGAGGGGAACAGTGTTGGGGAACTGGGGAAGGAGAACAGACAAGTTGCTGCCTTTTGGTTCTTCAGTCTAGTTGCGGAGGACGTTGCTTCACTGGCCCATGTTGGTATCCTCATTGCGCTCTTCCCGGATGAGGCAGATTGGTTGCCAGCCTCTGGACGGCCGCTCACAGCGGCTCTTGGCAGCTCACGCTGGCTGCCGGCCACTCACTGTAGCCCATGGCAGCCCACTGCAGCAGGGGCTGCAGCTATGCCGTCCCGGGGGCTCACAGCAGCCCAGTTCCAGGTGGAGCTGTTGTTCACTATCTTAGCTGTGGAGGGCAGTGTCACTGGCCCTCATGTGGGATCCAAACCGGGGCCGCTGGCATCCCAAAACCAGCTCTTAACCAATGCGCCACTCGGCCGGCCCAGAACACATATTTTCAAGTACATGTTTCTGAAACCTTTTTGTAAGTTTTCAGGAGCACATTGGAAGAGGATATTGGGAGAATATCCAGAATAAAAGGAACCCTAGGATCGCTGCCATTATTCTAAAACAAAAATTTCCCTGTAGCATTGAGAGCTTAGCTGCTTTTCAGTGACTGACCCAAGACGAAGTAGCAGAGTAAACATAATGCCTTACCCTCTGAGCATCTCACCCATTGACTTCTGCTGATCATATCAGCAGTTTATCTGTGAGTCCTAATGACCCCCTTCAGAGGCTCACCCCATTTATAAGAAATTTCTCCCCCCAATTAAAATGATATAAATACTCAGTGAACTGTAGATACCTCTTGCTGCTTCTGGTTTTCATCTCAAAACAAACAAACAAAACCCAGGGAACTGTGTCAGGTATTGTAGATTTAAAAACTCATCTTGGCAAGGAAAATCTTTCTTTTAAAAGTTGCCTGTTAATAATTGCAGTTTATTATTGATTCTTTAAGGAGCACAAATGACTTTGAAATGTTCTCTTTAAGTGCCTCTCAGTGGAGGGTATACTCAAGGGATGGATTATGTGGGATACCACAAGTAGAACCCTAGGTCTTGTAAATAAGGCCAAAGTGAAACCATCTATATGAGTCAAAATTCAAGTCTATATTAGATAAACAAAACAAAACACTATATTAGATAAAACAAAACAAAACAAAGCACCATGTCTGATGACTGAGTCAGCTTCATAGAATTCTTAACAATTACCTTTGGTTGTAGGGGTCATGAAAACCAAGTTTCTTAAATTCTTTCCCATGGAGAAGAAAGACTTACGCCTGCACAGTTCCCGGCTACACGGCCCCTCCATATGAATCAATAACATGCTTCTGGGGTAGAGTGTATACTGGCAAAAGAATTCTTAGCTGAACATCTGTTTCAGCCAAATAAAGAAGTTTCTTGAAAAAAAAAATGTAACCATGGCTATGAGAATCTCCTTAACAATTCTTTATCTTCCTAAAAGCACAGACAGGATAATTTTTAAGAGGAGGATAAGAGAGACCCAGATGTTCGCTCCCCAGAATAGTATCTTATAAAAATGTGTTTAGATTCCAGGCTGCTTAGGTTATTAGCAAATCACAGAGCAACTCAAGGCCTCTCAGCTCATCACAAAGGCTAGACCTTCACGATGATCCTGGGACTATCTCAAGGTTGCTGGAAAAGAACCATGCAAGGAAAATACAAGTTTGCCAAGTAAGAAAGGGGAGTCCTATTCATGGGACACCTGCCCTGTGGTAGGAACTTGGCAAAGTGCTTTCTGATAATGGTCCACACAACAGCACCGAGAGGGAGGGACTAGTGTCTTTCTTTTAGTGATGGAGAGATGGAGGCTCAAGGTCGTGACTAGCGCACAGCTAAGCCCATGTCCATGAGCAGGTGGGTGGATTGTAGGATCTAAATTCTTCCACGGAGCCATGTTGGCTCAGGCTCTTTGTAGACGTCACAGCCTAGTTGGCAAAAATGCCATATGAACACATGAAACGTTACACTACCAACGACGTGAGAATAGTATGTGATGAATTGGCAAGTGAGAATTAGAAGTCTGTGAGTGTGTGTGAAACAGAGCAACCTGGAAGGGCCTGGCCTCCCTGTAGGACTGAGGTAGGTCTCGATCAACCCTCTGCAGGCTGAAAGGTGTGAGTCTTGTGGGCGATAAGGGCAGGTGTGTGCTCATTTCATTGTCATCAGATCTCTTTGACTACAAAACCAATAGGAGAGTCCTTAGGCAGGCATGTGCTTAGGGCAGGCCATCTGTGTTAGGATGAGGGAGTGGCCATCCACCAATGGCAAATGGGAATTGGAGAATGAGTACCCCAGTTTGTCACCTGTTGTTGGGCCCGCTCTGAGGTTCCCAGTGGCACTGAGCTCCAGATCTCTGCAGCAGTGACCTGCTTATCAATGCATGCTGTATTGCTTGCCTTCTCTTCCTTCTCTGTCACTCCCCCACGTTGCTTTCCAGTGCTTACTAAGACCACATCTCAAACCCTGCCCCAAATCTTTGTCTCGGGTTTGCTTTTGAGGGAACCTGATTCCAAAGCATTTGGAATAAACATTCATTTGCTAAAGATTCCTATAACCACAAAATGCTAACCTTATCTTTAAGTGAATAAAATAGTATGTGCTTCAATACAACGGGCATGCAAGGATTATTCTTAGGCAGATTTTTGGTTCCGATTATCCTGAATTAGAAGTTAAAGATTGCAGTGATTAATACAGTTTTAGACAGCATGCTTGTGAGAATGGATATTTCTTGCATTAGCATTATTGAAGTTGAAATACAGAAACAGATTAAATAAACAAACCTGAGATTACATCTTTCCTCTATTAAACCAAATATCAGCAATTTCGTTCCAGCAAAATAACATCATCTGTCACATTAAATTAATGTTGGGAATTTAAATTTTATTGGTTTTGTAGTTGTGTTTGAATATAATTTGAAAATTTATTCTGGATTTATAGTTATAGCAAAGCTGTCAGTATAAGGAGTTTATAACTAGCTTTATGTTTATACATATTTAAATTAAATTATAATGAATTTTTAAAATTACATTGAGGGTCCATGAGAATATATATATATATATATATATATATATATATATATATATATATATATATATATATATATATTTTTTTTTTTTTTTCCATTATAAAGGAAAGTATTCAAGCCCTAGGAAAATCCTCTTGAGGTGATTGGGAGGCATTGCAAGGTTTTGATCCACAAGGTGACTATGAAAATGGTATTTCAAGACAAATTAATGGAAGATGAATTTAAGTAGGAGCAACAGTACCTGGAATATAGTAGAGACACAAAACTATTTGCTGAGTAAATAAATGAAAGTAAACCAAGTGATTGTTTTGCGGCAGCAAACTATAGTATATATACACATATATAATACATATATACGTATATGTATAAGTATCTTGTCTAACCTAGGTCACTGGAGTCAGAAAATGCAGAGTTAAAAAAACTCTATCTGTGTGGTATGTATCATAGTAGTTCCGGTTCTGCCAAGCCAGAACCCTGAGACAAGAGTTCACGGGCAAGTGATGGCTGTGTTACAGATGTGCTCCCAGGAGAAGCCAATAAAAGAGCAAGTTCAGGCCA
Organism: Aselliscus stoliczkanus; assembly: GCA_033961575.1. NCBI lineage: Eukaryota > Metazoa > Chordata > Mammalia > Chiroptera > Hipposideridae > Aselliscus > Aselliscus stoliczkanus. Next base: position 7,961,784 of record CM066738.1, on the reverse strand, counting down.
CGTCTCCAGAGGGGAGCCGAACCCTGGCCCCACAGGGGAATCCTGGCATGTAAGCTGTACTTGCAAGTTGAACCCTGAGCTTTCATACTCCTCACCAGCCAGTCATAGGCTAAGGGCTGCCCCATGGGGTGTCAACTTCCAGCTTTCTGTAGTCAAGAGAGCGGTCTTCCAAGAGAGCAGCAGGTGACAGCCTAGAAGCTAAAGCACCCAAAAGCCAGGGGACGAGCACACAGAAATGATGCAAGGGCCTGAGGGCATCTGTGTGGAGGAATGACAGTGTCCAGCACCTACTATAAGGAAGGCACCCAGGTGACGCGTGGGCTCTGACCTGTGATGTGACCATTGGACATCTCATGAATAACCTGAGAGGGGTCCTGGGTAGGAGATGAGTCCCAGCTGCTGGACTTTTAGGAAGAGTGACACGTTGTGAATCCATGTCCCCAACCATTATTCTGCTCCCAGAAGCCTTCATTACACAGCCGGATCACAGCCTCACCAAATTACTTTCTTCTGCCCAAATATACCACATGTGTGTTTATGCCTCTGTGCCACTATATTCCCTCCCTGAGAGATGGCTTTTTCACTTTTCACCCTTTTCGTCTTTCAACACTCATTTCACATATTACCGGTTTTGTGAAGCCCATGTCAGTGAGTCAATACCTCCTTGGTCTTCCGACACACAGCCCTTGGATCTCACTGTCAGCAGAGCTCTGAGATTCCATGCCGTGTGTCTATTCACATTTGTCTCTTCTGGAAAGGGAGACTACGTCTGATGCTTCTTTTATCCACTGTGCCCATCAGTGAGCAGGACTCTGCTTTTACCTGTGAGCCTCAAACTTCATTCACTGCAGCCCACGGTAAGAAATCCATTGTACACCATGATTTACTATATTTGTGCACGCGCGCGCACACCCACACAGTTGAAACCAAAATTTCACGGAACAAAATCTATGACAGAGTGCCATGCACTCTCATATTTTTCTGTTCTGTTTATTCTGTTTGTCATTAAACATGTTCTGGCCAAAGCCCGCCAAATCTATTTACCTCCTATTGAGTCATAATTCTCAGTTTGCAAAACTCTACTTAGCATAAACTCAAGAAGTATTTATTCATCTGAATTGCAAAACATTGGCTAGTTTTGAAGCAAACTTCAGAAACCATGTAATTTTATCCATAAATACTTCAGCATGCATTTCTAAAACATAAAAACTATTTTACACACCTAGAAAATACAATTTTCACACTTAATATATGATAATTTCTTGATATCATCAAGAATCCTTCCAGAGTTCAATTCCCTCGATTGTCTCTTTTTAAAAATCTGGTTAATATTTATCTTAAATTTCTTTCAATCTATTAGTTATTCCTGCCTCTGTCTTTCACCTTCATCACAACATTTTAGGTCTTTTATAATGAGAGTTTCCTGTATTATTTGAATATATTAAAATCTGTTAGACAAAATAAGAAAGTAAGTGGGATGGATGAAACTCATAAGGCATGTTAAGTGTCGATAGTAAGGAAGCTAGTGCCTTATGAGGTACAGGTGATGCTCACAGGCTGTGTTGAGAATAAATAACGAGTAAGGAAGAATCTTATGGAACATAGGTGGCATTCAGGAGATGTGCTAAATATTGAGAGTGAGTTTCTAATCTCTAAGAATGATAAAAATAGAATAAATGGAATATTTGATGGCCATGAATCTTATAAATAGAAAGAGATGCAAAGAACACATCAGAATGAATGATCATGACACCTCTGGGCTGACAGCGATGCCATTCTTTTTTTTTCCCTTTCTTCATTTTTTTTTAAATTAAAATTTATTGGGGTGACAATGGTCAACAAAACTACATGGGTTTCAAGTGTATAACTCTGTAATACATCATCTATATATCACATTGTGTGTTCACAACCCAGAGTCAGTTCTCCTTCCATCACCATATATTTGACCCCCTTTACCCTCTTCTATTATCCCTCTTCTATTATCCCTCATCCCCCCTTTTCCTCTGGTAACCAATAAACTGTTGTCTGTATTTGTGAGTTTTTTTTCTTTTTAAAGATTTAATTGGGGAATTGGTGGAGGGGAACAGTTTTGGGGAATTGGGGAAGGGGATCGGCCAAGCTGTTGTTCTTCAACCTTAGTTGTGGAGGGCGCCAGTCATCATCTGGCTTCCTGTCAGCAGCTCTGTGGCCTCTAAGCTCAAGGTGCTGTGTTCAATCTTAGTTGCAGGTGGGCGTAGCCACGTTCCCATGTGGGAGTCGAACCAACAGCCTTGTTGTTAAGAGCACACGCTCTATCCACTGAGCCATCCGGGCAGCAGCTCAGCTCAAGGTGCTGAGTTCAGTCTTAGTTGCGGGTGGGCGTAGCCCACCATCAAACAGGCAGTCTTGTTTTTTTACACCAGCTGAGCCATCCTGTCACCTGTTGGCAGCTCAGTAACAGCTTAGCTCGAGCACAGCATTCACTGGCCCATGTGGGAATCAAACTGGTGGCCCTGTTGCTCAGAGCTCGTGCTCTAAGCCAACTCTTAACCAACTGAGCCACTCGGCCGGCCTGTTTGTGAGTTTTTGTTTCTCTATTTGTTCGTCTTGTTCCTTTGTTGCCTTCCGTTTTATATCCCACATATGAGTGAGGTCATATGGGTCTTGACTTTTTCTGTCTGACTGATTTCACTTAACATAATAATCTCAAGATCCATTCATGTTGTCACAAATGGCAGTTTCACCTCTTCTTATGGCAGAGTAGTATTCTATTGTCTGTATATACCACACCTTTATCCAATCATCTGTGGAAGGACACTTTGGTTGTTTCCATGTCTTGGCCACTGTAAATAATGCTGCAATGAACATTGGAGTACATATATCTTTACAGACCAATGACGAGAGTGATTGCTGGGTCATGTAATTCTATTCTTAATTTTTTGAGAAACCTTCATACTTTTTTCCATAGCAGCTGCACCAATTTATATTCCCACCAACAGTGTATGAGGGTTCCTTTTTCTCCACAGCTTCTCCAACACTTGTTATTATTTGTCTTGTTGATGATAGCCATTCTAAAAGATGTGAGGTGGTATCTCATTGTGGCTTTGATTTGCATTTCCCTAGTTGCTAGTGAAGCTGAGCATTTTTTTCATATATCTATTGGCTGTTTGTATGTCTTGTTGGGAGAAGTTTCTGTTCACGTCTTCTGCTCATTTTTTAATTGGATTTTTTTTTGCTGTTGAGTTATATTAGTTTCTTATACATTTTGGATATTAGCCCCTTATCCAGCCATGCCATTCTTAAATTGAAGACACCCAGTTTCTGCCTGTGCTCTACCCAAGAAATGCGGATAAAACCCATAGCTGCTCAGCAGGCTAATTGGCTAGTGACAACTGTGGACAGGCATATTTGCCTGGAGAGAGCAAGTGTGTGTCATTGGTCCCAAGCGTCTTCTGTCTGCGGTTGCCTTGCTGAAACCTGAACTCTGGTCCTTGTACCCCACTGTTGGGTTGGAGGAGCCTCAAGTGGTGTGGTCCTTTCACTCTATTCTACCCCACTGTTTTTCCCTTGCTTCTTTTTTTTTAAGTTAAAAGATGTCTTAAAGACTACTTTTTCAGAGAAGTGTTAGGTTCATAAAAAAATTGAGAGGAAGCTACAGAGGTTTCTCACCTACCTCCTGTCCCCCCTTGTTACAGCTGATGAACCTACACTGACACATCATTATCACCCAAAGCTCATAGCTGACATTAAGGCTCCTGCTTGGTGGTGTACATTCTGTGTGTTTTGACAAATGTATAATGACATGTATCCATCATTAAAAAAATCATACTGAGTAGTTTCATTGCCCTAAAACCCCTCTGTGTTTTGTCTATTCATCCTCCTGCCCCTCCTGCCACCCCTTTGCTTCTTGTGTTTAAACTGATGTATTAAACTGTGTTTCCAGCATCTTAATTGGGTCTGTGAAACCTTCTGTTCTGCAACCTCTGGGATCTGGCAATGTGCTTGAAGTTCACCGTCAAGGGGATTTCCCACACATCTTTGATGCAACCTAATTTTAAGACACTGCTTGTAACTCCTTTTTGAAGTCACCTGATGTTGGATCCTGTCAGCTGCTGATCTAATGCCCTTGTCACTCCTACCTCTACTGTCCTTTTCATAGAATCCTACTTTTGTTCAGATATCCATGCCTTCCCATTCAATCAGTTGCCTCAGGGGGAGCCATTCCCACCCCAGTTCTTCAGTGAGCCTGATTGGTGTAAAGTCTTCCCATTCAAACACTCTTGCCAGTGATTGGCTCAGGAATGATCACATGATATAACTCTGGCCAATGGATTGTGAAGGCAAGTCTGCTAGGGTGGTGGTGTTGGGGAAGTTTCTGGGAAAGAGTTCTTCCATCCTATGGGAAGAGACACTTCACAGAAAAGGAAGTCTCTCTTAGGCTTCTATATGTTGAGACCCAAAGTGACACTGCCCCGTGGGGAGATGCAGAGAAGTGAGAGATGGGCAGATCCTATCTCGCTCATACAGACATCACTGAGCTCCTGAATCAACCTGCCCAAAGCCCACATTATGTCTTCTCTCTCTGTTGTTAAGGTTTCTTCATTCTTGAAACCACCTTGAGTCCAAGTTTTCATTTTTTTTTTTTGCAAGTGAAAGCACCTTTAACTGGAACACCTCCCCAAAGCTATGGTTTACATTACTTAAACTGGTCATTTCTTAATACATGTTTGTGGACTATCAACATTAGAATCATTTTAGGAGTTTCTTAAAACATACATTGTAGAGCCTTACTGCAAGCATACTTAATTGGAATTTTAGTGAGGCACCTGAATTCTAATAAGGCATCAGCAATAATAGTGTAAACTCTGTGAGATTAAGAAAAATTATCCAAAACTTCTGAGGGTGACTCCTCTTTTACTGTGAATGTCGAACAGACTGACCCAAGAATTATTTGCTATCTAGGGGAATGTACCTGCATTCAATTTACTATTTGCTATTTGGGTGGAACCAGGTAATTTAAGATATTTGTTAACTTGTAGGTTTCTGTCCAGGAGAAAAATAACCTCTGACTGTTACTGTTTGGTGACTATCAGATGTTTTTCAGTTTTGAATCTCTCAGCAAATTGATTTCAGTATCTTTTTGACTAACTGATAATATAAATCTGCCTCCCCTGATCTGTCCTTCGAACCACTCTTGCCGTCACATTGGTTTCTTCGTTAATTAATGAGTTGAGTAAAAATTTTGACCCCTGTCAATTCTTTATTTGTATGTAAGTCATACTTACAACTTAATGAAGGTTAGACTTCGATGAGCTGCTTAGCCCTTTAGTTCATTTTTCCCTTCCCAAGGAGGCGTCACATGATTCCTTCCTCATTACCTATAACAGTTGCTTATCTTGATACCTGCAGGAAAATGGTAAGAAAAGGGCTCAGTTTTTCCATTTGTGCAAGTGGCTATTTGGTCGTTTCTAAAAGAAACACTACTGAAACCATTGTTCTTACCTCTGGACACCCTCCTTGGTGATTGTAAGTGATGGCTCCCATGCATTTATGTGCTGAGCTAGTTGGGTTTTACTGACCAAATGATGGTTCTTTTCTCTGGAGTACATTTAGAGCATCCAGGGCAAGTGCGACCCAATGTTTTTATTAACTACCATATGAAACTCAGTTTCCAGCAGTTTGCATAGTCATTTGGAACATGTTTCTTTGGAGGCAGTGTCACAGGGGAGAGTGGTTAGCTGAGCAGACCATGGTTTGAATGCCACCTCTGTTACATAATCATCGCATGACCTTGGGCAGGTTCTTGGAAGCCGGTTTTCTTTCACATGAAAAGGGGCTAACAGCAGTTCCCTCACAGCACAGTTCTGCAGGTGAGAGGGGAGGAGTCAATTGGAGCTCATTCGTGAGACAAAGTGCCCAGGCTGGACTCAGGTTCTGCCATACATAGGCTTGTGGTTTGAACGAGTTACCTAATGTCTCTGACCATCAGTCTCACATCCAGTCTTGCAGGATTACAGTGAATTGCAGTTTCCCCCAGCAATAGCTATTCGAGTCCTACCATCACATATTTTGCCAGATTTCCATACTATCTTGCACACAAACAGCAAATTTTGCCATAGTTAGTTTTAGGTACCACTTATACTATCTTAACGTTTTTATTTAATTTCATTGAGCAAATGTATACCGCCCATCTACTTGTCTAGGCACTGTTGAGATTTTGGACACACAATGGTGAATACATAAGACCAAATCCCATGACCTCATGGAGCTCATGTCTTCAATAAATTTATTTTAAATAGACAGTTGATATCACCTGCGTCAGTTGAAAATCATTATCACTTGAAAGAGATGACAATTTTAAAAATGAAAACAGAAAAGCAAAACAAGGTTGTTCTCCCAGGTTCTAGTTTGGTGTGTCTGCCCTCTCTTTGTCTAAAGAAGAGATTTTCAATGGTTAGAATGGTGCTTGACTCAGACTAGCACCTTACTGAGACTCTCTCCTTCGTGTAGTTGAGGATACTAATGAACCACCAAAGAAGGGGTGACTTTCCTCAGTGTGGGATTCAATGTTGTTTAATTCTATTGACCCAAGTTGACCTCCTTTATCGCCAGGCACACAAGGCCCACCTTTGGAGTCACCATGCGGATGCAACATAACATACTTAGCACAGTTCCTGGCCCAGAGGGTAATTGTTGGCCAGAGCGCCATTCATCATAAAACAGAACATGTCCCTCTGTGCACCTGCAAGGTCAGGGAAGGTCTGGGAAACCTCTGCAGAGTTAATAATTCCTCCTAGATTTCACGTAGATTTTCATGCGGCTGCCACTTCACTGCTCCATCTTAGAATATGCCTTCCGAGCTCCGAGAGCTCCTGGCGTCTCGTCTTTGTATCACTTGGCTCCTAGCACTAAAAGCCACATCCGGTTATGTTTGGTTGCTAGGTGGAGAAATGTTATCATGGGCTTCAGCAATAATTTATCCGCAGAGCTCAAGGAGTTGTCATGTTCTCCTGACAGTGAGCTGTAGCACTTTATCAGCTCGCCTGTAAATCAGGCGTGTGTGGGTGCGGATGCCAGCACTGTTTGATCTCTCTCAGACACTGTAATAATCTGCTTTTGTCTGATTGATTCCTTCACATCACCACGCACATTGCAACAGAGAGTGGAGTGCCCTCTGTTTATCTCGGCTGGTCATCTGCAGGAGGCCAACAGGGCAGAAAATGCTCTCCGTGTGGAGATGTAAGAGTTTTTGGAATTAGGAGCTTTCCATCATACCCCTGAGCTGGTTTCGTTCAATAAATCAATGATAGCAGAATTGAATGCACCATAAATACCTCAAACCATATCTCTTACAAGAATGTAAGAGTAATTCATAGAAACAGGAAAGGTAACTTTGTGGGAAAGAATTACGACCCCTACAAGCCACAGACATTCAGGGCTTTTTACTGCCTGTGTTCACATCTCACCCTTTGAACTCTGGGGGAGGGAGAGGCCACTGCTGGCTGGCGTTTGCTTCTGGAAAGTGCAGGGGGTAAACCCAAGTAGAAAGGATCCTGTCGAGACTGATCACCGCTTTTCAATCTAAAAAGGAGTTTTTCTGAATCTCTGTGAGCTCCTGTTACACATGGTCCCTCCTTAACAAAAGCTGCATTGCATCCTGAGACCCGGACTCTGCCTTTTGATGGCTGATGCCTCACTCTTCTGCCACCCCCACGCAAGGCCTGCCCTCATGCAAGTTCTGCCTACCTTTCTGATTTATAAAATGTCTCCCTCTCTGGCAAGCCTGGTCCCTATTTCCCAGGCTCCTAATTGCTGACAGGTAGTTTGGGGCTCCTTGTGGCATCCCCGGTCCACAGCAGCCGGGCTGAAATCCTGAGCTGATGACTGCCTGAGGACATGGCAGCAGCCTGCTGTGCTGCGACCCAGGAGCAGTTGTAGATGTCCACTCCTGCCCTAGTTGAAAGCAGAGGTCAAGCTGTGTTGTGGATGTGATTGACTAAGTCCCATCGGAGGGGAGGATTTTGTTGTAGCAAACCCCTCTTGGATGGCGGCAAGGTGAAATTACATCAAGAAGTCTTTCAGCTCAGAAAGAAATGTAGCTCTGGGGACAAAAAAGACAGCTTTAGTCGTTTAGTGCCAAGGCACAGTTTTAATTTTTATAATGGTCATCAATAATAATAATAATGATTATTTATTCCACTCCTATTGTGTGGTCAGACATGTTTTAGGCATCCGACATACATATTAGAAGCAGTAAAACTTAGTGTTGAGAGTGAGTAAGAGTAGGCAAACCATAGCCAGTGGGCCAAATCTAGCCAGCCACCTGTTTTTGTCAATAAAGTTTTATTGGGACACAGCCACATCCATTTATTTACATATTGTCTATGACTGGTTTCTATTACAACAGCAGAGGTGAGCTGTTGTGGCAGAGACTATATGACCTGCAAAGCTGAAAATATTTATTACTGATGGCCCTTTACAAAAAAACATTCCCTTATCCCTGGGTTAGAGGGTTGGCTCTCATGCCTATTCAAATCCTGGCTTTCCCATTTACCTGTTATGTAACTTTAGGCAAGTTATACGACCTCTCTGGCCCTTGGCTTTGTCATGTATAAAATAGAGATTAAAATAATGTTTATCTTAGCCAATTGGTGGTGGTCTGATGAGCATGTCAGCTCTTACAACAGAGTAACAATATTCCTTCTGAATGTTGTAACCTGCTTCCCGGTACCCACTCTGAGCAGGTGCACCTGACTTTCACCTGGCTTTTAACTGCGATGCTCTGCAGGGGCCCTCCCCATGCATTCGTTTGTATGAATTCATGGAAGTGGATGGGTGCAACTCAGGACTTTTGAAAAAGACCAGGGCAGAGTTACAGACTTCTCAAACAGTGATGCTTTTCCAAGTCCTTCAGATATGTTCCCAGAGTGAGTCAGAAGATTTATTCCAAGGTCTGCACACAGTCGAGTTGTTCTGGCTGCTCATATTAGGGCGATGGTGGCCTCCGTGGTGTTACAGGATGGTCTACACCACAGTTGAGAGTGCATGCTTGCCCTGTACAATTTGAGGAGGCCTGAGATGTCGTTTACACAAATTGAGGGTTAAATCACCTTGTGAAAACCTCTGTGAAACCCTTGGCTCCTGAAGAGCAGGTCTTGGAAGACCAGCTCACTGCTCTGTGCTCTCCGTACCAGTCAGCAACCTGTTCTGTGAAGGGCCGGAGAGGAAATGTTTCAGCCTCGCATCTGTTTGACTCGGTAGCACAAAAGCAGCCATAGATGACACATATGCAAATGGACACGGTGATGTCCCAATAAAACTTTATTGACAAAAGCAGGTAGCAGATTGTGAGCCCAAAGTTTGCCAACTTTGCTGTAGCATCTCCATCTTAATAAAGCTCATATTTTGTTCTTGGTGTATTAATCCTAGCAAGGATTTTATGTGGTGGTTATACTGATAGCTTCATCATCTACCTTTGCCGATGAGGAAGTTGAGGGACAAGGAAATTAATTTGCCCAAGGTCACACTGCTAATAAGTGGCCAAAGCAAGACATGAACCCAGCTTGTGTGGCTCTAGACCCTGGACGTTCAGCCACTAGTCTATACTGCCATCCTGTAGTCTCAGTGTAAATAGTGCTGTTCTGAAACCATTTCAGCCTTTCAGTTTATCCCATGTACCTATAAAGACTCCTTTGTAGAAAATAGTATTTTTAATTTCTTAAAGTGTCCCTTGTTGGGTCAGTAAGCAAAGAAGAGGACACTCTGTCATCATGGATGGTAGTGGTGTGGGGTCACTTTTTCGGCACGTAACCAGTGCACAGCCATAGGCTCTGCACTAAGAAGGGGACCCCATGCTTGGAGTGCAATGCTCTGTGGTCGCCGCCTTGAAACCCTTAATTTTGTCCTTAATTTTGTGTTTTGTAAGCCCAGCAGGGCGTCACTTGTGCTAGGCACTTGGAGCCTCTGCTCACAATAGATCCACTGCCTGTCTGCCTCCCTGGGTAGGTTCTTGGCAGCCCACTTCCCAGCAGTGCCCAGTGAAGGCTGCTGCCCTCTGCCCTGGTGGGAGTCTCCCCCTGGTGCAGTCACGCCACCAGCATCCCATTCTCAAGGGAGCACGGCATGAAAAAGCAAATTGAAAAGCATGATGATGGATGGAAAGAGAGACTGTGGAAGAAAGTACAGGGGCCCACATTTTTCTTTTGCACAGGGCCTCACAAATTATGCGGCTGGTCCTGGCTGACTCTCAATGGCAGCATCAGCTGGGAGGCTCTCAGGTCTCACCCCAGACCTGCCGAGTCGGAATTTCCATTTTCCCGAGGCCTCCTGGAGATTCCTGTGCACGTTCAAGGCTGAGACTCCCAGCCCCAGTGATGGCTTCCAAATGGGCCTGGTTATCTGAAGGCCTCCTGGGGATTCTGAGGCTCAGCCAGGACTGGGATCCACAGGCCTATGTGCACGTTTCCCAGCCTTCCCTGATGATCAGAATCACCGGGGCAAGTTTTTCAAAGCAGACAAGCTTAGGCTCCGTCCTCCATTTTCTGAGACTCTCTGTGGGAGGGCCTTGGGAATATGGATTTTTAACATGGACTCCAGATGACTCTTCAGTTTGGAAAACACTTTATAAATGACACTAGGATCTAGAAGCATCCTGCACACCTAACTTGTATCCATATCTGTCACTTACTGGTAGGCCCTGGCTTAACCTCACTTGTAATTTATAAGCATTTTGAGTCGAGCTGCTTCCTCTCATGCCTCGGTGTGTTTGTTGGTAGCAAGTCAGAGGTCACTTCAGTGGATCACATGAAAAGGTAAATGCCTGTGTGGGGGAGTTTTGACACCCTGGCCTTGTACTGTAAAGATATCAAGATAAAGCAAGACAGCCAGGCCCCTGAGAATGACGTTTTTTGGGTAACCTCTGCTGACATTAGAAGGATTGAGGGGAAGAGAAATAACGGTACTTCTATACAACAGTTCTGTGCTCACTGGGTGTTCTCAGAGCCTGGAGACCATTGTGTGGTGATGGCGGCCAGGTAGGGCAACGGAGCGTGCGGTCATCAGGGATGCACCGAGAACGGCAGGGCCTCATCCAGTACAAAAGCATTTGTACCTGGATCTGGGATACAAGTATGGGGCTGCCTCTGTACCCCAGGATGGACATGAAGGAGTGAGAAGGAGCTGAAGCCTTCCAGGAAGCTGGTCACTTTTGTAGGAGATGAGTGGGTAGTCACCACCCAAAGTCAGACCAAGGTACTTAGAAGTTTGCTGTCCTACGTATGAACTCTGGAAGAGCCATGGCCAAAAAAAATAAAACCCAGAAGCATGAAAGCAGGGGCTGCAGACTCCAAAGCCACGACAGGACAGCTGCTGACCTGTCCTCAGCTCAAGCCCGTGGTCGCCATATAGGGATGTTGGTTGGTCCTGGCCATCCCTGGGGTTCTGGCCTTTGGAGAATAGCCTGAAACCTGGATTTTCATGTTCAATTTCCAGGTTTTAAAATATTTGTCAGTGAATCTTAAATTTAAGGAAAATTTTAAACATTGTTCAAGCCAAGCGAAACTTATTGAGGGACAGGTCTGGCCTATAGGAACAGCTTTCACTCTTTGGGCCATGTAACAAAGACTGTTCCTACCTGTCACAATGTCACAGTGGGTCTTTCTTTGGTGCCATTGTCAGGGAAGGAACACTGTGATTCACAGAGGGGGTATGTGAGTGCCTAAGTCCTTGATTCTTAAGATACTAGAGTTTATTCTCTCTCTGTCTCTGTCTCTCTCTCTCACACACACAGACACTCACACTTGGGTGTACATGTTTATGTGTACATTTATGCATATGTGCATATATATATATATATATGTAAATATGTTGCATGGTTACTGTATACCATTAGCGTCTTACCATTCACAGCCTTTATCTGTTTTGATTGGTCAGTGACCATACAGTGCTAGTTGTTAAAATATGTGTGTACATGCATACAGAAGAATTACATTTTGTTATGTCCATGTATACCTATATATGAAACAATATAAATTATATATGTATAAATAATTTTATATTGCAGAACATTATATGATATTGTGTTATGTTATACATACATTGATATATATCGAGTCCTTCAATATGTCAGACACTGACCAAAAGGCCTAGAGCTCCGTCAACTCTGGACCACCCACTTCTAATTTTTCTGTTAAGCCGTAAAGTGTGGTCCTTGGACCAGCTGCACTGACATGCCCTCTGAGCTTGTTAGAAATGCAGAATCTCAGGCCTTACCCCAGACTTAATGAATCAGAGCCACCAATATAACAATCACCCATGTGATGATGTACATGCTAAAATTTGAGAAACAGTTGTTTAAATAGGTCAAACCTTGATCTTTTATCTTGGGGCCTTTTCCCTAAAATCGTTTTCCCCAACATTATTTGCATTGTGCCAAATGCTGAAGGTTCATTTCTGCTCAGTTGTTTCTTTGATCCTTTACTAACAGGACCCTTGATTTTACCTGCGAAGGTGGTGGTCCAGCTAAAGACTACCTTTCCCAGAGTCCTTTGAGCTGGGTGCTAGCCAATAGAATGGGAGCAGAAGTGATAATCAGATCTTTAAAGGGTGGGGGCATTTCCTCTAGTCTTCTCCCCCTTCCCACTGGTTGGAATGCAGATGGGAATGGTGGGAACTGGATCAGCTATCTTAGCCCCTGAGAAGTTGTGTTTTGAGGAAGAAAATCAACAAGATGGATGAGCCTGTGTTCTTGCCACCATAGAACTACTGTATCCAGCCTGGATGCGGCGCTTGGGCTGTTTCATGGGAAAATGTCTCTTGTCTTTAAGCCATTATTATTTTTGCCTTTGTTACATCAACCAGACCAGTTCCCTAATGTATACAGTGTCTAATGCCATGCCTGGAAAAGTTGTGTATTTAGTGTTTTGTTTTTAGCTTTTTGATCTTTAAAGGCATCTTGACAGAATCAAATTGTTTGACTTATGTACTGTGCTCAGTACAATGGCATGCAGTAAGTTCACAATAAGTGAAGTAATTTTTTTTTTTTTTTACTATCTAATAAGAATAGAACCATTGTAACCCAAGGGTGACTTCTATGTCACATTAAAGAGCTTTGTAAATTGTAAACTTCCTAACAGCACAGATGGCTTTAAGTTTGTGTCCCTAGCACATAGCCTAGTGATGGGAAAATATGGATGTTCATTCATTACTTGATGAATGAATGAACAAAAAAACATGCATTGAAGTCTAGATGGCTGTGTGTCCTCAAGTAAGTTACTTAACATCTCTGGGCCTTTATCATCCCTTAAAACCTTAAACCAGGTGACTTAAAAGATTATTCCCAGCTCTAATATTTGATGATTCTATGAGCTTTTGAGCAATCTTGGAGTTTTTGTCTTTCTTACAAATCTGCTGGACGCAATACCTGGGTAGACAGGTACGTAGAAGATGAAATGGACTATATCTGGGCTTGGGCCACGTGGATCTCCATAGCTGCTTGTTACCTGTGAGACATTGAGTTAACTGCTTAACCTCCAGGGGTCCTGGGTTACTTACTTGTGAAATGAGAATAGTAGAATGGATATCTGTTGCTTTTACCTGCCCATATTCCCTGTCCCTTTCAGCTGGTGACAAAGCCCATTTTCTCTTGGAACTGCCCTTTCCTCTTCTTCCTGTGATTTGGCTGGAGTGACTCTATTCCTGCTCCAGGGGACCTGAGGCCTAGGGGATCAGACCATTAGCAACTCCTAGTTACTCTGATGCGTTCACATCATCTGCAGCCAGGCCTGACCAATCAAGGGCCCATTTCCCCTGTCTGGATGACTGGTTCAGGACAAGATAGTTGAGGCTCTGCCTCCATCCCTTCCTGAAGCCAGTTGTATGCAGGACCTTTTCAGTTTTGGGAACCAATAATTTTTTTCTGTAAAAGTAATTTTTGAAACATTTCCATTAGGTGTTTTTTTGTTTGTTTGTTTTTAGTGATCCAATTTAAATTGAAGTTCCTTCAATTTAAAATGAAATCCCTTGCATCTGAAAAAAAACCACCCTGATATAGTAATAGCTCTTATACTTTGGGATTGGGATTTTTTGGAATATAAAATAAGGTAATCCAAGCGAAATCCTTAGCACAGGGCTGAGATAGTAAGTGCCTGACGGATGCTAGGTACTCTAGTTGTTATTGGCAAGAGAAAATGTAGACTCATGTTATTTTTCCAGGCACTGAATCGTGCCTTAAAAGGGTTTATGATGACTACAGGAAGACATACGATTTGTAGAACTCCACTGTCAGTTCATACACCTGTCACATCAGCCGGTACCTGTTTGACAGGAATTATACCATGGGGGACATACACAGAGACAAGATACAACCTCATTCCTGAGGCTGTTATGAGGGAGGGCAGAGGAGGTGGTGGCCACCAGCATGGGTTTGGGAGACTTACCTCCAAACCCTGTCTCCATCACTCATTAGCTCATGGCGTTAGTCAAAAGACTTCACCTCTGTGCCTCCATTTCCTCTTCTGTGAAATGGAGACAATGTTTGTATGTGCTGCATCATGCAAAAGGGACGAATGCATGTGATAACGGGGCCAGGATCTGGTATTTCGTAAGTATTCAACTAATGGAAGCTGCCATTTCCTGTCGCATCATTTCATGGCATGTATCCTGTCATATGACATAATATTATAAATTTCTAGGTTGCAAACTCTGCCATGACAGGAATGTTACTTATCTGCCCTATTTGTTTTATTTCTAGACGCCAGCCCAGTACTTGGCATGAGGTAAGGCCTGACTAAAGATTGTTATATGAATGGGTTTTACTTTATCCAGTCCTTTTCAGTTCAGTTACTACAAATCACCTCCTGAATGGATGCCCTGCATCCAGCCTGGTCCCCCTTTGACCCATTCGCTACTAATGCTTTTGTCAACACATTGTCACTGAGTGCCTACCAGGGCCAGCACTTCAGGCACTGGCGTTAAAACAGTGAATAAGACAGAGAAGGAACCCACCTTTGGGGGACTCACAGTCTAGTGAAACAAACCCAACTGATGAACAGATGTTCATCTCTAATGGGTGTATCTCTAATATCAGGGAGGAGTGAGTCTCTGGAGCAACAGAGCCAGGCGAAGGATGGGAAGTGGCAGGGGGTGTTTCTTTGATCAGGTCCTCATTGGAAGAGGGGACATTTGAGCAGAAATGTGCATGGAGTGAGGGGACGAATGAAACCATGTGCCCATCTGGGGTGGGGTAGGGTGGCAGGGGACTTCACGTGCAAAGGCCCTGGCTCGTTAAGTGGGCAGTGAGGGGCTGATATAACTGAGAATAGTGAGTGAGGGTGGAGAGATGAGTCAGAAAATTAAGCAGGCGCCTAGAAATATTTTAGAAATGTCTTTGAAAATTCTCCATTTGATTTTCACATCGCTGATCACATTGTATCAGTCACCAAAACTTCCTGTGACTCCCAGTTCCTCTGTGAGCAACGTGTGACACGGATTTGGAACCTCTCCGAAGCCTACTTGGCACTTTCAGCCCAGCCTCTCAGAGCCGCGGTGCAGGCCGCTCTCACTGATTCCTCTCTCTCCCCTGACCACCTACCACCTGCTCGTCTGAGACTTCCTCAGAGGTTTACTTGACCCCATGTTGAAAGTAGATCAGTTCTGCTGCAACACATTCTTCAGAATTTTGGTCTCCTTTGAAGCCTTTCTTACACCTGCAAACACCTAACATATTGAACACACTTGATTGAATGCCTGTCTGCTCCGATAGCTTGTGAGCGTCCCAAGAGCAGGCCTCCTGGGCGGCTTATTTACTATTGTCCTCAGTTCCTGGGAAAGTGCGAGCTAATCGCACTCAATAATTGTCCATTTATTGAATACATGAGTGGGTATTCTGAGGCCAGCCTGTACCCACCTCTGCTCAGCAGATAACATACCAGCTTATCACACGAGTGCCCTGGACACACTGGGCTGGAAAAATGGCTCCTGGCATCCCACGGGGAGGGACGAAGGGAGCGTTTGAGAAAGTTCTCTGCAGGCGATGAGCTTGGACACAGGTGGTAGAAATCAGCCAACTGCACTGTGGGGCTTCGATGAGGCTGGAGCTCTAGGATTAGGGGTGAGGTGGAGTTAACATTTTCCAATATTAAGCACAGGAAAAGTCTAAACAATGAGAAGAAAGGAAACATATGTCCCAAGAAATGCAACTCGGTTGTCTAGAGCGGAGGTACAGAAGCCACAGGCCAGCCCACGCCATGACCCAGCGTTTGCTTTGGCTGGTGTCATCGTAGTGTTTTCTAACCTGTTATAAAGCCTCCTTGTGGAAGAGCTGACCTTTTCATCTGTAGCTGAGTGACACTGGCTGCAGCACTCCTCATAAGAAGGTGAACGGAAAAAGAACGTCTTAAACCCTTCCTATCATGTTTAATGAGAGATGAGTTTTTCTCTACCCTTTCTTAACGAAATGCTTCAAAAATGACTTTTAAATCAGAAAAGGAAAGCTGATCGCTTCATGTTCTACGATTGGGCATCCACTGAGCCGGTTTGAGCTAGAGGGATCGTAAGATGACAAGGGTGGAGTTTCTGTGACCACGCGTGGGGCATGTTTTCTACTCACCATTCCTGCTAAATGATGGCCTCTCCTTACACCCCCTAACCCCCTCCCTCAGCATTTGTGTTCTTTCCATCTCTGAGAGATGCTCCATGCAGGTTACATCACTCCATGGCTGTCATCATCTGCCTATCTTCAGGGGAAATGGCAGAGTGAGGTTTAGAAAGAAATATTTCTAAAAGGCACGCAGACTAAGTGGTCCAAGAAGCACCAAATATTTTTAGACAATCCAAAATCATGGCCTGTTTGACCTTCTGGATATATGGTCACTGTTTTCATCTCAAAGGGAGCCATCGTAAGAGTATCCAGTGCTTACATTTTCACTTTTTTCATGCAAGATTACTAAAGTGCTATGTTGTACCCCACCCCCCAAAAGAAAACCCAAACTCACTCTTCTTTGGATTTTTTTTTTTTTTTAAGTAAGAATAGAGGTGTTTATTTTTTATTTCTTTCCTCTTTCCTCTGGGTCTGTTCCCGATTAACCTCATAAGCACTTCATAAATCTTGCATCTGGGTAATATAACACTGTACAGTGCTTTTTAACCAGAACATTTTGTTTTCCGAGTGATCGGAAAGTGGCAGTGCTGTGAAAGGCAGACAGCCGCCGAGCCCTGGCTGGGGCAGAGCCTGCCAGGACCCACTGGTGTGTTTCGGGGGCATCGCAGTGGTGCAAAGAGGGGCTTCAGAGTCCCCCAGACTTACCTCCCACCCTGACTTCTTGCTTTTCTAAATTTTCTGAGACCTGTGAAATAAAAAGGAGTGCTTTTGAAGATCTGTTTTTGTCTTTCCCCAAAACTGAGGTGTCTCATTTCCTCCCACACCCTCCACTTCCCCACATACCAAGAAATTTAATTGAGGATTTATGTAGTATCTAATCAAGGTTTGATTTTGCTTGGGAATACAAAAAAAATGTGTTTATACTACTTATAACCTGCTTTGCTGTAAAAGTAATATGTAAAAGTAATATGAGGTACACACACACACACACACACAACAAAATGAAAGTAGGTATAGACATTTAGGATCAGAGAAAACAGACGTTAAAATATTACATCAGGACCATATGAAAAAGAATTTAGTAGGCGCATTACCAAGTTCAACTGAGACTGAGCTTTAACTTTTGCTCTGAGCTTCCAGGCAGCCAAAGAAAAAGGGATGTGGGTGGCACAGTTGATTTCATAATTCTCATTACTAAGAAAATCCAAAGCATTGCCAATTCTCAGGGGATGCAAAGTGTTTTATAAACCTGAGTTTGGAAAAGCATCTCACGTAGGATCCTGGAGGGATAAGGGATAGATGAATTAAATAACACATAAGATGGTGATTTTCATGGGATAAGACCTTACAGCATCATTCAAGAAAAGCCATGAACATGCCCTTGTTCCTGAGGGGTTCCCATAAAGGCATTATGGTCCAACAACGAGACTTATAAATAAATGGAGAAATTGGGAGGCTCTGCTATGTAGCATGGTTACCTAGAGAAATGCATGTCATGTCACTTTTATAGAAATTGTCCCTTGTGGTGGCCAGCGAGAGACATGATGAAAACCATCACTCTAGATTGGGGAATCGGTAGATGGTCTTGCTTTGCTCTTACCTGGGAACACTGAGCTCCCAGATGATTCATAGGGACACATTTGACCCCTTGCGTAGATTAATGGCTTAGCTGACAGGGACTGCTTAATTTTAGAGTCATTTTTGGGGACTTTCTCAGCCCGCAGGTTGCGTGTCTGGCTGTGATTGAGACTACGCCTCTCAGGCAGGGCCCAGAGCTTTCCCTACATCTTGGGCAGCTTGTTAAACACATTGTCATGCCTTAAGATTCTTAATCATTACAAATGACTATAATAAAAATAATGGCAATATTCAAGGCAGAGGTGAACAAAGGCAATACAGTGATGCTTAGAGTTGGGCAAGGCGTCCTGGAAAGAAAGCCCAGACTGGAGATGGCCTCCGCCCAAACGTGACAGGTAACCCAGGTGACTCTTGGATGTCGTCAGGTTTCCCTATTTTGCAGGTAAGGCTCCTGTGGTGACTCACAAGGTGGTGACCCCTCACCAGCTGTGTCAGCATTAACTTCACTGGGAGTCTAATTAGAAATGCAGACTCTGGGGCACCACCCTAGACCACAGAGTTGGAAACTCAGGGTGGCCCCCAAGAGTTTGTTTTTAGCAAGCGCTTCAGCTAATTCTGATGCTTGCTGAAGCTTTAGAACTGGTGGACCATGAGTTAGGTCTCCTTCTGTATGTGGAAAATGACCCCAAGTCTGAGCTCCTCCATGAGGAGGGGGTGTCTGTGTCTCCAGCCCTTGACTATTTGCTGACCTCGTATTTTGCTTTGACCAATAGGATGTGGCAGAAGGGACAGGGTGTTGTTTCCAAATCCATCATTTCTCTCTCTCTCTTCCTCACCCTGCTTCCTCTTCCTCCCTCTCCCCACGCCTCGTCTTTCAATTCTTCAGAACCCTGCTATACCATGAGAAGTAGCCTGGGTACTGCTTTAAGCCACCGGAGTTTGTGGTTGTTTGTTATACAGAATTATTGTGGTGACAGATAACTGATACAAGATGGCAGCTTGACCATCCTGCAAACCTAACTGCCCTGACTTCAGCAACCTCAAAATCTCAGATGGCAAATTCAGGTGTGAAGGCAATGTAACTTGATTTTTCTTAGACTATATTTGTTTCCTCTTTGGAGCCCCATTCCATTCATGAGGTAGGGAATTAGTTACTTAATTCCAGGAAATCCAGGTCAGTCTGTTTATGGGAGCTGTTACTTCTACTGACCCCTACTGAAGATGGTACTTCTCCACCTCCTTGAAGTTAGCTGTGATCATAAGGCTGTTTTTGACCAATGAAATGTGAGCAGAGCTGGTCACTTCTGGGCGGAAGCACTTAGGAGTTGGTAGGCAGTTGTCCATGCTCTTTCTTCCCCTTCCCTCGGTTGTGGAGAGGTGTTGATACATAAATGCTGCAAAATGGAAGTAACCTCAAGTGCTCTGCTCCCTCATGGAGATCAGCTGCCCCAGAGAGGTGTCTGGACCTATCCAGTTGGCTTTTCACAAGCGAAAATTACACCTTTGTTTTCGGCCATTCATGGTTGGGATTGTTTGTTATCACAGCATAGCCTAGCTTACCCTGACTGATAAAGGTCTTCCCTGCTTCAAAGTCTTTCTCCCAGTCTATGAGCTTGCTAGAGCTGCCATAACAAAATACCATAGACCGGGAGGCTTAAGTTACAGAAATTAATTTTCTCACAGTTAATTTTCTGGAGGCTGTGAGTCTAAGATCAAATTGTCACCAAGTTTGGTTTCCTGGTGAGGCCTCTCTCCTTGGCTTGCAGGTCACCTCTCGCTGCCTCCTCACATGGTCTTTCTGGTATGCATGTGTCTCCAGTGTCTCTCTGTGTGTGCAAGTCCAAAAATCCTTTTCTTATAAAGATACCAGTTAAATTGGATTAAGGCCTCCTTTTAACCTAATCACTATTTTAAGGACCCTGCCTGCAAATATAGTCACATTCTGAAGGGCTGGGGGTTAGGACTTCAACATGTGAATTTGAGGGCCACAGTTCAGTCCATCACACCCTCTAAACGCATGTATGTTCTAACGGGACTTAAGTAGGACTACAGGGTCACTGGATGGTTGGGACGGGGACAGCACATTGAGTTTTATCTCCATAGCTTATCCAGGCTGTCAGTGCATAAAATATCCAACATTGTGGCTTGGTTTCTGGCCGTGCTGTCCACACATATTGCTCCTACAGTCTGCTTGTTTTGACCCAGATGGCCGGTTCTTCTCCTCACTCTTTTGGTCCCATTTGCATAATTCCTGGCTTTACAGAGAAAGAAAACAACAAACCAACATTCTGGGCACACTGGCAGGAACAAACAAGCACACTGGAGCCTCTCCAGGCTTTCTGGTTTTTAGGGGATTTGCCTGGCCAGCTCCATTCCATCGCTCTCACACCAACTGAACCAAGAGTACTTACAGAAATCTTGCTGCCCCTTTAAGTTTCACCTAGGGAGCAAAGCCCAACACCCCCTTCTTTTGGATCCCTCAAAATGTTCTGGGAATTCTATCGTCTCCCTCATTTTGGGGCTATTCTAGGATTTGTATGAGGGCCTAGGATTTGGGGACCCTTTCTGGGGACCTACAGTTTTATCAGCGTCAACAATAAATCTGTTTGCTTTGGTGTTTTCTTTCCCAGCCTCTAATTGGGTGGGAAAAACTTGCTCTACTAATCATATGTTCTTTTATAACTTTTGAACAATTTTTTGTTTTTTTTTCCTGAACCTCGAATTGAAACTCAAAACCTGAGACTTGGACCCGTTGTCTTTCAGCTCCTCGATGATAAACCGAACTGTGGGCAAGATATGCCATTCTTTATGCACATCTCCAGATATGACAAGATAAATAAATCATAAATCTTTTTATTTGTAAAAAGAATCAACTTTGAATGGAGAAGAGCCCAGAGGTTGGAATAAATTACCAGCGATTAAACACACCTCACTTAACATATCAAAATATTTAGCCCCTGTTTTAGAATGCCTAAGTTTGTCTGCTAGGAGTTTTTTCTTCTAACATCAACAAATAAGACTGAATTCCACCTTGAAAGAATTCAGCTCTCGTAGTGAGAACTTAACGGTTTTGGTTTATAAAGCAAGTTCAGGGTCCAAGAAGAGGGGGAAAGCTTCTTGATTTTAGCTGACCATTGGGAAAAGGAAAGTCATGCTCTGGAGGCAGTGTTTGAAATACAGTGCAAAAAATGGAGTATTTCAATATAAGAGCAACACCGATATTACACAAACATTATGAATGGTCCCCAGCAAAGTACGAACACTTTGAGTGCAGAAATGAATTTGTGATTGATACAAAGGAGGATGAATAGAGAGAATGATCAATAGCGTTTGGCTGAAATCTCATAAAAGTGTATCTAAATGCTGGTTTTCCCCAGATTTATTAGTTGTGAATCCCTTCATGAAGAATGTGTGTCCAAGTTAAACATGAGGGCCTACGGGTTACTTGAAACAAAAAAAAGCTCGGTTCTCTAGGGTGGTTTTCTCCTTGTGATAGTTTGGGTCTTATATGTTGAGATTAGGGTGTTTAACCTTCCCCGTCTCTCATTTTTCCTTGTGAATCTTCATTTTCCAGTGTCATTTAGTTCTTCCCTGAGTCCTTCATGCCTTCTTGATTGCTCCCAATTTTTCTATTTTTCTTTTTTGTTGTTCTTTGCATCCTTTTCTCATTTTCTTCCTTTTCAAAAACAAAACAAAACAAAACAAAAACACAAAGCAAAATATATTTAAAAAATAAAGGCTGGTATGGAGGCAAATATTTCGAGATGAAGACCATGCAGAGACTAATAATTATTAAAGTTTGCAAAAGGTGGCCCATAGCCAGATTCAACTAGAGCAGAGTTTCGCAGCAGGGGGCCATCTTATCTTCTATGGGAAATCTGGAAATGTCTGGAGACATTTTTGGTCATCAGAATTTGTGGGGAGGGTGAACTCCCCATAATAAAGAATTATCCAGCCCCCAAAGGTCAGTGTTTCTAAGGCTGGGAAACCCTGAATCCGAAGCATGTTTGTTTTGATTCTCCCAAGTTTATTATTTTTTAAATTTGAATGAATTGCCAGTGTTTTACATATGAAATGGGAAATCAAGACTTTTTTTTTTTTTTAAATCAGAGGAAGGACCTGGCGTCACTGAGTTCGTATCCTGTAGGGCTGAGCAGAAGCTGCCTTCCTTAGAGAGGATATGTGCTCCCCAGAGCGCCAGTCTCCCCACTTCCGGTTGTATCACACAGGGCTCACTTCAGTTCTTTCTGGTAGCTTCCTGGTCCTTGGACAACACTGATTTTGCCATTTTTGAATCCTAGGGTTGGCAAAGGATTTAGTTTCTTCTGGTTATAAATAGTTATATTTGTTTCTTGTCAACATTTGGCAACTACTGAAAAAATAGAAATACTGTTTGATAACTTACCATTTATTGAATGTCTCTTTTATTTAGTACTATGCAATCATTATATGTGTGTGTGTATGCAGATATTACACATACACACATATACATAATCCTAAGCACTCATGATAAATCTTTGAGGTAGCTAGTTTTAGGCAGGAAGAAGTTAAGGGACTTGCCCAAAGTATGTATTGGAATCAGAATTCAAGTATCGAGTTGCCTGTTTCCAAACCCCATATTTGATTTTTCAGGGATCCACACCATCTTATAAGAAGAAAGGAAAAATAATCACCTGCAGTATCTCTCAGGGAAAACTACTCTCACCTTTTCATACATTTCCCCCCACTATGTTCTTTTTTTCATATATATATATATATATATATATATATATATATATATATATATATAAAGTTTTTTTTTTTTTTTTTTTTTTTTGAGGGCAGTGTCACTGGCCCTCATGTGGGACCTGAACTGGGGCCGCTGGCGTCCCAAGCCAGCGCTTAACCACTGTGCCACTCGGCCAGCCCCTCCCTTCTATTTTTTAAAGTATAGTTGACATGATGCTGCAGATACAACTTTTTTTTTTTCATTTTACATTATTACTTAATCATCATTTCAAAACCTCTTTATAAGGATAACTTTAATGTTGTGTACTATTTCTTTGAACAGGTTTACTGTGATTGCGTTAACCAGCTCTCCTCTTTTGAACGTTTTTAGTTACTGCTCATTTTTCACTGTTTTGAATACAGAAGTAACAGACACCTCTGAGTATGAGACATCCCTCCTCCAATAAGATTTCAGAAATCTGAAAAGTTATCAAGAAATGTGGAAATACTATTCTGTAAAATAGGGGAAGGGGTGTGAGGCAAATGAGACACTCGCTTTGAGAGCAAAATTTAAGGGGTGCCCCCAAATCTTAATTATTGGGATAAAATAATATTTTAGTGCAATATTTAGAAAAAAATATCTGATTAATGCTCCAAATCCAAGAACAAAATATCAACATTTTAAAGAAAGGCAGGATCAGTATTCCTGTTTTTTTCCCTTTAGCCTTAGGCCCCAGCATGGCCTGGTATTGGGGCTCTTACTGATACGTTCCTGGACTTGGGGAGGTAAAATCTGTATCTGATATGAGGTATTCAGAACCACTTTTGAAAAAGCTATTATTATTATGCCTTACAGGAAGCTGTCTGTTAGGTGTTTTCTCCTGCAAGATGGTGCAGCGTGATGGGTGTAATAAACGTGGGTGCTGGTGTGTGTGTGGGGAGCTGCCTGGGTTCCAACCCCAGTGCTGCCACTTACTGCATGAACTTTGCCAGCATGTGTGTGCTTTGTGAACCTCACTTTCCTGCCGTCTTCCATGGAGATGATCATAATCGTTCTTGCCTCCCAGCTGAAGGGAGGACAGAGTGAGTTATGGATGGGCCCCTTCCAACAGCACCCGGCTTATAGTAGAGACGCAGTAATGTTTGTTCTCCTTCTGCCATGTCATGAGCCTCTGCCCCCAAGCCGAAGGCAGCCTGAAGACCTGCTTGCTTCCACTTCCATAAGGCATTGTTAGAGTTCTTAAAAGTAGTTGTCAACCTTGTAAAATCACTAGATTTTCCATGAAAAAAAAAGTAAGAAAGATTTTTCTACAAACAGAAGATCTGGTAAACCTGCCCTTGCTAGTGGTCACATTTGGCCCAGTCTGCAAACCAACAGATCTTTTTTGATGGGATGAGTTCTTTCCAGTTTACCCTGGACCACAGTTGTCAGATTTTGCAAATAATAATATAGGATGCCCTGTTCAATTTGATTTTCAGACAACTGAATATATATATGGATGTATTTATTTATTGGTATAAGTATATACCATGTGATATTTGGGATATACTTATACTAAAAAACCGTATTTTTCATTTTCCTGACATTATGGGACACACTTATACTAAAAATTATTTGTCGATCTGAAGCTGGAATTTAACTGGGCATCCTGTATTTTGTCTGGCAGCCCTCCTCCAACCCTCCCCCTGCCCCCACACTTTTCAGATTCACTGGTTTAGTGATCTCCACTTGCCCTCTGTAGGCACCAGCATGGTATCCGCAGGATTAGAGGTAAAATTCCAGGCAGAGGTAACATTTGACAAGCAGCACTTGTGTGTAGTCACTGAAGTGCAGCTTTCAGCTGTTCGGTGAGTTTTCCTCCAGTTTCCGGGCCTTCTGATGCCTTCGCATGATGAAACCGATACAAAGACTAAGGCCATCTAACTCTGTCTCAGCACCATCGGGCCGGCTCTCTGAGCACGGGCTTACGTGCGGTGAGTGATGTGAGGTGAACCCAGCGCTCCCGGAGCATCTTTGCTTTCTCTTGCTGCTGTTGGCATGTTTCCAGGCAGAGAACCAGGCCTGAGAACATCCCCGTGCAAGCAGCAGCCATCTTTTAGGGCCAGGACGTGAAGGATGGTGATGGTTCCCTTACGTCAGGTTGAGAGGGCCTGCCAAGGGCGGCCTGAGTGTTTCGGTAAAGAACTGCTTATGCCTCTGCCCGATGAAAGAGAGAGGTAGATATCTGTCCACGGCAGCTCCTCCATAGACCAATGATTCTCTTTCTGGCTTCTGTCAAATGGAACCGTGCAAGCCTTAGCAGGAGGATGCCAGATGCCCTAGAACAGGGATCCTCAGCCTTGGCGCTGCTAACACCTCGGGCAGAATGCTTGTTTGTGGGGTGGGGCCATCACACACACTGTCGGGTGTTTAACAGCATCCCTGACCTCCACTACTAGATGCCAGTATCATGTCCCTCCACCCACACCCCCAGCTGTGACAGCCCATATGTCCACACACTGCTGAAGTTCCCCTGGGAGGCAGGTTCACCCCCAGCTGAGAACCACTGTGCTGGAAATGTCACCAGGAGGATGAATTAGGGCACAGATGCCTCAAGGGCCAGGCAGCACGTTCACTGGGAGAGTCAGGTTTAAGGTCATGGCGGGGAGGCTAGCGCTGCAGAACCTAAAGTGCCTCAAATTCAATTATGAAACTTGTTGGCCCCATTAAACTCTTCTGTGGGCAGCATTTGGGTTAAGGAAATCCGGTTTGCCATTCTCGAAACAGAAAAATTAGCTTAGTGGTAATATGGTTGATGGTGATTACGTGTTTCACTTCTGTTTGTGCCCAGCTAAATCGAAGGACCAGGCTTCTCCCGCTTTGTGGAACCTCTCTTTCTTTACTCATCCCTACTCCCTGACCCCACAAGTGCCCTGTGGACCACTGATTCTCAACTGGGGTGATGTTGCAGCTCCCTCTTTAGCAATGTCTGGGGACATTTTTAATTGTCACAGCTGGAAGGAGGTGCTACTGGCACCTTGTGGGCAGATGCCAGGGATGTGGCTATGTACCCCGCAATGTGCAGGACAGCTCCCCACTACCACAAAGAATTTTCCGGCCCCAAACGTTTGCAGTGCTGAGCTGAGCAACTGGTGCTGTAGGGATGAGGATGTGTGTATCTAATCCATCCCGGAGAAGGGCTTTTCCTACACACTCCAGACACCTGGGGGTTAATAGGACTCGTCGTGGATCTGTAGCTGGGGAAGTGTCAGCGTATGGACTCTACACAGGGACATTTTCTTTTCTTTTCCATTTTGCACTCATGCCCAGAAATAGCGAGGCCAGCAATTCTGTAAAGATTTAGGTGCTTATGCAACCTTTCCCTTCATTCTTTGGGGTTTGGATATTTTACAGAAGTGCACCTGGGTCTTGGATTCGTACCTGATCCTAATCTCTGATGAACACCATCAGATAAAGAGATGCTCCTAACGTATTGAGGACATGGAGCAAAGAAGCTCTGTGTGGGAAGGAGACTTGGAGCAGCACAGGGAGAAAAATAGACCGACGCAATTTCAATATACAACCCTACATCATCCCAGCATCATTATCAAAACACCATTGCCACTATTTATGTGGTTGCAAATGCGGAACAGCCTTTCATAACCTATTGGAGTCAAGTCGCTGATGCAACTCCCCCCACCCCCCTGCACCCCGACCCTTTGCCTTATGTTCCCTTTGAAATATTATTTGGTTCCTCTTTTTTTTTTTTGCTCCTGGTACTCTCTGCCTCTTTCCTATTTTTTTTTTTGTACGTGCGTGTGACCACAATTGTAGTTTCAGTAAATAAAACGGCTGCTTGATAACGTGGAACGGCCCAGCGCTTAACTCTGCCCTTGGAGATCCTTTACATCAAACCAGCGATCAAAAAGTGGTGCAGATAAAATTTGTCATCAGGGATTTCCTACAAAAGAATTACAGTGGAGAAATGGCCGGATCGATACTATGGATTTTCACTGCAAGGGCTGGTGGTCCAATTGCCGTGAGACACTCACACAGATAAAAGGGCATGGCTGCCACTCCGTCACAGACTGCTGACTCAGCAAAAGCCTGGCAGGTATTTATAGGTCACAGTGATACAGAATTATCACCTTGCAGTGCCCGCGCCTGTTCCCTGTGAGATTGCCTTCCTTTATGGGATTGCTAAATGCAGGTGAATGGAAAAATGATGGCTAACAGCTGTCAAAATGCAACAGAATGAAGTACTTAAATCTTTTTTTATCCATTAAAAGGGTAACAACCATACATATATCATGGCCCAGACATTGTAATGATATTTGGGGGCTGGTAAACCAAGGGGATAATAAACAATGTAGGTGTTGATCAGAACAGCAGAGGGAATAGACTTGGGGCGGGGAAGGTATGTCTTTCCTGAAGCCTTATAATTACTTTAATGGGTGAACGTTATCTAACAGAGGAAAAACTTAATTACACAGTTGCCTTTGCGTCCCAGTCTTTGGGAGACCCACTTTCCCCTCATGTTGGCATTTTGAAGGCACCGAACTAGTCCCTAAAACACTTAACCAGGCTCACTGAATCCTGGAATTGCTGAAGTTTATGGATGCCAACTTCATTAAAGTGCATGGAATCATGGTAATTTATTTGTCAGGTTCCCGGGCTTTAAGGTCTAAAGTCCACTGAGAACTTCCTCTTGGGTTATATTTAACCTCCCCGCTCCAGCTGAGGTTTGAAGGTAGACATACGTCCACCGATCTTCTTTCCCGTGGAATGAGATTATTCCTGGAGGGGAAGCCCTTTCAGTCAGTCATCCCAGCTCTGGAATTCTTTAGCCATTACTTACCCTGGTTCTCAATGAACATTTCCTCAAGGAAGCCCTTTGGAAAAACCTTATCAATCCATCCAGCCCCATCCATGCAGCGTTTGTCTTCTTCTTCTTCTTTTTTTTTTAATTGAGTGAGAATCAGCTTCCAGAAAGATTCAAAATACCACTTACGATTGCCCTGCAGCATCTTGGCTGTTTTGGAGAAACAATGCATTGTTTCCTGTGCGATCCTCTACCTAATGCGTTTTACATACATGTTCGGTGAACCATTTTTGATAAGCTTGAACATTAAAAGAAGAACATTTTCCTTATTCCCTTCAATATTTAAAAAGTATTGCAAAGCAATAGGAAAATGAGCAAAATATATAGAATATCACTAATAACAAGGCACCTCGACATTAATGAATTCTCCACTGCTTGAACACCTGCCAGGAAGAGACCTTGTGCGGGATGTCAAAGAAACACAGTGAGTGAAACAGGCTTTTGTGGAAGGAGCTTATGGAAAGGCGATAAGGAAAAATATTTATTTATTTAAAAGATTTGGAAGAGGGAACAGCATTGGGGAATCAGGGAAGGGGAACAGACAAGTTGCTGTCCTTTTTGTTCTTCAGTCTAATTGTGGAGGACGTCACTTCACTGGCCCATGTTAGTACTGTGATCATTACACTTTTTCTAGGTGAGGCAGATCAATCACTGGCCTCTGGACGGCCGCTCATGGCAGCTCACAACAGCTCACACCAGCGGCTGGCCAGCCCCACTGCAGCCTACGCCATTGCCGGCGACTCACGGCAGCCCAGCTCAGTTGTTCACCATCTTAGCTGTAGAGGGTGCAGTGTCACTGGCCCATGTGGGATCTGAACCTGCGGCCCTGCTACTCAGAGCTTGCACTCTTGAGCCAACTCTTAGCCAATGAGCCACTCAGCTGGCCCTGGAAAAATATTTATTGAACAAATACTTTATGCCAGACACTTGGCATAGGTTACAATGAAATTGCAAACACTTACAAAACGGGAGACCTACTCCAAAGGGCTATATTGACTCATGCAATTCTCATCAAAGCTCTATGAGGTAGTGTCTTTACCATACCCACTTTACAGATGAGAAAACTGAGGCAACAGAAGGATTGGTAATTGGCCCAAGATCACGTGGCTAGGATGCAGAGGAGCAGAGACATAATACAGACTCCTGAGCTACACAGCCTCTCCCAGTTGGGAAACTTTCTCCTTTTTTTCTTACAATATCCCCCACAAAGGAGGTGTTCCTATTGAACAAATAAGAAAGTGGAAGCTCCTAAGAATTGAAGATTTTGCCCCGCCAGTTCATTGAAGATCTGGGACATGAGCACAGGCATGCCTGCCTTCAAATTCTCTGCGAGTTTACCCCACCATGTATTGTGCACCTAACCGAGCAAGCCAGGTTCCGCAGCTTCTAAACTCAGAAAACAAAACCCGGGCAGTACAAGCCATAACGTGCAGTCCAGGGAAAAGAATTTCATTTCAGGAAGCATACCACTGCCTGGAAAAAACATTAACAAGACTCTCTGTCCCCAGCTCGTCCCAGGCCAGCATCGGGCAGGACTCAGAAATGTAACCTGCACCTTCCGGACCTGCCCACGGGGAAATCATCTTGGTGCCTGTTTGAACTGCCTTATCCGGGTAGAAATCATTGCTCCTATCACCACAGGATTGTTGTAGGGAACTTTACTGTCACTGGCAATAAACACAGATGAAAGGAGGGGGCAATAAGAAAACAAAAGCGAAAAACAGAAGCAAAAAATGCACCAGAGTGAAAAAAATATCCATAAACGAGTTGTTTTTTTGTCTCTCTAGTTGCTCTGATGTGCACAAAGGAAATAGACGGAATAAAATCACATCTCAGGAACACCAACATAAATTCCCCCTTGCTTTGACAAGTACGTAATTTTCTTCAGAGATGCTCTTCACGTCTGGAGAGTTATGAGGCAATTTCATTCCCATCTGACAAATTTACAAAGAAACATTAGAGAAAAGGGATTAGGAAAGCAAGAAATCTTTATAGACTTTTTCCTCAGGCTGTATTTCCCTTCCATCTTCTGGCTCTTCCTTGAGGACCATGCATGAATGACTCAGAGCGTGGACCCCATAACTGAGATGCTTAGGAGAGAAGCAAGACGTGAAATGTGCTTTCAGTCAACTAATTGTATTTACATGATTGGGGGTGGGAGGCGGGACTGGGGGGATGAGGAGTGAAGAGCATTATCGACAAATATTTAGATGACATCTCTAAGGGATGGAATCAGAGTGGTATTTGTAAAATTAGAGTTTTTGAAAGAAATGCAGAGAGAGAGAGAGAGAGAGAGAGAGAGAGAGAGAGAGAGAGAGAGAGAGAGAGAGAGAGAGAACTGAGTGATCAAAGAAGGTTTAAATGGAGATCTGCATTCCAGGATGATAGCAATAAAAGATTAATAATAGCAGAGTATACGTTTTGTTTTGTTTTGTTTTTCATTGTAGGATTGTAGATTCTAAGAGGAACTTAGTGTTTTTGACCTTTTAAAAAAATCTCCATTGCTAATTTCATATTGCAGCTTGTAGAGTGACCAACTGTGCAGCTTGTCCCGGACTGTCCTCGTGTTAGGGACTGAAAGCCTCACGTCATGGCAGTCCTTCCGTTCTGGGCAACCTGGGGTGGTTGGGCACCCTACAACCCATTATCCTGATTTCCACAGAAGTTACTTGAGCTTTTGAAGTCGTTCATTCTTTTAAGTGTTTGCAGCCTTGAATTATTCACTTTTTGGCTCTGTGAACTAGTAAAGTTGGTACACACACACACACACACACACACACACACACACACAACACACGTATGTATTTTGATCATTTGGAGATTCTATTATGAATCTATTAAGGTCACTGTGACCTTAGAATTTTGATGGAAAAATCATAATAGTGCTCAGAAGTTCAGGAAACGTATTCTTTTCCTGGGGTAGAGATGAAACATAATATAATGCAGATGCTGTTGAATACAGAGCCCAGATGACAAAGGTTTCATAGCTGGGGCTCAGGGAATGGAGGCAAGGAAGGGACGCACAGCTTCCAAGGCCTTCGCTGAGAGCCACAAAATACTCACAACGCTGTGGGTATAATTTGGCAGGTCAGGTGTGTGTGTGTGTGTGTGTGTGTGTGCGCGCGCGCGCGCATGTGTGAGTATGTGAGTGTGTGTGTGAGTGTATTGTGTATGCTTCAGAGAGTCCAGCTGGATCTATGGCAGCCTTCTTTCTGATTCACTGGCCTTCTCAAAGAGTGAAACAGAACCTCATTTTTGTAACTAATTTCACTTTTCTGTTCCTAAAGTTTTCCCACTATAGTCACTATTCAAGTCATTTACACTGGAAAAAAAATCCATTTTTGGCAGCACTTACTATTTTTCTTCTTCATAAATCTCAAGATAATATTTATTGTTCACCTTCATAAGAAATGGGGACTCATATTCGAGTGGGATGTCGAATCCCTTCAGTCGGGAATACAGACAAGGCATTGGCTTTGCCTGAAAAGTCCACAGAGGTCTTGCATTTGGGATTTAAGTTTAACATATGAGACCCAAATGTGGGCGTTTCATTTGGATTTGATCTCCCTTGAAACTCATAGAATCAAACTCTCCCTTTGGTCTGCCTGCTGAACATGAAAAAGGGGGCTTCTTTGAACTGCCAATGGTCTTTATGCCCAAACTTAGGGAAATAAACAATGATAAGAGAGTGTTCATATAAATTTATATGAAGTCTTATCCCAGAAGAATATGAAAATTGTGAGGTATCTGAACTGCTCGACCCCTGTAAAACCTTCTAGATGGGGGCTGGTCTCCCCTCTATAACTGATGAAATGAGCAAATGACTTTTTGCTTACAAGCAAGCTTAAGCACAGTGTTGTTGAGAAATGAGATTGATCATAATGAGACATATAAAAATTTAAAATATCCCCTGGTGGGGAAAATTTTTTCATTTCTGCATTTGAATCTTTTAAATACTGTAACTTTTGGGGGAAAGTTATTGAGACATAAAAAGAGCATTTGAACTATTTCGGAGTTTATGATAACCGCTGTATAATACATTATCTTGAAAGCCTTTATAGTCCGCAGTTACAAACTTCCAGGAAATCTATTAAAATGCAGCATTAATTAACAGAAACTTTTTATAGTGTTACTAATATTCTGCAAACAACTAAGAGTTTAAAAGCCCCTTTTTACAGGCAATTCTTGCTGCCTATACACCGCGATCAGAGTGAATTATAGGAAGCACTAAAGGAAGAGAAAGAAATGAATTTTTGCGGGTTGTCCCGGATGGGAAACTCACCTCAGTACCTGCCTTTAATTGGAACAAATGTGAAGATGAGACACTTGCCAGTTTGCCTAGCGTCCCCTCTGTAAATGCATGCAGCTGACCAAACGCAAAGCGCTGGTATTTCAATATGCATCTTCCCAAATGCTGATAAATAGCATCCCTGAAATAACTTCAGAGATCAAGGCAGCTTCCTTGAATTCTGGGAGATGATGCGTCCTCTTACAAAACGTTTACCCTCTCACCGGTGGGTGAGCCCATGCTGCAGACTACATTTAGACACAGATGTGTCAAGCGGTTACAGACACTGAAGCAGTGTTTTTATGTTTTGATGTCTGGTTCTAGGTTGCACTGGCACGTCTCCCAAACCCGAGTCGTGACCTTTTTTAGAGGGATGTTTTCATTTCTGTTTTGAATCCCAAAGGGGAGGAGGCATTTCAGTCTCTATGCCCAAAGGGCAAAACTGTCTCTATTCAGGAGGAGAATGAAAATGAGCGGGGCCCTGCGTTACCCAGCCACAGTGAGGCCCCAGCTGTCTCTCCACGTTTCGATGTATCTGCTCAAACATGAATCAGGCAGGCTCCTTCCTTCCTCTTTGCCAGCCTTCCTTTGTAAGTACTAGAGTTGTGATTCCAGCCAAAGGTTCCTTGCTTTCCTAGGTTTTTGGTGTCATCTGGGGAAGACTGATGATTTTTCTATTTTAGTACCTACTTCAAACTACGCTTTCACTTTACTCTGTCTTTTTAAAAATAAAATATTTTCCTGGCTTCTTCCTCTTGGATGCAGAATTCTTCAAAAGTTTCTTACCATTCTGCTTTCGCCTCTTCCCACATCATCACCTGAATTCTCAATCCATATGATGTGAGATTCTACCATGATAATCATAAATATGCATTATTACGCATATACTTGATTGTCTATGTATGTTTCCTCCATTAAGCCTTTTGTTTGTCTGTTCAACAGATATTGATTGAGTGTGTATCGTATATCAGGTATTGCAGAGATACTGATGAGCCTGACAAATGAGTTTTTTTCCTCCTGAAGTTTATCTTCTAGTGGGGGCAGCCATGCAAAGGGCAAGCAAACAAATGAGTAACAAGGAGATAAAAGTTTACAGAGGAAATAGACTGATGATGTGACCGAGTGTGACTGATGGGGTACTCGAGGCAGCGAGGCCTGAGATGTCTTCTTTGAGGAGGTCCCATCACAGCTGTAACTTGAGTGATGAGAAGAGGCCAGTGATGCAGAGAGCTGGGGACCAGTGTTCCAGGCAAATGAAGTGGCAAGTGCAAAGGTCACATGGGAACCTGCTCGATGTGTGTCAGCGAGTGCTCAGGCCAATGGGTCTGCAGCAGGGCGAGCAGGGATGTCTGAGAGGTGGAGGGAAGCAGTATCGATGATAATAGCCGCTATTTACTGATGTGAGCACTTAAGATGCATTCCCTCTCTACCTTGCAAAAACTTTGAAGGGGGTAGATTATTATCACATTTAGCAGGTGATTAAATAGAAGTTCAGAGAGGTAATGTGACCTGTCTAGAGTCACACAACTAGCAAGTGTCAGAGCTGGAATTCAAATGTCGATTTGTCTGATTCCAATATTATTTGTTCAAGAAGCATCTGTATTGAGTACCTACTATGTGCCTGGTACTTTGTTGGAGCTGAGGGTAAAGTAGTGGACAAAATGAAATTTTTATCCTTCTGCAGCTTACACTTAGTAGAGGGAATCAGGAAAGAACTAACTATCCAGTTTGTCAGATTTCGTTGATAAGCTCAAATCCTAGGGAAGTGAGAACAAGCCAGTGAGTTCCCCATGAAGAGCAGTTCAGGCAGAACAAGCAGCAAATGGAAGAACTCTGCAATGGGCATGTGCGTGACGCGTTGGAGGAGCCTCAGGACACCCGTGAACAAGGGAAAGAGTAGGAGACCTGGAGGGCTGTGGTAAGAACTTTGGCTTTTCCTGTGAGGGAGATAGGAGTCACTGGAAAGTGTTGAAGAAAAGGAGAACGTGGTATACATTTGATTTTAATATGATTCATCTGAAAACTGGGTCAAACATAGACTGTTCAAGGGATAGGGCAGAAGTAGGAAATCAGATGGTCATTACAGTAATTCAGGCCTGATATTATGGTAGCTGGAATCAGGGTTGTGGTTGCGGGTATGGTGAGAAGGGGGCAATTTTATGATGGATTTCAACAAGAGAGCCAACAGAATTTGCTGTTGATTGGGCTGGGAGGTGAGAGAGAGGAGTAAGATAAGGGTAACCAAATGTTCTCCACAATAAGATGGATGAAATTATCATTTACTGAAATGGGCACAATCAATGGGTGTGAGCAGAGTTTTTTTGGGAAAAATAGGCTCTTGGTATTGGTCCTTCCATTTCATTCCGTTTATGTATTTCTATGGTCATAGATCCCTCTTATTTCTGCTAAGTGGGTCAACTGATGTGCAGACATTATTTGATCACAGAAGTCAACATTTCTCTCTTTAAAAAAATGTTGTCAGTAAACTGTGCTAGTGCATTAGTTAGCTTTGCTGTGTAACAAACAATCTGCCAAATCTCAATGGCTTACGATCACAGACGTTCATTTTTGTTAAACCAGAACTGCGGGTTGGCTATGGCTCTGCTTCGTGTGCCTCTTCTTTCTGGAAATTCTGCTTGGACTCATCTGTTCACCTTCCCTTGGTCAAAGCACACAGTTAAGCCCAACAAGGATGAGGGAGGAGCCATCCCCTTCCCACCTGTGGCGTGACTGTCACTGACTAAAGCCTGGTTGTCATCCTGATCAGGCAAAAACAAATAAACTAGGTCCAGATTGACCAGGCAGCAGCCTCAAAGGGGATGGGAGGCCAGGGCCCCTGAAATCCAGTGACAAATGGTGTTGGCCTGTGTCCCAAGCACATCTACATTGGAGCAACTTGCGCTTGGCCATGACCCTGTTTCTTTGCTAACTTATTTCTCCTATTATGATCTGGAGCTCTTGAATGACTGGCACCGTGTCTTTACTTACTATTTTATCATCAGTGCCATTCAACATACAGGAGGTCTATTTTTGTATGATTGAGTTCATTTTGAGGTTGGTTTCGTTTTAGAAGAGGAAATACAGGAATGGCAAAAAGAAAAGAAACAAAGTCCAGAAGCAGCAAACTCAAATACCTGCTGAGGCCAGGCAGATCACATATATGTGTGCCTCAGCTGGGTTTAAGACTGCTTTCTAGAACTCCTGGGATGGGAGTCACGGGGCATTTAGCCTAGCTGGAGAGTGCACAGCCCCAAATGGTAAAATTAAAAATATTCAGAACAAAACGAAACATAAATCTGTGCTAAATCAAACCATTTCAAGGGCAGGTTTACCCGGAGACCTGCTAGTTTGGGAATCTAGTAATACAGCTTAGAAGATTTAGGTGTATCAAAGAAAAGGTTTTGTTGTTTTTTTTTTTAAAGAACATATCTGTAGTGTGTCAGTTATCTCTCCTACCTTCCTTCACTAGGTAGTTCTTCGGTTAAAAAAAAAGGAATCTGTCCATTTGAAACTGGGCAAGTACTAGCTGTAGGGAATATCTTTATGTCTTTTGCCAGAGATAATTCTCAAGATTTTAATTTGTGTCTATCTTTAGGGACCCACGTCTTCCTATAGAAAGCCCTTTGTAAGTTCTAGAAAGCAGACTGGGCACAGCTTCCACACTGTTTGGGTTGTGGAAGGCGGTGGAGAACAAGGAGGCAGTGGAGAGACCTTGATGGACAGCCCTGAGAGTGTGGAGAGGACCCTTGCTGGACCATCTCCAAGGCAGGTCAGAAAGCCCATGCTTCCTGCTGGAGGGTGGTTCTTTGACGTCACTTGGGGCATCCATGGCCAGGGTTATGAGGTCCTCTGTCCAGCAGGACATACCTATAGGCCTTGCCATGGTGACCCAGTCTGCAAATCTGAGTGGGACCCGTTCCAGAATGTTCTCCCATTACCAGGTTTGGGAACGGGCATCAACTAGGACGCAGTCACAATGAATGGTCCCCAGTAAATTCAGCGTGCAGATACATTTTGGCTAGCCTGCACGGCAATTATAAAATTATGTATTCAAAAATTAATCACATATGTGTCAATATTTCATAAATAGGAGATTTTACATGAAAATTAGAATTTCTGCTTTCTTCTGAAATTGGAAGCTTGGTCCATATGGGGCCGCATGTGGCTGGCCACAGTTGGCTGAGGAACATCTGCCCATTTTCGTAAGAGCATGCGCTCTCTAGTTCACCTCCGTTTCTATTCAGCCTGCCCCGCTCAATTTTTTCTCCAGCCTGGCTTTTCCGGACAGTCGGGAGAGGACTTCTGACCTGTATATTTATGTATAATATCGGTGGCTATAACATACATTGCTGTCCATGCCTCAGGTATCATCTTTAATTTAAAGAACAGCTTGCCCTTTAGATAATCAACTCCAGCTTTTTAAAAACCAGAATTATTAATTATCCCGGCAGTTATTTTCTTCCCTTTAGACCTGATCAAGTCACCTTTAAAGGATATGATGATTTTGTGGGTTAATCTAAAAGGCATTCTTTCTCTCTTTTCCGCCCTTCTGCTGTTTTCTTTTTACTCACACGCTTCCTGCCAACCAATCCAACATGCAAGAAACCCTTCAGGTGTTTAAAGGAGTTGGAAAATATTCCAGGAAATGCTGAAAGTTTGCCACCTTGTCAGAGGATGAAAGCACAGTATTCCATCCAACGGCTTTGTGTAATTTTTTGTGTTTTTTTTTTCAATGCAAGTTCCAAGTTAAATTTTTGGATGCTTATCTTCTCTACATTTTAATGAGAGCTTTAGCTAAGGATTTTTTTTTTTTAAAGCAAAGGCACAAAAGTTTAAACCCTTTGCACAATAGCAGTGGGTATTGAAGTGACATGCTGTTTTTATAGTTTGAAAAACATCAATGCTGAAATAACCAGCAGGGGAAGGAATATTGGACAAGTAAATATGGAACGTGATACTCACAAGCATTAGCTGTATCTATTAAATATGCAAACCGTGCCGCATTGTATGGATTTTTTTTTCTCACTGCATCATTTTGTAGGTATATGTGTGTGTAAGGCGGGGTCTGTAGTAAACTTTTATGACTTAAATCATTTTATTCATTCATTCTTGTTATAATTACCAAGATGCTTATTGTAAGTTCTGATTGATCTTTGATGGGTCCTGCCTTGTAACACTTCATTTTGAAAATTCTGTGCCTTTAGACCTCTTAGTTATATAGGGAACGATTTGTCTATAAACCTTTGACAGACTCGAGAGTTCAGTATTTAAAGGGATGCGTTTGTAAAGTGAAGAATGCTTCTATAAAGCAACTAATATCGTGGTTGTTTTGCATTTAGGGATATTAGTCACGTTGACCCAGATGGGAGGGCCCTATTCCTTCATAGCGGTTTTGTTATGCATAGTTACGTATTAATTTCTCAGTTTATTTCATGTCTACCTTCCCAATAGACTGTCATTACCATGGGAGCAGAAATCATGTCTGTGTATTTTTTTCTTTAAAATTTTTTTAATGGTGGTAAAATACTCATAACATACAATGTACCATGTTAACCATTTTGAAGTGGACAGTTTAGTGGCATCAAATGCATTTACATTATGTACAACCATCGCCACCATCCATCTCTAGAATGGTTTCATGTCCTCAAACTGAATGTCCGTCTTCATTAAACATAGCTCCGCATTCTTCCTGCAACCCCCACAACCCCTGACAACTGCCTGTCTATTCTCTGTCTCTATGAATTTGACTCCTCTAGGCACCTCATATAAGTGGACTCATACAGTATTTGTCCTTTTGCAGCTGACTTATTTCATGCAGCATAATGTCTTCAGGGTTCACCTGTGTTGTAGCCTGTGTCAGGCTATGCCTTTGTTTTTTAATAACCACATACCTAGACTCTACCTCAGGGCCTGGATGTAGTAGGCGATAGACAACAATACATAACCATAGAATGAATATGGGAAAGAAAGAATGGATCAACCAGCCACATTATATTCTTCTTCATAGCCTACGGACCAGACACACAGTAGGCCCTCAGCAACTCTTTGAGGGATAAAAGAACTACTTGCCTTCCGGACTGCCAAAGCAGACCCAAAAGAACAATGGAGCCACTTTTGAAATATTCACCATTTCCCCTTGCATGTGTTGCTGGAATCCAACGTAAAAAGCAACTCTGTGGCAGATTTTCTTGGGCTTGTAATTTGGGCTGCTTCGTGCTCACTGCTAATTAACCAGTTGGTGATATGCCATTGTCTTTTCGCCTGCCTCTGAGCTGTCAAGAGTCACTGACAAGCCCAGCGAAACTAGGGGGCACTCTGATAATTAAGGTTTAGAGGGCTTCTTACCGACCCCATCATGTACCAATCGCTTTCTCTGCCTTGACTGATGGGGAGCTGACATGTGACAAAACAGTGGCCTTCTCTCATATACACAGCAGCAGGACACTTTCCCACCTTTTAATGGCTGAGCGAATTTCATCCCAAGCAACCCTGACAAAATGAAAGTGTACTGTCAAAGTTGTTTGTGGAGATGACTGTGTTTAGAAAAGAAGAAAAGTCTTGATACTTTCAGAATTGCCACACACATACACAGAGTAGGTAACCTCAGCATCTAATTGCACAAAGTAAACCACAGAAAGTTTTATTTGAATATTTAAATGATATCAGGAGAAATGCTTTGGTGTTCTATATTCTTCTATAGCATTCACACTTATAGGTCAGGTAAGCCTGTGTCTTATACTTCAAGGCACAAAGATGGAAGAAGGGTGTTCAGTAGTTTCTCTAAAGTTGGTAATATCTTCATGTACAGGTCTGTATCTGTCACGTAAAATCATCAAATAATTGCAAGTCATATGATGGGGGCTCTAGATTTCCCTGTTTATGTTTATTTTGTGCTTCCTTGCATCTCCGAAGTCCAGTGTGGTTTGGCACCAGCGCCCCAGACCTGTTGAATCAGTCTGTCTTTTAACCAGAGCCCCAGGTGATTCCCATACCCGGGAAAGTTGGAGAAGTCCTGGTATGTCACTGGGCCCTAGGGTTCTCTGCCTTCACTGTATTCTTATTCCATTCAGTTCTAGTAGTAGGGCCTGGGAAAGGTTTAAACAAAAAACACAACCACAAAAAAGTCCCTCGGTGCTTCTCAGGACCGAACGAGATTGAGAGCCACTGACCTGAGTCCATTCGTTGCCATCAGCACCTTGTCTGCTTTGATCTTGCCTAGGAAGGAACTTGGAACACAGGGGGAGATCATTGTTTGAATGGGTTGTTATACAAAACCCAAGGCTTCGATAATGTGTACATTATATAACCACATATTCATTCATTCATTCATTCATTCATTCATTCATTCAATAGACATCTCTCCTGGTAAAGCTGGTGACACAAGTGTCTGATGCAAGCAATGAACTGGAGTTTAGGGTTTAAGATGTTTATTGGGAATCAACATCTACTGAGGGATGAGTGAGGGAACGAGATTGGCCAGAGACTGAAGTGGGACTGTGATGCAGGCTAGCACCTTGGCCAATGCAGTGGGGAGCCCTGGAGCATGTGCTGTCCCTTCGAGTGTCCTGTGTTAGGCCAAAACGGCAGCACTTAACACTGATGCCTTGGTGTCACCCTTGGCAGGGCATGACCTCAAGAGGTGCCTTTCTGCTTGGGTAGACTTTGAATTCAGGAGGCGCTATCTGGCTGGCTGCTGAAGTTGGACAGGAAAACCTTCCTTGCAGTCTGGATGGCTCTTCATGTCTGCCATGGGTGATAAAGAGGCAAGGGGAATAATGTTGCAAGATGGAGCTCTGGAGTTTGACTTCCTAGCTTTGATTTCTGGACCAGCCATTCCCTCGCTGAGTGACCCTGTCTGTGGATCCACCTTCTTATCCATATTAGGCTGTTAATTGTACCTACTTGACAAGGTGGTTTGCGAATATGGTGCTCAAAATGGATTGAAGGCACAGAATGGACACTTAATACAGGTTAGTTATTATGCTTCATATTATAATATTTTATATCACATAAAATTAAAGTTTGTACTATGAAATACTATAATAATTAATGGGGTCTTTTGCTTATATGTAGGAACACATTGAGATGATAAAACGCTTGTGACAAAAAGGGCAGTTTTATCCATACTAAAGATAAAATAGATAAAGTTTTTATCCCTCTGGATGTATGGAGCATCTATCTTTACCTTGGCACTCACTAGATATAATACATTTGTTTGTAGCCTGTGTGCATGTTTCTTTCTTGTGAGAGAAGCAAGAATCTTGACTCTTGCATTTGAATGAAATCTTTCGGGAGGTGATATGTTGATCGGATTTTTGTAATTTGCCCCCTTTCGGTTCTTGTGGAACCTTGTGTGCCATTCTAGCTGCATGGGCTCACTGCATCAAATCATGCAACAATTTGGTGATTTCGTTTGGATCTCAGAAGGGCTCAAGGAATGCCACCGACAAGTTTAGTAGTGAAGACATAATGCCAAGATTAAGTAAGGTTGGTTACATTGGTAAATGAGAAAGGCTCAAAGCTTTGTTTGAGCAAATTGATGCAATAGATCTTAAGCAGGATAGAACTCTTGCAGAACTATAAAATTTCTATGGAAAACTCTGCATCAGTGACGGTTAAGGTTCTAGAATTAACAATCCCACTGTATGCTGACTATCTATGAAGATCTTACGGGTATTTTTTCTTCTCATTCTCCATTCCTCGTGTTAATAAAACTCAAACGCTGTGTAAGTTAGGATTATGGTCTACTTTGAACAATCCGCCCCCCCTCCCCAGTTGGTGACTTAAGCAATATAATTTTATTGCAGTCTCACAGGAACAAAAATCAAAACTGAGAGGGTGACCTTGTTCTGCAAATCTATTAGGAACCCTGGGTTCTTCTATCCTATTACTTCCTATTATTAGGGTACTTCTATTCTTCGCATGACCCAAGGTTACTACCATCGGGGTTGCATTCCAGCCAGATGGGAAGGGGAAGGAAAATAGCATTCCTTCCTTTTAAGGGAAAAATATACAAGTTGTACATTATCACTTCTGTTCACACATCATTTAACTACACAGCCCCATCACTAGCAAGACTGGGGAATATGGACTTTATGTAGCCATGTGTTCAGCTAGAAACTCTATTACTATGTAAAGGAGGGTGGAGATTCTTCTTTACAATCCCAGCAGACTCCCTTTGAGGGAAATAGCTACCTCCCTCCCTCTCTCAGGGGATGTGGTTGCTGTGGGGCTGTTCTCACCTCTGACTCCCAGGGATGGGCATGTGAGCCAGACTTGACTCATCAACACACCCCATCATCATGACTGCAGCAATTTATTTACAGTTGCCCAGGCAACCAAGCAGGCCCAAAGAGACATGGTCCTGGGTCCTTGTTCCAATGGGGTCCGCCGCTCCAAGTGGTGAAAAGATTGCTCTTTCTTCTGGGGTTGCTTCGCTGGTTGAATGCAATCTTTGAGTTGCTCCTCGTAGTTTTGCCTCCTCTTGGGACTATGAAGCCAATACAGAGGAAAGGAGAGGGGGAGACACAGAAAAATGGACCCTGATGACATCATTGGAGCACCTGGACTCTGTTGTATCTCAGTCAAAGCCACCATCATCTGAGCCTCAAGTTTTGCAGTGGTCTCCTCACTAGTGTGCCTGTTCTGCTCTTGCCTTCATATCTATCTATCTATCTATCTATCTATCTATCTATCTATCTATCTATCTATCATCTCTCTGTATCATTTATCTAAATATACACAATCAATATCCAAACACCTGCTCAAGGAATCCTTCTGAATTTATAATAAGTCAGGTTTTGTACTCAGAACCCTCCGATGGCCTTCCATCTCATCCCTCGCCAAGTCCCTGCAGTGGGCCTGCCATCTGCCCCCCATGTGGCTACCAGCTAATTTCTCAAAACCTCTCTCCCCCTCCAACCCGCCCCCCGCTTCTGCTCCAGACACACTGGCCTCATTACTCCTCTGCTCACATGCTTGGCATGTTCCCACCTCAGGGCATTTGTTCTTACTGTTCCTTTTGCCTGGGAAGTTTTTCCCCAAATATAGGCAGGGCTTGCTCCGTTTCTTTCTTCAGGTCTTTGTTCAGCTGCCACTTTTCCTCCATGGGCTCTTCTCTGCCCTCCCCGTTGCCCCACATTCGTTATGTCCCTGAGAATTGCTTCCTGCTGCAAGAGCCTGCTTTGCTCCGCCTGAGGGCTTTCTCTTCCCCTCTGTGTTAACCGCTTCAATGCATTGTCTAATCTAAGCCATATATCAATTCTAGGACGTAGGTAGTATTTCACCTCCATTTTGCAGCTGAGGAAACTAAGGCTCAGAGAGTGTGACTGAACTGTGCAGTATCATAGTATGAGTTGGTATGGAATGGGGTGCCAGGACTTGAGCATGGGTCTGACCTCACAGTCTGTTCTTCACCCCTGGGCTCCTCTTCAGACTGTTAAAGTTCTTCAAGTGGCTTCTTCTATTGTGACCCACATGGCTCTCTAGAGCTGAATCCCCATTTCCAACTTGGTCATACAATTGATTGGCATTGGTTGAATCACATTTTCAAAGACCGAATGATGCTAATGGCTTTCATTGGAACAGAGTTCAG
Source organism: Aselliscus stoliczkanus (assembly GCA_033961575.1). Classification (NCBI taxonomy): domain Eukaryota; kingdom Metazoa; phylum Chordata; class Mammalia; order Chiroptera; family Hipposideridae; genus Aselliscus; species Aselliscus stoliczkanus. Next base: position 7,919,179 of record CM066738.1, on the reverse strand, counting down.
CCATCTCACTGGTACTTTTAATTATAGCTACAGGCACAAAGTTATCTGGTCAAGATTTCCCTTATGCCACACACTTTACATGTATTTTCATTCCCATATATGTAGTAGACTGGGACTTTGGTCAGTCATATAATACATTGGTTAACTGTTTGTTCCTTTTTCGGGACATTAACATCCATTCTTGTTCTCAGGCCCACCACCCCACCCATCACCATCAACTGTCAGCAGAGCCCACCTTCGGAGGTCATTGGACTCGGGAAAGACTGAGGTCCCCCCTTGTGCCATATCCAGTCTCAAGGACCCTGCCTTTATTTGCTTTCTCACATCCATCCCTTTCTCTTCAGACCCTTTCTTTTTGTGCCGGAGTTTTGTGCCCACCCTGCCTTTTTTTCTTTATCAAACAGTGTCCATATTTTGAAGATTGAGAAGTTGAGATGGGTTGTATAATCACATCAGTTGGACTCAAAGGAAGTTTGTTCTTTTGATTTTTTAAAAAAGTGATGGCTCTATAATCACTTGACTGTCTTATCTTGTATGGATTCTGCACCACACAGGCATGCATATTTTTATATTTTCACTTATATTTCCACTTAAAATGTAGAAAAAGTCGTTTTTATCTCCTCCATGTTGGTCAAATGGCCTTCTGCTAATGATGCAATTAGTGAAACTTACAAGACAAAGGAGGAGATCTTTCAGTTTTACAAAGTCAATGAAGTGGCAAATTTTGCCACGTTTGCTGTATGTGCAAAAGATTTCTCAGAGCTCTACTGTAGTAATGTGTTTTTTGAGCAGCTACTGTAGTTGCTGAAGCTAAATTATAATAATTTGATGACTGTGTGCAAGATGAATTTGCTGAAATACTGCCTCCTCAATGGCTGTCAGATTTGGTTTGAAATGGAGAGTGGCTGTCTGTCACCCTTGGTCACACCCAGACTGTGTGCTGGGGATTTCCTTACCCAGCCTCCCTCTGCTACCGTCTCTCCAGAAAACCCCCAGAATTTTTTCTTCCAGAATTCTGTTTTCTGGTAAACAAACCCTATTAAATCCTGATCAGCTTTAAAAAGTACCTTATTCCTTTCCCATCTCAGTTGAATCCCTGAGGTCACAGCAAGTCAAGGGCAGGTATTCACCTTCTCTGTGTCCTTCTGGGCCGGGAAGTGGGGTGGGTAATATGTCACTTAGATGCACCTTTCAGATGGTTGCTCCTATACCCTCATGTACAAATTTCTGCTCATTTGAGGTTCATGCCCTTTGCCTGGATTGATCTCTGCCCATCCCAGGGGTTTGCTGGAGCTGGCCTGTGCTGGCTCTGGGGAGCTGGTTGCACACAACCCTTTCTACATTCTGCATCCAATGATGTCACGTTGGCAGCTTGACATTGGCCATGGTGGGAGTATTTACACCATGAAAACTGGCAAATGCTACAAAATCAGAGCCAGTTGTTAAACATTTCCCAGCATGCCACTGATTATGCCTTTTTGATTATATGCCTCTCTATTGGTTACCCTCCTCATTTGTTGAAGACTTGGCTTATAGATCACAACCTTTGTTTTCCCAACACTCCTGACAGCATGCAGAGATTTCGATGTCTAGCTTGAATTAGTGGGTGAGGGCCAGGCTTACTCAATATCCGGCCACTTGTGGGACAGTCCAGCACAACCAAGGATTGTTCCACATCCTGCATGACTTTCTAGCATCCTGTCAGGTAGTTGAAAAACCTGATTATAATTATCTGGGCCTAGAACCAAATTCTACTTTATATATAGCACAAAGTGTTCTTTGTACAGTTTTAATACACAGTGCGTAAATTGAAGGAGAATGGTACTTAATTTTGTTTGAAAATTCACGAAAAGTTACTCACCATTTCAAAAATCAGGTCCCTGATGGCAATGCCACCTGGTATTTGGGTTACCTATTCAACACACCTTATCGGTCTGTACTTGATATGCTTGTTAATGATTTATTCCCCATCATACCTGTAACCACTTGACCCTTTTACTGCTACCCTGCATGAGGAAAGAGCTTGCTGTATTTTACCACTGTCTTCTTGTTTTTTTTTTTTATCTGCAGTACCTGGAATATAATGGATCAGGGCCAGGTAGTAAATATTTCAGGTTTGGTGGGCCATATAGCTCTGTCAACTCTATTGACAACTCTATTGACAACTCTCACAGTAGAATGTGAAATAGCCATAGACAACATGTAAATGAATGAGTGGGGCTGCGTTCCAATAAAACTTTATTTATGACACTGAAACTTGAATTGCATACAATTTTCACTTGTAAGGGAATATTATTTATTTATTTTTTAAATGTAAAAACCATCCTTAGCATATGAGACATACAAAAACAGTCAGAGGGCTGCATTTAGTCTGCGGGGTAGAGTTTACCATCTCCTGTACTAGATGTATAAAAATTATTTGTTTCAGGAATGAATGAATGACTATGTAAGGACCAGGTATATATTAATAAGTAGTTCAGGCACATATTAAAACCTATTTTTTAAAAAAGATTTTATTGGGGAATTGGGGAGAGGAACAGCGTTGGGGAACCGGGGAAGGGGAACAGAGAAGTTGCTGTCCTTTTGTTCTTCAGTCTAGTTGTGGAGGACGTTTCTTCACTGGCCCATGTTGGTATCGTCATTGCGCTCTTCCCGGGTGAGGCAGATCGGTCGCCGGCCTCTGGATGGCCACTCACAGCGGCTCTTGGCAGTTCACACCGGCTGCCAGCCACTCACTGTAGACTATGGCAGCCCATTGCAGCAGGGGCTGCAGCTATGCTGTCCTGGGGACTCACAGCAGCCCAGCTCCAGGTGGAGCCATTGTTCACCATCTTAGCTGTAGAGGGCAGTGTCACTGGCCCTCATATGTGGGATCTGAACCCAGGTCGCTGGCATCCCAAGCCAGCTCTTAACCAGCATGCCATTTGGCTGGCCCTTAAAACCTATTTTTAAGCCTATGTATTTGATCAGATATAGACCAGGATCAATTGTGCCTTTTGAATATAAATGTCTTACTCATTTTAACATTTTAACTCTCCCTCAAGAGACAAAGGGATTCATCTTGTGAAGCTTAGATACAGGATCTGGTCTCTCAAATGCCTAAAAACTATAATGTAGCCCATAGACCACAGCAAAAAAAGTCATCTCCAGTTTATTATATGTATATTTTTAATAAACAGATGAGAGGTGGAAAGGCTCTGTGTATTTTCAACTTGAATGGACATCCACAGATTTTTCCTTTGAGTTTGAGAGTTTATCTTAGTTGAACTTCCAGCACGGCCATTGTCTTTCCCTGTTTGGACAAACAGACCTAAAGACCCTAGCAAGAGCACTTGAACTCCTCCGAGCAAATAACTTAAACATAACAAATTGAAGCTTACAAAAGTCAGAATGGTAAAACTAATAGGGCTGTTAAAACCAGCTTTCCTGAAAATTATGAATTGGTTGGCTTGTTTCTTATAATGGCGAATAGTGAGTCTTGCTCATTCATCAGTGCACATGTCATAAATTAGGAGCTGAGAGAGGCTGCAAAATTCTTTATAGCATTGCAGAAAGCTACTGCGGCTGCCTTCCCATCACACTGTTAGATTCCAGCGGTGCGGGCACAGATCCGGCGATGGAAGTTTTAAAATTGTAACAAGTTGTCAAATGTTTATCAACGGGATTTTATGAAGGCCTAAAAAGTTATGTACGATACTGCACAGACCATTAGGGGAATAATAATAGTAATAAAGAGACTTTATTCTCATCAAGATGTATGTGGCAGCTAGCTTTTCTCCCCAAACTTGGGTAATGGAGGTTGGGAGAAGCAAATAATTCAATGCTTGAAGAACAGCTTGAAGCATTAGATGGAATATCTGTGTTATGTGTTGAATAGGATATAATGGATATGTGGGGCTATATCTCTATAGATATGTAGATCTCTCCCTGTATTTATAGAGGGAGATATTCAGGAATGAAACACAGCCTTAACAAATGTCACGTCAGCTGTGTTTTATGGGTCGTGGTGCAGACTAGGAAGTGGGTGGGCTCTGGGACCCGGCTCCTCTGGGCTCAGTCCCTGGTTCCTCTGCTTAGCATCTGTGTGTCCTCTCAACTCTCAGGTTCCCTCTTTCACAACAGGGGTGGCCGTAAAACCTACTGGCTTATTGTAAGGTTTTGAACAATTAAAAAACTAAATAAACCAAAACCATTTGGTACAATTCATTACACGTATAGAGCCAAGAAGACCAAACATAAAAATCTCATTTGCTTCCCTGCTTAGCTATATGAACCTGGGCTGGCCACGTCCCCTTTCCCAGCCTCAGTGTCTCCATTTACCTAGTGGAGACCATTTCTGCTCACTCATTTGGCGACACTGCATGAGGATTAAATGAGATATTCTATATAAAGAGTACAGAGTCAGCCACATAGCATGCATTCATGACAAGTCTCCCTTTTTTTTTATTCAGGGGGCACATTCTTAAAAGTGAGAGGAAAAAACTACTGTATCTTTGGAGATGCAGTATTACAATAACTGTGTTTCATAAATCACCATTAAAATTTCTTCATTAGGTTCTAGAAACGTCATGCGTGTCACGAGTGTATGTATCTATCCCATGAGGCTCTAGGAGCACAAGAGTTATTATCTGTCTCCCCTACTAGATGGTAAGCTCCCTCAGAGCAGGGAACTGGTGTCTTGTCCACCTCTGCATCCCCAGCACATTTTGCGGCTGCAGAAGGACTCCATTTGTAGATGCTCAATTAATATTTTTAAATAAATCTATCTCCAGCAGAGAGAAGCAATGTATAAATCTACCAGTTCATGTTCTGTCGATTCCTCTGCACCAAGGGTGGGTGTACCCTTCATCAGGATCCCAGCAGGAAACAGATGGCACACTCCAACTGGGTAATTTGAGGAGAATGTATGAAAGAGTGTATTGACAGCAGTCTGGGCAGTGTGTGTGGAAACCCCAGGGACAGTGCAGTGCCCTGGGGCTGGTGGCCATGGCGCACCGGCCTCCACCCCCTGACCTCAAGGGGGGAGGGGAGAGGAGTTTACTAGATGGACAAACATCCTGCAAGAGAAGGAACTGGCTGTGAGGAGGGGGCTTTGCGGCAGAGCTGGGAGCTTCCTTGAGGCAGGTGCTGGCTTTGGGCGCGCCAACATGTCCAGGCTGAAGTGTGTCTCCCAGAGTCCCCTTCTCTAGAGGGTGTGGTCAGAGAGGGCCACTGAGAGATTCTCGTGGGAGGCATGGAGCATGCAGTGAAACCCCAGCACGTTGGTCGCTCACGCACTTCGCATATTGTCACTCCCCTGCGGGCCCACCTCTGTGGCTGAGGCAGCGACTGGGACAGCTCCCTGGTTCCTCCTTCCGCTGCCCTGGCTTCCAGGCCAGGTGTGTGTTCAGCTCCGTGTGAAGGGCCTGACCACTTCAGGACACCCTCATGCCTGCAGGCCGAGGCACCAGGAGCTGCCATGGGTTCAGCCTGTCCTTGTAGGCGCCAGCTCATCCTGATGGGCTCTAGCTTGTCCTTACTCTCCCCCACTCCACATCCATCTTCCCTCCTGACCGCTTGCCCTGTGCACTTCAGGCTCCAGCATCTCACACGGAGACACCAGCTGTACAGAGATGGCTCAATGTCACCTGCTCCTGCTAGTGTGTACGGCCAAACCCCTGAACCCAATGTGGTTATGTATGTATGTACACATCACACGCACACGCACACACACACACGTGTGTGAACATTTATATATTTCCTAGTGATTCTGCTTGTCTGTCCTTAATCAGCTTGGATTGCTATAACAAAATACCACAGACTGGTAGCTTGTAAGTAACAGAAATGCCGTTCTTGCTGTGCTGGAGGCTGCCAGCATGTCCAGTTCTGGTGAGAGCCCTTCTCTGGGTTGCAGACTGTGCCTTCTTAGATCCTCACGTGGCAGAAAGAGAGTGAGCTGGCTCGCTCGCCTCTGCTTATAAGGGCACTAACCCCATTCACGAGGGCTCCACCCTCATGATGGAATCCCAGCCAAAGGCCCCACCACCAGCGCCAGCACACCGGGCTACAGTTTCATCATGTAAATTTGGTTGGGTGGGGGACACAAAACGTTCATACCATAACAAACACTGACTGAAACAAGGAACACAGTCAACTCTTGGGGCCACCACTGAAATTGACGAGGGGTGGGAGAATGAATACTTTGATTACTCCCCTCCCTCTCTGAGATATCCTGTTGGCGTACCCCACACCTAATTAGAAGGCAGAAGATCAACCTTCTGGACCCTAGAGAAGAGAGGACAATCGTAGAGAGAGAACCTGGAGGAAAACAAACCATCTCCAGGGAGATGCCCACCCTAGAGGCCATTTGTTAAGGTCAATTTACTTTAGATAAATTCAATTTATTCATTCAGGCATGAATCCCACAAACCTTTATTCAACACTTATGAGCCAGGCACTATGTTAAATTCTGGGACACACATACACAAAGGCTAATTCTAATGTGGCAGGTAATTTATTGGGCATCATTGTGTATTTTGTTCTCTCTGATGTATTTTCCCTGCCCTGCAAAGAAGGGAGCTGAGACTTCGAATTCGCCTGGTTGAATTTCAACAAGTCTGTTTAAATGCCTCATTTAGCATTTTATAGCAGCTTGTGTGTAGTAGGGCCAAAGGCAAAAATTTCCAGGCTTAAAATTTGGAAAATCTAAAGTTGTGTGACGGGGACTGTGCTAGAGGGAGTAGGGAGGATGCTTTTAGGAGGTGGAGGTAGGAACAGAAGGGAGAGAGAGAGAGGCTGGGAGCCACCTCAGAGCTGGTGCAGGGGGTTTTGCATTTTTGCTGGTCCAATGGGTCTTACCCCTCTTTTGCAATGCCCCAGGAGGTGGCTGAATCGTGGAGGGGTTATCTGTGGGGCTCTACATATGTTATTCCTTAGAAAGGAGTGTGTGTGTGCATGTGTATTTGTAGGGTGGGTACAGCATGTATCAGCAGTAACAGCTATCATGTAAAATTCAAAAATCCCTTTTCTGAATGTTTTGAGTTGCATGCACCCCCTGGGGTTCTTGTATGATTTTAGAGAGTTAGAGAGCTGCCTCCCAATGTCTGAGATTGAGCTTCTCACCAGCCTAAAACGGGGGTCTTGAAGCAGATTAAAATTCCAGTGAAATAAAGAAATGTGATATTTTGTGTATTGGGTGTTGCCAGCTAAAATTATAATAAAAATTAAAATATGCACTATGGTTACATTAGGGCAGGCACTTCTATAGAATAACTACTATATACAAGTAGCTACATTATGTGCCTTTATTTTATTTTTAAAAATTTCTATTGAATTTATAGGGGTGACATTGGTTAGTAAAATTATATAAGTTTCAAGTGTATAATTCTATAATGCTTCGTCCATATATTGCATTATGTTTTCACCACCCAGAATCAGTTCTACTTTTATCACCATATATTTGGTCTTCTTTCCCTCTTTTACCATCTCCTCTCTCCTCTTACCCTTTAGTAACTACCATACTGTTGTCTGTGTCTATGAGTTTTTGTTTGTTTGTTTGTATTATTTATTTGTTGCTTTCAGTTTTATATCCCACATATGAGTGAAATCATATGGTTCTTGACTTTTTCTCTCTGACTTATTTCACTTAGCATAATCATCTCAAGATCCATCCACATTGTCGCAAATGGCAATATTTCACTTTTCCTTATAACTGAGTAATAGGCCATTGTATATATGTACCCCATCTTTATCCCATCATCTGTGGAAGGACACTTTGAGTGTTTCCATGTCTTGGCCACTGTGAATAATGCTGCAGTGAACATAGAAGTACATATATCCTTCTGGACAAATGCTTTCAGATTTTTGGGGGTAGCTATCCAGGAGAGGGATTCCTGGGTCATAAGGTAGTTCTAGTCTTAAATTTTTTGAGGAACCTCCATACTGTTTTCCATAGTGGCTGTACCAATTTACATTCTTACCAGCAGTGTATGAGGGTTCCTTTTTCTCCACAGCCTCTCCACTTGCTATTGCTTGTGGTGCGTTTATTCTTGAATTCATTCATGTATGCAATGAATATTTATTGGCACCTATTGGACACTGTTTTTAGAACAATGCTTAGCACTGAGGATTCAACAGCAAGCAAAACAGATGAAGCCCCTCATGGAGCTTAAATTATTGTCGGAGGCAGGCTTCTGAATGAAGTGCAGGAAGGAGCCAGGAGGAAGTCAGAAGGAAGAGAATTCCAGGGGAGGGTGAAGCTCTGGGGCAACAGCAGGGCTGGCAGGCCTGTGTGGCTGCAAAGAGTGAGAGAGGCGGGGATGGGAGACACAAGGCCAGTGTGATGGGCTGGAAAGGTGGGGATATGCAGATCACGCACTAACGATCTTATTTTACTGGTGTCAAGTCTATTAATATCATTCGTTCCTGTTTTTAAGTAAGTTTGCGTCTAGTAAGGAAGGCAAACCTGTAAGCTGGTAATTTTAGCCAGTGTGCTGAGAGATAAACACTTATGCCCAACCCTGGTGGGCATAAAGGAGGGCATAGTATTTTTTTTTTTTTTTTGGTGTTGGGGGTCAAGGAAATCTCACAGAGGGGAATCTTGAAAGATATATGGGGATTTGTCAAGCATTGTGAAGGGTTTGAGATTTTCATCCTACTTGCAAGCTAACAAGTGAGCCCATCACAGTTCATGGATTTGGGCAGAAGACATGAGACCCCTGGGTCAGAGACAAAGAACTTTATTACTCACGGCACAGCAGTTGTGTTTGCATTGGTTCCCTTTGCGCCCCAGGGCCCATCGGGATGAAGCGAATGGTCCACGTAGATGCTGCATAAGTGGGTTTGTGGTACAGCTGAAGGACATTGAGATTAGGAAACCCATTTTTTCAATGAGGGGGATGCTAGCCAACCTGCTTCATCTTTGCCCTGGAGGAAGTCATATCTTTATTATACTGGCCAGGAGAAAAATCTGCCATCTGCCTGGAGGGAGCTACTATCTCTGCCTTTCCAGGCTGTTTCCAGGATGAACATCCTGGAAAAGAGAGTCCATAACAAAGTCTCACAGGACGTGCAGAAACCTGAGGCACTCAAGGAGAAGTATCGCCCAGGAGAGCGCAGCGGTTAGGGGCTGACTTGGTAAACCCAAAACTTTTTTGATACTTTTATGAGTTGGATGATTGTTAGAGGCAGGCGGGGTTGAGAACACTGCCATGGATGAAAAAACATGCCAGGTGTTCTGGTCCAGGCTGCTGCTATGACTTCAGTGGTTGTGTCCACTCTGATGGGTTTTCCAAGATGAGCTGCTGCTTTCCTTGAGTTTCTTCTGTGACAGCCCAGTGTGCCCTGAGATGGTACTCAGTTCTGTACTCTTGGCATAAAGTCTAATGCCAGTACGTAATTCTTGATACAAGCAGAATGACATCATTTTTCTCTAGTCCCAAGGTCTAGGTGGGACGTTTTAACTTCCCTTTCTTCTGGGCAATAGTGTATTTTGGGTCTTTGGGAACTACATCCCAGGATGTGTCTATCACCAGGGATTTATTTGCAAAGACATTAAGATAAGAGTAAAAGCATGAACTTTTGAATGGAAGGAATGTGGCTTCAAAGTCCGGCTCCATCCTTATTGGCTGTGTGAACTTTTCCAGACTTCCTAACTCCTCTGGGGGTCAGTCTCCTCCTTGGCGAGATGGGGTGATCCCACCCCTTCCCTGGAGTTGTTTTGAAAGTTAAATGAAATAAGGTATCTAAGGCTTAGAACTGTGTCTTAGTACATAGTTAGGATTCAATATATTTTATTTTTTTTCTTATCTTATTTAATCCTTGAAGAAAAAAATACCCAATACTAAACTACAAATTTACATTTTGCTGATGAATAAACAGCGGCTCAGAGAGCATGAGTAGCAACATGGAAGCATAAAATAAGGTCCCTGCTTTCTAGGAGCTTATCGTCTATTTGAGACGATATGCCTTCAGTGGAAAGAATTATATGAGAATAAGCCCAGGTAATAATTCAAACTCCATCACCATGATATAATTTTGAGTACATTGGAGCAGTGTCTCCCAATTATAATGTGCAGAAAGCTCACGTGGAGAGCATATAATTTGTAAATTCCCAAGCCCAGACCCAGTAATTCTGGTTGGCATCAGAAATCTATTATTCAACAGGCAGAAGGCTCCAGATGACGTGGCAACCACAATCTATATGTAGACTACACATAGAGAAATAGTTCGAGAGATTTCCATCTGCAGCAACTTCTTGAAAGAGGCAGGCTTTGAGTTGGGTCTTAAAATCTGGGTAAGCCATGGATGGGCGAGTGGACAGGAGAGGGGATGGTGCAAGAAGGAAAAGTCATGAACTAAGCTCAGAAGATAGGAATGGTTCATATTTGCAGAGCTCACCATGTTAATATACATAGTAATTCAAGTTTATTGGTTTTGTTGGACTTTAATAAGCTAAGTATTTTCTCATTTTCACGACCTTTTTCTTGCAAGAAACTTAATTAACCAACCTTTTCATTGCTTGAAGGTCTTCTCTCCAAGAGCCCCACATCTCTTTTGCTGAACATCACACTATGGTGTGTTTGGATGTGGACATTCTATCTAAATTATGCAGGAAATGAAGCTCTGAAAGGCAGGCAGGAATGGGTGTTCTCTTGATCAATGGTGAGGCAACATGTGAAGTTCCAGGAACTTAGAACCTGCCCAGGGTGTGCAATTTGGGAGAGATTGCACGTAGAACTGGGAGTGGAGGTGACAAGTGAGGACATGCGTTGAAAACAGAGGCCCCTACTGAATTTAGCTCTGTTTTGTGTCATCTTAATCTTATACAGTATTAAAAATGAGTGGCCACAATTTTAAAAAAAATGAAATTATAAAAGATGGGATTTCTCAATTCTCTTGAAAAGTTGAAAGATTTGCTATATCATGTGGGGGTGCTTTTGTCTGCAAGTAACAAATAAAACCTTACTTAGACTGGCTTACACTGCAAAATCTATTATCTCATAACTCGCCTCCAGAGGCTGGCTCTGGGTGTAGTGTTTTTGGGATCTGCTTTAGATGCCTGACCTCTGGGTGGCAAGATGGCGACAGCAGTGTCTGGCCTTACAGCTAGACACAACTCTGCCCAAAGGAAGACAGCTGTCTCTTCTTGTTTCTTTCTTTGGAAGCCCAGGCACAAAAGTAGATTTTCTTCAAAGATGTCTCATTGGCTAGAATTGGGTCACACTCTCATTCTTATATTAATCACTGACAAGGAAAACATGATTCTCCTAATTGGCATGGGCCAATATGGCTGTAGCCCTGGAGGGTAGAATGGGAATAGGGTCAACTTTCCCTGAGTCATGTGGGGAAATGGGTTATATGGACAAAGAAGGAGAGAATAGATCCTGGGAAGCAATTAATACTATCCATTATAATTGGTCATTACAAGCTTCATAGTCCTGGCAAAAATTGGCTTGAGATGGGTCCATGTCCCCCTTGTTGGAGGGGCATATTGAATCGTCAGTTTGCCACAGTACTTCCCAGTACTTGTTATTTTACACTTTAGCTGCCTCAATGTTTACTTGCTTAGCACCGATAGGCATTTGATTTTGGGACCTCATATCGACACACTTCAGGTAGGCCATTCTTTTGTTAAGCAGCATTCCCAGCTATATCATCTAGCTGGATGACCGATCAGACTGATTGTTGAATTGCTCCTCTTTCACCTTTGCCCATTAAATAGGTCTTGTTACCCTTCCAAAGGATTGATATCTTATTTCGTCTTGTGGCAAACTTTCCCCCCCTCATGTCTTACTTTTGGCAATGTACTTATCCTGCAGGGCCACCAGGAAAACCCAGCAAATGTCCTTGGTCCCATTCCCACAGCTGTGAAAAAGACTTCCAGAATTTGGGTTTTCAAAAAGCTGCCTCCATAATGAACTAGCCTTAGCAAAGAGAGAAAACATACAGTGCCAATCTTGGCTAGTGACAGGGTGCAATTAACCCAGGATCAAATTGCAACAAGATGGATAGGGCCAGATGGTCCTGTTATCCCAACAAAGGGATTAACACTAAGTGCCCTTCAGAAGGGAGACATTTTTCTATGTAGAGTTCTAGAACGAAAGGAGACAAGGGTAAACTCTTCACAATTTCCAAACATATTATGGAGTAGGGAAACTAGTAAACGATGTTTTAAATCATCATTGCAGGTCTTAATTGGTGATGGGAAAAGCATATATACGCTGTCAGCTTTGATCTGGAAGCTGTCGCTACTAGAAAATTCTAGGTTGAAAATATCTTAATCGTGGTAGACCTCTGTTAGTAAATTCAGAATCTTAAATACAGTGGGGCACATAATATAAAGGATTTATTCATTTTTACAAAAAAGAATTTTAGAATTCTTATACACATGCTTCTAAAAGTTAGGAGTATAGCAGGTATAGCAATTAGCAATTTGGAAAGTGTCTTTGCTCTTTGGATTGTATCTGAAAGAGAGTTAAAAAAACAAAAACAAAACCCACCACATAGAAAAGAGGATTTTAGAGTGATGGATGCTATGAAGAAAATGAGAAAAGCCAGGCGTTGGATAGTAACAAATGGGAAGTGAGTGGTGTGCAGGTAAATGTTCAATTGGGGGAAAACCCTCATTTGCAATGTTTGCCAATTTCTTTGGTGTAAATACTCCCATCATTGGCTGATTTCAAGCTAGTGACATGATTAGGAGTTGGGATGAGGTGCTCACAGCATAAGCCTGCTCCAGAAGACCTCTGGGAGTATTATACCACTTTCAGGGAGGGCTATGAGGCAAGGCCTCTGAGAAAGTCACATTTGAGCCAAGAGGTAAGAAGCTAGCCATAGAAGGAAGATCTTCCCAGGCAGAGTGGACATGTTGCAAGGGCAAAGCTCCTGAAGGCCACAAACTTAGTATGTTCTCCAGAGGAAATGAGAGCCTGAAGGGACCAGAATGTGGAGACAGGAAACACTGGGAGACAATAGAGATAGGTGGCAGCCAAACCAAATGGGGCCTCAAGCACCATTTTAAGAGATGTCAATTCCATTATAAATGTAATGGGAGATTGTATTGCATTTAGACAGGTGATCAACTGTATCTGTACGTTTTCATGGAAGGAATTTGGCATATGGTTGTCCCATAATAGGAGAAGGTGGAAAGAGAAATACTAGAGTGTTTTTTTTTTCTAGTCTACATTTGTTTTGATTTACTTCCATTCTCTCAAAGAAAAACCTGTATGTAAACCAATGGCATGATTTCTGGCACACTGTAAGCACTGGATACATATTAATTATTGTTGGTATTGTGCTGGATTAATCTGGAGATGGGTCTCAGGGAAATCAGTGATGTATCCATGGCTTTGGATGGATTACAAAGCAAGGACATCACTGAATAGGGATCACAGTAGAGCTCAAACATACTGCTGAAGATGTGCCCATCTCCAGCTTTGAAACTTAGTTCCGGTTAGATCGATACCAGGTTGACACTTATCCCTCAGAGATGAGAGTTGGACACACTGTGAACCCCATTGAAGCCTGCAATTGCAGTGCATTTACTCATTTATTCATTTCCTCTGATCAGGGACTCGTTCATATTCATCCACCAAAGTGGACACCATCCGGCACCTTCACACAGGACGTTTTAAGTGCAAGGGAGTGAAGGAAAGATTCCTCATGGGTTTTTCCATTTCTTTTGTGGTTGATAACATTCTCTCCTTCCTTCGTTAACTAGTAAGTGGAAATCCCTTAAAAGAGAAATGTAGGAATATGATTATTTGTTCTGGCAGAAAAACATTTGCTGATGTCAGTAAGTAGAAAGTATCAAGTGCTTGCTATATATTTGTTCAGCATGCCAAATAATGTATAGACTTAGCTAAACTTCATGACAGTCCTACGAGGTGGGGTACTGTTGCCTTTGTCTTATAGGTGAAGACGCTGGTGCTCAGAAAAGTTGGCCAGTTGCCCAATGGCTAGATGGTGATGACACCAGGATCCAAGTGGCTTCCGCCCTCTCCAGAGCCCTGGCCCTGGGCCTACAACCCTCCATAGAAAAATGCATAGCTTTTTAGACTTTCATCCCAAGTCTTCTGAACTTGGTTCTTTGCGCTGCCCCTTTTCTCTTTTTGCTGTCACTCCTTAGCTCTCTGTGGGACATCAAAAAAGCTGCAGGGTTTTCCGCGTGTCCCCCCAAATCAGTCTTTTAGTCTGTAGTCACTCTCTTTAGGGTTCGTTGCTCCTGGCCAGGTGACCATTCAATGGGTGTAGTACTCTTCCTTCCATACTAAGCTTGGGCAAAGAGCTTGATTCTGGCTCTTAACAATCAGGATACAAGAGCAGCTAAGAATATAAGTCCTGGGTGTAAACCTCCCAAGCCAAACCCAGCGCCACCACTCATAGTCATATGCTCAAGGACAAAAAACTCCTTGTGCTCAGTCTTCTCCACCTGTAAAGTGGGCTATTAGTTCACTATCCTCATTCCCTTATTATGAGGACTAAAGAGAAGAATAGGAATAAAGGATTTAGGGCAATGTTCGGCAGGTAGTAAGTGCTTCATAAACGTTTGGGAATATTTTTTTCCCCTTCCAGAGGCCTTACCCTCACTGAAGATGTTGTGAGGTTCATGAGAGCGGTACTTGTCTTAGAGGCCTCAATATTCCTCTCCCCAGGAATGCGCCCTCCCATCTCTGCAGCCTTTTAAGCACCTCTCCCAATGGACTGTCAGGTGATTCTTGGTCACTCAGCCTCTGCCAGTGTCAGTTTTCTTATCTGTGAAAGGGGAGTGGCGATGTAACTTGTGAGGTGTTAGAAAGGTCCTTTACACGTGGAACACAGATATTAGCAGGTAAGGAATGGTGGGGTCCAATTAAGCAAGGAATGTAACGTACTTAGTGCACTGTGCAGCGTGGAGAAAGGGCTCAGTTAATGTCAGCTATTACCATTGTCATCATCATCATTATCATCATCATCATCATATGTGGCCTCACATAGCATACTGCTTGGACATTGCAGTAATACATTTGGTTAACTCTTGCGATTAATTTGAGAAACACCAAAAAAATAAAATAAAATAAAAAAATAAGGGGCTTAATTCAAAGACGATACTGTGCCAGAAGTTTAATGTATATTAGATTCTTCTCTAAAAACCATTTCTTAAGAGTTGATTCCTATGGTTTTGCAGTTTATAATATCTAAATATATTAAAAATATGCCTCATAGGGCTGTCTGAGTGATATAGGATTTTGATCAACCTTTACTTGCGCTGGAAATGAATTGATTCAGTTTAAATACTTTGTCTAAAAGTTATTTGGCTAGGAAAATACCAATCTAATTCCCTTACAAGTAAGAAAATTATAAAGAGAGAGATCTAATCAGTGAGTAGAATATAGCCTTTGAAAATGTGTATCAGCATACCTTAACGAAAGTAGAATAAATCTTGGAACTTTAATATCCCCCTTTCTTGGACCTAAATAGGCCCCTTTGGAAAACTATTTTATTGTTTCTCATTAAATTAGAATTGTGCTGAGGTGCCACTATCTACCATTTCCTATTATTATTAATGTAAAAAAAAAAATCACTGCATATTCAGCACTTCCCCAGTTAAAGCCATCAGAAAATCCTCACCACACTTATGCTTAACTCTGCCTCATTTATAAACACAGTTCCTTTTTTTGTTTACATCTGCATTTCAAGATAGCAATCCTTTCTAGTGACAATTAAGGAAGTTTAATGTATAGATTTGCTCCTACTCCATTAAATTAACAGCTCTTGCCGAAAAAGCAAGAGTTACAGAGGCAAGAAGTGTCTCTTTAACCTTAGGAGGATGCGGTAATCTCTGGGAAACAGAATGTGGAAAGCATCATTTTTCAAAACATGGGTAGTTTGATATTCCATATGAGAGGACACACTAAAACTTGGGTCCATCAATGAGATAGAAGGAATCTTAGTTCAAGCAGCTGTAACAAAATGCCATGGACTGGGTGGCTTGGAAACAACAGACATTTATTTCTCACAGATCTGGAGGCTGGAAGTCCAAGATCAAGGTGCCAGCATATTTGGTGCTGGCGAAAGCCCACTTCGTGGTTTGCATATGGCTGTCTTCTCATTGCATCCTTCCTTGGCAAATAGCAGGGATCTAGGTCTCTGGCCTTTTTCTTGTAAGGGCTTTAATCCCATTCATGGGCTCCACCCTCGTGACGTAATCACATCTCAAAGGCCCCACCTCCCAAAACCATCACATTGGGGATTAGATTTCAACATAGGAATTTTGAGGGGACACAGACATTCAGTCTGTAACAGGAGGCTTAAATTAATGAGGGTTGCTACTGCTGCTGTTTACAATATTTCTCAAATATACTCCATTGCAGTGTTTTATCTTCTTGATTCATTCATGAAACACATGCATGAAACACAGGCCTTCTATTAGTGGCCTCCTAGCCCTAACTGCTGGCCCAGAGTGTGTGATGTTTGGGCTTAGGGACCATATTCCAGATTTCAGGCTGGTCATCCCTCTCCAGTCTCCTTCCATAATTCCAGTAGTTTCTTGGGCCCTTAGAGTTTCCAATCTCTGCATTAAAAGCATTGAGCTACATGTACGACAGCTCAGAGACTAGGTCAGGACATAGCCTTCACGTTATCAAAGGCACAGAAAATGGGAAGATACTTGAGGCCACGCAGGGTGAATGTCAAAGCCCTCATAAAGGCTGCCAGGCGCCAACGACACCCTTATCCCCCCACCCTCACCGTATCGCCTCCTCTACTTCCGCGTTATGCGTTCTATGCCAGCCACATGGGACCCTTTGATGCCGGTATCCGCGGCACCCCTCTCCTCTTTCTGGTTTTTGTTTAAGTGCCACTGTGGTAGGGTGACCTTCCCTGGCCCCCCTTTGGAAACTTATAAGAACTTTTCCCCTTCCAGACCCACTGATCTCTTTCCCAGCTTGATTTTTCTTCCAAAGCCTTTATTACAGTCCAACATACTAGATATTTAATTTTTTATTCATTCATTGTCTATTGCTTCCAAATTAGACAGGAAGCTGCCCGAGTGCAGCAACTTACTCTTACCGCTGTCTTTCCAACATCTATAACCGTGCAGGCACCTGATAAACAAGCTGAACAGTGATTGCATGATCATGAGATATGCTTCAAGACTCCTGGGGTGCTATGGGAACCATAAGTAACTCGGTAAGGCTGGAGCATGGGATTTGAGGTGGGGTCAGGGACAGATGAGGGTGGAGCAGTGATGGTTGGACAGAGGCTGGAGGGAGCCATGGGGAACTGAAAAGCAGAAGAGGGCCAGGACTACCAGGAAAGCTTTATACTCTGCTGTTTCAAACAACAAAATAATATATGTAGCGATTAATTTCCATGACTCTGAGAATCAGACCTTTCAAAAAAAATTTAAAATATGCTAAAGAGTCTCTTTAAGTGGAATTTTACCGAGCTCCTACGCATGCAGTTTACCTTGGATTTTCCCCAGGATACTGGCTTGATTTCAAGTAACTCGAGGTCTTTGAGAGCTAACGAAAGAATAAGGTAAAGGAATAAGGTAGACCCAGCGTGTACAGTAGGGCCACCTAGATGGGATTCCAGCTCTGCTGCTCGGCAGCCATGTGACCTTAGGAAAATGACATAACCTCTCTGAGCCTTTTTTCTCATGTGCAAAATGGGATTAACTATGCCTACAATTCTGAACTATGGGGAGCATTAAATTAAAAAAATAAACATGTCATGTGCCTCCTGTAGTGGTAGATACTGAAAATACGGACGCCATATTTATTAGAGCAGTCATGCGTTTTATTAATGATTATGCAAATTAATGCATCTTATTTTTAAGAATGTTAAAGGTTGACTTAATTTTTAGAAGGAAAAATATAACTGAAAATATAATATTGTAGCTTTTCCTGTCTTTTTTTTTTTGCTCCCTAAGCATGCTGCTGAATAAAACATAAAATGCATAATATATGATATATGCAATAATATATAAGTACTTGTGTTTTTCTTAGCATTTCACAAGACTATGTTTTATTGCATTAGGTGTCCATATGGCCATGAGTGATTTAGAACATGTGTGAACCCTTTCTATTTGCAACATCGTATGTGCTTCCCTAATATTGGTGTAAGTTGCCACTTTGGCTGAAATGTATTCTTGAGTTGTAGACCAATGCTGTAAGTTTGTCCTTCTTTTGAGGAGTCAGGTGGGCTCTGCTTTGAGACCATGGGGAGAGTACCTCATCATTTTTTGAATCCTGTGAGTACTATGGATTACACTTTATTTAATGTATACAGCATGTAAATAAGTTTCAGAGGCATAAAAGCTTCAAAACTAAACGAAAAGGAAAATTTAATAACCTACCGATTTTTAGATTGTGCACTAAATAATCTGCTTTTCATCCTAAGAAAGGGGAGGAGGAAGGGAGAATTTAATAGACAGATATAACAAATTAAAATCCAGTATCTAGGGGGGTGTAAATCACATTCCATGAACCAAACAATGTGGTTTTCATCAGAGCTCCTCCAGCCGCTCTGCCTGGGACCTGGAGCATAATTCAACCAATTGTAAAACAGAGAGACACTCCCGACAAAGGGCAGAAAGCAGCGCTGAGTCTATGGCTCTTCACCAGATGCTGCCCAGCCCAGCTTTGTGTATAATATGTCTGTCCAATGATATGTTTGGAATGATCCCTCTAGGGCCCAAAGAAGAGAAGAATGTAAAAAGAAATAAGACACGCATTTGCACACCTGTGACTATCTGGCATCGAAGGAAGGGAAACTATCAGTGTGTGTAGAGCAGAGGTTCAACTGGGGGTGATTTCAGCCGCGAAGGACCTATGACAATGTCTGGAGACACTTTTGGTTGTCACAGGTGGGCAGGCCCTATTGACATCTGGTGGGTGGAGGCCAGGGATCCTGCTAAACAACATACAGTGCCCAGGACAAGCCCATGCCCCAGTAAGGAATTATCCAGCCCCCAATGTCAACAGTGCCCAGATTAAGAAACGCTCATGTTGCAGTTTCAACTCTTAACTGTCGTTTACGTTTGAGGTTTTAGTCACATGATTTAGTCATCTAAAGTCCTTGGGATGATAAACCGGTATTTCTGTTAGAGGGCCCCCAAGCTCCACCATCATTGTGAAGGTTTGGTTCTAGCACTATCTTGATGCCGCCGATGTGAATGCCTGAGCCTTCATCTGTTCTGGGTTCTCCCTTTGTGTTTCATGAGGGGCCACTGACCCGGTACAGGTCTCTGATCAACGGGGGTTGACCTGGTGAACACAAGGGCGTCAGTGGGAAAACACCATGACTTTGGCCTCATGTGGATGAGAACGTCCATGTCTGCAAAACCAGCCTGTGAAATGGCCGTGGATCAAACATGAGCCACAGAGCCCATTGCTCCCCAAAAGTGTCTCCTCTGTCAGTCTGAGGACGAGTGGGGAACGAGCAGGAAAGGGTCGCATTGCCTTCGTCTGTGCCACACCCGGGTTGCGGTTAAATAGAAGACTTCAGTCTCCAGGGCTGTCAATCCATCCCTTTTTAATTGCATCAAATTTGCTTTAAAAAATTCATGCTGTGGGTTTTGAGGTAATAGTTGCAGCTCCAGAAAAGTTTGTTAAAGATTGCATTAGATAGATGCTTTTTAATGGACAGTCTCTGTGCTTGGGCATTTATACTTCCTAATAGTAGATTTGGGGAAGGAAAAAAAAAAAGTATGTGAGCTAGAGACTTTGCAGCAAATTTCACTGAATTCTTGCTTTCTTTGCCCAAATGTCTCCAAAAATTTTATGGGAGGAAGAATTTTTGTCCTTATTATGCTTGACTGAATAATTTGTTAAATTATGTTTTAAATCAGCATTTCCGCAAATTGAAGAACAACTAATGCTAAAGTAGATCATGGGTTATTATACATGCAATTTGCAGAAAAGTTAAAGAAGTCAGTACTTGAGTCGTATCCGGGTGCTGCCTAGAAAGATTACACAAAACCGACGGCTACGATGGATGCTGTTGGTGTTCAGATCTTCTCTTTTTTAATTATAAAAACGCACAGCATAGCCACCCGATTGGGTGGGCTCATAATCAAATCATAACCATTTGGAATACAATGGAAACTTAATGTGAAACTGCTGATACAGCGCTTTCAACTGAAGCTCTGCTGTATTTCGAGAGGGAAGCTCCACGTTTCAGTATTTCATTGTTTCCCAAACTGTTCTCTGAACGCCACTGGCAGCTGTGGTTGCTGTGGGGGTTCGCGTGACGGGGGCTGCTGAGTGCTGGGGTGTTCAAGCCAGCCGTGCTCACCAGCCCTTCACCCCAGGTTCGTCCAGAACAGCTGTGGATCATCTGTTTTATTTATTGGACTTCTGTACTTTTTGTGTGTGAAGACAGGAATGTACGGCTAAAAAAAAAAAATTGTGAAACTCTTGGAGCAGTTGTTAAAGATTACCAGGTGGAAAAGCTACATTTTTTTTTATGTACATAAAAAATGCAAATGGTCCTCACTTAAAAGCGAAAGAGTAGATTTTCAACTCCTACGTGAAAGGAGGAATGCAATATGTACTGTAACTCCTCTGTTACCTGGGAGTCTGTTAAATTTAATTAGCTATTAACTGGAACCTACACAGTCTGTAATCCCCTCCCCTCCCCCTCCCTTTCTCCTCCCCTCCTGTCCTCCCCCTCCACTCCCCTTCCTCCCTTCTCTCCCTCCTTCTCTTCCATTCTTTCTTCTTTTCTTTTTTCTCCTCCTCTCTTCCAACACATATTTACTGAGTAGCAAATTTAAAAAAAAAAGATAATTTTAGACAATGATAAGTGCTACGAAGTTAATTAAACAGAAGTATCTGCTAGAATGTGCCTGGGCAGGAGAGGGTCCAGATTTGTTTAGATAGTTACTTTGTTTTGAACAAGAAAGTGCTGGAAGCCACTGAGAGTGTGTGTGCCCTGTAATGTGAGAGGCTCCTGCCTGGTCCACTCCCTGCCCCACGGTACAGTTCTGGGAAAAAATACCAAGAGTCTTCTATTTGCTTCGCTGTGCTATGTACTGTTGTTACACCTCCTTTTAAGGCAGGCAAGCGTTGACCGATATCTGGCATCAAGTGATTAAGTATTACATCAGAATAGTGCATGCTAAGTACGTACATTTTGGGAGACTGAACTTTCTTTCAGGTTACCATTGGATGCATGCACTAACAGAGAGCTACTGAACCACTATTCTGATTTAACCGGAGGAAATGAATGAGATTTGTTGTGGACAGTCTTGTTTAAAGGGTAACATTTGACCTGAAAGCTAAAGGATGAGAGAGAGAGCCAACTACGCAAAGATAGAGTGTATATATTGATACACAAAGGTATAGATATTCTGGACAGATGTAACAGCAGTGTGATGGCTTGGGGACCATGAGCTCATTATGCCAGGAGGACAGTAATGTCTTCAATGGTGGCTCCGAGATCCCAGAGTCACAAGAGTCTGACTCCCCCCACTCGGTTCTGTCCGTTTTATCCCGAGTTGAGTTTCTATGCAGTGTTCCTGCAGTGCTCTGTTCTGGGTTGTCCCCTCTGGAGGACTCGTGGATGGATCTGATGCCTCATTCATATGAAAACGTAGATGAGTGAAAGGCCACGGCACCACAGAAGCATCCAGGCTACAGCCACACCTGAGGAAAGAACTAAGTGGAATTCTGTGCCTGATTCATGCTGTTTCTGGTGGGTCCAGTTCCACGGCAATGAAAATTTAAAATTTATGAGACATTCAGTCATAGTTTAAAATCATTGCTGTAATAGTTCTTAAGTTAACGAATTTTAAACTACCCCAAATTAACCATTGTTCATATTACTGAATATATCTTTTCAGAATGTTTTCATTTGGGGGACATACTAGGTAAATATATAATTACTACGTTAAAAACAAAAACAGGTCTTCATTGTGTATGTATGTGTGTGTATGATATGCTTGGAAGATCCACCACATTCTTTTTAACACTAACCAATATTCCATTCTTTGGAAATGCCGTGATTTATTCGCAAGGTATTGGAATCCTGACTTTGCATTTATTTGCTGCCTGCTATTAAGCAATGTATTTTCTTAGGTCAAGATAAGAAGAACTACCATTCTAGGTAGAAGAAATGTATGTGCAAAGGTACTAAGGTGAGAAAGAACTGAGTCCGTTGACGGTTAATCTGTTGGAAGTTAGTGCCTGAGGACATGGATAGTAGACGAGATGGGGAAGCAGCCATAGCTGGGCCCTGCTAAGGCTTATGAGCCATGGGAAGAATCAGGAAGCTTGTAGACAAGGGAGTACCATGATGAAATTTGAGTGCTCCAAACTTACACAAAGAATAGCTTAGAACGGGACAGGAGTATGAGAATACTTTGCTGTTGAGTGTCTTCCACTTATCTGTTTTTTTTAGGGAAAAACCCATAGAAGCAAGACATCAGTGCTAATGTTACAAATACTTGCTTTTTAAAAATCTAAATATCTGTGGAGCCTTTGCTGAGTTCTGGTTGACTTGTTGAAAGAGATCGCCAAGACTCAAAGATACATAGACATATGGACACCCAGTGAAGTGACTTCTTTAGCGAAAGAAGTGAATGGGCTTTTCAAAAAGGAATTCCAACTCCCAGGCCTTCCTAGCATAAGATCATTATCACGTTTTCATTTTAAAAAGCTTTTTCTTTAGAAATAATTTGACTTAAAATATTGCAAAAATAGCACACAGATTTCCCAGGGTATACCTTAACCTAGATTCTCCAAATGTTAACATCCAACATGAACATGGTATAATAATCTAAACCCGAAATGAAAATTGATCCAGTATTAACCTAAAGTTCATATCTGAAATTCCAAACTGTCCCACAAATACCCTTTTTTGGGGTTCAGGACATTCCAAGATCTCACATTGCATTGAGTTGTACTATCTCCAAAGATTCCTAAAATCTGGGTCAGTTTTTCAATCTGTCTTTGACTTGCATGATCTTAACATTTTTAAAGAGTACTGGACAGCTATTTTGTAGAAGGCCCCTCATTTGGGTTTGTCTGAAAATTTCTCTTGATTATAACAGTGTGGTGCGTTATTGGGGGGGATTCCACAGAAGTGATGCTAGGACCCTTTCGGTGCATCATTGCAGGAGGCACACGATGTCACTGTGCCTTATCACTGGTGACATTTAGCTAAAGTGGTATCTGCCAGGCATATCCACCGCAGTGTTATTATCTTTCCTTTTGTAATGAAGAAGTATCATATAGGGAGGTACTCTGAAACTATATACATATTCTGTATTCATTTCCTATTCCTGATAAAACACATTACCACAAATTTAATGGTGTAAACCATGAATTTATTGACTTACTGTACTGTAGGTTAATCACATTTTCATTTTAAAAGCTTTTTCTTTAGAAGTAATTTCAACTTAAAATATTGCAAAAATAGTACACAGGTTTCCCAGGGTATCCCTTAACCTAGACCCATGTAGAATCTGAAATGGGTCTCACTGGGTAAAATCAAGGTGTTGGCAGTGTTCCTTTCTGGAAGCTCAGGTGGCGGATTGGTTTTTCTTGCCTTTTTTAGTTTCTAGAGGCTGCTCATAAATCCCTTGGTTTATGGCCTCCTGATTTTCAAAGTCAGCAGTGGTGGGTCAACTCTTTCTCAGCCTGCCTTCGTCCCCCACATCACTGTGACTATTCTGCCTCCCTCTTTTATTTCTAAGGAAACTTGTGGCTACACTGGGCCCTACCAAATAACCCAGAATTATATCCCTATTTTAAGGTCAGCTGCTTGGCAACTTGAATGCCATCTTCAGCTTAAATTCCCCCTTGCTAAGTAACAAAACATATTCATGGGTCCTGGAGATTTGGACATGGATATCTTTGGGGCCATTATTCTGCTTCTCGCAATTCCATTCTTCATCAAAATTTCTATTTATTTATTTATTTATTTATTTATTTATTTATTTATTTATTTATGATTTGGGGAAAGGGAACAGCCAAGTTGTTGTCCTTCAATTTAGTTGTGGAGGGTGCAGCCAGCTCAGCTCCAAGTCCAGTTGCCATCCAGCTGCCTGTCAGCAGCTCACGGCCCCTCAGCTCAAGGTGCTGAGTTTAGTCTTAGTTGTGGGTGGTCATAGCCCACCATCCCAAGTGGGAGTTGAACTGGCAACCTTGTTGTTAGGAACATGTGCTCTCACCTGGTGAGCCAACCTGCCACCTGTTGGCAGCTCAGCTTGAGCACAGCTCACTGGCCCATGTGGAACTGAACCAATGACCCTGTTGCTCAGAGCTCACGCTCTTAGCCAACTGAGCCACTTGGCCGGCCCATGTATTTATTTATTTTTATTGTTATAGGGTCCCAGTTTTCTGTTTTATTCAACAGATTTTAGTCTGTTAATATTTTTTATTTTGATGCTCAATTTGTTCCACAGGGAGTCCCTTCAAGATGGCTCCTGTGTTGTTTTGACATATCCCCATGATTACTTTGGTACCACGAGATTTAGAGGACCACCTTTTACTTTATCTGCCACAACTCTGGAATCAGCCATTTCTCCAGATTCCTGGTTTCTTTACTGTGGAAGGGCATTTAGAAACCAAGACTGGGCACCAGGAGTGCTCATTGCTGCTGAGATGTCTTTGCTTCTCAGTCCTTTCAATGGACAGAGGTAGGAAATACACACATAGCACTCTTGTCTGTCCTCATGGCCCTCAAAAAATTGTACACAGATTTCCTTTTTTCCTTTTTTATTGTTTCATCCATGTAGCTCTGAATTGTATGAAGGGATTTGTCACTATACATTCAAATCACCTCTTAGGTATATGTTACTAAAGTTAACCTGGAAGGTGAAAGTGGCTTATAGTAAAACTCAAATTTCTTCTAGTTACACCTGAGCATTCCTCACCCCTCCCATAGATTTCAGTCCTTTCTCAACCTTCAGTAAGTCCTGCACAGTCACTTTTTACCTCTGGCATTGAAACCAATTGTGGTTTCATTAGTTGAGCCACAGCTAGGGCTTTTTATTCAGTGAAATGCAGGGTTGCTCATAACAAGAGAAAAATAGAGTTCCGTTTCCCCCAAATATACAGCAGATTCGTAGCTGCCATCTCACACACTTCTGGGCATATGCTCATTTGGTAGCATATGGGCAGAATATTCTACACTATTTAAATTGCCCTCACTCTCACACTCTCTTTTTGTTCTGAGCACCTGTAGATTAATTAAGGAAGTTAAAAGCAATCAAAAAGCCATTTCAGTATGTATCCAAGGTCATGGACATAGTTCTTCTCTAGAGAGTAGACACTAAGGAAATATGTGCTCAACTAATGAAAGTGTGTTTTGTGTCCTTTGGAACCTTGGAGGCTTGTCTGTCCTTTCCTTAATGACAAATTTTATGGCCCTCCTGACATTACTTTTTTTCATTTCGTTTGAGCTTTGTTTTTTCTTTTTTCCAAATAAAATGGTATTGATATAGGTGCCAGGAGAGAGTGAATAATTCATACAAATTCCCATGTTTGGTATACGATTTCAAAGCGGTATCATGGACTTGGGAGCTCCATTGGAACTTTGAGGAGTGAACGTGGAGTGCTTTCAAACACCAAATCCCTGAGAAGGCTGTTTGGGAAGACACAAATCCAGCTCTATTTGAGGATCTCAGCTTATTTGCTACTAAACCTACAACTGGTTCCCTTCCCAAAGTGTCTCTTTCTTTGATGCAGCCCAGGGTCTTTCTGCAGGCAGCTTTCCTATTTGCCCAACTCTGGAAATACCATCAGGAACCACTTCCTCCAGGTTTATGGTAACAGGCAATCACAGATCCCAGCAAAGCTCTCCATTCTACACGCAGTGCCGTGTGGGCACGCATTCTCCCTTAAAGAGATTTTACAGTTTGGAGCAGACTCTGCCATTATGTGGACTAGGTTTTATTGTATCCATTTTTCACCTAGTTCACGTGACCATGTTCGTTTTTGCCACAACAAGAAGGCAAGTGAATGGCAGCCTAGAAACCAGAAAAGCAGGGAAGATGGCTTCTCGGCAGAAGCTAAAAAAGGTTTGGGAGAGCTATTTCACTATTGTGTTTGATTAACCGTGCATTGCTCCTGATTCAAGGAGAATTGCCTCATCGCTAAACACTTCTCTGCCAACACAGTTTGGAAAAACAAATTGAGATGCATCGCCCATGAAATGCCACAATTCCTGTTTTAGTTTGTCTAATTCTGCTCCCACCCTCACCCATGTCCTATTGTTTGCCAATTGAAAACAAACAAAAAATCAGGTGTTAAAGTTCTATTCTCTCTCTCTTTCTGTCTCTCTCTGGCCCTCTATCAGCATGAGCTTCTCTCAGAAGACAGTACAGTATAGTGGTTGACAGCGTAGGTTTGTTCTGAAACAGGTTTAGGGCCACCTTACAATGATTGTGTCATAATATTCACATGAGATATTTAGCTCTTTAAACCCCACTTTTCTTATCTATACAATAGGTGTAATAAAGCAGTGAAGTCGCAGCTTACTCAGAGTTCAGATTTTAAATGAACTCATAAAGTATAAATTGGATGTGGCTAACGTTTGTCACTGGAGCACCCTTATATCACCCATAAAATAGATTACTCGTGGTTTTATGTATACAATTTTACAGGATAGGTGTATGTAAATGTATAATAATGCATACAATAAAATACACTCTATAAAATAGAGAGCACATATGCAAAATATAATTTTATAGTATATTAGATATGCCATTCGATTGCAATTTTTATTTCTTGCACCCCCCTTTTTTTGCCCAGTTCACATGGCTGAATTCAGATATGATACAATTCAGTTTATCTCATGAAGTTGTTGTGAGGAATAAAAGAAATTATGTATGACTGGCAAATTGCTAATTCAGTATAAATGATAGAGATAATACTGAAGATAATGATGATGATGGAGATGACGATGATGAAGACGAGGATGAAGAATATAATAATGATAATGAATAATGATGATTTGAAGATTTTTGCCATATTCAGTTTCCTTAGGCTAATATTTATTGTAGAATTTTCCACACTGACAAAGAGGGAAAAATTTCGAGCATAAGACAATGTTCTTCCCACTCATCAATAAAATTAATATACATGTACAGACTCTAAAACTTAGTGTGTAGAAACCTGTAGCTCCGTCTTTAATTTCCTTCTGCTTGATGGCTTCATAAGGCATTCACGTGAAACACCTGACATGGGCAGGGTCACACCTGGACCATAGAGCCTATCATATTTGGTCTCTACTGATGAGAAAGATCTGTTAGAACAGCATTATTGTGTGGTTATAAGACATCAACCACAGTGAACTTTAGTTCCCTAAATTACTCTTTAAATATTTAATAACATGTTAAAAATGTACAAAGGTAAGAGCAGAGAGCAGTTGGAGGGTAGGAGAAGAGAACATTAGAGCTCAAGGACAGACAACGGGCTCTTGGAGAATGTCGCACTAGGTCTCCCTTTCCTGGGAAAGCGAAGCACGTGGTTTAGTACTTGGGCCATATCTTCAGATAATAAACAATAGAAGTATGCATTGTTAGAGTCACATGAGATTTTTTTTTAAAGAGTTAATCTAGCCTTTTGAAATTCCTGGTTTAAATATAAGTTTTAATTATGGAAATGATCAAACATTTGCTAAAGTAAGGAAAAAAGTATAATGCTCCCCTTTGTACCTCATCACCCAGCTTCAATAATTATTATTGACTTTCTACCACTCTGCTTCATCTTTGCTTCACTCATCCCCACCCTATTTGCTTTTTTTTTTCTGGTGTATTTTAAAGCAAATCCCAGGCATTGTATCTTTTCACTGTAAAGTAGTCAATATATATCTTTATAGAGTAAGCCTTTAAATAAATTAACCCTAAATTAAGAATAATTTCTTTTTTTTTTAAAGATTTTATTGGGGAATTGGAGGAGGGGAACAGTGTTGTGGAATTGGGGGAGGGGACCAGCCAAGTTGTTGTTCTTCAATCTTCATTGCGGAGGGCGCCAGTCGCCATCTGGCTTCCTGTCGGCAGCTCGTGGCCTCTAAGCTCAAGGTGCTGAGTTCAATCTTAGTTGTGGGTGGGCGTAGCCACCATCCTGTTCGGGAGTCAAGCCAGCAGCCTTGCTTGTTGTTAAGAGCTCATGCCCTATCCACTGAGCCATTCGGGCGGCAGCTCAGTTCAAGGTACTGAGTTCAGTCTTAGTCGTGGGTGGGCATAGCCCACCACTGAACAGGCAACCTTGTTGTTACACCAGCTGAGCCATCCTGCCACCTGTTGGCAGCTCAGCGACAGCTCAGCTTGGGCACAGCGTTCACTGGCCCATGTTGGGAATCGAACCGGAGGCCTTGTTGCTCAGAGCTCACGCTCTTGAGCCTACTCTTAACCAACTGAGCCACTCAGCTGGCCCACGAATGATTTCTTAAACACACACACACACCACACACACACCAGTTAGATGACCCTTTTAAATAGTAGAGGTATTGAAACCACTACAAGGCCTTGCCTTTGGTCACTAACCTGTGTGATGAATTGCTGCACTGGCGATTCACGAGAAGCACCCCATTGTACCCGGAGGCAGAGAGTGAATGCTCTGGAGTTGTCAGATCACAAATGGTAGAGATCAGGAGTAGCAAGTAAAGGGCCAGATAAGAAATACTTTTGGTTTTGCTGCCCATTTGGTCTCTGTTACGACCACTCAACTCTGCCACTATAAGCAAAAGCATAATACAGAAATGAATGTTGTGTTCCAATAAAACTGTATTTACAACAAAAGCTAGGGGCCTTTGGGCCACAGTTTGCTGACGCTGGCTATAGAAAAAGTAACCCAGCTCCTGCCAGAAAGGGTCTGCAAGCCCTGGAGTCCACAGGACCTGGACGGCTGAATGGCTGCGGCTGAAGGGCAGTACGTTCGGAACCACAGCACCCACACTCCAGGTTTGTCCCCGTCATTTTGAAGATCTTGAATAGGCCACTCTTTGGTTCACGGTTTTTCATGTGTTACATGAAGGTAGAGGCCCCTGACCTTTTTGCTTAAAGAGGTGATTGCAGGACTGAATGAGATCATGAGTGCCTACTGAGTGCTGTGGTACTGCTCAAGTATGAGGCAGGATTATCCACTTTACGGTGAAATTCTGGATGGTTCCCTGTTGATGGTTCTTCACTACATTTTATCCATCACTTTTCATTCTTCTGGATGCCAGACACATAGCCATAAAAATCAAACTCCACATTTACTGTGCATTTTTTTATGTATGCCAAAGGCAGTTCTAAGGAGGTTTACATGTGTAATCCTGTTTGATTAATCAGGTATTATTATCTCTATTTTAATGGAAAAAAAACGGAGACTGAGATAGGTTAAGTAGTGGCCTAATCTCCATTGGGAGAGAGTGGCAGAGTCGGGACATGAACTGTCTGACTCTACAACCTTTGATCTATGCCTCAAGTGATATTTAGGGTATCCTGTCACCTTTCTCCTTTTTGCAACATTGCTAACTAACCTTTTTGCAGTTTGTATGGTACTTTTCTACCTACATGAGTTCATTTCATCTTCCCAGCAGAGACAGTGAGTAACTTGCTCAGGTCACAATCCTAACAATTCCTACTGTCATTTTCCAAGAGAGACCTCCTTTTGTCCCCTAAACTGGGGCAGGTTCCTGTGTTAGATGCATTTACAATTGTACCCTATATTTGCTTTGCCATGCACATTTTACTTCTGTAACTAAAGAGTCATCATGGAGAAAACTCCATGAAATCAAAAATTATTTGTTCTTGTTCACCACCCTATCACCACCCTTTGCTGATAGGTGCTCAGTAAATGTCTGTTAAATAAATGTTTCTAAAATTGAGGATGGGATGTTACAGGTTTTTGAGTTTGCATTCTAATGATATTTATTGCACTGTCAAGTTGAGTTGGCTATGTGAATGTTCAAGCAGGGAGCCTATTAGAAGTTTCAATGCAGTGACTCCATACCTTGTAGTGTGGCCTGATAGACATCTGGTCTACCACCAATTTACTGCTCAGATGAAAGGCAGTGGTGGGAGGGAGAGAGATGCTCATACTGCCTGGGATGGGGAGAGGTTGGTCCTCTCCTGTTTGGGAATGTGAAAAGTGTGTGTGTGTGTGTGTGTGTGTGGTGGGTAAAGATTACTTCCTAATACTATATATGCAAGGACCATGGGAAAATAATCTGAAAGGAAGGAAAAGAGGTATTGCAAACTGAACTGTCTTTAGAGGCCAGACGGATTACATGAATGTGAGGAGAAGGAAGGATGAAATCTCTAGTGATCTGGAGCGTGCATATTCAGCCTAAAGATATTCAAATTCGACATGTTTAAAAAAAAGTCACCTTGGGCCCACTGAGTGGCGTGGTAGTTAAGCTCTGGCTTGGGAAGCCAGCGCCCCGATTCGGGTCCCATATATGAGGGCCGGTGACATCGCCCTCAAAAAAAAAAAAAGTCACTTTGTAGACAAACAAGGCAGAGGCTAGCACAAAGGAGCCCATTACCTTGCAATTCCCAGGAGGGTGGCAACAGGGAGGGAGTGAGGACAGGAGAGGGGAGACAGGTTGCAGCACAGGAAAAATGATTCCTGGGAAGATGGTGAATCTTGAGTGGTCCCTATCCACTTCTTCATTCCTTAAATTAGCACAGGTACCCAGTTAGGTTTAAGACAGCGGTGTGCAGACCTCTACCAATAACATGGTGTTTGGCAGTCGCTGCATCATGTCATTTTGGTACTCGGGCACTATGAATGATTGGCTGGGACGAACCCAGTGAAAGAAGAATGTTTTCTCTTTCTTCTCTTGGGCTCCCGTGATTTTTCTAAGCTAAGGTGGCTGACTTTTGGTTCAGCAAATTCTAAACAAATAATTGGAACCATTTTGATGTTTCCAGGTACTTCAATTCACAGGTCTTCTGCTTTCCATATTAATTTCTGATTTGGCTTCCAGGGTAGATACAGGCCATTCTGTTCCTATTATCTTTTATTAAGGTCTTTGCCATTTGTCATCAGCAGAGTCAGGGCAGGTGATGCCAAGGTGCCCAAGGGCGCTGTGTGGGCACCTAGGTTAATGTGGGGCCATGTGAGAGTCAGGAAGTGTGCAAGAGTCACTTACGGAACCGGGCCTCCATTTTCTGTGTAATTATCTTAAACATTGCAAGCTCAGCTCTTCAGTTTGCCAGGGTCTGTCGGGTGGAGACAATGTTGATGAAGTTTCCAAAGGTTAGACCCTAATGAGGCTACTAAGACCAAGGGGGCTTGTAGCAGGATTTAGATTACAGACCTGGACAAAAGTAACATTTAATCCAGCACTTGCTTTAGTGAGTACCTCCGGAGGCAGAATATTAATTGAACCGACTGCTCAGAAACGTGGATATTTAGCAGGCGTGAAACCAAAGCGTACTTACAGATGAGATTATGGAATTGGTTTCTTGTTCTGTGTGTGAAGGGAAGGGTAAGGGAAAGAACAAATGAATACAGAGGCCCACCCCTCCTTGGGTAGGATGACTGCGGCTCAGAATAACGAAATCGGGCTGGAACGCAGCACTTCCTGTTCTCTAAATGCCCGTCCCCAGCAGTGAAAAGCAATGAGGAGGGAGAAAGTCTTTCACCAGGAAGAAAGGAGTAGGGGAATAGAGGCCCTGCGGCCTCTTATGGCAGTTCTCCTGGTTACTGACACTCACAGGCTCCTAACAGCCCACAGAGCTACAGCCACCAACTCCAGTATTTGTCACTGTCACTTCCGAAGTGCTTGGCATTGTTCAGGAAATTGTATGTGTAAAGCAGAGCTGCTCGCGTCCAACTTCGACAAGGGAACAGCCGTGCAAGGGTGCTTGAAACTGAAACAGGCTTATGTGTCCTATTATGTGCCCCAGCAAGAGCCATAAATAATTGTGACAAGTTTTTCTCCCTATCCCATGTGACAGTCCTTGACTCTGCCTCCTGTCTCCTCTCCCCTCTGCCTCATAGACTAGACCTGCCAGCCTGTGTGATGATAGATGTTACCGGGCACCAAATGACAGCTGGATAGATTTTTAGTTGGTGCTTTAGAGGGAATCAGATATGCTGTATAAAGCAATAAAAAAAAAAAGCACACACACAAGGTGGATTAAAAATAGCTAGCACAGCAGTAACCCACTTTGTTGTTTATCAAAAGTTAAATCTCACATGGTAAGTCCTAGTGATGTGTTAATTTTTCAGGCTCCTGTCAGAGTGACACTGACAACAGCAGCCAAAAAAAAAAAAAAAAAGAGACAGAGAAGGGGTAAAAACAATTGACTATCTCCTTATTATATTTTTGTTTAATGGGACAAAAATATTTTCTTCTTTAAATGGTACCTAAGAAAAGAAGAGAAATGGGCTCCTGGTACTGTGCCATATTGCTGAGTTTTTTTATTTTTTTATTTTTCATTCTACTCGATCTTGAAGCTTAAACATAAGAGTGGCGATGTTGTGGATTAGGGAATTATTCAACTCCTGTTCAATTAAATGTTTTTAAAAACCATTGCTCATCTTCCTCCACACTATTGATCTCGATTCAGGGTAACAAATGGTCTGGTTTCCCAGCTACCTTGGAAATGTCATGTAGGCGTCAACACAACTACTTAGTGTATGTTTTCCTAAAGAATTACAGCCTCCTCTGAATCACTCAGACTTTCATCTCGGGCACGCCGGCTTGGCTACCTCATGTCTCGATGGATGTGCAGCAGTGCTGGGACATAATTCAGTGACCTGCCCCATTCTGCAGTTCACGGACGTGACAGGCTGCGCGGCACTTTGTCACCGAGTCTCTGTCTTCCCCTGCGCTACCTGGGAAGTGGCTGCTTTGTAATTTAAGGGTGCTCAGTATTTCAGATCACGGCTATTTCCCCCTTGATTTTTCTGATGAATCATGTTTAGGAGGGCTGTAGCTTTCACGTGGTAGCGTGTGGCATGAGGAGGCAGGGTAGCACAAAGTGTTTATTAGAAAAAAATATGTCTTTTGGGTTGGGTACCAAGCAAAAGGGATCATTGGAGCTATGCCTCCATAACTCAAATGTGGAGCTAATTCAATATGGGTACAGTTGCACCGTTTCTAGCAATAACCAGTGGTACGTGTATTCTTGGGTGGTGTTTATTATTGTGTTATAGAATTCTTTCCATAAAACAATTTCCATAATAAAGCCTATAGTCTGCGGCTTCATGACTCCATTGGTTCGGTTTTATTCAGCAGACATGAAGTGATGAGACATATGAGTGGCAAGAAAATATAATGAAACTGTCAAAAGGGCCAGTTTGGGGATCCTGTTGCCTGGATTACAATCCCATGTCGTTTTCTTCCCTCCTGGGTGATCTTAGCAAGTTATTAGCCTCTCTGTTCTTCAGTAACTTTAATTGGAGAACGGGGGTGATAATGATCCTCACATAATAGGGGTGTTTGGAGGACTGAGTAAAATGAATCCCTGACAATAGGTGTTGAACTATTATTACTTTAATTATTATAATTATTATTCAATTATTTTAATTATTACCGGGATAGTTTTAATCAGGCCACCTACATCTCCCTACTCTAAATCTTTCCAGATTTGAGGACCATGTGTTGGATGGGTGAGTGGAAAGTTATTTTCAGAAGGAAACCCTCTCTGAGGTGAAATGACAGGAATGTTTTACATTGTTCGATTCCATGTACGTGGTCTTGGGTAAACCAACCCTCTAAGTATAAGGGATCATATTCATTAGATCACTTGTACTGCTTTTAGCAAATCTCATCTCTTTCTCACTGGAAAAGAATCTTCAGTGAGATGCTTTATGTGGACAGTCAAGTACCTAAATGTATGGATCAGCCTTTTGTCTTTCTGCCTTTTATGGCTCACCATCCAGTGACTTTATATAATGGTACCACCAACCTCCATGAGTTGTAGGCATAAGACATAGGCAGGTTCTAATCTGCTTCTAAAATCAATGAAAAATGTTTTTTGGACAGTCATGCACACTAAGTAATGGAGTCACCACAACCAGATGTGACACATGCGCAGTGTACGTCCCATTTTCTGGAGGCCAATGTCCCATGAAGCACTAATGACCCTTCCCACATGTGATACACTCTGGTGTTTTCTATTCCCTTCTATTTCATTTTTTAAAAAACTTCTGCTCACGACCAGGCGTTGGCAATCTTTTTCTGCAAAAGGCCAGGTAGTAAGCATTTTCAGCATTGAGGGACAACTCAGAGCTACTCAACTCTGCCATTGTCGTGCGAAGGCAGCAGAGGCAAGACATAAACAAATGGGCATGGCTGTGTTCCAGAAAAACCTTTACTTACGGACACAGAAATTTGAATTTCATGTAACTTTCTGGTGTCACAAAATAGAATTCTTCTTTTGATTTTTTATTCCGCAACCATTTAGAACTATAAAAGCCACTCTTAACTTGCAGACCCTACGGAAACAGGCGGTGGGCTGGATTTGGCCCGTGGGCCATAGCTTGCCACTCCCCACTCTAGTCCACTAAATTGATTTTATGACCTGTAGTTTATAAAACACTCTTCCTGAGCATTTTCCAAAGTGACTTGGAAGTGGTACTTGTTGGCAGGGGTACAAATTGCTGCTAATGGACAGAAAACATCTCTCTTCAAATGGATCTGTGAGACCCCAGAGTGAACAAAGATGCCCATCTTTCAGCAGAAATTTTGACTCTCTGAGCACACTCTAGGCTTCACGGCTTTGTAAGAGGGCTACTATAAGACTCTGATTTTCCAAAACATCCCTGTGGCTTGGGTTCTGAGAAAGACACTTGTGGGAACCCTATTTCAAAGCATGAGTCTGGGGAGGTCACCTCTTTTCCATGGCATTACGTGAAGTGACCACAGTATTTGCAAGTGAGAAAGGTCTTTGGCAATAATTAGTCTCCCAACAATATGTCGAGGAATACATTTTAGTGCTTATTGTGTGCACAATACTACACTGAGCACGCGGAAGCAATGACAAACCCAATTCCGTCTTTTTGGGAGTTTACAGTTGAATTTGAACTTGGGTATAGGCAACATGTCAACAAGCACAAAATAACATGGCCTCATTCAGACCAAAGCCCCTGTTACAATAGGGAACTGTGATTATGATAAAATATACAAGCATTTTATGATTTTGTAGTTTTCCCATAAATCATTTCATTTGATTCTAACAACAGCTGTGTGAGATGAAAGGACCAGGGGTCACAAGTCTATTTTACAGGCAATGGAATGGAGTGACAAGCCTGAGATCACACCTTCAGTGAAAAATTTAAAAAGTGCCATCAAGTCCTTTGGCACTGGGTTTGAAATGAACCAGCAGATTATGAGAAGAGCAGAAATAGTGCTCACCTTTGACCGGTCCCCTAAAAGACAAGTCAAACAGCGGGTCTCTTTACGATTCTGTTTTCCCCAAGAGAATGTCCCCAAAGATCATTTTGTTTCTCTTTAACAAAATATTTTACCAGCTGTGAAACATAAAAAGTTAATATAGTTCAGTAGGATGTAAATAAAAGAGAGGCCCTGTCAACCCAAGTTTGTAATTTGAGAGTGCACCATTATTTAGACAATATGAGTATTGAAAAGAGGAGAGAAATGACCTAAAATCATTGTGTGGTTTCCAATCAAAACAACAACAACAACAACAACAACAACAACAACAACAACAAACCTGCTTTGAAAAGCTGTACTTGCACATTTGAAACTCCTATCTCCTAGTGACTGGGATTAGGTGTTCCATGCAGCACCTAGAAATCTGTCACATTAATAAGCATTATTCTTACCAGCATATTCTTATCTTCTATAATTTTGATCACAGGGTTCGGTGAGTCATTTGCTGTTTTCTGCTGTTTGGCAGTGCAAATCTAGGAATTAATAATCAGGTACAAGAGCACCTGTCTGATGGAATTAGTGTGCTCAGAGGTGCCTAGGTGAGCAGTGGACTGACCCCTGCTGTCGTTCAGGTCTCACAGAGGCCCTTCCTGACAGCTCTATCTAAATAACTGCCACCTCAGTCACTCTTTACCACACATCCTATTTTATTTCCTTCATACCACTTACAGCAGCCTGGTGTCGTCTTGTTTATGTATTCTTTTACGTCTTTCCTGTTGGTGTCTCTTCCATAGTGTCAGTCCCGGGAGAGCACCAGCCCTGCTTTTATACCTGGGGTCAGCCAACTAGGGCCCACGGGCCCCATCCAGTTTGCTGCCTCATTATGTGTGGCCCATGAGCTAAGGATGCTTTTCACATTTTTAAAGGGTTGCAAACAAAAATCAGAATACTATTTAGTGACATGTGAAAATGATGTGAAGTTCAAGTTTCAGTGTCCATAAGTAAATCTCTATTGGCGCACTGCCACGCCCATGCATTTGCGGATGGTCTCTGGCTGCTCTAATATATTACATAACAGCAGAGTTGAGGAGTTGTGACAGAGACTGGATGGCCCATCCGCAGAGCCTGAAATATTTACTATCTGGCGCTTTACAGACCTCTGCTGTACGAGGTTTGATCAGACAATATGCCTAATGTTTAAATAAAAAAATTTATTACAGTAAAAGACACATTGCCATTAATCCCCCTCAGAATACTTCCTCTCACTTCGAACATGCTTATCCCATCCTTCTTGTCACTTTCTGAAGCAGTTCTGGAAGTTCTCTTTTGTGAGTGTCTTTAGTTGCACCATTGTGGCTGCCTCAATGTCCTGCATCATTTTGACTTTGGGGAAGAGTCAGAAGTCGGACGGTGCCAGATCCGGTGAATATGGTGGATGAGCACACACCGGCATGTTTTTATTTGACAGAAATTCTCATACCAGAAGCGATGTGTGACACAGAGCCTTTCTGTTGTGATCACAAAATACAGTGAATATGGCTGCCGAGTGCCATCCAACGGAAAGGCAGGGATCTTCAATATGGGAAGTGGCATGTTGAACCTTAGTAACAGTGTGTGACAAGTTTCAACTTGTTCAGTGCAGTCAGTTGGGTGTGAGCTATGGTTGAGAGAAAATGTGTTCTAGTGTGCTGTAAACCATCCTCTTTCATGACAATGTTCTGTGACCCACATTGCTTCTGGTATACAGCAATTTCTGTCAAATAAAAAGATGACGTCTATCCTCATCCACCTTATTCACTGGATCTGGGACTGTGCTACTTCTGGTTCTTCCCCAAAGTCAAAATGATTCAGAACATCCAGGCAGCCATGACAGCACCACTAAAGACACTCACGAAAGAGGACTTCCGGAACTGCTTCAGAAACTGGCAAGAATGATGAGATAAGTGTGTTTGAAGTGAGAGGGAGTATTTTGAGGGGGATTAATGGCAATGTGTCTTTTACTGTAATAATTCTTTTTTTAATTTAAACATTCACCGTATTTTTGATCACACTTTGTATATGACCAGCACAGTGCCTGGTAATCCATAAGTGCCCAATAAATATTGTGGATGTATTAGTAAAGAGCAGAGCTCGGTGAGCATTATTTTAAAATGTCCATTCCCTGCCACTAACCAGTAGGAAGCAGGAACAGATGAATCAAAATTAAATGTTAATTCCAAGTTCTGGAACAATCACAAAACCAAAGGGGGGACATAAAAAGCCGGGTGGAGTCTGCCTGGAAGCTTTGCCTGACATTTTTAAAAAGAGGTGGCCAAGTACCATTTCAGGAATGTCATGGTATCTCAGGTTCCAATTTCTAGAAACCGGATAAGTTCAGCTTTCTCTGGGTCTAGTGTATTTTCTCAAACCAGCCTTTTTTCCCTTCTGCTGTTTATTTGCAATGTGAATAAAGAGGGACTCTGGTTCCTACCACCCCAAACTCAGTGAACCTCTCCTCCAAAAAAATGTTACTCACTTGATCCTCTTAATAAAAAGGTCCATGTAACTCGGAGAGTACATTCGAAATAGTCCACAGTACAAAAAAGACAGTCTGGAAATAACAAGGGGAAAAAAATGTACTAAACGCATCTGTACACACACAAAGTTGCTAAGGAAACATGGCAGTTCCTTGCAAACTGCCAGCACAGGCACACTGATAAAGAATTGACAACTGACCTTTATCTCCTCTTTTCCTGCCTGCTTTGTACCCGGCACAGAAGAGCCTCGCGTTTTGCGTGATGTTTTTGATAGGCAGATTTTCAGATTCCTTGCTGTCTGCTGGATGGAGGGAGTCCTGGCTCACGGCTCTGCTAAGACTTAGGAAATCTTTCCTGAGTGTCACCTCCATTATGACCCAGTCAATGTAATTGAAAGGTGCATGTTCACACTGGGATTTGGCTTCTATAGTCCTGAGGAGAGAAATGACATATTTTGTTGCATTATTTAAATATTCCTGCTGAACACCAAATTAAAAATATCCATTAAAGGTTTATTTGATATCTTCCTAATTATTGCCCATTGCGCATTTGACAAATTATTTACACATTTTAATAATTGCGACTTTCTTTGGAAGTGACACAAAAACAATTACTTTTTCGAAATTCCACTGTGTATATGCTTTTGAAACTACATAGCCATTAAAAACAGTCTGTCGAATTAAAGGTTGGGCAATTAATTAAGTGCAAATTCTGTAAAACTGGACCAAGGAGAAAATTCATCAAACCTATGAAATATGACCTATCTTGTCCAAAAGACAAATATGTTTAAACAAAAGATGAAAATTGATGACAAAATTACGGGTAGCAAAATGCACACAGAGCAAATATAAGACAGCTGTACTTGGTTTCAGCATGTTGCATTTACCCTCACAGAATTCATGATTCATTACCTTCCCCGCCTTGTAAAACTTTTCATAGTTAATCTCCAAAGTACTGTATCTGGAATAATAAAAGTTCTCAGTAAGAGTTTGGAAGGCCGTTACATTAATGACCTACTGGCGTTTAGAGGGGGCCAATTAAATGCAACCCAAGTTGGGGATGGCAGCCGGGAGGGTAGGTCTCTCTAGGACGATTGAAACCCAGGTTTCAGGCGTGGCCATTTCCTTTCATTTCTCTGCTCTTGGACTTTCTGACATGGTCTGCCTGCCTTCTTCAGTCACACCAGTTTTCAGTATCAAAAGATCCTATTTATTTTAAAGGTTTATCTAGAAAGGACTCTGCCCATGATCAAACTTTGGCTCTTCCATGAGCGACAACTGCTGTGTGTGTGCAGAGTGCACAATCAGGGGCCCCCCGGAAGGCAGAAGAGTGGTGACATGGACTGTATCTGTAATGGCTGCAGCTACTACATGTGTATTACAAGTTCCGGATGTTACACTCAGGCGTTCAGGTTCGCAAATCAACGTCGATGCTGGTGTGCAGTGGGCGGAAGAGGGAGGTGGGTGTGCGGACTGTGGGGATGGTTAAGGCTACAAGGCTGTTATTTCCATATTAAAATGTAATGGTCTCATTAAAGTTAAAACCACTGTTAAACTTGATTGAGTAAATTAGTTAATTAACCATAGCATCCAGTGCATTCCTCCAGGGCATACCTCTCTATTCCTCTAGAAGCAGAAGGAATGCAAGCTCAGCTTGGAGGGTCTTATCCAGGGTAGTCTGATAACACTCACCTTAGACTGACTGGGGGCAGAATCTGTTCAAACCATCAAAAGCTAGAAGGTGAGGGTGTTATTTTGTGTTAAAGGAAGATGGAAATAACTTCCGATGCAGGAAGATGCAATTTATTTTTAAGATGAAATCTCTGAAGATTTTCTTAATAATAATAAAAAAGAAACAAAACACCTGATAAGCAGTTTGTGGAGTGACTGTTTTAGCCAGCAAAATAAAAGGCTTTTTTTTTGGTGCACATTTTGTGTTATTTTCCATTTTCATGTTTGAATATCCAAAAATATCTCCATGAGGTGGGTTGGAACTTTTCAAAAGCTCTTTGAGGGAGGTGGGCTTGGGTAAGTGACTCTATATCAGGGTTTCAATGGGTGTTTTTGTGGGTGAGTAGATGGATAGAGGCAAATTTAGGAAACACCTCCAATTTGCAATCCAAATCTGGCCTTGATATGTTGGATTTCATTAGACTGGCTAGCCGTGACTCAATTGGCCAACCGAACCATTTGAAATGTTATTGAAATTTGAAAGCAGTCAGCTTAATTCCCGGTATAGCTCAGTTTCTGTAAATAAAACAAGGATAGTAATAAACAATTACCTCCTAGGGTTGTCATAAGGGTTAAGTGTGTAAATCTAAGTTAAATGCTTAGAATAGTGCCAGGAACATGCTGAGTTCCCAATAAGTACTGACTATGATTATTACTGGTTGCGGAGAAGGCTGGATGGGGCAGGGATGGAGAGTGGTCCAGAGGTAGAGCAGCCAGGCTCTTTGGTCAGCCTATCACCTGTCACACAGGCTTTTGCTTGGATGCCGCATCCACTAAATGGGGCCAGGGACACTCCAGACACCGAGTAGCCAGGAAATCTGGGTTTTATTTGATCTGCTTTTTCATCTGCCTCCTTCTAAGCCAGCGTATTGCCCAATGAGAGCCCGGAGGGGAGAGCTGTGCTGGAGTAGAACCTGCCGATGCTCGCATACAGTTTGACACTCAGAAAGACACGTCTTATAAATCTCACCTGTGGAGGGATCAGAAATGAACAATAAACCAGAACCTGGGCATGGCTGGACTAATTTTCTTAGTCCATGTAAGAGACATTTAGTCCATACATAGCTCCATATCTTAAAAATATATTTTCATATTTTATAGTTGTTTGACTTCCTCCATAAAGGAGAACTTGAGGGATTTGAAACAAATCTATTCTTTGAGAAGTTAGGGCAAGGAGCATAGAGGAAGACTGAGGAAGTGGCATAGAAACCAGAGAACAGCTGATACGTATATTTTTAAAAAGATACATATTTATAACCATATAAAATGGTTTCCAAAAAGTAAACCAGGTCAAATGAATTATTTTCTAAAACTATAGGTTTGGAATGAAAATCAGATTTCAAGATACTTCCTGAGTTGACAGTCAGCCAAACCTGTAAAAAAAAATTGACAGCATTTTTCTGGGCACTGTATAAACTCGTTTTAACAAGCATGTGATAAAAGTGCTATTGTTATTCCCATTGTATAGATGATGAAACCGAGGCAGAGGCAGGTCACAGCGTGCCCAAGGTTACCAAGCTAGTAAGTGGCAGTGTTAGAATTTGAAAGGATACAGGCTGACTTTGGGTGCAGAGTCTTAGCTCTCTGCCCTGCTGTCTCTCTCTGTTTCAATTCCACACTCTCTGAGTGGCGAAGCCCTCCGCTGTCAATGTGCTTTGCTCATCGGTGTGGCTCAGAAGTCACCTAGCCTTGAGTTTTAGTTTCAGCTCTTTAGTTATCATATATGTGACCCTGGGAAACATTGTTTTTCCTCTCTGAGCTTTCATAGCCCCGTCTGTGAAAAGGGGGTGATAACAGTTTCTTCTGCAGGAAGGCTCTCAGAAGTGCCGTGCTGTGCAGAGGGCAGTTCCTGTAGCTGCCAACAGCTCCCTACATGGAACATCAGCATCTTTCTGCTTGAGGGCTTCCTGGGAACCGCTAGGGAGTGCTGGAGGTGATGCCCTCAGCTGAGACCT
The DNA here is from genome assembly GCA_033961575.1 of Aselliscus stoliczkanus. NCBI lineage: Eukaryota > Metazoa > Chordata > Mammalia > Chiroptera > Hipposideridae > Aselliscus > Aselliscus stoliczkanus. The sequence goes on along the minus strand of CM066738.1, from coordinate 7,877,725 downwards.
TTAAAGGACAAGGATGGGAGTTGGTGAAGAAACACCCCAGCTTTCTCACCAAGACCCCCCCAACCAGGGGGACAATACTGACTATGTCCCACATGTCGCTCACAAGGTCCTGAGCTGGACTGAGTTCCAGACGCACCCAGTGGCAACCCGCTCGTTACAGCACCCGTTACTGGCCTCTCCCTCCCCAAGGCCCTTTCCCAGTCCTTGACTCCCCAAGAGCCTCATCATGCATGTGGTAAACCTTTCCTACCCTCTTGGAATGTATGTAGTGTCATCAGTCTTGACATTTGAATCCGATTTTGGGGAAAGGTCCATCCTGTTTCTGTGGCGTAGTCACAGCAGAAGCAAATCTAGGCTATCCCATGAAAGGCGCCATCACATTCTCTACGATAACAAAAACATCTGGCAATTTGAAAACTTGGTGTTATTTCTTTAAGGAGGCATCCATGGGATGTGGTGAGGGTTTGGAGTAGGCGTCTGAAGCCCAAGGGCAGAGACTGAAGGGCTGAAGTAGGGAGGGCTGCAAGACCCAGTGAGAGGGAGCCCACCAGCAGGAATAAGGAGATCTTTGATTCATGTGCAGCATTTGCTTAATGAAAATGATACTTTTTTTGAACTTGGCAACACATTGAACACCGACATGGACTGGGGTTTTCATGAGTCAGTATTTCAATGCACAACCGGCATAAAAATTTGCAAGGAAAAACTTTATGAGGGACTCAGGCCAATGAACAGGCTAGAAATATGGATGCTCAAAATGTAACAGAAACGTAAATGTTCCAAATCCATACTTCATTGTTTGTGGAACAATATTCTCCATTTTGGTTTTACAATTTCCGAATAAGCTGCCTACATCCAGGGCATTGAATCAGGATTATATAACGTATCTCCTCGCGTCTCCCATTCTCTATTTATAACAGTCAAGTGTTGGCATGTATGTGAAAATTTGAAGGCAAGGCTGCTTGCCACATGATCTCGTGATCTTTAATTTTTACCTTCCACAAACACTTCCTCATGATAACTTCTTAATGGACAGGAAGGGAGAATTCTTTTCAAGGCTGTAAAATCTTAATTTCACTCCATAGATTGGTTTGAGCTAATAAAAAATTCTGCTTTGTATAAACATTTAAATGTGAATGATGCTAACAGTCAGGAATACTGTGCAGCTACTTGCTGGAAGCAACCTTACACAGATTTATAGATTTTGTGTATATATTAAAATGAGTGAAGTTACTGTATATGTTACAATTAGATGTTTGTTTTTTTAATTTCAAAAATTGCTTTAAAAACCAGTGTAGTCATTCATACAAAGATTACAAAGAGATTGCTTGTAAGAGAGACACAGGTGACATAGTTTAGGCTCATTGTTAACTTGCAATCACAAGTAAGGAATGTTTTGCAAAGGGAAAAAAAAATACCAGAATCCCAAGATGCTCGAATTCTGACTTCCTGGCTGTAACTGACACTGCTCATTGGGTGAGATAAAATGAAAGAACAAAATTCATTTCATTGGGAAGAAAAAAGCAGAGATTGAAAGAGAAGTAACAGACCACCATTCCCTTCTGTGACAATGGCGGTTCGGACTCCACCCATGGTCCTTCCGTACCCCTCCCCCCCCCATACATGCCGGTGGTGTCCTGCTGCAGAGCCTGTGAACCTCAGCCTGAGGGGTTGCTCTCACCGCAGGAATGTTGGCCTGTGCTTGTGGGTGAGGTTGGTGGATAGATATCCCAGCATCCTCATCCCTGGTAGGAGGGCGCTAGCTGTGCGCGCTGTGGCCTCCCAGAAGCCCTCAGGAGGACTGAGCCCCCGCTGCCCACAGCAGTGCCCTGCTCCTTCATTCACGCTTTAGGGAAAGGCTCCACCCCTTGTTCACTGCCTCACATTTCGCTTCCTCATGCTCCTAGGATCGCCTTCCATCCAAATCTTTGTCTTGGGATCTCCTTCTGGGGAAACCAACCTAAGATACCTTCCAGAAATGAATTTGTTTGGTGTCCATTTCTTGCCTCAATCCCTCCCTCCCTCCCTCTACCTCCCTCCTACCCCCTCGCACCTTTCCCCCTCCCTCCCTTCCCCTCCCTCCTTCCTTTCTTTTCTTCTCCCTCCCTCCCCCCTCCCTCCCTTATATTTTAAATACCAGCTTTGTACAGACACTGTGGTTGATGCTAGGAAGCTTCTAGTCAAGTGGGCTTTAGTGAGAGAAACAGATGTTATGGTAGATACTGAGTTTAACATTTGTGAGATCAACTATACACAAAGTTTAAAAATTAAGAGGCAGATATAATTTAAATGGTCAGAGAGCTGTCACTTCACCCAATAAAATGCAGATCCTAGCTGGAATGCAGGTGGGGCTCAAAAGCTGAGGTTTTCTTAGTGAGGGTTCGAAGTGTGTGCCTCTCATAGAACATCTTATTTTGTGTGGAGTGTGATTCTCTAATTTGAAGATTCAACATGGTTCTATTTTTCATGCAACGTGGTCTTTCAGTGCAGGACAACTGCTTTCTGAGATGCTTAGTCGAAGACACAGTGATTTTTCCCAATACTGGAGGAAAACCCAGCCATGATGGACTCATTGAGAAACTGTACGGTCTGTCTGCATCACAAAACCTTTTTAAGGGATTTTGAAAGATAACTTTCCCTTGCATAGTCTTTGCTCCAAGCTCTGATGTTTCAACTGGATTCTCATAAGCTATGACTCCACTCTCATTCTAATGCAACATAGTTAAGTGTTTTCAGGAAAGGATGTGCTAATGGGACATTGTGGGAACTCAGAGGCAGACAGGACCTAGGCTAGCTGGTCAGACTGAGGAAGATTTCTCAGACCCAGGGATGTTTGTGAGCTGGGTCTTAAAAGGTAAGGAGACGTTTGCCACGTGTTTTGCGGAAGGAAATACATGAAGTGCTTAAACTCCCACCACAAAACGTCAGCTTTGCGTTCCTTAATCCCGATACACAGATCTTGAGGCTTTTACTTTAGTCAACAATAAGACCATCTGTACTGTGTCTGCTCTGGGGAAGATTAGACAGAGAGTCACCCTATCTGAGATTTATCAGAGACAGTTGATGCTTGGACAGAGCAATTTAGCGGGGGCACTTTCCTGTCTGTTCATTTTGTCTCCAAAAGACGCGTTAGGAAATCTCAAGGTGTGAGTCTGGGCCATCCGAGAAGCAGACGTGAGGCAGGTTATCACCGACCAAAGAAAATGGGGAGGGTCCACATTGGACCTGGGGAGGGTCCACGTTGGGAGGGTCTGATCCTTGTGAAACAGAGGTTGGATGGAAGCCTCTCAGAGTGCAGTGTGGCTCTAAGGATGCCTGACAAGCCTGCTGAGCCACAGTGGCCTGTCATGGGGAGCCGTGTCTTCAGGAGAGCCACGTTTCCCTGCCTTAGTTCCACGCGGTCCCCGGTCCCTGGCTGGGAGCAGCCTGTGGGAAGTGTGGATTCCGTGAGAAAGTGACGGATGTCAGAGCACAGCATCTGGGCTCGTCCGTCAGTTGTGCTGTGCCTCAAGGTCAGAAATCTGAGAGGCCCATTTCCTGGCCATCTCAGCCAGTGTTCCCTCAAACGGGGGACACATACCACAGAGAGTACTTTAGATAGTACGATTTTAGATAGAGACGATTTTAGAGAGTACGTTCAATTGTTGAATGTTCAAATTATCCTCTTCATCATCCTCTTTAATTCTGGAGAGTGAAGGAGAAAGACCCAGGGTGATGCGATCAGTGTTGTGATCTCCACTTTTAACAACAGGCAAGCCTCAGGCTCATAAAGTTCAGCGAGTTACAGTATCCAGATAAAATGGAATAATTTTTATGTGTTGTTTTGTTTTCCTGTGTATTGGCCACTCTGGGGATTTTCAGTTGGTTTTTACTTATGGCTAATGACACTGCTTTTCCATGTACACTACTCAAATTCATTTTTTTTCTTTTAAAATAAATTCAATTTTGGAAATAAATGAGAATCAATTTAAAGAAAATATTCAATAACTAAATTACAGAGAGCAGGTGGCCATGGAAAACAAGCTTGGGGAAATGTTTTGCAAGTGGCCGGAGTTTGGGTAACTCTGACGGTAGCTTGCTTGAGCCTTGTTGTGTCACCTTTTCACAGAAAAGGCCTTCACTCTCTCACCATTTAAGGTCATGCTTTTTCCTTTTGCATGGGGTCACTGCAAGGACTGTCTGGTTTGACGGTGTTTCTGTGATTTTTGGGGTGGGAGATGTTGTTTGCTCCGTTACTCATCCTTTAAACAAATCCCCACAGGACAAATCCAGCTTGAATTTAGTTCTAGGAGGATAAAAAGTATTGTCTCTGAAGGAAAGGGTGTACTTTTTCCTGTCAGAAAAAGACAAGTATACCTGTCACGATGCTTGCCTTTCCTTCTAGAATCCTTGGGGCTGAATTTACTGCTTTTATGTTCTCATCTGTTCCAATCTGGCACCTGAAAGTACACTCTCTTCCGATTTCTTTCAGAGGACTCTGTTATTTAAAAAGATCTTTAAAAAGCTCTGACATCTCCGGGCCCTGCAGCTTCCCTGCAAGATCCACATAGGCTGACGCAGTCTGCCCATATCAGCCAGGATAAGCTAGGTTGTGCTGCGGTAATAATCACCCCACCTTGTGGTAGCTTCTAAACAGCAAAGGTTGGTTTCTTGCTCATGCTTTATGTCAAGTTCAAGTTAGCTAGGGGGCTGTTCCTTACGTCTCCTCACTGAGAAAACCTGGCCGGCAGCTTTTACAACCTGCGGGGTTGTTGGTTGCCACAGCAGGGGAAGAAAAGAACATGGCTGTTTATCCATTTTCTTCAAAAGAGATCACCACGAAAGGCACACATTCCACTTCTGCTCATATTCCATTGGCTAAAGCGAGTTTTGGGACCAGGCTGAACTTGAAGGAGGGGGAGCATGCATTTCTATTATACCATTTTCCCGAAGTGGGGGGGGCACTGAGACATTGGTGAGTAGCCTTAAATATGACCATGCTGCCACACCTCGTTAGTATAGATCTACTAACAACCCCTTGACATCGCTAAGGCTTTCTGAGTCACCCTTTGCTCCAGCCTGTTTGCCTGACATGACCTGTTTATAGCCATTACTCTTTCTTCCTGTGATTGTCATCTAATCTTGCTGGTCTTATTTTAACTCACATTGGACACCATCTGTCATCCTTCCCGCACCCCTCCCCCCCAGTGGGCCATTCAAACAATGTTTCAGTTTGTAGCAGAATTGCATTTCCGGTTTGGGGTGCAGTGAAGGGAAATTACCACCCAGGGTAGAAAACAACATCCAATTGTTGAGAGTATCTTTTGGGCAACCCGTTATTTTATTGATTAACCTTTGTATCCCTGATGTGTAGACGAGAACATAGCACAGATTAGGGGTTCAATAAATATTTGATGAATAGAAGCCTTTCTGCATGAGTCATCAACAAGTGTAGACATTTTTAGATGCTTTCCTGCCATGTGGCATTTCCTACAGCCTGATACCCTCGGAGCTCCCAGCGTGTGGGTCCCTTCTCCTTCTCTTGACATCATATCTTTAGCCTTCTAGACCTTCTTCACCTCATAGCCTCTAAAGTTACCATCAAAGGGACATTAATTTCCTTTTTTTAAATGTGAGACTATTTAACCCTTTCTATGTTTTGCACTTGACTTCCATACTATGACCTAAAAACCGCTCACTTTTCATGCTCAAAGGACCTTCTTAAGTTGGTTTCCTAGGTTTAGGAAAAAAAAAAAGAGGTGGGAGGAACTTGCCTTAGGCTGGATGATACCACATCTCTTGTAAGTAGAAGTGATTGCAGTCAGTGCCTATTTTAAATAATACTTTATTGCCTTTCCATTAAAGTATATTTTAATTTTAATCCTTTGTGTCAAGAAGTTTTACTCAGAGCAGGTGTATATATCAATAAATAGTTCATTCCTTTATATTGTTCCCTGATATTCCATTGCATGGCTAATACCACCTTTTGTTTACTCATTCGCCAGTTGATATGCTCTTGGTTCGTTTTCTTTTTTTTTTTTTTTTTGGCTATTATAAATAATATAGTCTCATACTTTCATTTTTCCAGAAGGATGAAATTACTGGATTATATGATAAGTATATATTTTTAACTTTTGGAGCAACTGCAGCTCTGTCTTCCAAAGTGGTCATATCATTTTACATTTTGTATCATTTTGTACTAGCAGTGTCTGAGGTCTCCAGGTGTTTCACATTCTCACCAACACTTGGTATTGTCGATCATTTTTATTTTAGCTATTTTGCTGGATTTATGGAGTATCTCATTGTGCTTTTTATTTTCAGTTTTCTAATGACCAGTGATGTTACATATCTTTTTATGTATTTGTTGGTCAGTCATACATATATTTTTTACAAAGGGTCTACTCAAGTCTTTCACCCATTTTTTATTGTTGTATTTATCTTATTATTGAGATACAATAATATACAAGTCCTTTGCAAGATGTATATTTTGTAAATATATTTCTCTGATGCTTTATTATTTTATTTCTTTTACTTTATTAGAGTTTAATTTGCTTTTATTTTTCTAGTTTCTTAAGGTGAAAGCTTAGATAATAGATTTTAGACCTTTTTCTTTTTAAATGTAAGTGCGTATGGCTATAAATTTCCTCCTAAATCCTGCTTTAGCAGCATCCCACACATTTTGATATATTGCGGTTTCATCATTGATTTCTAATTTGATTTTGTTATGATCAGTGGACACATTTTGTGCAAATTTAGTTCTTTTTATTGGGACTTTAAAATAGATTTTATTTTTTAGAATGCATTTAGATTTACAGAAAAATTCAGAAGATAGTACAGAGAGTTCTCATATATCCTACACCCAGTTTCTCCTATTATTAAGATCGTACATTAGTAGGTACAATCATTACAACTAATGTATAAATAGTAATACATTATTATTACCTAAAATCCATAGTTTATTAAAATTTCCTTAGTTTTTATCTTTTGTTCTTTTTCTGTTGTCTCATAGACTCCTCTTGGCTGTGTTAATTTCTCAGACTTTCCTTATTTTTAATTACCTTGAAAGTTTTGAGGAATACTGATCAGTTATTTCATAGAATGCTGATTTATTGAAATTTGACTTATGTTTTTTTCATGATAAAACTGAGATTAAGTGTTATGAGGAGGAAGAAGATGGTGATAAAATAGCAATTTTACATTATATCAAGGCTATATAATATCAGCATGATTTCCTACTTGCTGTTTAACTTGATCACCTGGATGAGATAGTATGTCAGGTTTCTTCAAAGTTACTCTCCCCACCATTCCATACTATGCTCTTTTGAAATAAATTGTTATGCAGCCCATACCTAAAGAGTGGGGAGCTGCTTTTGCTGGACATAGAATTCTGGTTAACTGATTTTTTTTTCCCTCTCACCACTTTGGATATGTCATCCCACTATCTTCTGGCTTTCATTGTTTCTGATGGGAAATTGATAGTTGATATCATCTGTGTTCCCTTGTATATAACATGTTCTTCTCTTGATGCATTCAAGATTTTCTTGCAGATGTTGGTGAGCTGTTTTCCGTAAGAGAATAAATGTTTCATGTCTTCTAGAATCCCAAGTTCTTATTCCACTAGTTTTAAGGAGTAACAATGATATTAGTGAAAATGACAGACTGTAAGTCACATTTAGAAGTAGCACTAGGGCCGGCCAAGTGGTGCGGTGATTAAGCACTGGCTTGGGAAGCCAGCGGCCCCAGTTCAGGTCCCACATATGAGGGCCAGTGACACTGCCCTCAAAAAACAAAAAAACAAACAAACAAAAAAAACAAGAAGTAGCACTAAGACATAAGAGTCACTAAATGGTGGCCGGCCAAGTGGTGCGGTGGTTAAGCGCTGGCCTGGGAAGCCAGCGGCCCCGGTTCGGTCCCACATATGAGGGCCAGTGACATTGCCCTCAAAAAAAAAAAAAAAAAAGAGTCACTAAATGGTGTGGATTACTTTGGTCATTTATTGGTTTAGTTGTGTTTTTTAGAACTTCAGGCTGAAAAATAGGTGAAATAGTTGCTCACAGTCTGGGTTTGTGTTCCTCCAGGATTCATCCTTTCTCCCTACACTTCCTGAGTAATTCTTTTAAAGACACTTGTGTGAACTCTCATTTTAGTCTGGTTTCTGGGCTCCTCTCAGCTGTTAAAACCTTGACATATTCAGAAGTCATCACCATGGTGTGGAAGCTGCTCTATGGGGACACAAGACTTTCTTATTCTGATGATCTAGTTCTGAGAATAATCTCGTTGCCAATGCAAACTCATTGCTGTGATTTTCTTGTTGTGTGCATCTATTGGCTGTATTGGATCCCTTCATCCCTAGAGACATCATGGGAACAACATCATGGGAATATTTTGATGGTAATAGAAGTGGCTAACAAGAGAATCCTATTAGTGTTCAATCTCTGATGGTAGTCAAGGTATAAAGAAAAATAATTCACATTGATCGAGTATATACTCTCTGTCAGGTGTCATGGTAGGCACATAATTTGTTGTTTCTAATCCTTATAACAGTCATTTGAGGTAAGTATTAATATATATCCATTTTTCTCTTTTTTTCTATGCAACTGATTCTAGCTTCCTAGCTAAGAGTGCATTTGGCAATGAAGGGGCTATCTTATGGTTTGAACCTTAAGTATCTATTATTTCCCTGACCACAGTATTAATCACATGACTCAGTTCTATCAAATGAAGAGTCAGACCCAGAAGTTTTGTCCCAGTTGCTGGAGGAAGAGAAATTTCCTTTTCCTGCTGGATTTGAACATTGGATAATATAGTCATGTGGCTGCTGTCAGATATCTTGCCACCACACAGAGCCTGAGGAAGAAAATCTGGCTGAGAGCAGAGGGCAATGCCAAGAGTCAGGTCTCAGAGAAACTGTTTAGCTCCTGAATGAACCCATCCTGAGACCAAGTATATCTCTACTTTGTAGTTACATTAGCCAACAAATTCTTCAACTACTTAAGTCAGAGTGAATCGAGTTTTCTGTCTCTTTCACAGGAAGTAGCCTTGACTAATATAACCTTCTTTTCCCCCCTTCTTTGAGCAAATCTCAGCAGGTTTCTTTGGAATGCGAACTACACTGAGATTAAAGTTATAATCTTTGATTTTTTAACCCTGCAGTTTGAAAACTAATGTCCTTGGACCAGTCCTGTCCTTTCTTGGGGTTTTGATTTTCTCTTCTGAAGAATAAGTTCATTTCTTTATAAGTGGATGAAACTGTACCTCTTATGGCCCCTTTGGTCTAAAATCTCTGATTTTAGGTAGTCCTTATTTCAAACTAAAGTGTTAGTGACTCTAAGATTTATAGAAGTTAAGACCTTGAGTTTTGAAGTCAAACACACATATATTTGAAACCTGGCTCTGTCAACTTGTTAGTTATATAACCAAGAGTAAATTTCTTAACCTGTTTACATTTCAATATTCCTAATTATAAAGTGGGATACAATTCAAAGGGTGGTTGTAACAATTAAATGAAATAATGCCTATGTAATCATATCTGGTAAGGATTCAATAAATGATAACTCCCGTTGTTTATTATTCCTTCCCAAAGGCATCTTTATCTTAAAATAACATTTCCCAAAGTGTGTTTGTTGTGCAGCAGTCCTGCAAATGTCCTCACTAAAGGATTTCGTAGTCAAATACATTTAGAAAATGCTTATGCTCTTCTTTCCCCTATTTTCAAGGCACATTAACATATTAAGAGCTCTAATAGGTTCTTCAATAAATAAATCTGCTTAAATTTATTGATCCAGCATCCCAAACATATTTGACTACACAACACTTTTCTCCTTCACAGGTGCATACCTATTAAAATATATTAATACAAAAAGAGTTGAAATCTTTTTTTTTTTTTTTTGAGGGCAGTATCACTGGCCCTCATATGTGGGACCCGAACCGGGGCCGCTGGCTTCCCAAGCCAGCTCTTAACCACCGCGCCACTCGGCCGGCCCAAGAGTTGAAATCTTTAAGGTGTGATTTCAGACATCCATCATTGGGTGGAAGCATTTTTTTGTGGGGGTGTGGAATTCCAGGCCTTCCCAGATGTGAGCTCTCATTAACTCCTTACTAGAAAATCTGGTTTTATCCAAAATTTTAGTCTACATCAGAGGTTGGCAAACTATGGCCCTTGGGCCAACCACCTGTTTCTATAAATAAAGCTTTATTAGAAGATAGTCACGTCCACTCACTTATGCATTATCTACAGCTGCTTCAATGTTACAAGGGCAGAGCTGAGTGGCTGTGACAGAAACTGAATGGCTTGCAAAGCCTAAAATATTTACTATCTGGCCCTTAAAAAAATTATGTTGGCCCTGGCTTGATGACCAGGTTACATCTATAAGAAGTACATGAACTCAGAATAGAATTTTTAAGTTCATCTTAGTAAGTTCTTGTTTTTATCCAGTTCATAAGATAAAATGCTATCTTTTTATATTAATAATCCCAACTTTAGAAAAGATACCAGAAGAACTCAACAAGTGTTTTACTCAAAGAGAGCAGAGAAAGAGGAAAACTCCCTGAAAAGACAGGAATTTACAGCTCACAGGAACTTACTGCCCTTCAGTGACCCTGGGCCTTAAATCTGGACACAGAGTAGTTCTCATGGCAGTTGCATCGTTGCCCATTTCTGTAGGAAGTTTTCTCATGTTCTCTACATAGCACCATGTTGTCCTTTAGAATAAATGGTATCATCATGAGATATTGCTGTATTTTTGTCATGTCTAGTAAGTTGCACTGTAATTCCTATTGAATTACTTTTGGGGTAGGCATGTCCCCGAGGGGAACATAAACAGAGACTTTCTTTTGAGGCAGTTCGGAAAAGCCTAGTTTAGGCCCCATGGGTTTGGATTCACGGCTGGCGCCACATCACTGGCTTTCAGGGAAATGAGTGGGGCTTCTGTGAAGAGACAGTCAGCTTCCTGATTTGTGTCACATCATAAGGACTTTTCAGCAGTTCATATAAATATCTGGCTAAGATTTTTTTTTCTAGTTTGTGGAGGACAGAAAGAAACTGTGCCTTACCAAACAAACTAGGAAGCTTGGTCTTGCAGGAAGTTTTCTTTGTGGACGCAGGAATGAAGTTGGAGCTCTGAGTTTTAAGTGTTTCTGTCCACTCATTTGTTCACCAATTCACTGAGAGCCTGCTCCATTCTTTGTACGTAGCAAGTGGAGGAGTGAGTGAATGACACAGCATCCTTGCCTTCATGGAGATCAAAAGTCTAACTGGGAGATAGGCAACAAAAAAGGACTCTGACCACTATCTAATTGTCACCTGTGGTACATGCTCTGCCGTGGTAGATAACAGCTGGCATCACTTAGCTAGATACGGTGGTCCAGGATGTCTTATCTACAGACTTCACCTGAATCTTAAAGGATGTCATGGAGCCAGGTCTACCTGGGAGAAGAAAAGAACTTTCAGGTAGAGGGAGAAGCATAGGGGAAGGCTTTTCATATGGTGGCTCCGTTTTGGAAAAAGATCTCAGACCCTATGTTTCGACCCTGACCTATTTTTGAATTATTTTAATTTTAAGGAACTTCATCATTCTTGGATTCAACCTACTCACCTTTTCATCTCTTAAATAGTAATAGCAACTTCCACATGAGTGTTTTACGGAAAGCCATGGGAAATCTTGCTATTATTTTGATCAGAATTAATGGAAGAAAAATAGCTTTGTGTTAATATCATCTCATGTGTTAAAATCTTGGATAACGATGCCAGACGGAATATTAGTGTCTCAAGCATCCTCACTCATATTTGTAAAGAGGTGTGTGTGTGTGTGTGTGTGTGTGTGTGTGCGTGTGTGTGTGTGTGTGTAGGGGTGCTGGGGCAGAGCAGAAGTGGGAGGGGAGCAGAATCTGAATAAAATAATTCCCTTCCACATTTTTGTAATTCCAGTCAAATATGCCAAATCCGAGATATTACTTCCCAACTGCTGGCTGGAAGAAAAATTCCGTGATATTTACATAATTTATTGTGAGTTTCAAAAAGTAAAATAAAACAAAATAAAATTCTTTATTAAGCAATTTGCCCCAAACTCATTTGTACTAATTAAGTCTCCATGGATAAATATACTCATAAGTAGTCATGTTGTATCAAAGTCAAATACAGGGCAAATACTAGTGTTCATGCACTAATAAACCTGACTTACTAAATAAAATCAGTGGTGTACTCTTTAAATTAAGATTCCATCCATTAATAAATGTTTAGTAAAACTGTAAGGATGGAAAATTGAAGAAGAAACACATCCCCAGTACTTCCAGTTGAATCCAGCTCAGTGAAATGCAAATTTTATAAATTCCAATCCATCAAATAGAAATTTTACTATAAAAGGTTTTCATGGAAATAATAGCTGTCAACTATCAATTAATGCACACGGTCCCATTTTCCTTAAGTACGGTATTGAACTTTAATGAAAGGTTACTTATTCTATCAAATTGCTTTATACTTCATAAAATTAAACTTAACCAAAAATTAACATCAGTATTCCACGAAGAGAGCATGCAAACAAAATTCACCTAAATGACAGGGGAGCCTCAATGTTTTTGTTGCACACCGAGAAATATGCTTCCAACACACATTTTAAAGACGCAAAGAATGTATTTTTTAAACCAATGCTAACAGAAAATTTAACCCATTCTCTGCTGCGTGTCTCTCCTGTGTGTCTGTGCCTTCTTCCTTTGAGCCACATGTCACATATGAACATGGCTTGTACGTACGCCAACAGGGCACAAGCTTGAAGCAGCAGCCGCCAGCCAGTGTAGGAGGCAACTGCAAGACCTGGGGCTTAGACCCAATATAGTTGGGCTCAAACTCCAGCTCTGTCATCCACCAGCTGTGTAATCCTGATCTAGGTGCTTAGTCCTCCTGAGCCTAAGATTCTTTATCTGAGAAGTGAGAACAATAAACTTTGAGGATTTCTTTGCCTAGTACAGAGAAAAGTATATATACCCAGTTTGGAACACAGCAGGTGTCTAATAAATGGGAGCTGTACTTATTATCACAGACCTGGCACGGGGTTAGGTGAGAATGTCACTATCCTCATGCAGAGAGTTACTGCCCACCCAACTTAGATGGGCAGGGAGATAGGAAGGTCTTAATGGATTTTCGCTGTTTTGCAACACGGCACTTATTCAGATCTGCAGAAGTCACAACACACATGTGCTGTAATGAAGGGTGAGTGATAATAACTTTGGTGACCCAGGCATGCTCTCTGGCCTTTGGAAGCTTGCTACACACCAGGTTAACATTTTTCTTCCAAAACCCATGTGTGTATCAGTGTGGAATGCCATGGAGCGATGCTAACTAAATACACAATAATGTAGAATCAAATTTGGGCTCTTGTCCTCCCAGCCCGGATGCTAAACGAATGCATGTCCTTGGACAACCTTTCTGCCTTCCTAGACATCTGTCTTCTCACCTGTCAGTGGGCAAGGTGTAAGTGGGAGAGTATGAACACTAGGGAGTGTGCAGAAATGGCCTGCATGTGTCCTTCCTCGGGGACAGACAGGCTCCACTCAGCTCCTGCACACGGGGGCCTTGTGTGGGGAGCTGAGGATTGCTCGATCTGCAAGAAACGTCAGAAATTCAGACTTGGCAAGTAATTAAAAATGATTATTTGAAAACACTATGCTAGTCAAAGAAAACATATCTACGGGAGGATTTCATGTTTGTAGGCTGCCCGTTTATAACCCTGGGTTGGATGTTTTCGGAAAGCTCTCTCCAGGTCTGCAGATTTCTAATTTTAGAGATGACTCCTTTTTGTCTGATTCTCTCCACTATAATCCTGAGAAATGATTTACAAAACCCAAATAGATTTTGGCATGAACTGAGCTTAAATTGACTGCTTTCTATCACAAATTAATATTAACCAGAGCTTGTCAGATACTAAATATTTGTTTTAGGAATACACATAGCCTCGGCTTTCATCTGGGTTAAGCTCTAATCTTTGGCCTGTCAGTTCCAGGATATAGCAGTGGATAAATCATGCTCTCTTGAACAGATAGATGCCAGGGTGGTTGTATACAAATGGAACGATGTGTCAATGAACACCCGAGTTTGGGTTACATCTACTATAAACATCGACATTCCTTTGCAATGAGCCCATTTGCTGGTTAAGCAGTTACAGCTTTGGAAGGTTTGATGCTTCTGTGCTCAATCAGGTTCTAATGATTTCAGATATTTGCAATTAATGAACCATTAGATTAATTGGTGGAGCACCATGAGAAAGAAGGGTTTAAGAATTGGGTCAGAACCACAGACAAACTATTACCCACAGGGACAGCAATCACCGGAGACAAAGCAGTGAGAAATTGAATTAATGATTTTATTCCCCCCTCCTCAAACCTCCCTCTACACACACTTTCTTTCTCAGCAAAAAAAAAAAAAAAAAAAAAAAAAAATTAGCCCTTGACCAGTGTTTAAGTTCAGCAAACACAGAAAGGGAGGAGAAGGCTGGAAAAAAAAAAAAAAGAAAAATGATGGTCTCGTATTTCTCCAGTTAAGACTTGATCTTTTGAAGACGGAGATACTCTCCAGGACCAAAAGTGACACCATTTCTCAGTATTTGTCCAAATGTCTCTGGGCCTTCTTCCTAAGCTGCTGTGTTTTATTAATTATGGGACACATCGGCCATTTTAGAAAAATGATTAATGATGGTTCAGAAACATGGAAATAAATAAGCCAAGTTTCAATATATGATTAGATAGGCTTGATATAAACCCCAGGGTAGCCATCTTTTAAGAAGTGTGTGTAAGGAGTGCAGCCCCAGCCCGTCGCCACAGTACTTAAAGCCTGGCAGCACCATGAGTTACTGCCTGGCGGTGATGGCACTTTCGATGAATTTGTAATTTGGAAAGTTAAATTAACCCTGAAATATATTATTTGTTGTCTGTTTCCCACTCAGGAATGAGATCCTCACGTAAACAGACGCTTGCTGGCTGTTGTGAAGAGTCATTCCGAGGTAAGCTAAGCTCTCAGACCCTGGCTAAATTTATGGTGGCTGCTATTTTTCATAGCACAGAAAGTCAATTTTTGGAAAAGGACACCTCTGCCACTTTGAAACATACTTTCAAAGAAACGTCTGGTGCTTTCCTCATGGTCTGTGTTGTTATCTGATCTTGTGTGATGCGTTTATTGGCTTATTTGTTCGTTTTTGTGCTCTCCACTAGAATGGAAGCTCCATAAGGCCAGGGTTTTGGTGATTTAGCGCAGGGCTCTATCTCCACTGGCTATTAGACTCCTGGTGCCCAGCAGGCACTCAATAAATGTTTGTTGTGTGAATGCAGAAATGAGTATTTGTTGTCACAAGAAATGTGACTTTGGAATTTGTGTGGTCCTGGAGGAATATTGAGTGGCCCAGGCAGTGACATTCTTGCTCTGTGGACAGGTTTCATTTACTTAGCTATTCAACTAGTCTTTTTTTTTTTTTTTTTTAAAGATTTTATTGGGGAATTGGGGGAGGGGAACAGCGTTGGGGAAGTGGGAAAGGGGAACCGACAAGTTGCTGTCTTTTTGTTCTTCAGTCTAGTTGCGGAGGACGTCCTTCACTGGCCCATGTTGGTATTATCATTGCACTCTTCCCTGGTGAGGCAGATCGGTCGCTGGCCATTGGATGGCTGCTCACGGCAACTCTTGACAGCTCACACTGGCTGCCGGCCTCTCACACTGGCTGCCAGCCATTCACAGTAGCTTTACAGCAGCCCACTGCAGCCCCGCTGCAGGCTATGCTGGTGACTCATGGCAGCCTAGCTCCAGATGGAGCTGTTGTTCACCATCTTAGCTGTAGAGGGGGCAGCATTACTGGTCTGCATGTGGGATCCTGCTGCTCACAGCTGGCGTCCCAAGCCAACTCTTAAACAAGACGCCACTCCGCCTGCCTGCTATTCAACTAGTCTTTATTGAAGACCTACTGTGTGCTGGATCCTACTAAGCACTGCAGATAGAGCAGTGCACAATGTGTTCCCTTACCTTCTTATGGGGAAAATAAACACATAATCATATAAGTGATGGGTTGAATGAAAAAAAAAATACAGGGGCCATGAGAACATGTGATATGGCAGCCTAGTCTAGCTTGGAGAGAACAGGAAGGCTTCCTTGGAACAGTAACATTTGACCTGAGACCTTAAGGCTATGTAGGAGTTGGAGAGTATTCGGAACAGAAGGAAAGCATGAGCAAATGTACTGAGGTGGGAGCAGCTTCACACGTAAAATACAAGAGGAAGCCAGAGAGGCGGTAGCAGAGAGAGAAAGGAGTGAGACTGGCAGAAAGCAAGCTTTGGACATTACCATGCTGGTGAAAGCCACAGTGAAGGTTTCTGCCTTTATCCCCAGAGAAATGAGATGCCAAGTAAGGTGATAGAGCCATCAAATTTTAATTTTTTATATTTTATTCAAATAAGTTATAAATAATGTTTTTCTTTGTTTGTTTATTTTTTTTAATAGTGAGCAGTCCATTTTCAATTTGGCTTGGGTTCCCTTACAAGAAGGAAAGTAACAGGCACTCTTAGAGTAAAATAATGGACAGCTCATGGTTGGGCCAAAAGGCTGCACCTTCAATTATCCATGCCTTGATCCAGTCCTCTCCAGACATGATTTCGTCTTAGCCTATTTCTAAAAGTGAGGCAGGCGTCAGAGATTTAATGAGATTGGTTGATTTTGTTTTGAATTAAATAAGAAATTGCTTAAGAGCCAGGGGTTCAAAATGTGTGTTCCCCCTTTGCTAAACTTGCATAGGTAGTTACTGTCAATTCATGAAATAATTTGATCAATTCTTCCTTTATGTACAACAAACATACTGTAAGCACCTCACGTATGTCATGCCTTAGTTGCCAGGGCTAGAAATACACATAAAAATATTGTCTTTGAGTCATGTGTGTTTGACAAATGGCTGAATGATAAATAAGGTGTTCCCAGTCAGGAGTGAATACATAACACCACCTGGCCCTTGTTACAAGAGGTATAAGAAAACGACAGTGCTCCAGGAGAAACCAATCCTGCATGAGCATGAAAAGAATAGGAGGAGATCAGGGAAGACTCCAGTGAGGAGATAACAGTTGGTTTGGGCTTTGAAGAATCAATAGGAGTTCCTAAACAAAAAGCATAATATAAGCAAATGGCAGATGTACAGAATCACTTAAATCTTAGTATTTTCATGATTTATCCTCTTGTGTACCACATTCCTAATTTTTGCCATGACCCTTTACTTACTATACTCTTATTTAATTAATATTTTTTATTTAAAAAGACTTAAAAACAGCCTTACCCTAAGTAATGAGAGCTATGCAAGCGTGGTTCAATGTGCTAATTTTAGTTTTTTTTCTAATACACATTTAAAGAAATAAACATGTTGTAGATTGCTTATCCAACATCCATTTACTCCCTTCCCTTTTTCTAACAGAACCCCAAAGAGTTGGGTTATCCACCCATTCTTCCTCCATGCACTAATGTGCTTCCAGGAAAGCTGACCACATGCCCTGTTCAAGAAAGTAGAACCTAATTAGTCTAAGCCAGTTATCAAAACCTATTCTCCTCTCCAGTGATTGGTTCAGTGGTGGTCATATGACCCAGTTCTGGCCAATGAGACGTAAGAAGAGGTCTGCTGGGGGATTTCTGGGAAAGGTTTTATTATTCTTATGAAAGAATGTCTCTTAAGGAGACATCAGAAGAGGATATTTCTGCATTTGGAGCTGCAGAACGCGTCGTGTGGCCATGAAGGAGTCCAGCCTGCAGGTAAGGATCACGCATGAAGGAAGGCAGAGTGGACACATGGATAGAACCCCGCTGCTGATGAATCATAGAACCACTCTCTTAACCAGCTGAGAGCTGCTGTGCTTCTGGACTGCTTACTGTATGAGAGAGCAGTGAAGGGCCAGGGAGTAAATATTTTAGGCTCTACAGGCCAAAAGGCAAAAATCAAAGGTATTGTATAGATATTTATATGCCAAGAGGCAAAACAAATTCCTACCAATTATTTATTGATGAAATTCAAAATACAATAATAATTAACAAAGCATACTTTTTTTAGTAGAGATTTACAAATCAGAATGGGATTTTAAAAAGTGCTGTCCATCACCAAGTTGTTTGTGAATATGCATCCATAAGAACCAATCTTGATTTGCAGATCATATGAAAACAGACAATGGTTCAGTTTTGACTCAAGGGTGTAGTTTGCCAACCCATTTTAAGGCAATTTTTACTTTAAAGTTTTTATTGGTTGAAAAGTACTGTTCATGAATAAGCTCTACTATTTATAGCCAAGAGCCTTCTAATTGATACACATTAAACATTAAAATAAAAATTTCTCTATGAATCACCCCAAACCATCTTACTTCCACCAAAGGGATGATTAGCCAACTTTAGGATATGAAGTTTACATTCATTAAGCACTTATGTGCCTGGTATTGGATGCTAAATATTTTATGCGTATGAGTGAATTTAGTCCTTAAAAAACCCATCAGGTAGACATTATCATCACTGCCATTTTGTGGATGAGGAAATTATGTCACCGAGCATTTCAAC
This sequence comes from Aselliscus stoliczkanus, assembly GCA_033961575.1. NCBI lineage: Eukaryota > Metazoa > Chordata > Mammalia > Chiroptera > Hipposideridae > Aselliscus > Aselliscus stoliczkanus. The sequence goes on along the minus strand of CM066738.1, from coordinate 7,859,199 downwards.
AGTTCTCTGCTAACCTGAGGTGGTTAGTCTTTGCCACTGTGATGCTCTCTGTGGTCTTCCATCTCTATTTATGTGCAAATGAACCATATACATAAGCTTGCTTCTGATTTGAACTTCCCAAACAAACTGGCACATTTCAGAGACGTCGGATATGGAAACAGATGATGCAGCTTTAAAAAAAATTATCATTACATGTTTTTATGGTTAAAAAGCATCTGGAGCAATTTAAGGAGTTAGAAGGGGAATAAGATGTTTTACAACATAATGTGCCCCAGGATTGTCATACAAGTGGGAAACGTGTTAGCTGAATGATGGCTCCATGCCTTCCTGTTTTGGTATGCTTTATCCAGATCTTGAGAACATTACTGGAGTGAGGTTAGCCCTTTATTTATTTAGTTTTGAAAATTTCTCTTTAATTCTAGCATTCCAGGGAACAATGGAGCACTCCAAATAATAATTCATGCTAAGAATGGAGAAATCATACCCTTCACAGGGGAGAGAACAAAGAATAAAAACGTGAATCATTAAAAAGCAAAAAAAAAAAAAGACTGTAAATAAACCCCTGTAATTATGCATCACAAAAGGAAAGTCAACTCCAAATGGTTCAGTAACCTCATCACCAGCCTCACTAATAATCATTGCAATATTCTCAGTCTCTCCCTTAAGATAATGAGCAGTACACATTGAAAAAAAAATGTAAACACGAGCAACAATTTCTCATCTAAATACAAAACAAATGCAATGACTCACCTTAAGGTTTGCTATTGAGCCCTAGTGCAGAGAATTTTAATTTACAATCTGTCCCTTCCTTTAAAAGGTCAACCAAGGAGGAAATACAACAAAATTATGAAAGTTGCCTTTCGAACTAGACAATACATTTCACGCTGACCTCCCCCAGTTGTGGTCCCATCTGAAATGAACTCAGAAAACAAATGCTTCAATAATTAACCAAGTTTAAAGACAATAATTAGTAAACATTTTTGTCATCCTTAAAGCTGTACTGCTTCCATTAACATTTCTATGGTTCTCCAATTACGTTATAAATCAAAAGTAATACAAAAAGACAATGCAATAATGAGAATGCAAAGGCTGCATCAAAAATCCAGATATCAGCCTCTCCCTCCTTCTGCCATCCTTCTGTTAATTTATTTTATTTTCTCAAGCAATGTAGCCATGGATGCATCATCATAATAAATACCTCCTTTTCTTCAGAAAATGATTCTTACTAGTTGTGCCAAGAAACAATATAGAGTATAGGGTTGTTGTGTCCCACCCCCCCACATCTGCCCTTGCTTCTCTAGAATTTCGAAAGACAAAAAAAAAAAAAAAGAAAAAAAATTCTTTGCGGACAGGAAAGAAAGGACTGAAAGAGCTTTATGCAAAACAGATGTAAAACAGCCTCTATAATATTGCATGCTACTATTGATACTTTATTTCTGCCTTTTTTGCCTGTCAAGGCAATCGATTGAGTTCTGCCCTAGACTCATATCTTTATGTTTCCCGACCTCAAGTGTGGCTGTTCAACATAAAATTAGATCATCTCAAACATACCTACTGGGATATGGAAGGAAAGAGAAGTCCGATTTTTTTAAAGATGATGTTTCATTTGTTGGACTGGGTGAAATTGCTGTATTCTTTGAGCACATTCCATTTTCCTGCTCTTTCCAGAGATCATTTGCGGCTCGGCTTCTGGGGTAATGTAGCCTACTTCATCGAAAAAAGAGTAGCTCTCAGGGTCGTTGCATATACATGGGCTGCTGGAGCGCTGATGCGTTTATATATCACACACTCATTTCAAGGGCTCCCTTTGACTTTCTAGGCAGAGCAAAGCCATTCCAATGTCCCATCCCCTGCTACCCAAATGCTTATGCCAGGATGTCGGTTAGGCATCGGCAATGTCAATCATGAAGATTTTAAAGTCTATGTAAAATTTCAAGAGTGTTTTGCATCTCAATCGTACACCCCCCAGTATGAGAGGTCTCAGGCATTCATAGCTTGTCGCTTGGTGGGTTTTCAAACATGAAACCTCACTCTCCCTTTCTCTCTCTTTGCCCAAGGATCAGGCCCACTTTGGAACCTCAAGGCTATTTTCATTAAGTCCATTGGTCCATTGGTTCATTCAATAAACACATATCAAGTACTTGCATTATCCAAGGCACAGTTCTAGGAACTGGGGTCACAGCACTGACCGAGATGGACGAGACCCTGTGGAACTGGCATTGAAGAGGGAGTTTCTAGAATAGGAGCTCTCTAAAGCCTATGCAGTGAGAGTCTTTTGTCCAAAGCCTAAAGGAACCCGTAATTAGAAATGATCAGCCCTCATGGTATTTGGGGCTAGGAATTGCTACTGTATTAGATACGAAACCATTGTTTTACCCACGTCGTCTCTGGCTTCTCTTTTCTCTGTGGGTCTGCTCCACTAGGCTAGCGGTCTGTTCTCAGTACAGGGCGACAGCTGGGCGGGAGGGGCGCCGGAAACAGGGACGGCCCAGCTCCACCTGCTTGCCCTCAGTGAAGGTTGAAGGCTGCAGGATGTCTGCAGGGAAGGGAGCCTGGGAAGACCCTCAAATTGTCTCCAACGAGGGCGCCTGTTCATCTACAACTCTAAATGAATTGTACAAGTTCGTGTTTACCCTTTTGTCACAGTTTAGCTTGTTCCATATATTGTGGAAAAGAGACGTTCCAAGCCTCTGAGCCCCCTGGTTTCCAGGAGGAAGAAGCATCAGTAGAGCTGGCCTCCCTCCCTCCCTCCCTCCCTCCCTCCCTCCCTCCCTCCCTCCTCCCTCCCTCCTCCCTCCCTCCTCCCTCCCTCCCTCCCCCTCCTCCTCCCTCCCTCCCCCCTCCCTCCTCCCTCCCCCTCCCTCCCTCCCTCCCCCTCCCTCCCCCTCCCTCCCTCCCTCCCCCTCCCCCTCCCTCCCTCCCTCCCTCCCCCTCCCTCCCTCCCCCTCCCTACCTCCCTCCCTCCCTTTCTTCCTGTTGGGCATTTTATTATATTTTAAGGGCATTTCTAAAAGAATAAAATAAACTTCTCCTATTACAAAATTGGTGCATGATCATTGTAGGAAATTTGGAAGATAGAAACCCCTAATATTCTTACTCCTCAGAGACCACTGCCATTAATATTCCATGTCCATGCCTGTGTGCAAATAAAAATGGGAACTTAACATGTATCCCAAAGTACAAGTTCTTTTAAAATCCTAATATCCATACGACATATGCCCATTATATGAGTTCACCCAATTAAGAAGTATAAAAAATGGAAAATGAAAATTTCCTCAGAAATGTCAACCCTTCAGAGATAACCATTGATAACAGTTTTGCGTATATACTTCCAGATTTTTAAGATATGTATGTTTGAGTCTATATTTTTCTGTATAAATATCAATACATGGCATTCTTTCATATCCTCTTAAGCTTCAGCATGGCATTCTACTCAGTGGATTTATCGTGCTTACATTTCTCTGTTAGAGGACATTTAGGGTGTTTTCATTTTTTATAATTAAAAATCAATGTATAGTTGTCCCAATATTTCCTGAAGATATGCTGCTGTATCTGGACCGAGCAGTACCAGTTTTAAACAGATAGAAGGGAGACCATATTGGGTAGCTAAGTATCAAAGAGATAGACCCAAACCAATTAAAATAAGTAAATAAAAAAAGCCAGACCCACAATATCCAGACATTCTTGTGTGAAAATTAGAATAAAGAATGTAAGAGGAAGTACTTGAAGAGGATAAAAGCAAAAGAAAAGCAAAGAAAGCTCATAACTTGCTTTCAAAGGGGGCACCTGAAAGTGCCGTGGTGAAAAGCCTATGGCTGAGTAGCTTAGGGTTTCACCAGGTTTCTGAACTATCTGTGAGGGAGACCCAGAATTCACTGCTGTGCAATACAGACTTCCTGGTATGAATTTCTGGTCTAGGCACCAGCCTGCACGCTGGCCGAGTGTGGTTCCTGGGAGAAGCCTGGAATTTGTGTGTTAAGTCTATACTGGAGCGCGGGACATACCATACCCTGGAAGCTCAATGTTCTTTAAAAAGCAGATGGGCTGTGCTGTGTGAAAACCCCAAATCCGTACATTCTAACTTGAATAAACTGTGTACATTTATTTGGAAGAAGAGTGGTTACATTGTAAAGGAATTGTTTATTTTTAGGGCACTGAAAGCAAAGTGTTCTTTTCGCTTGGCAAATCTTTAACACATCTGAAAGAGGATTTGATTTCTAAATCACTTGAATAGGATCTGCTGCGTGTATTTTTCACATATTCCTCTTGGGATGGGAGTGGTATTTGGCCATAAATATTTCCTCTAAGACAAGAACGGAAGGTCAAATGTTGTATGTTCGTGTGTTCTTCCCATCTAGGCTCTGTTTACTATCTGAATCATCTTAAAACAACTAGGAAAGTTATGGTCAGAAACTGGTCCAAATCAATTGTCCTCATTTGATTGCGTGACTTTGTGTAAAAACTGAGTGAAGTCTACTCAAGCAAGGGTCTTCGAAGTGTTGTTGGTTGGTCTTTCCGTGCACGTCTCTTGTCCACCCATACATACCTGAGCAGAATTACTCTAAGCACTTTGAATCTGTACACTCTGAGTCTCGAGTCATTATAGTAAGATCCAGAAGGGGTGTGTGTGTGTGTGTGTGTGTGTGTGTGTGTGTGTGTGTGTGTGTAAACAGCAGTATAAAAAAATAGTATAAAAAAACATTAAAAAAAAGAAAAGGGAAAAGAAAAAAATTCCACTTATTAAGGAATCCCTTTTAGCCAGTAGGGGATCCAAGAGAATCTGGGGACATCAGTGGGTCGCGAACTGCAAAAATATTTCCTAGTCTTGTGAATTCTAAAAAAATCTCTGAAGTCCAATATGGATTCGAAACACACTGGTAGGATTCGAAATAGCATTTTCAATAAAAAATGCATAACAGAGTAGGACATGAAATAATGTACTTCTCTTTGAAACCATGAAAGTGTACCGTATTTGTCTGGAAATGTGTATGCGAAATTTAAACAACCCCTGAAGACATCCATCTGATTTTTTTTTTTTGAGTTTGTTCTCAATTGAAATTCCACTCTCTCAAAGTTTGTGCTGCCAGCTCCTAACTTCACCCTCTCTCTCACTCCCGTTTCCCTCAATTTCCTTCCTTTATGACCCTTTTCAGTTGCGCCCCTTGATTTATGGTCATTTGGGTGATTGCTCTGCTTTGCTTTATGGCAGTTTATGTCAGACTGGTCTTGTCATAAATGACTACCATAAAGGGAGGTAAAATATCATAAAACATTAGTGAGTCCCTGATACTCAAGGTTCTTCAGAATAAGCCCTGACAGGTACCAACGGTGGAAAAACAGATTTGGCCATTGGAAAGGAATAGCATTTGTAAAAATGATAAAAAAAAAAAATAGCAACAGTCACTACGGTTAACTGCACCCTTTCTGTGTCCCCATCTCTGGATTCAGCTCATTTCATACATTATCACACATGGTCCTCGCCACTCCTCTATGTGGCAGGAACCATTATCATTCCTGTTGTGCAGATGAGGAAACTGAGGCTCTGAGAGGTGCAGCACAGCCGATCAGTGATGAAGCTGCCATACAGTCCACACTCTGCCTCCAGAGCCCGCACTGTTAACCATTTCGTGTTTAGGTGCTGCACCTCAGCCTGGGACAGGTAAGGGGCCACGTGGATTGGACTGTGGGGCTGAGAGGACAGTTTTCATGCCCTGAAGCCCTTGGTACCTTTAGCGGAGCCACCCCTCTCCCCATCCCAGCTCACAACCCCCTCGAACACACGGTGTTGAAGCCCAGGCCCCAACTACTTGCAACACCATCTTCTTTCCCTTTCCCCCAGCTCCCTCCTGAACTTGTCCGTCCATGTCTCAGCTTTGCCAGAGCTTCTCCAGCCAGAAATGTGAGTTGCCTTTGATTCCTCCTCTTTCCAACTTGCAGGTCCTGTCTTTGCTACCTGAACGATACATCTCCCCACTGTCTGCTCTTCTTTGTTTTATTTTCTGGAAGCTGGGCACTGCACGCCACCATCATCTGTCTCCTACCTGGTGGAGAACGTTTTCTGCCAACGCTCCCTGCTCCCGGTTCTCTGTGTACTCCATGGGAGCTGAAGCATTCGTAAAACACATGCTGCGATCCTGGAGCTGTGAGGGCCACTCATCACCATCACTCACTTCCTTTCATACTCCACCCGACACCCACCTTCCTCATGACCTTGTCTCATGCCCTTGTCCCTGCCTCACTGGCCTCCCTCCAAACCAGGAGAATTAGTTTCTAACTTGGCACCTTCACACACGTCCCTGCCTCGAATTCCCTGCCCCTCACTCTTACCTGCCTTTGTCTTTATACAATAAATTTGCTCTTTCTTGTTTCCTTGTCAGACAAATTTATCTACTACCTCATTTTAATTCCCTACCATTTCCTTCCTAGCTCTGATCATGTAGTTTAGTGATTACTTATTAATGATCTGTTTCCCCATGTAGATTGGAAGCTCCATGAGAACAGGACAAAATGCCTCTCTGGTTCCCAGCAGTATTCCTAGTGTTTGGCACAGGGTCTGGCCCAACAGCATAATAAGTGTTAAGTGAATGTACACAGCTTTGCACGTATGTCATTATTCCTAAACTAGATTCCGAGGGCTGGAAGGACAGACAGGTACCCTCTGTTTCTGTTAAATGTTTCTATTTATTGCATGGACAGTCACATTGTTGGCCTAACTGGGTGTTAATTTAATACACTTGTAGTTGGCTGGATTTTAACAGCCCTCCCCAAACTGTGGCTCATAGAATTAAGGCACTGGATGGTGCTAGATTGGGGATGGAGGGGTGGTGAATGGATCATGAGACAAATTAGAACAATAGTTTCTATAATACATTCAATTCATTAAAATAAATGAGCATTTTATTAAGGAATAAAAGAAAAAGAGGAGAAATATAGGAAACAGGGAAAAATAGAATCAGCCTCTCTCTTTCTCTGTCTGTCTGTCTGTCTGTCTGTCTGTCTGTCTCTGTCTCTCTCTCTCTCTCTCTCTCTCTCTCTCTCTCTCTCTCTCTTTCTCTTGCCCCCTCATCAGCTGTCTTTTCCAGAAATCTTTCTAGGTTTCTTCTGTCACATCCATAGTGAAGTGTAAATTATAGTTTCCAATATAGATGGCCATTTTCAGTGAATTTTAGCAAGGAGCAGAATTTTGTTTGAGACTGAAATTTGGCACCCCTTGGCTTCTCCATGCTGGGAACTATTTTTTGTCTTTGCAAACTGCAGTGAGACATAAATCCCATTGCTTTTCTTTCTAAATGGTACTACACCAAGCTGAGAATGGACTTAGAAAATAGGAGTATCTCCAAGCCAGGGCCAGCCTTTCCAAACCTCATTTACAGTGCGTGCCATACTACAAGGGAGAAATCAAATCAGGGTCTTATAAAAATGGGAGGTTATTTTTAATTGTACTCAGTTCCAATCCCCTCCCTCTCTTGGCAAATTTCTTTTCATCTTGACACTCCTAGCTCACTAGATTGCCACCCAGAAAAGGCTGCTACACCCAAAAATTAACATTTGATGTGACACCATTCGGAAGGCTGGCAACTCACAGAACATGTGGATGATTTCAGATGGGTGTTGAGGGACTGCTGGCCCAGGGTTTCTTGTGGTGAGGACCACAATTGGTCCATGGAGCAGACCAATTCTTCATGGTGTGGGCCTGTCCTATGCAGGGCAAGATGCTTAGCATCCCTGGAGTCCCAGCTTTATATGCCAACAGGTGCTTCCTAGTCACAGTAACATGTAGAAGTCCCCCCTCCTTTCATTTCTAAGCATCACCTTAAGGGGACCCTATCTGCTTTGGCTAGAACCACCCAAAGGATTTTAGAACTTTCCCAGTCATTTCAAGATGAATGTTACACATGTGCGGCCATGAAAAAAAGTCAAGAACACATCCTTTGTTCTTTTTTTTTTTTTTAAGGTTTTTACTGGGGAACTGGGGAAGGGGAACAGACAAGTTGCTGTCCTTTTGTTCTTCAGTCTAGTTGTGAAGGACGTCCTTCACTGGCCCATGTTGGTATTATCATTGCGCTCTTCCCGGGTGAGGCAGATAGGTCACTGTCCATTGGACGGCTGCTCATGGCAGCTCACAGCAGCCCACTGCAGCCCCATTGCAGCCTCCGCTGTCGTTGGTGACTCACAGCAGCCCAGTTCCAGGTCGAGCTATTGTTCACCATCTTAGCTGTAGAGGGCACAGTGTCACTGGCTCATGTGGGATCCGAACCGGTTGCCCTGCTGCTCAGAGCTCGTGCTCCCAAGCCAATTACTAACCAATGAGCCACTCGGCCAGCCCCTGTCCTTTGTTCTTAAGTGGTAGTAAGAACAATAGCGATAATTAATATCTTGTGGGCCTATATTGTTTACTAGATACCTTCAAAGCACTTTGCATGCATTTCCTCATTAGTTCTCCATGAAGGAAGTGTTATAGTGTGACCTGCTTAATAGCAAGACCCAAATGTATTCAAAGACTGACCCAGGGTTGTCTCTGTAACCCTGGAGACCAGACACCACTGAGATCATGGGTGGAGGGTTCTATAGTGTCTCCCTAGGCCTGCTTTTGCTATTGCTTTCCTTCCTTTTCTCTCATTATCCTCCTTTCCCTGCATTATTATTATTTTTCAATTTCATCTTTTTTAATGGCGTCTTGCTCCTCTTCCAAAATCATTTAACTTATATAGATAAACTTAATTTTTTTATCTGCTCGTTATATGAGTCCTGACAATTAAGTTCGTGCACTTGTTGAAACGATGTTGCTAATCTTTTTTGATATCAGAGGGATTATTCATTATGAATTTGTACCAACTGGACAAACAGTTAACATATGTACTATTTGGAAGTGCTAAAAGGCTGCATGAAAAAGTTAGACAAAAACTACCTGAACTTTTTGCCAACAATTCATGGCTCTTGCATCACGACAATGCACCGGCTCACACGGCACTGCCTGGGAGGGAGTTTTTAGCCAGTAAACAAATAACTGTATTGGAACACCTTTCCTACTCACCTGATCTGGCCCCCAATGACTTCTTTCTTTGCCCAAAGATAAAGGAAATATTGAAAGGAAGACATTTTGGTAACATTCATAACATCAAGGGTAATACGATGACAGCTCTGATGGCCATTCCAGAAAAAGAGCTCCAAAATTGCTTTGAAGGGTGGACTAGGTGTAGGCTTCCCAAGGGGAGTATTTCAAAGGTGACAACAGTGATATTCAGCAATGAGGTATGGAGCACGATCTCAGTTCTAGGGCGAGTTCACAAACTTAATTGTCAGTCCTGGTAGCATTAAATAATAATGGTTAGATGGATCATCACCAAATGTAGAGGTTTGGGATATTTAGATTTGTAGTTTCTGTAGAGTTGGTGAAATTCGCTTTGTGAAGGTAGAAGGGGGACCTTGAGGAGACGAATGGTGATGCCCCAGATAGCCCAAACAGGTTCAACAAGAGGCCCATGTGACTGTCAAGTAGAGGAGAGATGGTTCGTATCGAGATGATGTATGTGGTCAGAGTCACACACAGTCCTTTCAGTGTGAGCTCCACTCAAGGGTCACAAAGGACAGGCGTCTGGAACCCAGGAGGTGACCTGCAGTTGAACCGTTTTCTTCATGGGCAACTCCAGCTGGCATCTCGGGTGAGGCCAGCAGGAGTTTCTTTATTTACTAATGTTTAATGACTCTCTTGTGCAATCGTGTGTTGAGGTCAGCTCTGTGCTGAGGGATGGGGTTCAAGGGTGCGGTAAAATATGAGTCCAGCCTGCCAGGAGTTCACAGCACGGTGGAGCAAACGGAAACATTAAATATTGGGTTGTCGGAAAAGTCACGACGTATTTTTTTTCTATGTTTTTCGTTGCAAAAATGCATCATGACTTTTCCGACAACCCAATAGCAGCATGCCCATTAGGATAGAGCAAGATTTCTAAGGCTCACCGCTGCTCATGTTTGGGGTTGGATCATTTTTTGTTCAATAGGGGCTGTCTTGTGCATTGTGGGACCTCCTGCTTCTTTCTAAGACGTAAAGTTTAGCTTTATCGCTTGTTTGATCCACTATGGCTACCCACACCCTTGAGTCAAAGTATTTTCTTACAGAAAGGTAGTTAATTCCCTAAGAATATTTCTGTTGGGAGCTAGAAGGATATTAGTGTTTTAAAACCTTTATATTTTGTACATATGCACATTAAAAAAATAAGACTACTTTAAACAAATATAAGAAGATCATATTGTGTTAGCCTGAGCTTCTAGCCAAGCTTTTAGCTGCAAAGACTAGATGTGTTTTGAACTTGAATTAGACTAGTGAGTCAGTACAGAGAAGAGAGCGAGCAGGTGCCATGAGGCCAGGGAGGCCCGGAATTGATGACCAGAAGGGGAGAAAGTGTAGAATGGGTTTGGAGAGGCTGAGGGTAGCTGAGGCATCCTGATGCCAGAGCACAGGTTAGAGCTTAGAGGATGCCAGCTTTGGGGGGCATAATTCCCAGAGCCTAGAGGGTGCCACTGCATGTCCTTGGGCTGAGGGTGTGAGGAAGCCCGATTTCCCTTACTCCCCTTTGTGTTCTTCCAGATACCCTAACACCTGAGTAACACAAGCACACGCCTGTCCTTCCCCACCAGGACAGTAAATACCTTGATGACATCCGTGTGTGCCGTAGAATCGTGACGGGGGCGGGGAGCAGGAAGAGAAGCTAGCTCCCCTTTGGAGCAAATCCTTGCTTTGTTGAGGTTGATGAAACATTTGAAAGTTTATCTTTTGAAGGAAATGGAATTCTCTGGGCATGTGCCAGCCCACCGCCGAGAGGTAGTCTACCGTTGTTGAGGAAGTAATATGGTTCACAGGAAAAGGTTTGCCTCCGAGTCAATAACTGGGTGAGTCATGGGCAGATCGTCAAGATTTAGCCAAGGCAGTAAGAAAAATAAGTGCGCATTGAAAAGGACTCATTTCAGATGTCATCTTCTCAGGGAAGACTGCTCTGACGCCCTACCTCCTTGTAGAAGACTGATTTCCATCCACCCTCTGCATGGTACTAACTTCCCTCACATGACATTGGATTGTAATGACCTGTTTGTTTGTCTCTCTCTTTGCTGGGGTCTTCAATCCCCAGAAGCAGAGCTTGTGTCTAATTCATCTTTATACACCCAGCTTCTAAGCCAGAAATATCCTCCACGAAGTAGGCACCCAGTAAGTTGTGGAGTGGGTGAAAGAACGCATCCACTGTTAAGGCTTACATGGGTGCTTCTTCAGGAGGGGAAAGGAATTAATTTTCACTTAAATATAGGTTTTCTTCCTCACACAGTGTATTGATAAAGGACAGCTACTGATTTCTTCCAAGAGAGAAAAATGATAGAACAGTCCTCCATGCCATATTTCAAACTTATGTCAACGTTTCCTTTAAAAAAAAAATGTCTGTCCACTAGCACTCGTATCATTTTTCAAATTTCATGACGTCCTTTTTCAGATGCTGCCCATCCATCATTTTAGGCAAAGGGTATCCATCATGATACAAGCTAAATAATTTTCAAGGCTGTCGGAAGCGGACACCCAAACAGTCCCCATTTCATCTGAACAGAGTTCTCCAGGGCGGGCAGTGAGTATCCTGCCGAGAAAGGCGAGATGGTATCCTGGGAGCGCCTCTCAAATTGGATTTGAGGGGAACAAAGACAAAAATTCATTCTAGAAGTTAGACCTCAGTTCTCCACATAAAGTGTCAGACATACACCCATCAATATACGTAGGAGTTTATTTATAAAGCACGGTTTTAGTTAAAAATAAAGTCCATTTTTCTAATAACTATGATTTCCTTAAAAATATTTATATACATATATAAAGCATTTTCTAACTTTAAAAGTAAATCATGTTTATTTGCAACATGTAGAAATGTATAATCAAGAAAGTAAAATTCATGAATTATCCTGCCATGCAGAGATAGCCTTTGTTAATATTACTTTTGGTGCATTTTTCTTCCAGTCACATGCACACACATAGTTCATATATACATTTTTATTTGTATATATATGTGTGTATGTACTGTAACTCTTTATTACAAATTTGATATTATGGTTTTTATGGAGTTTTATATCCTGCTTTTCTTGCTAAATTATATCTTAGACATTTTCCTATGTCATTAAGTATTTGTTGAAGACATGATTTTTCAAGGCTATATTATATTTGATTTTATGGATATACCATAATTTATTTATCTCTTGTTAGACTTGCTGGTTGTCCTGGCTTTTTGCAATGTGATATTTTATTTATTGCATTTTTCCTGTCTTTCAGCTTTTCTGTGTTTATCATCTATATAATTCTCCAGAATCATAATCTTATCTTTTTATTAGAGTGTCAGAGATAAGGTAAATGGATTTTGTTTTTATAACTCACAAAGATTCAACCTACAGGAAGCTTTGTGGATGTCTCTTAAATCAGGAAGAGCTATTATATATGTTCACTTTTATAATATAGATTAAATTCTGTCAATTAAATGGGGATGCTAGTATTTCTTTCCTGTTTACCGATTTGTTGTGAGTTGACGTACAAGTCCTCGTTTTAGATCAGAAAAGACTACAAATATGTCCAGAATGAGAACCCAGAAGGTTTCTTTAAGGGAGGGAATGTAATGATGGCATAACTCTTGCTAGGTGATAATCTTAGCTGTTCCACTTGCTCGCTGGGTAACCTTGAGCGTCTTTTTGGCCTGTAAGAACCTCAACTTTCTCATCTATAAATTCCCGGGAGACAATAGCATCTGAGACTTTGCAGGTTTAGATGTGAGGATTACATGGTATGATGCATATAAAGGACCTAATGTGGGGTGCTATGCACAGGGCATAGCTGCCCATCACAGGGTGTTATTATCCTGGTTTCTGTCTTAAAGCAGGTTAAATAGTAGATGGTTTTTCTTGGAATAAGGGTGGAGAAATAGCAGAGGCCGGGCCTCATTTGATCAGGGAGCTGGAACATAACCCTTCCTGAGTAACCTGGTATCTGGCTTTTCTTTTTAATTTTTCACAGCTTCATTGAGACGTGATTTACGTACCATAAAGTTCACCTCTTTAAATGTGCAGTTCATAAATCTACAGAGTTCTGCAATTATTCCCACTATCCAAATGTAGAGCAGAGGAGACACAAGATCAAGGGGTTCTTTTCCAACAAAAATGTAAGCGAGTCTCTTTGTTTAGTTGGGGGAGCTTAGATCCTGGAAGGGTCATCCAGATTATGTGACCCATCTTATATGGTGAATATATGTACTGCTAGTGAAAAAGGGAACTAGGTAAGGCTGAGTGTCTTTTTAAAGAAATTATTTTGATATAATATTCAACTTAAAGGAAAGAAGTAAAACTAGTATACAGTATTTCCAGGTAAAGGTTACTGGGACTCCCCAAATATTAATATTTTACTACATGTGCTTTCCCATCTTCACCTTCTCTCTCTTTTATCTATCATCTCTCTCATCACATATATAATTTTTTTCCAGAACTGTTTACTAGGAAATTGCAGGCATAATGTCCTTTTACCCCTGAATTTTTTGGTGCATATTTACTAAAAACACATTCATTGATTCTCATATAATTATCATAATTGGAAAGCTAAAATTGATTTAATATTGCTCTCTAATATACAGACTTCTCTCAGGTTTTCCCAATTTAATGTCTTTTTTAATCAAATAAAATCTAAGCTCATAGGTTCCCTTATGGTAAAATGAAATCTAAGATCAAACATAAAGTTGATGTTTTGATAGGCATTGTTCCCTCACTGTGCCTGAGAAATGGGTCAAATGGCATGTCAACTCCTGGTTATATTTACCAACTCACTTAGAACCCATTTTAATATGCTCCATAGCCATGTCCACAATTCTTTCTTTTGGTCCAGGCAAAGAAGAGTGTCTTTTTGGTATTCTCAGAAGCTGGCCCTCTCCTGGCCTATGGTGCTCAATGCTTGCTAGATGTTTGTTAAGCAACCAAACCTAGAAAGAAATCTGATTGAAACGTATTTTCTGCATCATCTAAGATTAGAGGTGTTTTAAACCTAATTGATCTGAGGATTGCCATTTCTAACTGAAAATTAGGGACTTAGCAAGATGTATAAAAACATCTGTGTCTGGGTCCCATTGAGTGAATCGTGATATCATTAACAATAATGGTTACAATAGCCTCCACAACCACAGCAGCACCAGCACACCGACAACGATGAGTTACTTGATCTTTCTTTTTATCAGAACTAGTCCTAGGAACATCTGAAAACAGTCCTCAGATTCACCCTGAGGACACTTTTGAAAACTGCAGCTGCCAAGAAGGCTTTGTGTGTGTGTGCATTATGTGGAGGGTGACCCCACGAAGCACTGGTAGGAGAGTGGAGATGAGACAGGAACAGACAGACAAGTACAGGTTGAATTATCTAACAAGCCATGACTGGGGGCAGGTGGGATTCACCCCCAGGGGAAGTATCAAGGCGTGTAGAGCAGAGTTCCAGTTAGTCCAGCAGAGAAGCAACCGAACTGGGGCATTTAGCCACCAAATGGCATCTGTTATTGGTTGAGAGCTGCTCCCAACATGTATTAACTCCCAGTGTGTCCAGTCCAGCCTATGGAGGGGCGCATAAGCTCTGGCAGCCTTCGGACACCCGCTGCAGGGAGCCTCCGGACTCACAGTGGGAAGCTGTCAGGTGAGCACTAAGGGATGGTGCCTGCCCAGGGATATAGGTGGAGCCCTGTAGCTCCTGCTACATCTCCACACTTAGGATTTGGAACCAGGTTTAAGGAGATGAGGGAAACATTTTCAAAATTAGGTATTTGTTGTTTAGTTAAGAAAATATGATCAACTAAGAGTCAAACTTTTCCTTCTTTACGTCCACCCTTCCTTCCTTCCTTCCTTCCTCCCTCCCTCCCTCCCTCCCTCCCTCCCTCCCTCCCTTCCTCCCTCCCTCCCTCCCTCCCTCCCTCCCTCCCTCCCTCCCTCCCTCCCTCCCTCCATAAAGATCCTTCTATGGCTAAGCCACCTCAGCTTCCAGTGGGAAGAGGAGTGAAGATCATTTCATTATGACCAGCAGCGGAGAGAGCGAAGCTAGCTCCAATCGCTGGAGGGAAGGAGTAAATTAAATGCTGATGACATTGACCAAGCAGCAAACTACATTCATTGATTATTTTCATTTTCTCTCGTATGCACTCAGTTAAACACCAATAGTGGTGGATTTCAAAGTAACGAAAAGGTTGTTTAACACACTTTTAAAAGAGCCACGAGCAAGCGGAACAATAAGATTACTGTCAAAGCACAGAGAGGATAGCTAAGCTGACGCATGTGGGCGTACTCAGGAATTATTTACTTCTGAATATAATGGTACTGGTGTGTCCCAAATGAAGGGGAAAAAGAGAGAACGTTAACAACTAGAACATTTAAACAAAAAGGGGGCAGTGGCCTCTCTAGCTGATTGTAACCTTATCTGAAATTTTAAAACAATCATAGTATGTGGTTGGAGGAAATGAAAACTTCAGAAGACAATGATAAAATGAAGGGGGGAAAGTTTATTTTTGTACTTTCAGCTTCTTAAATGTCCACTGGCATCCTCTGGGAAACAAAAAAGACCTCAGCCCACTTGGATATTTAGACTTCATAAATGAAACAAAATGGTTGAAAGATTTTTTTGAAAATGACTAGCTGGTGGTTGAGTTTTCATGGGGATTATACTAAATCAGAAACAATAAGCAAAGTTAAAAAAAATAATAAGGAAACGGGATGGGTTGTGGTAAAGTTTCTTTTCAAGAGGAAATAGATCTAACCAGATGCCACTCACATATACTGCATTGTTGTCACTGTCTAACAATCTGCAGGGATTAATTCACCGACGGAATCTAACTGTAGTGTGAAGAGTAGAATGCAGACTTTGGGAACTCAATCGGTTATGCTTTCTGAAGCTCAATGACAAATTGGTTGGAGCGTCATCGTGGTCCCTGAACCTTAAGCAGTGGAGGAAAGGTCTAAATGAAGCTCCAGCACGAAAGGATTCAGATGAGAAAAATGTTAATGCCGAGAGTTCCGGTGAAAAAAACGGTCATATACTTGGAGCAGCATTAGGCACTTCCATCCTTCTGTGAAATGTGCAAACAGATTCCAAGAGGTCACCCTGCTTCCCTTTTGGGCATCCATTTTTAAGTCCTCTGAACATTTTGGCAAGGTGGAGACAGCACATTTAAAAATATGGAGCTTTCTCTATGCTCACAAGAAAAGATAAGCCTTGATCAACTGCGCCTGAAGTTTAGCAGACTTAGGGCTGTGAAATCTCAAAATTCCACATTGCCGTTGACTCCATCCTGAGCCCTGCATAGGACAGAGTGATGGGAATGAGGAATGCTGAAGGTAGATGGCATGAGCGCATGGCCATGAGCTCCGAGTATAACGGGCAATGTCCTCTGACACCGACACATTGGATTAAGACCTACCCTCACCGGAGGACATTCAGTTCCATCTATCCTAAAGGTCACAGAAACTTGGCAAATAAAAGTGCAGACTGCTCTGCTCTCACCATGCCTGGGTTGCCATGGATCCTGGCATCAGCGTTCACTGGGTACTATGTGTCAGGGTAGGCCTGGCGCGTTTTACCTTTCCCAGTGATTCCCCGATTTTGAATGTCTTATACTTCATACACTATTAGAACAAAAACAGCGTACTACCTTGGATTCTCATGTAAGATCCTTAAACATGCGCGTGCGCGTGCATGCACACACACACACACACACAGACACACACACACCTTCTATCCAACATCACTATGATTTCATTTAAGTATTTTTACCATTGCAGAAAAAAAAAAAGGAAAACTATCTCACTTAAAAAGCCATTCTGAAATAAACAAAATTCTGGCAAAGATGCAAAAGAAAAGTCCGTTCTGCAAATGTACCATACTCAGACAAAATGCAAATAATAGGAAAACTGTATGTGTGGGCAGAGAGAAATGGGGGGATTCTCTGTACATCCCAATCTTTCTGTAAACCTAAAACTGGTCTAAAAGTGAAGAATTTTAAAGAATTCTGTGAAATGGTGCAGGTGCTATGTAAAAGCAGTTTGCTGAGTCCTCAAAAGGTTGAAAATAGTTATTACAATATTATTGAATAACCATGATGCACACCTGAAAGTAATATAATATTGTATGGTAGTGATATTTTAATAAAAATCTATTAAAAATACAGTCAAAAAGGCTGAAAATAAAATTACCATATGACCCAGCAATTCTACTTCTAGGTATATACGGAAAAAAAAAAATGAAAACGGGTATTCAAACAAATGCTTGCATGCAAAATGTTTATAGCAGAATTATTCACAAGAATGAAAAGGTGGAAAACACCCAGATGTCTACTGACAGATGAATGCAGAATGTGTGATAACCATACCATGGAGTATTATTCAGCCATAAAAAAGAATGAAGTTCTGATACATGCTGCAATATGTTTAACCTTGAAAATATTATGCTAAATGAAAGAAGCCAGACATAAAGTGTCAGATAGTGTATGGTCCCATGGATATGAAATACCCAGAATAGGTAAATCCATGGAGACAGACAGTAGATCAGAGCTCGCCAGGAGCTGGGAGAGGGGGGAATGGGGGGTGACTTGCTAATGAGTGTGGGGGTTCCTTTGAGGATGATGAAAATGTTGGGACGACATAGAGATGATGTTTGCAAAGTTTTGTGAATATATGAAATGCCCTTAAATTGTATACTTTAAAGTGGTGAATTTTACTTCAAAAAATAGAGAGAGACGCATTCTACAAAATAGCTGATCAGTGGTCCTCAACATTGTCAAGGTCATTGAAAACAAGGAAAGTCTGAGACACTGTCACAGCCTTGAAGATCCCAAGGAGAGATACAGATACCTAACTGTAAGGTATCCTGGATGGGACCCGCACACAAAGAGAGCATATGGTAAAAGATAAGGAAATTTGAATAAGTAGAGACTTTAGTTAGTAATAATGTATCAGTATCGATTCATTAATTGTAACAGATGTAACATACTAATGTAAGATGTTAATAAGAGGCAAAACTGGATACAGGGTAAATGGAAATTCTTTATAATATCTTTTCAATTTTTCTGTAAATCTAAAATCTAACATATAAAAAGTTTGCTAGGTTTGCCATAACAAAGTACCACAAAGAGGGGCTTAAAACAACAGAAGTTTCCTGCCCCAGCTTTGGAGGCCAGAGGTTGAAGTCAAGGTGATGGGGCCATACACCCTCTGAGGCTCTGGACAGATTCTTTCCTCTCCTCTTCCTAGCTTCCAGTGGAGGCGCTGACCCTTGCGTTGTCTCTCCCTCCATTCTCACACCGTGTTCTCCTTGTGTCTCTGTGTTCCTGTGGTTTTTCCTTTTCCTATGACACCAGCATATTGGATTAGGGTCCACCCTAATAACGCCATCATCGCTTGACGACATCTGCAAATATTTCATGTCCATTAGGTCATATTCATAGGTCCATAGGTGGTTAGGACTTCAACATAATCATTCAGGGGGACACAATTCAACCCCTAACATTGTATTTTTCTCACTCTATGGTGGAACCTATGAAGACATTTTCAGAGACCATAATGAGCTTGTTGATTGGTATTTGGGATGAATGGTATGTGCAATATTGTCTATTTTTTAAAAAAAATCTTCATAACTTGATGAGGTAGGACCCTATTCAGATTCCCTGACCCTTTGTCCCATTTTGCAGATGATGAAATTGAGGCATAGGAAATTTTAGTAGGTTTTCCTAGGTTTCACAGATAGGAAATGATGGATACAGAATTTAAATCTAAACTATGTTAAAAGTTTTTGTTCTTCCCACTTATAACACTGTACTCCATCACATTGTTCCCAGGGTAGATGAGTTTTTAATGAATCCAATCAGGAAATTGCAAGATAGCAGGTTGCTGACTGGAGGTGATTTCCTGGAACACTCTTATACTCCTCTGTATTGGTTTAGTTTTTTGTTCTTTCCTTTTTTTTTGCCACTGTCCTTGCTCAACGGAAAGCTTGCCTCACATCCTAGTTTGTAAGCCTCTCTCCTTCTCCACCATTCTGCCTTTCGAGTTTGATATACTGGTATCTACTTGTCTAAATGATAAAATCGAGAAAGCTTTTACCAAGTAAGTTTATCATAGAAATGTAACTATTACGTGTATTGTGCAAAATGGTTCTTCTTCTTTTTTTAATCCAGGCAAATACATTGGAGTCATTAATTTGAATACTAAGTACAGGTTCTGTTTAAAAATCCACAAGATGAATAACAAATCATCATTTTGGCAAGGCAAAAGCATTCTTCAAACCCATCGTTTTTATAATCCATTGAAGATGCTGTGATAGTCGCTTGTTGATGGCTGATTTAGAGTCTAGCACATGTGCCATTACCTTTCCGGGGGATATATTTCATGCATCCTAACATTACAAGCAGCTCCTGACTCTGAAATGGATAGAGTTACAAAAGTTCATCTGGAGTGTATTCTTTGGCATTCAGAATGTTTAGCATATCCATATGAAGTGCCTACTATGTGCCTACCCTATGACCCTGGAGATAAAACAGTAAAAAAATTCAGACAGGGTTCTTGCTTTCAGAGAGTTTAAAGTTGAGGGATGTAGTCAATTGTATTATTGCTTTCAATTCTTCACCCCTCCCTCAGCATCCCTTCCTTTGCAAGACGACTCTTAGCTCCTCCTACCCAGGCTGAGTGTACTTTCCCTTTCATTGGCTATGAGGTTGGCCATGTGACTTGCTTTGGGCCAATGGGATGTTCGGAGATGCTGCTAACTGGGAGTTGGAAGGGCAGGCTTCCCTCTGCCATGGCTGTGAGTAGAGTTTCCTTGGGGTACCTGCTGCTCCTTCTCCAGCCTAGGGAAGCCTGAGAGACTATATCCTTGTTGCTCAAAGTCACTGAGTTTTGAAGTTGCATGGCATTTTTATGGCCATGGTTAAATGACAGAGGTGGGGGAACCACCACACTGCACTCATAGCCCCCCAAATGCCTCTAATTACTGCGGCATGGTGCGGGATGTGAGAAGCCCATTTGATGAGTGCCTTGCTTGTTTCACCTCAGCAGTCAGCATTCTGGGACATGCCGTAGGTTCTCCTACACACCTGTGCTGCTCTCCTCCAGAGAGCCTTCTCGTGCGAGCCCTGGCCTGGAGCCGTGGAGCATTAATGCTCTGAAAAACAGCCTCTCAGCCAATGATGGCTATGAGTTAGAGGACGAATACTGCAGCTTCCTCACTCCTGGAGCAGTGAAGGGACTAACTCTGAGGCGTGGATGCTACCCAGCCTCTTAGTTCTGCAGCAGGACTGAGCCCCAGGTGTCCTCAGCATGCCTGATAATGCACTGATGCAGCTGCCTTCCCCCCTGTGTCTTCATTCCTTGCCCCACTACCAGTGCTTCCAGGGAGCATGTCCCTGATAAGTCACTCACACTCATATCTTTGTCTCAGGGCTTGTTGAGAGAACCCAACCCAACACAGCCACCATATCAGACAGTGGTTGTATATTGCCATTGCAAGTGACAGGAACCCCGGCTCAAGCAGAAAAGAATTTATTGGTTCATGTAATTGAATAGTCCAGGATAATAGCTCTAGCTTCAGGCATCATTGAATCTATTTCTTTAAATGATGTTACCAGCACTCTATTTATTTCTCTCTTTCTATCTCTTTGCTCTACTTTCCTTTGCATTGACTTCTTTCACAGGCAGACCCTCTTTCCAATAGTTTCCATCATCCCAGGGTTTAAAGTCCAATGGAAAAGAGAGCATCTCCCTCCAGATAAGTCCAGCTAAGTCCTAAGACTAGATCTGATTGGCTATGAGTGGGTCACGAGCCCATCTTTGAACTCCAGTTCAGGTCCTAAGATTTGTTTTGATTGGCTCTCACTGGATCATGTGCATAGCTTTGAACCAATCCCTGGGCCCAGAGAGCTATACACCCATATGGCTAGATTTGGGTACCAGGGAAGCTGGTAGTCCTGTCAGCTGCACCCCATCATAGGTGAACATAGGTGGTCCAAGGAATACTTCTCTGTTTTTTTTTTTTTTAACAGATGTGGTTCAAAACTGTATAGTTCACACCCACACCTTCTGATTTGTAATTTTTCCTCTGAGAAAAAGGATTGGTATTTTCCAAGGAAAAACAATCTCCCGCTTCCAGTTAATTTCAAGAAAAATATGAGTCATGGATGTCTTGCTGTTGTGAGAAATGCTGAGATACAGAAGTTCTTAAGAACCATAAAATAATTGTTTCACAATTCATGAATCACCCATATTAAGTTTCTGGTTCTGTTTTCCAAAAGGATTATGGTAGATGACAGGAAAGCGCATGATCAAAGATTCAAAGGATAGAAAATATCATCTAAGAGGACAGTGTTTACTTTTTGAGGGATGAAGGGAGCTGGGAGAGGCAGGAATAGGTAGGGGCCCTTTCAGCCAGTTGGTTTAGTTGTTCTGGTTGAGTTTTCATATAACAGAAAAATTGAGAGGCTACAATGGTCATATTTCATTTCTACTCTTAAAACTATGGTGTACCACTCAACATTATTTGCACGTTTCAGGAAATTGAAATATAATAGCTTATCATAGGGGTCAGCTACTAAAGGGACAGAGAATAAATATTTTAGGCTTCATGGGCCAAGGGGCAAAAGAGAGGATATTATGTAGGTACTTATGTACAAAGAGAGAAAACAAATTTTCATAATGTTTTTTATTGATGGGAATACAATAATAATTGAGTTCACATTTTTTGGTAACACAGGCCTGTTAATGAGAAAAGTGGAACTCTTATTTTGAGAGAGAGGATGTTTTCCTTAATTGGGATTCAAAATTAGTGTTCACTGTCATCAAATCGATTGCAAATATTCATCTGTAAAAACCACTCTTAGCTTGCAACCAGTGCAAAAACAGGTAGTGGGTCAGATTTGACCCACATGCTGTAGTTTGCTGACACCTGGCTTAAACAAAAATGGGATTTCTGGTCTTACATAGTTCAAAAATGTCAAGGTGAGCTAATTCAGAATTTCAGTGTCATTTCTTTGGGGTTATCTTAGTTCTGCCCCTCTACCTGGGTTGATTTTACACTGAGCCTGGATTCCTTCAAGGCTGCCATTGGAAACTGGAACTGCCTAATTCCTTATTCATATCTAGTGAGAGAGAGAGAGAGGAGAGAGAGAGAGAGAGATGAGAGAGAGAGAGAGAGAGAGAGAGAGAGAGAGAGAGAGAGAGAGAGAGAGAGAGAGAGAATATTATCACTTCTGAGAGCCACTGAGCAAAAGTCCTGACCTTCACTCTGACTGGAGCAAACCTGAGCCAATCATGTCACAAGGAGGTAGGGTCAATCAGAGAACTGCTCTGGATGCAAATCTCATAGCTCTCTGCAGTGAGAATGACATGAAGTTGGGCAGGGTGTGTGTGGTGGGTGTTGTTTAGCAACAGTAACATCCCCCACAAATAAATTCTGAAGAATTAGACAATAGAGCAGGTAGGCAGTTTCTACAAAATGAGTATATTGGAACCTTATCTCTAGGCTTCTTATGGTAGAGAGGTCTTCCTACTCTGAGATATCTGTATTTTTAAAAGAACAAACAGTAGGAATTATTAAAAATGACAATGTCTTACAGAGGCCCTGTCCTCAGCATCTATATAGTCTTGCCACTTGAGTTGACTTCTCCGTAACAGACATTCTCCTGAGTGATTCTGCCAGTCCTGCGTTCTCTAGCTCTTAACAAACATACTTCCTTCTTCTTCAAAAGGGACCCTTGAGAAGATGCATTCAGCATCCTTGACAGAATGGTTGAGTCATGGATCATTTTACTTTTGTAGTGTATAAGCATTGTATCCTTTTATCCACACCCATCCTAGTACTTTTGATGAATTGTAAAGCTCATAGAAGAGTTTTATGGTCTACAGATACCCTTGTGCAGTTATTAAATTCATAGACCAGAAGTCCCTGTGTGGACCAAAATTTGTCTTAGGCTAAATAGGTAAAGTGTTTGTACATTCCATATGACTCTTTTAAAATGTAGGTAAAGGCCTTTGTGAGTAATAAAATACAAATTCATTTAATAAAAATCATCCCTAGTTTTTAGAGTGCCTTTGATAGATATTTTCTTACTCAATAAGTCTTTTTTTATACTAAAAAGGAGTTATTATATAATACAATCATAGGGAAACACTCTGCTAGGTACTGAGAACTATGGAAATTACAAGATGAATATGCCAGGGCCGAAGGTCTTAGGAAACTCATCACATAATAAGGATAAAGGAATGTATTAGACAGGGCTCTTTTGGTTGCAAGTGACAGAAATTCCACTCAAACTGACTTAAGGGAAAACAAGGAGTGCACCGGGTTATTTGACCAAAAAGTTCAGAAATGTTTGCCCACCCATGCCCAGATCCAAACTCTACAGTATATCGTTAAGATTTAGTCTCTCATTTCCGGGTTTTGCTTTCCTCTGTGTTGGATTCACTCTCATGTGTCCCTCCAGTACAAACAAATACTGTCCCAGGATTACATTATGGAAGCTCCAAACACCTACTGATTCTGGTGGGAAGAGATGCTCACCTTTCCCATAGTTTCTTTGAGTTAATGCTCATTGGTTCAGTTTTTCATGTGAACTAATGGGTATGTTGAGAGACATGGAAGATACTGATGGGACAGATTTGGGACATGTGTTTCTATGCACCTTGGAACAGGTTAGCACCAATTGACCCACATGAACTGATGATGGAGTCTATAGGATCTTTAAGGGGACATGGGGACGCTGTTATGAGAAGAAGGGGGAATGGGTGCTAGAAAGGCAAAAAGAACTGACACGCACTAAAAAGCAAAACAACAAACAAAAACACCAGAAGAAGGAAGAAAAGAAGAATAAATGACATAAGAGAGATTCATTTGTTTAGTCAATGTCTTCTTTAATAGATATTAACTGAAATGTTTTATTTTAGGGGAGACTGTTGATTGCCAATATCTCCTCCTATCTCCACCTTCCATTTCTTTCTTCCTAATGGAGTCACTGACTGCTTGACTGTCCACTGTCTTTAAGTGGCCATGTGTTCGAGGAGAGGCTACTCTGTCTCCCAACCCCGGGTCAGACCTTGATGGCCTACACAGCTCATGTCAGTCCCATTCCTTTTGCCATGCACTTGTGTGAAGCCATACGTATAAGCAATGACATACAAAGTGAAGTCTCTAGGAAGCTTCCAGGAAACCTGTTTCTTTTTTTGGAAACAAACAAACAAAAAAACCAATTAGGAGACATCTTAAAAACTCAAAGTAAGCTAACCTGTAGACCTAACTCATATGACAGAAATGTGGGAACAGCCTGGGGACTCGGATGCTGTGGCTGAGGACATTAATGACCCCAGAAGGGACCCCACCTTGAGATTTTGAGCTGCGTGAGAAAAACCACTTTCCTTATTTCAAGTTGCAGCAGGGCTTTATGACACTTGCAGTAAATACACCTCCGATATGCAATGGATCCCAGGTCAGGCACTGAGAGTAAGGAATGAATAGGATACATGCCCTCTGCTTATAGGATGCCCACAGTCCCCTGGGGTAGAAGTTATTTTTTTTTCCAGTTTATTCAACCTCTAAGGAGAATGGATCAAGATAAGCATGAGGTTAACTCAACACGTTGCACTCCAAGTGCTTCCCGTGGCATTTATCCAATGCTAGGGTCCTGCCCCAACAACCAGGAACCCTTGAAGAAAATACCTCTTTTTTGCTGGAAACAAAATTTAAAGTGCACGGACCCCCACTGGTGAGTCAGGGCCACCATCTTTACAGACAAAGGGAAACATGTACTTCTCTAGTTCCACTTATAAAACCCCAATTACGGGCACAACGAGGGTCTGTGGAACCCCACAAGCACTAACAAAACTAAAGCACTTAGCTCATGCAATCTTGTCTTTTTATTTTCAATATCACTTACAATGGAAGCTTTTTACAAAATCAAACCTTTTCTCACCAATGATATGATTATTTTTTTTCCCCCCTGAAAAGGCTTTGAAGTATCCTGCCGTTACCACTTCTGTACACAAACATTAGCAGAAGCCCTGCCAGGCAGGAGGACAAAAATAATTGTTCAGCCTTCATTTTAATTTAACCTTTTGCAAATTCCTACTTTAAAAAAGTTCCCCTTGACTTACTGGCATCATATTGAGATAATTTATGAGGCAGTCCATTCTCATTCAGACAGCAAATCTCCATGAATCTTTTCCCCATGAAAGACCGTCCTGGACCCTTCACCCCTGTTAATTTAGGCATCCTGCTCTCTTTCTTTACCATTTGCATGGGTCCCTTTGTCACCTTAACACTCTTGTCTAATGGTTTCTGTACAATTAAGGCATTATGGAGGTGAACGTTAATATGTCTCGGAAAATTTACAGAGGCCATATATCTTGATGTTGCAAAAGAATGTACCAGAAATTGGCTAGGCATGCAGGTGCACTGCTCTTCCAGCTGATGGGAGAACCAGTTCATTATCTGTCATATTGGTAGTGGAACTAAGCAGAGACCATTGTCAGGAAGGTGAGAAAAGAGAAAGGCTGTGAATCAGGAGGGAAATACAGGTTTAAACTGTGTTAACATCGGGTTTGGTAGAAGAGTGGTTAAAAATACGGTTTCGAAACTGTGTTAGCATCGGGTTTGGTAGAAGAGTGGTTAAAAATACGGTTTCTGTATTCGACTCATCTTGTTTTTAGAGTCTTGCTCAAGCCTTGACTAGCCATTTGGTTTTGCACTCTAACTTCTCTAATCTTCAGTTTCTTCATTTGTAAAATGGAGGTATATTTAGAACACAACCGTAACTCCTTCTTATGGCTTATGGCAGGTTCTGCCTGGTCTGGACCCTGCCTGGATGTCAGCCCCTTATCAAGCGTCTCACTGTGGTTTCGCCGTATTGGCTTCCTTCAGACGCTCCAATGTAACAGCTACTTCCTACGTCAGGGCCTTTGGCCATGTTGTTGCTTCTTCTTCCGTGAAATCCATTCCATCCCCCAGATGCTCACAGGGAGGGCTGCTTCTCTTCTTTCAGGGACCAGGTTAAATTTGACCTTCCCACAGTAGGTCCTGATCTTAACATAGGTTCCCCAAAGGAACACCTGAATAGTTTATTTGGGAGTTGATGAGGTTTAGTTGAGATCGTAAGGAGAGAACACCTATAGGGTTAGTGCCTTTATGAGATGAGGAAGCAACCAGAGCGCTTCCTCCTCTCCATCATGTGGGGACCCAACAAACAGGGGGCCATCTGCAATCCAGGAAGAGGGCTCTCACCACAACCTGGCACCCTGATCCTGGATTCCCAGCCCTCAGAGCTGCTGTGAGAACCCTGCAGTCTGATCATTTGTTCCAGCAGCCCAAGCTCCCTGAGACCATGTCCGCTCTTTTGAACATGTTTATCATAATTGATAACCATATAACCATACTGTTATTTGTTTGTATGTCTATTAAGTTAATAGGTGGTGGGGCCCAAGAGCTCAGGGACTAGGTTTGTTTGTTCTTGGATGTTTCTTTAGTGAGCAGCAAAAAGGATGATAGTCAAAGTATTTAAACACCAGTATGGCAGGGGTGTTGATCGTTCAAAAGTTTGCTGACCCTGTGCCCGAGTGAAGTTCTAGCAGTGGAATAGCTGTGTTGAAGACACGAGGTGTTTAAAGGCCTTTAAACACCTCAGGCCTTTGTCAGTACACATTCTGAGATTCTTCATAAACCCAAAAGTTCAAAGTGTAGTAATGGGGGTGCATTCAATTCTGGGGATCTTAAATGGGAGTGTCTTGGTACTGAACCTGAATGATTTTTTTTAAAGCCCTATAAGCAAGATGATTTTGAATATTTAAAATGAGTGTGTGTGTGTGTGTGTGTGTGTGCGCGTCAGATTCCACTAAAAGCCCATCTAAAGCCTACTTGAGTGCTTTTTCATTTGCTTTATAAGTATTCAGAACAGCAGGATAAAACTTCAACGTTTGGCAAGTCTGTACCCTCTCCAGCCAGGATGCATGACTAAAAAATTATAAGCAGAAAACTTCACTTTGACAAATGTAACACCTACATTGGGAATATGCAGACGAGTTTCTTCCTAAAAGGTTAACCAGAGCCCATAATTACTTTCTCCAGAGATCACCCAAGTGACATGCCGCTGTCTTGATTTCATTGCTGTTTGATGATGTGCATTTCTTGCCACTTATAAATGAAACAAATGAGGTTAGATGGCAAAGATTATGAAAGAAATTAGCAATAATGAGCCTGGTAACAAAAAAAAAACACATTATTATAGAAAATTGAGTTGACCTTACTTTCATAATTATTCACCTTAATTGTTTTTTTGTAGTGTAATTTGAATGAAATTAAATAATACTAATATTTCCCCTGCCACTGACGAGGGATTTCATGTAAAGATTAATGTTTTTCAAAACCGAATATTTGGCTGCCATCTTTCTAGAGCTCACTGTTACTGTTCCAGGAAGGTAGCATGTCCTCAACATGATCACAGGCCACCAAAGTCAGGTACATAATTTACTCCTTTCATACCTTGGACATGTGGCCCCAAGGCACAGGAGTTGGGCATCTACTTCTAAATGTCACGGGATTCTCTGCTCTCCTATCCTCATGAGCTTTTCCCAGTTTGCCCACCAGGACGTTGGCCTTGGAGCATCAGCTATGGTCTCACTGACATGTAAGGGAGCCAGACCTTTTCAGTGAATTGGGTGGGCATAGTTTGAATCTGAAATTTAAATTTTTATCAGGACACTCCTTTTGGGCATCCCACACATAAAGCTGGGATGTGAAAGTGGGTAAAATAGTACCTTCTCCGTTTTCATCCTTTTGGATGAAACACCTCTAAGAACATTTGCTATGTACCCGGCACTGAACTCAGTCATTCACAGGCATTATGTCACGTGGTCTTTTCTATAATCCTATGAGGTAGACACAATTGTCATCTCTGTCTTGCAGCTAAGGGGATGGAGGTTTAAAGGGTTAAATAAGTTGCTAAGGGCCAAGCAGGGCTGAGCCAGGATTTGAACTCTAATATCTGACCTCTGAGCCATTGGCCAGTAGGATTGAGTCAAAGAGGGCTGGTCAACAGAAAGAACAGCATTAGCCTTTGGTAGCTGCTGTCCATCTCTTTTCACTCACTTAGCACCTCTCCTGTAACTAAGTTCTCTGAGTTTGAGCTGACACTTACAAACATGGAATAACACGTAAGTTACTGAGCTGTAGTGAATATTTACTGAAGAACATAGTAGAGGTTTGAGCGTTGGGGAGCTATAGGGGTGCTCAGTCATTGGTCACTTTTGCCCAGGGCTTAAGGATGTTTCCCCGCTATGGTCTGGAAAGCACTCAGCACAGTACCTGGCCCACTGAAACCAAGCAGGGGTTGGTTTTAGCTAATGTTTACTCTGTGCTGGCCTCCACACACAACACTTTGCTGGGGACATCGGTCCAACCCTCATAAGTATCTTCTGCCATAGATACTATCTTTCCCCATTTTGGAGACAGTCGTTGGATGATTTCCACCTGGTGAGCTGTGGAT
The DNA here is from genome assembly GCA_033961575.1 of Aselliscus stoliczkanus. Classification (NCBI taxonomy): domain Eukaryota; kingdom Metazoa; phylum Chordata; class Mammalia; order Chiroptera; family Hipposideridae; genus Aselliscus; species Aselliscus stoliczkanus. The sequence goes on along the minus strand of CM066738.1, from coordinate 7,830,658 downwards.
CTTCGGGATTAAGGCTAAGAATCCAAGCTCTGAGTAGGTTTCATAGTGTGTCAGCCACTGTAGTTCATTGTAAGGTTACTTTTAAACTGTGAGTCTATGATTGGCTTGTAATGTCTCCTTTTCATCACACCTGCAGTAATCTCTCCCTGTTTTGAACTCCAGTGACCTTTACTGTCTGTCTAAGCCAGTAGGCAATCAATCAAGCCCTTGACTACATTACTGCCTGCCATGCTTTCCTGAAGTGTGTAAATCACTGTTGCCTTTGTTCATTCATGGAGTCAGTCACTCAGTCACTCAGCAAACATCACTGTGTGTCTATTATATTCCAGGCACTGTGTGTGGAGGGGTTGCTGAGGATACAGAGGGGAGCAGAAGGGGCATGGTGTCTATTATAGGGAGACCCAGATTTCATGGTGACCAAGACCCCTATTTGGAGGGCTCTCTTTTGGAAAAGAGCATTCAATTACATACACAAACTTAAATTGAGGACCTCAGGAGGATCCTCTGCAAGCAGTGGGTCATGAGGCTTCAACTCATTAGCTTCATGGTAAGTGCCCGACTGGGACCTATTGTTCTGGATTCTACTTTCTGGTGAAACCCAGATATAACAGGGGACTTTGAAGCCCTGATCGCCCTCAACAGATCAAATCAATTCAAAACAGAACACCTGGATGACTGCAGACTTTCAGGGGTTATGAAAATCGTGCTGCAGCTTTCCTGGAAGGAGCTAGTCTACCAGCTGAATTTCCTCGATGTACCACACAGACAGGTCCCTGAAAATCCTTTCCCCCAAATGTCCCAACTAGTAAAAACGTTTTTATCTCTTGCGCTGAGCCTCCCACGCACCTTCCCCTTCCCCCTGCCTTGCCTGACATTCTCCAAACCCTAGAAATTCTCCCCGCCCACGACCCACAGACCCTGCACACAGACAGGCATTTCCTGCCCCGGGGGGTTCCGTGGGGAGAACTAGAACTTGCCACACAGACCAACACACATGCTTCTGATGAGTTCCATTCTCCACTTCGCCACCCTTATGTAAAATTTCACACTCTCATGTATCATTTCCAAACTAGAGCATAAGCTATGTGATGGCAAAGGTGAATTTATATTACTTTTGCAATTGATGGCAAAATTTAAAATTCCTCCCCTCCCCTCCCTACATAATATTTGGACACGGAGGTAGTACTTTTAAAATAATGATTATAACAAAGAACAATTGGCAATTCTATATTTTTTAAAAAGTGATTAGCAAGGCTTAAAATTCCATACTTGGGTTTAGCTCCTAAATTCAGGTGAAGACTCTACAAATACTCGGGGGAGGGTATGCAGGGAAATGAGGTTGAAGAGTAATTAGCACATGTGGGAAAGTTATATTAATGTTGATGTAAACAATGTGATTCTCAACCCAGGAAACACATGATAACCTCTGGAGACATTTTTGGTTGTCACAGCCAGGGTGGGCGGGTGCCACTGGCATCGAGTGGGTTGAAGCCTGGGGTGCCACTAAACATTCTGCAATGCCCAGGACAGCCCCCAGCAAAGAGTTATCTGGCCCAAAATGTCCATAGTGCTGAGATTTTTAGACTCTGAACCAGAGGACATGGAGAAACAAGTCTTATACCAAGTAACTAAGTAGCCAGTTACCTAAATAACCATTAGCTAACTGACTAACTAATGCTGTGGACCTTGTTTTGACTGAATTGACTCAGACCCTCCCCCTCTCTCCCCCCAGTTTATAATTGGTCCATTTGTGGTTGAGAAAGGCCTGTTAATTTGGTTATTTCCTAGAACTGATCTCTCTGGTCTGTTAAAATGGCAATGGCGGTGTGTGTGTGTGTGTGTGTGTGTGTGTGTGTGTGTGTGTGTGTGTGTCAGTGAAATTACTGAACACTTAAACAAGTAATCGCTTTTCTCCTTGACCTGAAATGTCCTGTGTGGTTATATATCAGGCACAGTGTTGGACTCTACGTGGAATATCTGGCTTAATCCTCACCACAACGCTATAAATGTGATTAACCTCATTGAAAGAGGAGAACCTGTGACTTGTCAAAGATTTCATGAGCCCTAGGAGGTGAGAGGAGATGGTCTGGGTCTGGGCTTAGCCAGAATCTCTGAAATGTCACTCACTCTACGCCCTCTTTAATGGTTTTTGCTGCACTCAGGAGATACCTGCATTATTTTTTTCCTGATTTTTTAAAAATTTAAGTAAATGTAACCTCTCCCCTAGCAGTGATATCCTAGCGCCATAGGCTCAGTGCATTAGCCTATGCTATTTTTCTAATAAATTTTGAGGAAACACTGCTTTAAAACCACAGTGTTAAACTACTTTTTTGCCAATATCAAAATTAATTTCTAATGATCAAGCACTATGTAAGTGGGAATTATTGTAATAATTGATTAATTCATCCATGTGAGGGATGCAGAGCACCCTCTAGAAGAGGTTTGAATGGCCAAATTAAGGTAAGATCAGCAAAATAAAGAGTGATGATTAAGAAAAAGATTAAAGGAACACGCTTTTAAGGGGCTCCTGTGATTAAATGCAATCAAAAGTGAGCTAATGGTTAACTCATTTCTGCCGAGCACAGTTACACAATGTTCAATTTGATAAAGGGCCCTGCAGTAACTTTCGAATGGAGAAATAGGAAATAGTGACATTCCCTCTCCAATTACTAATTTTACAGAAATGCCAACAGCTCAGCAAAGGGGCATATTGTCTGTTCTATGGCTTTCTGTGAACAAATACATTTGATGGTTGAGAAGACACCCTGAGTGAAATAGGCCCTGATTTTCATTGGATCTATGAGTTTTTTTATTTGGTTGTCAATAAGTTTAATAATTGATTGTGGGGGGAAATCCAATAGGGTAAGAACAATACCAGGGTTATACACATGTTCTAGGGGAATGACGTGTGTCAAAGCAGGTGAATGTGTTTTTTTTTTTTAATTTATATACAGGGCTGTTCACAAGCTAGATTCTCCTTGATCCAGCCTCTCGCCCCCCTCCATTTAGCTGGGATACACCCTTGTGGCAAATCTTCTATGAATAAAACTGTCAACCTGTCCAAGGAATGACTCCATCTATGTATTTGTAGATTTCAAGTCTGAGTGTGGCTGGCATGGCGTAAGGACCAGATTGGCCAGAATAAACGACAGGGAGATGGATTCCTCCACCTCGTCACGATTTATACACTTCCTCAATCTTTCTTGGCCAAGATTTGTAAATAGTGACTGTTATGGCTAATTGAAGTATTTCCTGTAATTCCCTGTATATGTTCAGCTTATATCACGCCAACATAAAGAAATGCTTTGGTGGCATAAATGTAGCGTAATCTCATCTTTTACAATCCTCATTGCTTTGATTCCTGCAACATTGCCTTGTGAAGTAGGAAAGAGGTTTGTCTTGGATTACCATAGTGTCTTTGAGATCTTCCTTATGGCACTCACTGAATTCCACTGAAATTTCTTATTATTCATTGTGTGCCTTCCCAACTACACTGAGGCCTTGTGCAAAGCAACCTTTCCTAGGGTTTTAAACGTAGTAGGTGTTCAATAAGCATTCATGGAATGAATGAATCGTCCTCTCTCTAAATTCTTTCTCTAAAGCAGTGGTTTTCAACAGGGGGCAGTGCTGTCCCTCGGGACATCTGACAATATCTGGAGACCTTTTGGGTACACTGACAAAGGATGGGGGTAAAATACTCCTGGTATCAAGTGGCTAGAGGCCATGGATGATACTAAACACCCTCCAATGCAGAGGACAGCATTGGAGAATTATCCAGCAAAGAATTATCCAGCCCCAATGTCAGTGGTGCCAAGTAGAGAAGCCCTGCTCTAGAGGCATCTCACACACTCACCTAGAAGGGAAGATGAATTTTCTGAGAAGCTGATGATGCTAAAGCCTCACATTCACTCGCACCTGCCCTTCCAAGCACCTGAGAGGCACCACAGCAACACATTCACATGGCCATGTGTTCTTGTCCAATTTGCAAATGCAGGTGGCTGCTGGAAATTTTGGGCTTTGGCTAAAGGAAAGAGCTGGAAATTCTTTTGGGTTCAGTGGACCTGACACATGAGGTCTGGGTCACCATGTATGTGGTTAAGTTACTGCTCATTGTACTGGTGCCGGTAGTAATGGATTCCAGACTAGTCCTAATGTCCACTATACTACCCCCTGCAACATGGTGACACAAGATACAGGCTAGAAGCTCTGTAGGGATGTGAGTATTTCCTCCGCACCCAGTACTGGGTGGATGTGGGTAGTGAAGGGGATACAAATTTTAAAATATACTGGAGACAGAAGCTAGTCCATGGAAATTTTTTCCCCCAATCATCACATGTGTAAATTGAAGCAGAAGATTAATTTCTCATTGATGTCAGGACAAAACAATGTCTTTCCTGCCTGAAATACACTTGATAATACAATGTATACGATAATCAAAGCACTATACATTTTTACTATTTTTAAAGTGATGTCAAATGAAATTAATCAGAATTCTTGAACTGTGGGGTGTGAATCTATGGCAGTAGGAAGAAGCGAAATACATCATATATATGGAATCATGTATTTTATGTTTCCTAGTTATCAATAATAGGGAACCAACTTCAATTAACCATATTAGATAAAGGCCTGATTACATTACATTGTTATGAAAGATATAAAAACGTTGTTATAAAGACTAGTAAATTGCATACAGGCTAAAATATGGAAAAGAGGTTTATTGCAAAGTTGCATCAGGCAGTTAATTAATAATAACTATGTTATTTTTCTGGATCTTGTGGCATTTTCAGCTTTTAAAAATTTGTAATTTGTTGTGGTTTCTTAGTTCATAAATATTGTCTTCTGTACCTAATTTTATATTCTTATGTTACTGTTCTTAATTAGGCTTTCCAAATTGTATAAACAACAGACTCTACATAACCAGGATCCTTCTCTGTGTACAGCGTTGTTCCCCGATAAACTCAGATGACTCAGACATTTATATCTCTAGACTAGACCTTTCCTGGGAGCTCTTTTGAGTGCTAGACTCACATTGTCACCTTGACATCCGCTTTGGGATGCCTAGGATTTCAAAGGCAGCTCCAAACTTGACATGTCTCAAGTAAGTCCATCTTATAATACAACTTGCCCTAAGCAATGCCCCCAACCTGGTGGTTTCGCCATATTCTTTCTCAGTGAATGCAAAAGTGCCCACTGGGAAACCTGGAAGTCTAGGGCTCATCCTTGATACCTATCTCCTCCCAACCCCCCACCCCATTCATGGTGCCCTGCCAATTTTATATATTTTAAGTATCTCCTAAATCCATATATGTTTCCATCTTCAATGCTGCCATCACTTCTCTAGTTCAGGTCACCATCAATGTCCTCTTGAATTCTGAGAATCTCCAGCCACCCATTGGCTTCACTCTGGGCCCCCCTTTCAAACCACTCTCCAAATAGAGCCCAGAGTCATCTTTGCAAAACACATCTTTAATCATGCCAGCTTCCTTGTGCAAAACCTTCACTGACTCCTTGGTACCCTTAAGGCTATAAAACGAACAATTGAACACAGAATTTAAAAATAGCCAAAAAAGATTCATCTGTCCAGATTCATCTTTCGTCTCCCACCGTTCTCTCCCTCCCTCTCTCTGTGCCTTCTCCTGGTGTAAGGTCTTTGCATGTGCTCTACCTCTGTCATCTCCTTCTGGAACATTCCTGTTCATCAGGATTCTGCAGAAGCGTCCCTTCCTATGGGAATCCTTTCTTGACTTCCTGAATGGCTCAAATCCCCCCATTCGAGGATCTCACTCCAGAGGATTGTTCAGAACAGTTGTCACAGCTGCCATCTGACAATGGCAATTGCTACTCTTTCATGCATGTCTCTTTCCTCCCTCCATGGTAGGTCCCTGAGGGCAGAGACTAAGCCTGGTGTTACTTGCCACTGTATCTTTAGCACTTATATAATATAACATAGTTGATGGTCTATAAGTATCTTCTGAATGAGTGAGTTAATAAATAGGATGGGGGATTTAGGCAATCAGGGAAGATGATTTCCAAGATAGCTATGGCAAAGACATTTTATGCATGTGACAATTTTGATGGATTGGGTGGCTCTCAGAGTGCAGTGTTGAGCAGGATTCTGAGGCTGTGTGCAGGCTCTGTTGAATATGACAGAGGCTTTATTAGAAGATTTGCAGTCGTTGCTGGTGGATGTCAGGGCTTCGTCCTGTGCAGACCAGCTCTGAAGAGGAGGTTCTTTCATATCTCATACCTTTTGTGTCAGGCAAGGCCACAGCATGGCTGAGACACGGGGGCTGGAGTTTTTTTTTTTTGTGTGTGTGTGTGTGAGAAGAACAAGCGATGAAAAAAACATTTTAAAAAATATTGTTTGTCCTTTCAGGGCTTCCTCTTTTAGGATTATCACTTTATCTTTTATTGGCGTCCTTCCATGGCTTCTATGCCCAGAATGTCATGTGGCCATAATGTAGGCATGGATATGGGAACGTCTACCATTTATAAAGAAGCTTCCTACCATTGGAAAACCTAGAAAACCACAGTAGGGTTCCAGGGAAAAGTGGTGCAATATATGCACCTGAAATTAGAAAGTATAGTGGGTGGAACGGTGGTCCCAAAGATATCAGTTTATCAGTTTCCAACTCCTGGAACCTGTAAATATTACCTTCTTTGGAAAAAAAAAAGATCTTTGCAGATGTGAGTAGGTTAAGGATCTTGAGATGAGGACATAAGCCTGGGTTATCTGCTCACAAGTGGATATTATAAGTGTCCTTGTAAGAGAAATAGAGGGAATTTCACACACACACACACACACGCACGTGCGGAGGCAACATGAAGATGGAGGCAGAGATTAAAGCTGTGTGGCCACAAGCCACGGAAGGACAGCAGCCACCAGAAGCTGGAAGAGGTAAAGAAATGGACTCTCACCTGAGGCTTGTGGAGGAAGCATGGCCCCACTAACACACTGATTTCAGACTTTCGGCCTCTGGGACTGTGAGAGAACACATTTCTATTGTCTTAAGCCATCAAGTTTGGAGCATTTTGTTACAAGAAAGAAAGTAACATAGAAAGAATTATGTATTTTTTATTGCATTCATATTTCTGTGACTTTCGTCATGCTTGGGGTGATAAGAACTTAATAGCCAAGATCAGAAGTGGCTACTGAGGGAAAGGGGCCAAGGGGGAGTCTGTGGTATTCCTTCTATGGGGTTTTAGGTCTAAAGTCCTAAATGTTAATACAGAGTCCATTTGCTTAGAGGATTTTGAGGTTAGGAGACATGTGTTAGGAACCTAATGCAATTTAGGGCAGGTGGATTCAGGCCCTGTGTATCTTTCCTTTTTCCCACAGCAATAAGACTATATATATATATATATATATATATATATATATATATGGGATCAATTACTGAACAACTTGAAATCTTGAGATCATAGATGACTAATCAGATGGAGTGATCAGACATCATTAGGTGGATGACATTTGGGCAGAGAATTGAATAAGGTAGGAGTGCAAGTCCCAGAGGGAGTGAGTTCCACGCACAAGAAACTGTAGACAAACAGACTCTGAGTCAGGAACTTATTTTGGCTTATTTAAGGAATAGCAAGGTCAAAAAAGGTGGGACTCAGTGAGGGTGTTATATAGTTTGGTGCACATAGGTTTATGATTATTGTATTTTCTTTGGGGTAAAAAACCCGTCTTCTATTCTTACATTATATTCCTCTTTATCCTGTTATTATTTTAACCTTAAATTCCACCTTGTCTGGTGTTAACATTGGCTTTCCTAGTTGGTATATCTTTTCCCACCTCTTTATTTTCAACTAAAAAAAAAATCACTTTGTTTAAATTATGTTTCTTGTAAATAACATATCCCTAGGATAAATTATGTCCCATCTCTCCTCTTTGAGAAATCAAGAAAGTGTGAGTTCCATTTAGAAAGATTTTCATCAAAATTTCTAATATGAAAATGTATTGGTGCTAAGGAGACACTTCCATTATCTGAACACAGTTTACATACACAAAATAACACATTTCCTTATGTGTTTAAGTAATTGAGACATTACTGCACATGTCACTCAACATCTCAGAATTTTAGCATCTCTCTTACTATACACGAGGTTTTAAAAATAAAGTCACAGCTCCATTGATCCATAAAACAGTGCAGTTAAAATTTGTAGAATGTAGGCAAAATTATTAATGTATTCAACTAATTACAATGTTGGCCTTCATTTATGTTTATAGTCGCACTGTCAGTACAGCCTGTGTCCTGAGTTGATCCAACAGTGAGGATGGAGTTACTGTGATTCAGCAAGGCTTTGCCAACGGCACTTATGACCAATGTGATGCTCCTGGGAGGGGACCAGCTCTGGTGCAGGCCACAGCCTGTGCCTCTGGGAAGGAAGCATCAAGTTTCAGCCCATGAGGGAACTGAACCTCTGACCTTGGCCTCATTAGCACCATGTTCTGGCCAACTGTGCTAATTGGTCACACATGGCAAAAAATTTGGAGACGTGGAAAAGATGTCAGAGCACAGGATTCTGAATTATAATGTATTTGTTTTGATCTGATAGGAAAAAACCCTTAGACTTTGGAGTCAGATCGAGCTTGGTTTGGTCTCAGCTCCCTTATTTCGATTGGTAGGTTACTTTGGTTTGCTCTTGGAACAATGGGGATAATGATGCCAACTTGTAATAAAATTTAAATGTCAGAGGAAGTAAAACAATTTACATGGGACTACCTGGAATAGAGTAACGCACACAGTCCATATTCTCCTGTGGATCAGTTTCAGTCATTATAGGGTGAGCTGACGATGCAGATAACCATCGCGGTTCCCCCCTAGCAGGATTTCCCCCTCTTTCTTCACCCTCCATCACCTTCAGTGACATGACTAACATGCTTAGGGCACCCTTCAGTTGCGCAGTGAAATATTAATGGTATCAAAATAAATGCTCGAGGAGTAGAGCCACAGTATTCAAGGTTCTCAGTCTGTTTAACCCTTCGGCTGGGTTAACTGAGGTCTGCCGAGCACACTGCGTGGAGGAGCGTTCAGACGTCCCCGTCCCCATGTGTACTCAATGGAGATCACTACGGAGCCAAGACAACACGTGTTAGAGACGGACCCCTGCAGGTTAAATTCTTGTCTCCTAGCTGTGCATCCTTGGAGCAAACATTTACCTGTCAAAACCCTGGTTTCTTATCTCTAAAGTGGGGATCATAACTGCTGGTATCTCTAAGGCTGTTGTGAGGATTAAATGGGATAAGAGAAAAGTTTAGCCTGACATATGCAGAGTGCTCAGAAGCGCTCAGTGGATTCCTTTTACCAACATCAACATTGGAATGGCCACTACGTTTCTGCGGCCACCACCCATGGGAAGAAGGACATGACTCCCTCGCAGACGAAACCCCTTATGATCAGGGCTGATGTCTGATGTCTCTGAGCTGCCCTTCTTTCAGAGAGACTTTGAGCCCCCATAAACTTATTTACTCAGAATGGAAAACAGCTTTATGGCAGTATGTGGGCTACATACACACAAGATAATAATTTTATTTCAGGAATGAGAATGCCGTGTTCGTTTCTTAACAGGCTGAGACTTGGGATCTCAGCCCAGCATCAGCCTTGGTCCTGTACAAAGATTTCCTAACCTCCGGCTCTCCCCTTTCGCTCCACCTCAAATCACCCCGCCTCCTCCCGAGTCAGTGGTGCCGAGCTCTCGCGGAGCTGACAGAACCCCTTCCCTCAGTGCCTCGCTCTGCTTTCCAGATTCAGTCTCTATGGACATTTTCCAGGTGTTACTCATGCTGTGTATTTTCCAAGCTAAGCCATTTTTTTTCCCTCCTGAGTTTCCAATTTATTCATTCCACTGCCAAAATTTATTTTTCCTCTGTATCTTTCACAAGGCCTATGTTTCCCATTAATCACTTTTGCCCACATACTTGAGTGGAGCCTTACAATTCATTCCCCGTCCTCATTCCCACCATCACCTCCTTCCTTTTCCTCACTCGGAGCCCTTTCGTCTCCATGTTGACTGCCAATGTCTTGGCCTCATTGTCTTTTCATCAGCAATGGTAACATTTTAAATATTGTGATTACTTTTGCATCTGCCATTCAAAAAAAAAAAATCTCAAAATGTCCATCCAGTTAGTATAGAGCACTGATTCTCAATCAGGGGGTGATTTTGCCCACCAAGAGATATTTGTAAATGTCTGGAGACATTTTTGGTTGTCACAGCTGTAGGAATGCTCTTGGCCTCTAGTGGGTAGAGCCCAGGGATGCCGCTAAACATCTTTCAAGGCCCCGGACAGCCCCGCCACTGAGAATTATCTGGCTCAAGTGTCAATAGTGATGACTCTGATATAGATTATAATGTGCATTTATCTTCCAAAGCTAAGACAAAATAAACGACAAAGCAGTCATAGGGTACCCCATAATAAAATAATAACAGCTAACATTTATTGGTCATTTATTATGTGGCACCATTTATTGGTGCCAACATCTTTCCCTGCTTTGTCTCATTTGATCCTCATAATAGCCTAATGAGGTAGGAACTGTGATGGTCCCCATTGCAAATGGCAACACTGAGGCCCAGAGAGGTTAAGTGGTATAATCAGGGCCACACAGCTGATTAAGGACCAAGTGAAGATGCAACCTCCAGCAGCGGATGGGAGGGACTTCTTCGTTTTGAATCACAGTGATGAGCACTGATGGTGCATGTGGGGCAACCATGTTTAATCTGGGCTCTCTTGGCTTCAGGAAGTCTGCGGACCTCCAGGAACTATGTACGATCTGTTTTCTGGGGAGAGAAGGTATGGCTCAAATAATTGTTTTCTCAAGGGGATTTGCGGCTGACAATATGTGGGAAACCCATGAATATCTTTTTCTTGACTTTCAGTGAAAGGGGAGGGTTTGGGCCCAAGATGAGCCTGCCTTCTTGGAGAGGTATGATTCTTTGCTAATGGACTTAAAAACTGCTTCTCCTATGGAGCACCATTGGCTGAACTCAATAAATTGTCAGGCAGCACTGGACTCCCAAGGACTGTTAAACAAAGGACATGATGCCTCTTTGTTGAAGACTTAAGGAATGAGGTGGTTTGAGGTGATTTACTCATATATGAGTAGGAGATACAATGGCTCCAGCTACTAACCGGTTTCACAGTCTTGACATATTTGACAGGTGGATCAGATACCTGTGTCACAAGATGGGCTTTGCCTGGGCCTCACCGGTATTGTCCTCGTGATCCTCACTGTCTCTGAATTCATGGCTCGCCCAGTCCCCTAACTATCCACATGATTGCCTAGCCATGTTAACACATTGTATGCGGGCATTTGAGCGATATGACGAGTTTACTCGTTTCCCACATTCACATTGTAAACGGGCATTTGAGCGATATGACGGGTTTACTCGTTTCCCACAAACAATGTGTTAATACCGTCCAGCTTGGCTGGCTCAGGAATCCCATTAATGCGTCCTCATATTTTCTGATTGATCATTTCTAGTGTCCAGGACATTTTAAATATCCATCTGATGTCTCACAACTTGGGTGCACTTTTCCTTTGGTTGTAATCATCTGTTGAATCTCTAGTTTCTTTATTGATGATCTTATTGGCTGTACATGACGGTAATTGCTTCCTTTTTAATCCCTATGCTTTCTAGTTGTTTTTCTTTGCTTAATGCATTCATTGGGACCTTCAGAACTGTTTTGTAAAATAACAGTGATGGGGGTTGGGGGTGTCAAATACACAGTGATGGAGGGAGAACTGACTCTGGGTGGTGAACACACAATGCAATATACAGATGATGTATCACAGAATGGTACACTTGAAACCAAGGTAGATTTGTTGACCACTGTCACCCCAATAAATTTTAATTAAAAAAAATAACACTGATGGGCCATGCTTGTTATATTGCTAGCTTTCATCGCAATTCTTCTAAATTTTCAACACAAAGAATGATATTTTCCATAGATGTTTACCCTTTTGAAGATTTTTCTTTTTTACTAAGTTCCTCTTCTGTAAAAAACCGTGAAGGATTGTTGAATTTTATCCACTTTGTACCGATTAAGGGCATCAGATGGCTTTTGAAATTTTGATTTCTCAGTGGACTTTGCATTTTCCTGCTCCAGTCCATGATGTTTCCGTTTCCCAGCTTAGCTCTCAGAGAACCATCACATTTACAGTACTCCGAGGTGGGAGACACTCACTGTCACCACCCAGGTGTATCCGACAGCTACATTCACCATGGTCTTGGAGCTACATGGGCTGAGATGTGATAACTGCTCAAAATATTGCCAACATGACCTACTTAGACATAAGGTAGGGGAGACAAAATATTTATCATTTTCCATAAATATATGTGTCTCCAGATGTACATAGTCGCAGGGAGTCTGAACCAAATAGCATCATGACATGTTCTGTGAGTCTGTGAGTTCTCTGGGGCCGTAAGTCACCTGAGCTCAGCCGGAAGTGTGTCTGCAGTCCTTGAGTCTGCCCATGACTGCAACCAGGGCACGGTATCACTTTATTTTCTAATGAAGTTAATTTTTCCAATGTCAAAGTCTCAGCCAAGTCCTTGCTTTACATGATTTTGCTCTGCACACATTTTAGTTGCTGTGTTTTCATGAACTAACACCAGTCCCCTCAACAACATGATTCAATTTCAAGTTACCATGACATATGATCTGTGACGAATTGCAAAATAATGCCGACTTCACCGCTAGCTCTTATGCCCACGAATCGCTATGTGAACATCAGATGTGCCCCCCACCCCCTCCGGCCATGACCTCTCACGTCCCTCCCTCAGGCTGTCAGGGGCTGGTCCCTGGTATCTGTGTTCAGTCCATACACACAGATGACCACGCATGTGCTTGTGTTGCCTCCGTGTCACCCGGTGAGTTACCCAGGTGCCATTTCATAAAGGTGAGCAATCAAAGCAGGGAATCTGCCAACGAAGATCAATGAAAAGTGTTGCTTTTGGAAGTGAAGTTTGCTTTGAACATAAGTGGAACTATGGAGAAACAGCTGCTCATGGGGGTGTCTCTGTTCTGTTTGAGAAACTACGTGTGCGTGTGGTCAGAGGGACTTAGTGGGGGCAAGCTTATCAGTAAGTGAAGAAAGTCGGCATCACTGGAGAATCAAGATGTCCCACAGAAAGTGACATGGGCAAAACAACGTCACATTAAAGGAACTCTGAGATATTTCGTGACATTGAAAGACCTTAGATCAAAATATGAGAAGCGGATCCAATCTTTGACATAAGTGACAAGTCACTGAGGCATGGGAAAGATTTCTTTGTGACATGAAGTAATATGATGAGAAGAAGGGCAGCATTTCCAGCCACTGGATACGTTTTCCCCAAGAAATAAACACTTTAGTTCTCAATGGTTCCAATGATTAAAGCATAGTGTGCTAAATAAAGTTTAGTTTTATAGTTTTTTTCATTTCTCCATGCATTTGTAAGTGACAGTAAGACAGTTTTAATGTTTTGACAAACATTTTTAAAGGTCATGGAACGATTAGAATTTTTACCACTGATTATTAATAACATTTTGCATGGTTTCAGCTTGCAGTCATTTTTATCATCCCACATTACTGTGAAAGGGAGGACTGCCTGTGCAACTTGCTCAAGAAGAAGGCTTGGGAAATGGACCAAGAGAAAAAATTTACATATAAGACCCCCCCGCCCCACTGCAAAGACACGTGTTAATGCCCTTACCAGTAGACATTGATTGGTATATACTTATTTGTTTCACATAGCTGCAGTTATGCTGCCTAACAAATTTTATTTCTATTTTTCATAGACTTTATTTTCAGAGCAGCTTTAGGTTCACAGTAAAATTGAGTGGAAGGTACCGAGATTTTCCATAAACATCTTTGCCCCCCTCCCCTCCACTCATGGCCTCCCTCATGATCAACATCCCACACCAGAGAGGTGCGTTTGCTACAGCTGATGACCCTGCATATCACTGTCACCCGTCAGGGTTCACTCTTGGTGGCGTGCATCCTGTGTGTTTGACAAATGGATAATGACATGTACCCACATGATAGCATCATACACAGCAGCTTCACTACCCCAAAGAGCCTCAGTTCTCTGCCTTTCAGTAACTCCTTCTCCCTAAGCCCTGGCAACCGCTGATCTTTTTATTGTCTCTGTAGTTTTGCTGTTTCCTTCTCTTTTTTCTCTCTCTCCTTGGGGTTGATCTCAGAAGTGCAACCATTAGGTTCTACATCTCAAACTGGTCGTCAGTGTATTGAATCCAGGCCTCAGACAGGTTTTGTTGGACCAGCATGCTTGCTGAAGGGTATTTTGTTTTCAATGGAGCCAATAGGATGGTTCAGATACAAATATGATTTTTCCTATTTTTCTCAGGAGAGCTAACACCAGGTTACTGTTGCCACATGGTGACAGGAAGCAGGACCTAAGTGGCCTCCGTCCCTTTAGACAGAAAGCATTGACATGCCCCTCTGGGCATTTGAGCTTGTTTTTTCCTGGATATGACTCTGTGTGTGTGTGTGTGTGTGTGTGTGTGTTTGTGTTCATTTTGGAGCTGTTATCATCTTCACACTTTGTAGAGAGACCCCATCTTAAAAGTTAACACAAATAAGAAAGCAAAGCTGAGAGATGGTGAGATACCAGGTTCTGGTGACACTGTCTGAGCACCTTTTTCCCACCATATCTGAAGCCATCCCTCTACAGGTAACTTCCCTGAGCCAGTGAATACCCTTTTTTCTTAAGCCAGTGTCTGTTTTTTACAAGAGTCTGACCTGATACAAACCGACCTGGGTAACAACCAGAACCTCAGTTGCCCAAAGGAGGACCTATCCCTCTAAAACACATGCTTCACATTTTTTTTTTTCTCCAATGGACACAATTCGGAGTATCTGTTCACAGTGTTACAGAAATGAGGAAAAGGTATTTGCAAGTTTGTGAACACAGGTTAAAAAAGTAATTGGAAACTAAGTAAGTACAAAAACATCTTCAATCAAAGAAACATTTTGTAAGCTGAAATATTGTTCGTCTTTATGATGGTGTATGTATATCTTCATATATAAAACTTTGCTATCATTAGGAAGTGTCACACAAAATAACAAACATACCTTTTTCAATCTGGTTATAAATATGTGGAATGGAGTTTATTTCACCAAAGCATTACACACTTCCAGCTCATAATATATCAATAAAAGCTCTCACTCCAAGATGTCATTAAAGCCACATTTGTTCATTTCTATTTATTATGAGAAAAAAAAAAGCAAAATGAAAAAAGTGGATTTGAGTCATATTTCCTGTGAGTTCATCACTTGCTGACATATAACACTTGTGAATTTTATTCAATTCATTTAAAATGATTTCTAACATGCATCCAGAAAGTTAAGGGCAGCAAGGAATTCAAAATTATCAGCAGCCATCTCAGATTTCTCAGGAGATAGATTTAGAATCGCAACTAAGGTATGTTTTCCTTAAGGAACTAGGCCTCAGAAAAATCATCTTTAATGAATGAGCATTTTTCCTAATAAATTCAGCTCATTTGTTTTGAAATCACGAGACTCAAATGACCTTCTGAAGATAAGGTGTTTTGTGTTTTCTTCCTTCAGACTAGGTCAGATACAGGCCAAGATGCTGCTCTCAGATAGCCTCAGAATTCATGCCTTTTGTCTTGTTTATTTTGTAACTATGTGTGATTACAGAAAAGTCAGCTGGACTGAAGCAATGAAAATTGATGTAAACCTTCACCCAGGATTTGAACAAAACCTTTCAGAGGTTGAGAATACCCTGATAATTTTCAGAAGAGGAATTAAAAAATCAATCAACCAATCAACCAACAAACAACAACCCCCCCTTCCCCCAAAACCCAATAATACCTAAAACAAAACAAGATGAAAAATGCTTGTGCCTTCTTTAAAATTCCCCAATTGTCCTTGGGAGTTGTAATGTGACAAGCCCATTTTTTTTTTGGTAATGATTCTGTCCTTTTGAGGGTAGCCTTTTAAGAATCAGATATCTTGAAAGGTAACCTGTTCCCCTATGACTTTTGCTAAATCCGAGAGAGGACTGCAGACCTGGGGATTAGCAGCAAGTGGTATCAGTGAATCAGTCTGAATGGGACTGACCACCTTGCACCTCAGCCAGTTACACTCCCCACGAGCCCAGACGTCCATACAGGCTTTGTGACAGGCACTTGGACCCAGCCACTCCCGCGCCATGTCTCCCTCCTCTTCCAGGAGGTTGGGAGGCTCAAGAGCACACTTCTCAGGTTCCCCTGCAGTCGATTCCAGGTTAGCGTGAGGCTCCGCTCATCAGTTGCCCTCCTGGGTGGTCTGGACGGTGGCAGGGGGACAGATATCTCCTGTGACTGTGATGGTTGACAAGCTCACAGGATGATGCCATGTCAGTCATCCCGATTCCATGTTCCAGTGTCTGGTTGTCCGCTTGGTGGGGATAATAGCAGAGGGGGTAATAGTAACAAAACACTGCCATGACCTTTGGACCAATAGCTCATCTTCCGATCCTTCCAACAATGGCTAGGCAACTTCTAAGCCCTGTTCATAAGGCTGCAATTCTTAACCCTCCTTGCATCTGGGTTCTTGCCCTGTGAAAGTGCCAACAGAGTGACCTGTGCATCCCAGTTTTTCCAGGTCTGTCCCAACTTTAACACGGGAAGTCCTACATCCTGGGAAATCACTGGATTCTGAAAAACTGGAATGGCTTGGTCACCCTAAGATCCAGCTATTTTGGGTGGGGCTTTTTATCTACCCCAAGCCCTGTCTGTGGGCTGAACATGTGTTTTGCTTTGATCAATGGGATACTCACAAGCATCATCCAAGAAGAAGCCCTTTTGCTCCTCTGCCCCTGCCTGGAGAACACGCGGGGTGGCCCCTGCTGGACAGCTACACATTCAGCCCAAATGCACCAGCCACCAGCGAGACATGGAGGGAACCTCACGTGAGCAGGAGTCCAGCCATGCCACGCCCTAACCTCTGATCTGCAGATCTGGATTTAGATAAATGCTCATTGTTTTAAGCTGCTCTGTGTGTGTGTGTGTGTGTGTGTGTGTGTGTGTGTGTGTGTGTGTGTGTACAATAGATAACTAGTGACACCTAAGACCCAAATTAACTCATTTTGGGCTTGAAATACCTCTAGTGATTTCTACGTCTTGCACTGGATCCTGACTGACACAGAACTTGACACACATTATTTGCCCCTCTAATTGTCACAACCGCCCGATGATGACGTGTGACTGCTGCTCCCATTTTGCAGGATGAGGGTGCTGGGTGGTAAGTCAGTCATCCACATCCAGACAACTGTGTCATATCAGAGCTGGAAAGCAAACCCGGTCTGCTGGACAGCAAAACCCACATTTCCTAACTGTCAGACTACACTGACAGACAGACGAAGTCATGTCTGGGGAAAAGAAATATTAGCCGGTTTCCTCTGGAAAGAATCTAGAAGGAGACAGGTTTACAAGGTCGAGGTTGGATGGGAGTTGTAAAGGAGGCGCAGGTTTCATGCAGAGTGTCTACATCTCGAAGAACGCTTGCTTATTCCAGAGCCGAATTCTTTGAGGGTTGTGTCACCTCTTCCTTTAATCCGATTGGATTTGGCTCTATCTTCAGGTTTACTCATTTCTTCCAAGATTGTATATTCAAGGACAATCCCTTTTAAATAAAGACCCACTCATCTGAACAAAGGGAGCAAGCCCCACTCAGGCCCTTCTTTGATTTGTAACCAATTCTCCTTCAACATGTGGACCCAACACATGGGAGATGGCTGACTAGCTTGAACACTGAAGTTGTTAGTTAACAGGATCAACAGTGTTTTGTTTCACTGCAATGACAGTAATAAAACAGGCGACGTGAAACCGAGACAGTCACAACTGAATCGCAATGGATGAGATATTTACAGCAAAACTGTTCAAACATTGAATAAAATATGGGAAGAGCAAAAGCAGATGTGTTTTTATTCTTCTGAGCTGAAGCTTGCAAGGTAAAAAAGATAGTTTGAGTAATAATCACAGGTTCTAATTCACAATGCATTAATAAATATTCATATGGTACCAGCTGCTGAAACTTTCCAGATACAGAAATAAAGTGAGAAAGCCTGTTTCTTGCCTCACACTTGTTAAGCTGAGATTTCCAGACACACATGTCAATATCTCCATTAGGCTCTCGTAAAAGTTCTCTTTTATTTTCTACAGTGTTCCAAGACTTGCTGCTGAAACTCTCATCTTTCCTTTTTTCTCCCCCCGTGTCACAGTATTTCCCTCACTCCAACCAGAAGAAAGTAGAAAGAAAACAATGGCCTACTAATAAAGGAGAGACTATAATTTAGGTAGAAGAGAGAGGCAGAAGGAAATGAGCATTTCCGTTTTGAATTAGGTACAGGTCAATGAGCTTTGCGTCCCAGGGGAAATCCAGTCCCAGAATGAATTTGAAGCGTGGGAGGCTTGATTTCACAAGATCAAACAAAATGCATGTATATGCGTTCCCTCCCTTTCTCTCCTTATTATTTTGTCTTTGGTTTCAGGAGGGCAGGGGAGTTTCTGAGAGCACCCCAGAAGGCCAGTTTCCCCAGATCTGAAAGAATTTGGGGAACATCGTTGGCGGGGCGGGGGTGGTGGTGCTGAGTGTACTCTGATGCTGTATCCAGGTTGTTTTCCTGCCTTTGGAAAAAGCAGCTGTTGGAAGAAGGGAGGGAGAGGCTTGGCACAGACCTAGCTGGGATTGTAGAGAAGGGGTGAGGAAGGAAAAAAGGCAAGAGCACACTGCAGGGGCCTGGGCACCTCTGACTGGGGCGGCCACAGCCCTCCCCGTGTGAATGCCCTGTTTGGATCTCGGAGGAGGCTCCTTGATGGATGACCAGGAGCCCTGCAGTGGGTAGCACAACGGGCTCTGTGAGGTTGCTATGACACCCTTTGTTCCCCACTTCCCTGCTTTTATTGGCGCGTGTGTGTACCTTGGCTTGTATGTAGACCTGCAGGGCTTTGTGTGGCGTTTTCATCTTCCTCGTTTTATTAATGCCCGGGTCCTTTTGTCTCCTCGCACGTCACTGTGTCTTCTCCCTAGATTTGCACGGACCCTCTCCTATGGACTCCATTCTTTGCTTTCCTTCACATGTCTCCAAATGAGGTTTTGTTGTTTCCCACTCCTCTTTCCCCACCCTGCCCTTATTATTTTTTTCCTTTCAATGAATGCTCTCCCCAAGGACTTACATTGCAGTTTTCATTTCCTTGTTCTGCTGTGTCTTTGAAAACCTGAATGTGATGTTGTGGGCCAGGTGTCTGTGCTTTGGAGTTGTTGGAAGCCAGAGGTCCCAAGCAGGGGCTTGATGGGGAAGCCGCTTCTTACCAACCCCCTCCCCAAACAAAAGAACTGTCCCTATACCCAACAGGCCTCTCAGGGGTCGAGGCTCTGGCCACTTCCATTTGGGGCCTTCTCAGTGTGTTAGATGATGAAAACATACCAATGAGGGCTATAATAATTGTAATATAGTTTAAATATGTATGCTTAACAAATGAACACTTCTTGCACAAATCTTAAGAATGTGTCACTGTGCTACGTGTAGGAAAATTAGTGGATTTTAAAACTATATTCAGTGTGCCCCACTGATAACCTTGCAAATAAGACTCACTAAGAGAAACCTAACACGGAAGGTGATATCTTAGGAAGCATGTGATATTTCAAAGCTAATGTCAGTTGGTTTACTGGCTAAATTCTGAAGCCGTTGGTTGGTTCTCTGATCATACTCTGATTCTCTGGTTGCTCTGTGCACAATTAACAAGGCATTTATTCTCAATGGTACGGGGTGCGGTGAGGGGGAGTATAAGTTTTAGAAGGCATGTTTTTTTTTTATTCCCCAGTAACTTTAACAGAGGAATTAATTATTACGATGCAATCATCGTTTTTGGAAGACTGTTTGGAATATGCGTCTTGTCTCTTTTTACCTTCAGATTTTTTTCCCTTTTGAAATTGGACAGCCTAAATGTTAACTTTACTAGAGCTGAACACACTGTAACACTTAACCCAGGTGAAAAATGACTTCTTGCCAATGACTTTTACATCTATATCAAGACTATGCTGGTTACATAGCACCGTTAAATATAATGTGTTCAGAGGCAGAGAGTATGGTAGATCCAGGCATCCATGGTATGCTTCCTTTGAAAATGCAAAGGTTGCAAAAAGAGGGCCCAGTTTGGCTACTTAGAAATTTGTGGAAATAAGAAAAATATAGTTATTACTTTTTTAGGCATCGGTCTGTACTTTACTCTGTGTTGGGTTTCTGTATTCATTGGCTAATAAAGATTTTCAGCTATAGGTAGACATTTGCTTTTTCCTAGGTAATTGGTAAATGAATAGAGCCAGACTCTAATAAGTAAACGATGTATATGATAAATTGAACAAATATGTGATTCAATATTGTTGGCCTGAACTGGGCTACAATTATTTTTTTTGTCCCAGTTTAAATTTTTAGCTCATTATGCCCCTAGGACCTCATTCTTAAGAGAAGGCTCTGTCTTTATGAATGAATCCGATTTGCAGAAAATGAAGCATTTGGCTGGGTTGGTGGCTTATTCCAGATTGCACAGCGGGTCTGAAGTAAGACTTTGTAATGGGTTCTGATCCTGTGGTCCAGCAATTGGGCCATTCTTTGTTTGCCTTCTTTCGTATTAATTTCTCATTACAGATAAATGCGTTCTGCACCACGGGCTGAACATACCGACACAGAGCACGTTTTCTAACAGATATTCAAAGGTATATATATTCAAAGATGCTTTTGCATCCTCCCCAAAGCAATGCAAGGGACATTCACAGCAGCTGGAGGAAGGGTCCGTTTGGCAGGCATCAGGGATGCAGAAGTTCTGCTAGACTGGGTTTTCCTGGCCAGCCTTGTCTGTCTAGCTCTGGTTCTCTCTCTCACACACACACGCACACACACGCACACGCACACACACGCGCGCACACACACACGCACACACAGCTACCACTCAGAACTGGGCCCACAGCTCTGACAATGAATCTGCCAACCTGGCCAATCAGATCCAAGTCTACCATGTTGCCAGGGTAACTAATACACAGCCACAAACCCAAGGATGATCACAGTGGGGAAAATATACAAAATGCAGTATTTTCATACTTAGAGGGAGGGAGGGAGGGAGGGAGGGAGGGAGAGAGAGAGCGAGAGAGAGAGAAAAGAAACCTAGGTTGACATAGGTAGCAGAAACTGGTGCCTGTTTCTCCCATAAGTATGCCCCATGGATTGAGGACAATGTACAAAATATGTGTTTACATGCGTGTCTATATCCACATTCATTGAAAAGATACGCATCACTTCTGGAACATTATTCATGAATTTAGTATGGGAGGATGATGGCAGGCTGTCGTTTGAAGTAGAAAGACGTGACGACCCAAGGAAACATTTAGCATCTAACTTGACTTCTGAGCAACTCGTGGGCTCAACTTAACTCAGTGGATGGCCCATCCTTTCAGCATGTAATTGATGGTATCAAGGTATTAAAAGCCACCCAGGCTCTTACTTTCTCCAGGCTAACTGGTCCTCTTGCTTTGTCAGGTGCCCGCATGTGACAGATGCTTGAGTGGTTTGGAAAAACTTAAGTCAGATCTCATCTTTCCCTTACTTACCATCCCTCTGTCCACTTCTAGTCACAGGCTGAGTGGCCGGACTCTCACCTGGCATGGCTGACAAGGCCCTGCCTGGGCCTGCCCTTTCCTATCGCTGGCCTCCTTCCGTACTCTCTCCTCAGCAACCCAACATCCCTACTCTTCCTTTCTATCCCCTGAACCAGCCAAGCTTCTTCCCACCTACGTTCAGCTCCTATGGCTGCGCTAACCACGTACCAGGAAATGGGTGGCTTAAAACAACAGCATCTGTCCTCTCATAGTTCTGGAAGCTGGTGACCACATCTTAACTTGAGGACATTGTCCAAGACCCTATTTCCAAATCAGGTCACATGTACAAGCATAGGGGGCGGGGTTAGAACGTCAGCATATCTTTTTGGGGGATGCAGTTCAACCCATAACATCACAACTTCTACCTTGAATTCTCTCCTATTAAGTCTTTCCATAGCTGGCTCCTTACCATCTTTCAGGCGTCAGCTCAAAAGCCACCTTCTCAGGAGCCTTCCTGGATGGCCCACGTTGAACTACACACCCCTAAGTCTGTGTCATCACTGGATTTTATTTCTCTCCCAGACCGTATCACCCGCTGAAGAATAGCCCCTTCCCCCTCTCTCTGTGGGATTTCACACTCCTAGAAGATGCTGCTATGCATGTCTTGTCTACTGCTCTCTTCCCAGAGTGTCAGTCAGTACCTGAAACAAAATAGGTGCTCGATAACTATTTGTTTAATAAAACATCCCAATCAGAAAATGTGGGAAGCTGTAGATGAGAAAGCTGAGGGCCGAGGTAGCATGTG
Organism: Aselliscus stoliczkanus; assembly: GCA_033961575.1. NCBI lineage: Eukaryota > Metazoa > Chordata > Mammalia > Chiroptera > Hipposideridae > Aselliscus > Aselliscus stoliczkanus. The sequence goes on along the minus strand of CM066738.1, from coordinate 7,808,248 downwards.
TCCCCCTGATGACGAATATTTGACTGGTCATTTAACAAATATTTATTGAACGTCTGTTATGTACCAGGCTCTGTTCTAAGTGACAGCAGCAGCTCAGTTAGATGAAAAATCCTGTCCTCGTGGGGCTTGCAACCCAGTGAGGGCAGAACCCCCATAAGACCGGCACCGGGTGCTGAGCGCTCGCTGTCCGGCAGACACAGGGCAGGACCTCTGAGATGCCAACCCCTCAGAAAACCAAGGCAACACAGAAGTAGGAAGCAAGTACTGTTATCGATTTTACTTCTTCCTGGCAAGGAAGCAATTTCAGAGTCGTTAAGCAAATCCCCCAAGTTTACCTATAGCCGGTGGGTGGGAGAGCAAACACTCCTTTCCAGCAGTGGGGTCCGTTCCCCACCATCTTAGCTGTGCCATTAGGCAACTCGGGAAGAGAAGGCAAATCTCATTTAATGCTGGCCGGGAGCTGAGAGGTCCGCACTGCAACCAGCTCCATTTGACGAGGAAATGAAGGGCAGTGAAGAAAAGCCCTTCCTGCCACAGAGTCGCCCGGCAACCAGGTGATGCGGTGGCAGGGAGCCAGCGGTGATGCGGCTCCAGGTTCAGCAGGCCCACCTGGAACGTCCGTCTTCTCCTCGGACTTGGAGGAGTGTGGGCAGATGGAGCAGAGGGATCCTTCGTCTCCGAGTTCAGATCCCAGAGCTCTCAAGGTTTAAAATGTGCAGGAATCACCAGTCTTGCTGAATCAGCAGGGCAGACGTTTCCTCTGTCCTTGTGTGACCTTCGGGCTTCTCGAGGCTTTTTGGTTTAGCTTGCATTTCTCTGTTTGCCACATGGCAGGCTTGGTGCCCCACGATGGCTCCTGAGAATCTGGGGGGAGCGGGGGCGGTGGACTCCGTGGCCTCATCACCCCTTCTCTGTATCCCCTGAAATACACATCAGTTGCTTTGCTTGCCCCAGTCCTCCTTCCAGTACCAGCTCCTCACATTTCCTTTTGGGGAACCATGCTTCCCTCATCGCAGTCCACGCGGCTTGGAGAGAGATGGCTCCTCCCTCTGGCTGCAGGTGAGACTATTGACCCAAGTGTGGCCAGTGATGGTTCTCTACTGAGAACAAGGCGCCATCTTTTCACTAGGACCACAGAGCCCACAGGATGCAAGCCTGGTGCTTTGTTACTGTACAGGAGAGGTGGCAAGGAGAAAATAAAGCCAGCTTCACGGGAAGCAGAGCTCTGAAATGCAGAAAGAGGCCTGAGGAAATCCTGGAATCGCTGGATCTAGCCCAGCCTGAAGGTAGGCTCATCATTGAAGTTTCCGTGGTATGCAAGACAACAAAAAGCCCCTTTGTGCTTAAGTCAGATTACATTAGGTTTTTGACACTGATTGCCAGAAGACTCCCAAATCAAACATCTTCAGGCAACTTTCCCTTGTGCTCCAGAAAACCCCCCTCAGGAGCTGGATGGGCTGGTGATGTTATTTCACACTAAGGTGTGAATGAGTGGCAGTGTTGACTCCACCAGGAGATGGTTTCAAGGTTAAATTCATATTTCAAGGTGGCTGGAGGGTGCCTGACAGTATGTACTTGAAAGATATTCTGAGTCTTCATCTCCATTGTGTATTTTTCTTTTCTTTCTTTTTTTAAGTATTGGAAACTATGCACTTAGCCAACTGCAAATACATGTCTAAATTGTGCAGCATAACAAGATATTTTATGTGGAAAAAAAAGTTCCCATTATTGCTGCCATAGTTAAGAGTAGGTGATGCCATCTGTGAATCCGTGTTACGGGGCACGGGTAAATTGTGATAAACCTCAAGGAGCCGTTGGGGAGAGGGAAGAACTCCGTGGTGCCCCTCCCCCTTCCCATCTTTTCTCAGGATTCCTGGAACACTGCATGCATCCCCTCAGACTGAGACAGGTGTCAAGCTGCTTATTAAAACACAACAAAGCTCAATGCCTTTCTCATTTTCGGTATGAAAGTAAGTATAAATAGGTCAAATGTTGTAATTTTTTTCCTGCCTGTTGTCTGCTTTGGAGGCCACTGCTCTAGATGAACTCACAAACCACGTCCTGGCCTGCCCACCAGTTCCAGAGGGTGTTGCTTCTAGGAGGGACACAGTCCCCAATAATAACACAGCCCCTACCCTTTGTCCCCTAGAGTGGCTTCCTTTGAGTGATGAAGCAAAAGGAGTGGCAGTGAGTTGTATCTTGTAGGAAGTAGCCTGATATGCAACGTGGTTTAAATTAAAACAAATGCAAATGAGCTTGGGATAATTTAAATAGATGCCGTGGGAGAGCTTCAGTTGCTTTGGGTGGAGACTAGGTGCTTTGGGGAATGTCTTTGTCCGTCTATTATTAGGGTAGCTCCGGCTTCCTCCCTGGGAGCCTTTGTGCTCTTGCCATCTGAAGAATCTATAAAGAGCAATAAGCCACCTTGTAAATGGAGCTGGAATGTGAGATGTTCTTCCTTCCTTGCTAGGGGCCACTTGCTTTTATTCCTGAGCTGATGCCTCAGTGACCAGGTTTATTGCTCCCAGAATCCATGTTAAAACACACAAGTGACAGATTTTCTCAGCTGTGCTGGGAACTCAGTCTGGGCTCATTTCAATTCTGGTTAACTAATTCAAATATGAATATCAATAAAGATATTAACAGCGATGCTAATATCTATTCCAATAGCAACAGCCACTCAGTGCCTCCTCCTTGCCAGGTACTATGCTAGGTAGTCACGTGGATTTAATCTTGACTCCTTAAAACAACGCTAGGAGGTATAGAACCATCATTTTTTTCACCACCAGTGAAAGAAATTCCTCTGAGGTTCAGAGAAATTAAACAACTTGAATAACAGAGGCTGAGCCCGGGAAGGACCCCTACAGTCTGACAGGGTGGCAAGGTTAACGACTTCTATGTATACATTCTAAGCAGGTCCTGAGGCCATTTCCAGTTTTGTGATCACCCTATGTGAATGCCAGGGCGTAGGCAGAGTTCCAGGCTGACCCTTGGTGATCCTTGCCCTTATATCATCTCCCCCCATTGAGTGTGGGAGGAAACTGTGCAATTAATGAAATATCTATTGCTCCTAGAGAAGAAAGGAATTTGCTGATGTAAATTAAGATGTGTAATCTGGTGGCCTTAACATAGGGAGATGATTCTGGGTGGGTCTGACCTAATCAGGTGAGCCCCTGAAAGAGATTCGACTGAGGGAAGAGCTTCGGAGAGTGAGAGAGATTCAACATGCTGGCTGTGGAGGTGGGAGGGTCCACCTGGCAGGGAGTGTGTGTGTGTGGGGGCCTCTCTGAGCTGTGAGTGGCCCTTGCCAACTGCCATCAAGAAAATGGGGACTTCAGTCCTACTAACTTAAGGAACTCAATTATGTCAATAATCTGAATGAGCTGGAAAACGAATCCCTCCCCAGAGCCTCCAGAGAGGAACGCTGCTCAGCTAGACCTGGATTTCAGCCTCGTGAGACCCTGAGCAGAGAACCCGGCCATGCCATGCCTGTACTCTCTGCCTACAGCACCAAGACCTGAGAAGTGGGCAGTGGTGTAAGCTGCTAAATTGGTGATCATGGTCAACAGAAAACTCAAGCACCACGTGTGCCTTTTCTATACTGCAGATCCACTGAAGTGCCACTAAAGTGCTCCTTTTCTTCTGGTATTTAGAAGTCATCTTGCTTGCATTGTACTTTGCACATAGCGGGTACTGCAGCGTGGGCTGGAGAAGCCATCTCTGCTAGGGATAGAGGCTCTGGTTTCAGCCTAATGCCCTGTCTGACTGGCTAGGGGACCCTGGGCAGGTGACTCAACCACCATGTGTGAAATGAGCATGAAATAGTCACACCAGCTCATGAGGCTGGGGTGCGGGTGAAATGGCATTTGCATGTGACGTTCCTGGTGCATAGTAAGAACTCAGTAAATTGTCAGTTACCATTGTGCTTCATGAATTAGCAAATGCACTTTAACCACGTTGGAGAGAAACCTTATAAAATATCCCAAACGTGTCTCTACTTCTCTAAGATGAGTTTATGGAATTCCTTGCCCACTTCTCTGGACCACTGGGTATTAAATTACGGAGGCGTCTACACCACAGTGATGTCTGCTGGGCCCCATGGAAAGTTGGTCCTCTACCCTGGAGGGTCCCGTTCCACATAATTTTTATTTGAATTCCTTTAGGGACAGAATTTGGACTCTTGGAATGAATATTCCAAGGCCCACATACTGGAATACCTTGGTGTCTGCTGTAAGAATTTCTTCTTCACAAGGTCACGTGCCGTGTCCAGCCACAGTCACACGTGGGCACCTCCCATGCTGTGGGCTGAGAAAACCACAATTATCCATCAGTGTGCCCGACACCTGTTTGCCCCACAGATCCACCCCCCACTCCTGCCCTTTAGGGGTGGCAGCCCCTGGCTCCCTTGCCCCCCAGCATTGTGGGGCGAGCTGGCAAGACACAAGAAGAAAGAGAATGAGGCAAGAATATTTATATCCCGTGGGTTTGCTTTGGCTGGCTGTGTCCTTGCTGGCCATCCTTCCTCTCAGGGTAGTCTCTCCCACCCGCTTTCCTTCCTCCTGATTCTGGAAGCCCCTCGTCGCTCTGTCCCATCAGGTCTAGGGATGGTAACAGCCTTTGCCTTCCCAACGCCATCCCCCTTTCTACAGAGTACCTTCACTGAGCTGTCAGGGAGCCATCCTCATCTGAGAGTGCCGTTTGATTTCTGATCGGCCCTTGGCTGATCACTGAGACTGTGAGATTTTTTTACTTACCGGTTAAGTGAGTGTCCCTAGAATCTGACTGTAGCTCCCTCACTAGGAAGGCAGTTTGGTTTGGCGACATCTATTTTGGCTGTTCTGAGGACCGTTTCTTTTGCTTTTTGATGGGTTTGGGGTTATAGTCTAGATCAGGGGTGAGCAAACTTTTGAGACGGAAGAGCCGCCAGGGGTTGGCAAACTGCGGCTCACGAGCCACACGTGGCTCTTTGGGTACGTACATGTGGCTCTGAAGTAAAATTGAAAATGAAAATAAAACTATCCTAGTTTCATTTATAAAATTTTTAAAGGATATTGTTCACATAATGGTGATTATGTAAAAATATATTTATGGCTCTCAAATAATTTTTCAATTGTGAGGGACAGGATTGGCTCTTCCAGGGATCAGCAAACTTTTGAGACCCAAAGTGCCGCGTGTGGCTCGCAAGCTGCAGTTTGCCAACCCCTGGCCTAGATAATGGAAATTGGTAGAGAGGTGACCTCTGTATGAATGAGATATTTCAGAATGTTTTGCTATTAGGGCTGTCCACACAACTCTGTCTTATTTGAAGAAACTTGGGTCTGAATTCATTGAAATAAGAGCTGGCATGATGAAGGAACAAACTGTCGAATAGAACAATTTTTAAAGGTTGTTTATATGTGTCTCTTGCAAAGCAGAATTGTCTCTTGCATTCCATTTTCTGCGGATTATTTTGGGAACCTCTAGAAACGGAGAGCGCATTTGGCTCTGATATGGAACATTTACTGTTTTGCATATTGGCATGCATTTTAACAAGAAAAAGGTCAGTGACAGGACATGCTGCTTGTTGGTGTGACAGTCGACATTTACCTGAGCCTTCTCAATACCTCCGTTTAAAATAAGTTAGTAAAATAATTGCTGTGATTGATTTTTATTTTCCTTTTGGATCCAGAGTTCACCATCATGGCTCCAGGGCTAGGTAACTTTCAGATCCTTAAATTTCCTTTTGATGAAACTTCATTTCTTAAGTTTTGGGTGGATGACAAACTTTTATTAAAATCACAGACTCATTTACGACATGTTGGCAAAAGCTGATGAGCTCAATTGCTGTTGACATAGTTTTTGACCAACTCCTGTTCATTGAGTGACATTAGAATGGCAGAAAAATGAATGGTGAGGAGTTTTGGAGTGTAACCTTCTTACTGGTAAATCACATATTTTCTGAGAATGTTAGTGGTGGGTTCTGAGAGAAAAGTGGGCATTTAAACATTGTCATCGCTACAGTAACAGTCATATAGCAATAGTTATTTGAGTATAGTTTTCTGTCCACCAACAGTGTGATCATATTTTTGCAAAAATGGCTTAGTACTCAGAATGGCATACTACTTTTCACTGATGAGAAAAAAGGGATTGGCTTGAAAGGCATAGATGACTCTTAGAGCAAAATAAAGGAAGAGATGCCCACAGAGGGCCATAGAAATATGAGAAAACACAAACTCCCCGTTCAATTTGAGAAACCTTTACTGATCACCTACTATGTGCTACGTGCTCTGTCTGCTTGGTGGTGTTTCTTATGGAATCAAACAAGATGGAATCCATGTTTTACTCCCACCTGCTTGCCATCTCCCAGGAAACAAGGACCAGAAATGTGGGTTTCATGCTCAGAGCTCTTGATGGCTGACACCTTGGAGAAAGCGGTGTATGATACGCAGAATAACGGTCCCCAAGATATCCGTGTCCTAATTCCCAAAAGCGGTGAATGTGTTACCTTACAAGGCAAAAGGGACAATTACAGATAGGATTAAGTTAAGGACATTGAGATAGAGAGAGTACCCAGGGGGGCTCAGTGCCATCATCAGGGTTCTCTAAAAAGGAAGTAGGTAGGTCAACGTCTGAAAAAGGCGATGCTATGGAAGCAGAGCCTGGAGTGACGTGCTTTGAACTTGGAGAAAGGGGCCATGAGCCAAGGAGTGTCGGCAGCTGCTGGCAACTGCAAAAGGCGAGGGATGAGTCAGCCCCGAGAGCCTTGAGAAGACATGCAGTCTCGCTGTACCTTGATTTTAGCCCCCGAGACTCCTTCTAGTCTCTGACCTCCAGAACTGCACAATGACACTTTTGTGATGTTTTAAGCCACCAAGTTTATGGCAATGGGTCATAGCAGCAGTAGGAAACAGATATAAAGTGACCTAGAGGACAGAACCTTGTGCCAGGCTGGGGAGACAGAAAGATAGAAACATCCGTCTCCTCTGATGACAACTGCCACCCTGGCCCCGAATGTGCTATTTCTGGCTTCTTTTATGCACGAGAGGAATAAACTTCTGTCTTATTTAGAACATTTTGGGATTTGGTTTTGGTGTCATGTGCTGCTGTTTTGTGTTTTCTTTGATTCCGTTTTTGTCTATTTGGCATCCATCAATAACGGAGCCCAATGAATGGCCACAGTGGTTCCCGTCTCCCCGGCCACCCTGAGTACTCAGAGCCCATCCATAGGTATACCTCTCACACACCAAACCAATATTTCCCCCACTCTCAGTCAACTGAGGCCCAGATGCCAGACAACAAGGGACACTCTTACGCCCCCAAGCCCAACGGAATGATTCCAACTCGCCAGTCCTAAGCTGTTGCCCCTGCCCTGCCTGGCCTCTCCTGTGGAAATACAAATCAAAGCTGTGATCTCAGTTTTCTGCTTGTTTCTTCCAGCCTCCTGACCAGCACTGCTGCTTCGCCCCTGGCCCTGCCTGGTGTGTCATGCCTGTCATTTCTAGGGGAACCATGAGTAACATTCAACTTCTCTTTCAGTGGTACTGACTGACCTCTCTGTGTCATCACTTAGTCACCTTTATAAATTAAGGCCTGGGCAAAAAAAATCAACCACCAGGCCAAATAAAAGGAAAGACACAATTAAAACAAACAAACAAACAAACAAACAAACAAACAAAAACAAAAAAACTAAACCATAATTTCAGAAAGTAATGATTTGAAATAAATAAATAGGTGATGTGATAAAGAGTGATTAGATAAGGGTGGAGTCAAGGATTTTTTGTGTGTGTGCGTTTGACGTTTGAACTTCAACCTGGATGATGAAGTGACGTCATTTGGACCTATTCAGATAATTTAGGGCAAGGTAAGGAGTTGGGCGGAAGTTGTGTGAATTAGAAGGCCAGGGTGATGGGAGCATCCAGGGAAATGGAGAAAGATGAGGTCAGATGGTGCCAGACCAAGATAAGGAAGTTAACCTTTATTCTAGATCCTGTGGGAAGCCATGGGGTGGGAGGTAGGGGGGCGGAGGTATTGAGAGGAAGTCATTGGCTCCAATATGCATTGTAAAGAGATCTCTCTGGTTATTGCTATCTTGAGCATGTGAAAAGCCGACCCACCAGATGGCATGGTCCCATTCTGTCATGCCAGCTCTCACTGGTCCCTCCTGGGGCCTTCGGAGTTACATTATAGCTGACTACTAAGGTTCATGTGGGTTATGAGCCAGGCGCCAGAGCGAAGCAGCCTGTGTGTGTGTGTGTGTGTGTGTGTGTGTGTGTGTGTATGTGGTTTCGACATCGGGTCCAGCTTTCTATGAGGCTGATAAATATAAGTACTTGGGAGTATTTTATGGATCAATGAAATATTAATGGACCTGGAGGTGCTTTAAGTTTATTTATTAAGGTAGGTCATCTATAGGTCAAATACCATTATAGCAAATGCAATTGTAATGAATATCTTTGATGAATTTGGTTTTTAAGCCCCAACCCAATGTCCTACTTATTTCAAACAATATGTGCTCTAGGCCCATCATTTCTTAAATGTAATTCTGAAATCCAAAAGCAACCCGAACACCACAGTTGGTTTATTTTAAAGTTTTTAATAATTTACTTGATGGCCACAATTGAATTAAACTGACATGAGTGTAGATATAGTTTTTATTCATTCTGGTGAGTGGGGATATTTATAAGTTTTATGGCAAAAATATTGGGTTTGATCCCAGGGATCTGCCCCAGACCCTTTGGGAGTGTTACTTATACCTGCACCTAATTACCTGAGATCCCAGTAAGACCTGAATCCTGAAATATACTGGGCCTAACAGGTTCCAGATGGAGGATTGTGGGCCTCTACAACCATACGTGACCATTTTTTCAGCAGGAATGAGAAAAGCATTTGAATTGTAATTATTCATATTAAATGTTTCAAAGGAAACTTAAGAGTTTACAGATAGAGACGTCACACAAATACTAATAATACTTGCATTTGCCTGACCCACTAATTTTACAAAACATTCCCATCACAAACACGTATTTCATTTGTGAATGGGGATGGAGAATTTTATCCTCCCATGAGCTCTGTGACATCAGGGATGAGCACGATCATTGTTTATCACTGTATCCCCACTATATAACGGAGCCTGAGTAAATAGTAGTTGCTCAATAAAAATTTGCAGAATGCAAGGATTCCATCAGTTGGGATCCTGGAGATCAGATGTTAGGTGACTCACCCAGGCTCTGGGGTTGACGGACCAGAACTCAGGCCTTCCAACACCTACCCCTATGTTTTTCTTTCTATACAGTAGTCCCCCCTTAGCCTCAGTTTCACTTTCCGTGGTTTTAGTTACCTTGGTCAACTGAGGTCTGAAACTATGAAATGGAAAATTCCAGAAGTGAACAATTCATCAGTTTTAAATTGTGCGCCATTCTGAGTAGTTTGATGAAACCTTCCACCATCCCTCCCGGGGTCGTGACTCCTCTCTCTGTCCACCTTCTCCTCGTTGTATACACTCTTCTCCCCTTAGCCATTTAGTAGCCTGCTCAGTTATCAGATCGACTCCTATGGTATCATAGTACTTATGTTCAAGTCACCCTTATTTTACTGAATAAGGAGCCCAAAGCCTAAGAGTAGTGATGCTGGCAGCTCTGACGTGCCAAAGAGAAGCCGTGAAGTGTTTCCTGTGAAAAGGTGAAACAGTTTTAGACTTAATAAGACATTTTATCATCTCACATCACAAGAAAGGTGAGTACAGGACAATAAGATATTTTTCGAGAGAGACCATATTCACCTAACTTTTATTACAGTATATTTAATTGTTCTATTTTATTATTAGTTATTATTGTTAATCTCTTACTGTGCCTAATTTATAAAGGAAACCTTATATTAAGTATGCATGTATAGGAAAAAAAATAGTATCTGTAGGGTTCTATCCACTGTTGCAGGCATCCACTGGGGGCCTGAGAACGTGTTTCCCTTGGATAAGAGAGGACCACTATACCATCATCAGCTAAAATGAAAAGAAACTGAAGCCTTTTCTGAGGTCCTTAAAGGGTTAGAACATAAAGAAGGAAGAGGAATACAAGTGTTCTTTGTTTCATTTGGACAAAGCTAACATGTCTATGTAAATTGCCATGGTCCTTGTTTCTAGATACAAGAAGACTCATTCGTTCTAATCCGAGAGCTTTATTGGCAGTGAGAGATTGTAAAGGCAAAATATGCACTTTGAAAAATAAAACCTATTAAATTTGAGTCATTGTAATTTCCCATTATGAGACTGTGGCACCAGCGATTAAATTCTATTGCGTGTCTACGGCCCTTGTGACCGATGGCGTTGCATGTTATTACTGAGATTTTTAAGCTCTCCATCGCTGAAGTGCTGTTCTGCAGCTCCTGTGAAACCACCTGCATGCATGTAAAGCTTTCTCCTTGATTTGTCTCTTTTCCTTAGTCCCTGTATCCTAGTTGGAAGCCAGTCCTGTAGACGATACCTCTAAGTAGATTATATGTGTGTTCACTGTCCACATGGTTCCCCTCCGGACAACTCTGGCCACTTCGGAGCTGGTCTACATGCTATTTGTTCTTGACGTGGTGGGCAGGCTGCTCTCTTAAAAGATGCAAACTGCCTTAGATTGTGTTCCCCAGCTGCAGACCCTGAGATGAGGACTTGTTTGAAAGTAAATCATGAAGAAGTATTCCCAAAAAAGACCCGAAGGGGAGCAGGGAAGTGAGGCCAGGAAGGGAGGGAGGCCATCACAATGGGTCCTGGGGAAGGTGGCTTGGGCTGAGCCCCCAGGAGCGCTTTGGGGTGTAAACTCCACCTCAGACGTCCCAGTCAGGGGCAAGGGAGCTGGCGTATTGATACCCCTTGTACCTTTGTCATGATGTGGCCAGGGGTCATACATTCCCAGACCTCTCAAGCTCTGAGTATGCAGGAAGGAGAGTGTCCTTCCAACAGCTCCAGGGAACAAGCACAACAGAGACGGTCCTTGGCTGGCAAGGGAACCGAGGCACAGGGTGCTCAAATAGCCAATGACCATGCCATCAGGGCTTGTGGAGGCACAATGTGACCCCGGAAGTCTGTCTTCTTACCCATGGCTTCAGGTGATGCTATAGTATGTCATACAGCAGCAAAAGTGCTAGTGGACTTCTGCAGAATTGCTGGCTTATAATTTTTCAGAGTGTCAAGGTCATGAATGTCTAGAGAAGACCAAGGCACTGTTTGAAACTGACAAGGATTGAGGCATGAGGGCAAAATGCAAGGGGTGATACTAAACTTGATCCTTTTACTGCTGAAGACACTCTTAGGACAGTAGGAGAAACACGAACAGGACCTGAGGATGAGGTGACAGGCATGTGTCATGTTAGTTTCCGGATTCTGATGGTTGATTGCGATTATGTAAGAGAAGGTCTTGTGTGTAGGAAATATGCAGTACGACATATGGGGTATCAGGTCCACAGCCTAATGTTATAATTCAGTGGTAAGAAGAGTCTTTTTTGGGGGAAAATTTTCTGCAATTTTGAGATGGCTTCAAAATAAAATTAAAAAAAAAATTAAAATCCTCAAGCAACACTCATTGAATAATTCTCTTAATTACAATTCTTAGGTTTGAGTTTCAAAAATAGACAGTTAGTAAGAACATAGCCTTAGAGCCAGGCTACCCAGGAAAACACTGTTATTCTGAGTGTTTCCCCAAGTGGGCTTTTACATCTCAGAAACCAAGGCTTGGTAGGCAGACCACAAAGGAAAACTTAAGAGTGAGAAAGGTGAGGATATGAATTCAGAGAAGTTTCTGATTGCACAAGACAGGAAGAGCCATCAGAGCCCAGGAAAAGGAGCCCAGAAATGTGGCCAGGATAGGGGAGAGCAGTAGTTCTGAATATCCTGTTCCAGGTTTTAGGCCACCCAGAATTGGGGTCTAGAACACAACTCTTTATTTTGAAGTTTGGTGAGAATATATGTCCTTCAGGGAAGCACTGTACTGGGCTCCTGGGTGCCTCTGACATGGCCTGCGCAGACGAGTACCATGGGTCAGCCTGGGCGGCTCACTGAGCCCCCAGCCTCCAGCATGGGGCAGCATACATGGTACCATGGGGAACAATCAACCGCTGCACCAAAGGGGATGTAGAAGTATATGAACCATTTGCCTGAAAAAAGACCCGGTTCAAGAAAAGGAAGTTTAAGTGATTAGGACTTCATACCCACAGGTAATGTGGAGATCTATGCTCATTAACACCAGGTGCCAACACAGAGCCCAATAGAGTTGGTGGGTTCAGCTCCGTCTTGGTGGACACCAGCCTAGAATGTCCACTGAGCATGGAAGCTGCACTGCATGACAGTAGTTGCAACAGGGATGGAGGGTGATGCCTGAAGACCATGAGCAGAAGGAACCAATGTGGAAGGGATGCTCACGGGCCAGACATCCCTCCCAGAACTATGAGGACATAACTTTTCCCTGGTACCTTAATGCATCTTGGGAAGGGGCAAGAACCTGAGACTGGGGAAAAACTCCAAAAGGTTGGAAAATGACCGCAAAGAAAATTTAACAAATAAATCAGTGATGCCCTTAATTAATGAATTAAGGGATTTCTGCTATCAGTGGGAATGAAACTTGAGAACAAAAGGATTATATGTTAGAGAAAATCTGCTCCCCTCCCCCCCATTTTATACTCTAAAGTCATAGTTATACATGTCAACTTCTTTATGAAAATGATGAAGATGATGACAGTAATTAGAAGGTACGAGGGTGAGGTCATGTGCATTCTTTTGAGAACATGGTCAGACAAGGTCTTCTAGAGCTGAGACCTGGCTCAAGGGAAGAGACCTGTGATGGAAAGGTTGGGAGAAAAGAGTGCCAGAAAGAAGAAATAGCCCAGGGGATGGCCTTGAAATGCTAGTAAGCTGGGCATATTGTAGGTCATAAAAGGCACCAATGGAGCTGAAGCTAGAAAGTTAGACGGGGAGAGGTAGGCAGGGACCAGACCAGGTAGGGCTGGCAGGCCACAGTATGAGGTCTAGATTTTATATTAAGTGCAATGGGCACCCATGAAAGCATTGTAAGGATGAGTACCATGTGATTTAATTTGTGTTTTAAAGTGATTATGTCCCGTTGGGTAGACAACGGAAACTGGGAGAACAAAAAAGAGGCCATGGCAATGAAAAACCAGAGATGGAATGAAGTGGGTGGGTCCAGGATATAATCTGGATGATGTAAAACTGCCAGACCTTGCTGATGGATTAGCTGTGGGAAAGAGGGAAAGAGAAAAAAATCAGTGATAATTCACAAGGCTTTGGCTGGGGTACCTCAGTCAGTGGTGATGGGACTGATGGAGTCACTGATTAAAATGGGAAGTCTGGAGTGGAAGTCTGGGCCAGGTCGGGGTTGCTATTCCATTGGTGAAGTTTGGCTGCTTACTGAAGAACATGGATCTGTCAGACTGTAAGCACCCCTTCCAACAAGAAAGATGATGACAATGCATGCAATATATGCAATATAAAACCATTTCCAAGGCCATGTGTCTTCAGTCTAAAGCTTTTAGTTAGCTAGTAATCTATTAATGACACTGTTTACATTTGAACTTGGGTGCTTGCTATAATTAAAATAACTCCTAAATTTATCAACTGAGCCCTAAATGAAAGACCCGCTACAGGCTTTATGTGATGGAATACGTCTCCATATTCTCTTCAAAATGAACAACCATCCAAATTTTTCAACACATGTAATGTTTGACATCCATCAAAAAAAAAAAAGTACAACAGAAATATTCCATGTTTAAAGCAGAGCTGGAAAAAAAAACGACTAAAAATTCCATATTGCATAAAAGAAAGAGTTAGATTGCCACCAAAGTGAAAGAAAATCAATGGGACGACTTTGGAGACCCATTTCAATCTGTTGTTGACATTGTTTTCTGGTAGTAATTTTCTCAAAATGTTAACAGTATTGAGTTTGCCTATTGATTCTATTATTTTTGACCTTGCATTAGTGTGGGCTAATCTTACATGCCATAAAATTTCCTTTCACAGCTAAAATTATTGTATGACTCTGGAGGAAACGTGCAGTCGGGTCAGGCACCCCCCTCTGGAATTTGATGAGCGTATAAGCGGCCATAATGAGTTATGTCGACTTCCAATACACTTTCGTGTTGTTTACATTTTATTAAATGGTTTGAGCAGGGTCATCATATAAATGATCAACATATTGATGGGAATGCTCAAGCCTGAATGAATTGAAGGCCACAGACAGTGGAACAGATTGGTCAGCTTGAATTTGAGTCAATAGCGTAAATATATATTTGGCTACAGAATCGAAGCCGACTTCATATTCATTATTCTGAAAACCCCGCTAAGTAAATAACCACCAAGGGCATCACTGGACGGTGCCTGTTTCTGCATACACAGTCGCCCCCCAGCTATGCCCCATCCAAACCCAAACAACCCCAACTGCGCGAATTCCACAGAACTGAGTAGAGTTGATGAGGACAGAATGAATGGGAAACCCAAAGCTCTTGACTGGTTTTCCTGGGAAAATAGTAGATTTATTGTTGGCTCTAGGTAGGGGAGATTTGGCAGCTGTTTTGAAAGGGTTTATGAAATCCTGTCACAGCATGTCATTCATGTCCCATCGGCTCCCCACCCTCCCCTCCCCCATTTCCACAGGTCCAACCACCTACCTGTACACCCCACACCCCACCCCACCCCTCACCTTGGATGCTGGAGTTACTCGTTCTGCCTGCAAAGAAATTTCGGGATTTACTGGCATGATGCTGATGGGTTTGCCCACAAATACTTATGAGTTTCATGAGAGGAGTTAATTTGCCTCTTAATGATTTAATTATACGCTATAGCTCTGCTGTACAAGAATAACAAGGTTCTTTACTTTCCTGCTGCTGCTGGGGCTGCTGGTGTTGAAGACTTTTGGAAAAGAATGACAATTGCTCTCTGTTAGTGAGAGGGGAATTGAGTCATTGGGAAGAAAAGAGTGCCTTCCCATGCCACAAAATAACACTCACCCATAGCGGAGGGCGGGGGAACCCTCAGGATAACAGTGGTGACCATCGTAGGATGTCTGTGATTTTCGTTTGCATTATGTTGATCCATGAAGTCATCAAGTATAACTGGTCTTCATTTTCATACAAAGTTCAGTGAGGTTACCTGGCTTGCCTGACACAGAGGTAGGAACTGAATGCCATAGGGGTCAAACTGAGGTCTTCTGACTCTAAAACCAGACTTCTGAGTTGTACCACCTGAGCCCACCTCCAAGTGGCTTAAAGGGCCTCACTGTGTGGTGCAGGTTGGGTACTTTGGAAGCAGGCCCTGAGGCAGAATTGGAGGTTCAAGGTGTTGATTGGGGTCAACTCCTATTAAGAGATGGGTAGGAAAGCAGGATTGGGTTGAGACAGGAGTCGAACTGAAATGCAGGCCCAGGGGAGCCTTGGTCAGCGCTGTGGGGGGCTCCGGGCTGGCATTGGCCATCACAGTGCCCTGGGTGGGGCAGAAATGTCCCACCTCACCGTATTACTCTGCCAGCTGTTCTGAGGGCGGGACCTGGGGCCAGCTGGCATTTTGCAGCTGTTGCAATCCCTGAATTCAAGAAGAGACAGCTGCGCAGAAAGGTCTTTCCTGGGGGAAGAGCTGGGTCCATCTCTGTGTTTACAACGCACCGATTTCAGGTGTCTCTGTAGAAGCACTAACCGTTCAAGAGAGGCACACAGAGGAAGTGAGAGGCACAGAGAGGAAGTGAGAGGCACAGAGAGGAAGTAGAATAGAAAGATGGTGGTGTTCTGGACCGGGATGTCTGAATTCTTACCCCAAATCTACGTCTCCCTGGCGAGGGCATTGTGGTAGGTTCGTTGAAACTTGAGAGCAATCCAATCTGTGAAATGGGCATACTAGCTGCAGTTTATTGACTCGTGATGGGGACTAGAAATAATTTCTATAAAGTATCTTTGATCAATGGAACATATTGTTATGAACCTCTGGAGCAAGAGACCATGTGCTGGGGCCGCCCTTTGGTCTCCCAAACACCCACCTAAACATGCATTCTCTTCCTGGTTGTCAGCATTCTCTTACGGCTCAGGGCTCCCCCGAAAGCACCATGAGAACCTCTGCACCCAGAGTTAGGCCCTTCCCTGCGAGATCTCACCTCAGAGGGCCTGGGAGTGAGGGGACTCCCCTGACCTTGGAGGCCTGTGAATAGTTGTACCATTATTGAGATCATCCCTCTCTGGAACTCAATGCAGAGGCTCATCCCTAGACCCAGGGTTTCTCCCCTGTGCTCTGGGCTGTGACTGGGACTGAGCCACACATCGCGGCAGCTGGGTAGAGCCAAGGCCAGAGGTGACTGCCACCTGCCCGGCCTGCTCAGGGTTCAGGCAAGGGCAGAAGCACACTCCTGAACGCTTACTGAGTGCTCATTATGTGTGGGCCTCCGAGTCATGTCATTTGCATGAATTTCTCTTTTCAATCTTTACAACAACGATAGCAACTGTTGAAGCTAGGAATTGAAGCAGGGCAGCCTGCGACCAGGCTTAAAGCATGAGGCAGATGGGGACGGCGAGGAGAGCTTAGCACGGGCGTTTTTGTGGGGCCTGACGTCTGGCAGTCCCTGTGTTGGATTCACTGCCTTGGGGCCCAGAGCCCTTTCTGCAGTGAGAGCAAGTCTCTTTTTCCTATTCATTCAATTATGCCTGGCTTTAATATCAACTTTCTACACACCAGGTTCCTCCAAGATTCTCTTGTAGGCCGGTGCATGTGTGACTTACAAATGAGGAACAAAGTTTATAATTGTAGAATCTTAGATGGAAAACTTCCCTGGAGATCTGCAATAAGTCTTTCCTTTTCGTTGGACTTTTCCTTCTGGTGACCTGCTGTTTTTATATGTTCTGTGTCTCGTTAGCTGATATCCAGTGGAATAATGATTAGCTTTACTCAGCTGATGTTGATCAGTTAAATCATACTTAAATTTCTGAGTGGAGAATTCTAAAGTCAGACTCTCCTAGATTAAAAACCCCAGCTCTGCTATTTACTGGACTTCGGTCAAGTTTTTAAGCTTGCCTTCTCGAACTTTCCATCTGTAAAATGGAATAATTTTACAGGGTCATTCAGTGAGGTCATGAATTTAAATGACTGGACCATAGTAAGTGCTCAACTATTAATTGCACAGCTTTCCATGAAGGATAAGAGAACAGATTTGAAGTTGTATTTTAATTACACAGCAGGATGAGTTCTTTTTGGCGTTATTTGTTTGATTCTTTTTTCTTTAGCTCATGAAGAAAGGGCTTAAGAAACCAACGGTGATTACTAACACACTGTTTGCTTCCAACTACAAAAGGGTGGTTTTCTAATGGAAATGAGGTGCAGTCTTTAAGAGGGGAGGTAGGGGAGAGCTGAAGAAATGCTGAACCTTCAGAGAAGTCCAGGTGGCCTCGATGTCTTTGTGGAAACAAAGGGACTTCCTTTCTCAGTGGAAAGAGATACCAAGTGATAAACCAAGCACCCTTTTTGAAAATTTCTCCGTATATTTGTCCCTAGAGCAGTGTGCCTCCAGAAGACTTATTTTTCAAAGCTTTTAGCCTCGAGCTTAATTTTTAAAAGTATGAAACAGCATAGTTCCATTTAGAAGTCACAAGTTCCCCCAAGCTTTGCTTGGAAGATTACCTCAATCTTCCTTTAATACCAATCTCAGCGCTGGAGGTGACTCATTTATTTCATCACTCTGAGAATGGAGTACTGTTCCACTTCCTCTTTCACTCCTGCCATCTTGTGGATGGGGATGCAGCCCCAGAGATGGAAAACAAGCTGAACTAGAGCCTGAGCCCCACTAATATGCAAATATATTTAGATCGGGGACATCCGGCAGCCTAAGCAACCTGGCAACCTAGGCCAGGAGTCAGTGCTGAGGCCAGGATTGGAGGAGAGTAGGTTATTTGGAGATGAAGCCAAGAAGCATGGTAGGGAGGGGGAAAGTGAGGCAGGGATGGAAAGGTATGTTGTCCAGGAAGTGACTGCTCTGGATAGCTGGAGCTTTATCCTGCTGGGGAACCTTGGGAGACGCAGTAGAACACACACCTCTGAGTTATCCACACCAGGGGTGAGGGAGCTGGGGCGTTTCCGTACCAGTCTCTGGTTGAGGGCCACTCTCTGGGATCATCGATTCTCTGGCACTTCAGGCTGGCTATGTTGGGAGCAGGGTGGACTTAGAGATCAGAGAAAGCCCTCATTTGAGGGTTTTTTTTTTGCATGTGAGTTGGGAACAAGACATTCTTGCCCAGTCCACTCTGTTGCATGCCCTTTGAACAGACTGTCTGCATGGTCCTTTAGTTTAAATCTTATCTTGCAACTTGATTAACTGAGAAATTAGTGAAAAGACCATTAGATGAGAAAGGACAGTGAGTTCATTTGGAACTATTTGTTTTATTGTTTTCCACTTCCCTTGGGCTATTTTATTCTTGAATTTTTTAGAGTTCTGTTTTGAACCCCCCATCCCCACCCCATCACCCAAGTAAATAAATCCCTTTTCTTCTTCTCACAAGCCTGGAGATCCAAGCTTTATTTTTCAAATCCTCCAAACCCCATTTCATCCATGTGGCTTCTTAGAGCCAGTCAAGTTTGAAAACTGATCCTGGAGATTTTGGGGGTGTTTTGTGTGAGAATAATAGCCCAAACTTTGGTATTCATGGGTCCTTATTTGTCTCCTTTCCTTCCTCTGGTAAAAATACTCTTCAACTCAATCTCTTCCACATTTGGCTGTAGGCTAACCTATGTGATCAGAGAAGCTTCGCTTTAGTGTTGGAAGCCTGAGGAATCCCCTACTTCAATTGGCCATGAAAGTAAGATCCCATGATGTAGAAGCATTCTTTATAACAAAGCGTTTCATGTGCCGTTGGATAACTTATTGCACAGTGCTTTGTTAGTCTGCTTACAATTCCCTCTGATGAATACTGTGGGTGGTCCCTGCCCCTGCTCATAAAATAATCACCCCAATGACTTGAATTCTGTTCGTGTGCTTTTTGTGAAAGGTGAAATGCCACCATGGTCCGTAGTGTAGGCTCTGGAGTCAGAT
The DNA here is from genome assembly GCA_033961575.1 of Aselliscus stoliczkanus. Taxonomy (NCBI): domain Eukaryota; kingdom Metazoa; phylum Chordata; class Mammalia; order Chiroptera; family Hipposideridae; genus Aselliscus; species Aselliscus stoliczkanus. The sequence continues at coordinate 7,789,220 of CM066738.1, read as the reverse complement.
AAAATTGGATTTGAATCCCAGTCTCCACCACCACTATCTGTGTGAGATTGAGCTTGGACTGTAGGTAATGTAATGGCTACCCAAAGATGCCAGTGTCTCTGATCCCTGAAACCTGTGACTGTGTAACTTTACCCAGCAAAAGGGACTTAGCAGAGGTGATGAAATTAAAGACCTTGAGGTGAAACATTATCTTGGATTAGCCCACTATCCCAAGAAGGGAATCGGAGTACAAGGGACAGGGCTTGCAAGATGCTATGCTGTAGAAGCTAGACAAGGTAAGGAAACGGATTCTCCCCTGGAATCCTCCCAAAGGAATGCAGTCCTGCTGACACCTTGATAGAATCAAAAGGGGACTTTTGACGCCTGCACTTTAAGATAATGAATTTCTATAGTTTTAAGCCATGAAGTTTGTATTAATTTGTTAATACAAGGAAACAAGTACAGCAAGCAACCTAACCTCTGGAAACCATTGTTTGGTCATGTGCAAAGTAGAATGATAACAGTATTTATTCCATTGGGCTATTATGAAGTATAAATGAGAGATGTACTTGGCACTGGTCCTGGAGTAGAGTATATGCTTAAAGATATGGAATTAGTCATGGACTTTTGATCTTGTCATATGGTAGCATCTTGCCATGCTATTAAGCTTCTAAAGTAGCCATCGGTGATGGTTCATTTTATGTATCAACTTGCCTAGGCCTGGTGCCCAGTTGTTCAGTCCAATACTAGACCAGATGTTGTTGTGTTTCTGGCACCTACAGTTATGGATGTGATTACCATTTACGATTAGTTGACTTTAAGTAAAGCTGATTACCCTCCATCCTATGGATGGGCCTCATCCAGTTAGTCAAAGGCCTTAAGAGCAAAGACAGGTTTCCAGGGGAAGAAGCCATTTTGTCTCAAGACTACAACATAGAAACCCTGCCTGAGTTTTCTGCCTGCTGGTGTGCCCTGCAGATTCAGATTCCAGGCTGCAACAACTCCAACCTGAATTTCCTTCTGGCATCCCCTACAAATATTGGAATTGAAGCCCCCACAATCATGGGAACACATTTCTTAAAATAAATCTCTCTCTCTCTCTCTCTTTCTATCCCATTGGTTCTCTTTCTCTGAAGAACATTGACTAATACACCTTCCAAAACAAGGGCTGCACACCAAAAAATTTAAGAGCTTGAAAAGTGAAGAGGTGGTACTCACGAATACCTGATATTCAACTTCCTCTCTGGGTTGCTAACAAGTCTACATCTCCTTAGTGACATTTAGAGGACTATACCTCAGTTGTCTCCTTTCTTGCACCTTTAAACCAAAAGTGTGTGCTGAGGGTTATGGTAATAAGAGAATCACTTAACACACTTTTTGCGGGAAACGAGTAAATTCGTCATATAGCTTTTTATGCCCGCTTACAAAGTGTTAAGACAAAATGTCCCAGTACAAAAATTGGGATGGTTTTGTGACATCCTTTATAATGGGCTTGACCTTGACCTTAAAGGAGAGTTGATAGTCAACAAGGATCATTGGTATTTCTGTACCTGTTTGTATATAGCTCCTTCCCGAAGCCCCGCTCAATGGCCCTACCCTGTCCTGGCCACCAGAACCCCAATCTAGGACTCTAGCAGTCAAGCAGAAAAACAGATAAATACTTGTTCTGATTGGTTGGTGCTGATGCTATATAGGTTGTTGATTATTTTGGTACTGCTTCTGCTTAAAAGTAATAGTTAATGAATAAAACATAATGAAGACTTGTCCAACTGTTCAAATTATAATTGTCTATAAATGTGCAATTTTGACTTATGTCATCAGTTTAAAAGATAAAACAGGTGAAAAATCTCCCATCTTTCATTTCTTTTCTTGGGGAAAATTTTAAATCTCCATTTTCAAGCCATTCTTCTCAGGATAAATGTACTAGGCCTCCTGTTTACTTTTTTTCTTTAACAGACAGGAGACAAGTGGGACCATTTTCAATTGGACAAATATTTAGATTTTTCTCCTCTGAAGATAAGTCTCACTGTCTCACTTGCTGATTCCCATATAATTCTCCTGTATAAATTATTTTGTTACTGGCTTTGGAACAAAAGACTAACTCTTTCATACTGTTGGACTTTCTTCCCCCCATTTCATGGAGAAAGTCATTTGCCAAACACAAGAATTTGATCAATACACAGCTTGCAATCCCTAGGAGACCTTTAAAGGGATTTGGCTTGTCAAACACTGACTGAAAATTTGTTCTGGTAGTTGTTAAAAATTACATAAACATAGGGTTTTCTTTTTTTTTTTTTAACTTAAACTAACCAAAGACAAGGTAGTCAGAGAAGAGAAGATGACCCCTGTTATTGATTAGTTGCTACTCTTCCAGATAAAGTTAATCAACAAAGTGCCGACAAGATCAACAGTGCCTCGCATCTCTCTTGGAAACGGTTGCCTATTACTGCACTGTTGCTCTGCATCACCCTTCCCCGCCCGGGAACGATCGAGGTGAGCTTGTTGACTCCACACCTAATTTTCTAGGGACCCGTGGACCATTTCTGTCCTTAACCCACACGCGCAGGGCTGATGTGCAGGACAGCTAGACCAGGAAAGGGAAGACGTTCCCTGAATCATATTCCAAAGTAAGCTGCCTGATAGCAGAGGCTACATCCACCATATTAAACTGAATTCCCAGCACATAGGACGGTCCGGACTCAGAGCGCTCTGTAAATATAGACAATTTCCATACAGGCCAAAGTCATGTTCTAAAACAATGTGCAGGGAGTTATTGGGTCTCTCCTATGTTTTCGGGTTACATCACAGAAAAATGCAATTTATACTAAAGAAAAAAAATTACCAATGGGAACTAGTTAGTTCTTTTTTTTTAAAATTTATTTATTTTTAATTAGTTTCAGGTATACAACACAGTGCAATAGTTATACTTTTTACGCCTCCCCCAATTCGCCACCCCACTCCTCCCCCCCCATATCATATATATCTATTACACTTCCTCTGACTCCCTTCCACAGTATAATCCACATCCCATGACTATCTATATATATTCAATTACAGTTGGTATACAACCTCCGCTTCAGGTGTACAGTGCAGTGATCAAGCCTCTACTCCATCCATGAAATGGTCTCTCCAACAAGACATGTGACCATCTGACACCCCACAAAATATTTACAATATTATTAATTATATTCCTCAAACTGTCTTTCATATCCCTGTGGCAATATTGTAGTTACCTATTTATGCTGTCTAATGCCTTCGCCTTCTCCCTCATCCCCACCCGCCTCCCAACTAGCAACCCTGTTTTTCTTCTATATCTATGAGACAGTTTCTGTTTACATTGCTCATTCATTCAGTTTTTCAGATTCCACATATAAGTGAGATCATATGGTATTTGTCTTTCTCTGATTGACTTATTTCACTTAACATAATAGTCTCTAGGTCCATCCATATCATTGCAAATAGTACGATTTCATTCTTCTTTATAGCGGAGTAATACTCCATTGTATAAATGACCACAGTTTTTTAATCCAGTCATCTACCGATGGGCATTTCGGTTGTTTCCAAGTCTTGGCTATTGTAAATAGCACTGCAATGAACATAGGGGTGCATATATTTTTTTGAATCTATGACAAGGGAAGCAAGAATTTACATTGGAGTAAAGATAGTCTATTCAATAAATGGTGCTGGGAAAATTGGACTGACACATGCAAAAAAATGAAACTGGACCATCTCCTTACGCCATATACAAGAACAAATTCAAAATGGATTAAAGACTTAAATGTATGACCTGAAACCATAAAACTCCTAAAAGAAAATATAGGGAGTACATTTGCAGACATTACCCGGAGCAATCTTTTTACTGATACATCCCTGCGGGCAAGGGAAGTAAAAGAAAAAATGAACATATGGGATTATATCTGACTTAAAAGTTTTTTTTACAACAAAGGAAACCATCAATAAAACAAAAAGGAAGCCTACTGATTGGGAGAATATATTTGCCAACAATATGTCTGATAAGGGGTTAATATCCAAAATTTATAAAACACTCATGCAACTCAACACCAAAAAAACAAACAACCCAATTAGAAAATGGGCAGAAGATATGAAGAGACATTTCTCTAAAGAGGACATACAGAAGGCCAACAGGCATATGAAAAAATGTTCAACCTCACTGGTCATTAGGGAAGTGCAAATAAAAACCACCTTACTCCGGTCAGAATGGCTATCATCAATAAATCAACAAACAACAAGTGCTGGCGGGGCTGTGGGGAAAAGGGAACCCTGCTACACTATTGGTGGGATTGCAAATTGGTGCAGCCATTATGGAAGTCAGTATGGAGGTATCTCAAAAAACTAGAAATGGAGCTACCTTTTGACCCAGCAATTCCACTCCTAGGTATTTATCCCGAAAAACCCAAGGAACTAGTTAGTTCTTGATTCATGCAGAGGGTCCATAAAAAGAAAGCAGACCTTACCTGAGAATTCTTTTCAGGGGAATTTAATGGAAAATAAAAGGACCCGAGCCCCATTCCCAGATCTTAAACACATAACATCAACTCCATGAATACTGCCCCTATATGTGTTGAATAATACTTAAGATGAATTACATAAATAATAAAAAAAAAGATTTTATAGAATCATTCCTCCTTTCAGAGGACGACTCTGGACCCCTGGATGAGGGATCATAGGAGCCCGTCACTCAAACATCAAAGGCAGAAACTGTGTGAGGAGATTCCCAGGAAGAAGGCAGTTATGTAGGTGGAGAGGGGACAGTGGAGACAAACCTACAGCCAGCCCTCTGAAGTCCATGCCTACATTTGGCAGACTAGATGCAAAAGGACAGAAAGCAACTCTAGTCCACTGGAGGTCTGAGTTTCTGTTGCTTTATATTTATTCTTCAAATCTGCAAAGAAGAAATAAAGTGTGGATACTTTATATCATCTCTATCTATGTCATCTCTATCGCTGTCATCTCTATCATCTCTATCTCTATCCCTAGCTTTGTCTCTTGTAGCTATAGCTATTATCTATCTATCTATCTATCTATCTATCTATCTATCTATCTATCATCTATCTATCTCTATAATATATTCCATTATGAATCTTGACTTTTGTTATTTTAAGACATTATGTCTTCACTCTCTTTTAGCCAGAGATATCACTTACCCAAAACATGAAATATGGCTTAAAGTGAAATATGTTCTTAAAAAAGTTAGTGCTATAAGTACAATATGATAAGCAAGCAATATTTATTGTGATTCTCCAATATCTGTTGCATTCATTAACAAGGAATTGATAATTATCAAATTCATCTTCACAACCCTATCTTCTTAATGACTTCCCCTAATTTTATTTCTGATAAGGTTTTTGAAAGCTGGTTCATTCTCTTAGTCCCTTCCTTATTTTCTCCAACATTGCCTTTCTTGTTCGTCTGTCATTCTTCAGGTTTTTAGTGTCCCATTTGTGTTTTCGAACATGCTAATTAATTAACAATTTAGTCCTTCCATCCTTCCATGCCCTGAGAGTGAGTCTTTTGAATCTTTGTGCTCTAGTCAACTCACGCTCCTCACCCTCGTTCCTGGATTATGTTGTAGCAGCTACAACTCTGAGACCACTGAATAGACTAAATAAAGACAACATGACTTTTTTTTTTTTTTTTTTAGCTGAGCCATCCTGCCACCTGTTGGCAGCTCAGCGGCAGCTCAGCTCGGGCTGGGCATCAAACTGCTGTTGCTCAGAGCTCAGCTTGAACTCTTGTGCAAGCTCTTAACCAACTGAGCCACTCGGCCGGCCCGACAACATGACGTTTTATTACAATGACATGGAAAGATTAGTATTTTAACCAGATGGGTCCCTATTTCCAGAGGTAAAATAGTAACATTTCCTATCAAAAAATGTAAAACAATTTAAATTTGTTCTCTGTGTGGGCCAGGGCTGTATAAACTTAAACATAAGATGGAAACATGTACAACTTATATGGCACAAAAGGAACAAACATATTTACTATTGAAGAAGTCATGCAAAGCAATTGTTAAACACTAAGACCTATGGGAAAACATGGGCCAAAACGCAAATACTCCATGCATGCAAGAAGAAATACAAATGGCTAATAAACATTTGAAAGGGTTCAACCCTAACATGAAAGAAATTCGTTTAAAAACCAGATATCTTTCTACCTATTTATAAACAAATATAAATTTAAAAAAATACTCAGTGCTGGGGAAGGTGTGATAAACCTGCCCCAGGCAGTGCAGATATGGGCAGTTTCTATTTGTCACCATCTCCCCAAGATGGAAACACTATTTGCTTTTATCTCTCTCCTGATTCAGCTCCTGTTGGGACTGGCTTACCAATCTTATAGGACTTCATGTCACCTTTTTCATTTGGGTCTCTTCGCCCTTTCTTGCCACCGTGCCTTGGTTGAGGCCATAAATCCTAACCTAGCGTGACAATCCTCCCTAACTTTGACTCTTAAGAAGAGAAGTTTCCTGGTTCTTTATGTACCCTGGTTTTCTTCCTCCCTGGAGGTCTGCCTGCTGAGGGAGAAGGCTGCCATTGAAGGTGAGCCATTCATCCTAGTTTCTCTGGACTTTCGTGCAGGGACTCTCTGTAAAGTCCCTGTGAAAACCCTTTAGTCCTGGACAAACTAGAACAACTGGTCACCCTACTGCCCTGTGAAATTAAACACAAAAACCCTTTTGTACCATTTCCCCAGTGTTCTGCTTTTCTAAGGCTGCCATAACAAAGTATCACAAACTGTGTGGCTTGAAAGAACAGAAATTAATTCTATAATAGCTCTGGGGGTTATAAGTATGAAATTATGGTGTTAGCAGGGCCATGTTTTCTCTGATGGCTCTAGGGGACCATCCTTCCTGGCCTCTTCTAGCTTTTGATGATGGTTGGCCATCTTTGTTGTTGTTTTTTTTGCTTGGTAGATACATCACTCCAATCTTCTCTGTCATCACATGATCATCTTCCCCCTGTGTGTCTTCACATAGTCTTCCCTCTGTGCTCTTTCTGTGTCCAAATTTCTCTTTTCACTAAAGACATCAGTTATATTGAACTAGGGCCCATTCTAATGACCTCATCTTAACTTGGTTAAATCTGCAAATACCCTATTTCCAAATGAGGCCACATTCTGAGGTACTGAGGATTAGAATTTCAACATATCTTTTTTTTTTGGGGGGGGGGCAATTTAACCCATAACACTCAGTCTTGTGCTCTTTGTTTTTTGTACAATAAACTCTTTAGTGTAAATCATGGAAGATTGTAAGTGCAGGGTTCAGACATTTGTACTTCATCCAGGCGGTATCAATGAGTCATTGATGGCTTCTGAACAAAGAAGTGACATGCTCTAAGTGCCATTTTAATAACATTAACATGGCAGTGGTGTACGTGATGGATTGACTCATGACGAGGACTGGTGATTAGGACCATGAGAAATCCCCTGGGCTTGGTGCCCAGCTACCGCACTGCTTCCTGGTGAGATCAGCCTTTTGTTCAGGAGACTTCACACACCTTCTCACACCAGAAAAGGCATGTGAGATGAAGGGTGTGAAGACATCTTCTCCAGGGATCACAATTAGATTCTGGTCGAGCTGTTGCTAAGGGACCCCATTCTGCCTGCCCTCTTGTGAAAGACTCCCTTATCAAATTCCATTTCTTGCCTATTTCCTCATGCTCAATCCATACACTTAAATCTTTCTGCCTACCTTGAATCTCTAAATATCAATATTCTTTTTTGTCCCCACAATCCGTTCCCATGTAAATGGCCAACTACACTTCAGTTGGGACTATGTCTGATTTCAAGCTTGGACACACTTTCTGTTTGCTTTCTTGGTCATTGAGACTAATTTACATTCACCTCCTTAATCAGACTACTTTTACGTTGATTTTGTCATCTTTTGTGATTTCAGGATTACAACTCCTGGTAATGACCCAGGGATGGTGGTGGGTTTAGCCCCACTTGCCATGGTCTTTGGCCTGTGTATTCCCTTAGCCATTCTGCCAACATGACTGAGTTTTAGGCTCTGCGAAGGAGCTTCATTGCCTGGCTCCCTGAGAAAGATCAACCAGGGTGCTGTTAGGGTAATGACAGTGAGGCAGTTGAAAACCCAATACTGAAGAAGGTTCCATCATCTTCACCCATTCCACACCCCTTTCTTAGATAGTCTGCCCTATTCATGGCTTAGAAGACTTAGCTCTAGAAGTCTGCTCTCTGACCCCAGCTGATTGGACAAGGGTCAAATACTCAAACAAGATGATCAGATCAGAGAGTTTCTCTCCCCAAATTTAGAAAGATACAGAGACTAGATTATAACTGATGCATAGCCAAACTGGAGATTCTTATCCACTCAGGATCTTAAGCTGACATTTTGGAATATCCTGGATGAACTACCTGTAAGGATGTTGAACAAAGGGGTCTATCTTCCAAGAATGAAGAATGAGATGTCTATGCATTCATTTGACAAATACTGATTGAGAAGTGCCAGCTCTGAGGTTCTAGGCTTTGGATATGTGAAAGCGACAGGATCTCACCTGCTGGAATTTGCTTTAGAGAGGTGGGAGAGACATCATAAATAAATAACACTGCCTGAAATTATAATTTATAGAGTTAAAAGCTATGAAGAAAGAATCACAGAATAAGCATTTGGAGAATAATGGTGGGGGCTGCTATTTTAAGTAGGAGAGCCAAGGAAGGGCTCTCTGAAAAGAGCCTATTTGATCAGGGACTTGAATGAAGCAAAGGAGAAAGCCACATGGGTGTCTGGGGACAGCAGAAACTGTAGGCAGAGGAACAAGACAAGAGTCATGAGGTGTGAGCATTGTCAGAAAGGTAAGAAGGCTTGTGCGGCCAAAGAAGGAGAGAGGGAGAATGTGGTGAGATAAGGCCGGAGACTAGAATAGGTGGGTCCTGTGTTCATGATAAGGACTAGAGATTTTATTCTAAGCATGATGGAAAACCAGGGAATAACATGGCCCAATTTATGTTTTAAAGGAATCGCTCTTGTTGCTATGTGGAAGACATATTGGTGGTGGTGGTGATGGTGGGGTGCTGGGGCAGAGTATGAAATAGAAAGGAGAGGGAGAGAGAGAAAGAGATTGACCACTTGTACGTCCTATAAATCCTGGCATTACTCTGTTTTCTTCGTCTGAGAAATTCTTCTGCATACTTAAGATGTATACTTTGTTACTTGGTCAAATTGAGTTGATTTCAACTCCTTGCCATCAAATTTCTGCCTGATTAGAACAGAGCTCCTAAGAACCTGAAATACGGTGGAAGTAACACATAAGGGGAATAAAGCTATAAAACATACCTTGTTGATACCTTTGTAGGACTTAGTCATGTATTATTTTTCATTATAGGTAGTAAAAATCTAATTCAATTTAGGGAAAGACTCATTCTATGCCAGTTGTTTTCCACTGAGGATGATTCTGCCCAGTAGGGAACACTTGGCAATGTCTGGAGACATTTTTGATTGTGGGCGGTGATGGTGCTACTGGCCTCTAGTGGGTGGGGGTCATGGATGCAGCGGAACACCCTCCAATGTACAGGGCAGCCCTCCCCCGAATGAAGAACGTTGCAGCCCCAAAGCCAACGGTGCTGAAGTTGAGATGCTCTGCTAGGCTGCCGTGGAAGCACACACATAATGTGCTCATTCACAAGCCCTCTCCGGAGGGCTTGCTGCACCTTCCCTACGTCTGTCTCCTCTAAGCTGAGGAAGGGGAAAGAATAATGAAAATTTGGTTCCATGGTGTAATGGTTAGCACTCTGGACTCTGAAAATTATACTTACCAGCTTAGCTGTAGGCTCTCTGTGCTGGTCCTTCCTCTCTGGCCCCTGTTATCTGTCTTGAAGCCGCGGCTTGCCCTGTAAGAGGGTCGGGTTGCCACACAGAAGAGGACAGCTCACCAGATGCAGCTAATACATGCTGAGAATGGACATCCTGCAAACACACTGTTTTCTAGTTCTTACCCCTTGTTGCTGCTGTAGTTTTGCAGAGAAGCATCACATAGGACTAAATTACCATCAGTGGTTTTTGCCAAAGATATGTGCACATACAGAGTAATCAGTTTGATGCTCAATACTTATCGTTCATCTTCACAAATGAGTGGAAGAAAAATCCTTCCAAGGCTAATTTCGCAATTTTCCCTTTCTGCCACATCGAAGCCTTCACGTCCTTGCAAATTCAATTCGGTGAACAAATGTTTGTTAGAAGGAATTGCAACTCAATCCATGTTGATTCTTGATGAAGAAAGGAGAGAGACTGAGTGGTGATTTCAGGCTAAGATGCAGCATATAACTAACTACTCCAGGGGAGAGATGGGTGGGGATGGCTAGGATGCCGCCACTCCAGGCATAGTTCTCCACTCCGGTGGTTCCAGAAGCGCCATTTTATCTGTTCATTTGAGATTGGCCTTGTTTCACCACCTGTACAAATCCTCTGGGAAGGGGAGGGGCTATTACCTGGGCATATTTCAGGATGATCAAGGAGGGAGGAAAGGGGGAAGTGTGTATGGAAGAGAATTGTAATTTCTGAGAGGTTGGCTAGGGAGAGCTGCGCTGAGGAGGGAAGACTGGGAACCAGTGAAGACCACTGCTGAGGTTGCCTGAGAAGCAAATTCCAGAAGGGTGAAACAGCAAGTGTTCCGAGATGGAACAAGGGCTAGGGTTTTGAAAACTGTGTCTGGTTGACTCACCTGGAATAAGTCAAGGGGTGCCAGGTCATGGGGGGGCAGTCATTCAGGTTTCATAGGTCAGGTGGGGATGTTGGCTTTTGTGAACAAGTGACACGGATGCCAGCGGGAGATTCTGATTAAAGGGGTGCTTCCATGTGAACTGTGTCTTAACAGGATCATTCTGGCTGCTCTGAGGATCACACATGGTGGGGAACAGGCATGTGAGTAGTTAGTTCATTGTCATAATTTAGGAGAGAGCTGTTGGTGGCTTGGGCCAGGGAGGCCAGCATGGATGTGGTTGCTTCCTCTCAATATTTTTTTCTTTGTCTGTTTACTCTCTTTTCTCCATTTCTAGCAATAGTTTATTCATGATTGCCACTGCCGTTTCCTGAACCTTCATGCGTTTCTCGAGCTCTGTCTGGTCCCCCAGTTTTATTATTACCAAACAGCTTGGCTGTGATAGAGTGCTGGTCTCCATCTTCACATTGATTAATTCCATTTTCGCATGCATCACCCAAATCTCCAACATCTACCATTTTCATGTGATGAGTCATTTGCAAATGACAGATTTTCATTACAGGAGTCATCTCTGGGGTAGCACGCGTTGGACTTGACTCAGGTAAAATGTCTGCTCAGCTCTGCTCAGCGCCCTCTCTCATCAAACGGGATTTGATGGGTTTCTTTGAGTCCAACCACTGTCCAAATAACTACGAAGCTGTTTTCTCTTATTTATTTGCAGATCAACTGGGAATGGTGATATTGTTTTACATGGGAAATGTAATTCCAGCCGTCACCCCTTTTAAATGAAATGATAAATGTGCTACATGGTGATTATATACAATAACATGGCCATTATGGATCAAGGCCCCTTGACTCTGGATTCCAGACCTCACCAACCCTGAGTTGGCGACCAGAGGTCTCACGATTATGGCAGGGGTTGTGAATTCAGAGGCCTACCTGGGCCAGTTGGCTGACGGAAGTGGGTGACTCAGATAGGTGCAAGAAATCAGAGTGGGGGTGACTCTGCCTAGTTGGAGTCCGCTGTGATGAGCCGGGAGCAGCGTAATGTGCTTGTCGTCCTGTTGGAATGAGGTCTCAGGATTAACAGATTTCCTTCAGAGAAGCAGGAAGTTGGGGGAATTATGGACATTCTGATTTTTAATTTCTTTTCACGTTCTGAGCAACAGAAAACAATAGGTCTTTGCACCAGACCACATCCAAGTTCTGTCCTTTGTAACCCCTCGTTCACAAGGACACTTTCTGTGTTTCTTACGCTGCCTCTATGTACTGTCAGTGATGATGACAGTGCAGGATTCGCAGAGTTGGGGCTTGTCATAACTAACTGTAAGGAATCTTACTTACCTTGATACGTTTATCAGCCTACCTGTTTTTGAACAGCTGACCACTGAGTGGACTGAACACTGAACCCTGGCCTGAATGGACCCTTAAACTCTTGGTTCTGGGCTATACTCCCCAACACCTAGTAGGTGGTGTCAGCAGAATTTGAATTCAGGCCTTGGACATCAAATCTTGTGCTCTTTCTAGTGAACTCACCAATATCCCCATGTAAGGAAAAAAAAAATTAGTCTAGATTTGGGCACTAGACGGACCAAGGTTGACTTACTGTCTGTCAGTGTAGGCTCTTTATTTAGCCTCTATGAGCTCGAGTTCCTGATCTATATAATGGGTTAATAATAAGACTAACAGCACAATCATAAGAGTTGCTTTGAGGATTAAATGAGATAACATATACAAGGCCCGACATAATATTGTGCTCACAGATTCATCTGTGGTCCTCAGTAATCAGTCATGTCATGTAGACACATCGCCCAGGGACTATCCACGTGGAGAGCTTTGGGGACATAACTGGCTTCCACGATTAGACTTTGTGACAGTTCACATCTGCCCTGAATTCTCCTCACCTGTGAGACCTGTGGGTGAAATCCACTCAAGGATTTAAAAAGCCTTTCCTTTAAAATCCAGTAAAAAAATAATCCAGCTGAGTCTAACCTGAAGCATTATTGGCTCTCTTAACCTTCCACGTAACAATCTTTTGGAATTTCTTATTAAAAATATTTAGGTAACTTATTAATTATTTAAGCTTGACCTTATATTTTACTGTTTCTTGCTTCTAACTCTTATATGAGACTTCCCTCTTGTGTAGACTCTCTGGTTATTTTTCCTGTAGTGTATCTTCAAGGAAATCAGAGAGAATCTACGATGGTTAAGTTTCCAATATTCTTACATGTTAGAAAAAATTAGAGTGCTAGTTTAATTAGGTGCAAGCTTCTAAGTTTGTAATAATTTCCCTTCTAGATCCACGGTTTTCTAGTCCACAATGTTATCAATGAAATTAAATGAGACTTAGAATTTTAATCTTTGTAGGTAAACTGTTTTGTCTTTTGTTCTGAAGTGTCACCATAATGTATATAGGAGTGGGTCTTTGATTTTATCATGATTAGTTTTTATCTTGCGTGCTGTTAAAAGGCCCATTCAGTTTAAAGATATTTTTCTTTCTTCAGCTCTAGGAAATTTTTTTATATTATTATTATTATTATTATTATTATTCCTTCTCTCCTTCTAGAATTCCTTCTTGAGGAACAATAGAAATTCTGGATCTGTATTCTCCAATCGCAGCCTCTGAGGTCACACTGTCTTCTCTTGCATCTGTGTGTCAGGTCTTCCCTGCCTCTGTCTTCTAAAGACACTTGTGACGGCATTCAGGGCCCACTGGGATATTCCCTGATCATCTCTCCATCCCCAAATCCCTACTTTCACCATACCTGCTAATCTGCCTATCTTCTTCTCCCTCCTCAGCACTTCCAGTTCTCCCAACATGTACCTGTGTCCTTTTCCATTTTTCTTCCCCCTTCTTCCCGCCGCCTCTTCACTGCCCATCAATGCCTTCACCTTCCCCGCTTTGCTCCTTTCTCTAAGATTTCCTTTAGTATGATAATTTCCTCAGGGCCAGCCAAACCTTCTCACCCCCAACACATCAGGAATTCCTCAGCGTTTCTGGTGCGTGGACAATTTTTTCTACCTGCTTCGTAGTACCATGAGTCATTTAAACGTTTTAAAAATATGAATTTCTGGAATTTCATTAGGTGTTCGGAGGGAGGAAGAATACGTTTTGTCAGTTTAATCCCTCTGTATCGACCGTACCTCTTTAGGCTGTGAGCTTCCAGTGGCAAAGAATCTGTCTTTTTTTGTTTTTATTTACTTAGTGCCCAGCACATGGTGTTTCTCTTACATGTTTATTAAATGAATGTCATTGCGGATTTTGCAAAATGAATTGTGTATGGTTATTTTAACTGATTACCCAAATTGATTAGCCTGTCATTTCCCACACACAAAGAGGGTTCTCAGAAACCCAGTGACTGTTTGGATAATAAGTTGAAAACAATCTAGAGTTTCTATAAGCCCTGGTGGGTTGAACTTGAGAGTGTTATTAACCCTTTCTCAGAAGGACAGATGGAGGTGGGTTGCAGCTTTGTGGCTTTCTGGTATGCAGCTGTTCCCTTTCAAAACTTAATTTAAAAACAATAAAAAATGTACCTTGAAATCATTTTGTCTCCCTATTTATTTAATATGATTTATTCTAAATGCATTTTATATCACCATAATGTATCGGAGCTCAACCACCACCTGTTACTTTGTAGGGGAAATACACAAGGCCTCTCTCATCAGATGAGTTAATTACACTGACATATTCACTCCTCCCCAGAGATACCATAAACCAAAATGCTGCAAAGCTTTAATTCAAACAAGCAGGCTGGAAACAAAAGCTAGAGAGTGGTACGTTTTCTTTGGAAGAATCAAAAGCTCAACACAGAGCTTGATCTTGGAGGGCAAGATGGCTTGAGTGTATCAAATGGAGGCCCATCGAGGGTCCCGTACCAAATCTGTGGGTGAGTTGAGCTTAGACCCATTTCTCCGTATTTTGTCATTGTTTTCCAACTTCTGTGCTGCTGAACGTCATGTGCTCATTTTCTTTGCCTGCGTCATCCTGCACTTTCTCCCTCCTCTCAGGCATCCCAAGGCCACTTGGGCATGACGAGCATGGCAGAGCGTTGCGTGGTTTCATTTTGGTCATGAGAGAGGCAGCCACCGGCGGCAGCAATAGCCATGGCAGCTTTTGTTTCTTAGGGAGTTAGGATGATGTGTGGCGGTAAGCCTGTTTTGGGGGGTCTTAGGTCAGTTTCCCCAGAAGCAGACAGACCCAGAGATGAGGATTCATAGGCGAGGGGTTTATCAAGAATGTGCTACCAGAAGAATCATATTAAGGGGGAGGGAGAGAGGCAGGAGAGGGAAGAAGTCCAGCCAGGTGTGACCTCGGGCAAGTCCCAGCCATAGCTTGATCCTGTGTAGAGCTCTGGAGGATAAATCCCACCTCAGAGCTTCTTCTGACTGGGACCAAAGGGTGGGGCTCTCATCTGCCCCCTCCAGTTGGTCCCTGGCTAAAAGCATAAGCCCCCATGAAATTCTGTTTCTCTTCCCTTTGGTAATGTAGTTCCCATAGCCTGTGACAGCCCCCTACAAAGAATGACAGGTATGGACAAAGTTCACAGAAATTGGTGGGGGCAGCGAAGGGGGGTGCAGGGCACAGAGAGACTGTGAAAGGGGTTCAAGGAATGTGAGAGGAGCACAGACAGTGTCTGCTGTGTTGGGTTAGGTGTACCAAGCATTTTATGTCTGCAAGGTGGGGGCTTGGGGAGGCAGACACCTTCTCACGCACATGCCTTGGTGCACAGTAGGTGCTCTAGCCCAGCGACTGCAACCCACACCTTTGACCTCTGAAATATTTGAGCCCCCCAATCAGTTTAACTTACAAAGAAAAAAGTAACTTGAAAATGACCAATTTATTAATTCAACAAATATTTACTAAGTATGTACTAATGAACAAAACACAAAAATACTGCCCTTGTGATAAAAGCAGAAAGACAGTAAACAAAGTAAGTAAGCTTTGGAGCATCGCATGTTCATAAGGGCTACAAGGAAAGCAAGGCAGGGAGGGAAGAATGGGGCACCTGGTGGTGCTGGTGGTGGGAGCTGAGGATTGTTGTATTTTCACATAACGTGTTCAGGCTTCACTGAGAAGGTAAGGTGTAAACAAAGGCCTGAAAGAGGCAAGGGAATTTGCTGGGAAGCTTCATGAGGAAAGGGTATTTACTGGAAGGGGCAGCAAGTGCAAAGATCCTGAGGCAGGGGGCTGCCTAATGTGGTGACAAACAAGGAGGTCAGTGTGGCTGAGAGTGTGTGATGGGGAGAGGAAGAGGAAATATGGTCTGAGGGGTGTATTGAGCCAGTAGCTGAAAGGATGCTGGCCCTGTTTAAATGTAAAAATCATAAAAATCTTCATTATATTTTTAAAAATATATAATTTGATTTTCTTACTTCACTACTATACCCTGCTCTTAGTTGGGGTATAGGACAAGCCTATGTAAAAATAAAACTCCAAGAACATAGTTTATTTCTCTCTCATGCAACAGCGTGAGATAGGTTGGTGGTCCTGGGAGAAGGGTGACTCTGCTCCATGATGTCATCCAGCGGCCCAGGCTCCTTCCATCTTGTTGCTCTGCCAGCCTCTCAAGCCTTGTCCTTGTCTGTGTTATTGACCTTAACTAACTAGCTCTAGGTTATAGCAAGAAGGGATGAAGGTAAAGGAAGACAAGACGCTTCTGTTTTACGGAATGTGACCTGGAAGTCAAGATACATCATGCTTCCTCATATCCAACTGAGCAGACTTGAAAATATGGTCACAGTTCGAGGTACAGAAAAGCCACCAGCTGGATGATGCTGTCTTCTAAAACTTAGGTGGGTGGAGGAGACGGTTCTATTACTAAAATGAAGAAGTAGGGAATGGATCCTGGGGGCAATTAGCATTCTCTGCCCTACATAATGACCGCTGGGAACTTAGGGCCAAAGTAAATAAAATGAGTGATGTAGAGTTTTAAAATAATTTTATAAAAATTATTTCCATTTATTTTTAATAAAAATATTACATTTGATTTGGAAAGAAAGTAAGTTCACTTATTGTGCATTTCCTGGGAGCTCCATTCACAACTGGCGTTTTGCAATATGGCAGCCCTGGAAGTGAGTGTATTTTACTATAGGTGATAAAACAGGGCAGTGACCCCGACAGTAAGAGTGGCCAGCGTTATGAACCCTGATCACTTTGGTCACGTAGCATCACAGGTTGACAAGTCAAATGTCAGCACACCCTAGGAAAAGTGGTGTTTGCAAACTGAACTCTTGGGAGGTGGACTGATAAATCCACAAACAATTTATTCATTTACAGCAGGCGACATAGCTGGCACAATAACTCAGCCAGTCTCTTTCCCAGTATTGACTTACCTGAGAAACCAAATTAATTATCAGAAGGTTGCTCTGCTAAGTATGGAATTAGAAAGAAAGGAAATTGGATGGTCTTAAGGGATTGCTCTCACAGGCTTGGATAAGTCCTGATAAATTGCCCTTAAAGAAAAAGAAGCGAACTGCACACTGAGAACCTGGCTCAGCCCTAAGCACCTTCTTCTTGAACTCTGATGTTGACCCAAGTTTATCATCCCAGGCTTTCAGCTTACAGTTGTCATTATTTTATTACCTGATTTCTTTTTTTTTAAAACCTACATCGTACTTTACATCAGTGCAATTTTAAGTGAGCTGTATTCTGGCTGTGTCCCGGAAGATATCTTAATCTCATGGATAAATGGTAATCTTTCATCAGAGATAATTTCCTCTTTTTGATCTTTCTCTTTATTCTTTGGTCTGTCTCACTTTAGGTCCTCCCCTCTCTCCCTGCCTTTTTTTTTTTTTTTTTTTTGTCCTCACTGGTATAGCATACGTTTCAAAAAGCCAGGAATAATATGCAGATAAAAAAGCCACATCTTTCCCTCATTAGTGTGGGTTCTATCAGGACTGGCTACGTAATTTGTGGGCTCCAGTGCAAAATGAAAATGTGGGGTCTCTTCTTTAAACATAATTAAAATTTTAAGACTGCAAGACCAAAGCATTATGCAGGCGGGAGCCCCATGTGACAGCATAGGGTTGAATGCCTGTGGAGGCAGCCCGGGGTTCTGCGCAGAGAAGGCAAATATCGTTGACTCCCCAAATCTGTTGGACATTATATCCCGTGGGTGTCAAGGCAGGGCCAGGAGCCCAGGGCTTCCCACATTTCCTCATGGACTTAGGTCCTGCAGCTCTGGTCTTCACCCCTGTAGCCAGAGTTGCTCCGTAGTGTTAGGAGGAGCTGTCATCATTCCTTTCCCTCCTTCCTTTCCTTCCAGCAGCAAAACCAAAGCCCTGTGCCTGTCTGTGGTTGTGATCAGTTGAAGAGGGGTTGGGAGGAGGTGCTGGTCACTCCTCACAGCTGAACTAGGGACCTGGGATGTTCTGCGGGCATTCGAGGCGTAAAGAAAATTGACACGTAGAGAAAATTGAGGACTTTGTTTTCTAAAAAGCATGAAGAGTATTCATCAGGACTCCTTCACTTACAGGTTATAGAAAAATCAAGCTGTCTTAAACCACGGAGGAACATATATTGCCTTATTTAACCAAACCATAGGAAGGATGGAGGAGATTGGTTTCAGACACAAATGGATCCAGGGTTCTGACCCAGCCTGAACTCTCACAAGTAGAGTTTACACCTGCTTCTGTGACTGGCCTTGGCTTCAGACCCAGGACCATCCCTGGATCCAGCACTATGGCCCGGGAATATGATGGGACCATTGGCTCAGCCTGTGTCCACTCAAGTGGTCTGTAAGGGGAAGGGACTGCAGTGACCAACATCCATCACCAAAACAAGATAGGGGAGTGGGAAGGAGCCTTTTTCCCCCAAAAGGGCCAGCTGCTCTGGGTAGAACCCTTATGGCAAAGCTGTGGCTCCCCCAAAGTAGCCCTTTGCAGAAATGTGAGCTTGAATGTTTGCATGCATTTAGCACAAGGCAAAGGAATGGGATGTATTGTAGTTGAGGAATCTCTGTGTTATTGGGAAATGAGACAACAGGTAAGTGCTGATGTTTATGTCTTAGCAAGATGAGGGGATCCAGAAAAATGGAAGTTAAATAAGCAGATCCCTTTCATCCTTTGAAAGACACATAGGCTGATTCAGTGGATCATACTAATGTTTGTGTTAGGATTTCTTTGGGAGGGTCCTGCCAGTGTTTATCAGGGACAGGGTGTGACAAGACAGTTTCTTTCCAAACTCACAATTTCAGGATAAATTTTTACCAAAAGAAAGATAAAAACAAACTAGGCCCTGGGAGTTTTTGCAGTCAGATCACTCTATTGCATAATCCCTTTTTTTGCATAAACACATCCCACGAAAAGAAGCAAATGTGCAAAGGATACTCACATGAGTTATGAAAATTGGCCTTCCTCCATGAACTGGTGGCCTGCAAATGACGAACTCAATGAGGAATTAGCAAACTTCTATTTATGCATACACTTTGTTTTGTACCAAAGGCAGTGTCTTTGCAGGAAGCCCATATTTGTTCTCCCAACCCCCAAAATGGAGACAGCAGATGCAATGGAGGCTCCCAGGATATGGAGGGGGTCACTGTCTTAAGGGTGAGTGGAGCCAATGAGATATCTGCTTCGCTGTGGTTCAGGGATTTCTTAAAATTCTTTGCAAGGCTGACCTATTTCTAATTCCTGAGCCTATAGTCTGAAAGGTCATTAATCTGGGGTCGGCTCATGAGGCTGAGGCTTAAGACTTCTATTTTTTAAATGCCAAAGGTGTGTCAGGTTGCTCTTGGAAATGTTGGTATCTCTATTCAGGCGTGCAGCGGTTAGTAGAGAGGTACCCCAGCAATTTCCTTTCTCCTGGAAACATCACCTAACCCAAAGAGCCACCTGTGTGGGGGTTTTCTTTTTTTTTTTTTTTTTTCCCACCCTTTGGATCTTGGCATGGATTAAAAAGACAAGTCAGTCCATGTACACTTCCTTTCTGTCAAGGACGGGGGGACAAACAGATATGTGTTAGCTGATGACAGCATCAAATGTACGTCCTGGGAGTAAAGTTGGAGGAAAACATGCAAGAGCCAATTTAGTCTTGTCAATCCTGTGTCTCCCCGTTTTCTTTAGGATGAATTCGGAGCTTTGTAGTCACGTGCAAGGTTCCCATTGGTCCTCTCTCTGTTTACTTCACCAGTTTTACTTCTTTCTTCTCCCCCAACTTGCCTTGGCCCTCTAAGACCTTAGATTCACTTTTGGGGTTCTGTAAGTGCCAGGCTGCACCTCTCACCTGGTGGAGTCCTTCCAGCTTGACAGGCTTCAACTCAGATGTTCCTTCCTCTGGAAGCCTTTCCCGACTCACCAAGCCTGGGGTAGGGATGCTTTTGGTGTTCCCATAGCAACTGGTGCTTGCTGCGACACACTTGCTCTGAATTTAATCACCTGTTTACTTGCCTTTCTTCACCTGTTACTGCCTCATCTTGCCTCTTTCTTTTTCTTTCCCCCTCATCTCTTTCTCCTCCTCCTTGACTTGAATTCTTTCTCCTTGGACAGAATCAAAACATCACAGATAAAGAACGTAGTCCCCTTGGGCCACTGATTTCTTTCCTTGGTTTCTCTAGATCCACACACACCAGCCTCCCTGCTCAGCGCCCTGGGAGGCTGCCCGTGGGTCTGCATCTGTGGGCTCTTTGCCTCCCAGTTTCCTGTGTGTCTCAGCCATCACAGGCACCAAAGGAGATCAGAGGGTGGGAGAGGAAGAATTTGTGGCACCATTCCCCTCCCACCCTCCCTGCGCCTGTACATGGCTGGCTGTCCTCACAAAGGCCACACGACCTTTCCGTGTCCCTCTTCAGGCAGACATGGCTCTGGGTTCTGGTGGCACTTTTTCTTCTTGTCCCTTCAGGCCTGGGCTTGTTAATGGTTTCCACTGTCACATTCTGGACGCACAGCTCTGTACTTTGTTGCTGTCTTAATCACTGCCTCAGTCTGTGTAAGCAGTCCCTTTATTAACGGCTCCTTACACGTACACAGGTGAAGTCTGCATCTCTTTCCTGCTGAGATCCTGGCTGATTCAGGACCATCACTTTGAATCCTGGCCCCTGGTCTCCTTCCACAGAGGTCACCCCTGTTGTACCGATCTCTTCTATACAACCGCCACTCTAGAGTGTAGCCCACACACACAGAAGGGTTTCAGTAAATGGTGGCTAAATGCTATTGTTGAATCTTGAACTCCCAGGAGAAGATGGGTCTAAAGTTGCTAATTCCAGGCCAGCCCTTTTCCCCTCTGCACATCATAAAGATGAGACAACATCGCAGTTATTAGAGTGGAAAATTCCTTCACTGTTGTGTCAGCAGATAGCCATTATGTGTTCCAATGAAAGACTCAGGAATGGGTATAAAAATAATCCACTGTACACCATCAAAAATCGAAAGCACATTCTTTTCCTTTGAAACGAGATGAGCTTTTGGAAGCTTTCACTCCAACACCCATCCATCTAAACCTTGTCTCCAAGGACAAGGGTAAGATGCAATTTGTTTCATAATAAGCCTCAGGAGTTTACTTTATAGACGTGATTACCCAGAAGGCAGTGAGAGCTGTCGACAATTTCTCCTGTTTCAAGAATATTTCTGTCCTAAAGAAAGGCAGGAGAAGCTCCAAAGTTTCATGGAAATTCTGACTTGTGAAATACTAAAAAAAAAAATAAAAATAGAAATTTTGCATATCTGTGATTTATCCTGGATTGGACCTCATTCTTCCAATTAGAGTGCTCAAATACGGAGCATAAGGATATTTGAGCATAAGTACTCAAATACAGAACATATCGGAAGCCCATTTATCTGTCAGACGGGTAGTGATGCTATAAGCTGACAGCCTTTTATTCTAAGGCGGCTTCATTGCTGGGCTCAGTGCCTATTTCAAAGCCAAGCTGGGACTTGGCATACGACGCCATTACCGTGGCTGCCGATAGTGGCCCCTTAGCATGCACTTTGCATGTCTTATCTCACCCAGGCTTCCTAGGAGCACTCTGAGGGGGGACCCTCTTGGCAACTCCATTTCAGAGGTGCAGACACTGAGACTCAGTGAGAGAATGGAACTTCTCCGGCTTAGCGTGGAGGCAGCTCCATAGCCCAGGTTCTCGGCCACCGTGCCTGCTGCCTTCCAAGGAAGCCCTTTCCACTCATCTCAGGGGAGACAAAGGAGCCCTGGGCTGCCTCTCCGCCTTGGTGCCCCCTTCTGCTTTTGGACTCGTCTCATCGCGTTGTATCGATTCACACGCAAAGGTCATACAATTGAGTATGAGCCATATTTGGCCCACACTCTCCCTCTCTTCCTTTAAAAAGGTTCTTAGAAGGCGTGAAATGTTATGAGTTACGAGTACAGGCTAATGTAATGAGCACACTCACATCTGCGATTCTATTTAATCCCCTCTACTTTGGGTCCCCGGGTAGGACTCCACTGAAAAGAAGGACTCACCGCCAAGCAATCTGCTGACAACATCCCCATGGGCTGCTCTTTAGATTTGTGTAGTAGACACTCAAGGTGGCAGCGAACTTTCCCACATCTGGTTCTTGGCCTTCAGCAAGCTGTTTAGGATTTCCAAGCCTTGGCTCTCCCCAGGTAGAAATGGCGGGTGGAATGTGCATCATAGTTCTGTTATGCAACTATGATGAGATAATATGTGTGGAGCACTTGGCTTCTTACCTGGCACATAGCGAGCACTTAGAACGGGTTGCCATTTGTTGTTGGTTACTGTATCTGGCTTCCCTGTGAGCTGATACCATTATTCGATGGGCTATAGGGAAACCCTGGTATTACAGGGAAAGTCAGCCTTCTCCTAAAATGGTCTGGCTCATTATATTATATAAGCCCAGAGTGGCCTGAGGAGACAACTGCTCCTGTGGTTAGTTGTTGCCACCTGGATCGGTGGCCGACCTGCTCTTCTAAAACTTGTTTCTGGAACATTTTCCTGGTATATAAATAATGATCCTATTCAAGAAGTCACTTTCTTTAGTTTCTCTGGTGTACGTTTCATAAACGGTTTGTTTTGGTGGGTTCTCTGGGGAATTGCATTATCATAGCTGCAGGTGGTTTATTAAGATTTCGTTTAGGTCTAGGTGGGCACCTGGTTACGTCTGCCTTAAACGTTTTCAGGCCATGAAGATTAGGGAACCGCTAGGTTCTCTTGGGTCTTGGTTGTCTATTCTGTGTCTTGGGCCACATTCAAAACACATTTTGGGGTAAAATCTGGGAATTTTGGCTTTGTTACTGGGTTGCCCTCTAACTTTTGTCCCAGCTTCTTCTCCTTGTTGTCTTCACTTCACTATCTTCCTCTGAGCTCCTCTAATACTCCAGGAATAAAGCCTGATCACCAGTGTTGTAATGGAACCGAGTGGTGAGAAGATTTTACAGTGCTATCAACAAAGAAAGTATTAGAGAATGAGGAGGCTTGGAGAAAGGGAAGGAGGTGGTGTTTGGGGGAGGGACCCTGGATCTTCAGGGCCCACTCCTCATCATTATGAAGACAACAGATCAGAAAGTAGGGTCAGAGGGTTGCTTAGTAGTAGGGTACATCTCCTTGGGGGGAGAAGAATTCCCTTCCCGTGGTGTCCTAACAATGGACCGTATCCATTAGCACAGAGGGCTGATTGCAATGTGGCTTTGGCTTATATAAGTTTGTTTTCTCTCTAAGCCTGGGGCTGGCTTGGCAATCCACAGTAACCATTGCCCAAACGCCTTCCTCCTTGCTGTTCCTCCATTGCTAGGACAACTTCCTTGTCTGACTGGCTTAAAATGGTTCACTACCGTATCCACGTTTCTGCCAGGGAGAGAAATAAATGGAGAGCAGTCTACTCATAGCCCTTAACAAATATTTACCAAGCATCTCAATCACAGGCACCATCAATAAAGGCCTACAGGATTTCTATCTCCAGAGTAGAAGGCCAGTTTGCATTTTGGGGGGAGTGTGATCTCAATTCTGTGCCAATGAATATTTGTCATCTTTTGAGACAAACAATGACATGCATTCACTGTTGTGTGTGAAGAGCTATGCTGAGTGCTGAAGTGACCATGACAGATAGGCAGGACCCTCCCCTCCTGGAACGTACAGTCTACTGAAAAACAGCTATGAGCAAGAAAAGAAACAAGTTCAAAAGTGATTACAAATTGTGGCAAGGGTTTTGAAAGCAAAAATCTGAATGCTTATATAGAAAATACCTGGACAACATATCCTTTTGACAGATGGTGGCCAAGGCGTTCTGAGAAGGTATCGTTACAGAGCTGATTCCTGAGAGGCCACCGGTGAACCAAGTGAAATGCAGAGGGCGGGAACAACATGAAATAAGAAATAAATCCCAGTGTGCTGGAGTACTAAACAGCAGTGAAAAATGAAAGCGCCATAGCTACGTGCAACAATGTAAACAACTCTTACAAGGTGATGACTAAAAACAAATCACCTAAGACTACACACGCTAGGGCGTCGTTTCTATAAACATCAAATACAAGAAAACGAAGCAACATATCATTGAGAGATAATTACATACATGATCAAACTAAATACTACAAGGCAGGAGAGTGATAAACACAAAATGCAAAATAAAAATGTGTACCCAGGAAGGCAAGGGAGAGACAATAGTACGTTAAAGGTAGTGTTCTGGGCTGGCCGAGTGGCGCGGTGGTTAAGCGCTGGCTTGGGAAGCCAGCGGCCCCGGTTTGGGTCCCACATATGAGGGCCAGTGACACTGCCCTCAAAAAAAAAAAAAAAAAGTAGTGTAAAAAAAGTAGCGTTCTAGTTTTAAAGTTGGGTGGCAGATTCACAGATTCTTATTTTGCGGTGCTTCCTAAATTATCTATGTCTTTAATGTATTTTTAATGTATCAAACATTGCCCAGTACAACACGTTTTAAAAACATAGAGGAGAAGGCACTTAATGTAATCAGCTATCAGAACCCTGGCAGGCCAAGTGTGAAATGGTGACTTGAGCTCGCTCTGTGGTGAGCAGCACAGCACTTTCCTCGCGGACAGGGGCACCACCGCCCAGCCCTGTTCGTGGTTGCCAGGCTGACTTGTGGGCCTAACCCGTCCCAGAGCTGCTGATGTTTCTGGAGAAGCCCAACACTGGCGTTTTTATGAGCAGTATCCCAATGGTTAAATGTTGGCAATGATTCCAAATTTTACAAACTCTGTGGGGCTCACAAAATCTTTTGGGGGACATCTCGAGCCTCTAAAATAGGGTGCCTGGAGGTGAGCACCAATGTAGTGTCCATTTGCAAAGAAAAAAAAAAAAAGCCTACATTTATTTCTACCATATTTCCCCTCTCTGAAGGCAGGAAGGAAACACATCCTCTTTGTATCCCCAGAGCTTGCTATTTCCAACCTGTCGCTGGGCTCAGTTCCTGCGCATTTCTCACCTGCAACTTTCACCTCTAAGTTTGGAACTTGTGAAGGTGGTGTGAGCTCAGCTGCGATGGGCAGGCAGGAGCTCAGTCTGCACCTCTGTGCCCCAGCTTTCACTCTGCAGGGCGCCCTCCCCCTGCCTTGCCAGCCCAGCTCTGCGGAGTATTTGTAACAACCGCCCCCCCCTGCCCCCCAACCACTACCACCACCTCCCTAAGGGCCACGGGGTGGAATGGCTGTGCTGAGCTAAGACCACTGCTGCTGGAGATCTATTTTATAACATGTTGCACACTATTAGGACTGAATGCTTCTGTAGAGGAATATATTTGCTTTTTTCTTTAGGAAAGAAAAGTTTCAATGGTAAAGCATTATTTCTGCTGACACCCACCCACAACACGGTTGGTTATTTATTTTCTCATTAGCACAGCGGTTCTCAACTAGGGGTGATTGTGCCCCTCAGGGGACATTTTGGCAATGTCTGGAGATATTTTTGATTGTCACAAGTGTGTGTGTGTGGGGTGGGGTTAGGGCTGCTTCTGTCATCTAGTAGTTAGAGACCAAGGATGCTACTAAACATCCTACAACGCACAACCCCCCTTTTCCCCCAACAAAGAATTAGCTGGCCTCAAGTGTCAATAGTGCTCAGGCTGAGAAACTTGGTTCCCCCTGCCCACCCCTCCACCAAAGGGTAATGATAGATAAAGCCACAAGCGGGGTCATTCCCTGTGAATTATGAAAGGTATGTGTTTTTCTTGGGGGTGGGGGTGGGGTATAGTGAGGGGTGTAACTAACATGAATTTACAAGGCATGCCCTTTAGCTAGAGCTGGGATTTGTGGCCACTATTTTGATTTTTATTAAAGCATAATGCTCACAAGCAGAAGAGGAGATTTGTTATTCTAAAGACAGTTGCACACCAAAGCCTGCGATTGTATAATCTGGCATTTTCCCCACCAGGGAGCTATGGTGCATTACTCACAAGTGACAGAAGCAACGAGCTTCATATCCCAAGGGGCTAGTGCATCCGTTTAAAGGGAACAAGCGACATGTAGATCCGCCCCCTCCCCGCCCCCCATCGGAGGGCAGGGTGAAGGTGAGCCTCTTTTCAGAGACTGCCAGCATGAATCAGGCATCGATTCCATGCCCACCCCACCCCAAAAAAGGAGAGTCTAGTCTAGCTGTGCCCTAGGGGCAGGACCACAGGGGCTTGGATTTTATTTTAGGCGCCACCTTGATAAATGCCACTTGATGAGAAGTCCCGCGTCTCCCTGTGCCTCCGGTTCCTGGAAGCCCGGTGCCTAGTGGGGCTAGGAGCTTGGGCTCTGGAGTTGGTCAGGTGTTGGTTCAAGCACAGGTCCAGCACTTCCAGCACGCCTCCCTGGGTCCTGATGTCTCTCAGTGTCTCAGTTTGCTCATCTAAATAGTGGGGACAGTCATGCTCGTCCCGTTAGGGTCCCGGTGAGGGTAAAAGAGACAAGGATTATAAAGCATCCTGCACTTGCCAGGCATGTGGCAAGGATCTAGTAAATATGTGCTTACCAATGTAGCATTCTACTGTTCAACGATCAGATGAAGTTGACATGTCTTCCTTTTGTGCCTCACAGAACAGTGGTGAGTGGAAATGAGGCTGTGGGTGGCAGGGCATGTGGAAAAGTTTTAAATGCTGTACCAGTGTAAACTGATACCAATGTGGTGTAATGAAATCAATATAGATGTCCATGTAAATAGTTGTAATGTTTATTGTGCTGATCCTAAAAACAAAGAACAATTATTACCCACCATAATGATAACTGGTGAGATGGGGGAGGACATTGGAGTTGCTTTAGGTTAAGCCTTCCATTTTATACAAAAGAGAGAAATTGATGTTAGTTGCAAAAGTTCCACGAACCCCAGCCTGGTTTCACTCCCACTGAGGTCAGTGCTGGAGACTGGCAAGCCAGCCAGAGCACGTCTGCCTCAGGCGGAATGTCCCTAATATATAGTTAGTCCTAAGCCTTAGTTTCTTCATCTCTGAAATGGGCATGCTTACAAAACCTAACTCCCAGGGCAGTGGGGAAGAAAGATCATGCAGCTTAAATGCCTGAGACGTGAAAAGTCCTCCAGAAATAGTAGCCACCATTGTCCTTATTAGTGATAAATAATTGCAGTGACATATGTACTAGCACCTCTCTAAGAACCTCACTTAAGTGGGGACCCAATGTATGTTCTCTTACATGTTACTATAGAGCATTGGAGGGGTCTCTAGGTTATGCTGAAGACCTCTGGTTCCTGTACATCACAGGGAAAGTCTCGGGCAGGCTCGTGCCATCCTTTTGTAGCTTGAAACAAGATCCCAGGCGATGCTGCCGCCGATCCAGGGGCCATGATATTTGGGGATGGATAATTCTCCATTGACTAGAGGATGTTTAGCAGCATCTCTGCTCACGACATGTGGTAGCAGTTGCAACAACGAAACATGTCTCCAGACTTTGCCTAGTGGTCTCTGGGGGCTGAAATCCGCCCTGATTGAGACCCGCTGCTGTGGAGTGAGATGCTGCAGAAGCCGATCACAGCCATCCTTGTAAGAGTGGTATGACCGCAGCCATGTGGCTGTACTTCTCCAGGCCTCAGTTTCTTCACCCCTGTAATGGATATATGAATGCCGATCTCATAAAGGTCCACGTAAGAACTAAGAGCTCATCCAGGTAGAGCACTCAGCCCAGGCACCTGGGTTAGGGTGGCAGTTTTTACATGTTACTTCTTACTTGTAAGCCCCCTCTATCTTATCTACTAAGTGAAATCTTTCTTGCCCATCAGAACACCTTATCACATAGAGAGCATCAGCTTGGCTGACGGTTGGAGTGGAGAGTTTGAAGACTCTCACCTCGGGCCAAGTAACTTCCAGAAAACCGTCTAAATAGAGAACTTTATGGCCTTTCAGACCAAGGACTCCAAAGCAACAAGGTTCTCTCCAGAGTCCTGAAGTGATGCCTAGGTGAGCAGCTCCCCGCCACCCCAATCCTTCGCTCCCATGCGATGGCTACAAATCCTATTCCAGCTCCATGAACCCACTCCTCTTTGTTTAGCTAAGGTTGGTACCGGAGGAATCTCCTTCCATTTTTTTTATCATTCCAACAATGATCTCATCACTCACATTTTCTTTCCCAACTTCTCTCTGGAAGTGAACTTCAGAACCTGCACTGTTGCTGCATTCCGAGTTCCCAAACAGCTGCCGTGAAAGAGTGATATACGCTGGCACACACAAGGGATCACGGATTTTTCCTTGGCTGTCAGCTCTTGAAATTACCCAGCAACCCCAAAATGAATTTCCACTAATCTGACAGTTTTGCCTCTCCTGACATGATGGACTGTATATTCAGTGGTCAGCAGGGACTATTTAATTGCGGTTAAGTCTGTGCTGTTCATTGTGGCATTTTCAAATAGAGCAGTGTGTAATGTGCTTCAACTTTCTGACTTTCCAGGCCCAGATGGGAGGGTGGAACTCAATGTTTTTTGGGAACTTTCTACCTGGGAGCACTGAATCAAGTTTTACTGGCTAGCAGATTCAATTCATTCACTTTCAAAGTTTATAAATATTAGAATCAAAATTCAAATCCCCCTGGAAGGGAGATGGGACTGAAATATCAGGTGAACTGATATTGAATTAAAGGTGGATCAAAAACTCAAGAAAGGAAAAACACAATGATATAATAGAGAACACATTTTGAGTAGCTACTATAGGCTGGGCAGTTTTCAGGTATTATCTCATTTGGCTCTTACAGCATTCCAAAAAAGTAGGGACAGTTTTTGCCCCCATTTTACAGATGTGGAAACTGAGACTTAGAGAAGTTAAGTGACTTCGGTGGGTACATGGGCAGAGCCAGGATTTGAGACCAAGTCTGTCTGATGCCAGCCAATATTCCTTAGTACTCCACAAAACTCCCCGAAAGATGTCAGACATTGTTGAGTTGAGGTTAAAATGCTTATTTTACAGGTGGATAAACCGAGGCCCAGATGTTTTGAAGTGACTGGCTCAGAATTAAGTTACCCCAGACTCAGAAAATTAACCTGGGGTTATTCATAAGTCTTATTACTGATAGTAAAATGGTGCTTTGCCGCTCATAAAATGCTATCACATCCGTTATCTCATGTTTAATGATTGGTTTTCAAAGAATTTTGTCGAATGAACTGATAACTCAAAAGAAAAGAATTTTAGTCACTGATTTTTGTTTTTTAATAGCTGAATCAAATGATATGTATCTGCAGTGTGGCCACAAAAATGATCCTGTAAGGTAGGTAGGTGTCTGTGAACCTGTGAACAGTAAAAGTTTCAGGGGATCCATACTAGCAAGTGCTATTAGGCTTCTAATATACACCAGGCATTGTCCCAGCTGCTGGGAGTGTAGCAGTGAACAAAAACGGTCCGATTCCCTGCTCTGAGTGAGCTTCCATTCCAGCGGGCGGAGGCACGTGATGGACTAGATAAATGAGCAAACTGTATAGTACATCAGATGTTACATGGGGAGTGGTGAAATAAAGCTGGAAAGAGGAAGAGGCAACGCTGGGGAAGGGATTAAGCTGATACGTAGAGAAGGTGATATTTGAACAAAAACATAGAAGATATGAGGAGCAAGCTTTTGAAAATATAGGGAAGAATGTTCCAGGCAGAGGGAACAGCACAACGAGGAGGCTCTGAGCAGTAGATAACGCGGTGTATTTGTGTTAAGATCAGTAAGGAGGCCAAATGGATGAGAAGCTGGAATATGTTTTTGTTATTGTTCTCCCAGTCCATTTTTTTCATTGAGGTATGATTGATACTCAATTGTACATATTACAGCATACAATTTGGTAAACTTGAACGTATGTAAATGCCCATGAAACCATCATTGCAATCACGATAACTCCATCATCCGCAGAAATTTTCTTTATGCCCCTTTGCACTCTCTCCTGCTTTTCCCGTTGTCCCCTCACCCTCATCCCCACCCAACCGCTGAGCTGCGTCTTGTCACGCTAGCCTCGTTTGCATTTTATAGAATTTTATATGTATGCACTCATGCAGTTTGTACTCTTTGTTGTTGTTGTTGTTGTTGTTGTTGGTCTGGCTTCTTTCACTCATCATCATCACTTTGAGATTCATTCATGTTGCGCTGTGTATCAATAATTCATTTCTTTTCATTGCCAAGTAGTTTTTGAATGTATGGCTATTCCATCATTTATTTGTTCAGTCATTTGCTTGGACCACTTCCAGTTGGTGGGGGAGTGGGGGAACCACAGACAAAGCTCTGTGAGTCTTCATGGGCAAGTCTTTGTAGGGACACATGCTTTCATTTCTCTTGAGTAGACACCTAGGCGTGGAATGGCTGGATCACAGGGTAGGTGTATGTTTAACTTCTTAAGAAACTGTTAAAGTGTTTTCCAAAGTGCCCGTCCCGTTTTACATTCCCACCAGCTGTGTGAGACTTGTAGCTATGCGGCATCATCATCAACACTTGGTCTGATCAGCTTTACAATTTTTGATATTTAAATAGTTATGTAATGGTACTTTCCTGACATTTTGCCTTTTGTGTGTTTGTTTGTTTTTGGTATGGTTTGCTTGTTTTCTGATGATGGAGTTTTGAGTATTCTTCATGTCATCTGGATACATGTCTTTTATCAGCTATATGATATGCAAATATTTTCTTCCTTTCAAAGACTTGTCTTTCCATTCTCCTAACAGCATTCTTGCTTAATTTTGATCAAGGCCAATGTATCATTTTTCCCCTTTTGGATTGTGCCTTTGGTGTTGCATCTAAGAAATCTTTGCCTTTGATTATTTTAAAAATTGATTTTTTTTCTCATCTAGTAGAAGAAAATGAGCTTTCAAGTTCCTTTAAGTATATCCATATTATTTACACAACCAAGTTATTTATCAATAAGTGACCATTTGTAATGATTTGTTGATTAAGGAATGAAAATATTACTTTCACGAACTTTAGCCTATTTCTAAGACCTCATTTCTTTTCTAGAAGCATACCCATGACCTGTGTCTGACTTGGAAGGGGTGGGGGGTGCACTGTGGCATGCTGGGAAGAGTGGCCCTTGTGACAGCATACCTGGAATTTCTTCTCTGTTCTGCTGCTGATCAGAAGCTCAGCTCTGGGCCACCAGTGCTCCCTTTTCAGTCTAGATTTCTACTGGCAAAATTGCGGACTTCTCGATTTTTCTGGGTCCCCTGTTAGTCCTAACCCCATATAAATGGGACACTGGCAGTAAATTGCACACCTTTGCAGGGCCTGGCTTCAAGAAAGACGTTCTGAGGTGGCTAGGGCACGATGAACGGAACACACTCTCGGGGCTCTGCGAGTGGTGTCTGGCTTCCTGGACAGAAACAATAGATGGAATTAGCTGAATATCGTCTGAATATACACAGACTTTTAATGCCTCCTCAAGCCTGTAACATATTATCACTTCTAAACCCACAGTAAGCAGTTGAGTTCTTATGATGGATGGGTTTCCAGTTTGAAATGATAGAAGAGAGGGCTATGACTTAACTTCCTCCCTATTTTACTTATATTTCAATATTGTAGGAGACCTATTACATGAAACTGATCCTCCAGCTTGAGGAAACAGGATGTTGCTCACACTGTTCTATGCCATTATACGAGGTACCATTATCTGTCATTTTGTCATGACGCCCAGCCCAAGCGTCGTCCTTGCTAATAAAGCTCCGTTTTGTTTTGGGTGGCAGTGCGCTCAGGCCCAGGCAATAATAAGGACTTTAGCAGCTATAACTGAAGTATTTCTTACTATGCGCCAGGCACTGTTCTCAGCTCTTGTAATTATTAAAAATTAGCTGAGGGAAAGGAGAAAGGGGGCAGGGCATGTGGCAAATGATTTTATGATTCGGCAAAACTTGCCCCTAATTTATCCCTTGCATGTCATGGGACTCTGGAAACTGGGGCCCTGGAGGCTCCCTGATTGTCCAAGCTCTTGAATACATCCAGAAGTACTTTTCAAGCAAAATAGGAGCCCATCGCTAGGATCTGTGAATCTCCCTGTCCGATGGGAAGTTTCTTTGTGGCTGAAATTAGAAACAAACCAAATATCTGTCACCTGGTGAATGACTAGATAAAATGTGATATATCCAGCCACACAATGGAATACTATTGGGCCATAAAAAGGAAGGAAGTCCTGAAACACACGACTACTTGGATGAACCTCAAAAACATCATACCAGGTGAAAGAAGCCAGACCCAAAGACCACCTGTTGTGGGATTCCGTTTCTATGAATGTCCAGAAAAGGCCAAGTCCAAGGAGACAGGAAGGGCGTTAGTGCTTCCTGCCTAGAGTTGCAGGCAGGGAGGGAGGTCGGCTGTAAATGTTTATGAGGGGGTCTGGTTGGGTGATGGAACATTCCATCGCTGGAGTATGGTGGTGGTTGCACACCCTGGTAAACTTACTGAAACTAATTAAAATGGGGTAAATTTTATGTTATAGAAATGATAACTCAATACCATTTTTTTTCGTTTACAAAAAAGATGCTTTGAGGCTGAGTTAAACTTTCAAGCTTCTAAATTTTCATGACAGGTTGTTGATCCTTACTCTGAAACATGTGATTTCTAAAGATGCTGAGTGTCTGGTGAAGTCAAACAGACTATTAGCGGGTTAGCTAAACAAGAGAAGTGGCCTTGATGAATTTGCTAGAAACACCTGGTATTTGAAAGGGATATGAGTTTTTTGGCACCACAGCTATTCCTAGACCTCTGACTTTTCCCCATATTACATACTTTGGTCAGCGTTATTTTATCTACCTGCCGAAATGCCCTCTCTGAATTATTATGATACAGATTATTCACATAGGAATCCATACTGATGTATTTTCGTCTTTTGTATAAATGTATTTGTAGAAACTGCTGTTAGGTTAGTGGCATGAGGTCTCCAAAACGTTCATCCACGTGAAAATATCTTTGGGGTCATGAAAAACTTTTACTTCTGCCACCTGTGTACATTTTTGTCACGTGAGACATAGAGTTAAATATGGTTCCCTTTCTGTCTTGGCCATGAGGTAGGAAGAGTTAAATTTCATGGTCTGTGAAGCTATAGGTCTGATGCGTGGTGATGATACTCATTGCTTTTTTTCCCCTCATGATTTTCTATATAACTGTCCCATTTAGATGAGGCTTAGTTTTGTAGGCATCCTCACATTTCAGGCAGTGGATGGATTACAAATAAAAAGAATGAAGGCATAATTTTATACATTATCTATTCTCCTTTTGCGCTTTTGAAATTAACATGGGCAGCACCATTTGCTGTTGTTGTCATGTACACATATGTATATGTCCATGCATGGATGTGTTTGGATGAATAGATATCTAGATGTAAACATGAATTTTCAGCCAAAAAAATTATGAGCATGCAGTGAAAACTTGTGGCTCAATTTAAGTCTCGAGAAACCGGTCTTTAGAAAAGAAACATTAATGCAAGGTAAATTTTACTAGAAAGAACGAGGCAATATTTCTTCTGTTATAAACCACAGGGCATTAGGATGGAGTTCAGATTACTTTAGGATACTTGTGGTTCAGGGTCTGTCGTTCAGAAACAATTGTTTCTTTTCAAATTACTTCTCATGACCTCTCTGTAACTTCAAGGACATCTAAAGCCTAAGGAATCAGATCAAAGATGCCGCTTGAAATTTCAAAATACAATACGAAGATGTTCCACGGTAGCCTCCTGGCAGCCGATACACGAGTTGTGTTTCTGTCTTTGAAAATTGGTCTTGCCGTCTCATACAGAACAGTGTGAAATTGAACTTGCAATTAAAAAATAAGCTTTGGTTGTTCTCCGTTTCCCCACCAACCACTCGACACAACCAAATTGAGGGTCATCAAGAAACAGAAAGGAAGAGACTGCTGCAAGATTTCAAAGATGCCTGGTAGGAATATTTCTTAATTGAGCCGTGCTTTCGAGCTGCGTGGAATTGTTCTTATTAAAAATTAAATAAGAACAGCAGAGTAGAACATGGGAGGCTCTGTGAGATTAGAGCTCAGTGAGATTTACTTAAAAGGCTTTCATTAGGCACTGGGGGTCCTGCAGCATATTAAAACCTCACCTATACAAAATACATGCTGCTCTAGCTTTTGGCCCCTTTCCTAAGAAATGCAAAACCCCGGAGCTTAACATGAGAATAGGAAAAGGATAGTTTCACAGTGTTCTTTGAAATAAGATCTATATTTCCAGATTGCTACATAATTAGCCCTTTCCTGCTTTTCTTCCCTCCCTCCCTCTCACCCTTCCTTCCTTCTTCCCTGACTTTATCAATGCAGCACAGGTCTTATCTGTGGTCTGGTTCTTCATTTTGTTATTATTTTTCAAAAATTGATTTTTCTGTCTTGGATGAATTGGGGGAAGGCTTTCAGCAGTGCTCCTCAAACTTGAAGTGTGCACAGGAATCACCTGGGATATTTTCAAAAATGCAGATTTTGATTCAGCACGTCTGGGCTGGGCCCTGAGCTGCTGCACACGTATTAATAACAAGCTCCCAGAGAAGGCTGGTGCTGCTGGTGTGTGGGCTAGTCTAGAGCCACAAGGAGCTGCAGCTTTCCCTAAGTTAAGTCAGATGAATCAGACTCCTTCAAATGTAGGGGATGGGCAGACTGGGAGAAAGGTGGGGATCACAAATAAAAAAGTGATAACGAGCAAAACCAAAAATCCACCAAGCACACAAATGTAATCAACCGGATTATCCACATCAGTTGAGTTTGATGATTTAACATTCTAGAGCGAGTGATGCCTATCAGGCAAATGTCTTTATAAAGCAACTTGGTTTTTGGCAAATCAGTTGGAGTTCAAAGAAATGAATCTTTGAGACACTGAATATGGCACAGACACACACACACACGCACACACACACACACACACACGTGCATGTGCACACACCCCCCAAAATGCTGTCCGTCCGAGTGACCTGCTCTTCTGTATACATAGGGCCTCATAATTTCCCCTGAGGATACAGAGAACCTTTTCATTAAGTTTAACAGTTTTGCTATAGACAGAGCATGGGGTGGAGACCTGATACGTAACAGGAATCTTAGCGTTATGAAGCTCTACGTATGCCATGGCCACCTGCCTTATTTTGGGACCCAGGGTTCCTTTGGTGATAAGATCAAAAGAGAACATTGATTTGGAAGCACTAGAAGTATATTGCAAGCTCTGGAGTGTTAGATAAGTGCAACTTGTTATTGCCTTTTTCTATTTGGGTTTTATTTTCTTATATTTTGCTTCATTGAAAAATATCCTTTTGAGCTGTTGCTGGTTCATTCAATTCACCCTCATTATACAGCACATTGGCAATATGCACTGAAACTAAAAATTAAAAGTGATCATATGCACTGGTCTAGTAAACCCATGGTTTGAAACAAATTCTACAGAAATACTTGTGCAAATGTGGGAAGAGATATGTATGAAGATGGTCACTGCATTACTGCTTAATAGAAAAAAATCTGAAAACACCTAAATGCCTTTCATCGGGACTGACTCCACATATGATGGTATTCATACATCCATAGAGTGAGGTATCCTGTAGCTGAGACCCCAAAATGAAGTACACCAGAGGTGTGACCACAGAAGGATATCCTGACTATAAATCTTGTTACATTTAGAAAGATAAAAAGGAATAGAAAAAGAAAAAAATAACATGGAACAAGTTGAGTTGTCTGCCTGTCTATCAAGCTTTTTTTATTAGCTTGGTCAAGGTTTTTTGGGAAAAAAAAATACACTAAAAGGTTAACAACCATGATCACTGGAGGAAGAATTATAAGGAACAGTTCATTTCTGTTTTCAAAATTTTTGTACTTTTTCTTGCTGTAATTCTGAAAACAACATAGAAAAGAATACGAGTAGGTAATTAGAAGTCTGAGACGTAGGTTGTAGAGTGACTTTCGGTAAGTTACTTAATGAATCCAATTGTGTCCTCCAATATATAGTGTGGGTTGTGACAAAACCACCTCATGGTTTTGTGTTTTTGTTTTTTGTTTTGGAAGACTGAAAAAAGTGTGTAAAGCACTTTGCCCTCAATCAATAAAGAACCAAGAATGTTCTAGTTTTATTGTTGTTGCTCTAAACATAATGATATGATTGCAAGGCCCAGCACTAGTTCAACATGCCCAAATCGGAGGAGGCAGAGAAACTCAGTGTAGCCCGCCCTTTCACCCCTTGCCAGATGCTTTTCCTCTCTCCAGTGGCGACCCCTATAAATGCAAGAAAGCCTTACGTTGTCCACTTTTAAGCTTTTGTATAAGCATAAACCAATGTATTCTTTTTCCCTGGATAATTTGCTCTTATATCTTACTTTGCAATATCTGCCAAAGGATTTTATGACTTTTGTCCCAAATGAAAGGAATCTCAGCCCCAAGCAGACAAGCCAGGAGGAATGGGGACTGGCAAGACTCTTCCTGAGATCCCTGGGAATCACATAAAACAGTATTTTCCAGGTGTGAGTCACTTACAGCCAATGATGCCCATTTATGTTCCACCTCTGATTTTCTACTTGGCTTTTTTTCTCTATCTTAACCAACTTAAAAATCGAGTGTAATAAGAAATAGAAGGGGAAAACCCATATAAAAGGTATACGTTGATAAAAAAATAAATATATAACTAATCAAATATTAAGAGTTCATCTGTGCCTCACCTGAAATAATGTTGTATTTAAGAGGGGTACATTGGCCGTGCTTTGTACAACAAAGGCATAAAATGTCTACATTTACTACAGTGAGTTCCTCTTAGCATCTTCTCAGTGGACAAGAGACCACAAACATATGAAGACCTCATGTATTGTGGGAACAGAGCAGCTCTGACGATCCAGAGTGGGGCAGTCTCTTCCCAGAGGGGTAGACAGTGTACCCTATTCCCTCTCATGTCCCCAGAGCTTAGTACCAGGCACAAAATAGGTGCTCAGTTAATACTGGATAAATGAATGGAAAATGCATGAATGAATGAAATGCTTTCATTCAATGTTGGTGGCTTTAAAAACAGATTTTCTGTTAGTTTCTTTTGGAAAAGAAAAAATAACTTGCGGTTGTCACACGTCAAATTCCTTTGTCTATTTTGGAATATCACATTTTTTTTACAGAGCTAAATTCAATTCCCCCATTATCACAGAGCTTGAGTTTGCACAAAGCATGAGAGAATGGAGGCTACTCTTACGCTGTTAATAGAATTTGTAAAGGGAGAGAGTTAACTGTACATCGCATATATATTTGCAATAATGTCAGTACTAGATGCCTTTTGTTCTTATTTAATTGTTGTACAGTCTGCCTGACTACAGTGCTGTGCCGAAGTTGTCAGTTATGTAAAATCAAAGGACTTGAATCCTAGCATCCTAAAAGCTGTCTAATTTAAGACCATTGAAAACTCACATAATATTAATTCCTACCATGTCTCCACAATGGATTTTTGCTAGATCCAGGTAGATCACAGGTTAATACCAGGGAGAAATGAAAACCAAACCAAACC
Source organism: Aselliscus stoliczkanus (assembly GCA_033961575.1). Lineage (NCBI taxonomy): Eukaryota > Metazoa > Chordata > Mammalia > Chiroptera > Hipposideridae > Aselliscus > Aselliscus stoliczkanus. The sequence goes on along the minus strand of CM066738.1, from coordinate 7,751,746 downwards.
AAACACGTATGTATATGTATACATGTATGCACACACACAAACACACATATGCACACTGCTATAAATCATACCAGAATACTCCAGCTTGCAAAAATATGCAGAAAACGAAGCTGTGAGTTACCAAGTATTCCGAATTCTGAGTATTATAATCCCTTTCTTAGTATAACTGACATAATTATTGTTTTCAGTGAAATCAGAGATTTTCTTTATGCAATCTATTTTTAAGAAAGAGATAGATATATGCAAGCTTACAGCACACACGCACACCTATCATATAATTATATTCTTTCTGAATCTTTATACTCTCTGCTGTGATTTCCTTTATGTCTTATTGGGGGTTTCATCCAGCAATTGAATGACTGGAGGAAAAGAAATAGAAGTAGATTTTTCTTTTCTTTTCTTTTTTTGTTGTAACCATCAGTGTGGTTGGCTTACAACTACCTTTAGACTTTGCATCCTACATTTTCAGATCTTTGCTATCTCCCCATGTTTGTGGGTTAGCTATAGGTTGCAGATATTCAGCTTGCAGTTTCTATAAGTGTTTTATTTTAAAAAAATGAGATTTAGGAATAGGACATCTATGAGTGTGTGTGTGTGTCTTCTGCCTCCCCAGCAGTCATTCACCTGTTTTTGGTAAGACAGCACCAGAATTTCATTTAATGAATCACAGCCCCCCCCCCACCCTCTCAGCTCAAGTGTCTGGGTGCGATGGGTCCCAAGTAGGGCTGTCAGGTAACATAGAGGATGTCCTGTAAAATTTGAATTTCGGATAAGCTGCATTTTTTTTAGTGCAATTGTCTCCCAAATATTACCTGGCACATATTATACTAAAAACAATTCCTTGTTCATCTGAAATTCAAATTTCACAGGGCATCTTGGGTTTTTATTTGCCAAATTGGGCAACTCTAACCCCAACCCACGGTGTCAGGCCTGGGCCCTGGTTGGTGTAAGCTGGGCCAGCAATGCCTGCGGCCATGGAGAGCCAAGGCGAGAAATTGTGTTGGGTGCCTGAGGGAGAGACACCTTTCCTTCTCTGGGTTTGTGGCTGAGTGATATCTGCTCCAGATACCACTGTCTGGAACAGTTGCTGCAGCCACACCGAGCCGAGGTGGGACGGGCGGCACAGAAAGTTAACGATAAGAGTATCTGTGTTCTAGGCCCTGTTCCAAGTACAACAAATTAGCTCATTATTCTGTCTGTTGTTTCGTGCTTGACTGTAAAGATGAAGGTTCGGGTTAGATTTATTAGGTTGAACCACAGTGATTTTCTGGCTCAGCCTAGCAGTTCTCTCTCATGACCAGGTGTGATGGCTACGCAATGACATCAGGAACCCAGGCTCCTTGGCTTTCGCTCATCGGCCATCCTTCAACATGTGGGTTTCATCTTCCTGGTCACAAGGTGGCTGCTAATCCTCCAAGCCTCCTAGTGTCATGTCAGAACCAGGGATGGGGGGCAGGGGGAGTCAAATGGCCTTCTCCCTGGAAGGTTAGTCTTCTATTCAAGCCCTCCTCCCCCACCCCAACACACTGAGACACTGGGCAAGAAACTACTTTTCAGGTTGTTGGGTTTTTTTGTATTTACTACAACTATTGTCCCATGTTACCAGTGAAGCACCCAGTGCATAGGAAGGTGGTAATCTGTTCAAGGTTACACAGTCAGCGTATTAGGATTTTTCAGAGGAACTGAGCCAGTAGGATGTGCATTTTAAGGAACTGGCTTGAGTGATTGGGGGCTGTCTGGTCAGAAACACACTATGTAGGGTGGCAGGTGAAGGGAGGATGTCACTGCTTCAGTCTGAAGGCTACATGGAGGCAGAAGTCCCTCTTTGTCAGGGGACCCCAGTCTACTTTCTCGTAAAGTCTTCGTCTGATTGGATGAGGCCCAGCACATTATGGAGGCTGCAGACTCTGCTCAGAGTCTCTTGGTTTAAATCCTAAGCACACCTAAAAGATACCTTCATGGCGACAGTCACACTGGTGTTGGAGCACACACCTGGGTACTGTGACCTAGCCGAGGTGACGCCTAAAACCAACCCTCACAGGGAGTGCTGGTGAAATGAGCATCAAATCCTGGTGTTGTCAGCATAACCTGGACTCTATCCCTCCGTTACCAGCTGCATGGCTCACTCAATGGCTCCGAAGCAAAAGTATGACATGAAGGGAATGTAATTTACCTTTCATAGGAAAACTGAATGGCAATTTATGTTGTCTCATCTCTCCCAGTTCTCCCTCATCCCCACCCTTCTCCCGACTAGCTCTCATCAGTTTTTCCTCTGTGACCCTAAGACTGTTCCTGTTTACATTGCTCGTTGATTCAGTTCTTTAGATTCCACATATAAGTGAGATCGTATGGTGTTTTGTCTTTCTCCGACTGACTTATTTCACTCAACATAATGTTCTCTGGCTCCATCCATATCGTTGCAAATAGTACAATTTCATTCTTCTTTATAGCGGAGTAATACTCCATTGTTTAAATGTACCACAATTTCTTAATCCAGTCATCTACCGATGGGCATTTTGGTTGTTTCCAAGTCTTGGCTATTGTAAATAGCACTGCAATAAACATAGGGGTGCATATATTTTTTCAAATTAGTGTCTTGGATTCTTCTGGGTAGATACCCAAGAGTGGGACATATAGTAGTTCCATTTCCAGTTTTTTGAGATACCTCCATATTGATTTCCACAATGGCTACACCAATCTGCAGTCCCACCAACAGTGCACCAGGGTTCCCTTTTCTCCACAACCTCGCCAGCCCTTGTTGTTTGTTGATTTACTGATGATAGCCATTCTGACTGGGGTAAGATGGTATCTCACTGTGGTTTTTATTTGCATCTCCCTAATGATCAGTGAGGTTGAACATTTTTTCATATGCCTGTTGGTCATCTGTATGTCTCTTGACACAGGGATAGAAAAGACAGTTTGGGGAATATAATCAATAATGTAAATATTTTATAGGGGACCAGATGGACTCATGTCTTGTTAAGGAGTGCACTTCATGGTCGGTGTAGAGGCCTGACCTCTGCACTATACATTTGAAGCTGCCGCTGAATAATATTGTATGTCAACTATAATTTAATTCATATATGGTCATGTGATATGGAGTATAGTGTGGGAATGGAGTCAATGGAATTGTAATAGATATGTATGATATCGGAGGTGGGGGCAGTGGATGGGGGAGGGGGATTGTCACTTTGTAAGGGGTGAAAAGGACAACTATTGCATTGTTTTGTACACCTGAAACTAAAAAAAAAAAAAAAAAAACAGAAAAACAAAGAAAAAAAACTGAATGACAAACCTTTAGTCACTCTACCCATGAATCACTTGGTTTGAATGTTTTATTTAGGCATGAAACACAGATACTGAAAACCACATATCAGAATGACATTCCTTAATGCAATAATATAAGCTGAACACCCTTCTAATGAACAAGTATGCTGCTCAAGAAGCAGAGCTCTGCTTGTCACCCTAGAAATCCCTCCATGGGTTCTATCCCAAACCCAGTTCAATTTCTCTTCTCCAGAGTCACCATGATTCTGACCAAGGATTGAACTGCCAACTGTTTTCATAAATAAAGTTTTGTTGAAACATAGCCATGCCCATTCATTTACTTTTCATCTATGGCTCCTTTCATGCTATAACCACAGAACTGAATAGTTACAACAGAGCCTGGCCCTCCACGCCTAGAAAGTGTTGACCGCAGAAAAATTTGATGACTCCTCATATCAAATTTCTTTTTTTTAAATTACAGTTTATTGGGGTGACAATTGTTAGTCAAGTTGCATAGGTTTCACGTGTACAGTTCTGTAATACATCTTGAATTTCATAGTGGTAATTTCATGGAGTTTTTAAATAACTTGTATCATTCAAGTGTTCATCCTTAGGCTTTGTCTTTTTTAATTTTTATTTTTTTGGATGTCTTTTAAGTTTCTTTTAATCTACAGCACCCATCCCCCTCCCTCCATCCATTTATTTTCACTGAAGCTTATTTGTGGGAGACTCAGTACACTTAACCTGTAGTTTCCCACAGTCTGGGATTTCAAATGACACCCTTTCTGCCTGCTCCTTTGTCAGTTGTGTTTCCTGCAAATTGACAGTTGAACCCAGAGACTTGATCAGACTTGGGTTCAGTTCCTCTGGCAGGACTCCTGGAGGTGGTGTGTTCATTCACAGGAAGCATAGAAGGCCCGGTCACCTCTTTTCTGTGACATCACACACAGCTGCTGATGTGCAGCACCTACATTTGATAATTCACTGTGGCTTGTACAGTGTTGATATTCTGATTGAGTCAATGCTTTTTAATGTGCAACGTGAAAGTACTTTTGAAAAGAGATACTTGGCCTCATCTTCCATTTGAGTTCCAGGAAGTTCCTGGAAGTTCAAACAAGGAAGGCAGGAGGAATATTGCATTCTTTTGATAAGTTTTAGAGATGCTCAGTTGGTTCTCTAACACCCTCCAGAGACCATTTAGTTTTATTATTATTATTATTAATGTCACTATAACATAATGAGATATACGATAGCTTTCAATCCACTGCAATTATTATCTTATTGAAGCTCAAATTATTCCATTTCTGCTGGTGGGAGACTTTACAAGTGGCTTCTGAGTCCCTCTGACATAGTTCTGATAGGTCCTTCACTCTCTGGTATAATAAGATGTTCTAAAATCTTCTACAATTTTTTTTTTGCCCCGAATCTGGAAGAAGACTCCCTTTCCCCCAGTCCTCTCCTTTTTTTTTTTTTTTTTTGAGGGCAGTGTCACTGGCCCTCATATGTGGGACCCGAACCAGGGCCATTGGCTTCCCAAACCAGCGCTTAACCACTGCGCCACTCAGCCGGCCCCCAGCCCTCTCCTTTTAAAAATGGTATTTCAACACCACCACCTGTGTGCTAGGCATGCTCATTTTACTTGGTGGGTCATTGGTTTTAGCTTTTTATAGCATACAGAGCCAAGAAGAAGATAAAATACCATACGAGTTCCTATTGTCTCTTCCAACTCAAATTCAGGCCTTCCAGGTTTTGCCAAGCCTCTTTTCTATTTTATCTGTATTTTCTTCTCTTCCTTGCTGAGAATTCTGCTTGGGTTCATAAAAAAATAAATAAAATTAGAATATTTTGTAATTACTCATTTGCTTTATGTCAGGTTACATGACAACCTTGGAATAACAATACAAATGACACTGCCACCAATATGATTACTTAAAATGGTTAAAAATAGTTTTCACATGTTTTCCCCATTCAACACCCCTTCCTATTTTTTTATGACTGTTATCCTAAATCCACATGGTCTGAGCACAAGGTCATTGCATACTATATTTTCTCCTTGAACCCACCTTTAGCCTTAAACCTGTAAGTAACTGTATGTTTGGTCTCCACCACTGGCCCCCTTGTAGGTGTCTCTAGTCATTTTGATTGTCTGAAGCTCATTCTCTTGTAGATTCTTTCAGAAGCACTTCGGGTTCTTCTATCTGCAAGTCTGTCAAGTGCTCCATTTCTTTCCTCTGTGTCTTCTGCACAGAGTCTGATGCACCCAGGACCTATGGCTCTCCACAAGTCAGAGCACTTGAAATTTGTGGTTTATGAAGGTTCTGATTTTTACACCTTGGACTCTAGCATGTTGGTAATAGTTGGTGCCATTGGAAGTCAGTTTTGCTGGATATAAAATTCTTGGCTCACATCTTTTTTTTCTTGAATATATTAAACGTGGTACTATGTCTTGAAGATTATCATTCCAGGTTGCTATTCTCAGGTATATGGTATGCTTTTTCAATATTTAGTTTCAAATACAGATATACATATTATGTATATACTTTTTTTTTTAATTCCAGAAAAGTTTTCTGAAATTAGATAGTGACATTCATCCTGTTCTCTTGCATTGGTTTTCTTCTGTAGGGACTCCTCTTTTCTATCCATTTTTGGATCTTCTCTGCCTATCTTTAATATTTGTCCTGTCCCTTGAAATTTTTACCTCATATTTTGCTTCTTTTTTATTTTAAAAAATTTAATTTTAAGCCTTTTATTCATCTTAAGGCATTATATATTGTGCTAATTCTTGCATTTATTGTTTCAATCTTGTATTTTTTATAGTTTAGGTTTCATTTTTGAAATGATATTTATTTGTAAACACTTCTTGTGTTCTTTTACCTTGTTTCTTAGTTTTCTGATTCAGATTTATGATTTTTTTTCAGATCTTGTATAATTTTATTGTATAATATAATGTAGTAGGCTACAGTTTTGATCTGTTTTATGGGCATGTCTTTCTAGTATATTTTTGTCTCTGTGAGAACCTTACTGGTTTTTTGTTCTCTTTTTTTCTCTTGTATGAGAAATGTTGCAAGGGACCTGACCTCAGTACTTGTCTGTTGTCATTTTTATATGAAGTGACACACAGATTTTTTTATCTGAACCTTCAATTTTGATAATCTTCCCAGCAATTTCTCCTTAGTATGGGGCCCTGTCCTGGAAGGGAATTTGGGCTGGTTGCTATTGAGGGTTCATGTGGCACAGAAAGCTCCATCCTCTTTCAGAATTCACATTTGCCTCTTACACTCATTGGCTCTTAGAGTGGCCATGGCATTCCCAGTGTTGTCTCAAACGGGCCCACTGTGCTTTCCAAGTGAGTGTCTGTTGGTTATTTAGAATTTCTCCTATTCTCAAGAGTGCAGACACCCCATTTCTTTACTCTGTTTCTTCTGTGCAAAGGGGTCCACTGAGGACTTGGGGCTCTTGTCCCTTCATCCCACTTGAAATTTTGGGTTTCTACAGATGCTGTATACATTGTCCATGGGTTTTATATTTAGTCACTCTATTTATTTTTATGTAAGGGTTTCAGGAGATTAAAATATTATGTTGTCGCTGCTACCAACATTTCCCCCAAATCTCCCCAAATGGCACCAACTATTGCCAACATGCAATTGTATTATCAATGATGCATAAGAAATTACATAAATTTAGTAGCTTAAAATCAACCCTGTGCATTATCTTATAGTTCTGTAGGTCAGAAGTCTGAGTGGGCTCAACTTGGTTCTGTGATTTAGGGTCTTACAAGATTGAAGTCACTGTGTCACCTGACCTAGAGTCTTATCTGGAGCCCTGGGGAAGGATCCTCTTAAAGCTTACTTGGGTTGTTGGCTGAATTAAATTCCTTATGATTGTAGGACTGGTTGTGGCTACTTTCTTGCTGGCTGTTAGCCAGTGGTCACTTTGAGTTCCAGGGACAACTCTGATCCTCTCATTGCTCCCTCCATCAGCATGCACATAAAATGGAATATTATTCAGCCTTACAAAGAAGGAAATCTCACCATTTGCAACAACATGAATGAACCTGAAGGACATTATCCTAAATTCAATAAGCCAGTAACAGAAAGCAAATACTGCATGACTCCACTTATATGAGGGATCTAAAATAGTCATACTCATAGAAACAGAAATCACATTACAGTAGCGGCTACCAGAGACTGGGAGGTGGGGAAAATGATCTGCTATTCAGTGGCTACAAAGTTTCAGTTATGCTAGGTGAGTAAGTTCTGGAGATCTGCTGTTCAACATAATGCCTGTAATTAACCATATGGTATTACAAGGTCTGACAATTGAGTTTATGAACTTTTCAACGATGTTGCTCACCTTTTTTTGATATCAGAGGGATTATTCGTTATGAATTTGTACCAACTGGACAAACAGTTAACCAAGCTTACTATTTTCAAGTGCTGAAAAGGCTGTGTGAAAAAGACCCCCTGAACTTTTCACTAACAATTCACAGTTCTTGCATCATGACAATGCACCAGCTCACACGGCACTGTCTGGGAGGGAGTTTTTAGCCAGTACACAAATAACTGTATTGGAACACCCTCTCTACTCACCTGATCTGGCCCCCAATGACTTCTTTCTTTACCCAAAGATAAAGGAAATATTGAAAGGAAGACATTTTTATGATATTCAGGATATCAAGGGTAATACGATGACAGCTCTGATGGCCATTCCAGAAAAAGAGTTCCAACATTGCTTTCAAGGGTGAACTAGGCACTGGTGTTGGTGCATAGCTTCCCAAAGGGAGTATTTTGAAAGTGACCATAGTGATATTTAGAAATGAGGTGTATAACACCTTTTCTAGGGTGAGTTTGAGAACTTAATTGTCCTACCTCATATGCACTTCACACTTATTAAGAGGGTAGATCTCACGTAAAATATTCTTACAAAAAGAAAACAACAACAACAACAAAGGGCACAAGGAAACTCAGAGATATTAGATATAGGCATTCATTATTGATTGTGATTATGGTATCATGGATGTTTGCATATGTCCAAACTCATCAATTTGTACACGTTAAATGTGTGCAGTTCTTTGTATATCAATCATACCTCAAAAAATTTGTTTTTTTAAAAAAAGTCAGTAAGGTGCTTTGAATCTTCCTGTTGCATTAGCATGGTCTGACTTCCCATTCCATTCTCAGCCACAGGAAGCTCTCTGCTTCTAAGGTTCCCATGTAATTAGATTATGTCCCAGGTCATCTCATCCTAAGGTTGACTGATTATTAGCTTTAATTACATCTGCAAAATCCCTTTGACATGTAAGGGGACAATATCACGGGAGGAACACCAGGAGATGAAGGGCCATTTAGAATTCTGTCTACCACATCTTCATTAGCTCATTTTTAATCCCACTAGTTTACTGAGCTCCTACTATGTTCTAGGCATTCAGGATATAGCACTGAACAGGACAGACATGATCCTGGCCTTAGGAGTAGAAAATTAATGCTGAATGTTTAATGAATGAGTGAGTGGATAGACAGACGTATAAAGGTCTCAGGGCACATTCAGAGAAAAGCACAGAAGATTAAGGCTCAATATTATTGAGTACGTTTTAAGGGTCTATGTATCATCTTGAATGGAAATATTGCTCAACTTCTGATGAGAAGCCTAATACATCAATATCTCTGTTATCATTGACTGATGACCTCGCATAATAAAAGATCTTGACTTGCGTGTATGTTAACAATTAATGGAATGTGTAATGCATCACGCGGAGTATATGGAAGGTAATAAAGAGGTGTAAGTGATAATTACACGGGTTAGTTGGTGTCATTAATGGTCCTTTGTTCTGCTGAGCAGCAGTATCTTATTCAGGAGACAGGGTTGCAGTTCTGGTTGCCAAAATGACTTAAACATGCCAATTCAACTATGATTGCTCTTTAAGGATGCTCCCCATTGCAAAAGCCCCTCACTCAAGCGTATTGACCACACTGCCTACTTCTGACCGCCCCTGTTTTCTGACCCTTTCATGGGCTTTAGCCATTAGGAGACCCATGTACATTGTCAGGGTATTGTTTCACTCCCATAATTACTTGTATGTTTTGTCATGGTTCTTTATTTCCCAGAAGGTCCCTAATCCTGTATCCAGCCCCTAATGAAATAGACTCATAGTGATCAGTGTTACAATAGCTGTACTACACAGGGGACCTCGTTTATTTATTCAGAAATACATGTCATAAAGATTGAATGAGAAGCTAATATTCGGAGCTGGGAGAAGCAATACTGTGTATTAGGAAGAATCAGCATTTGTTAGCACAAGTAGGACTCTGAGCCTTGATTATAAGTGTCAGTGTGTTAAAAAGCATTGACTAAACCCAGTGTGAAATTATGTCTGTAATGCAAATATATTTGGCAAAATGCAAACACACTTATCTATGCATGAATACTTTTGACAGCACTTTATTGAGTGCCTACCATGTGTCAGGTGTTTTCTAGGCACAGGGGATGCAGTGAGGAAACGCAGGAAATAGCTTTGCCCTTTGAGAGCTTATATTCTAGTAAAGGGAATTTGAAAATGCACCAAGTAAATAAAGACATCATTCCATCATCATTTATTAATAGTAACAACTTTAGTGTTAGCAAAGATGTTTGGATGAAACAAACTTGCAGGGTTTGTAATAGAAACATAAAGAGAGTTGTGCTGTTTGCATATTTACTTGTTCTTTCTTCTGGGGACATTGATAAGAATTGTTTCATCTTGGTTGGCTCACACACTTTTCATGTTCACTTCAGGATATGAGGCCATCAGTTGGCTGAACCTATTTACGTTGGTACTCTTACTGAGTACATGAATAGACCGAGTTTAATTTGAATTCAAAATAATTATTATTATAGTAATTGAATTTTAGAAATATTGTTGAATTAGATGCCTGTAATTTTACCTGCGATTTAGTGAATGATAATAGTGTCAGCACTACTACTAATAACTGACTAATAACTGCTACCATTTACTCTTTAGGTCTTGGCTTAATTGTCACTAATTTAGAGAGGTTTTCTTGACCATTCTGTCTACCAGGAATATAAATTATCATCTAATACTGTGTCCCTTTAGTTTACCTTGATATTTATTTTCTCAATGCACGTACACGCTTTTTTGGTGTATAATTGCTTATCATCTCTTTTTGTTACTAGACTGTAAACTCCAGGGAGGGAAGGGCCAAATCTGTTTTATCAATGCATATCCCTCATGATGACTGGCACATAGTAATCTTTCAAGAATATTTCTTCAATAAATGAAATCTATTCATTTTCCTTCCCCTCGCCTGTCCTCCCTCCCTTCCATTTCCTTCTATCCGTTCACAAGTGATTTTTATCTGTTCTGCAAACATTTGTAGAACTAACAACAATGACAGCTAGTGTATTTATTGAGAATGTATGATGTACCAGACACCATGGAAGCAGAGCAATGATAATGCTAAAGCATGAAGGAAAATGAATGCTTACCGAGTGCCTGCTCTGTATCAGGCACTGTGCCAGGCTCTCTCCATACATTATCCTCTGATCCTTTACAACAACCTTGAGCAATAAGCATCGTTAGCCCCCATTCAATAGAGAAGAATTTGAGATTCTGAGAGGGCAGGTAGCGGTCCCAAGATCACACAGATAGAAATGGGTAAATGCAATCTCTCTCTACCGCAGCCTGGGTTCTCCAGCTGCTCTTTGCTGGCTCAGAGTAAACAGACAGTTTTCGAACGTGCAAGTTGTGAGCATTCAGTGATGTGCTTGGGTTACAAGAGAACCGAGGTATAAATCTGCATTAGTCTTGTGAGAGCGCTGTACCTTTAGCTCTTACATTCTTAACATAGCCTTAAAAATCAGAACATCATCCAACCATTGGACTTCTGCAAATTTAGAGGGCTAAATGTTCCCAGAGGAGTTAGAAAATGACACTTTGGGGCTCCAGCTGAATACGCGAGCTGGGACTGCCTTCCATGTTGGGTCATTAGAGACGGTGTCTTCATAGCCCCTGCCCTCCTTCCTTCTCTTCCAGCAATAGGCCAGCTCCATCTGGGGACTCCCTGCTCCCCCATCTCGGTCCGTGTGTCCTGGATAAGGGCTCTCCCTCTCTCCAGGCACAGAGCACGTGCCTCAGGCCTAAACTGACCGGGTCATGGCAGCCCTTTAGGCACAAGGAGGAGTCCCACTCTGCATCCGGGTGTGCCTGGCTTCTCTTTCTTGCTCACGCCCGTCTGAGTTTGACTTTCCATCACTTGCACCTGACAGGATTTGAGCTGGTACAGTCAGAGTGGGATGAGTGGCCATGTGAGGGCAACGCTCGCCAATGCCAAGGTGACAAGTAAGCCCTGAAAATACAGTGATGTAGTCACCCGTGTCACAGTCTGTTGGGGGTTGAGCGAGTCTCCTATGTGGCTGTTCCCCGCATATTGGCTCAGGGTCTGGGCTGCTTCCATGTTTTAGTTATACGTCTGAAACATTATCTTCTGAGGGCACGGTGGCAAAGAGAGAGATAGCACTAGAGGGTGGAATGGGTCATTTTTTATTTTTATTATTATTATTTTTCACTGTGTGATATTAACATGTTTGTTTCTTTGTTCAAAATTTCACTACATAAATTTTTCTGAACATCCAAAATTCTTTCATTACCTGTTCAGTCAAGTAAGTATACAGGAAGAACTTGAATGCGTAAAGGGGTAAAGCCCTAAAATAAATATAAGAAGTTCTCATATTGACTATTCATAACAGTGTCTTTTTTAAAAAATTAGCTTCAGGTGTACAAAACAATGTAATAGTTAGACATTTATACCCCTCACAAAGTGATAACTCCCCTCCCCCAGTCTACTACCCCTCTGATATCGTTCATAGCTGTTACAGTTCCATTGACTCTATTCCCTGTGCTGTACTCCATATCCTGTGACTATATATAAAATTGTATGGTTTGTTTTTTAAATGCCAGACCTTAGTGGAGGTTACATCCTTTCCTGGAGAATTCTACTGCGCTAGCCCAGTCACATGGCCCCAACCTAACAGCAAAGGAAGCTGGGAAACATGGAGGATCATAGGGACACCTGGTGAGCAGTCACAGCTTCTGCCATTGCCACTTTCTGCAGACCTTCAGTGGCTCCTGGCTTTCATAACCTCTAGTCAGAATGAAGGTTGGCATTGCAAAACTCACCAATCCACCCAGAGATGCTCCTAAGAGGAAATGCAGGGATCCCCCTTCTTCTTCGATGGCCAGGCGTTTCCACGACATCACCCAGAGGGTTTCCCTTCTCATACCGAAGAGTGCATCACCTGGTCATGGCTCACTGCACCATCCCTACTGCACAGAGCTTCTCCTTTCAAGGTCTCCTCCATGTGGATGGATTCCGCTCAGCACACAATGACTATTTCTTATGTAAAGAGCCATGTCTACTTCCCAGTATTCTTCCATAGAAAGTACAAGTTTCCTCTGTTATATGTTCTGATTTCATGGGTCACTCAGCTGTTTGTCCCTCCATCTCTCCCTTTCTCCCTCCCTTCCTTGCCTTTTCCATGCATAGTTTTAAATTATAAACCATTTCACTGGGTCCAGCCAATTCCAAGATGATGGCAGTTTTCTCCTCTCTTGCCCTCCTACTCTCTTGGCCCGTATACGTAGTACCCATATATCCGAGCTATAAACTATATCCCAAATCCTCTCCTGGGCTCTGCCCCTCTGCCTCCAGTCACCCTCTCGAAGTCCTCTCCCCTGACTTTCTTTTTGAGCTGGGTGCTTGCTACGACCCTATAATTTTCCTTGTCTCTTCCTTACCTTCTATTTAGAGATATTTGATAGCAATTGACTGGGTTTTTATTAGTTTTTTGGGTACATTTACCATTTCTCAAGGATCTCTCATCAGGGCTCCTCTGTTAGTAATTACTGTAACACTGAAGGTTTGAAGGGGCTTCTCTCAGCATTGAGTGATGGGATTTCTTAATACGGCTGCTTTTTATTTTTGGAGGGGAAAATTAAATTAAATGTGCTGCTCCATATGAGGCTTATTTAGTCTGCAAAGACATTGGAATAATTCTGTTAAAATGAGCAGCCTTCTCAATCATTCTGTCCAGGCATTTGAAAATGAAAAGGCCTCTAGGTATTTGTCATTTCCCTGAGGCCATTTGCACAAAAAGGGTCACAAAATGCACTGAAAGGACAGATATAATAACAAAGACTGATGGTATTGAGAATAAACCATTTACAGGGTATTACCTTGATCAGGGGTTAGCAAACTCGGGCCTTTGGGCCAAATGTAGCTGGCGGCCATTCTCTCTCTCTTTTTTTTTTTTTTTTGTAAATAAAGTTTTATTGGAACAGAACCACAGTCATTTGCTTACTTATATTTTTATCACTGCTTTTTTTTGTGCTGAAACAGCAGAATTGAGTACTTGCAACAGAAACTATATACCTCGCAATACCTACAAGATTGACTCCGGCCCTAATACAGAAAAGAGTTTTCCAGTCTTGCTGAACAACCGTGATGAACAGATGCATTTTGGGATTTGTGCATATCTGATTGCCTTACATGGAAATGCTCTGTTGACTTGCATGGTCGGCAGGCTTCCCTGTAAAGTTCACATATAAGAGAAAAGATCCATTTACACGTTAGGGACCCACTCATACTCTCATTCATATCCCTTCCTCAGTTTAAAAACAAAGCAAAACCAGTCATGGAAGAACTACATAATAAATAATTATTTTCTGCACTCTGTCTCATTGCCCCTTTCTGATCCTCCACCAGACCACTAATTCTAACACACAGGTTGGCGATGACTTGGGGCCAACCTTGAGGACATGGTTTATTTTCATTTACCTGAAGTGATTTTCCCTCAACTGAAAGACACTAAACTAATGTTTTCAAGCTAAAATCTCTTTAGCCTCTGGTATCTGGCACTAACAATCATGCTGAAAACTTACCACTTCATGACTATTCATTTCAAAAACATGGATGCTTTAAGTGAAGACCAGCCTCACAATTAGATAATTGGTGTGCATGACATTTGTCTACTGTTCCATTTGGAAATTGACTTGAAGATGCAAAAGAAAAAAAAGTAGTTTCCTTTCTTTTTTAAAGAAGGCAAATATGGGCAAATTTCCTTAACATCCAAGTTGTTTGTACTGTGAGCTTAAGAGAATTCAGGGGCCTTGAGCTCACCTGTGAGAAATTATGTGACAAGATATTACTCCTCATTAGTGGGGATGGGAAATAATATCACATAGAAAAAAATGCCTTTTTTTTCACTTAAAAGAGTTAAAACTGATATTCAGAGTGTGGAATTATCTGCCTGGGCCATGGTCAATAAACAAATAATAATGACAAGAATAGTGATGGCTAATATTTGATGAGCTTTTACTATGTGCCAGACTGTGCTTACAGTTTGCATACCCACCTTATCCATTAAAGAGTCCCCCAGGTTCTTTAAGGGGGCAATATTTACCCTCCTCTTACATATAAGGAAACGGTAAATCTGAAATTTCAACCCAAGTGTATCTGAAGGTAGCCCAGAGGTTTTTAACGGGAGGTGACGTACCCACCCCTGCCTTCTGCCAGGGCGCATTTAGCGATGTCTAAAGACGTGGGTGGCAGAGGTGCTACAGGCATCTAGTGGGTAGAGACCAGGGATGCTGCTAATCCTCAGACACAGATGCCCGCCCCCACCACCCAATAAAAACAAACCCATAGGATTATCCAGCCCCAAATGTCAACAGTGCCAAGATTGAGGGAACCTGCTCCAAAGTTTGCACAATTAATAGTCTTCTGAGTTTCTAGATTCAGAAGATGTCACCAGGGGTTCTAGCTGCTCCTTAATCACAGGGAAGCAATTCGTGACACCCTCCCTCCATCTTTCGTGAATCGACTTTCTTTCTCTTAGAAAAAGTCTTAGATAATAAGTGCTATTTTCCCAATAGCCACCAGTTCCATGTTCTATGTAAGGTTGAGTAGAAACCTTTTACCGTTCCTCCATGGGACATGCCATGTCTCTTTCAGGGACTTCCAGTTTGATAAACACAGGAAACGACCTTTAGAGAACAAAACTGCCATTGCTACAATTCAGTCAGTCATGTTCCTTTATTCTTCTATTCTTCTTTATTCTGTCTTATCCTGTCAATAGTATTCCCTGTCCACTGAGGTGGAGCCACAGAAATGAGAAACCAGAGGCCATTTCTCACTAGACCTAATCTGTGGTTCTGACCGTGTAGATGGTCTCACTTGCAATAATAGTCTGTGTGGATGGCTTTCTCTTTCACCCTGGCTTACCTTTCTCTGTCCTCAATCCTATTATCCACTCTCGACCTTCAAACCTTATATTGTGTGAGCATCTAAATGATCCAGGGCCACGCCAAGATGCAACCTTTTCCTTAGTGGGCTCCTTTGAGCTGCTCCTTCAGAGGGGCTTAATTCTAAATCTTTGATCTCAAGTCCGATTAGAATTTCAGAGCCAATGATCAACTGCGCATCAAGCTTATTTCACATTATATCCGATTGTATTCAGAGCATGGTGTTTTGTTTTTTTTTAATAGAAAAGAGGCTTCCAGGAAAGAAGCTATTAAAAAACAGCCTTAAGAACAAATCTCTCCAACTTTCAACTCCTTTACTCTCCTAGTCATGAGGTCCCTTTGGATGTTTCTCTGGGTTCTGACGAGTACTTTAGCATTGCCTGCATAGCAGGTAGACATATGAATAGAGCAGCACTGTGGGTATGGAGCAGGCTGGCACTGGCGGTGATGGGTAGGGGGCTGGGGGGGGTGGAATCCGCAGATACCTAAGGAAACTCTGCCCTCGGGGTTTTACACTGTGGCTGGGGAAATGGGAAATATGTACACACAAGGAAAATGAAATTACTAAACAAGAGGTAAATGACAATACACAGCAGTAGTCCAGGAGGTGGCAAGAGGCATATCTCTCCCACCCTCCTTCCCCACCCCCTTTCTAAAGTACAGCCCATTGTTCAGGAAGAAGAAAGTTGCTGTGACCTGGACGGTTCTGAAGTCTTCATGTAGAAGATGGGATTTGAGAGAGAACCTACTCTCAGGGATATCAGAAAAAGTGGAAACTGTATGCTAAAGGCTGGAGGGAATACATTTAGGGTGAGTTCAAGGTGCCTTATGCCGACTAGCAAGTGTAGAGACCATCATGGAGTATGTAGAAGTAAGCCTAATGGGGCCACAGGGGCCAGGGTTCAGGGGACCTTAAATGTCATGCGATGGAATTGAGCTTTATTTACAGACAATGGGAGTCATTGAAGATTGGATACCGGTTAAAACAGCTTCCTCACAAGCTTGGCTTTGACGCATGGCCCTGGTCTAATCTACTTCCCAAAAGGCCAACGGACTTATCCTTCTAAAACAAAAATCCAATCAGACTGTTTCCTCACTGAAAACCATTGGATGGTTTCCTGCACTGAAATGAACCCGCATTCTGTAGCTTCTGTGGCCTTGTGTGAGCTGACCCTGCCTTATTTTGGCATCTGTGTCCCCAGATCACAATGCCCCATCTACATGGTCTTTCTTGATCACATGAATCTTGTTTCTACCCAAGGAAACCTCTATCTGATAGACCTTCGGCTTGGACTTGTCTTTCTCTGGATCTTTCAATGGTCTATTCCTTTTCTGTATTCAGCTCTCAGCTTACATTCTGCCTCTTTCAAGTGTCATGGTACGACTCTGCCCTTACCCCTAGTTATAACTGTAATCATTACCAAATGGTTCTTATTTATATCCTCTTTTTTTTTTTTTTGGGTGGGGGGTTCCCACTAGTGACATTATCTGTCCTAGTTTATCATGGGTTCATCCTAATGCTTCGTACAGTGCATGGCAGAAGTAAATTTCAATAAATATTGTTGAGGGACAGGGTAGAGACTGTCATAGGAAGATAAATTATGGAACTGTTATAATAATTCATTCATCAAATATTTATTGAGTTCCTCTTTATTTGTAGCTAAGGATGCAGTGCTGAGCGAAACAGATATTCCCTGGCACCATGGTGCCTACAGATAAGGGGACCAGGATTAAGCAAGTGGCTTCAAGTGTGTGGAATGCTCCACAAGAGAAGAGGTAGGTTGCTAAGACCGTTCATAATAAGGGAAGCTCTCTCTCACCGTGGATTTAAGGAAGCCTTCTCTGAGACCCACATTAGGAGTTAGGGAGGGAGGGCTAGACGAGGCATTTCTAGGAATAACTTGTGTGGGGCCAGTGAAATAGGAGGACATGGATGTACCCCCTTAACCAGAAGAGGGTGCCTGGAATGGCTCTCGGGTGGAGAGGGCTATAGCATGAAATTATAGAGGTCACAGGTGATCAATCTTGAAGGAAGCAAGAAGAGGACTTTTTTTTTTTTAAATTTTATTTTAGCTGAGCCTTCCTGACACCTGTTAGCAGCCCAGCGGCTGTTCAGCTCGGGCCAGGTATCCAACTGGCGACCCTGTTGCTCAGAGCTCGCACTCTTGAGTGCGCTCTGAACCAACTGAGCCACTCGGCCGGCCCCTAAGAGGACTTTCAATTTTATCTCAAGAGTATTAAAAAGCCATTGAAGGGTCTTGGGATCAGACCTGGGTTTTCTTTTTTTCCTTTTTTTAATTAAAGTTTATTGGGGTGACAATGGTTAGTAAAGGTACATAGGTTTCAGGTGTACAATTCTGTAATACAGCACCTATATATCACATTGTGTGTTCACCTCCCAGAGTCAGTTCTCCTTCCATCACCATATATTGGATCCCTTTACCCTTCTCGTCTTACCCTCTGGTAACCACTAAACTATTGTCTGTGTCTATGAGTTTTGTTTCTTTAAAGATCTCCTCAGTTCTTGTGTGGCTTGTGGATAAAAAGGGAGCAATAAATGGGGTGATCAGTTGGGAGGCAGTTGCAATAGTTCACTTAAGACATTACTAAGGTGTTGTGGTTGCAGCGATAGACGAAAATATTCATATTTGGGGGCTCTTTGGAGGTAGAATTTTTCTTGGTGGTGGTTTGCTTATGGGTGGTGAGAGAAAGGAAGACAGGTGTTTGCTTTTCTACTTGGGTTTATGGTTCCTAGGAAACAGGTGGACAGGTGGCATCATTCACTGAGATCAGCACTTTCCTGGGAGGAAGGTTAGTTCAGTCTTAGATATGTTGAATCAAGATACCCTGAGATACTGGATAGCTGCTATTTACAGAGATATCAAACTGGAAAATAATAATCAAGGAATGGATAATGGTGGTCGGCCCAATGAGGTGGCAATAGAAAGGGCAAACAAAAGACACCAGATTCCTTCGCTTTCCCAAATGATCCTAAATAACCTTCTGTATACCCACCCCCGCACCTCCCCGCCCCCTGAGGCTTAGCTGCAATCCTAGATATTAAAAATGTAGATAAAACCCCAATCTTGACTAGGCTAATGGAGGAAGCAAAAGGGCCTGATTCAGTGTTCATGTTTGCACCACATTAGCGTATTTAAAGGGAGAAAATATGATTTTGCAAATTTTGAGAAACATCTAAAGTGTCTCTGTTAAGCTGTAATGGATTCTCTACTCCAAAGAACAGTTTTGCTCTGCAGAAATGAGTAGAAACGTTGCTCTATTTTATGGCATGGGGAGACGAGGAGATGTGGCAAGACCAGGACTTTATGAAACTGGACAAATTGGGGAAGATGTTTCCTGTTATTTGAAATAAGTGACTAATCTTTTTTATTTATTTTATTTTTTATTTGGGAGTGCGAAGGGGAAAGGAAAGCTGCAAAAATGGCTTAAAGCAGCTCCTTGGTGCATTTATAGGAAGCTTAGTGTGTGTGTGTGTGTGTGTGTGTGTGTGTGTGTGTGTGTGTGTTTTCCATGGAGGAAATGGGACGAAAAAGGTGACTTTTATTGCAGAAATCAATTTTATTGCCATACTAACTAACCCTCTTCCTCCTTACTCCCGCTTTCTGACAGAGAAAAAGGTGAGGAGAAATGTCTTTTCAGACACCATGGCTTCTTCTAGTGGGTAGGGATTCTGGCAGCCAAACGTTAGGTTTGTAAATATGTCCCAGAATACTGGAAAGCTGCAAACAGATACATAAAGAATGATAAAGAATGAGGAATCTGATTGAGAAACGAGCATTTATATTTTTACTGGGTTTCACTTTTAACATAAACCATCTTGAAAAAAGTTTTATGATTTAGCATTTATGAATGACTGGATTTTAAGAGAATTGTAATATTTTTTTAGGGTATTTCAGCTCTATGAGTTATTTCTTGTAGATTCAGATAATGACATTATAAATCTTTCTGTGGAGGCAATTACTAAGGCAGAAATGGCCTATTCCCCATTGGCTTTTAGGTTCAGCTTACTGACATATTACAAGCGGGCTTACCGTGGTCATTAAAAACTGATCTGGGATTTATTGTACCTCTTTAAACTCTCAGCCCTTTGAAAAGTATTGAACAGAAAAGAATACAAAGTGAAGTTCCAAAGAGGACCAGCGAGGTAATCAGGAGAAAAGCCGATTTAATTCATCCGTCCAAGACCACCACAAGTACCATGGAAACACCCGAAGCTGGGGCATGGGGCAACAAACGCAAGGACATGCTTGTGAGGTGCGGGAATACGAGTAGTTATGCCTAAGATGTTACAATGCAGAGTTCAAGGGACATTGGTGTACGATACCGCACAATAGGTGAAGTGGGGTTTTTTAACCTTTACTGAGAAGTGGCCCACCTGGAGACACAGAGCATCCTTGGAAGGACAGTGGAGTCTGGTCAGCCATGCATCCCCCTTTACCACAAAAATGCCACTTACAGTGTGGATGGAAGTAAGCGAGAGCTTTCCCGAAGCCCGCCTCGTTATCTGATACACTTAGAGCCACCAGTCTTCGCCTTTCTGCCTCTCCTCAAATGGTATTGCAATGCCCTTTCCGGGAAACGATATTCCCAGCACTGTTCTAAGTAGGTGTGTTGTAGACGCACGAAGGCACGCAGGAGAGAGGAATCATTATCAGAGAGTGCAAGGAGAGACTTCCTAAAGAAAGGGGCGTTTGGCTCTACCTTTAACCTCAGGAATCAGGGGGGTCACTAGCAGGCACCTGTGCTTTTCTTCCTTGCAGAATTGCTTTTTGGATTACGTGCCACTTCCCCACTCTTTTGGATGAAAATACAAAGAGGACTTGAAATGCTTTTCCCACCTTGCACGAGGAACAAGCTAAAAGTTTTATGTTTGCTCCTTTTCCTGCATGAGATTTTCTTCATGTTATAACCTGGTAGCTTGTTCCTCGTCTTTAAAGTAATACTTGACCAAAAACAAACAAGAGAACACCCAAATCGCCGTACTGTTCTGTTTGTTAAAGTGCTTTGTGTGCCATGGCTGGTTTCTTCTCATTACTCTCAGATTTCAACTCAAATGCCACTGTTTTAGCGAGTCCTTCCCAGACCTTGTACTCAACTCTCCACTCCGGGCACTTAATATATATCACCCGTTTTGTTTTTTCACAGAGTCAGCACACTTTTTCTGTAAAGGCCAGGTAACTATATTTTAGGCTTTGTGGAGCATACAGTGTGTGTCCCAACTGCTCAGCCCTCCACCGCAGCACGAATACCTCCGTAGATGTATAAACAAATGAGTACGGCAGTGTTCTAATAAAACTTTATTTAGAGGAGCAGCCTGAGGGCTGTAATGTGCCAGCCTCTGTGTTAAGAGAAACTAGGGTCTGATTTTTGGGGGGCTGCATTTATTTTCCTGATTTGTGTCTCTCTCCATTAGAATTTGAAATTCTTGAGGCGAGCAATACGGGTATAATCTACTGAGTTCACCACTATATCCTGAGCACCAAAATGCTAGCACATAGTAGGTGTTCAATAAATGAACCCGAATTCTCCCTCTTGTGGTCGTGGTGCTATTTTACTTTACTGTTTTGAATTACAAAGCAAATCCACACTCTCTTTGGAAAATAGTATAAAATAGTTTTGTTTTGTTTTTTTCATAAAAATGAAAACCTTAAGTTTATTTGTAAGAAAAAATGTTGGAGTTAAAGTACCTTAAATTACTCTGGGGTTTGCCTCATGGTTTGGTTCAAACCCTTAGTTTAGATTTCATTCAGCCTAGATTGAGTCTGATTTAAAATCTTCAATCCATGATACATTGTTATTTGATAAATTTCGTGCAACTATTACAGCGCATGGATTTGGGTTTGCTGTCACCTGGACACTCACCTGAACACGTAACCCATGATGTAGTCAAAGGGTGCTCAGTACTGTGCAACACTGTGGACTCTGGTGGACTCAGTCACTTATTAAAGGGCTTCATTTCTTTCATTGTCTGTGTAACCTGCCAGCTAGTCCATAGATTCATCCATTGGGCCCCAAATAGCCAATCCGATGGAGTGGTTCTGTTTCCTGACACTTGGAGATATTGAAGTTCTTCCCATAGTCTCTGACATATCCTTTATTCCCAAGCCTGGTCTATCCAGAACTCTCATTGTGTGTGCTTTTCCAGTTGGACTTCCAGTGTGCGTGTGTGATGGTTGTGGAGGGTGGGAGGGGTTGTTTCAAGGGGGTATCATTCCAGCAGAATTCATTTGCAAAGCTCCTTGGCTGAAAATCCTTATGGAAATGCAGCTATTTGTACTAATTGTGTTATTTCCATTTGGGAGCTCGTTTGGAAACCAACATTTGGCATCTTTCTACAGCAAGTTTACCAGACTCCTAAACTAGGTGTCACTCAAGAGTTTGGCATTGGCTTTTCACAGAAATCACATCACATATAGTTAGATACCTCCCTTTTCTTGGACTCAGTTCACCATTAAGAAGACTAAATTCGCTCGAATGGGAGAGAGAATTGTCACACAGCCTCACTGAAGCACTCGGGCTTTGAGTCCTCTGAGATTCACTTTAGTTGAGAAGACACTTGTGGATCCAAGCGCTCCTAAACAGCCCTCCACGCCAGGGCCATCTGCATCCATTTGCACTTAGCAGTGATTAGGTTCTGCTATTGTGGTAAATGTCATATTCTTTTTCGTTTGACTTCAGACATTTGAGAAGTCATTGACAGGTCACCGAGAATCCAGAATGAAGAAAAGCCTTCAGTGAGAGCTCACACTGTGCCTTAGTGCAGTGGTCAGATGCTGATTTTCATCTTCCTATCGCTCCATTGTAGGGTCAGGGTGGGCATGGGACTCGCCCCTGTTTCCTCAGGCCAGATGCTCTGGTGGGACTTTACATTATTATCTTCCACTTGAGGAAGTGTGACTCAGAATGGGCCCCTCATAATCGCACCCATTATCAGTGTCACTCTGCTTGGTCCAGGCACAGACGAACGCCTACCTTGCTCTGTTGTCTAGAGTCTTCTCAGAGCTGACAAGTAGGCAGTGAGGAGAGGAAATCCTCCTTCCCCTGGAGTTGATGAACTTCTACAGTGGACCCTAGGGAAGAGGGGATGTGGGGTCATCTCCATCATGTTGAAGAATGTACCCAAGCTAGGGTCAGCAGGGCCTAAGACGGAGGAAAAGAGAGAGCTGAGGTGCCAGATTTTGAACTTCTGGACCAGCCTAACCCGAAGGTAATCCTACCCTGGACATCCCAGCTATATGAGCCAATCAGTCCTCCCATTTTTAACTTACCTTTTGATTTGGGTTTTCTGTCATTTTCCATCAAAAAAATAAAAATAAATAAATCCTGGTTAATGTGGCTATTTTCTATTATTTCTAACTTTAATCTCCCCTAACCTATAGCTGTGTGATATACATTTTTTTTTTTTGCTTTAGGAAATACCTTTTAAACAATCTAGCAGCTGAATGAATGATCTGTAATTTTATGCTATGTGCTCATTTTGGGGGATCTGTATAAAGTATACATGCATAGTTCAATTGCCCACAAGAATCTAATATTTCTATAAAACAGCTTCTAATTTAGAGAGATGAGCCAGACTCTTTTTGAGATATTGATTCATTTTATTTGGAGTACAGCAGGTGTATGCTTAAAACAAAAAAAAACAAAAACCTCTCAGGAATGCCTAGTTGACAAACGCAGCTCTATACTCGTAGGTGTGATGACTTATTTTATTAATAGGATTGTTATAGCTTCCTGGGTTTGGACCTTACAAATTATATTTATTGATGTCTCTTTTGATAGACAAAAGTCTCAGGGAGAACTCAGCTTGAGTCATATGCCCCTCGAAAAATATTCACTGTGGCCAGCGGGAAAGAAAGCTGTATTTGGTGTGACCGGGCCCACCCATCATTGGAACAAAGAGAGGATGTGGTCCACCTCACCCCCAACATGAACTGAGTAGGATCTATCTGTGGGGTAGAGGGGGGATGTCTACAATGAATGGCATATTGGAGAAACAAAGTAACGAAACTCAGGAATAGCCAGGTTGGAGAGATGCATCGGGCAAGGTGTGGGGGAAGGGGGCAGACCTTTCATGCCCTTCCCAGGCACCCCACCTCCATGTGTTCACCAACCTGGGAGCTCTCTGAACCCCTCTGTTAGGGTTTTTGTGGAGGCTTCATTCTGTAAGTGTGATTGATATCACCGGCCATTGGTGCTTGAACTCCTAAGTCACATTTTTTGGAATTATCAGAGTCTCTTCATGTATTCCACAAATATTCATTTGTGGCCACTTGCATTGTACATTTCATTTCATACCACTCTGTGGAAGAATGGCCACATTGCTGTCCCCATGGAGCTTCTAATCCAGCTGGGGAGACAGAGCAACACCTGAAGAACACAAGACAATCAGCGAAAGGGTTATGAATTGTTCTTACATCTGTGAAGCAAGCAGACAGGCCGCAGAGAAAGATCACTGGCGCAAGGTGGAGGGGCGTGGTCAGGGAAAGCCCGTTGGAGGCAGTGACCTTTACACCGAGACCCTTCCATGGGGTGAGGAAAAGCAAAGTGTTCCAGGCAAGGACAGGACATGTGAGAGGCAACCATCCAGATGACAACCAGGATCCAGTGAAAATTCCCCAAACATGATTCAGTGGCAAGTGCAATCATGTGACGCTGATGGGCTCACAGAGAACGTGGCAAGAGGTCTGAGAACTTGTCCCAACAGCGCCTTCTCAGGGCCAGGACGGGTGCATGTGTGTTTGTTCAAGCAGTTTTGTTGTTCCACTTCCCCATTTTCTTAATGCCATCATGCAGCTGCCTCACCTGAATGCCAGCCGCTAAACGAGGCAGCCGCTGTGGATCCAGGGAGACAAAGGGGAAGGTTGCCATAGTAACAGAGGCCACGGAGAACAGTTCCTCCCCCTCTTCAGAGTCCCTCTCACAAGGGCAGGCTGTGGAGACACCATCAGCCATGGAGGGTCCTCCCAGCTGTGTGGCCCAAAGGGCCATTCTCCAACACTGAGCTGATTCGCCAGGCATGTCGCTTTCAGCCGTTTAGGAAAGTTACTCGGTCTTTGGTTACCAAGCATAGATGAGAGACGTTGAACAGGTTAGATGTCTCTAGTCCAGATATATTCCTTTGGGTTTATTTTGCCTTTCTTCATTCCTGCTGCCCTTTTCTCTCCCCATTAGTCACCATGCACATGAAATACACATTAGCTTGTATCTGAGACGTGGTACCACGACTCCACTTCCCAGGCCAAATTTCTGTGTCCACTGCAGTAATATGAGTAGCCTCCCAAGTTTGATGACATGTCGCTGTCCCCACCATGGGGAAGAGTGATTTTTTTTGAAATATTCACCATGCTCTGATCGATTTGAACAGATCAGGGTATCTGTAAAAAGGTAATATGTGACAGCAAATGAATTGAAGCTCTTTTAATTGGACTGAAGTTTCCTTGTGAGAATTTAATGTCTTTTTCTTATTGATGTTTCCAGGAATCTATCCTACACAAGTTGGGATTTCCTTATGAAATGCCATCCTCACCTATTTTTGCATGCTCAGAAATGACTACTCTTTCCAAGTGAAGCTGAAGTCTTACTTAATATATATATATATATATATATATATATATATATATATATATATATATATATTTTTTTTTTTTTTCTTTTTTCTTGAGGGCAGTGCCACTGGCCCTCGTATGTGGGATCCAAACCAGGGCCACTGGCATCCCAAGCCAGCTCTTAACCACTGAGCCACTCGGCCAGCCCATACATTTTTTTTTTTCTTCCCATTCTAGTCCTTGGTCACCTTGGGATGGCCTTTTCTGGAATGTTAGATACAACTTCTTGGTCCATCATTACTTATGTTTTCAGTTGTATTTGGAGACACTGTGGAAAGACATTGGTTAAGAGCATAGAATTTGAAGTCCAGTTAAACTGTGTTGGGTTTTTTTTGTTTGTTTGTTTTGTTTGTTTTTAAAGATTTTATTGGGGAATTGGGGGTGGGGAACAGCATTGGGGAGTCGGGGAAGGAGAACACACAAGTTGCTGTCTTTTTGTTCTTCAGTCTAGTTGCAGAGGACGTTGCTTCACTGGCCCATGTTGGTATCGTCATTGCGTTCTTCCCGGATGAGGCAGATCGGTCGCCAGCCTCTGGATGTCGCTCACCGCGGCTATTGGCAGCTCACGCTGGCTGCCGGCCACTCACTGCAGCCTATGGCAGCCC
The DNA here is from genome assembly GCA_033961575.1 of Aselliscus stoliczkanus. Classification (NCBI taxonomy): domain Eukaryota; kingdom Metazoa; phylum Chordata; class Mammalia; order Chiroptera; family Hipposideridae; genus Aselliscus; species Aselliscus stoliczkanus. Next base: position 7,725,953 of record CM066738.1, on the reverse strand, counting down.
ACTGCAGCAGGGGCTGCAGCCTACACCATCACCGGGGCTTGCACAGCCCAGCTCCAGGTGGAGCTGTTGTTAGCTGTAGAGGGCAGTGTCACTGACCCTCATATGTGAGATCCGAACCGGGGCCGCTGGCATCCCAAAACCAGCTCTTAACTGATGCACCACTTGGCTGGCCCCTAAACTGTGTTTTTATGCTAGCTCCATCACTCACTGTTTGGGGGCAGGTCTTCTGATTAGCCTCAGTTGTTGCATCTATAGAATGGGTGTAAAAACAGCATCTGTTTTCCAGGGTTATGGTGGGAATTAAATGAGTCAGGGCATCTAAAGTGTTTAGTGCAAGGCCAGACATAATAACATCTATTGCCAAGATGGTGAGGATGATGGGGGTGTTCACCTTTTCTGCCCGAAAGGGCTTTCAGCTTCCCAAGAACAACAGTGAACTGCTGCTGCTTCATTCTGCACTTTCCAAACAGCATGTGGCAACAATGGACATATAGATATATAAAAAAAACAAACAAACATGAAAAACATTGTTCAATATAGTTCAATTAATTGCATTAATTAAGCAGTTTATTTTTTCTTCATCCTGATTATATGTATATATGTATGTGTATATATACTATTATATATAATTGAGTGACTCAGAGGGTGAGAGAATAAGCAAGAGAGATGGATCATTTAATTATAGGATGCAAGCTTAGCTAGGAGCAGGAGACCCACCACCGTCCTAGCTGAGGTCCTGATGGGAATTTTAAGGAAGAGTTCAATAATCTGGTTTGTGGCAGCCACACTCTAGTGTCCTCTTAAGCTTCAATCAGGAAAGTGCTTTCTTATTTCTTATCCCCACCAATAGGGCTTCTCTTGCTGGGAACAGATGAGAGCCCTCGCCTCCATCCGGACTTTCCTCATGATGCCTTCTTACACTGCTTTGCTCGGCAGGTTTGAATGGCTGGCTCCATAGCAAGTATTCTTCAGCATGAGTGAGAAGTGATGCCATAAGTAAATAAGACTGTACAGAACAATTTCTAGGTAGAGTGTCTTCTCCTCTGAGTGTGCTTCAAGTCCTTACCTGGCAGCTCTTAAACACAAGGGATTCTCCTTCAGAAATGTTCTCTTCTCAGCAATGACATTGGTAAGAACTCCAAGAGGGAAGGAAGTTCTTACCTGGGCACCAGGTGAGAGGGACAGTTTGATCCTTACAGATGCCTCTTTCTATGACTAGAGTTCAAGGACCCCAAGTAGTTTGAGTACATATCCTCTGGATTGGAGTGTCTCGAGGTTTGAGATATGGCCCTAGTGAATAAAATTCTCTTTGTGAGAAGGGGAATGGAAAAGTGTGTGTGGGTAGTGGTAGAAAGTGAGTGAATTATAATGGAGTTTGTTTTACGGTGTGAAAGAATTATCATTTTTTTTTGTTATCATTAAAACTAAATAAATATATCATTTATGTGAAGCCAAAATAATATAAGCTAATGTTTGACTATTAACTCAACTACCTGGCACTGTTCTATGTTTTATTAAGAAATGCTTCCACGAAGTAAAATGCATAGGTCTTACGTATATTGTTCAATGAGTTCTGACCAATATATACACTTACGTGTAACCAACATCTGTATAGAGCAGAGGTGGGCAGACTGTAACCCCTGAGTCAGATCCAGCCTGTGGTCTGTGAGCTCAGAATAGTTTTTACATTTTTAAAGTGTCAGTGAACAAACCAACAAGCAAACAAATACAACAAAGATTCTATGTGGCTAAAGTATTTGCTATCTGGTCCTTCACAGGAAACATTTTCCAACCCTTACCAAGTACCACCTTCACTCTAGAAAATTCCCTGATGCTCTGTACCCCCCACCCCCACGCACATACCCAGACAGTGACTACTCTGATTTCTGTCTCCATCGATTAGGTAGTCTGTTTTTTGAAGTCCATTAAAAATAGAATCACATAGCAGGTCCTCTTCAGGAACTGGATTCTCTCCCTGAGATTAATGTTTTTGAACTTAACCCGTTTTCCTGTGTCTCAGTAGGTCGTTCCTCTCTTTGCTGCATGGTATTCCATTATATGAACGCATGATTTGTTTATCCAGTTTACTGCTGGTGGCCACCTGGGTTGTACTCATTTATTTTTTTTCTAGTATGAAAAAGCTGAACATTCTTGTACAAGTATTTTTATAAGCGTAAGTTTTCATTTCTTGTGGGTAAAGATCTAGGGGTGGAATTGCTGAATCATCACTTAGGTAGATTTAACTAAGAAACTACCGAATGGTTTTCCATAGTGGTGACATCCCAGGTGTTGACTCTCCCATCAGACATGTGTGAGGGACCCAGTTATTTTACAATATCATCAGCATGTAGTACTGTCAGTCTTTAATTGTAGCCATTCTAGCGTCTATCAAATACTGTCTTTTTTTTTTTTTAATTGGGGAACCACCATGGTCATTGGTTACACATTGCTTTCATGCTATCATGGCATAGTTGACTCTTTTAAGGAGGGCACAGCTCATAGTGGCCCATGTGGGGATCGAACCAGTAACGTTGGTGTTATCAGCTTGGCGTTAGTGTCTTAATGCCATAAACAGATTTAACCTGTTCACCCCATCCCCAACAGCTCTGGGAAGTAGAGTTATTATTATCTCTGTTTTAATGATAAGAAAAGTGAGGTCACAGGGGTTAACGAATTGCCTAAGGTCACACAGCTGCTAAGGGACCCAACGAGTCTGGCTCTTAAGCACGTATATTGACTTACTACTTGGTGCTGCCTTAGAAGTGCAGTAAGTTTCGTGGCGATACCATACAGTATGTGGCGGACTGCAGACGAGGTGCTGCCCATGAGAGTGAAAGCTGGGACTACACATAGGGGCCTGCCCGGTGGCAAGTGGGGCTCAGCTCTTCAGATGCCCAGATGGGACATCTTTTCCTAATTTGCACGAGGGCTCTGCAGAACTACCTGTGACTGTTTCATAAGAGCCTCAGTTCACATTCATTGAGTGACTACCTTACATTGAAATGTCTCTCAGTTGATAATTTCTATGGAAAATGAGGAAGTCTTTTTGTAGCTGATAAGGTATTCAACAGGAGTCCAAAGGCAAAATAGCAAACCCCATTTTTTCATGAAGATCAATGATTTTTTTTCTGTTTGATTATATATTTGTTTATGGATTCTTATTGAAGTGTCGTTCACATAATGTAAAGCGAACCATTTGAACAATTCAGTGGCATTTAGTACACTGACAGGGTTGTACAACAACCACCTCTCTTTAGTTCTGAAACATTTTTGTCACCCCAAAAGGACAACTGTACCTATTAAGTCACTTCCCTCTCCCCCTGCTCCCTGCCCTCCTTCCTGGTGGTTGGCAATAATGAACGTGCTTTATGTTTCCATAGATTTACCTTTTTTGGCTGTTTCATAGAAGTGGAATCATATAATATGTGACCTTTTGTATCTGGCTTCTTTCACTTAGCATAATGTTTTCAAGGTTCATCCATGTTGAAACATGTCTCAGTACTTTATTCCTGTTAATGCTGAATAATATTTCCATTGTTAAGTATAGGCCAGGGGTTGGCAAACTGCGGCTCGCGAGCCACATGTGGCTCTTTGGGGTATGTTCCATCTCAAAAGTTTGCTGACCCCTGGAAGAGCCAATCCTGTCCCTCACAACAATTTAAAAATTATTTGAGAGCCATAAATGTATTTTTACATAATCACCATTATGTGAATAATATCTTTTAAAATTTTTATAAATGAAACTATGATAGTTTTATGCTCATTTTCAATTTTACTTCAGAGCTACACGCTCACGAGCGAGCCACAGTTTGCTGACCACTGGTGGCTCTTCCATCTCAAAAATTTGCTGACCCTTGTTACAGGCTATGGTTTCATTATCCATTTATCAGTTAATGGCCCTTTTGTTTGTTTCTAGCTTCTCGTTATTGTGAGTAGCGTTTCTATGGCCATGGATGGACACATATTTGTAGAGGTATTTGTTTGAATACCTGTTTGTAATTTCTTAGGCTATATTATAAGATCAATGTTTTTTGAAACTGCAACCTGTGGAGATAATGAGGATATTTGGTGTTTGTGGTGGTGGGAAGATTCCAGGAATTCCTAGGATTGAGAACCCCTATATATATAGTTTCTTTACACAAAATGCAATGGTAGAAAAGTCTCTTAGAGGTGAATATGGAAGAAACATGCTTTAAAACTTGCTTCTCCAAGTGGTAACAAAAGTGACCGATAGTTTATTTCAAAGCTCAGTGAAATCGGTAGTAAAACACAGAATAAAAATGCTCCATAGATGCCGGAAGGCTTCTACACACGGTCAATTTCCCAAGCTTTGTGGAGCGTTTTCTTCTGACACTTCCTGTAATGCCCACATTGAGATAAGCACCTCCTCACCACCTACCTGCCTTTAAGTTGAGAGTTCCAGGTAAAATACAGACTGTCCAGTTCAACTTGAGTTTCAGACAGGCAACAAAGAACGTGTAATATAAATATGTGCAAAATATTGCGGTATTTATTATGTACTCAGTATTCCAATTGAACTGGGCATTCTGTGTTTCCTTTTTCTAAATCCTGCACCCCTATTTTTCCTTGCACCAAGAGAGGATGTCCAAAGGGCAGTGAGTTGTAGGAGACACTCTATCAGCAGAGAGAGAAAGGCTCTGCTCACTCATTTTCCTCAGAGAGAGCCATTTCCCTTTTTATATAAATAATGTAAAAATTTGGAGATAAAGTATGTGGGGCATAAGGAAGGTGAAATGGAGCTTTTAAAATGGAAAGAGCTTTCGCCCTGGTCCTAGTTCATTAGCGAAGTCGAGTGATTTAAATTACCCAGCTAACCTCTTCCGCCACTGTGAGATGATAAATCAAGCAGGTGGCTCCTACCTGAAGGAGGTGGAGGGTCTTGGTAGCCTGTTCTCATCAAGCTAAGAGGGGCAGAACACGTCATATTACTGGTACATGTAAATGGTAATGCCCGCACTTCTACTTACAGCATATATTACCTCTATGCAATTCACTTGCTTAAAGAAACAAAATAGGAACATAATCGCTACTTTGGCTCACAGAAGAATAAATATTATAGGATGGTGGGGATCTCTGTGCAAATGGGCTGATACTATGTAACATTCCTAATGCTTTCAGATAGAGGCAGGCACATTTGGATTTGGACACAGAAAACAAAAAAATATTAAAGGTATTTATCTGTCTGTCTTTCTCCCTCAGCTTTTGTCTGTCTCTGTGGCTTTATTTTGTGTGCAGCTTTGAGAGATGAATTCCATTTTCTATTAATTCAATGGCTGTCATATTGCATTACATCATGCAGCTCAGATCACAACAACGAGATGTTAGGGTTTAAATTAATAATATTGCAACCCATCACTTGATAAAGCACTGTGCTTAATCCTATGTAACCTTCTCAGGTACCCTGACGTCTACCCGATGCCTTGACTCTGCAGATTGCAGCGGAATTACCCACGTTCAATTGCAAACAACCTATAATTGTGAGCTGGGTACTTGAGCTTCCTGGTAGAAAGCATTCATTTAATGTGCTGGTGAGATTGGACAAATATATATATAATGTGTTAGTTGTGGGGTGGGGAAAGAAAGGGACTTTGAGGTTTCTGAACAGTCTTTTCGGTTCTAGAAATACACCCAACAAATCCCTGTTCTATAATATGTAGAGTTGCCTTATGAGCTGTGTTAGCTAAAGCCACCAGGAAAACGGAAGCCAGGGGGATGCTAGGAAGTTTCCTTCCAGGAAACTGGGAACCTGGTGACCTGTTCACAAGGGTTTTCCACAGATGTGCACTTGGGAGTTCCTTTCCCCCGCCCCACACGACTTACTTCAGCGTGAAGACCCAACCCACACCGTTGCAGGTGTGAAAGAGAATGAAATCAGGTGTCCAAAGAGGAAAAGCAGTCTAAAGCGCATCAGAAACTATTCCTTACCCAAAGCAGATTGTTCTCACACGGCTTTTTTTCATGTGCAGATGCTTTCACTGTGAAAACAAACCAAAACAATACAATAACTATGCATTTTAGGAACCAAGAGAGGCATTTTGGGAATCCAAAGCATCCATCAGTGGGCACTAGCGAGGCGGGTCCAAGGGCGCGCTGGCCGAGTTACTGCCTTCCTCCTTTGCTCCCCCCAACCATGCCCCACCGCTGTCCGGAGGCCCTGCTACCTTCCTCAGGCCTGTACGTTCCCAAACACCCCCAGCACCAGGTAAACAAACAGAGCGTTTGTATGTGGCCTGTATGTGGCCGTCATTAAGGTGGGTTGCTGATTGTCAAATTAGTTTCCGCCCGACCTGCCGAGTGTGAATGCAAACCCACCACCACCCCTGGCTCTGCCTCATTTACAGCTATCGATTCCTGTTGGACTGCGAGTTGGAAAAAAGTTGTCTTTGAAGCACCTATGCTTGGCTTCCTCCATGAGGTGGCTCTGGACCCCGGGCAGTCATTTCGATCTTTGTATTCCGAACCCCAAGGAGGGGTCACTCCAGGTAACTTAAAAGCAAGATACAATCAGAAAGGATTTGGAAATGAAGTCTCTGCCTTGTCACATGTATACGGTCCTATCAAGGAGCAGTTTATCAAGAGCCACCTCACAAGGTTTTAATGAGCATGCTGCCTGTTCTTATACAATACTAATTAATCCCATTTTTTTTCACACTGCCGTGATTGCTTCATGAAACCCACATTGTTTTATACTCGGTAGCAAAAGCGGCTCTTACTGATTAAATCTCCTTGCCTGCGATGGAGCCTGACAACTGAATTATACCTTGCTCAAAATAATAATGGGTATCAGCTAATAAATACGGTTTAACACACACAAAACTATGCAGCCAAAATCACACCACAAAATAGGAGTTTGACTTATAGGCTCAGCAGTGTTTCATTAAACATCTGTATTATAATTCACTGGTTTTCCAACTGATGTAATAACTTAATTGATGAGAACAAAGACAAGCTTATTTATTCACCCAATTGCTTGCTTCTTGACTAACGTTTTTCCTGGGTGTTATTGTAGAAATAAATATGCAATATTCTTTTTATAGAAGTCTAATTTAGGTCCCTTTTTCCCCCCTATTGAGAAGTCAGCATCACCATCTATATCTGACAGTTGCTTGCTGCTTTGCAATGGAAGCATTTTGATGAGGTGGGTTCCGGTGTTTGCCTGGCCGTCCAGGCTGGCTGCAAGAGATGAGGAGGGAAGGGCTTTTCAGCTGCTGGGTGTGCATGCAAAGTGTCCAGTCGTCTTCTTCCTGGGGTGAGAATGTGTGGGTGCACATGCACGCTTGCGTGCACACACACACATACACAGACATACACAGACATACACACACTCACACACACACACAGACACTCACACTCACACTCACACATACACAGACACACAGACACACATACAGTCACACACACATACATATACACACTCACACGTACTCACACATACACACATATACATACCCCACATATACACACTCACACATACACACACTCATACTCATACACACACACACACACACACACACACTTTAAAATCTCATCCGGTGCCTTGGATTAATTCCACAAACGTTGAGATGACTGTACAGCTCATGAATGAAATGGTTGCTCTCACCCCCTGCTTGTTTTTTCCCGCCTCCATTTAAGTGGCACTAGGGACGAGTAAATCTTGTGACACAATCGTGTGCGGCATTTTTCTTTTGTATCTGATGTGTGTTCGCTGGAGAGAGAAGTAAAAATGACATGATTTCAGCATCCTTTTAGCTTTGGATTGTGTGTCTTTCGGTACGATCTATTTCACAAACATGCGAAGAGAATAAACGTTCTTGTTTCTCTTTCGCTGAGGCAGGGGGGTTCCAGTAGCTATTCTTTTAGCTGACATGTCCGGGCCACCCCGCCGGGCTCTCCTAGCTGGTGACCTGCTCGCACTGGCCACACGGCAGCGCCATTAGCTGCTCTGTTCTCTGCTCACCTGAGACTGTGAGCTCGGTGAGGGCGGACACTTTCCAGTACTATGTGTTGAGAACTTATTATGCTTCAGGCCCTGTTGTAAGCTTTGAGGATGCCCTGGTAAGCAAAAGAGAGGGAGTCTGCCCTCATGGCGCTTCTGTTGTGTAGAGGACGACAAGCCGGAATCAAGTAAATAAGCACATACACAATGCATGATATGACATCTGGCATGGCCAAGTGTCGTGAGGAAAAATAAAGCCCCATGGAGAGATAGGCTGTGTGTGTTTTTCACTTGGTAGGCACTCATCCAATATTGGTTGCCTCAGTGCAAACTTTGTTATATTGATTCTCCATTCTCATGCTGTATCTATACTTCCATCACGATGTGGTTCAAGAAGTGATACTTTCAAGAAATGTTCCTGGACACCTTGTCATTCTTTTGCTTTGGCCTCATCTGGTGTCCACTGGTCATGAGCTCCTACTTCTGGTTATGCAGCACTCTCCTCTGACCTCGCTGCAAAACTCTTTGGTAGACAGATGGCTATCTCTTGGCCTTGTATCTTTCAAAACACAGTATAGTACTGAACAGTTTTCCAATACCTACATCTCCTGCCTCTTACACCAACCCCATGTCCTTATTTTGAAGTGTCTGCAAGGTATCAATGTGAATCCTGCATTGTGGGTTATTTTAAACAATTTTCTATTTATGAAATCTCCTGTGTTGCTATTTCCCAATAGATACCAACACAAAACCAACCTCTTTCCTGAGGCAGCCAAGGTCCCTCCGACAGCCCCTCATTCTTCCAGTCTTGGAGGTCAGATGACCTGAAGGTAATACGACTTGGTATAAGTCACATACCTTTACGTCTTAAGTAATTTTGTCACCAAGTCCTATTTCCACTTCTGTTCGTGAATTCCCCTCCATTCTTTCTAGCCCCTCGACTTCTTGATGGCCAAGATGTTATTATTCTGGCCCAGACTTACAAAGCATTTCCCATTCTAGCATCTTCTCCTTTAAATGCAGTCTCCATGCTGCTCCCTAAAACACTACAGGCAGCAAATCCCTCCCCTTGCTTCGGAACTTCTAATGACGATGTAGAAACATGACCCCAGTGTTGGCAAACCTTGTGATTTATTTTAAAGCCCAACAATATGGATTTATGTGTGAAGTTTTATGAGTTTTGAATGCTGGCAAGTCATTCAAAATATTTTAAACTTTATGTAGACCAAACAAAAAGTTTGGCTGGACCCCCGGTTAGGAATCTTTGCTCTAGGCTTTTGGTTGTCTTGTTTTCCTATCTTAGACTTGTTGTTGTCACGCTTGTCTGCACTCAGCCAGCCTCTCCAGTGCTGGTCTCAATTGGTGCAGGATAACTTTTCCATTCCCGCCCATCTCTCTGTAGCCATTTGACTTAACATCAGGTCCCTATAATGCTTCTTATGAGAAGGGATTCGATATTCTTCTTATTTTGAGTCACACACCCTACCTGACCCGTCAGGAAAGGTGGCAGATGGGAGAGGTTAAGAGTTTGGGTTTTGAAATCTGGATGATCTTGGTTTGGCCTCTGCTCTGCCCTTTACCATGTGATCACGAGTCAAGTGGCTCCCCGGCACTGAGCTTCAGTATGTGTTGGCGACGGCATCAACATGGCATTTTAGACCAAGTGCCTCCCCTCAGAAAGTTCTGCAAGAATTGAGTGAGATAACTTTGTGGGAATTAACATTTGTAATGGCAAGGAAGTAAACATTCATTATTAGCTATTATTAATGTAACGATTGGTGTTACATTTGCTGCAGAATGCATACAATAACTCTTCATTTTTCGGCTGATGAAGTAACTATTGAAACTATATGTTATACCCATATGGATCCTATATAAAGAATTCACAAGCAAGACAATCCAATCCAGTAAACAAATATTGGACCCGAGCATTGTAAACTACATCTAATCTCACTGAGAGCAAAAGAAATGGCTATAGTTTTCAGCCTAGAGGAAAGAGGAAATATAAAAGCTCCTTTTGACACACAAGGAGTTATTCACCTTTAAGTTTATGTTTACAAATAAAATAGCAAACACACTGAAAGTAGAATGTTTCCTCAAACCTCTATGCACCTATCACCCAACCTCAGCAATCTTCAACTCTTATTCTGTCTTGTTTTATCTAAATTTCCCCCCACCTAGTATTATTTTGAAGAAAATCCCAGACATATTATCATATCATCTGTAGCTATTTCAGTATATATCTTTAAAAGGTAAGGACTCATGAAAATCAACATTATCACACCTTGATAATCAATAATAATTGCTTAATATTATCAAATATCCAGTCAGTATTCAATTTGTTTATTTTTATTTTTCTATTATATTTTCTAAATTTTTATTTTTTTATATTAGCTCCAGGTGTTCTAAACAACATAATGATGAGACATTCACAACTCTCACAAAATGATAATGCCCCCAAGTCAGCTACCCCTCTGACATCATATATAGCTGTTACAATACCCCTTACTATTTATTTTTAGAATTTGTTTAGATTAGGATTCAACAGGAGGGCTTAAACAGCCTAATCAGGAAGGATGAATGAAAATTCACTGAATGAAGAAATAATAATAACAGCCCCGAATGTACTAATATTGAACACCAAATACTGCCCTGACCATTTTGCAAGTGTTAACTCATTGAAGACTTACGACAACTCCATAATTTAACAGATAAGTGAGGCACAGAGTAATTAAGCTTCACGCTCACGGACACATAGGTAACAAGAGACAGAGATTCAGGGAAACACTTTATAACATGAGTAAGGCATTCACAATTTGCGTAGACAGTCCTCTCAGAGGCTGTCTGATTATTTAGGGTCAGTTTTTCAGAAGCTTCCTAATCAAGACTGGTGTCACCATGGCCTAAGAGCTACAGTCAATAATTGTTCCCTGATAACCAGAAGCCTCATGAAATGGCATCCATGATACCATGAAATAAAAAGTGAGATTGCCAGGGGGCTCTGATCTCTTATCAATGAATTAGATGTTGCTGCCAAAATCACACACTGAAAAAGAATTTGGGCTTACATGCATGACAGTGTTTCAATTATCATGTGAATTGTAATTCATTGATTTTCTAACTGATATAATAACTTAACTGGTGGGACTAAAGGTGAAGTTTAATTACATTCATCCATTTGCCTAATTCTTAATTTAAAGTTTTCTCCAAACTTATGGCGGGGGGTGAGGGTGGGGGCGATGTGCACTATTATTGAAGATTTAAATTCTGAGAATGGGGATGTCAATGTATCATATGCCACAAATATACGTACAAAGGAGGGTGAACTCGGTGCTTAAAGTTAGCAACAGCTAAATCATGAAATAATGGAAAGATGAGGTCATTTTGTCCAGTCCTCTGCCTCCAGGAAGCATGTTCGTTTAAGATCGCTGAGTGTGGAGCTGCACTCATTAATCAGAAAATACATATTATATTTCTGTTGCCATGAACCCTGGGAAAAAGAGTGTGTTCACCGAAATTTGCACTTAACCAAGTCAAAAATGTTAGAGAAATATGTGACAACATTTGATGAACATCAGGGAGGCAGCAATAAGCTCCTTTTTCCCTACGGATATTCTTCTCATTTTTCAATTTAAGTATTAAAGTTATCTGTGCACTTAAAAAATCAGACTTCAAAGTCTTAAAGGCAAAAAGAGCTTTTTTTTTTTTCCTCTTAGGTAGTTGGACCTGTTAAGAATAGCTGCAAAATTTAAAAGAGCTACATGGAAATTATCCAAAGCACCCATCTATATTATTACAAGCTTTAATCATACAAAGTTGCACTGATGTTAAGGGAAAAAAAGTGTCATTTCATTGTTCAGATTTTTTTCTGGAGTTTTGTTCGTTGATTATAATTATGATGTATGAAGTAATAAGCCCATACATGATGGACAAGACAGAAAGATGATGTATTGTTTGGGGAGCTTTATGCAGGAAAAAGTATGCAGACAACAGGGAATTAAGTCTCAGGATGTGATGTATTAGACAGGATGGCGACCTAGGCCCTTGCCTCTGAGTGATAAGGGTTGATTTAGGTATTTTGAGACTAAGAGATATATGTAAAAGGATGAATGTTGCCTCTACTTATATAGGTGCCAAGGACAACCTGAGACTTTGAGAATTAGAAAAGGACTGAATGGAGATCTGGGGAGATGGAGGGATTGGAAAGTGGGTTAGGGAGCAGCTACCATGTCTTAGTTTTATTGAGAAAACGTACTGTTCTCATGAATATTGCACTGTATTTGGTTGTATCACCCACTAAGTGTCCATATGAGCTGTGGAATGGAGTTCATGTGATGGTCATCTCACCTTTTCTTGTTATTGGATCTGACTACCTCTTGTTTACAGGTGAATGCCTACATTCTAAGCAGGGAGCATGATTGGGAATAACGGATATAAAACATTCTCAGCAACCAGAAAGTATGCACTTCCGCTTCCTTTTCCTCCCTTAGCACATCATTGAAGTTATTTTGTCCTTTTCACCTACCACACCTGTGTGTGTGTTTGAAAATAATCAAAAAGACTCCTGTCCATGCTTTATGAAAACCAGGCGAAACAAAGAAGTAGACGCATCTTTTGTTGATCGTGGTCCCAGTGAGCAGAGTTTGCTGATATTCTCAATTCTGTTTGTCGTATTCTATTTGTACTAACCTCCATCCCATGAGAAACCCATCAGGAAGTCTCCTAAGCCTTCATACCACAGCACATCACAGGACTTCCTGTGTCCATAGCCCCTGGCAGCATCTGACCTGCCAACCAAGCGCTGCTTCCCCTTGTGCATCTCTAGAACCCGCATACCACATGGTAGCTAGAACTGTGGTGTCTTATCAAGTGTTACCCAGATCAGACATAAGCGAGCTCATGTCAGTCCCCTGCTTGAGGTGCTAAACTGCTTCCTGTTTCAATTCAAATAAAATCCAAACATCTTTCGGTGGCCTCTGAGATCCCATAGGCTCTAGCTTCTTTCCACCTCTCCCCCTGTAGCCTTCCTCTCACTCTTTTTGCTCTGGCCACACTAGTTTATTTCTGTCCTCCCAACACCAAGCTTCTGTTTATCTTGTGGATTTTACATTTTCTTGAGCCTTTGTTTAGAACGGTCATCCCATGGCTGCATTCGTTTCCCCATTCTTGTTTCAAGCCTCCCAGTAGAGACCTCTTCCCACCAATCAATCCCAAATTTCCCCCTTTTTTGCTCACCCGCATCCCATTAATCTGACGGTGTTACATGTTCTTAGCTTTCTGAAGGCAGAGTCTTTGGTTGTCTTGTACACAATTCTACCCCAGAGCTAATAATGGTGCCACTTGCATGGTAGGGACTTGAATTTGTGTTACAAGAAGGAAAGCATAACCCTAAGTGATTATGGAAAATCATCAGTATCTGGCTATAGGGACATTCATAGCTGAATTTGATTCTTAGCTGCCACTCAGTTGCCACATGCGACCTTGTTTAAAGTCTCTGGGATTAAAACTTAAAATGGCCACAGATTAAAAATGGCCACAAATTCTCTACCACGCTTCTCATTGAGAGACAGACTGTAAGTGCTTGTCCAGATTAACTCTGGCCTTCGCCATCTGACTTGCCTTAGCTCGTGGAGCGTCACTGTTCACTGGGGTGGGTTGTGCATGCTGAGGCTTGATGAGTACCAGCCCACTGAGGGTTGCCTTGATGGAACTCTGTCCTGAAACCACCAGGCTCAAAGAAAGCCAGCTGGCTTACACGACTGACCGCATGGAAGAGAACCCAGGTGCTCTCCTGCTGGATGGATGCGTGAGGCTAGTTTGAACATTATAGTACACCTGCCCATCTAGTTGAATGCAGTTGTATGAATGAGCCCAAATAAAACCACCAGAGAAACTTCAGCCAACCCACCAAATTGTGAAAATATTACACTGTTGCTGTTTTAAAGCACTGTGTTTTGAGGGTGGTTGGCTATTCAGGAATGTTGGGAGACCAAATGAGATAATAAAATTAATGTTCAATGCATTTTCAGTTCATAATAGGAACTCAGTCTTTCTGAGTTCTGTCATCACCCTTGTTCTGAACTTGGCTGCTAACAGTTTCTTAGTCAAGAATCTGAGTGTGCCTTCTGCTTGGATAGGACCATCTAGACTAATGGTATTTGCAAAAATATGTCTGGGGGTTGACCCAGTCATGCATAGGAAAGATTGGACGGTAGATCAATTAAACTTATTCTATGACCACTTAGGGTGATTGAAATGGGAAACTGAAGCACTGAAACAGGTTAAAAATTCATGTAACATAAAATAATGGCTGTCACTATTAAGCACCCACTATGTGTCTGGAACCACATACCACAGTACTGTATTTCCATTGCCTTGTTTATGTTTGACATCAACTGTATTTTGCAAAGGGGAAAACAGAAGTTCATATAAGTTAAATAATTTGTCCATGATCTCTGGCAAAGCTGGGACTTAAACTCTGGTCTGAAGGACTCCATAACCACTGTGAAAGTCAGCTTTCAAAAAGGGATTTGAATCCTACTGTGGGAATGGGGACAATCTTTGGCTCAGTGTTTTGACTATTAGAAAGACAGATAACCAATGCAGATGGTGTATGCCTCAGAGCCAGTAAACACTCTATCAGTTGTAAGTATTATGGAAATTCAAATAAGGGCAGTTTAGGCCAATTTGTTCAAACAAATTAATGCTCTCTAGAGGAAAGAAGGCTAAGGGGGCAGGGCCCTCCATGACCTATCACCTATACCAGCTAGCACATATTGTGGGTTTAGACCCCCTGCTTAGAGTATTATATGTATCCTTTATTGGGTCCTCACAGCAATTCTCTGATTAAGAATGATTGTGAGTACATCTTGAGATGAGGATATCAACACTTTCAAAATTTAAGTTACTTGTTCAAGATTGTACAATTTTGGGCAGACCTGGGCTACAAATCCTGATCTGAATCCATCACTTTGGTGCAGTGTCATCCCTGGAGAGTACTGGCTAGCTCCAGAAGATAAATGATATTTAGGAAAATTAGAACAGCATGGGCAGAGAAAGTAGTGTATGTGTGTGTGTGTGTGTGTGTGTGTGTGTGTGTGTGTGTACTGTTTGTGTATATGTGTTTGTTAGTAGGTATAAAGGGCTGGAAATCAGTAAAGGTCACTGTAGAGAAATGATGATAGTTTAGGACAAAATTGGGAGGGGAGTAATAAAACTTAAGTTGAGATTTTTATCAGGAGGCAGATTTGAATAAAGAGCTCTGCAGCGAGCATTTGCTGTTGTTGCCTATCCTACATCCATTTCCTGTTCTTTTGGGACAGTGCTCTGGTTGGCCACATTTCTTCTACTCTGTACCTGGTTGGGATTTAAGGGGTGATTGGTATCTGAGCCCTCTAGGCTACAGTTATTAGTTGACAGACAGGCCGATGAACTAGACTAAGTTGTGTGGGCTTCTTTCTGTTGGAATTAAAAAGTATGAGCTACAGGCCTGGAGAAGCTGGCAGCCATTTTGATATCAGATGGAACCTGGAGGTAAAACCAACCAGGAAGAGCTCTGCTGAGTGATGGCAGGTGAAGCCAGAACAAAACTAGTTTTGCCAGTAGACTTTTCAGTTGCATAAGTCAATGAGGCTACATTCATAATTAAGCCACTTTGAGCTAAGGGTTTTTGCTATTGGCCAGAGAAAAAAAATATTGACATCAGATTTATTTTCAAAAACTTAATTTTGTAAATTAATATATTTTTTAAAAACACAGTGAAATTTTACTCACACATACAACTCAGAGAAGGCTGCTGTTATAACAGATCCTAAAGTACAGTGGCTTTATCAAAGCCATAACTGGCCTTTCTTTTATGGAACATTCCAGAAGGCCATCCAAGATCAGCATGGCAACTCACAGGTATGAGGGATGTGGCTCTTTTTATCCTATTTTTCCAGCACATCTAGGGTGCAGCCCTCATCCACATGGTATAGGTCTCGTTCTCATGGTCAAAGATAACTTGTGACTATGCCTACACTCCTGCCCTCAGGAAGACAAGAAGGGAGAAAGGCAGGGAACCTGCCTGTCCTATTAAGGATATGACATGACATTTGGAAACTTTCAGCCTGCCCACGTCTCATTGGCCAGAACCCAGTGATAGAGTTACACTGAAGAGCAAGACAGCCTGGAGCATGTCGTCTTTAGCTGGGTGGCCTTGTGCTGAACAAAAGCTGTCACTATTGAAAAAGGGGAGAATAAATATTGGGGCGCCCAGCATACTCTGCCACATCTATTGTCCCATATCAGAAGGAAGGAACCGCACATTCATTAGCTCCAAATCTGTTCTTGGTTCTGGGTTTCAGCCACTCTGTGAGCTGCCAAGTGGGCCCACTTCCATCTGGCCCGTGCCGAGTCCTCTTCCCTTTGCAATGAGCATTTCATGCATGTGAAGCCCAGAAAACCAGGGCCATTGGCCTCTCTCTCCTGGGTGTGTGTGTGTGTGTGTGTGTGTGTGTGTGTGTGTGTGTGTCCGTCCAAAGTCCTTCTTTGGTGGAAGGCTGCCTCTTTGAGAATAACAGGCCCACTTATACTTTATATTAGCTTCTGCCTTATTTCATAATTTTTTAAAGGAAACTCTCCTCTCATGCAGGAAAATCTAATTATGCAGTGACAGCAGTTGGCTGACTCGGGCACAACACAACATGTCAATTTTCAGTTGCTTACACGGTCTCACAGAAACTGTTAGAAATTGTTTTGAAATCTGGCATACATTTCAGTCATGTTAATTCCTACAACTGTGCCAAACTTGATGAAATTTGGCTCCTCCATACTCCAGGGAAGGTGGGGAATTTGGGAAGGCGAGCTTTTTTTTTTTTTTTTTCCTGGCAGTGACATCATCTCCTCATCCTCCCCTTATGATGAACAGTGTCCTCAAACAAGCCAAAGAGTAATATAACTTCATATTTACAAGATTTTGTGACAAAATAACTGCAAGAAACTGGAGCTGTGCTATAAAATGATTGAAGAAATACAGATGGCATAATGTCTTTTTTCCTTCCAACAGATTTGTGCCAGATGTGTGAGTATTGATAATTTCTCTGGGGCTCAACTCAAGGCACAATATAGATTTCTATTTGATGAGGGAACGAGAGAGTGTGAACCTGTCCCAGTGATGGTATTTACAGGAAATGTTTTGCCTCTTCTTCTGAATCTGTCAAGGCAGAACCAGAAATCCCAAATTTCCAAATGAGCCTCTGAGTCACCCTTTGTTCTGGACCCAATTTTTATCTCCTCGGTAATTGACAGACTGGAAAATTCATTTGTGAAAACATGTGGTAGAATTCTAAGAGTGGAGTCTGTCAACTAGCTGAATCTCTGTGCATCAGGGTAGGGCATGCGTGGTAGCAAAATCTTAGAACAGCAGCTGAGAGAGGCATCCCTTTCATCATTACAAATTCTCCTTGCAAACTTAGTAATAAAAATATTTTAATGGAATAATAATTTTCAGCCTTCGCAGTGGGGAGACTTGGAAAAAAAATCTATTTCTAAAGCTTTTCTGGGTTTTTGTTTTATTCTGTCTATCATTCTCCTCTTGCCTGAACCCATTTTGAAAGGTGATCCTGGGAGCCAGAAAATTTCAATAAAGTTCCATTTCCTAATCCAACTTTGATTTTTTAATATCATGAAGAATTACTGAAAATATTTAAAAAGAAAACAGGAATAGCTATCATTCCTAGAAGGATTCAGCTTTGATCAAATAATTAAGCAAGCTGATTTCAAAATCGGCATAAAAATGTTTTTGTATTTATGCCTTGGATCTTCTGTGACGTATTTCAAATAACTTCAAATAGAGAAAGACATACTCTAATAGGGAAAACTTAAGCAGAGAAATAAAGAAGGCAGGGGAAAAGACAGTAAATCGAGAATTAGAAAATGATGAATGGAAATTGCTCAGGACTCTGGGAATACCTACTTGCTGTCATTGAAACTTAAATTTGCCTTTGAGCTTCTTGGCAGCCACAGCGAAAATGGAGACACGATCACTTATGTAATTTTCTTTATCAGAAAAAAGGGACTGCACCAGCTCTGCAGGGAATGAAAATCTATTTCTAACATTAGGTTATGATGCTAGTTCTCAACTGAGGGTGATACTGTCCCCTAGGGACATTTGGTCATGTCTGGAGACACTTTTGGCTGTCACACCTGGGGGACGTATTACTGGTATCTAGTAGGTAGAAGCCTGGGATACTATTAAACATCCTACAATGCACAAGATGGGCCCCTACAACAAAGAATGATCTGGCTCCAAAGTTCGATGGACCAAGGTTGAGAAGCCCTGGGTTATAAAGTCAGCATTTCATGGAAGTGTTCATAACATTCTCTGTGAATTTCACACAGCACGTGGATTGGGAACAAGGTGGATTTGAGTTGAAATCCGTGTTTCACCACTTACCAGCTGTGTAATTTTGGCACGTTTTTTAACCTCTCCAATTCTCAGTGTCCTGGAGATAATTATATAAATCCTACAGGGCTGTTATGACGATTAGCAGGAATAATGTTGATGGAGCCTCTAGCACAGTACCTGGCACATTGTAAAAGCTCAACAAGTGTTAACCATTCGAATAGTCCCACTAGCAGACCGAGTAACATTTTTTTTTTCCTCCCTGAAGATGGTGATGGTTTGAGAGGGGCTATGCAATGAAGCTGTCTTCTGAGCTGTTTGATCTACTGATAGACTTAAGAAAGCCTAGAAAATGTGAATGAAATGAATAGGATGACCTACCATAAATGCCACCAGTGAGACAGCGTGAGACTGAACTCTGATAAGAGGTCAGAGTGCTGATTCTCTGGAAAGCAGACAAGCAGGTGGTAGGACGAGGAATTCAGTATGTACCTGCCCATTGTCTTCCAGGTTCCAAGGTGTCCACATAGTCAGGCTGGGTGGACTCATAAACGAATAGGAACACCACCGAGCCAAGCTGCCTTCCACCTTTCAGGAACACACTTACGGGGCGCCCAGCAGCATTAAAGAGATCTCTTTTTAAAACACCAACAAAGAAACCTGGAGTATGAAAAAAAAAATCAAGAGTTTGGTAGTATTTTAACTTACAGTAGGTCATTTTATTAGTTGAGTTATCACTAGCTGCTAAAACCAATTTCAATATGTCCATGGTGGAACTCAGTAGGAGAGCGTTTTTCACATGCGCGACAGACAGCCCGATGTTGGCGCTCACGGTTAGCACATGGGTTACTTTATTCCAGGAAGTGGTTTAGCATCCAAGGTTCTGGCCTATCGCTCTATCATTCACAGCTTGAGAGTCCTCATTTTCTAGCAAGCAAAAAAAAAAAAGAGAGAGAGAGAAAGAGACAGCGAGAAGACATATGGGATCCATAAAACTCCTCTGTGAACGGGATGTGACTCATGTCATATCTGCTTACATTTCATTGGCCAGAACTTATCATCTGGCCATGGCTGGCTGCAGGGCTAGGAAAGGGAGCCCCCACTGGCCAGGCGCCACTGCCTGGGAGAGGAGAGCAAACTGTAGGGACAGTGCCACCGCCACCAGACACCAGTGTGGTTTTGTTAATCAACTTCCGCTTGGCAAAGCATTTCCATTTTGAAAGCAGAGACAAAATACCCATATCTAGAAACCACCCATAAGATTTAGTTCAGCCCTTTTCTTTTCAGCAGGAGAAAAAAAAAAAAAGTAAAATGTGGACATGTGACAAGTTTGATAGACTGGTAAAACTCTAAAAAGGCCATTATTCAAATATTTATGGATCCTTTTAGCTAATGGATTCAAATTCATAATGCTGCACTTGTCAACACGATAATTTTGCAAAAACATTAAAGGCTGAGCAGTTCGGTCCCTTCTAACCCTGAGGCCTCTCTTCTCCACTGCAAATGAACAGCTGTTCACAATGAAAACGGGACGCCCGTGCTTGCTGCATACTTCTGAGACCCACTGCATGTGGTGTGACAGCCCATGAGCTGGACGAGGCAAAGGCATCCATTTTTTCGAAAGAAGAAGGAAAGACAACATGGCGTTGCCACAGATACTTTGGAAAATTGGTCGATTATTATAAGTGAAATTGGATGGTAAATCACTCTTCATGACATAAGGCGCTGCCTCTCATCCCCCGGGAGGCCTATAAGGGTGGTAGTAAAGAGTATCCAATACCATGTTTGGTATTAATGTGTTAGCAAAATATACTGTATTATGGGTAGTGTTGGTCATGAGGGGACAAGCGAAGGGAGTTAAATGGTATTTGTGGAAAAATAGACCTTGTAGAGAGGTTCTGTAAGTAAGCACAAGTGTTTGGGAATATGTTATATTTGGCTTAAATACAATGCACTGAGCCAATGGAATTAAATGAAGTTATTTCAGTCAGTGTGATATTTTGAGATGCCGGACTTGTAAAGGGGAACTTGTAGTTGTGTTACTCTGATAATCATCAGAGAGAAGGTGACACGACGATAGTTTGAGATGAGGTTGTTCTGAGAGCCCAGAGTATAATCGTATGTGTTTGTGTGTTGCAGGGTCTTGGATCTTGAGAAATATTGTGAAGCTCAAACTGGAGAGCTTTTCAGATGCAGAGTCTGCCTGTCATGTTTTCATGGGTCTGACAACCAGCATTAAGTCCTTGGAGATCGGGGACTGGCCAGCCTGCCTGCCGGCACTCTCAGGAAAACCTGACGCTGAGAGATGCCATCTCCTGGTGATTTCGGTGTGCAGACTTGGGTTGTGGAGAATGTGGTTGTAATTACACCTCCTCCAAGGCCCTTGTTACCGAAGAGAGTACGGTATGAGTCAGTGTCGTTCAGAGCTCTGGCTTTGGAGTTGAGCCACCCCAAATGCATCCTTATTCTGCCTCTGACTTACGGAAAAAATACACATCTATTATATCATAGTTTTATAGGTCAGGGATGTTTTATAGGTCAGCAAACGGCTCAGTGGAGGGCTTCCAGCTTCGGGCTTCTCATGAGGTTACAATCAAGATGTGGGTGGGGGCCGCATCTTGGAAAAATTCCGTCCAACGAGGGCTCACTCACATGGCTGCCAAGTTGGTTCTGGTTGTGTGTGGAAGGCCTCAGTTCACCCTCACGTGGGCCACCCCACAAGCTGCTTGAGTGTCCTTACAATATGGCAGCCCGCTTTCCTCAGGGCGACCCTCCAGAAAAGTAGGGCAGAAGTGGCAAGGCCTTCTATGGCTTAGCCTCCCACAGAAGTCACATACCATCACTTCCTCCTCTTCTTATTTTCTATTTGCTAGAAGTAAATCATCAGTCTGGGCCCCATGCAAGGGGAGGAGAATTAGGCTCCACCTTTTAAAGCAAGAAGTGTTAAAGGAGTTGTAAACATTCTAGAATCATCACTTTTTCTGAAATAAAAAGATCCTTGTTTGTAATAATAGCAAAGAATTTATTACTCTTTTCTGTCCCCCTCCCAAATTTCTACAATAAGAATATTTTAACTTTTATAATGAGAGATAATAAAATATATATAAAGAAGAAAACTATTCAGGGTAAGATTCTAAACATTTCGGGGGTACTTATTGGGTGCCAGGCAATGTGCTATGTGCTTCAAGATACTAATTCACTTACAACCACAATTACTTGACGAGGAAGGTAGTGTTTTCATCCTTATTTTTAAAGGGGAAAAATAAAGCACAATTGGCAAATATGCCTGGGAAAGAGCCGCCATTCTTTCTACATCTGGAGTCCTGTGCATAAAACTTTTGTGTTGCTTCAAGGCTTATAAAGCATCAGAGTTGAATGGAACATCCACCATTTAATGATGTCACTTAATTTGCTTCCTGTTTTCATAAGGCTTCTTCCTCCCTTCTCCTTTGTGGAATAATAAAGTGTTTGGGTGGACTGTTGGGATGGTATTAATTACCATCCACCCAACCTGAGGAAGTGTTAGAATTACCCAAAAGGCAATTGAGAATGCTGACTGTGTTTATAAGGGCTCCCTTACTGGATTCAATCTTTCAGAGATTAAACGTATTAAAATTCACAAAAGCATTTGTAATTATTTATTTCTCTAAACAGGCAGAATAATTAAAAAACAACAATGCCGAATTAGATAGTAATCCCTTTTTCCTCTTGTTACGTTGACTACAAAATGAAGCATCCTTGTTTTTCTCCTTTCCCAGTCTAATACTCATGCTGCTTGATTGGCATCAAATTCTCACCTGAGGATTAGACAGGAAAAAGAGACAAATCATTTATTCATTCAACATACACTGTCTAAGCTTCTACCATGGACCTGGCTACCTGCTAGGTCGGTATTTCCTACCTATGGAGGAAATAAAACAAATATGATACCTTCTTTCATGGGACTCATAGTCAAGCAAAATATTGATTAAGATTATTAATCAGATAGAATAAATGTGAATAAATAGGACAACCTTCAGCTATACAGACAATCCAAAATATATCAGATATACAAAGAATGCTATTTGACCTGTGATCAAGTTGGAGTAACAAGGCTAAGTTTTGGCAGTAGAATTCTACCCTCTTTTTATTTCATTTTGGTTGTGTTTTAATAAGTGCATCTTCTTTGTGTTCCTTCTTTTAGGATGATCAGGGAATATTTTTATTGACATGTGGAAACCTTATATTTTACTGTTAAGAAGAGAATTTGATATATTACATATGTTAAAAGTATAATCCAAGCTGTGCAAAAAAAAAAAGAGAGAGAGAGAGAGAGAGAAGTGTATAGACAAAGGCTACTTAGGAATATACCCAAGTATTTAACATTGTTATTTGGGGGTGAGTGTATTTGTCATGATTTAAAATTTTTCTTCCTCCCTCATAGTTTTCTGTTTCAAAAATTTTTGTTGTGAACAAACCCTCCATATTTGACTTGCTTTTTTAGTTAAGTGTATTCGTTACATGGATGCCAGGGAACACACTGGTGGGCAATCTTCTTAGATAGAAGGATTTGGGGTGGAGAACCTAAGCATGTACAAAGGGTGAGCTCTTATGTTCATCCATGATTCCAGAGCCGAAAATAAAGCAAAATCATGGCAAATCTAACACTGCACTGAATTATAATATGAAAGAGAAGTTGGGCCAACGTGATGTTCATTGCAAAGAGGAGAGAGAGGATGATGAGATCTGATGGGGGACAGTTTTGGTTTTGACTTATTGAAAGTCCAGTGTGTGAGTTCAGATAGTGGTTACAATGTGGAGAGAAGTTTGGATAGGGAGCTTAATAAATAAATGATGACCATGGAGGGTTTAGACAGTTTCATATTTAAAGAGATATTTATGAACTGGTGCAAGACTTGGAGCGGCTCTCTGCTTCTCTCTTTCCCTCTCATTACAGCTGAAGGGAAGAGATGAGGTCTAAAGAAAAATGCACACACACATAGAACCACACACAACCTGTTCATTAAAAGTGAATGTGAGAGTTTGCACAACTTGATATGAAACAGTTCATCTTTATCTCTATCTCCAATCATTGCTTCAGAAAAATATCCCACACGGGGTGCAGCTAAATGGAATGTATCCTGTCCCAAAGGGCTTGAGATATGGATGGTGTGTGAGGCATTTAGATGAGGATTGCATACAGCCAAGCACCAAACCCATGTCTGCTTCAGGATTTCAAGTTGCTTCTGAAAGAGACAAAGGGTAAATGCAGCATTCAGCTAGCACTGTATTTGCATGTTTTGTTTCACTCGGTTTATTTTTAAATTAAGGCTTGTTGACAGCCGCCCCGAGGATTATCACAGTGCACAATTATTCGATCCCACTGTTTCTGCATCCATGCATTATCTGAGATCTCCCAGAGTACAATCTGCAAACATACATGAGAATCTGGGAGTGTGAAGACCGACATACATGCATAAGCACATGTGTATGTGTGAGATGAGATTATACAGCAAAAATTTCAGAGTATAAGCTTTAAAGTGAGCGAGAACCCACCTCTGTGTCCCTATCCATAAAATGCAAATAGTGATTCCTTCCCCATTGGATTGTTGTCAGGATTAAATAAGATGGGGTATGTGTATAACTTAGAATGATATCTGGCACAGAGAAGGCATTCAATGCATAATATTTGTTATTAAAGTTGACTTTATATAGATATATGTCG
This sequence comes from Aselliscus stoliczkanus, assembly GCA_033961575.1. Classification (NCBI taxonomy): domain Eukaryota; kingdom Metazoa; phylum Chordata; class Mammalia; order Chiroptera; family Hipposideridae; genus Aselliscus; species Aselliscus stoliczkanus. Next base: position 7,701,908 of record CM066738.1, on the reverse strand, counting down.
AAACAAACAATTGTTAATGACTATGAAAATAGCTGTAAGCTCTACATTTTAAGTTTATTCTATGATATCTGCATTCTAATTCCAAAGCAAGCGGATTGCTTATGAGTATTTCTATTGATTTTTATTCCTACCTTTCTTCAAACCCATTTTATAGAATGAGAGTTATCTCCTCCATTGCCCTGACACGTGACTCAGATTCCAGGTTGGGAAAGGCAAGGAGAGTCCAGAAGAAAGAGGACTCTCTTTTGCAGATCTGACAACCTTTCCTTTTTTTCCCTCAGAGAGGGGAGACTTTGTCAAATACGGCGAGCAAACACCCATCCCTGCCCTGGTCTATCGCAGTGGTTACATGCCAATCCCTCTTCGGGGCTTTTGAGACACTTGTACTTCATGATCAGTTATCTGCAGACAGGTGTCTTGGAAAAGTGCCTTGGCTTGAAATTGTCTGTTCCATCATCCTGTCCGTGGAATAGTACACAAAAAGATTGTTGAAGGGGCACACACACTTTTCTTTAAGTAAATTAGGTTTTCTTTGAAAGGGGTTCTCCATCTTCCCCATGACAGGCGTGCCTCCCCCAAGACACACAGTCTTCAGAGATAAGTGAGCTCATTCAGTGATAAATGTGGGTCACCCTCTAAGCATCCGCTGGACCACCTGTGCCTGAGAGTCCCCTGAGTTCACTTATGGAGGAAGGAGATGATCCGTGCCCTCACGTCTGCCCACCATGTTGGTACGCCAGGCCTGCCAAGGATTAGGTGGGACTGCAGTGGGGAAACCAGGATGTCCTTCTTCCAATGATAGCTTTACAGGCAAATGGATTTGTCTACAGATAAAATATGACTTGAGTCTGGAGAGACTTTGAGGCCAAATTGGCTTCCGTTGGTAGGCAACTACAAGCTTGCAATCTATTTATTGGGTTGTTGGAAAAGTCATGATGCATTTTTGCAATGAAAAACATGGAAAAAATACGGCATGACTTTTCTGCCAACCCAATACAAAATCAGTTCAATATCCACAGTGATACAGAGAGGCTCACTTGCAACCTGAGGAGGTCTTATTAGGGGCAAAGATGCTATTGTGGTCTCAGACATCCAAGTGAGACAGCAACGGCAACATTTGTGTTAGGATTGTATGAAAACTTGTGCTTGCTGTCTACACGTGACAAGTAAGAGAACATGGGCTCCCTCAATGACAAGAATGATTTTTTGAAAAAAAGGAGTAAACAGAAGTTCTGAGAAGGAAGGCTTTGGCCTAAGATCGAAGTACGCAGAAATAGGCTATGGCTAAATAAGTGAACAAAGAGATTTCACTATTGGTTGAGAGAAAAGGGTAAGAAAAAGGTAATGCTTAGGAGTAGGCTACTAATGTGTGTAAAGAGAGAGCATCTGTTGATCACTCTACATGCCAAGTACTTATTAGGCTAGGTACGTTTGTACCTGAACTTCTTTGATGGCCACAAAACCCATCAGAGAAGCAGTGCGGGGTAGTGCATAGCCTGAGATCACACCCCAGCTTCACAGCTTACTAACTGTGTCATCCTGAACAATGTGTTAACATTGCTGAACCTCACTCTTTGCTTTTGAAAATAGTACTTGCATTTTGTAGATATGAGTATTATAAGATGATGTGAAATGATGCTTGAAAAGCTCACATCTTGGCTTATAAGAAGTTCCTATTCAATAAATGCTAACGGGGGTGAAGTCCTTATCACCTTTTTACAGATAAGGAAACTGAACCCTGGGAGCTTGCATTAACTTGTCCAGAGTTGCAGTTTTGATAAATGGCAGAGCTGGACTTGAACTCAGATCTGTGTCATGTTAAAGCCTGTCTATGTGGCCCTACATCCCTAGGGGCTGATGGCAGAGAGGGAGGTTTCTGAACTTCTAAAACTTAGGCCTGGTCAGCCTGACTGTGACTATCCCCATCATTCAGTGGGTTTATACATAGAGCAAAGACCAACACAAATGGCAGTAAATTTTTATAAGTCTGGCTCTGAAACTTCAAAATCTAAGTGATCCTTACTGGTGGTCTTATAACAGATATTTTTTCTTTTTTTTTTTTTTTTTTGTCTTTGACATCAGAGCCAGATTAACTTGCAGACTCTGAGAGGCATAACTGGTATAATGTGAGTCTACAACTTGAGGAAGAAAAACAGCCACATCTCTTTTACTAGTTTCTTTAATAATTCGAGGCCCCATGAACACTCAGAAATAAGACATTTTTGTATCTCTCTCATGCAGTCATCACTGACCTCAGACCCTGCCTCCCATGCCCACATGAATTGTTCCTGAGTCCCAGGGGCTGTATTCACTTCAGAGTCACGTTTGCTTCATGAAACCAGTCCGAGAGAGAAATGGCCGGCTGGGAAGTCTGGGAACTAACCTCAGGTCCCAGCTGCTGTTGTTCCTGGTGCTTCCACATGGTGTCGCTGTTGAGAACTGGTCCCATGCAGCTTATGTGGCTTTGCCCAGGGCTGCAAGAAGTCGTTTTAACTGCTTAGATCTTAGCTTTGACCAGAGTGCTACCCTAACCCTAGAATCCCACGGGTCAGCCCCGCTGGGTTTCACTTGCGTGCTTCAGGGTTTCTGTGAAGTATGCCCACGGTGTTGGAATTGCAGATGTCCCCAGCCCTGCACAGCTGGTGGGCCCTTCTTCAGCCCCTTAGGGACTGCTGTGGATTCCAGGTCACCCTTTAGGATGCCCTTCTCTCTGTGAGCCCCCTTGAGACCTCTCATGAGATCTTAAACAAGAATACCTTAGTGAATCAGAGAGGGTTTAAAAATGAGCCACCAAAAAGAAGGGGTCAGAAAGCTTTTATTTGCATCAGACACGTTGTCCCCTTTGTAAATTTACCACCTCTTCTGCAGTACCCTGCTCCAATGGCGAACAATACTGGGAAGGACAACCCCACGAGGTCCTATCATGTCCTTACCTTTGGGCAAATGAGTTTCTGCTGGGCTTTCCTTGCATGGCTAAGTGGGGTCCCTCCAGTGATTCCTTTTCAAGCGAAGAAAATTTGCAAGTTTTTCCTTGGGTCTTCATAGGCAGAATTGCAGCCAGTAGCACCGCAGGCAGAAAAAATAAAGGCAACAAAGTACTGTCAGTTGTCTACGTGACTGTTCATCTTTTCCAAACCAGAAGGCAAGGTCCAGGGTGTAACCAATGGGAATATTCTTGGACACATTTGGGCACTGAAAGCAGACCTACACTGTCCTATGGAAGGGTGCTGACTTGCCAAGGGTGTGTGGCCTGGGTCACGGAGAGCTTAACCAGGACGGACTAGCTATGCCGTGCTTTTCTTCCCCAAAGCTATCGGGGAGAAAGGATTCGACAGCTCATCACTGATGAGGCATAATTAACCTTACAGCGGATTGTGAAATGCTGAATCAGTTATTCAAATAATATTTATAGTAGCCTTTTTTTTCATGCTATTTTCAATCTAGGCACTGAACAAAACAAAACAAAAACATAAATAAAGATAAAAATCCTACAACATACAGTGTGAGAAATGTGTAGCACCCTAGCAGAGACTCAGGGAGAAGGAGTTAAAGTGATCAGGGCAGACCTTTCTGACAAGGGGGTGTTGAAGCTGAAGAGAGAGAAGGGGCCAGTTATACCAGTGGTTCTCATTGGAAGGTGACTTTGTCCCCGGGGAGACCCTTGACGATGTCTGGAGCCATTTTTGCTTGTCACATAGAAGGGGCAGGGGAAGTTGGTGCTGGCATCTTATGGGGAGAGCCCAAGGATGCCGCTAAGCACCCTCCAATGTCCTGGATGGACCCCACAGTAGAGACCTAGTCAACCCTAAAAGTCTAAAGTACTGTGTCTGAGATGTAGGCCAAGAGCTGGGAGGTGTGGTCCAGCCAGGTGACATGGGTGCACCTTCTTAGCCAAGAGATAAACAGAGGAAAACACCCTCAAACCCAGCATTGTTTGCTCAAACTGATAGTCTTGGGGTTGAGCACAGATGTGGCCGTCCGGGAAAGTCTGGGGTTGTGTTTGGGGAGAGGCTGAAGTCAAGCTGAGTAAAGGGAGAGTCCATCGCATGTACCTTGAGGGGTCAGGCAGTGAAGGAAAGGAGGGAAGCGACCAGACGTCAGCTGGGGGGGAAGGTGGTAAAAGTGGACAGGGCCACCAATCCCCAAACTCTGCACGTCCTGGTCATGAGGAGAAGCAGCAGGGTTGCCGAAGATTCTAGGTTTAAGAAAAAGCCTGCAGCCTGGAGTTTTATATCTTGGCAAATACTTGAATCATTTGTAACAGTGCATGCTAACGAAAAAGAAAACCTGCTGGTGAAATTTAGTCTGCAGAGCTTACGATAGGGACATCGGGGTGAAAGAGACATGGAATCGACTCGTTTTCACATCTATAAAGAGTGGTGTTTGGACAATATGCTTTCTCAAGCCCTTTCTCAAGTCCAACGCTGCGTTGTGTGACTGTAAAGAGTAGGTCACCCCGGGTCACCCTAAATCACAGGTCGCTGACATGCCATGTTTTTGAGGGAGGCAGATGCTTTCCTTCCACTCGGCACCTTTCACTTCATCTTTCTCGGTGCCTTCTAAACCCAGTAGCCAAGTCCCAGTGCTTCATCGCCAAGACTCGCTGAAACAAGATGGAAGGGAGAAGACAAAAATTCTCCTTAATTCCGGTGGATATGTGACTTTGCCTAGCACTTTGAATACGATGAAACGTTTGAATTTCTTCCTGTGTCTTTTTTGCCGAGATGACTGTCTTTCTGTTTCGTTGACAGCCTCTGCAGGACCAAATTGACAGCTCTTTAAAGGCGGCTGACGAAAAGCAGCGTTAATTAAGTCATTGCCGGACTGTAATTGTGTTAAGAAGTAAAAATCTAATATGAGAAAAGGTTAGTGAGTCCTCTCTTGTGTCAGATTTTCTACTCCCTATGAATATTAATGTGCTTAATGAAGACAATCTTTGCCTCATCAAGCCGTTGCTCTGCATTCAGGTGCCAAATCCCTGTGCCATTGATTTGTTTTTAAAGAACAAATATGTCAGGAGAGAGTGACTGTCCTGTTTCTTATCAACATCACAGAGGAGGGTGCTTTTGTGTTCCTGGGAAGGGTGTATAGATTTTGTGCGCGTGTCCACGCCTGTGCAAAGGGGCGGGGTGGGGGAGGGCTAATAACATGCAGGCAAGGTAAGTGAGTTACGGTAATTTAATATTAGTGTTGCGTGTGATCGCATTAGCTCCTTTTCTGTGTGTGTGAGCAATATTCATAGATTAGCGGGGTTACGATCAGCAGTTTTAATGATAAAATGGGAATTCTCTCCAGAAAGGAGAGCCCAGCAGTGTTAGCATTGAAATGAGCTCCATGAGAGAACCTGATACTCCTTGGCTGACCATTGTCCTCCTCGGATAATGATGCTGGTGAAGGATGCTTCTTAAATAGGTTGGAGGTCCTGAGGAAGCCAGCTGCACAGAGGAAAGTCCTGTGCCTGGAGCTCCCTTTCTCTATCTCTACCTCTCTCTCTCTCTCTCTCTCTCTCTCTCTCTCTCTCTCTCTCTCTCTATCTCTATCTCTATCTCTATCTCTACCTCTGTCTGTGTCTTTCTCTATCTTTACTTCTGTCTCTCTCATTATTTATTCATACCTCTTTCAATCAAAGATGAAATTTCTCCTCTCCAGAATTCTTGGCCAACAAGTGGAATAACACCCCCCACCACCCTCTTTTTTGGGTATCACTTGGATTTCTCTGTCCTAGAAAGTCCATAGTGTCCCACAAATAAAGTTAGCACTGTCAATATCTTTGTTGCTGAGAGCCTCACTATGAGTCAATAAATTGAGCTTTGTATCGCACTAATTAGAACCTGTTAACAGAATTGGGTTGGGCTGGGAGTAATAGGGAAACTCCAAAAGAGTGACTCAGCCATGAGTCAGTACAGTGTGCATGCACAAGTCCAGCTTGACGTGGTTTTGTCTGTGACGGTAAAGGGCTCCAGGCCCCCTCCATCTTTTGACTCATCATCCCTAGTATGGTTCTTGTCCTCATGGGCCAAGATGGCTTTTGGAACTCCAGCCATCACATTCATTTTCAAAGCAGTAGGCGGGCAGCTTCTCCTAAGAAGGAAAGGGGCCAAAATTTACCATGAGTACACACGTGCTAGGCAATTTGCCCGTTATTTTATTTAGTTTTATGTCACTATGTAATGTATCGCTGTCTATATAGTTTTCTACTGCTATATAAAAAGTTAGCTCAAACTTCGTAGCTTAAGAACGATGTAAATTCATTCTTTTACAGTTCATGGGTCCTCCGCTTACGGTCCCACCTGGCTGAAATCAAGTCAGTGGAGGCTGTGATTCTCATTCAAGTCTCTGGGTCCTCTTCCCAGCTCACTGATTATTCACATAGTTCATTTCCTTGTGGCTGTATGACTGACATTTCTGTTTTCTTGTTAGCCATCAGCCAGAAACTGCTCTCGCCTACTAAAGGTCACCACAGTTCCATGCCTAGTGGCCCCTGGAGGTAATTTACAACATGGCAGTTTAATTTCTACCATGCCAGCAGGAATTCGCCTCTCTGAAGCTTCATTCCCTTTTAAAGGCTCTTCTGATTAGGTCAGGCCCACCCAGCATAATCTCCTTTTGATGAACTCTAAGTCAACTGATTTGTAACTCCTCTGATTAGGCTGGGCCCACCTGGGGTAATCTCCTTTTGATGAACTCTAACTCAATTGGTTACTAACTCAAGTACAGGAGGGATATTTCACCATAGTCACAGATTCTATCCATACTCAAGGAGAGGGGATTATAAAGAGTGTGTCACACCAGGGGATGAGGATCTTGTGGGCCATCTTAGAACTGGCCTATCACAATTTACCTCTCTTACAAATATGGAAATTGAAGCTTAGAAAGACTAAGAAACTTATCCCAGTTTTTGAGTGGAATAGTCAAGGATTGTGTCTATGTGTTTATGACTCCAAATCTCATGATTATTTTCCAAATAAGGTTATATATCACTCACTGTCAATATACCTAGAATGGTTAACCATGCTCTTGATTCTGTACAATGTCCTTTAATTAAGTGTCTCTCAGATGTAAAATACTCATTAATTCATTCAAGGAGTGTTTATTGATGGTCTTTTATTTGCTAAGCACGAAACAGGAGAGACTCTGACATGAAGAACAATGGAAATGTGGGTAAAAGGTACTGGGTATATCTGGAGCTAGAATGCCAGGGTTTGCATTGTGATTCTGTCACATATTCGGTATATAACCCTCTGCAATTCACTGAACCTCAGTTTACTCACCTGTGAAATGGGTATGATTACAGTAGGCTTTACTTCGTTCATGGAGTTGTGGAGATGTATAGCACTCAATCAATATTTGTCATTCTTATGAAACATTTATGTCCACATTGTCTGTTTTTGATTTCAAACTTTGGAAGTAAGGGGTGGAGTCTGGAAGCTTTTTTGTTGTACTTTCAAGCCTTCCATCAAACACCAAGACATATCAAAAATGAACTCTTCTTATGGGGGATGCTGGTAGCACATTCCTGCCATGAGGCAGATTTTCCCCCATCTTAACACACACACTTGGGCATTTGGAATACAGGGGGGAAAAAAAATTGCACATTTTACTAGTTCTCTCCAAACACAGTGCAGACTGCTAAGCTGTTTCTTCTTCAGAGGAGAATCGAATTGGCTCCAGATTTCTTCTCAGCTGCCAGACCGTGGGAAGTGAGAGAGAATGTCAAAGCTGGCAGTTGACAAACAATGAGATTGTTCCAAAATGAGGAGGATTGGCCTAAGAAATATCCTTCACAAATGTTTTCCTCAGCTTTTAATGAAGAAGGAGAGAGGGGAAAGAAAAAATTCCACAGATCCTACCAAGATTGCTGGAGCCTGGGGTTGCCATTTGCAAACGTTTCAAGTCTAGGAATAGACCAGCTTTTAGTGTATAGGAGAAAAAAATGTTTACATGTGCAAGTGATACATGTAATTGAAACACTCTCCTAAATAAAGATGAACAATAAGAGTAATACTAAGTCCCCTTGGGCCCCATCCCTGTTTTAGTTCTTCTCTGTCCCCCTAAAGAAACCACTGTTAGGAGTTTGAGATATGGCCTTCCCACCATTTTTGTTTTTAAATAAATTGCATATGTGTTCTAGTCCCTGAGAAAATACATATAGTTGTTATTTGTACACAAAACACACAGAATTGCTTGGAGTTCCTTGATATTTTGATTAAAAGAAAAAAGCTTCATGATGTCCATACCATTATGCAACTTGCTTGTTTCTTTCGGCCATCTTTGGAGGTTCTCCCACGTCAATACATATTGAGCTTGCTCATTCCTTTTACACTGCTGAGTATCCCACATCTCATTCGTCTATTCCCATTTGATAGACGAGCTTGTATCCAATGTTTCAGTCTCATAAATAGTGCATCAGTAAACATCGACTTGGAAAAACATGGCAGCCACTCTTCGCTTTGGTCATGTGGTTTCAAGGTATTGTCTCTTAAAGCTTTTCTGTTTTATTCTCTTTACTTTTCCAAATGGGCCACTTGATAGACAATTCATTTATTTCTTCAAATACTGTACACTAACAATATGTCAGGCATTGTGCTAGGTATTGGGGATATCACCTCAAGTAAGGCAGCCCCCTCCACCCTCAAGCAGCTCAAGTAATAAATCCTATGAGAGATCTATATATGTACAAGGGACCCTGATGGCACATAGTAGGACATCTAACCCAGATGGCAGAGTTAGAGAAAATTCCATGGAAGAGGGGTGTCACTTTGATTCAACTCTTAGGAATTATCCTTTAAAAACATCAGATCCCTCCTTAAGTTATTTTGGGTAGGAACTTTAGGCAAGCTCCCTACTGGTTTTGTTTTGTTTTGTTTTGTTTTGCCATTTGACCCTTACCAGTTAATTAGGGTGATAAAATATAGAGCTCCAAACAATCCATTTTTTAGTCTAAGGAGGATTTTTTTTTCTTTTTATTGTTTATATTGGTTTCTCCTTAAGAGAACAGTAAATCTTTGAGAGCAGAAGCTGAACTAGACATTTTAGGAATCCTTCCTGCCTGATGCCTACTAAGTCCTCACCAGGTCCCTATGTGAATAATACATGAATGTGAAAATAGAGAATGAATGAAGACAGCACATTTAATTTTCTCATTTTGCATTTTTAAACTGAAACCTCCTGTTTCTTGTTGTTCTCACCCAAAGTGTTAAGGTCATTCATGTGACACCCTGATCATCACTGTTCCCACTAGGTCAGGGAGGGCAGCCCCTGTAGCTCACCCAAGATGGCCAAACCTCCCCAGTGTGACTCCCATGGAAGGTCAGGGCAGGACCTGGCAAAGCCCCTCAAAGGGAAAGTCCACTTTCACCCCAGCCTTGTCCTCTCTCCTCTGGTTTCACTGTTTCCACAGCTTCATCGAAAACCCTGCCTTGGAAACTTAGCGCCTCTTCTCTCATGTGTGAACTATTTTTACAGTGGTTTTTGAGTCCGTGTTGTTGCCAGATTTAATGCAACATCGACCAGTGTTTCCCAAATTCAGCTTTGCACATCGGTGACAGTCTGTGACAAAGTTTTTGCAGATCCTCAGTGAAATGAAGGAAATAAGAAAAACATAGCACACGTTTTACAAGCCAAATAGACTCTGTTTAAAGGGTGGCCCTTTATGGAGATAGTGTTTTTCCTACTTTGGGGAGTATGTAAAATGACTTATCTTCTTCTATGCAGAGGTGTTTGTATTGCTGGTGGCTACATCTTATTCTTTAATGACCTTATTATGAAAAAGAAAAAGTTGGCCCCTCCTGGTGGTCTGTATCTCCCTTCTCTATAGCTTATCTGTGGTTAAAAACAATTAGCAAAATATTGGAGAGGATGAACACACAGTTTTAAAAAGGCAGGGCCCGCGCGAGTGGCGCGGTGGTTAAGTGCTGGCTTGGGAAGCCAGCGGCCCCAGTTCGGGCCCCACATATGAGGGCCAGTGACACTGCCCTCAAAAAATAAAAAATGAAATAAAATAAAAAGGCAAGCGAATATAATACTAGTTTTCTGAAGTTCCATGGAAAACTAGGAAATGTCCATATACTTTTGCCTTCCTCTTGGAAACTCACTGAACACATTTGCATTTTATCAGCTCAGAAGAGTCCTTCTGCAAAGACACCCTTAACTTTGGATATATTGAATTTTCTTCATTCAGTCAGTCGTAGAATCCTTGTATTTTCTCTACATAATACATGTTTGTTCCACAATGTACATTGCAGGAAATGCTGCCATAAATGGAGTATGATATATTCGAGTGGAGAAAGTAGTGGGAGTAAGAAATTTGGATAAGATTAGTTGGGCAAACTTTTACAGAAGCAATGCACTTGGGGCAAGGTTATTTGAAAGTGAAAATGGACTTGGCTTGGCTACAGGAAGAGGTCAAAGATAAAAATCAATCTATATAGGCAGCTGCAAGCAGAAATGCCAACAGGCTCCAGGCAACTGCCCTGGAAGTGTGGAACAAGCAAGGGTCAGGCACTGGGGCATGGTGGGGAGTGTGGCAACCTGTGAAGCACATGATTTGTGATCATCTTCAGTGGCTTGTCATCCTTCAAGAAAGTGGCTGTGGTGGCAGAGCTTTTAGATTTTGAAGAGAATCCAGCATCCCAACTTTTTTCATGAAAAGTCCCTGTGTTGTGGTTTTTGTTTGTTTGTTTTTGTTTTTTAAAGATTTTATTGGGGAATTAAGGGAGGGGAACAGCAGCTTTGGGGAGTCGGGGAAGGGAAACAGACAAGTTGCTATCCTTTTGTTCTTCAGTCTAGTTGTGGAGGACATTGCTTCACTGGCCCATGTTGGTATCATCATTGTGCTCTTCCCGGGTGAGGCAGATCAGTCATCGGCCTCTAGACGGCTGCTCACAGTGGCTCTCTTGGCAGCTCACACTAGCTGCCAGCAGCTCACGCTGGCTGCCGGCCACTCACTGTAGCCTATGGCAGCCCACTGCAGCAGGGGCTGCAGCCCACACCATTCCTGGTGACTCACGGCAGCTCAGCTCCAGGTTGAGCTGTTGCTCACCATCTTAGCTATAGGGGGCGCAGCATCACTGGCCCTCATGTGGAATCTGAACCGGGGCCCTACTGCCCTGAACTGGTGTCCCAAGCCAGCTCTAAACCAAAACGCCACTCAACCGGCCCCAAGTCCCTCTGTTTTTAAAAGCTGACAATCCAAAGCCAAAAGCAAAATGTGAGCTAAATATATATATGTACATATATGTAATATGTATATGTATATATGTGCATATATAACATTTATTTATAGGTTGCTAGTTTACAAACTATGGTCTATTCTTTACTTGGGAAATTATTGCTGTAATTATTTGATATATAACAATAAATATAATAACAAAATGCACCATATCAAAAATGACACTGATGTTGGGATCATACAGCATCCTAAGCGACCATGAATGTTTAGGTCCAGTATCCAATGAGGCCAACAAGCCTCTGTTCTGAATCTCCCTCCCCTAGGTGGCCATATTAACGCTGTCTCCTCTTTGTGTAGAAAAAGTTGAATCCACCTAGATGCCTGCCACACTCTCTTCTTCCCTGTTTTGCTCGCCCTCTGCAGAGAATGTCACCCAGGTGTTGCAGCCTCTGAGTGGTAACTATGGGCAGCAGGCAGGTTTCACTCAGTTTTCACGAGCCACAGAGAGAGGATTCAGGGATTTCATAACATGCCTGATCTCCGAGCTGGGCAGGGATCCTCAGCACCCGAGTTGCATCTGTGCACGAGAATTTTTAAAACAGCCACCGTAACAATACCCCGACTCCAAAGAGGGCACATGACTCTCAGCCCCGGATTAAATTAAATGAGTTTTCAAAGGGTATGCCCCTAGAAGGAAAAATTAATCTCCGTAAGGTTATTGGGAATTATTCACATTGTCACTTTGAACTGGCACCCCTCTTAGGTGGATGTGAGAATACACACAGGCTGATTTCAATAGAAAGGTTGCCTATCAAAATTACAGCTCTCTGCACATTCGTTTTTGACACTTGCATCCAACGTCTAAAAGTTCCTGTAGAAAGAGGAGGATGTTTTTTAGTGCCCAGTACTTCTCAGCTGAGAATGAATTTGCTCACTCCCACTATCGTCCCCATACCCCTAGGAGCCATTTGACAATGTCTGGAGACATTCTTGATTGTCATTTCTGGAGGGGGGACACTGCTGTCATTGAGTGGGTAGAGAGCAGAGATGCTGCTAAACACCCTACAGTACACAGAACTGCCCACAAACAAAGACTTCTCTTGCCCCGAATGTGGATAGTGCGAGGCCGACTGACCCTGGCCCATGTCACACTGAAGGGATGCTGCTTTCTTTTAATTACCCTGATGCACATGGTGAGTTACCAGCAATGTTGGCAGAGGGGTGACTTCCTTGCAGCACTTCCATCCTTGCCAGAGCAGCTGGCACCCTACAAATCACTGCAGCGTTTCATCCTGGAACCAATCTTGATCTAAGTACCTTGCAGGAAATTCATGTGGTGAGCTCAAATGTGTAGCTATTACCTGGGTCACCAGGTATTAACTTCTGCTTCTCTGTATGTGTGGGAACCAGTAATGTTCTCCCGAAGGAACAGTGTTCTGAAACTATCATTCAAAAGATTTCATTAGAAAAAAATCTTTAAATAATTGACACAGGCACAAAATATCCTCCGTTTCTTCCTTCTTCAACTATTTGCTGGTCTCTAGTAGGTCAGACCCAACCAGGAAGGAAGGAAGCAGCAAGCAATGAGTCATATGGTCTCAGCTAGGGGTCAGCAAACTCTTTCTGTAAAGGGTCAGATAGTAACTAGTTTAGACTTGTGGGCCATACAGCCTCTGTCACACCTACTCACCTCTGCCCTTGTGGCTATACACAACACAAAAAACCCATCAGCAAATGGGCGTATCTGTGTCCCAATAAAACTTTATTTACAAAAACAGGGCTACTGGCTAGACTTGTTCCACAAGCTGTAGTCTCTTCTCTCTCGTCTGCATTATGAGACAGACATTATTCAGATAAATACTTGATTACTCATATTTTCCCCATCTGTCTGGTATTGTATTCCCCTGGCTTGTGGCATGATAATTCCTTTGTTATATACAGATCTCAGTTTAAATGTCACCTTCTTGGAAAACCCCTCCCTAACCACTTATCAAAAATTGTCTCTTTGGTTTTCTATCACACCACCTTGCATTATGAGCCTCGTGGTGCATATAAACCAAATTATCTTGTTTATGTATTTGTTCAATCCTTTTTTTATTTTCCCTTGTAGAAAAACAGAGACCAGGTCTGTTTTTACACCTATATCCCCACCTCCTGGAACAGTGTCTGGCACATAGCAGATGCCACACACACACACACACACACACACACACACACACACACACACACACTACTTATAAAGGGAATAAAACCATTTAATAGTAAGACTTAAGTTAGTTTGGGGGAGTAGGAGGGACGAGGGAATCTATTGGGTTGTCGGAAAAGTCATGACCCATTTTTGCAACGAAAAACATAGAAAAATGCATCATGACTTTTCTGACAACCCAATAGTTCTTCACTTGGTTACTGGAGAGAGACTATCATTGAACTAACTACTAATACCAGTATCTAGATTAACTGATGAGGATCACGTGCCACGCCACATTCTAACCATTTAGGCATATTAACAATTTTATGAAGCAAGAATATTATCACCCATTTTATATGTAGGTGGGAAAAGAATGGAAAGATTAGTAACTTGCCTGAGGTTATTAGAAAGTCCAGGACTGAAATCCAGGAAGTCTAATTCTCCCTCTTAAACACTATAGCATGCTGCTTCCACTATATTCCTCCCCGACCCAAATAAAAATAAATAAAAGGGAAAACCTGACTATACTAAAAAAAAAGGTTTATTTATTTGGTCACATTATTCTAGTATGGTAGAGAGAAGAACCTAGTAACATTTCAGAGTGTGAACTCTGCCCCTCCTCCCCGCCCTTTGGGTTGATTTTGGGAAATGAGGGGACTTGATCTCTGTGCCTGGGGTGACATTGAGTACAGGCAAGGCTGGGTTTTGCTGCAGGGACCCCGGCTCAGCAGACTGCAGGGTGGTGGAGGCGTCCTTCGCCCTCTGAGGGAGCAATGAATGGAGTGAGAATATGCGGCTTTATGGGGCAGCGCAACAAATGCATCAAATATTTATTGCCAAGAAATATTTATTACCAATTACATGCACATGAAACAAGACCTCGTCCCTGACCTCAAGAGCTATCAAGCCAGGAATGGGGTGAAAACAGGCTGCCTTGAGGGGCAGCAAGGAGGATGAAGGAGTGGGACAGGCTCTGCAGGGAACTGGGGCTGGCGCCTCTGTGTCAGCAAGGGTGGCAGAGGCGGTGAGAGGATGGGACTTTATGAGAGGCACATGGCATCAGGACAAGGTGATCCTGCAGGACTTGAATGCCACTCCGGTCGTGCTATCCGGGTCAGTCCTAGAGGGACCACGTCTAGTGTGAACCCTCAACCTAACAGAGTACTCACAGTGGCAGGAGGCACCATTGTCAAAGTTTTCTACTTGCATCATCCCCCTGTATTCTTCCAGCAAACCTATGATGATGCTGCTGATGCTGCTGCTGCTGCTGATGGTGGTGCTGGTGGTGGTGATGGTGATTGTTCCTGCTTTCTAGGTGAGGAAACTGAGGTTTGCAGGGGTTAAATGACTTTTCCAAAATTACACAGGAGCACCACCAGGGAACTCAGGCAGACTCGCCCCCAATCACATTCTTTTAATGACTGCTATGAGTACAGCCCTAAACCTGGCTTCATGCCCATTTTGTAGATAGAGAAAACAGGGCTTAGGGAAAAGCAGTGACTTCCTTGAGATCTGAACCTGGATTTGAGCCCAGATCTTTCTGATAGAGCAATCCATGGTCTTTTCATTGCCCTAGGATAAATATCTGTGGTTTCAAATCCACTTTACCCAGTATCTGTCTATGAGACAGTGAAAATAATTACCTCTGACAAGAGGCAATAGAAACTGACATGGATTTGTTATGCTTGAGAAGGGGAGGAGAGTGGATAGATCTTGTTGGATAGATCCTTCAAGACTTAAAGACTGCCTGGATACGGACCAGGAGGTATAGGAAAAGGAAGGCTTGGTTGGTGAGAGCCTAGCATCTTAGAAATGACATTTTGCAGAGATCAAAGAGACAGTTAGAAGAGTTTGCAGAATTAAGGCAATTTTATTAGTATTATTATTTATTATAAATAATTTCAAGCAGGCATTTTCCTCCCCAGAAGTAGCTACTAACTTCTGGGGGTGGGGTCAGCCTTCTTCTAGTCACAGGCCATGTACAGTATTTCAAGTCAGAGGGCATATTATTTGGACAACAAACCCTGACCTCTAGTCTTAAAGACATATGCTCAGAATTTTAAAAGCCTTCTTCTGGAAATATTTAAAGCCGATCATTTCATTAAATCAGTCCCAGATACCCAGGCGGTATGACTAGGATAATATGGAATTATTTATAAAGATGACTTGTTCCGAGAAGATTATTATTGTGCTAAGGAGATGAAAATCTCACCTTTTTTCCCCATTCACTGGCTCTGATTAGAACCAATATATTTCAGATGTATCAGAGAGGGATCCATGCTAACGTGGATTTGGGCCACAGCTGCCCCGCGGACCACACTGATTAGGTGCTGGGCCTTTCGGTTGCGGTTCTATGGGTTACAGCTGTTGGCTAGGTGGCCGCACATCCTAGCCTCATGACTGCTGAATTCTGGGACTTAAAACTAGCTTGGTTCATCTTGTATAATTGAACCCTCTTTTGTTTGGGGGCTACTTAATTCTTATCATTTATTTGGATGGAATTTTTAAAGCATTTAAGCATTAAATAATGCTTCAGTGGATCAAGACAGGTTGATCCACTATCTTTTTGCTTTCCAAACCAGGAACCTTTGGAATCTTATCTTCAAGTTGGAAGGTTTGATCAATCATTCTTTGCACTGATCTTGGGATGAAAATATTCATGTATATTTACTGGCTTTCCAGGCTTTGGAAGATCCAGCCTCTATTTACTTCTCCGGTTTTATCCTACTCTTCTCTTTTGTTCTAAGTTCCAGTCACATGACTTTCTTCCATTTTCTCTGAACCAGCAAAATTTCTTCCTGCATACACCCCCTAATGCTGTCTCCTCCAGGAAGCCCTCCCTCGTACCTTCCTCCTCCTAAAAGATGGATCATTTTCTCCTGTTACATATTATTTCTGGACTCCTGTCCTCTCCTCTACAGAACATACTTAAATTGATATTAAATACTATGTATTTGTATTATTTACAAATAGTTATTTTCCCAGCATGGTACCAGCTTCCTATAAGCAAGTTACCTATGGTATCTCAGTGACCACCCATAGTGTTCACCCATAGTAGTTGCTTAATAAAGAAAAGAATAAATAATAAATAAAAAACAATGAATGAGTACATGAATGCTTGATTAGTCAGCAGCCTAATCCCATTAATGATGATGTTAATGGGATGTTGCAGAAAGGCAATTCAAGATTTTTGCACTGTGATTTCAGAAACTTAACTCTGAGGTTTACATAAAATTTCCATATTATTTTATGCAAACATATCTTCTATTGTTTTTCCTCAATCTTAAAAAACAAAAAAGCAAGTTTAACTGAATATTCTGAAACTTATTGAGATGTTCCTCTATTGCATACAATCCATTCATCAAAAGCATAATATACCATTGAAAAATCATACAAAAAATTAATGATGGCAGCAGTACCCAAAGTGAGCTTTGTGCAGCGCTAGTGTTGCTGGATGTTAGAGGGAAAAATGTCACATGATCAAGTGCAACTGGAAAATTAACAAAAAAAAAAAACAGAAAAAAAAAGATAGGCTTTGTTTATTTTAGTGAAAATGTTCTAGAACCTTAAATTCGCTAATGTGCATTATGAAAACCAGGGAGGAGGGTTGAAAATGAAGTGTTTTCTAAATATGGTTGACCACAGAGAATTGCCTGGTCATAGACCATCTTTGGTCAATGCTGATATGTGTAAGGAAAGGCAGGTTAATAGTTCATGTTTATGCCAGCTTTGGGAGAAAGAACCGTATTGATTATTTTTTTAGAGAAACGATACCTCTCCCACAAACCAAAGTTTAGGAACTGTATTCCCTTCCTTACATTGGCAGGCAACTTTCAATGAAACGCCAGCTCTGTTTTATGGATTCAACATCAATAATAACCATCATTAGAGTGGAGGCCTGGTGTTCCCATTGTCACATTCCACATCGAGCTCTCTTTGGGAGTAGAGAAGGGCAGCGAGCTTAGGGATATTTAAGAAGTGAAATCAGTGTTTTAAATGAAACTACTGATGGGAAATAGAAGCAAGGAGAAGCCATGTTCAGATCTGGGAAAATAATCAGATCCTGAAATATAGCCTCAAAACTGGGCAGCTGAGAAAAATGTGCAGGGGTTAGTTAGCTTCTAGCAAGAGAAGAATAATTCAGAAGCTCAGATTGAGAGCTTACATTAGCATGGGTTCTGATAAAAAAAATGAATAACTTCAAAATAGTTCATATCTGAAACCCAGAAGAATATGGGCTCTGCCAATATGTGCTTATAAACCCCTTGTGAATAATATTTCTGTTATGGTTAATGATGATAGGGCATGACTCATGAATTTGATGGTAAACAGGGCCGTCTTGTAGCCTCAGGTATTTTTAACCATCTAAGGAGAAAGGGGGAATATTTAGGGTAGAAAAAGGACATGAATTTTATAATAAAAATAGCATGAGCACTTGGTGCATGGGGTTTAGGTATCTCTGTGGAATATAGAGTTAAACAGATTACCATATGTTCCCTTCAGGAGCATTTGAAAAATGAAGACCAAATGTGTTTTATAGAATGATGTTCTTCATAATGCAGATAGCCACTGATTTGAAGCTGCAGCTAAAATAAATATGATACCTTTTGAGTGCTATTCACAGACACTAGTGACCTATCAATTTCCCTATCTCGGGAAAAGAGGGCTGGAAGATGACAGCTCACTCCCAGAAGAGTGGTTGATATACGTTAAGTGGCTGTGTCTCTGCTTCTGATTATTAATTGTGGCTAATATAAAGCAAGCAGATGTCCCCAGACTGTGCAGGCTCTTGTTGGAATGAGGAGGTCTTTAGGCATGGTGGAAAGAGGCCCTGTTTGGAAGCTCCGGGTCCCGGTTTCTGGCTGTGCTGATATACCTGGAGACCAAGCAGGCTTAAGCTTCAGGGACTCTCACGTTTTAGGCCCTGGGAGGAGTCCTTCCAATGCGTTGCCATGGTGATGTATAACATCTGTGAAAGTAGAACATTTTCAGCACAATTGGTTAAGACGCTTTTTCGGTTCCAACTTCCCTTTGAGTTAGGAGGCAGTGGGATGGCCATTGGCATTTTAAGTTCTGGCTATAGAAAATATGAAAGGGGGATTGATTTATTTGGAGGTCAATATGATATATTTGTGTGTTCCTTTATCACTTTCATTTATAGTTCAGGAACAGCTAGTACCCTGGTGTAGCGATGGCTTCTAGGACTATCCCTGCATTTGCAGTGTCAATGAAACCACTGGTGTGGTGGGGAGATGCGAGGCCAATGGTGGCCCTGCAGTGGGAAGATATCCTAAGGTGTCTGCACCACCAGCGGGCAGCAGAGCAGAAATACGTATGCTTTGGAATGTCAAGAGTTGGAAGCTAGTTTGTGGGATATTCTTCTGACCATCAGATATATACACTAGTAAGTGGAGGATTTGATTGCCATCATCACTTGATCAAACTGGTAGTTCTGTCGTCTCAGGAGAATACTCACTAAAGCAGCCTACATGATTATAAATGCGCCATACGTTATTTCTTTTTTGATGGAAATTTTTTAAAAAAATTATCATAATCCCACTGTTTAAATTTCATGCTGATTTGACAGAGAATACTAGCATAGATGAAGATAACATAAAACTCAGAATACACCATTAAATAAAGCATCAGCGACAAATTGGGAACTGGGGGGTCCTTAGCTTAACAAGTGTTTAAGATGAGTCACTACACAAAAAACTTGAAATTTCCCTGAAGTCCTACTGCTCACATAGGAAAGAAACTTATCCAAATTTGAGAACTCTCCTAAAAATGGATAGGACATTACGAATAATGAGTAATAAAGCTCACATTAAATAGTGTTTCTAAACTACCAATAATAGAAAAGGTTTTGATCAACCAAGCTAAGGGAAAGGCTCTTGCTTTTCTCTTTTCTCTACAGAAAAATATATTTTAAAAAACATCTTGGTCATGATGAGACAAAGAGCATGCAGCAAAAAAATGTAAGAAAAACAGTCTAGAGATGTGGGGCCATTAATAAAATATTAAGTTATGTTTTTCTAGATTTTGTGAGGTTTGTTAGTTTTTTTAAATTTACAATTTGTCTTGATTTATTTTCTCATTCCCAATACATGTTCGCTTTCTTCTCGAATTCGGCATCGCTACTTTGAATTCCATTTTTCAAAGGAGAGTCCAAGTTGAATGAGTGTTTGATCAACACGGCCTTAATGTATCTATCTTTGCAGCGGGTGACACTGACTCTCTATCTTTGCAGCGGGTGACACTGGCTGCTTCCTCTCTGTGGGCCTCAGTTCCCTTCCCTGTGAAATGGGCAGGTGATAATACCAGCAGAGTGGTCGTGAAAAGAATATTGAGAGGATAAGGCTCTGGCAAGGGCTTGCACAGCAAAAGGTGTGAACCCAGAGTGCGTGCAGTCTGCAAAGCCTGGGAACAAGACCTAAGGTGCCAGGTATCTGAGGAATTCCTTGGTGGTTGTCATCGACTTCTTGCCTCCTTCATCCTTGTTTCACCTGACATTTTCCTACCAGGTAGAAGGTGGGAGTGAGGTTGAAGTCACACTCCTGCTGTTTCTGTGTGTGTGTTTTTTTCTGGAAAGCATAATCATGGAGATTGGGGTTTCCATGGCAGCATGGAAAGCAGTCCCTGTATCCAGACACTGGTTTGGTGGGTGTCCAGAACCAGAGTATCTGTGGTATTGATATATATGGCAGATGGGGCTCTGAAGCCAGCCATCATGGAAGCAGCTTCTTAACCCTGAGTCAGCACGTGGTCCTGAAGGTGATAGTTCCAGGGACAGCTTCCTGATGCTTCCTATTTCTGGTGTTTGCAGAGGTTGCAGAGCCCTGGGAAGTCACCCCTAGAAGGTGACCTTCCAGTCCTTGTAACAGTTGTTCAGCCCTTCAGTGTGTTCATGTTCTCTGCAGCCAAATCTGGACGGTTACAGGATGTTAGGCAGATGCTTAGTTCGAAGGCAGCGTCCAGAGCTTCCCCTTACCATAGTGCAAAGTGGAGAGAATCGGAAAGTTACTTCCATCCAAACATGGCCTGGAAGTGGCAGGGATTGCTGAGGGGGCCTTGCATTTGGAGCTAGCTCCAACTCTGTGACCAAGACGAAACAAGGACAGATCACTGCATACCCATAGAGAGAAGTAACAACGACCAGTGACTAGAAATCCAATCCCTGGAACTTAAGACTCACCCTCAAGGAGAGGGAAGAGGCAAGACCCTGAATCCATTGAGCTCCTACCACCTGGTGAAAAAGAGGCTTGACTGTGAACTTAAGTTTAGGATAGATGAATAAATGTATCTTTTGCGCTCCTGAGTCTATGGATTGATATCAAACTACTACAGTAGGTTCCCCCTTATCTGAGGGGATACACTTCAAGACCCCCAGTGGATGCCTGAAACAGCAAAGCCCATGTATACCGTGTTTTCTCCTATACACACACATCTATCATAAATTTCAATTTATAAACTTGGCACAGTCAGAGATTACCAACAATAACCAATACTACAATAGAAAAATTATAACAATATACTGTAATGAAAATTGTATAAATGTGGTCTCTCTCTCTCTCTCTCTTTCTCTTTCAAAATATTTTATTACACTGTACACATTTTTCACTTAAAGGAAGTACTCCATTGGCTTCTCTTTGCCGTGTCCACGTTGCCAGCATCACTACTCTTGGGCTTGGGGCCATTAGGAAGTAAAATAAGGGTGGCTTGAATACAAGCACCGTTATACCATAGGCAGCTCTGGCTACGAAGCGGCTACCAGTCAGGTAGCGCCTACTGTGGGGATACATTGGGGGAAAGGGATGATTGACATCTGGAGCAGGATGAAGCAAGACTGTGCGAGATTTCAAAAAGCAGGAGGCTTCAGAACAGCACGCCATTTAAAGCTCGCGAATTGTTTATTTCTGGAATTTTCCACTTCATCGTTTGGGACCGCGGTTAACCAAGGGTACCTTAAACCACGGGAAGCATAAGTGCTGACAAGTGGGGGTGCTACTCTCTAGGATAAAAGGCACCCCACGTTGGGTTAACCAGGGCAGCTCTGGCGCTGCTCAGGCTTTAAACACATCCTTCCATTCCACACAACAAGCTGCTGAGGTGGGGGCACCTGTGATCCCTCTTTGACACCTGAAGGGGAGACGATGGCGTGCAGGCAGGTTATCTGAGGGCCCGCGGCCAACGAGAGGGTCTAGTCCGAGTACAGATTTGGATTTGCACAGAGGGTGATAGGAGAGCATTTCCGGGGGTGGGGGGGAAGATGAGGAGAAGGCAGGTTTGGAAAGGCCAGGAGAACTGCTTGGTTCTTCTTGTTGCGAACTACATGACTGTTGTGTGAGGAAGGGTGCTGGACCCTTTCTAAGAGCATCATAAAACGAGGCCAGCCTCCGCCTCTTTTCTGAGTGAGCATGGGCTCGCCCTCTTCCCTTATCCCCCGCGGCCGTGATGGCTGCTGTGCAGACCCCTCTGTTCCCATCTCCTCCCACGTGGCCACTGTCCTCAGGGAGCAGGTTGTCCAAGAGCCAACAGGCCCACCTCACATCCACCTATGTGGTGGGACATCAGAGCTCAGAGAGCTGCCCCCTACTGGTGGGAAGACTGGGGCATTTTCCGCTTTCAGGAACCACAGGCAGAGGCAGGAGGAGGGCGTCCCCTCAAAGTGGGTGTCCAGAGAGTGCACTTCTCTGGTGGAAAAAAAGCAAGAAGCCGAGCAAAGGTGGGGGTCACTCCCAGCATCCTCCCTAGTTCTGAGGGCCGCCCAGGAAAGGCGCTTGCCTCCGGGGCCACTTGTATTCCCCTTCTGTGCCCCCGTGCTCTCGCCTTCACCTGCTCACTCGCACTCTCTCACGTGTTCCTCTTTTCATTCTCTGCCGCAGCATCTGAGCTGCACTGCCTTTGGGAGCACAGGCTCCACCTGGGTTTGAACTCTGGTTCAAACACTCTGCAATCTCGGGCAATGATTTCGCCTCCCCACATCTTCGTTTCCACATCCCCGACTGTGAAATGGGGTGGTTTTTCCTCATAGGGCTATTGTGAAGATTCCAGGAGTTAATACAGGTCAAGCGCTTAAAGCAGTGCCTAGAACATAGCAAAAGCCCATGAAACCTTAGCCGGGGTGGGGGGGGGGGTTTCCTGTTCTTTTTGGAACCATCTGTCTCCAAGCCTCACTCACTTATGTGCCCATTGCATAATTTTCGCCATAACAAATACCTTCTCTGGTACTGTATTTGCTTAATATTTTTATTTAACTCAAATCGCCCTAAGTAATAATATCAATGATGCAAATGACTTAAAATGTTGAAGTTAATTTTTTTTGTAATGTTGATTTTTGTCATTCCTTAGGGACTGAAGTGAAAAGTTAGTTTATATAGTTCTTAAAATTATCCATGCGATGGACACTATAGCTTAGGAAACACGGGTGAATAATTGTTTCACACTCAACTTTTCACTTATGTTGTTATGAACTCACTAATTTGCTAATTTCACTAGTTACTTCTTCGATTACTCCGAGTCACTCATTAATGAACTTGTTTTTCAGCAGCTGTTTCCTGACTACCTCCTTGCTGTGGCCGAGCCCTGGGTGCTGAAGGGATGCACACATTTCCAGGTAAGTCCTTGCTCTGGGGATTTAGCAGGCTGATGGGGGGTGGAGGTGGGGATCCAGTGTACAAACAAGCAATGACAGCACAATGTTTGGATGACCTCAGAACGGTGCGTGGTAGCAGTTTGGGGGGGGGACTGTGGGAGGAAGATGGATTCCTTTCACCTGAGACAGTCAGTGCTCCTGCAGCCAGACGATTCTCTAAGGGCATTTGCCAGCCCTACCCCCCCGACCCCCCCCCCCCCGACAAAACAACAGTGTTTCTGATGCAATGGCTCCTCATTGTTGCCAAGTGGTGTGAATATGAGCAAGGAGAGGCTCTGTGTTGACTTAGGCAACGGGGAAAGGGCAGGAGGAAGGAGTTCTGGCTGGAAACCACATCCAGCCTTTCCTTCATTCCTCCCCTCTTTTATTAAGCACCTACTATGACCAACACTGGGGGCAGCCTCGGCCGTCAAAATCTCTTGTGGGGGACGGATGTTATGATGCAAACAATCACACAGAGAACAATTCATTCATAATTGTGACAACTGCCAGGGAGAACTCGGATAGACTTATGAAAGCTCTAGAGAACTCAGCATAGATTAGGGAGTTAAGGGTGTCAGCTCTGAGAAAAGGAAATTGAAGGGAAGATGGAAAGAATGAGAAGGGACTAGCCAGGTATGGGAGTGAGGGTGGAATGGAGGGGAAAGCACTGTGACCGGCAGAGGCACCTCAGCCCACTGAAGGGCTTGAGATGGGATGAGACGGAAGGCTTTGTGAAATGCAGAACCCCCCACCCCTTTGCTGGATGTTAGTGATAAAGGAAATGAAGTTGGTGAGTGGGGATGTTCAAGGTCACCTGGGACATTGTAGGTGGTGTACTGTCCATCTTTACCTTAAGTGTGATGACAAAAATGTGGAGATTTGGGGCAGGGGAGCTCCCAACTCAGTTGACCTTGGGAAACTCACTCCGACTCCAGTGTGGAGAATGAATTGACGAGGGCATGGACTTGGGCTGCATGCTCAAATCAAGGGTAGGAAATGTGGAAAAGAAGGGTGATAAAAGTGATGAAGCAGAGGAGAAAAAATTCTGAATGAATGGATTCTCTAAATGCATTAATTGCCAAGGTGATTCCCCACCTGGAAGACTGAGAGGGTGGAGGGCATTGTGGAAACCGATGTCACAGCAATTTTTCGGGTTCCCTTGAAATATCATGCTGTGGGAAAAGCGTGGGCCACCAAGGAAAGCAGATTGAGGTTCAGATCTTGCCTCTATTTTTTTTATTTTTTTATTTTAGCAGTTTAACCTTTGCCTCAGTCTTTTTTTTTTTTTTTTTTTTTTTTTTTTTCGTTTCTGTGATGGAGATAATAACAGCACCGCCTTCACAGTGGTGTTGTAAGGCTTACACAAAGACTACCTGGGATTCCTGGCACACAGTGGGTGCCCAGTAAGATAAGATGAAGCCGAGCTGCACTATGTTCTGTTTCCCATAAGTGCTGCCGGCGCCCAGTGTTAGCACTGGTCTGACAATGCATTTTAGAGAAGCAGCCATACTGTAAGAATCGGCTTGCTGATAGGCTGCCGCACATTCGGGTCAATGGCATTATTCATGGATGTGTCAAAGCCATAAAGTAGGAGATTTTGAGGCGATCACAGCTGTGAATGATTAATATTTTCTTCCTGAGATGCCACAGAGGTGGCGAGGCTATGTTAATTATGACATGCCCAAGCCTCTTACTGTGGGTTTCTTCCCCAAGTGCCTGTTAATTTGCTCATATGCTGTGCAGCCGATGGGACTAGAGAACTCAGACAACACCGTGGATCCCTGGCAGTTCCTCATGTCCCTAGTAACTGCTCTATACCTCTGCAGGAGGGAAGAAAACCCCAAACATTTCCACCAATCCAGCAACAACGATAGGATTTAGACAGGATGTTACTGGAGAAATGCTTTACCAAAGATAGCTCTGTGCTGCTCGTTTTCTTTGCAATTGATCTTGTTCTTAATTTGCTCTTGAAATTTTCAAGTGATGCACTGAAATTGAGAATACCTCAGATACAGATACTATCGTCTTTTATATTGTTTTCCAGTGGTATTGTTTTAAATTTCTCGGAATCACCTTCCTATGATTACTTAAAATGTATTTTTACATGTATCAATTGTTTTCTTTAAAAAGCGGCTGCATTTTAGATAACGAGGAAAGCAGTTCTATCTCTGTAAATATTTGTTTCGCTTTCGGTGCTTTATCTCTTTATATTGTGGATGTTGATTTTTATATCATTACTTCTCAAACGCCTTTTAAAAATATAGGTAGATTTTTTAAAAAAAATTAGAGCAAGTAAGCATCAAGAGCTGTGTGCTCACCGTCGAGATGAATTGGTGAATTTCTCTAAACCCTGGTGTGCCTTTATACGCTGAACCAATTCCTCCTGCAATTTCCGTAAATCTCTCTCTATTCATATGATTTCACTAGGATCAGTCTCTGTTGAAAAATCTAGTTTAAGCTGCCTGGCAGTCTGAAAAGAGGAAGATCTATTAATTTAATCATTTGTATGAATCATGTCTAAATGATCTCAGCAGAGAAAATGTGTTAGCCATTTAAATCCCATCATTACATATTATATAATAATTACTGCTAATTCTCGTTTGGATGGGCCACAATTTGGCTTCCCCATCCCCTAAAAGTGGAGGGTAGGATGACCTCACCGAATTTAGCCTCCCCAGCCTCTGGGCCTTCTTCTGCCTCCCTCATTATGGAGTTAATGGCCACATCCACATCAAGCGGCCAGCCAACTTAGAGTCTGTTTTGTGCTCGTAATTAGTATTCATTTTGTGAGCGTGGAGTTCACCCTCTGCACCCGCCGGAACCTAATGGTAATCTTGGCTGTGTCTTCCTCCCTCTGACTCTGATTTGTCAGCACCGCGCGGCTGGTCCCATACCTAATTTTTTGCCCTTACCCACTAACTAGCACGTCCACATCAGCAGTGTCAGAATTAGAAACTTTTGACAGATCTGTAATCATGCAGTTCTCATCAACTCGATGCATGTTAGTCATTCCATTTCCACATTCTAACAGTTAATATGCCTTAATTTCTCTCACTTTGTGAATATTTAATTCCTCCCTTTTCAACATCATTTTTAGGTTGTGTGAATCATTTTCAAAGCCTTTGCTCTTCTCCCCGCACTACCATCTGCATATTTTATGAAATGGCACGGTGGAGTCTCGAAGGGCTCTTGATAAAAATGGAACTGGCAGCCTGCTCATTAGCTGTTTACCTGGAGCTGTGTGAGTCCCCGATAATGGCGCGTTCCCATTTGGATTTGAATCAGGATTCTCTAACAAATAACAACCCGAAGCTTTCTTGGGGATGTCCACTTGCCTTCTGGGTCCTCCTCTCAGAGAGTTGCTGGGGAACTTGATTTTGGGGGCTGTCCTAGGGAACTTGAGATGCCGGCATCTGGCATCAGAGGCTGTTGAATTTTTGAAGTGGAGACCCAAAAGCTTTAGCAAATTAGCACCTCCAAGGAGACCAGAATTCTAAAGGTCAGGTTCTTTGACCTTCTGGAATTGTGCAGATGCCAGAAGGTGACCAACCGCCCGCTTTGCATGGGGCTGGGGTTTTCTGGGGCCTGGGGCTTTCCGGTTGGAAACCAGGAAGTCCCAGGGAAATGGGGATCGGTCGGTCACCCTCCTTACGATTATATTCCGGAACTTACACAATGTTCCAGGCCTTGAAAGTAGATGAGAAAACCTTGGAAGGATTGTAGCGATGAGCCTTCTCTGTGTTTACCGAGGATCTGAGAGCAGGGCACAGGAGCTCGGCCTGAACACCTGGACTGCTGCTATGGACCAATCGCCTGCCTTGAAACCTCAGGAGGCTCATATGAGAACATCCAGGATTTTCATTTCTCTTGAAACACCAAAGCCCTGGTGACACCAAGTCCCCATTCTTTATGGGAATGATTGATCAGCTGGAGCTGGACAGCAACTGTCCCTTTGGGTGAGGCGTCTGTTTTCCAGTTGTTATAAAATAATGCTGCTGCCTCCCCAGCTGGTGCCATAAATTCTGTGTACCTCTCTGGTCTTAATTTGCATTTGATTTTGGATCTCTGGATGAAACTTAAGAGTGGTAGCTTTGCAGTAAATTGACGTCTCAGTACTGTTATCTCCTAGCTGTCACATCTCGGGCGAGGTGAATA
Organism: Aselliscus stoliczkanus; assembly: GCA_033961575.1. Classification (NCBI taxonomy): domain Eukaryota; kingdom Metazoa; phylum Chordata; class Mammalia; order Chiroptera; family Hipposideridae; genus Aselliscus; species Aselliscus stoliczkanus. The sequence continues at coordinate 7,674,758 of CM066738.1, read as the reverse complement.
CACACATTGGGTCTGTTTTCTTACCCGTAACTGGGGATGGGGCAGTCACAAAAGTGGACTAGCCTAATAACATGTTGTTGCAAGTATTAAATACGGCAGACGCTGAGGAGCTGCCTATCAGTGGCTTTGGCATGGATCTGCTGTATAGTAAGTGTTTATGAAAAGTGCTTGTTTTTTTACTTCTTGTTATATTATCACTAGTTTTACATAAAAATACACTGGAACCCAGAATTCCTGGTGAGCTACTTAGTATACAAATAGAAACTATGTGGATAAAATAATAAGAGGTGGGTATCAGTGGCATTAAGACAAGTTGTTTTATAATGTCTATTGGAGCAAATCCTTGAGGTGTGCCCAGAGCAGTTCCAGGTGACCACCTGTGTAATTAATGATACCATTGACTATGCTACAGGAAATGGAACATTCCATTCTCAACGGACAGGTAAGCTTGTGTTCCTCCTTGCATTAGGAAATCCTCTCACACCTTTTGAATTCAACAAACCTATACTTTTTACACAAAGTGAATTCCTTTGTAGTAGAATCTGTTTCCTAGAGATTTTCTCCTGCTGAAAAGGTTTTATCCCATAGTAGCCTTGTGTCACTGGGGCTTTTCTCACCATGCAAAAATGATACACAATTAATACCTTGGATTTACATGGCATTTTTCTTCTGAGTGTTTCAGAGGTGCTAGATGGTTCTCAAAGAAATGGTATTTGATATTAATAATGATGTTATACCACAGGAAACAACTATCTTTTTTTGATGTCCCCCTGTCACCCCATTTAAACAGACTACTATAATATCACATGCTCAGATTTTTTTTCTAAGGAGAAATTTGGGAAGCTCTGTGGTTGGGTGAAAAATATCTTTGATTCTAAATTGTTGGACCTAGATTTGAATCTCTAATCCCTGAAGCTATCTGGGCCTGGTACCTGTAATACACACGTTTTTAAGAGAGTTAAATAAAAGAAGTATTTACAAAGGTGGGGGCAGGATATAGGGAAACCAGCAAGAAGAGTGGAGTACCTGAGAAGCATTTTTACTGTTCCTGCACCTGAAGCGACAAGAGGAAGGAGAGGCGATCAGGCCCAGGAGAGAGAGGGCTGTGTGGAGAGGACCACCTCATCACGAGAGGGTCCTGGTTGGCTTGTTACGACCCCTCAGAGAGGGAGCCGATGGGAAAGTATACTGAGATCACTCTCTCTTTCTTCCCTTTAATTTCCTGGTGGAATTCCCTGGGGCCTAACGACCAGAAACTTCTGGAAGAAGAATCTTTTGTGTTAACGTGTACTGCTTAGCCTCCTGGAACACAGAGAGCCTGGAAATGGTACAGAGGGAACCAGGAAGGGACAAAGATAATCAGTTGTGACTCTGAGCAAGTCTTTTTAACTTCCCTAAGACTCAGTTTCCTTTTAAGTAAGGCAGAGCTGCATAATACCTACCTCAGAGTTCTATGAGAGGAAGAAATGACATAATACATGCAATCATCTGGCACAGTCCCCTGACACACAGTAGGTCCTCACTTGAAGGATGAAATAGACCAGTTCTTTGCATAGGAGCCATTTCATCCGTGAGGCAACATAAGCCGAGTGGTTGGGTGCTAGACGTTTTGTGAAGCTCTATGAAGATGTTTGAGCCCTGACAATAGAATTCAGGATTTCAAAATTTAAAATTAAACTCAATAACAGTAAATCCTTAATAAATTTTATATGAATCATAATAATATATCAATGACTCCGGCTGTAACCAACTCTTATTTAGCTCTACCTAAGTTTATTTAAAGTGGGGCGTGTTTGATATGTCTATCTAGGACTTACAAAATTCTCAATTTGTTTCAAATACTGGATTTCCTGGGGAATGTTTTATTTAAAAAGGTTTCTGTTTATTATCATCTCAATGCTGTTGACTGCATAAAATAATCAAATGTTAGAGCTGAAAGGGATATTGGAGAACATGTAGACCAGGCAGAAGTGAAAAAAATAAAAGTATGGCAGAAGTGAACAAAAAAACATGGTGGCCCTTCAGTCATACTCAGCATCATGATCCTTTTACTATAAATTAAAGCTTTGTGAAGCATAGTTTTAATGAAAAAAATATAAGTGAAAGCATTTTTAAAAGAAGTAAACCTACTAGACTTCATTGATTCTAGAATTTTTTTTTCTTTTTAACATTTTTACTTTGCAAAAATGAAGATACATCTCCAGTGATAGCATCTTAGACTTGATAAACACTAGGGTGAGCAACATTTGGACATCATGAGATTTTGATGTGATATCTGAAAGTTGGGAGACCTCCCAACCCTGGGTGGCAGCTGTGATGCAATGGAGTGGCTTTGAGCTCTTGAAAGGGACAGAGGCAGTGAAATCCGCCCTGTCTTTTTTCACTGGGGTTTGAGGCTCTTCATCTAGTGGCCCCTATAGTTGGAGCCCCTGGACCTAGGGAAGCCCTAATGGAGAGGAATGAAGACGTATGGACTGATTTTAATATGCGAGAGTACTCATGGGCATTTTACCCAGAGTAAATCAATAAATGAAACTGTTGGTTCACTTGAGTGTAGTAAGAATGGTTATCTCCTAATCAAAAATTCTGATTGGCAGGTGATGAACAAATAGTGATGACAATAAAATAAGGGATGAGAGGCCATTAGTTCATTATGCAGTAAATGAAGTGTGACTGATAAGTGTGGACCACTTGGGATGGGAGAGAAAGAGGAGGGAAGGAAGGAATGTGGAAACATTAAGGAAATGTCACTCCAGAGGCATTTACTAACCTGTCCAGAAAATCGCTTGCCTGGCTAGCAAGTGGCAGAGCTCATGGCTCTCAGGCCAGCAGTATCCTTTGCTTTCAAACTGAACTCGAACTTTGCTGTCAAACTTATGGAAAATAGTACACTCAAACTGCATTAGCAAAGGCTCTCTAACAAAATGACTTTCAGAGAAAAGATTTCCCACTTTTTGTCCAGGCACGTGCCAGCGTAAAGTTTGAATAAAAATAGCCATGCTATCTTGTTTATATTGAATATTCCTAATATACAGAGGGTTCAAAAAAATGTATTCACATTTTAAGAAAGGAAAAATCTGTATTAACATTGTAATACTCAATATATACCAATAACAAAAGATGAATACAAGTCACATTCTACAATTAAAAGAGGTGCTCAAAGTTGTTCCCATCAGTGGTCAGACACTTCTGATGGTGACGAACTACTGCTTGAGCAATGTTGATCAAAGTGTCCACTTGTACGCATTTTTTTGGCACCCCCAGTATATTTAGGCATATGAAAGTAATTTTTCCTATGTTTTATTTTATATACTATAATATATCTGGTATATTGGAGACAGAAGATCACTTTTGTCTTAATTTCCACATCTGAAAATTTGAGATTACAAGAAAACTATTGTGTAATGACAACCAGACATATGGACATAATATATGTGAATATTCTTTATACTCCTTGGGTGACAGACACCATATAAATGTGAGCAATTCTTCAGTATTATTTTTGAAAAAGAAAATAGACCATCCAGCCTTGCAAATAAAAGATCATTTCACAGAGGATTCTGTGTGTCACCTCTTTAGCCTTAAATACTTCAAGTGAAGAAGCTTCTGGGCCTCCACTTGAGTGACTGTTCACAATCTAATTGATCTCACTGTCTGAATTGTCCTTTCTTAATTTCGTTGCATTACTCATTTACGGCACTGGCTGTTCAGATATGTGAGAGGTAGCAGGCCTCCCCCTCAACCTTAGTCAATTAGACAAGCTATTGTTTCTGATTAAGATATCACATCCCAGAGAATAATAGCAATTAGAGTTGGATCAGAGACCCTGTGGGCCGCACAGTCCACTTCCTTGCCAGCTCAAGAGAATGTTTTACATTACACAGTAGTTTGGTGTGGTTTCTGTAATGTTGGTTTTTTAAAAATCTGAGCACCCGTCAGTGTTAATTACATCCCTTTCTTACATCCCCACCATGACTTAATTTTCTACTTTGCATTGCTGATTCTCAGAAATTGGCATTGAATGATGGCTTCTTGATGACATCATCTCATCAAAAGACAAGGACACCCGTGCATTCATTCTCTTTTGAGCAGAGAAAGCAATTGTTATTGTTGAGTTTGGTGCGGTTTTTGTTGGGAGTTGGAAATGCATTTTCCTAAAGGATATTCATTTGCCAGGGTTCCCAAGCTTCAGAATGCCTGGAACACAGTAGGTCAGTTTTGTTTTGTTTTGTTTTTTGTTTTTAGCTGAGCCATCCTGCTACCTGTTGACAGCTCAGTGGCAGCTCAGCTCGGGCTGGGCATTGAATTGCTGTTGCTCAGAGCTCAGCTCGCACTCTTGAGCGAGCTCTTAACCAACTGAGCCACTTGGCCAGCCCCAGTAGGTCAGTTTTTTTATTGACTGTTCTTTATTGTGAGTAGGCATCTTCATCGCCCCCTCACCAGAAGGGTTCATCTATTACATATAGAGAAGAGAATAGCATCCTTAATGAAGAAACTCAAATGTCTCAGTAGATTTTCTTTCAATCAGTTCTTCCCTTGCATGGGGTTCAAGGGAATGGTCTCAGTAGGGGAAATGACCCTGAGTGTGGGCAATATCAGAAGAAGATGAGGATAAAATTATTGCCATCACTGGGCACTTTGGAGCCCTCACTCTCTGCTAGGCATTGTGCAAAGTTCTGTACATTCACTGTCATGTAATTCTCACTGCTACCCAGAGGTAAGGACTACGTCTATACGCAAACAAAGAAAAAGAGGCCAAAGAAGTTAGAAGGCCTGCCAAGTTCACTGTACTAGTACGTTATGGAGCTAAAATAATGATGATGATGATGATGATGATGACATTTAATAACATTGATAATAATATTTAATCATTATACTTAATAATATTTAATAATAATTGGAAGCCTTTCCCGCCTCAAATGGTGGTCATCGAAATGGGAAATGGGGCCATGGTCTTTTTCTTTGAGTTTGTCTCCAAGCCAGTTAGAGCATCCCAATGACCTGGCCATTGTACTGTATGCTACAATTTTCCATTAAATATGCTATTTGTTGAAATCACCTTATGTAGATCAAGCTCAAGTGATTTACTAAATAAATGCTTTGAACATCATCATTAATTTTGTTGCTTTTTGGGCATGTTACATATAATGCAATCACATTATTTGTTTTAAATTAAAAACAGTGCAGGATGGAATAAAATGATAAAATGGCCCCTTTCCCTGCCGATCTTCATCCTTATTCAAACTCTGAGATATATCACTTGCCAACAGTTTCTGGTTTCTTCTTTCAAAAAGGTATTATAAATATTTAAGTCACATAAGTTTCATGTTAGTTTCTTTTTCACACAGACGGGATGACACTATGCATTTTGTGCTCTTATTATTTTAATCTTAGTACATAATGACAATAATGCATAAATATTGCGTTTAATATGCATCAGTCATTGTTTTAAGCCCTTTATGTGTATTAACCCATTTAATGCTCATGACAACTCTGTGAGATACACATTTTCTTATCCATATTTTACACATGAGGTAACAGAGGCCCAGAGAGGTTAAATAAATTACAGATGAACGTAAGTTATTAAAGGGATGAAGCTGGGATTTAATTATACCTTGGCAACCTTCAATGTCAGGACATAGTAATAAATCTTACTCCTTTTAACTTCTGTATAATATTTCACCATTTACTATATCAGTCCCCTAAAATGAACATTTCCACTATTTACTTTTTTTTCTATATTAAACTCTGTTGCAATAATCTTTAGGTCCACACAGCTTCCTGTACACGGGCAAGCAAGCATTTCTGATTCCAATTCCTAGAAGTAGACTTCCTTGTTCAAGGTCATGTGCATTTGAATTCCTAGAAGTAGAATTCCTTGTTCAAGGTCATGAGCACTTGAACTTTGAGAGACAAAGCTAACGCATCCTTTAGAGAAGTTGTTTGGGTTTCCCTCCCATTCCAGAAGACTGACAACTTCGTTCTCTGTCTCAAAAGCATCCATTCTGAAGGCTACAGACTGAACCTCTTTGCCTTAGCTTAGTTTCATCCTCATTTTCCAGCCTCGTTCCGTTGGAAAGCCTTATGTTCCAGCTACTCTCTTCCCCTTTCCTTTCACTGATTGGGTCGTACTCTTTAGCTCCTCTTTTTCCGAACACCTGCTGTTCCCTCTCCTTGAAATTCACCTCCCACCCCCTTCAGTTGGCACATTCTTACTTATATTTCATGACCCACCTCAAGTATCTTCTTTCGATTCACTCCTAGACAGACCTAGCCATTCCTTTCTTTAGCTCTTACTGCAACTTGAATTGTAACAGTCTCAAATGTTGACAATCAAAGACTCTGGGCTGCAGAAATGTAGATTTATTTTCCTACAACTAAAATAAAATTTTGATTGAAGGGCCTATATTTCCACTAATGGCTGAAAATTCTTAATCTCATCACTTCTGTTGCTTTCAAATTCAGTGTCAGGAATATTCAAGATTCTCTACCTTGGCTGCTGCCCCTGACTCCCACCCCCTTTTGGGTCTATAATTTTTGGAGCATTACAGTATGATGAGAAAGTCATCTGGCATTCAGAGAGCAACTTCCAGGGCTGACATCAGCCTCTGGCCTCACTCGCCTCCACTACAAGTAGATTATTCCATCTGGTGTCTGGGCTCATGTTCTGGAGTTTCCTTCTTATGGCCAGCATTCCTTGGCATCTTCATTGATTCTCAGCCTCTTAACACCTACCTTCTGCCCCCTGGGAGCTCAGGACCTCCTGGATGGCTTCCTTACACCACACTAGCACCAGCGTTCTGTGACATTCTCCTTAAAGCTCTGCACCTGCACATGTCCCTCAGCCCTTGCAATGGACTGCTTGGAGGCCATGTTTCTCTGTGCCATGCTGCGGGAGCATTGTGCTGAATGGGGGTAGGAAGGGCCTTCGGGGTTTACGGGCTGACTGGGATGGGCCAGAGAGAGTGAGCTGCAAGTCCTCTTGAGCCAGGTTTTCCCAAACCTATCTGACCATTTGTCTCACATCCAGATTTTCCTACCAAAGGTGGTTCTTCATGAGGGGAGAAAGGCACGAGTTTCTTCTTGGCTACCCAGCCATGGCTTTACAGTTGTCCAAAATCCTTCTCCCATCCTCTGTAATTTAAAAAAATTCCTTACTGAGTGAGAATAAGATTACTACATGAGCATGTATCTGCCCCTATTTGGGGGTTTATTTATGAAACAGTGTTTACCCAGTCTTCTAAGCTCCAACATCAATATTTGGGATTCTGATAAAACCTCTTTTTTTTTTTTTTTCTCTGAACAAAGCCTGCCTCTTGAAAATCAAAAGCACTTTGGCTCTCATGGTATTATTTGTTCTACATGTTCAATGCATTATAAATTGGCTTTTAAAAAACATCCTAGTCTGTGTCTTCCTTCCCCTTGAAAGAGTTTGTGGGGGTTTTAGAAATGTGGTAAAAGGTTTTCAATAAAACACGCATATTTTAATACCACATTTTACCTGGCAGGGCCTGCAACGTATGATAACATGCATCACATTGCATTGCCATCCTTTGTTTAGGTTTTGCACCCCCTCAGGGAGCATGTCTTTTATCACCTCAAGAGCAACCCTCTTGGTCACACATGTAAGTGCTCACTTCATCAATAAACAAATATTTATTGAGAGCCACTTTGCATAAGACACTGAGCCAGGCACCGAAGACCAGCTGATCAAAATACAGCTGCAACTTATATGCTGGCAAGGAAGGTGGGCATTTAGCAAGTCATCACACACCTGATTTATTAATCATAGCGTCAGCCTTGTTCTTTTCTGGGTGCTTCACTTTCTGATGGTGAAGGCATACCATGGGGTTTCCTGGTTCATCTTCTGAGGAAGGGACTCTGTAAAAGATGAGTAAAAGGTAGGTAGGCACGTGGTGATCGAGCAGAATGAAGAAGAGAACTCTGAAGTGGGCAACATGGCTCCTTTTTCTGAGGGTGGAAGGACCTCGGCTTGTCCAAAGCAACTAGAGAAGGCCCATTGGGCTGTAGGACAAAAAAAGAGAGAGCGTAATCTATGTGATAAATTGATGAGTGGACAGGGGCCAGAGTAGACAATAATGTTTATTGAGTGGATAAACGAGTGCATGAGCACAGAGCAGACTGAGGTGATGATTTCCGCTGTAGGTGGAAAAGCATGGTTGCTTGGGGTCTGTAGTTACGGGCTGTTGACTCTTCCAATTAGGCATGGGCTGAAGACAGAGCTTCTGGAAGTTCCCAGCAGCTTAAATACAAATCTCAACTGGCTGTCCCTTATCTACAGCAACATTTTTAGAACTAAGCTGGCAGGAAGCATTGCTCCCTCCTCCTTTCCATTTGGTGGTTTCCAGCTGGATGAAGACATGTTTGAGAGTCAAACCATCCAACATCCTATGTCCAGTGTCAAAGGGTAGCAAGGCACCTGTTGAGGGAATGAACTATTGACTGACGCTCCAGATGGGAAGAGGTTTATGAGTACTCTGATGGGTCCCTATCACTGAGATTTGGAGAAGAAGGAAAGTCCAGGAGGTACAGGCATCCTCAACTGATGGAGAACTGGGATAAATGTAACCAGAATTCATTCAGGGCTCGTCAGTGGCAGGCTGAAAGGTGAAACTCCAGAAGGATCAACGTGGTAATCACTGCTTTGAGTTATTGACCTGGAGATGTCAAGGGAACTATGGCGGATACCCTGTGTGTCTGGCTTGTGGCAACCAGCCAATTGGAACAAGAATCTTGCCCTCACTATATTATCCAATAGCTCTAATAAAAGTCAGATGGAAGAGCTAATCAGATCGTTCCCTTGGCCTGGACCCTTTTAAATCAGAGAGAGCTCTATTTTGGCTCTCCATGTTAAGGAGACCCAGAGACCTGACATTTTGTGTTTATTTGAAATGATAAACTTAATCATGAGCGAAATGTTAAGAGATGACAGAACTGGCCACAGTAAGGTCACATCGTGTCCCTGCCAAACATAATACAAGCTCTCGCCTTCACCGGGTTGCCAATCCCTGCCACAGGGGGCCTGAGGCGCTTGCAAATGGGGACCGGAGTCTGTCTATGTGATAATTAATCCATGGCGTTCAGCAAAGACTGCCAAATCTGCCATATGGTAGTTTTATGACCTGGACTGCTGTTATCTCTGGAGAAAGCTAACATCATAATCTCATTTACTTGTTATCTGTGATTCCAACTTGTACTTCTATGGGGTAAAAAGTAAGCATGGTGAGGAGGACCAGGATTCCAGAGCCCTGAGATGTTACTACTGAGCTCCGATAGTGAATATGGCCAGGGAGAGCCACAAAACCCTGACCTGGGCACCTGCACGGGTTCCGACCTCACAATGCCTGAGCCCCGTTAAAGAGTTTATCTTCTGTTTCATAAGACTCTACTGGACATGTACTACAAACACCTGACGTTAGAAGGCAAGAGGAACTGTCTTCCAGAGGCATAATGGATAGAATCACATGTTTCCTTCGTACATTCCTTAGGAAAGTGCAAGACTGGTGTTCTTGATTATCTTTTTCCATGGTGACATCTAATTTGGGTGATGAAGTCACCTGTAGGACTTGCAGGGGTGTGTCTAGACTTTGATGAAACCTCAAAAGAATTTTGTTGCAAAATAAAACTTGAAAGTAACTCTTAACTGCTATAACTGCAAATGGCACATTGCAATAGATGCCCACTGGGGCTCCACCATGGTAAAGAAAGGCTGTGGGCTAGTCCCAAATCCGTGTACTCTGTCTGACAGCATCCTTTTCTCTCCTGCTCAAGGAGGGACATTGTGAAAGATGAGGCTGATGCAGATCTCAAGTCACAAACTCAAATCTGTAAGAAGAAACATAACATCTCTGGTGTTAGTCTAAGTCAACTTCATTTCCACTCTGAGCCTTTTGTGGTGAAGACTGCTGATTGGAGACTGCCCACTGCTTTCCAAATATCTATTCTTCCTTTACCTTGGGGCAAATATTTTATCCAGAGTGACAGTGAACCCAGTGAAGAGGCAACATTTCACAGCGACACTTGAAGCCAGCAGCTGCCTTGTAAAACATCCCAGCCAATGAGATAAAAGAGCAAGTCTGTATGTGGAAGTTAAAAATGGGACATCCAACTGTTGTTTGCTTTTCTCTTGCTTCTGCTCCTTTTCTGGAATGCTGGTGCAATATCTGGAGCTCTGGCAGCCATATTGGACTTCCACAGAGGGCTTGAAGGTGGAAAGCTAATGCTAAGAACAGAAAGAAAGGAGCTGAGTTCCTAGTAATATTTATATTGGAGCCATCATACCAGCCCCAGAATGCCTACCAACAGGCTTTATTTACATGAGAGAGAAATACTTCCTCATCTCATTAAGTAACTGTTATTGGGATTTTCTATTATATACGCCTAGACCTCATTCATGACTGAGGCAAGTCTTTGATATCGCAAATGATGGAAATACAATATTTTAATTCAGTATCCTCCCCTCTTTCTCAGGGTTGCATAGGAAACAGAAGTAGGTGTGGAGTGGGGCACAGGCTCTGGTCTTTGTTCTCCGCCTCTATTCGTGTGGCATGCACTAACTTATCCTTGCCATCATCTGGCCCTAGATTACCAGCCATGCAGATTATAGCTGCATCCTTCTTGTTCTGAGCACAGGATGGCTTTTGTGATTTTTTTTTTCTCTTGGCATCACATTTATGCCAGTTGCATAAGAAACATTCTGCTACTCCCAAACCTTTCTTGTTTGAAGGAAAATCTATAAAATTGCCTCAGGTCCATCTACCTGGGTGCTACTCACTGGCACACTTTTTCATCCTCATGAATTTAGGCATCAAGGAAAGAGAGTCCCATGAACGCACCAGGTTGATATGGTCCTGAGCCTGCCGCTGATGTGGTGGTCCAGGTCATAGGTCAGCAGATGGAAGCTTGCATCTATTCTAGTTCATTGTTATATTTCAGGTCATTACGAATTTATCATTGGCAATGATTATAGCTCATAACCCACTTCACCACAGTCTGTGGCATGCCGCTACACAACAGGTTGATAAATGCTGGGAGAGGGTGTTCTCGGGGTGGTCTGCTGAGCCCCTTCTTTGCTCTGTCTCATCATCATTCAATGCAGAGAAGAGGACACCTGTCCCAGTGCATCCAAAGTCAGAGGCAGTGAGGCCCTGCCAGCCCAGTGACCACCTTGTAAAACTCTCCGGGGAAGAATCATTGAAACCCCAAGAGACCGTCAGTCCCAGAAGCAGCTCTTCCCCTTTTTAGCGAGTTTCCCTCCAGGTGCACTTCAGAGCCATTTTTGGGAACAAGAAACAGGAGAGTGTGGCTGGTCATAGGCTCTATATCTACATCCACACATGCTGGGTATACGAAACACATATATGCACATATATCCTTTGTGGATACACATGTATTTATATATAAATATGCATAGTTTTATATATATATATATATATATATATATACACACACACACACATATATCTTCATCTTCTTATTACTACATTATAGACATACATACGTTGCTAATTTACTTCTTATCTCCTATAAGCTCTTTTTCTTCAAAATATAAATTGAGGTCAAACTGATATACAGCAAAACGCACAGATCTTAAAGGTATGATCCTGTGAGTTTTGCCCAGTGTAAACCCTGATGTAACCCCAGTCAAGACAGAGACGATCTGATTTCCAGGGCTCTAGGCCATTTTCGGGTGATATTAAAGGGGCTGTTGAGAAGCCTTAAAATGTGTGCGTGCCTGTGACCTTTGTCCCATTGTTGACAGGGCCTTGGGCTGGGTGTGCCTAGCAAAGGAGACCAGGGAGCCAGTACTCCTAGGAGGCTCCCAGACCCCTGGCCTTGGTCCTCACCAGTTCTTGTGTGGTCACTCTTATCAAGAAATTATGTCAGGCTATTTTCCACAGAAATATTCTGATTCTGTGAACCAGATGATGTGGCCTGCGATAAATCACCCTCATTGTCCCTTGGTATTTTGAAAACTGATGAAACCGCGGATTCCTGGCTCTTTACTTTGTATGCAAATGATGAATTATAGATGGGAAATAGGAAAAAGAAGGTTTCCCCTGGTTTGCCAGTTTGAAGCGAAGTGGATTAGAGAAGGAGCCGTGCTACTCTTGACTATTTATTGTGACATTGCTTAGAAAAATTCAGACCCCAGAGAGTCCAGATCTCAAGGGATGTTGTTAGCCTTCTGCAGGAATTATTAAAATGTACAGAAATGTAGGCGCCTCACTTTATAATAATTAATCAGGGTCTGTTGATTAATAAAGCTCATTTTTTAGTCTCGATGATTCTGAGTATCATACAAAGGACAGTGTCCTTGTCATTTTGATTAAGAAACCAGACTTTGCAGTGGAAAGAAGTGCAGGAACAGTCGCGCTTCCTTCGTCTCCCCATAAAATAAATATTGAATGAGAATATTAACTCGTTAACCTTGACAACAATTTGTAATTTTCATAAGGGCGAAAAACTCGCATATTCAGCAAATAAATCGCTGCAGGGAATTCAGGAAAACAAATTGGAGAGAATGAAGAATGCTACCATATGAATTCTGTCATTTTTATGGGCCAGGGTGATTAATTTGTTTGTTTAGGTCCCTCAATTAAGGCCACAAATAGTGGAAGGTGTCGGGAGCAAGTTAACTGTTAAGGTCTGGTGTGGAACAATCCACTTGGAATGAGGAAGAAAGGTCATTTGGGGGAAGTGAGCAACTTGGCCCCCAACCCAGAGCCGTAATACCCTACCAGAGCCACTCTACCTGGGGTTAACTGCTGAAGCTGTAATTTCACTCTATTAATAGTTTAAAGCTTGTTTTAACAGATAACCCCTTTCACTGGGCAGCTACGCCAGAAAATCATTAGGTGGAATGAGCAGTACCAGTCACAGCTTTTCCAGGGTTATCTAATTATTCTGAACTCAATTTAACCAGGAATAGAGATAAAATAAATAACCCATGAACTATTTACCTTGCCGGCTAGAAGGCTTCTTTCGTCCATTACAAAAAGAAAGAAAGAAAGAAAGAAAAGAAATCAAGAGCATTGGAGGCCGGAATCAAAGCCCTGTTTTCTCAATTTTGCATTCATCCTGGGGACCCACGATACATGTCTTCCGTCCTATGACCTTTTGTACTCCTACCCCTGAGGATGTTATTTGTTGAGATAGTTGTCATTATGCGTGTGTTAAGAGGACTGTTTTCTTCTAGCTAGCTTAACACAGGCTGCCTCGAGACAGGATAATCCACAGTTTTGTTTGTAAGGTTTGTTTGTTCTCCTCGCTAGTTGCACCACTGTCCCCTCTGGACGGATTGAAATTGTAATATGGTTATTTTAAATTTCACACTGACTTTTTGAAGGAGAAGCAGGAATTAGTCTGTTTATGGTATGGTGGAGAGGAAAATTGAGTGAAGTGTGTTTCCTGCTTTGCTCAGAACAAAGTGAACAAGTGGCAGACAAAACAGTCCTTCCAGTTAGTGGGAAGGTGGGAGATTTTCTCGCAGCGCCTTGCTATCTGTCTATCCTGGCTTTGCCACTTTTCTAACAAGATCTTTGTCAAGTTCCTTTACCTCATAGAGCCTGTTTCCCGTTTTGTAATGGGGTTAATGATAGTACCTATATTATAGGGCTGATACTAGGATTAAATGAAACAGTTAATAAAGTGCTCATTGCAATATTTGGCACATAGTTAAATATTCAAAAAATATTAGCTATTGATAACAATGATGAAGGTGGATGTGTTTGCAGGTAGAGAATGACAAAAGACTAAGAAGACAAGAAGAGAAATTGAATAATTAATGGAGTTAGTCTCCAAAGTAATAGGAAGAGTTTCAAGAATGGAAGCAAGGAAACTGACTTTGGATTATGGGAGGCATAATGAAAGAGAGTAGTGGTGGAAATGGGTATGTAAGTTTAAAAATGAAGAAGAAAGATGAATGAGTCTATACATTAGAATCTTCTTTTCAGTTATGTGTTATTCAGATGGACAAAGTCAGTGCTGAAAGGGAAGACATTTAAGGAGTAGGTGGAAGATAAGAAATGGACATGGTAAGGAATAAGAGGGACAGCTGACCTGGAGTGCTGGACAGCAGACTAGGAAAAGCTTTTGATCTCACTAACCAATCAGTGAATGAATGTGTGTTAGAAACCGCTCCATAAGGAAGTCTTGATAAGAAGGGTCATGGAAGCCAATCACTGGGCAAATTGGTTCTAGAATGATGTCAAAGGCATTTGTTCTTGGACAAATCACAATAAACAAGTTAATGGATGGCCAACTGCATTATTACCTGCTAAAGAAAGCCATCTCATTGTGGTGCATGGGAGGGGCTCAATAAATATTTGTTGGGCCCTGACTCTTACCAGTCTCCAGATGTCTCAGCATTTGGGTAGGACAATGGTTTTATTCACTGTCATTATTGGTGTTCAAGAGCAAACAATATAAGCAAAAAAATACACAAAGGAGTACTGGCTTGAAGTATACAATAAACATTCATGAATCCCTATTGCTATACATGATTAAATAGACAAGCGAATGGGGGAGAATAGACAAATATCCCATGTGGAAGAATTACTGATAATTTATGTGACTACTCCACACTCAAGATGGAGCATCTCCCCCCCCCCCATTTCTTAGGTGTAGGGTTTGCCTGGAACTTCCAGAGCACAGTATGTAAAGGGGCGGGGGGAGGGGGGAATAGTAACTTTATAGTAGAAACACCTGCCCAGCAGTATCTCAGACAGGTGATCCAGGTTAATATTAACAGTGACAAGTTGTGTTGATAATATGTGCCCTTGATATGACATGATGAAAATGGCACATGACCTCTTTGGTCTTCCCCCACCTAAATCCATAACCTCAGCCTAATCACAAGAAAAACATCAGACAGATCCCAGTTGGGGGACATTCTGCAAATTACCTGACCAGTAGTCCTGGAAACTGTCAAGGTCATCAAAGATAAGGGAAGTCTGCATAATTATCAGCCAAGAGGAGACCAAGGAGACATGATGACTGAGTGTAATGTGGTTTCTTGGGGAAAACGAGGAAAACTAAATAAGGCATGGATTTTAGTTAATAATAGCCTATTACTATTGGCTCATTAATAGTGACAAATGCACCATAGTAATGTAAAAACTGGGTGTAGGGTACATGGGAACTCTCCTGTCTTTGCAATACTTCTGTAAATCTACAACTATTCTAAAATTAAAGAGGCTGTCTTTTTTTAAAAAAGATTTTATTGGGGAATTGGGGGAGAGGATCAGACAAGCTGCTGTTCTTTTGTTCTTCAGTCTAGTTGTGGAGGATGTTGCTTCACTGGCCCATGTTGGTATCATCGTTGCACTCTTCTTGGGTAAGGCAGATTGGTCGCCAGCCTCTGGATGGTCGCTCACTGCGGCTCTTGGCAGCTCACACTGGCTGCCGGCCACTCACTGTAGCCTATGGCAGCCCACTCTAGGGGCTGCAGCTCTGCTGTCCCGGGGACTCACAGCAGCCCAGCTCCAGGTGGAGCTGTTGTTCACCATCTTAGCTGTAGAGGGCAGTGTCACTGGCCCTCATATGTGGGGTCCAAACTGGGTTCCTGCTGCTCAGAGCTGGCGTCCCAAGCCAGCTCTTAACCACCATGCCACTCAGCTGGCCCAAAGAGGTTGTCTTTTTAAAAAAAACAAACAGGGCCGGCCGAGTGGCGTGGTGGTTAAGCACTGGCTTGGGAAGCCAGTGACCCCTGTTCAGTCCCACATATGAGAGCCAGTGACACTGCCCTCAAAAAAAACAAACAAAAAAACACAATAGTAAATTTTTGTAGACGGTGGTGAATGAGGAGTGAGGCTCAGGATAAAAATAAGCATTATCTGTTTAGCATATGGGACGGAAAGAGTCCAGCTCCAAAAGGAAGATCAGAAAGATTTTACTGCAGTTTCCACTTTTTTTGAACAATATAATTCAAATAATGTTTAAAATAATAGACCTAACATTGTTAAATCTCCTTTAATTGTTAAAAAAAATTTAGAGAATTGTCAACTTTCTAATCGACATATAAAGTTAACATCCTTGTATATAAGTATTTGCATCTCTGATGAGTTCCTTTGGATAAATGATCAAAAGGGGGATTATTATAAAGTGAAAGGATATAAGGGATTTTAAAGCCTCTCACAGCATATTGTGAAATTGCTTTTAGATAAAAAATAAATCACATTATAATCTTACAGGTAATGTGCGATACTGCCCTTCAGTGGTGCATCTATGCCTTGGTCTTTTTTTTTTTTAGAGGGCAGTGTCACTGGCCCTCATATGTGGGATCCGAACCAGGGCCGCTGGCATCCTAAGCCAGCTCCTAACCCCCATGCCACTCGGCTGGCCCTGCGTTGGTCTTTTTTTTTTTTCTCCCCTCTCTATACCATAAACCCTTTTCTGTGTTTAAGGACTCCCCTTAGTTTTTAGGTAGAGGCTGCCTCCCCTAATAGCTCCTGAAACGGTCATATGGTCATCTCTCTCTGCTGCCTTGAAGCCAAGTCATCATCTAAGCATTCTCTAGGCACTTCCAGTGAGATACCCTGGCCTGCGAATATTCGAATGAGAACTGGGGCTACAAAGAAGCTAGGGGCTGCAGGGACATCTCCCTGCCAGCGGTTGTGTTCAGAACTCCAGGTCAGGTTCCTGGGGTGGCAGTGGCTGGGGTTGAGGCAGCAGCCAAGGTCATGGGGCATTGCCAGGCCATGCGGCAGCACCTAGTACTGGACCAATTCTGTGTGTCACCTGAGGCCATGTGCAGTGCCTGCTAGCCCTACACTTAATTTTCCAGCTTGCCCAGAGATGCTATGCATGACCATGCAACATAAGATGTTGCCTTCTTGCTGAAATCGGCCTAAACGCTCACTGTTGCTTGCAAGGCAGACCCCTCATGTGTAGATACACCCTCCCAGTGTCCCTCACGTGCACTGAGTGTTAAAATAGTTTTCATCTCTGTTTATATGCTAGGTGAAAATCTGACATGCCTTGGTTTTAATGATCACTGTTGAGTTCTGAATCTTTTGACACATTTACTTGTCAACTGGATTTTGCACTCTGCCTTGTCCCCCGTCGAATAGGCTCCATTTTACTCGTGGTACACGAAGCTAGTGGATCTCAACAAAAGAAGAGTGCACGGAATGATAGATTATGGCTCTTTGACAGGCAGCGTTACTTTTTCTTTCTTTCACCTTTCTGTATTTGCTGTTTTTCTTAGTAGTAACAACTGGTAATATTGCTTGTATAATTTCTGTGTGCAAACAAATTTTCTAAGGGCTTTCCATGCATTATTTCATTTAATCCTTTAAAAATCTCATGACAAGATAGTACCACTATCCACATTTACTGGATAAGAAAACCGAGCGATTGTGGGGTTATTTACTCAGGTTACCAATCCAGCAAGAAGATTGTAACCCCGGAAGCCTAATTACAGCGATGCAAATCTTTTTTCCCATTTTACCAGGCTATATATTATTTCCATGTTGATTAAAAATTACCAACTGTCAGAAAACCCTAAGAACGATTGGATAAGCAAATCAGCAAAATGACTAACAAATCATTACCAGAATCTGCCTGTTACTGGGGGCTGTTGCTTTCACATATCCATTAGCCAAGAATTTCAGATTCTGCATTTTAGTTGAAATTTAAGATTTTTCTGGAGATGAATGGAGTCTACAGCTTTTTATATGTGTCTTTGAGATAGCTTATGAAAACGAGGCAGCGGGGAAAATGCTGAGGAAGGTAGCCATTCATTTATGGCGGGTTTCATTGACTAACCCCAGCCACGGTTCTGTTCTGCTCGTGTTTCTCAAAGTGCTAATAGCACAATCCTGTCCCTGCAACGCTATTACTGGTGGCAGTGGAATATAATCAGGCAGCACCTGCAGGATAAGTCAAAAGATTAAATTAAGTTGGGATTTGAATCCCCACTAAACACAGAATCAAACACAGATTAGATTTCTGGACCCCAGTCTCAGAATGGCTTTCAAGGGCTTCTCTTAAACAACAACAAAAATATATCATTATTCACTTTGACCACTGGCATGTTAAAAGGAAATGCAGACGGGGGTGGGGGGAGGGCTTGCAACAACACGGAGTCTCGCTCTTTATTCCCTGAGTCCGTCCTGCTTCCCAGGCTGTTGATTTCTTCCCCAGCCCTGGGGAAGTCCCGAGTGGCATTCACGTTTGGTGCTATGAAGGATTCCACATGGAAAAAAAATGTATATTTCCACCCCCAGAATCCCGACAACCTCATCTCAGTCCACCATTCTGCTCCCGAAGAGGAAGTCAAATTAACACAAGGCTCTTTGGGTAAAGCTCCTAAGAAGAAATTCTGCAAAAGCTACAATTTAGCTAAGTATTGGCAGCAAAGATGTGAACATTCAACAAATTGGAGGGGGAGAGATTGTTTTCCCTCCCTTTTTCTGTTGTCTGTTTTTGCTCACCACCAAAAATAGCACGTTTGCTGTTCCGTAAATGTGCTATCTGGCCTCTTTTGTATAAGCAGACCAAATTAAACGCAATCGGGTATTGACAGGGGTTCTTGAAATTGGAAATGTTTGTCCATGCTCCTGGGTGTCCTTGTTGGACTTCCAGGAAAAGCAACATGCTTCTTGAAGACATCCCGACAAACTACCTTTTACAGCCCTTCTAGGGGTTTCACTCTGCTTACGGTTCTATTTATATATAAAGAAACAAAGGTTTAATCACGTTATAAGATTAGAGAACACGGAAACCACACGGAAGGGAAGGCACCAATTAGTGCCTCAGAATACTTACAAATTTCCGGACATCGGTAACCTGCAGATCCACATTTGAATCTGACAACAGTAGGAGCCTAGCTATTGTATAATATATATATATCAATATCAATTATTGTAAGAAAGACTAAATGTATTTTTTTTAAAGATTTTATTGGGGAATTGGGGGAGGGGAACAGCATTGAGGAATCAGGGAAGGGGAACAGAAAAGTTGCTGTCTTTTTGTTCTTCAGTCTAGTTGCGGAGGACATTGCTTCACTAGCCCATGTTGGTATCGTCATTGCGCTCTTCCTGGATGAGGCAGATCGGTCGCCGGCCTCTGGATGGTTGCTCACCACAGCTATTGGCAGCTCACGCTGGCTGCCAGCCGCTCACGCTGGCTGCCGGCCACTCACTGTAGCCTATGGCAACCCACTGCAGCAGGGGCTGCAGCCTACACCGTCGCCGGGGCTTGCACAGCCCAGCTCCAGGTGGAGCTGTTGTTAGCTGTAGAGGGCAGTGTCACTGGACCTCATATGTGGGATCTGAACCCGGGCTGCTGGCATCCCAAAAGCAATGCGCCACTCGGCCGGCCCAAGACTAAATGTATTGATCACTTAATACGTTAGGCAATCTTCTCAGAACTTTAAATATATTAACTCATTTAATTTTAATAACCTTATGGGGCAGGTTCAATTATTAGGCGAGGACATAGGAACCTATATATGGGGTGATCACTTTGCCCAAACTCACACAGCTAGCCAGCCGAGGAGCTGGGTTTCAAACCCCGCAGATTGGAAACCAGACCCCATGCTCTTCCTAATAACTGAAATGTACCACGTCTACAAAGGATGCTAAAAACCACTTTATACTCTGTTTTCTCATTTTTGGCCCCTGTGCCATATTTACAATTTAAAACAAACTAACAAACAAACACACACACAGTGTTCCTCTTTGGTAATGGAAGTTTACGCCCATTTAGTTGAGAGTGAAACCTGCCTGTTCATCGTAGTGGCCTTATACCTTTTCGCCTGCTTATGATCATGAGTATTTCTGTTCAGCATTTGGGATACCATATCTTTCCCTTTGATTATAAGGGTTAAGAGGACGTCAACTAACTTCCCCACTGCCCCTTGGGTTACCACCCCATGACCTAAGCTGAATGGAATGGTTCCATTTCCTGGCAGTCTGAATCTAGAAAAGAAGAATGCAGACACAGGTTTACCCTGGCCCTGTCCACCTGTTTCTTCTCTGTAGTTTCATGGAGCAGTCATGGTTTCTGTGTGCTTTGAGACCTGGTTCTACAGCTGTCCTTCAGGTTGTGTAGCCTGTGATATCCCCTCCCAATACATTTCTCTCTTTCTCTCTCCCCCTTTCCTTTCTCACTTGCTCCCCCTCTCTTTTGGCTTATCACAGACAAAATGAATTTCTGTTGCTAGCAGCCAAAGCATCTTCACAGATAACACCTATCAAGATGGACAGTGTTAAAGAAAACAAAGAACATGTTCCCACAGGAGTCCCTCTCATGCATTCCTCAAATTAAATAGAAAGGGGTAAGAATTATTTATTAAGTACTTACTGTATGCAAGCACCATGCAAAGTGCATTACGTGCACAGATGAGGAAACTGGCTTACAGAGGTAAAATGCCACAGAAATGAGACAGATGGTGTTGGAAGAGCCTCTTTCCAGGAGCCTAATCCCCAGGCGGAGTTTTATGAGTGGTGGTTCACTGGAGCCCGACTCAAAACGAGCAATTGTATAAGCTTTGTAACTTACCAAGTGTTTTCCCATATAGGCTTTCACTGGAACCACACTGCAGGTAGGTATTCCGACTACCTGCTAGGGACGCTTTCCCCCTAGTCCTTGTTTTGGTCTCATTCCTCTCATCACTCAGGGCTCCACTCACATGTCACCTCCTAAGAAAGGCCATCCTGACAACTTACGTAAAATGTTTGTCCCTCTCCAGTCACTTACTATCCCCTGAAATTTTCTCCTGGCTCATAGGACTGCCAGAAATTATATTCCTGTGGTTTCTTGTGTATTGTGTCACCCCATTAGAATGCAAATCCCTGTGGCTATCTTGTTCACCTCGGTATTTTCAGCACCTTATAACTGTTTCTGACACAGAACAGACACTTTCTAACATTTGCTTAATATATAAATGGAAGAATACGTTTTATTATTTTAGAATGTACAGCTCTGGGGCAGCTGGCTGTATCATGGTGGTTAAATTACTTCACCTTGGTAAACTTCTGTGTTTTCACCTGGTAAATGGGGACGACCAGAGTACCTCCTGGTAGGGGTATTGTTAGACTTCAGTGAAGTGATAAAGCCTAGCATTGGGTCTAGTTAGGGAAGGGGGGTGGAGTGGACACTCATAGGAAGAAAACGTCTCTTTCATCCCCTACTTGGACAGACTACATTTGACGCTCAAGAATAAAATGCAAATCATATGGTCATGGGCAGAAAAGGAGAATTTTTTTTTTTTAATATTGGAAATGTGAGGCAGATTCAGAAAATGAAAAATGGAATATATAAAATCTGATGTTTAACATCCTGTGTTGATGTAAATTTACTATGTTAGGACTCTGGTTCCAAGTTTGGTTCTACATCAAATGAACTAAAACACAAAATATGTTCATACCACTGAGAAAGCCAGGGTCGTTCTGGCAGGGCATGGTCCAAGGGCTCAGAGATATTGGCAGGGTGTGTCTCTCTCCATCTCTCAGCTTTGCTTCCCCTGGGTTGGCTTGACACTCCAGCTGGCCATTTCTCTACGTGGCTGTCCCCTGCAACATCAGACTCACAGTCTATCAGTGAAAAGTCCTGGTGAGAGAAGACCACATCTTCCTGTCTATTCCCAGCCAGCATCTCAGCATTGTGTCTCCTTAGCCTGGCTTCCGTCACATGATCATCTCCAAACCAATCACGGTGGCCAAGGGGATGGATCGTTGGAACTGGCCAGGCCTGTGTTATGTGTCCAAGGTTGGAGCCAAGGGTGAGGGCAACCATTTGAACTAAGCTGGAGAAGAAATGGCCCCCGGAAGGAGACCCGGGTGCTGTTACCAGAAAGAGAGAGGAGGCAGATGTCTGTTAGCAATTATTAAATGATAGCTGTGATTTTGACAGTGATTCCAATGATAAAAGAGAAGAAAGTGTGACATGAGTGATGAGACAACTTGTGCAAGGTTCCTCATCTAGAAATAGGGTGACTGACCACCCCAGTTTCTCTGGGACTTCCATTGCTAAAACTGAGGCAGTCCCAGGCAGCCTGGGATGAGTTGGGTTTAGTAGGTCGATGACTCATACTCTGGCTGGTGCTGTCTTTTCTTTTTTCTCTGATCCTCATGCCACAATCACTCACCAACCTCTTCCTGAGCGCTTTCCACAGCTCTGAACTAGGCTGGGCCCTGGGGGTTCACAGATAAAAGAGAGCCTCTTCTGCCAAAGAGGGACAAACAGACAATAACAAGACAGCTTCCATGCAGTAGGTTCATCACAATATGTAATCCTATCGGGAAGTGACCTAACCCTGACGGGGTTGTGTGTGAGGTTAGGCATAAGAACATTGCGAGAGGAGGTAACCTGATGTCACTTATGGAGAAATGGGACCAAGCCCATGATTCCTGATCCCAAATAAATGGTTTTCCATTAAGCTGGACTATAAAGTGTGCGTTATATCAACAGAAATACAGGAGGATGCTTGGTTGTCCCCAGGAGTGACTCTTCATGACTGACAGCTTAACCTATTCAGTAGGAATGATGTGGACACAACCCCAGAGAAACGTGTGTGTCCATCTGGATTTTAGAAGACTGGGGTGTGGCTATGTCAGATCTCCTCCCAGAAAGATAACAAATGTGTTTGCAAATGGTCCTTTCTTCCTCCTGTTTAGCCTCCCACCTATCCCCATCCACATAGCACGGCAGCACCCCCATCATGAGGGGGCTCAGGACCTCACTTGTTGCCAAAAGCCCCTGTGATCTTGGCTCCTATCCAAGAGTAGATGAAGGATGGCTCTCAAGACCAGCCCCAAATATCAACTTAGCCCCAACACACACACACACACACACACACACACACACACACACACACACACACACAGAGTAAACATTTTTCTAACCCCCCTGCTGTTTCAAAGAGATTGTACATAAAGGAGGATTCGAGTCAGGGAAAAACCAAAGCATTTTGTTTCATAAATAGAATTGGCGTGGGAGTTGATTGTTTTCTCTCCTGAGGGATAAACATTTTAATTTAATAACAGTCAGAATGTGCCTAAATGTTCTTGAGGAAAAAATATGGTGTTCCTAGGAGGACAGCATCTATTCACTTGCTGAATACTTAAGATGAGGCATTTCACCACGTTGTTACTCAACAATAGTAATCAAAACTTTCTGAGTGTCTAATTTTACTAATAGAAATGATCACAGTTATCAGTCATTGGGAAATTTTTATGTGTGGAAGATGCTGCTCATTTGTTCTCTGACTTACTCCCCATGGCAAGCCTATGGGGTCAGGATCATTTGCATTTCAATTTTGTTTGTGAGTAAAGTGAGAAGCTATTCAACTTGCCAGTCAGGACAGAGCAGGAACTCAACCTCAGGTCTGTCTGTCCACCTTCAAAATAGTATTTGTAGTCATCAGCATTTATCCAGCAGGTCTATTTGCAACACCTCCCAACAGGTCCATTTAAGGTGGGACATGGATTCATAAGAGGAAAGGAGACTGAAAAGGAAACCAAAATAGAAAAATGAGTTTACAGAGTATTGATTAAGAGAATGCTACCACAGCTGAGCCAACAGACAGTGAGGTGGCCAAGCCAAGGAAGTAAAATTACATGTGTGAAAAAAAATAAAAGAGTGTCTGCATATAAATGCAGTTTGGTCTTGGGGTAGATTGCTTGTTCATTGTTAGACCGTGGTGAAGAGTTCGTTGCTAGACCTTCATGCTTTCTGCACAAATATATGAAACAATAAAGGCTTAGAAGGGTGCAATCAGAATTGTTGAACTTAGTATCTTCAATTTCATTTGTGGCAGATCTGTCTTATCTTCATCTGCTTGGCCTTGGTCTATATCCAGAGATACCCCATCCAAGACAGTTTTCATAAGCCCTTAAAATTCAATCGAATAAGGACCTAGCCTTTAATAATAATAATAATAATAATAATAGTAATAATAATGCACAATATTTATGGAGTGCTTATTCTATGCCAAGCTCTCATCTATGGATTTTATATGTATTAACTAATTGAAATCCTCACAACAACTCCATGAGAAAGGTACCCTCATTGTTTCTATGTTTTAGAAGAAGAAATTGAGACACAAACAGTTAAGTAACTTACATAAGGTTTCACAGTAAGTAAGTGTGAAAGCTGGGATTCAAATTCAAGGCGTCGGTCTCCAGAGCCCACACCTCTAACCGCTCTGCCATATTACCTCTAGACCAGCCCAACGCACTTTTTCTATAAAAGGTCATATAGTAAATATTTTAAGCTTTGTAAGCCATATGGTTTCTGTTGCAACTACTCATCTCTGTTGTACACCTAGGCTACCATTGTAATGCAAAAGTAGAACCATAGGCAACATGTAAATGAATGGGTAAGACTGTGTGCCAATAAAACTTTATTAACAAAAAGAGACGATGGGCCAGATTTGCCAACCATTGGTCTGAATTATACTACACTATATACAATGGCTGCGATGCTTGTTCTCTTCTGTTGGTCATTCCAGTCCCAGTTACAGTAGATTTCCTCACATGGCTTTTGGCTTTTCCACATGTTACTTCTTCTGCTTGCAACATTTCACTTTCCTTTGTTAGGCTGGTGATAACACTGATGATGATGGTGATACTTGCTAAAGTTGACTGAGTGTTGCTCTACAGGCGGGGCAGCTGACGTGAGCGAGGGAAAGAACCTTGACCGTATAGCCAGCATGTGTGAGCAGAGCTGAGACTCGAAACCAGAAGTGTCTAACTCCAAAGAACCTTCCCTTACTAATCCCAGTTTCTTTAAGCATGATTTGCAGACCTCTGTGCATTAGGGTCTTGGGGAGGGGATTGTAGGTCTGCATTTTAACGAGCTTCCTAGGTGATTCTTAAGTGCATTGAAATGCGATGAGCACAGCGTGAACACTATGTGGTCAACCACATCTTCTGGAATGCTCTCTTGGACCCTCAAGCCCGGATTAGGGCTTCTTCTGGGTCTCTCCAACCCCTGTGGTTATCCATCTGCCCTGTCTATATAATTACCTGAACACTTTGCCTTTTATTAGTCACCCTCGAAGGTCATGAACAGTGTCTCTAGTTCACTGTTCTACAGCTAGAGCCCATCATGTAGTTGGACTTCTGTGTATATTTTCTGAATGAGCAAATAAGTTAATAGAAGCGCTAACATCATGGGATTGACACTGATCTTCATAACTCCATGTGTTACATCTCCTGGATGGTTTGCATGGCTTTCCTCTGGATTCCCCTGGTATTCCTTTCTTGTGCTAGAAATCCCACCGTTCCATTTGTAGTATTTGAAGTAGGCATCCGCTGCCCCATAAACAAAGTTTTAATTTTTATTTTTAGTTTGCCTTATGTGAAATATAACTAGGAAGGATATCTTAAAAGACGGCTTTATTTATATATCAATTTATTCATGAGCATTTATTAGTACCTGTGAGGAATTATCAAACAGGGTTCTTACCTTTGAAGGTTTTTAATTTAGTTGAGGAAGACCCGAAACTCTATAAAATGGCAAAGAACATATGTGATTCTGTGCTAAATTGAATTATACAGATATATCCATTTTTTAACAAGTATTTATTAAGCATTTAGACTTTCTAGTCACTGGTCCAAGTGTCAGAGATATAGGAGTGAACAAAACAGAGTCCATGGAACTTAACATTTTAGCTCAGAGAGACAAGACCAAAACCAGAAAGACAACACATGAACAAGACAATTGCGGATAGTGGTAAGTGATGGAAGAAATTGAAACCGGCTGAAATGATGGTGACTGGGGGTAGAGTACTCTGGATAAGGTGGTCAGGAATCTTGGAGGTGAAACTTGAGGGACAAGAAGGAGTAGGTTATGTGAAGCTTGATGTCAGAGCACTCTAGGCTGAAAAAAACAAACCAATGCAACAGTCCTTAGGAGGGACAAGCGCGGTGTGTTCTCGGACATCACTGGAGCATAATGAGGGAAGGGGAATGGCAGGGGACAAAACTAAGAGGGGTGGCCCAGTCCTGCAAGGTGACAGGAGAAGGAGTTGAGATTCTGTGCTGCATACGAGCATGTTGTGAAGCCATTGGTGGGGTTTTGGTAGGAAATTAACAGAGTCTGCTGAATTTACTTTTAAAGGTAATTTTTGCTGCTGTGAAAAGTGGATGGTTGAGAGACCAGCATAGAAGGAAAGAGACAGATTAGAGGGCAGTCACAATAATCCAAGTAAGAAATTTTGGTTGGTGGTAGTGGAGGTAGAGAGAAGAAAACAGATGAGGGATATTTTCTGGGCACAAGACTGGCTGTTGGATGGCATGTGAGAAATGAGGCCAACAGAGGGTTTTAAGGATGACCTCCCAGTTCAGCTAAAGGACCTGGGTAGATGGTGCCATTTATCAAAAGATGGAGCACTAGAAAAGAAATAATTTTGCAGAAAATTTAGAAAGTTCTTTTAAAAACATGTTAAGTTTGAGATGCATATGTGGTCATCCGAGTGGAGAAATCGAATATGGAGGTGGACAATTGAGTGGCATTCAGTGGAAAAATAAAAATAAAAACAGAGCTTGAAATAAAGTTTGGAAATTACTAAGCATGGATATTTAAAACCATAGCACTGGATGAAGTTGCCTCAGGCAAGAGTGCAGACAGGGAGAACTAGAGAACCTGAGAACTGCACCCTGAAACCGGTCAGCATATTGAGGTTAAAACAGACAATGAAAAAAGCGAGGAGAAAAGAAAGAAAGAGTTAGACAGGGAGAGGATGGAGAAACCCACAAACTACCATAGGAACAATAGAGCGGGAGATTTAAGAGGACGGATGGGGCAAGTAGTCACCTGTGTAAAATGTTCCTGATGGGCTAAGTAAAATGAGGCCAGAGATAGGAGTTGTGGATCTGGAGACATGGTGGCAATTAGTGAGCAAAGAGCTTGAGTGTGAGGATAGGGATGGGAGCCTCAGTGGAAAGTTGAGGACAGAACAGAGCCTTCTCTCAAACAAGCACACAAGGGTGGGTGAGAGCTGGCCTACAATAGCTTAACAGCGTGCGCAGGAGGTAAGAAAGAAGGGAGTGATTGTGCAAGTCCACTGAGAAGCTTGGCTGCAAGGAGGAGCCCAGGGAAGGGGCTCATTTAGGAGGGCACTGAGCGGGGCGAAGCATTTCCGGTTGCCTCTCCTACTCAGGAAGCGGTTAGATCTTTGCAAAATGTCTCCTGTTCGAGTGCCAAAGGTTGTGCTACAGATTGCCCTCGGGAGCCAAGATGTTTAAGAATAGTTGATGTGGTGTTTCCAAGGGCTTTAAGCTTGCAGTTGCCGTCAATTGTTCATTTTCCTAAATTTATATTTTTGTCATGTAGCACATCTTCTGTATACAAGAAGAGATTGTACACCCAGTACCCACCAAAGACTTGTACAACACATTCGTAACAGCCACAGTCAGGCATACCTGAAAGCACACCCATCAATGAATTCAGAGCTTCCAAAAGAAAAAAGTGAGGAACAAAGGACCACGCTGTTTTTATAGAAATCAGCCCACAGAACGCTCACTTGATGTGCTAAAAGACCCTAATGAGGACAGCAGCCATCTGGCAAATGACCCATCCAATTGAAACAAAAATGGTCCACACAAGCAAAAATATGGAACGTTGTTGACCAGTGGCAGCCTGTTCATGGGTACCCATGTAGCTTTCAAAACACTGGCACACAGATTCAAAACAATCTATCAGACCTGAAGAGCTGTAACAGGTCAAATTTCCCTGGGGGGCCTTTCTATATGGTGCTTATCATTTCCAGAGCAGTGGTAGCTCTGATCATCTCAGGCAGCATTTGCCTAAATAGAGGAGGGATGCCAATGTAGGGAGTCATCTGAAACACGTGACCTGGGGCGTGTGTGTGTGTGTGCCTGTGTGTGCAGACTGCATGGTCTCGGCCCTGCAACTTGTAGGGATGTCCTCATTTCCACGGCTTCATTAGAGCTTTGCACTTGCTAATGACCTCCCTGCCATCACTGAGTCCCACACAGGAAAGGGATGACCTCGGTGTCCGTTTGCGAGGCATGTGTTCATTGTCCAGAGCCTCAGCCCAGTATCCATCTGCTACCACTCTGAAAAGGATCCTTGTGCCATTTCTTTGCCTGATGAAACTGTTTCCATATTGACTTGGCTTCCTAATTGGGCTTCAGACCTTTTGGAAACAAATAAACAAACAAAACTACAAACCCTGTATTGCCTCCAGCTTGGCAGAAGGTAAAGTGAGAAGCTATACAGATGTGGTTTCTGGAGGAGCAATTGATTTGTTTCACACACCACCTACCTTCCTTGAAAATTAAAAAAGCTCACCGACAAAGTGGCAATTGGTCAGGACCTCAGGAGGGCAAAAATACAGGAAAAAAAATTAATTTCAAACTGTGAAACTCAGCCAGCAAGAGCTAATAGCCCCACTCCCAACACACAGCATTCACTTTCCGGTAAATGCAACAGAACCAGGGTGTGTGTGCATTGGCTGATTTTTTTTTTTTTTAAATGGGGGAAGTCGATGAAGGCATATGTCTCTTACCCAGGTTTCATCACTCTTGCTACATGTACTAAACGTCACACCGTCTTCTTAAAGGAGAGTTTGCAAACCCAGTGCCTCAGTATTTCCCGCACCAAGAGTTCCACCATGAACAGATAACCACCCCCACCACACACAGCTCTCTCTAATGGTGGAAACATAGTAATTAACCACATCCCCCCAAATGTGGGCTGAATGGCTGGCCCTTAATTTGTATACTTTCTGCAGAGATTTCAGTGTCTAGTGAAATTTATTGCCGTACTAAAGTCACCTTTTAAATTATGGATCATGATATTGGTATGCTGCTAAAAATGTTCACAGCATTGTAATTTTATGCACTGGCAATAAACATGAAAAATGCATTTTGGGGTTGTTTAACATTAAAAATAACATTTTGGAAAATAAATTTTAGGAGGAATTCAGTGCTGGGGGAAAGGACCATATTCACAGTCCTGGAGACACAGATCCCTAATCCAAAGAGAGCACTGGCTGGGAACCAAACCTGCAGCCCAGAGAGGTCAATAGCCAGGTGCCCCGAGGACAATTAATTTCCATAGGTCAGCTGTAGAGAGGGGTGGGACCCACGTCTTCCTGCCAACTCTCAGCCATCAAGGGCTCCTCCTTAGTGCTCTCTAAACGGGAGCAGGCTTTATTTCCAGAGCTGGCAGTTGATTGCTAGGCAATTGGCAGCATTACAACAAATCACCTTATTCAGGAACAGAAATGATATGGCACAAGCCAGCTTTCTGAAGAGCCCTTTAACTTGGTCAACCAGGGGCAGTTGCTTGAGGATGTAACTTCACCTGAAGAGTTCATTCAGTGGCTGTTGTCATGAATGGCGCTTGGCTCTACCAACAATTGTGTGTCTTGTTAATGGGGCTATTGACTGGCAAAGAACAAGTCATCTTGAGAGTTGTCATGAGTCCAAATATGTAGGCCAGAATCCCATCATACGGTCTGTGAGCTGTGTGATCTTGGGCAAGTTACTTATCCTTCTGTTCCTCTATTTCCCCAGCTATGTGAGTAAATAGAGGCAATGGTAGAATATAATCCCAGAGTCATTTTGAGGATTAAATTAGAAAAGACAAGTGCAAGGCACAGAGCAAAGAACTAATATTGACGATGATGATGATGGTGATGATGCTGATGCTGTGATGATGATGGTGGTGATGATCGTGATGATGATGATGATGGTGATGATGATGGTAATGGTGATAGTGGTGGTGATGATGATGATGGTGATGATGGTGATAATGGTGATGGTGATGGTGATGATGATGGTGGTGATGGTGATGATGATGGTGGTGATGGTGATGATGATGGTGATGGTGATGGTGATGATGGTGATGATGGTGGTGGTGATGATGGTGATGGTGATGATGGTGATGATGGTGACGCTGACGGAAGGAGGAGCCCACCCCACATTACATTCTGCAAAAACTGTATAAAACAGATGATTTGAGAAGCAGTAGGAACTGAGCCTAGCAAAAAGGAATTTCCTTTCTATTTCACCCCTCCTTTTTCTGAAGGTAGAATTCCACTCACCCTTCAAGGCTTAGCCTAGCCATTGATAACCTGTGCTGTGTAGCCTCCTTTACTTCTCCCACTATCTTGCCAAGGAAGAAGGAATTGCTCTTTTATTGAGTATTCCCATAGATTTTGCTCCGAATTCAGTTTTTTTTCCATGTTCCACATCATAATATATTTAATTGGTTTCTTTTTTTTAAAGACTCCATATTTAATGGAATCTTTAATATCACACTTCATGCTGCTCTACACAGACAATATATTTGATTTATCTCTGTGCCCACAGTGCATAGTGGGATTACATGAAGAGTTTGCTTACTATTTATGAGCTCTTTAAACCTGGTGGGTAACAAATAGGAAAATCGAGGTGTCTCCAGGGGTGTCTGACCTTGATCAAAATTGTTTCTTGGGCCTCCCTGAAAATTAGGAATGGTGTTGGATTTCCTTCAAATTTAAGACACCTGTTGAATCCAATAAGACACCGGCCCCTCATGACATTGGAGAGGAATGTCAATAACATGGCCCCTTTCTTCTGACCTCTTTTGGTCTCCAAGTTTCATTTCATTTTAGCTATTTTACCTCCCAGTACTGGAGGCTGAGAGGAAGGTTCACAGGCACAAATACCAGCTAGCTCTAGAGAAGAAAGCTATGTAGGAATATTCTTATTTCCTTTGTTTATGACATGTATCTATAGAGCCTGAAACATATTCCAAAATCATAGTAGCAGTAATTTTATTAAATGAGTAAATGAAATAATATAACGATGGACAAATGATATACATGCCATGAAATGATATAATGAAAATCTTGATGTTTGGGTGTTGGGCCATGTGAAAAGCAATGGATGTGGTGATTAAGTTTTGGGAAGCCAATGGACATCATCATCTAATATCGCACTCCAGACAAAGTAGGCAGGAAGTGGGCGGACACAGTGGTTCTCAGATTGTAGCGCGTAGCCGAATGGTTCATGAACATTGTATGGAATTCAGATTCTTGGTGCCCACCCCCAGAGAGTGTTTCAGTGGGTCAGGGTCGAGCCTGGGGGAAACTTTGAGCATGCATAACCAATATGTGTCATTTATAAGTTTCATTCAAGTACTACTATGCAATATCATACACATTATTCACATTCACAAAATAGAAATTATCTAAGTACATAAAAATCAATGTTATTTGTTTATATTCCCCAGTGGCTCTTCTTGGGTACCCACTGGAGTAAATGCACCCACTCTGGAGATGATTGGTCCAAACAAGTGCTTTAGAATTTTAGTATGCATGTAAATAGCCTGGAGGTCTTGTTTACATGTAGATCTTGATTCAGTAGGTCTGGGGTGTAGACTGAGGTTCTGGTTTTCTAACCTGCTCCCAGATAATGCTGATGCTTCTGGTCTGGGAGCCACACTTGAGTGACGATCTGTTCAGTAACTTCTCTGTTACTGACCGAAATCCCAATGCAAATGGAAATTTTAACTGGTCAGGGTTTTGTATTGATGGTGTGGAAGAAAGGTTGAAAATCCTCAACCAGCTCCCCCCACACACACAAATTTCAGTCCAGGAGACTTTCTGTAATTCTTCTTTTAAGTTTCACTGATGTGAAACAAGCAGAAAGCACCCTACATAAGCCTCCCCCATCCCTAGGCCTTTACGTCCTTTTCTAGAAGGGTTCTTTCAGCGTATCTCTTGTATTAACAAGATAGTACTCTTGAAGTCATAAACAATGACTTTCCTGGATGCAACAGTGGGCAAGATTATTCTCCCTGATTAAGTCTTTGACAGGCAGCATCTTTGCAGCAAGCATCATGCCAGGTTTTATTAGTAAATTGGCCCTACAAAGTTTTTTCTTACCTACAGATGCCCTAGCTCAGCAATCCTTCCCATAGATTAGAATGAACACATTTAAGAATGTCATGCTTGGCTGTACCAAGAACAATAATTAGACAAATTTACAAATCATAACGGGATAAGTATAATGCACTAATCTGTAGAGATTATTAAGTGGAAATAGGAAACTTAAATAATTAATTCTTAAAATCATCCCAAGAAGACTATGTTTTTCCTGATGTACAGACACTGCAATTAGGTTACTGTGACAAGCCCATTTCAGATGAAACAGGAATTCTTCAGTGTGCTTATTTAATAGAGCTGAAACATGTTATAAGGGATGATTTCATTACTGCATCCTTCCGACTTGAATGAAATCAAACTCCAGACCTTGCTGCCTTTTGAGTAATTCCACAGCACTCCATGGACCAAAGACGGGGGGGTGGTAGTCCAGCACATCTGACGTGCATGCAAATCAACATCAGAAACCCTCTTAATGTGTTTTAATAAAACAGGGAAGCACTGTAATTTGGCATTAGTCACCTGCATGTCACTTATAAATCAGCCCGAAAAAGCAGCAACATCCTTTGAGAACATTGAAATCATGAAGTAATATAGTGGTTATGTTGTTAATATTTAGATATTTATGTATTCCTTTAAAAAAAAGAATAACACGTATTGATAGCCCTACCCAGTTTGACAGGCCGTGTCTGCCAAGCGTACTGCCTGTAGGAACCTCCCAGAGAAGCACATAAGAGCCTCTATCGGGAGGCTGCTGCTTTTGGTGTCCAACGATCCAAGTCTAATATAGCTTTGGCAAGTCTTGTAGACTTCTTGTAGCCTCATTTCCTTCTGTGCAATGGGGAAAGTAATGATTATTGTCCTGAAAGATGAGATTCAAATACAATTCATTTTAAAGAGTTTAGCACAAGAGCTCTCAATACAATAGTAATTTATTAGTTTACTTCTAGATTCTGCATCAGCTTTCCCTATGTTATTTACATATAGAAATATTTCTATTCTCTCTCTCCAACTAAATTGTATTGAGAATGCAGTAGCGATCAAAAGGGAAACCACTTGAGTTAGACAAAGTTTCCAATATTCATTAAGACACATCAACTGAGTTAAGTCAGTAAACGTAGGTAAAATGAAAAGCTTGAAAAAACATGGACCAGGGGTGGGGAGGGGTGAGCCACAGACCAAGCTCAGAGAGGGTGAGGTCACAGGATGTCTGCCATGTTATGACAACAGACACGAGGTGTCCAAAGGACAGCTGGCCTCAGCAGAGGGAACAGAGGGCTCCGTCACTAAATGGAGTGAGGCTCCCACTGCTGGTTTCATTGGCAGTGGGGCCCCCCTCTATGTTTTGGACATAACAATTAGAATATCCACTTGCCAATGATGTCAACGGTGGGTTAGAGGAGTCACACACCAGAGAGGGCCAGCTGCTCATTGGACAAGCACCGCCAGGAAAGCATTTGGAAAAACTGTACAACAATGGAAACGAAGGTGCTTTTGAATATTTCAGGGCACTTCCCATGTCTCCAGTTGACTTCGGTGATGAGGGAAATCAGCCAAGTAAGTTGCACATGGGCTTTGCCTGACCTGACCCGTAGACGGTCCACCCCTCATAGAAGGAACTGGGACAAAGTAGGAGAGTCTGTATCTGTTGTTTCTGAAAGGCTGGTTGACAGCTGGGCTGCTGTCTCACACATAACTGATATTCAAATATTTGGTGATGATATCGTGATCAGGACACAAGGTCATTTATACCTCTAAGACAGTGTGTGTGCAATTCTCTTTTGTTAAACCTTATAATGCTAATAGGCATGCCACCACCGCCAACAACAACAAAAAAATCCATAATTAAATAAGTGTAGGAGCTGCTGCTTTCTCTGTCTCCATATTAGATATTCCTTTTATCAGCATATCAAAAGATCTGAGAAATTCTGCCCTAAAGAAACATGTTTAGGTTTTTATTGTTTTTGTCTAGAATTTCCCCAGTATGAATGAGCACAGAACATAATCATAAAAAAACTACTAGCTTTCATTTATGGGAAACTAGTTTGGACCACACTGTTCCCACCCCCCTCTCCTTTCTCCTTTTGTTCTCCCCTCTGCCCCCTTCCCCTGCCCCCTCCCTCCCTCCCTCCCTCCTCTTCCTCAACAATTTTTCTACACTTTGAGGGTTGGCAGAGTCAGCCCCGTAATGTCCATTCTCACCAGTACGTCTACTAGAAAACACTGCATGTGGGAAGGATTACTGAACTTGGAGCCTTAGTAAGTCAGATATTCTGGACCTCATTGCGCTCATAGTCATTTAAAGCATCTTTTTCCAACGGAGAGGTGAAAGGAAACATCAGACCATATATCCCAAAATATATGCGTACTTAGTTCTTGGTACTTAGTTCCTTTATAAGCAAAAGACAGAACTGGGGTCAGGAGTGAGGATCTTGAGAAATAATCGGAATATGAGGAATGAAGTGGGATACGATGAAAAGTTGAATCGTGTTGAGGTGCCAGACACTGCTTTTATTAGATTTTGGCTGCTGATTTTAGGGTGAGCTGAGTGGATTTTTTTAAAATAAGCTTTTTACTTATTTAAATTTATTTAGAAAAAAAATGTACATTTACAGGAAAGCTGTGAAGCTCGTGCAGAGTTCCCATGGACCCCACACCCAATTTCCCCTATTATGATCTTACATTCGTATATTTGTCACAATTAATGAGCCAACACTGCTATATTATTATGAACTAAAACCAGTGGTTTATTCAGAGTCCCTTAGCTTTTCCCAGGTGTCCTCCTTCTGTCACAGGATCCCATCCAAGACACCACATCACACTTGCGTGTCATATTTCCTTGGGTTCCTCCTGGCTATGCCCGTCTCAGCCTTTGCTTGTTTTGGATGGCCCTGACAGCTTTGAGGAATACTGGTTAGGTGTTTTGCAGAATGTCCTCCAATTGGGATTTGTCTAATGTTCTCCTCACTCTGAGACTCGGGCTATGTGTTTTGGGGAGACAGAGACCAGAGAGGGGAAGTGCCATTTTCATTACATGAAATCAAGAGCACGTGCTATCAACCTGAGGTAGCATTTGCCAGATTTCTCGACTCTAAAGTTACTCTCCCCGCCCTGCTATGTTCCATACTGTATTCTTTGGAAAGAAGGCACTTTGTAGCCCATACTCAAGGAGTGAGGAGTTTTTCCCCACCTCCTTGCGGGTGGAGTATCTATATAAATTACTTGGAGTTTTTCTGGGCGAAAGATTGGTCAATTCATTTCCATTTATGTGTGTATGTGTGTATGTATATACACAGAGGGTACCAGAAAAGTGTATGCACATTTTAGGAAAGGAAAAAGCTATTAAAATTGTAATAATATAGACCAATAACAAAGATGAATACAAGTCACGTTTGACTTCTGCAATTACAAGAGGTGCTCAGAGTGGTTACCATCAGCTTCCAGACACTTCTGATTATGGGGAACTACTGCTTGAGCAACGTTGACCAAAGTGTCCACTTGTATACATTTTTTTGGCACCCCCAGTATGTGTATATTTATCCATCCAATCATTGATTTCCATCAGCATGGATATTTATTTTACATTTTGGGTTGTAACCCAAATACTTAATTCATTTTGTTGTGCAACACGTTCCTGTTATGGCCACAGGGCTGGAGCAGGCTGTCATGGGAGGAACCCCCTACTCTTATCTTGGGTAGGGTTCTGGAAGAGTCTTTTCCCCTGGAGAGCAAGCCATTGTTGTGAAGGACACGTTGGGCTTATTTCACGGTGATTGTTATTCTCCCTTCCAGAGCCACGGGGAGCGTCTTTCTCAGATCTTTCCCATGAGAGCTAGAGAACCTCTTTCTGTTACAACAAAGAGAGACATGAATGGGAATTAAAAGCATAAAGAGATTTTGGTTAAGATTCTTTGGTCATTTTTCATCTTTCAAAACTGGGCTCTAGGCTCAATGGTGTTGTGAGCTGCTGGTTCTCCTGATAGGAAACACTAGTTACCAATAATCTGTGACTCTCCATTTCTTTTTTGTTCAGTAAATATTTATTGAGTACCTGCCATCTTTTACATTTTGTGATAGATGCCAATTATACTATAGTGAAAAAGACAGGCGTAGTGGTCCATGCTATCTTGGAGGTTATAGTCTAGTAAGAAAGACATAATAAATAATATCTTCTCTTTCAAGATGACAGGCTGAGGACATGCTCCAGAACCAATCTTTCTGTATTAGATGCATCAAAATGGTAGAATAAGTATTTTTTAAAGAAATGAAATATGTGGTCTCATACACAGATAAGAAATAGTTTGTTCTTGAGACTGGGTTTCCATCACAGGTGCTCCATGCCCAGAGGTGGAAGAGGCCGAAGTGAGAGGGAGCCCATGATCAAATGACAAGGTAATTCATTGGAGGGTCAGGTCATGCTGAGTGACCACTGCAGCCCTCCGTTTAAACCAGGTCCAGCCAGGGAGGTATCTGCCTGCAAGTTAGAGCAGAGAATGGAGAAGCTCGATTCAGAGAGGCAGGAGAAAATGTGGAGTTATATGCTCAGAAGAGCAGCTACACTAATACCCCCACTCCCTGCTCACCAAAATTAAAGGCACAACTCCAGGTCCTGTCTCAGTGGGAGGCACAAGCAAATGAAGCATCTCAACTATAGAAAGAGAGAGCAATCAATAGCCACCACTCGAGGAATGCTAAAACCATAAAAGAAAGACAAGCAGAACTTATACCTAAAAGAAAAAAAAAAAAGAGTGCATAGCTCAATAAAAAAAATGTAAAAAAACAACCTTGGTAAAGAAAGTGAGGGAATGTAGGGAAGGGTGTTCTAGGTAGAAGGAATGGTATATGCAAAGGCCCAGAGACAAGAGTGAATGTGACCCCTTGGAGGAAGTCAGTGTCCTCTTGTGTATCAGAAGTAGGAAATAGGAGGAGGAGATGGCCAAGAGGTGACATTAGCATGGTAGGGAGAGGCGAATTTGTAGATCTTTTAAACCATGCTTAAAATTTAGACTTATGTTGGGACAACATTATGTAATTTAAGGACTTTAGTCAAAGAAATGGGAATGGCCTTGTTTGACCTTGACAAAAGATCAGGGGTCAGTGAACTTTTTCTGTGAAGGACCAGAAAATATTTTAGGCTTTTTGGATTATAAATTCTCTGCACAACTATTTAACTTTGCCATCTTAGAATGAAAGCAGCTGTGAACAATACATAGTGAATGTGGATATGTTCCTCCAAAAACTGTATTTATAAAAACAGGTAGTGGGCCGGATTTGGCCTTTGGGCCACAGTTTGCTAACCCCTGATATAGAAGCAAGCAAGCAAGAAAGAGGGAGGAAGAGATAAATGTCTTCACTAAGTTGTTTTAACTTAGTTAAATGATGAGGCAGAAAGCTTTGTTTTTTTCAAATTATTTTTTACTGAAACTGAAACAAGTAGCATCAAAAAGATTGGGACTGTGGTTTTAATTTTTTTTAATTAAATTTATTGGGGTGACATTGGTTAGTAAAATTATACATGTTTCAAATGTACAATTCTGTAATACATCATCTGTGTATCACATTGTGTGCTCACCACCCAGTCAGTTCTCCTTCCATCACCATATATTTAACCCCCTTTTCCTTCTTTTACTTCCTCTCTACCTCCTTACCTTCTGTTTAATTTTTTTTTTTAATTTCTTATGCTGACAGGTTTGAAATTGGGGAAATCCTGCTTTCTCTATCTTAGCCTCATTCTCTCCTGTCACCCAAGTAACAGCTCTCTCACTGCTGCCAAAATGGCTACTTCTGCCCTTGGGTCAGGGCAATTACTTCCTAAATGGTTTGTATTCACCTGCACTTCAAATGCACCGCTTTTGGGGTGGGGAGGATAAGCGTGCCTGGCACTCACTGTACTCCACACATCCACTGTTCGAGCAACACATCCCGTCTGCTCCATGAAAGAGCCCAGGACTACAAAGCAACTGTACAGCAAGTGTATTACCACAGACGCCATTCAAATATCTGATGTTCAGCCTTTCTGCTTAGCTACGTACCTTATCCTAGAGTAAAATTAAATTACAAAGAGCATCAACAATGTTCTTAAAATACACTTTCCATGCCCACTCATTGCACTACTTTATAGAAAATGTTTGGAAGTAACTTCTCTCTCTCTTAAATTTCATTCTGAAATTACCAAGGAGACCATGGAGTGTTAGGATGATGGTCAGATTTGGGGAATGCGGGCACAGTTAGTGTTAGAGACTGCCCCTTAAAGCCCTCCTGGTCTCTCCCAATTCTTTTGGAAAGTATCAAAATGATTATTAAAATGGTAATAATGATAATAATAGTTACCACTTATTGAGTGTGGAGTCAGAACTTTTCTTAAAATAGTGCAATTAATTCTCACAAATACCTGTTAGGGAGTTATGACTATTTTGTATGTAAGGAAAATGAGGCATTGGCTGTTTGTTCTGTCTCTCTGCTGGGAAGACGCATCAGCAACAGACAGACCTCAGGCTCCCCGGGAGCCTTCCAGGAGTTTTGGAAACTTTTCAAGCCTTCTTCTCTTTCCCCCCAGCGCTTCACACTACCTCTTATCAGACACCTCCTGCAAATAGTAGGTGTCAAAGAAAAACAGGGGGATGGGGAATGCTGACAAAATCAGATTTTTATGCCAAATTCTATTTTTTTTAAAGTGATTCTCATAATTTCTCACTCCCCATTTCAAATCTTCCTTTAACCCTGCCCCTCACAGCAGCTTTTCTTAAACTCGTGTTTTCTGAAAGACTGGTTCCACGTCACACTCTGTGAGGGCGTGGGTACATCTTTTTGAGGAACTGTTGGTTGTGTGTTCTCACTCTCCCTGGGACAGTCATCCTGTCCACAGCATCTTCCAAGCCCTGGGGTTCTCTGCCTTTTCCAACTCTTCACAGCCACTGAGCACATTCACAGGACACTTTGTAAATTCCCAGGGAACGCGTGTTAGTAGAACACGCTCTGGGAAATACTGGCATGAAGGGTACAATCTGGGCCACTGAAGAGAATAGGCTTTAGATGACTTGCTCATCTGGAATCTTCCAGCACTTCCAGGCTCATCGCTCAGCAAAGCGGAGGATTTCGCAAATGATCGTTGGGATCCCTTCATACTCCACCTTATACCTGTCTTACGACTTGCTTCTCCTGACCCCCACCCCCAGTAGGCCTTGGGTGTGTCACTTCCTTCCTGTAAGCTTCACTTTCTTTATCTGCATGGGGGGAGGGGTGGCGCTAACGGAACACACATCATAGGATTCGATGCTATGAGGATTAGATGGGACGAGGAAGGTGAAGACAGTATTATTGTGTAATCAGTAGGACTCAATGACAATTAATAATAAGATCAAGCTGCCACTTAGAAGAAAATTATCCCAACATTACCTAGGGTTGGCGTTGCTTGAGATTGATACATCCTGTGTGCTCTCTGGCTTTGAAAGCCTTTTACTGATGTAAAAATAACCCTTAAAATGTTCTTAACAGTGTAGTTCAAAGAATGTTAATGTGCTCTGAGGCCAAATAAAGGGAAGCTCAATTGCTATAAACTTAATTTTTAAACACCCTAAATAAATATGCATTTTCCCTAATGGAAGAGAGTCAACTCTCATCAGAATCTTGAAGGGCAGAATGTGGCAGGACATATATTATGGTTTCCCAGGAAACTGGCTGGAGGAGCCCGAAGACCTACTAAATGATAGGACTTGGAAAATAACTCGTGTGTGCAACTTTTATGTGTAACTCTACAATGTGGTTTTTTTCCTCCATGACTTTAGTTGGTACTCAAAAAAACAGGTGAGGGAGACAGAATAGTATTATCATTACCTTTGGGTGTGCCTCAGCTCAGTATGTCCAGGGCCAAACCTGCCGTCTTCCAGTTGCAGACTGGACCCACTACCTGTCTGGGTGCTTGACTCCACGATCCAACCAGTTGCCCAGGCCACGTACCTGGAATCACCCTCTTTCTTCTTTACTTTTCACTTTCAACCAATCTCCAAACCCCATTGAGTCCATCTCTAGAATCTCTACCATCCACACTCCTAAACCTTCTCCCCGAAACCCCCTTTTGAACTCTCCCCCATCCTAGTGAATGGAAGTCCCATCCTCCAAGCTGCTTAGACCCCAAACATTGAAACAAACCCTCATTCCTTTCTTTCTCTCATTCTCCATGTCCGTTCCATCATCAAATCCTGGTAACGCTCCATCTTCACAATCCGTACAGAATATAACTACTGATCTGCCACTCCCAGTGGGGTCAAAGCACCACTTCTCAAGCCCCCTTTTTCTTTTCAGCGACCTCTAGGGGTCTTCTGGTTCCTGTTCTTATCTTCCTACAGAGCAAGCTTTCTCAATTTTGGCACTATTGCCA
Source organism: Aselliscus stoliczkanus (assembly GCA_033961575.1). NCBI lineage: Eukaryota > Metazoa > Chordata > Mammalia > Chiroptera > Hipposideridae > Aselliscus > Aselliscus stoliczkanus. The sequence continues at coordinate 7,634,508 of CM066738.1, read as the reverse complement.
TTTGGGTACAGGTCATTCTTGGTTGTGAGGGGCTGTGCTAGACATGGTAAGGTATTCAGCAGTATCCCTGGCCTCTCCCTACCAGCACTACCCTCCTGCCCCCATCGCATGTGACACGGAAAACCTGACAGTGGCTTTTCTTATTCCTTAGGGCAAGGTTCCACAATCCCTACTCTGATCTCATTTTCTACCCCTTTCTGCCTTGCTTATTTTTCTTCATCGATGCTGGCACGCTGGGCTTGTTCCTGCCTCCGAGACTTTGCACTCGATGCTTCCTCCACCAGGAGAAATCTTCCCCCTATATCCATTCAGTTGGCTCCTTCCTCTCCTTAAGGTGGCACCTTCACATAGTTATATGGTGCTATATGTTGCACTCAGCAAGATTATGCTTTAAAATAATGGCTGCTGACTTGGGTATAAGTTCCCAAAATATTGTTAAATAACAAAGGACAACTTGAAAAAAGAATGTGCATTATGACCCCCCACTTTTCAAAGAGGAGAACCAAATGTATATTTATACACATATTATTACTAATAAATATAGAAAATGCATTAGAAGGATAGACACACCAATGCTAACTGTGTTTGCCCAAAGAAACAATTTGTTTACTGAGTACTTTTCTGTGTTGTGCAAATTTCTATTATGAAGATATTTTATTTTATAATCAAATAAAAACAATTAACACTATTTTAAAAAGGGAACACTAACCCTAAATGTCTCCAAGATCAATGACTAGTTGCAGAAACGGGGAAACGTAGAGCATGGTGTACCCTGACCTCAAAACACTGTTAAGGAAAGTCAAAGGCATGCGTGTAGAGGCTGTAAGTGAGACTGAGAGAGAGAGAGGAAACGGAACTAAGTGACCTAGAATGTTTACATTCATGGGAACCTTGGCAATCATGGAATATGACATCCTCTTCTTTAATAAGGTAGGAGCTCCAGAGAAATCAACTAACCCAAAGTCACACAATTAAATAGTCGGAGAGATGGGATTGTTCAATTACTTTTTCATCAAACATTTATTAAGTTTCCATTATGTGCTGGGTGCTAGGGGTGCAATGGTGAAAGATAAATGTAATCCTTGCTCTTGAATGCAATTGGGAAGAGACACAATGCACATCCAAATACTGTAGAAATGAGCCACCCGGTAGAGAGGTCACTAGTCACATGTGGTGATCAAGCCCCTGAAACGTGGCTGGTGGATTAGAGGTTCTGTGGGTCTGAAATGCACACGGGATTTACATAAAGGATGTACAGTGTCCCATCAATAGTTTTATGTTGATTACATATCAAAATGGTATCATTTTGGATATACTCAGTTAGATAAAATATATTAATAAAATTAGTTTTCCCTGCTTCTTTTTACCTTTTTTAAAAAAATGTGGCTACTAAAAAATTCCAAATTACATCTGTGGCTTGCATTCTCTTCCCTCTGGACAGCATGGCATATGCATTTTGATGCATACTTGATAGGATGTTAGAAATAAGAGTACAGGGCTAGGAGGTTCAAAGTTCCTTTTTCCGTCTTGGGGACAGAGAAAGCCTAGGAAAGGAAGTGACATAAAAACTGTGGCCTGGCTAGTCAGTGAGATTTAGGCTTAGGAACAGGGTGGGGGTCGGGTGGTGGATGAAGTCCGAGGCAAACCAAATATTTAGAGAGACCACCATTTGCAAAGTTAGACTCTTTCACATTTTCAAAATATTCAATAGCAAGTTGCAATCCTCTTTTCTTTTTTTATTAAATGGATTTTTCCTTCGAACGGAAACTTTGACAGCCCCTGAATTCCAGGCCTGGGAGTGGATAAGTGGACTTCAGTGCCTCTAACTTCACTAGCGCTGTCCTTCCTCCTCCAATATCTTATTATGAGATAAGCTCATTTCAGGGAAGGGTAAATTCTGCCTAGGCCAGAGAAAAATAATGACATTGAATTAGCTAGATAGATGGCAATGAGTAATCCCCATGAAATTCTTAAATTTGGATTGGGAAGGGAGATTCAGCATTGGTTCAAGTGCCTCTGATTATGCAATTTATTCTTGGCCAAGAAAATGAATGTGCTCCATAAAACATTTCTGGAATAACCTTTTAGTGAAAAACAATAGAAATTGTAAGACAGATTAAGGTTTAGTGTCGCAAGAGATTATAGTGTGAACAGACTGTCCTCTCAGAGGGTGACAAGCTGGAGGAGGGGAGAACTAGAAGGATATTTGACATGAAAAATGTGAATTCACTCTCTGAGTGTTTACTAGCGTTCACAAGTAGCAGGAAATGAGCCGTGAAATGTATTGTCAAACATTCAGTGTTCAAAATGTAATGCATTACTTTAAGTTGGGCTTGTTGCTTTCTCAGATCCTCATTCTCAATTTGCCCACCTCTGCGATAGATGAATTGACCTTTTATTGTGTCCTTCCCAAACCATACTGGTAAGCTGTGGTAGAAATTAGGAACTCGCTTTCCAGAAGCCACTCACGGCCCCCTGTTTCCTTTGCCTGCCTTGATTGTAGAGGCCTGGAAAACTCAAATGCTGGCCCCTTGCAGTTAGCAGTGGTCATGTGACTTGCTTTTGCCCAATGAGCATTTGGGCATTAGTCGGTAGGGAAAATATCTCTTCCCAACTGATAAAAGTGAACTGGCATCCTGAGATGACTAACCATAGAGCAGGGAGGACTATGGCAGAGCTGGGCCCCTTGGTAACTCTCTAGTCCTGACTTCCTGTTGAAACCTTGTGGTAGCTTCTGGGGGAGGGATCCAGTTATACAGAGGCCATCTGGGAAAGGGGATCTCTGTGTTTTTGCACATGGGTAGCCAGTTGGGAGCCTGGCCAGAGGAGTGCGTTCTCACACTGCTGTGGTGGTTCATTTCTTTTGCTTTTCTGAATAAATCGCTCTTTTTGTGGATTGCCTGGAGAGTTACGTTGGCCAGCCCAGCCGACGCAACTAAAAAACACACCAAGCCCTGCAAAAGAGAATCCCATCCACTTGTTCTTTCTTCTTCCTTCTGCCTCATTTCTAGAGTCAGGATTGACACTTGGCTGCTACCACAGATAGGGTGGTACCGTTGTGAAGATACTGAAATAACTTCCGTAATCGTTGGTAAATTGCAACGTCCCTGGAACCCTCCAGCGCCCCTCTCACCCTCATGCCTTGCCCGAGCCCTCTGGACTTTCCTATAATTCCAAAAGAGAAAAGCCCAGAGCAGCAGCGGCCTCCAGATCAGCACCATTTAAAATTTTTGGATGTCACCCTTCCTGGAAGTGCAGCGTCCACCACCTGGTAACTATGAGGTCTCACGCTACAGACAAAGATGAGAATAAAATATTAGAAGAAGCTGGTCCCACCTGTTTTCATTCTTGTTATACAATAGACATTTCTGGTAAATATATATATATATATATATATATGCCAGCAGGAAATCTCAGAGTTAGGCCACACTGCCTCATGTTTCAGGTTCTCAAGCTTATGTTCCCGTGTTGGGCTGTTTGGATCTATGAATACAATACAGGCTCAAGTTCTTGTCCCAATTCAGAGTCTGCAAGGTATCTCCAGGTTTCCTAATACTTGTTCCTATCTCATCAACCCTGAAGGTTTCTCATTACTCAACCCTGTCTCACTTTGGGGACCCTTTTTTAATTCTAAGTTAGGATGCCGGTTGCAAGCAACAGAAATTTCTCAGACTATTGTAGGAAATTAAGAGGGAGGGTTATAGTAAAGATAGAGGTAGTCTGTTTGGAATCTGGCTCCTGGCTGAAACCCTCTGTGTGATCTTTCAGATCTGGCCATAGGCGATTACAAGGGTTTTCCCAGGTAGGCCTCCTGGGAGAAAGCTGCCTGGGGGCAAAGGGGAGGGGGGTCCCTCAATTTTTTAAACAATAGGCAGGATGCTTCTTTTCAAATACCAAACAGACTACATCACTCCAATGATTAGAATTTTCCAGTGTCTTCTCAGTGAATGTATTAGAAATTTCAATTTCTTGGGATGGCCTGAAGGATCCTGCCTGACCCAGACCCACAGCCCTCTCCTTCCTGAATGAACACCTCTCCCCTCTTCCTTGTAATCTTTCAGCCACAATGGCCTTTTTGTCAGTTCTTTGATCCAAGCCAGTCCTGTTTCCAGTTCAGGGTGTTTATACCACTATTTGTGTGTGTGTGTGTGTGTGTGTGTGTGTGTGTGTGTGTGTGTGTGTGAAATGCATTGCCATGTGGTCTTGGCATTGTCGATTTCTTGTCATAATTCACATCTCACCGTCCCACGAATGTCCCCTTCCTGGATAGACTACCCTGACCAGTGGCTCTCGAAAGGAGGCCCCTTTCCCCCCAGAACCTCCCACTACCTCTCTATCATGTGATCTTAAATAATTCCTATTTATTTTGTGGTTAATATCTCTCAAACCACCTCAACCCCGCCACCCATGAGAAGTCAGCTGCACACGGGCAGGAATTGGGGGTTGTCTGCTCATTGCTGTAGTTGGGTGCCCAGAACGGCATCTGGCCCGTAGCACATGCTTAATAAATATGTGTTGAGTGAAAAACTGTTTGCTGGATCCCCACCCTTGTCCACGAGGGTCAGTGAAGAGCCAAATTACAGAGAAAAAAGCCATTGGTGCTGGAATGGAGACAAACCACATTTGGGGAAGGCAGGCCTCCATGGCTTTAGACACCATTAACCATGTGAGAGTTTCTAAAAGAGCTGATAATAAGTGGATTCCAGGAAGGTGCCTGCATGCTTTTTGAGGAAATTGGAAATAGGAGGTTCATCTTCATACTGCCTCCCCTCCTGCCCCAACCTAGAGAAATTCTCCTGCTCAACAGGGCTGACGAGTAGTTTGCACACAACATTGAAAGATGTAGGAATTCCAGAATCAGTTCCAGTTTTGTTTATTTAAGCAGAAACTTCCTTGAAATGTGACTCTTTCTTTCTCCTTCCACCCTCATTTAAAAAAATCAATTATTCAGGTGGAAATGCTAATATTTTAATAGCCATCATTTTTTGGGTTACAAACTAGAAATGGTTTGTTAAGTGAGGTTAGCAAATCTATAGTTAGGTCGGGTTAGATAAGATGATTGGGTAGTTGGGTGGGAGTCAGATCAAATAAGTGGAGATGCCAGGTTTTGATAATCATCCTTAATTTCTTCATTGAAATACGAAAATGATTCCACTGAATCACCCTCTAAGAAGCTGATTTCGGTCTGCTCTTCATTTAGCGTCTGGCGAATGTCAATCCAAATATGTACATGCATATAACATATACAGTGTATGATATACATATATGTGTTTGGATATAAGTGGATATACACATGCATATATGTACATATGTGTATATATGTATATGTATTTCATATATGCCATCTGCCCATGTTTTCTGTTATATATGTATGTATACATATATACACCAGCTATTCATAATTCTGTATCTTACATTTCCAACCTCACAAAGGATTTCTCTTCTGTGTGTGGAAATTGGTAAGAGTCCCACCTACATTTCGCTGTCAATCTCTGGTCATTATTTATAGTTCCACATCATAAATGTCTCATGTGCATAAATGATTTATGCTTGACATTAAGGATGCCTCCAACTGCCAACCACTTCAGGGGTGATGGCATCCCATTTGCTAAACAGCTTTCACTTATTAGCCCTTAAAACCGATCTCACTGCTAAGCCACTGCCCGGCTACTGTGGTGGGTCGTCGTGGGATGGAGACGGTGGAGCAGAGAGCGGCAGCGGATACATCTTTCCTTTGTGAGGACAATGTGTGCTCTCGTTTCCTCTGCGGGAATTCTGAAGTCAGGAATAGAAACAAATGAAATATAACCTGGTGATGATAATATCAAGTGTCGCTATAATGCTATTTGACCTCACAAGGCATTTTCTGATACGTGAATTCATTCGCTTCTCGTAAAAACTGTGATAGAGGCAGAACGACAATGATAATTGTTCTCTTACAGTTGGATGCATAAGAGAGATTCAGAGAAGCCAAACGACGTGCCTAAGGTCACACAGCTAGTAACTTCCAGAGCCAGGGAAAGAAATTCCACCTTTTACAAACTCCTCATCCAGCTCGCTTTTCACTATACCCTTCACTATGGTTTTGGTCTAAGCAAAAGGCATATTACTTTTCTAAGCATTACCCTAATAGTGAATTCACTAACAGCCCATTCTGAAACCTGATAAAGTACCGTTTCGCAGTGGCATTTAGAATGTTCGCTTCTAGGAGCTACGTAGCCATGCTTCATGTAGGTCTCAAAGGCCAGTTTGGATGAGGAGATACAGTTCATTCATTGTCCTGCTTTTGTAGGAACGCCAGCCCCCAAATGAAGCTGCAAATGAAAAACGAAGCATTGGCTTCCATCTAGCCCTGATTCTATGCAGGGTTTTGCAGTCCCGATGGACTGCGTGACTCAACCACGTTTCCTCCTAGACTCGGTTGGTGTTATCACAGCATGTTCCCTTCTCTTTCCAGTGAGGTCACCCGGCATGAGGGGATGTCGGTATGTAGCCAACCTTGAAGCACTACACGTGCTCCTGGCTTTCCTTGTTTCCAGATTTTTCATACATTTCTTTCCTGCTTAGGCTTAGAGACAAATATCCAACCTGGGACATAGAACTCAATGTGATGTTAAGGAAACATGAGATGGAGAGCAAGAACCAGGAGCCAGTGACAGCAGAATTCTTTGAGGCTGCGGTAGCGACCCGTACAATTTTAAACACAAAAAAATCCATGTCAACTGAATATCACAAATGAATTTTAAAAACCTCACCCTGCCCAGGGCTGCCAATAGCAATGAGTCCCTCAGGGCCAAAGCAGTTTCGCCTACAGTGTTCCCTAAGCTAAGAAAATCAAATGTCTAAATCCATATCTTCACCTTCCCTAAAAATGGAAAGATGCATAAGCCAATTTCTATTTTTGGTCAACCCATGGAAGTCAGCCAAATATGAGCTCCAGTTTTCATGTACGATTTCTCCCAGTAAAAAAAGTACTTCTATTGTTATCACATTTCTGTGAACATAGTAATATTAATAACATTGAGAATTACTTGTTTGAGGCCTAGCTCTTCCAAAATAAATTTTGGAAAGTCAGACTCTAGTATTTTTGGAGCAAGTTCATTAAAATTACTTTTAAAAGTTAAGTGAGCCATGCTCCTTTAGAATGAAAATTGAAGATGCAAGATAGTTCATGTTGACGTCATCCCTTGGTGATTGTTTTATTAAGTGACTACTTCTTGGCTATAATCATTAGGAGAGATCATAAGCCTCCTCCCATTTCACCTAAACTCTGGATGTAGGAAAACTCTTGGGACTGAATAGTTTTGTGTTGGTGGCTGACAGCTTTGTCCTGCACGGCTTAGACTGGGTTTGTGTTCCAAGTTCTTTCTTCAACGTAAGGGGGAAAAATTTAAGGTTTTGTATGTGAGGTCACCTCGAACACAATTCAGACTTCTGGCTCTTGATCTTCTGTGGTTTAAATATTTCCTGACCTTGCCTTGTATCCCTACTATCCTATGAATTCCTTATCTATCTTTTGTCCTATTTCCTCAAGATCTTCCTCTCTGATGCAATTGATTTGATAATGAATTGGCAACAAAGGCTTATGAACATTGGTTTTATCAGCTACCCTGCATGCCCCACCCAGGTACATGGCAGGTCTGTGTCAGTCGATTGGAATTCACCTGCCCTACCATCATCCATTTGGCAACGAGGACTTTCCTGGTGGAAACCATGCTGCCCAATGGTCAAGTCAAGGATGTAGCCCAACATCTGAATCTCTTATTTCCAAAATGTGACGCTGCTGCTGCCACCATGTTCATTTTAGTGTAAGTTGCTTGATTTCTCAGCACCTACCTCTTGGTAATCATAAAAGTTTGGCAAAATCAGAAGACCCATCAGGAAAAGGAAGTAAATAGCTGCTTTAATCTGATGAGTAATGGTAGAAATTTTAAATATTAGAGATTATTTTTCTTTTGCAAATGTCTAAATATCTGTAGTTGCAGAATCTTTTTTCCTTCCTTCTTCCCTTCTTCCCTTTTTTCCTTCCTTCCTTCCTTCCTTCCTTCCTTCCTTCCTTCCTTCCTTCCTTCCTTCCTCCCTCCCTCCCTCCCTCCCTCCCTCCCTTCTTTTTTCAATATTCACATCTTGGTGAATCTGCAGTAAGGTTTTCTTGTGGTTAGAAAAAAATAGCACTGAATTTAAAGAGTCAGAAGACCTGGGATTGGAAACTCAAGTCTCCCACTTATGAGTGACTTTGGACAAGTTAATGAAACTCTCTTGCATGTCCTTAGTAATTACCCCGATCTCACAGACATGGAACTAATATTCAAAGAGGTCGAGTGGGCTGCTGGTGGCACAGCTGGTAAGCGGTAGAGCTGGACTTTGAACACAGGTCTTCTGACACCAAAGTCCATCTCTAATCACTATTGTCTGAGAATTAAGTGGGTAATGAATACTAAAAACCTGGATTCTAGCAAATAGCACCTAAGCTATACTGGAATCCACGTACCTTCTCCACCACGGCCTGTTTTCAGGTGTGTTTCCATGCCATCCCTCTGTCTTTTCTCACACTCCGTGTTGCCTGAGCATTTTTATGCCTCTCCTTTCAAGCCCGCTGGTCAGGTGAGTCTCTGTCCCACATGCATTGTCCCTCAATGACCACATACGAAGGTGATGAAACCTGTGGTACCCTAGAACCACCTCTTCATGTCAACGGTGATGCTCTCACTTTCATCTCATTGGTCTAGAGGGTTTCTGCCCTAAATTAATTTGAAGCTAGCTGGCTGCTTCTTATAAACCCCCTCATTCATACCCATACATATTTGAAGATCACAATCTTTGGCTAAACTTTCCATGTTACTAATAAGGACCCGAGGTCTTAGAGGTAGCGAGGGAAAGAGAGGAAGATTTGGGAAATAGAAGGCACATGCCCCTAATGCAGCCACAGAACTTGAACCGGGACCAGGAACTGATGCCATTTGGGTGTAGACAGGCAGATGCAGGCTGAACAAGTTGTCCCTCATGTCTGGACACACAATTCCAGATGGACCTTAAGAACAGCACGCATCAGTTATGCCAGACAGAAGTGATCGTTTCGCTGTTTGAGAAGCGTCTTTCCTCTCTGCTAATTTGAGTATATCTGTGGCTCACACCTTTCATTTGTCTTTTTAATTCTTGAAATTAAGGGAAGCTTGGTTGTATTTTTAAGAAAAATAGGAAAATCCACGCTAAACTGGTAATAATTACAGTGTGATCATCGCTCTGGCCATCATTCCTCGGTCTCCAGGCCATCTTGGCACTGGAAAACTGCTCGAATAGAATTGCTTGCTGCCCCAACTGAGATCTCTTATAATTTCATGAAACAAAGTGCCCATATTTTCAGTAAGTACTCTTCTTTTGACAAGCTGAGCCCTATTCTAGGCTCTTACTTGCGACACTAACGTTAAGTAAGTCCGATCTCCCCTCCCTCCTAACAAGAAGTCTGGAAATAGGCTCAACTCTTCTTGGTATCTGATCTGAGGTTGGAATTTCTGCAGTGCTCTTCCCTTACTGGTCTTGATCTTGAAATGGCTGCCTCAGGTGTAGACAGCACACCCTGAGTCAAGGCAGCAAGAGCAGGGAGGGGGTCTCTTACTGATTATCAATGTAAGATGTACTCTACTCCGTACTATACGGGGTGTCCTTTATTCTCCGGTGTTGCAGCTGGCAGACTTTGCCATATGTGTCCCTCAGTGTGGTAAAGGTAAATTTTATACATGGATCAAATTTACCAATCCATTTGTGCCCCAGACATCACTGGAGAACCACTTGCTTATATCCAAGTGGTATTTCCTATTGTCTTGAAAGTGCAGTGATATATGACTCACTCTGAAAACAAAACACACAGAGACAAGGGAAGACCAGACAAGCCTGGGGTTGCATCCTAAGTGTGAAAGTCTTTGCATGAGTGGGCACTTCGATCTCAATTCTTATCTTACCCGTGGTTCAATACCAACTTGCCACACCAGACTGCTTGTTGCCCAAACTTGATACTGATGTATAGTCTTTATACCTGCCATTTCCACTGCCTGAAACATGCTTCCCCAGACTGAAACATGATTGGCACTCCAGTGTTCATTCTCAGCTCAAATGTCACCTCCTCTTGGGAGGCTTTTGTGATGACACTATCTTGATTTGCCCATTCTCCGCTCACTCTTGATCACACTGTTTTGTGTGATCATCTCTTCGTGGCATTTCTCACCATCTGAAATTGTCTTACTTATTTGCTTATTTTCTCTTGGTCATTCCAACTGGGACCTGAGCTCAGTGACCATAGGGACAATGCCTGTCCTCTTCACTACTCACCTGGAAAACTTAGATGAACACCTAAATAGGTGTTGACTTCATGAGAAAATGAACAAACAATGACCAGGGAGAAGCCTAGGGTTTTAGGTGATTTCAGGGAAGGTGAATGGCTTATTAAAGATCATAATTTCTTCATGAAAATATACATCATACCCACAGGACTTAAATGTGACAAAGGTGTTAGGTTAACCTGCTGTTCTACGTGTCCTGGTCAGAACATGCACAATATGATCTCTTTTGCAGGTGTGGGTGGAGCCAGCCTATTATTTCAGGGTCTTTCATGCAGCCACTGGAACTGTTCTTGGCAGCTGTTGTATGCATTCATGATTTAGGACACAATGACAAAGCTATCTATGTAGAAAGAAAAAAAAAATCCTCTAATGCTCTTCAGTGTATTGTCTTCCAAGAGAGCCCTTAGGTCTCACCACCTGCCAAACAAGAGCTACTGCTAAAGAGATGTGGAAATAAAAGTCAAAAGAAGTAGTGGAAAAAAAGGATTTGAGCCAAGTAGCATTTCCTGGTTGCAGCAGTGCAGGCACAAGCTTCTGCCCACTTTGCCCTTTCTGATGAAGACAGCACAGGGACTAAACAAAGATGCTGCATTTCATTGAAAGTGAAAATAAAATGGCAACTCATTTCATCCACAAAGCGGATTGATGGTCTGATAGAGTGATAGCTTCCCAATCACGACACTTTTAGGCATTTCCCAAGAGCGAAATGAGTTCCTGACAGATTTGTTACCTGAGCCTTTGTCCACTTATGGATCCCTTTCCATGAAGAATGTGTGTTCTGTACCCCGGCCAGCATGCCAGAAGGGGGACGATATGGTCCCTGCACCGGAGCAAACACTAGTCTCCATCTTGGAAGCATGGAGTTACTGTCTATAAACCTCAGAGGTTATTAGTGGTTGGTGTCTTCCTGTTTTAAAATGATCGAGCCACAGGTGAGTGGCCTTGCAGGAATAAACAAACAAAAACCCATATGTAATAAAAAACAAAGCCAAAAAAAAAAACCACACCAAAAAAACAAAAAAAACAAAACTATGTCCCTTCATTTTATTTCCCACTTCATAGCATGGATTAGAAAAGGAGCTAAAAATAGAAGACATTCGCTTACACAAAGGGAAAATAATTAAAAGGAAAGTAAAACAAAAGCCAAACAACTCAGGGTGGAGAATTCCTAAGGCAAGGACGCTTCTTAGGTTGGAAGGCCCTACAGAGGTGACCAGGTAGAGACCTAGGGCGTGTTTTTTGTTTGTTTGTTTTTGTCCCCCAAATACACAAAAAACACAGAATTGTTCAAGGAGGAGGTAACAAAAGAAAGCCACTTGGATGTGTTTGCAAGATGGTTCTTCCCGATACTGAGCATGAATGTGCTGCTAGGATGGGAGTCCATAAACAGTAGAGAGTAATGGCAGGTGAGGGCAGGTTTCTTCACAAATCCTCAAACACTTGAGGTCATACAGGCTTGAACTTTAAAAGCTTAAAAACCATATAGTTCTGAGAATGTAATTTTTAACCCCCTTTCAAAGATCTCCACTTGAGATTTTATAGCCTAGGGGGAAAAAAAGAGAAATTGTTATTTTACGAACTGCAGATTCTTCTGATAATTTGGTGATATAAATGAAATGCTTTCTGTATGCTCTTTTACCATTCAAAAAAAAAAAATCAATCTCCCAATAAGTGCTATTGGAAACAAGTGGCAAAGAAGCAGGCAAAAGGCATAGAGGCCATTTTATTTTCTTAGCCACCTGTTCTCAGCTCCCATTTTTCTTCTCAATAAAAACTCCAGTCAGATTGCATTTTGATGCCTGCCACTCCACATTCATCAGGTGACAGGGCTGTTCTAAACTAATATGTTTAGCTCTGACGTGTAGCCTGAAGAATACTCCAGAATCAGAGATCTCTTCCTGTTTATGTTAGAATTAGAGCTCAGAGCCTTACCTAATAGCACCCCATTTCTGTATGCACCAGTCGGCTTGCATTATTTCATCTGGCAAAGTCAATATAAGAATTAATAATAGCTTTCCAATCTACAAATAAAAGTATGCCACTTTAAATTTTTGGCAGTGAGCTGGCATTTTGTCATTTAATCATTTCACATCATTACACTGCAATATGGAATGTAATGACATGACACTCGTAAATGACAAACACTTGGTCTCTCCTGTACGGGAAGAAATAATGTCATAGAAAGCAAATTATATCCTTAAAGGTTGCCAGAGTTTCAGTCCCACAATTTGGGACTAAGATACTGCGCAGACGCAAGGTGAAGAAAAGGAGAGTCTCCCCTACAGATGTCCCCAGGAAGACAGCATAGAAGTGGATTGTCTCCCTCCCGAAGTGGACGGAGCATTTCGGATGCTGTCAGTGTCCTTTCCTTCCCAGGGACCCATGCAGAAAGCCGTGCACAGAGTGCTTTCTCGTATTAGATGCCTCGCTGAAATGGGAGTGAGGAAGGGAACTGTGGCTGACAAACAACTGTTCTTGTTTTTTGGTGCAAGCCTGTTGTTATTTGCTAAAAATAATCAGCCCCTGCTTAATGATTGTTCAAATTTCACATTAGGTACTCGATGGCTAATGGATGTTTTATAAAATGACCACCCCCATTCATTCTTCTCGTCCTTGGGAAGGTTCCTCCCTTACAGGGCAGAGAATCAGACGTCTCCTTTCTGTATTATCTTCAAGGCACCTCACATTCACCAGGTCCAATACAAAGGTCAGGATTTTCTAGCATAAACTTGTTTTTCCACTAGCGTACTCTCTGGACAAATGCCAACAGCAGCTATCCAAAATCTTAAGGGGCACCCTGACCACCCTCCTCTCTGATCCTTCCAGAAACCACGTGCAGCATATTGAGCACTCAGCAAGGCCTTCATCCCTTCAGAGGGGACCCCAGTTGTATCTAGTTTGCCCCAACCAGGGCCTTCTGGTCAAACCCCTCACCTCACCCTGTAGGTCCACCTTCCAAGTAACACCGTTCTCCTGCCTCGCTCCTTTACTGGCCTTCCTAGCCTAAGCCCCTCCTCTCTCACCTGCACAACCACCTGAGTTTATTCTCTCCTACCCCATTCCACGCAACCCCCCAAGTCATTCTCCATACCGCAACTAGCGAGCCATCCCTGCACAATTCAGATATCACCTTTCACTTGATGGCTTGAAGCCTATCGATGAGTGTCCACTGATGGCTTCGTGGGAACTGTGCGTGGCATAGTTGGCCTCTTCTCGCACAGTGTCACTCCCCGCCCCCATTATCTATGCTCCAGACCCGCTGCCATTTTGGTTTTTCCCAGTTTCTTTTACTCTTCATAAAACCTCTCGGCAGTAGGCTTTTGTACCTGCCGCTTCGTTTGTCTGGAATAGTCTCCCCCTACTTCACCTCGTTTGACTTGCGTTTATGTTTCAGTTCTCAGCTCAAGTATCAACCCCCAGGGAGACGTGATATGGGTCATGTTCCGTGGTTGTCACTCTCTTAGGACCTTTGAAGCGAATCTCAGTTTGTAGCTTCATGTTCATTGATATAATTATTCAGATAGCATCATTTTTCCAGCAGACCAAACATTCCAGGATGGCAGGAGCCATGCCTAGTTTTCCTCACTGTTGTGTTTCCAGCTTTAGCAGAGAGCCTGGCACATAGAGTCGCTTATTCCCTCAGTCAACAAATATGGAATATCTGTTAAAGGAACAAATCAGCAGAGGGTCCAAGGTTTCACCCACACTATTTGGGCACCACCCATGCTGTGGGGCTTTATGGTCTTGGTCTCCTATTGGAAAAGAATGATTTGCAGAATAAGTCTTAACTGAAAATGGATTCCTTCACCATAAAGAGGCATTGAGGTCGTGACACTTCCTGCATTACCTGTGAAAGAAAGTTTCTGGTCATCTCAACTCCAAAGTTTGCTGTTAGCTCCAGGGAGCAAGTGGTTTCTATGAATACACAGGTGCTGTTGACCTTTTGTGTGTGACAGGGGCAGAAAAGGGGCCAGCATTTCTGAACCCTGAAAATAGAAGGCAATTCTGAAAGTGAGTTACTTAGTGGAAAAGCTTCACTGTGTCCTGACCGTGTGCATCAGTGTGATAATTCAGGGCTGGGGGTGATGGTCACCCATGAACGTGTAGCTACAAACAGATTATATGCTTCACAGGTCCTAAGAGAGTGACAGCCACAGCACATGACCCATAGCACGTCCCCCTGGGGATGGCACGTGAGCTGAGAACTGTAGTATAAATGTGAGTCACCTAGGCAATGTCGGGGGAGAGCATTGCCCCTGGGGGACATTTGGCAATATCTAATGACAGTTTTGGTGATCATGACTAGGTAGGCAGGTGCTACTGACATCTTGTGGGTCAAAGCCAGGGATGCTGCTAAACAGGGACCCTAAACATCCTACAAAGCACAGGACAGTGTCCACAATGGAATGATGTGTCCCAAAATGCTAATACTGCTGAGGCTGAGAAACCCTGGTGGAGAGCATTTAGAAACTTCCCAATTCGCTCCTGAGGGCCAGGAGATCCTCTGTGGGGAGATCACAGAAGGCCTTTTCTGGCTGCGTGGACTGGCCTCCTCTAATATTCAGGGTTAACAGGCATGCACAAAGGTAGGGGCCACAGGAGAAAGGCTGGGGCAGAAGAGTGCTTTGTAAATATTAACCCAGCTGTGGAGGCCACATGTATCTTTGAGTTATGGCCTGATAAGGGTTTTGAGAGCTTGCCAACTACACGTTCAAGAAAAACACAGAAAAAATTGAGCTGATGATATCCTTGATGCAATTTCCCTTTAAGCACAGCCTCATAAATACCAACTATAGAGTCCAACTGAACTTATTGGAAATTTCCCAAAAACCTCGGAAAATAGACAAGTGCAGGTTACGGTAAGATATTTACTGAAATGAACTGTCTGTGAATGAAAAATATGTGAGCAAAATAGATATTTTATCTGTCATTTTATTCACAGGAAAAGATCCATTAAGTTTCTCTATTTCATTCTGTTCCTGTTTGGTGTGAAAGGACTTTAAACTAGATCTTCATTTTCTTTTTTAAAAACGGGTATAGAAAATAGGGGTCTCAACACCTCCCTTCTCCTCCCCCCAGCCCCTCCCCCCAAAAAACAGTAGGTTTTTTTAAACCTTGGAAACAGGGTATCCTAAAAATACCAAAACATGTCTCATTACTGATGCTCAAGCTTATAGATTGAATAAAAACAAGAGGTAACTTGCTGGTCACATAAAGCTTTAGAGTCCTTCCACCCTTTCTTAGGCAAGTAAAGTTGGTCACTGCAAGCCCCCATTCTTAATAAGCGAGAAAGTCCTGCAGTGGCTTAGTAGCAAATAATAATCTAGAAATATTTACTGAGCAATCTTCTCTGCAAAGTGCTCTGCCTAAGCTAAAGGAGCTTAAAAAGATGAGTTCTCTGACCGCAAAGAACTTCACTCTATTTTTGAAGAAGAAGCATGTACGCATAGAAAGTTAAATTACGACCCTATGAATTCAATTTTCTGTCTCAATGCCATTTAAATTAAGATGAAAAATTTAGTTCCTCAGTTAACACTGGCCACATGTCAAGTGCTCAGTATCCAGGGGTGGCTCACGGTGACCATATTGGATCACACAGGCATAGTGACATTTCCATCTTTGCACAAAGGTCTATCAGAGCTCCATCCTACAGTGTGACTCTATTTTCCTTTAAGTGAAAAATCTGGATGACTAACACTAAGCCTCTAACATCCTCTTTCCCCCAATTTCCTCAACAACATATATAGCCATGAGGCAGTATCTTACAGAGGTTAAGCTCATGGGCTTTGATGGTGGTCAGATCTGAGGGTAAGCTCTGACTCTGCCATCTGTTATCCATTTGACCATAATCATATCTGTTAACCAGCCTATGCTCCACTGAGAGAGAGAGAGAGAGAGAGAGAGAGAGAGAGAGAGAGAGAGAGAAAACACTCCCCTCACAAAGCTGATGTGAGGAGTAAGTGAGATATTACACACAGGACATCCGGTCACAGGGAACTGCTCAATAACATATTGCTAATTTTGTTATTGCCAATCATTTTAACTCACCAGTGTGCCAAAGCCAAGAATGCTCACCCACTAGTGCATCTCCCCCTCCCCCTTTCCCAGTGTCTCTGCAGGGAGGCAGGTCATGTGACTGCCGCTGCTATAGGAATGAAACATGTGCCAGGGCTCACTCCTGGGCTGAGGAATACACAGCCCCTGTGGAATCCTCCACGCTCTCATGTTCCCTTTGCTGGGAGTGTAAAGGCCATGGGCTCAGTGGCCAGAGCCCCAGGGATGAAGCAACTCGGTAACAGAGTCATGGCATGGAGTTGTTTGGGAGAGTTGCTTGACCTTCAGAGGACTTTGTGTGCATCAGAAATGACCTTTAGGGGCTAAGCCACTGAGATTTAGAGATGATCATTTCTCTATGATTGAACTCATTTGAGGCAAATGGGTTGTCTCTGAGTGAGCCCTCATCTGTCTGGGTCTTCTCAGGCCTATGGAGGCTGGGTAGGGTTTTGTTATATTAATTGATACACTCTTTATTCAGGAACTTTCATTTTGATCCTCATCCCTGCTAGGTCCAGAGGCCACCACTCCTCAGAGAAGGGTTATAACAGTAGAAATGCAGAGAAGAAGCTTTTCTGCGTTTCAAAATTCTGGACATGGGAGCATCTAAAAACCTCAATAAAATAGGGCGTGACGTTTGTGTGATAACTGATTTGTTGAGAATGATAGATGACGGTCCAGGTCACCATAGTCTCTGGCTAGTTGTCGATTCCCCAGACCTGTGACAGGGACCAGAAAGAAGCAGCAAAAGGGTTCTAGGCCCCCCAGAAGGCAGTTTGAGTTCCAGCGAGGCTACCTAGAATCCGAATGACCAGGGGCAACTTACATAATCTTTCAGCTGTTGACTCAGCTGAGAAACAGAGTGAGGACATCTCAGAAAATTCTTAAGATGTTGGATGATAACATTGTAGACCAGCTGTGGTGAATGGAAATTTCCGTGATGATGAAAACGTTGTATATCTGTTGGTCCAGTATGATAGCCGCTGGCCACATGTGCCTACCGAGCACTTGCAATGTGGCTAGTGCCCCTGAGGAACTGCATTCTTAATTTTAGGTACTTTAATTCATTTTAGTGGCCACCTGTGGCTAGTGGCTACCATCTTGGACTGCACAGGTCTAGAGCAAATCCCCCCATCCTGATGTCTTTGCACTATGCATGTCCCTGAACTTACACACAAATATGAGTTGACTGAAGAATCATGAATTGACAGATTATTTCTTCTAGCCAGCAGCAAAAAAGGTTTGATATAAAAACTAATTTGTTACTGAAAAATAACATTTCTTTCACACTTGGTTGGTGAATCTTCGGTGGTGCCTTAAGATAGGGACCTCTTTCCTTCCAAGCGTGATCTGGAGCCTGAATAAATTAATCTGCTGGCGTTATCCCTCAGCCTCAGGATACGTACGGGCACCTTTCACACTAGCCAGGAAGTCTTGTGTGTAAGGCTGAATGATTGGTCATGGAGGAGTCACTCCTAGTGATACCACGTGGCCTACACAGTCCCCGAGTGCTGGCAGGGCGCCATGTGCTCAGTCCCACCGCCAGGTGCATGGCAGGGCTCCGGCTCCTTAATTGTTGGCCTCTTCATTCTGCATTTTTATCTTCCTTCCCTTGGGTTTGCTCCCTGAGATAGATCTGAGGCAGGGAATAATTGTCAGCCATGAGTCACTCTATAGGAAAGAGAGAAAGACAAGATGAGGGGGGAGAGAGAGAGAGAGAGAGAGAGAGAGAGAGAGAGAGAGAGAGAGAGAGAGAGAGAGAGATGCATGCATGTGTGTTTGTTTCTGAGTTCTCCATGGTTGGATTAAAATGGTTCATGGATAGAGAGAAAATGTTGCCTCTACTAGCTGTCATCACTAAGCGTGTCTCTCTGTAACAAGGCACATTAGAGAAGGCAGGATCATGGCCTCCTTCCTCCCAGGCTTGGAATTCCCTGTGATGGGTCTTGGCACACCCTTCCCCTCTCATCAGTTACAGCATGTCCGAGGCCCCACCTCTTCCAGGAAGTCTTCCCCCAGCATAGAAGTGCAATGGTGCCACCCCACCCTACTCCTGTTTATGTTTGTGGTAGATAACAGCAATTAATTCTCTTATCTACCAAATAAATTAGGTCCTTGCATTTGTCTCCATCCTTACTCTTTGCCAGCTCCTGAAGAGAAGGAGTATATTTGTAAACTCTCTCTGTGTAACTCCATTAGATCAGTGATTGCTTCATCGTTTTTCTTACCGCAGCACTCCTGATGGATTATGTACATTCGCAATGATACACTCTGATTTTTGATGCCTATCCCTGCCCTCCCCCATACCCACACAAAGGCAATCTGCAGCTGAATAAGAAAGGCTATTTTTTAAACATGTTATTCATAAAAAGTGCATTATAACAAGTAAGGATACAGCACAGGTTTGGAAGACTGTATATATCATTCCCCTGTGCCAAGTAACTGCTTACCTTTTCCTACCACCCAAGAAAGTACATCAGGATAAGCGTATGGTATGGAAACTTTATCTCCATTAAGCTGTAAGAAAGAGAAGGAAGGAAGAAAGGAAGGGAGGGAGGGAGGAGGGAGAGAAGGGGGGAAGAAAGAAAGCAAGAAAAAGCAACAGTGTTATGTGTATGAGATTTAAACCCCTCAAATTTATAAAAATTGAAAATCATGCACAAACTTTAGTATTAGAGTAGCAGTAACACGTTATTTGCAACAGGCCTTATGACTGTGATACGGTGGTTTGTCTCGGAAAATAAAGAACAATAAATAAAAGAAAACAACTGCGTCTAGGTTGTAAGATCTTAAGGCCAAGGGGGATTTTCTTCCCCTGAGCCTAGCAGGGCCCATGGTTACAGCGTCACCATTTAATAAATGTTTATTGAACTGATATGAAGTCAACTAAGTCATCAACACTATTCAGTAGTGTGAGATGCGATGCAGTCATCTCTAATTTCAAGTGTGATGACTACTGCTCCCATTTTACTGATAAGAAAACCCAGGTGCAGAGAGATTGACGCCCTTGCTCTATGCTTTAAAACTAGTATTTGGTGAGACTGAGATTGATTCCAGCACTAACACCGCCCTAATCCATATATTCCCACTTCGCCCCAGAAGCTCTGTGAGAACTTTGCACTGGGTATTCATTCCTACAATCTTTGGAGGCTCCCCGGTCCCGGACTCCCAAGCGGGTACTTGGGTGTAAAGAGGGGGAAAGATGGCAGGAAGAGTCATGATACCCCGCACAACCCCATTTAGAAAAGGGTCTTTGCTGACGCTGTTTTCCTCAAAATGGGTTCTGTGTTTACAGAGGCTGCCACCTGTATAAACTGTAAACATGAGGGTGTTGATCTGACAAAGTACTTAATTTTACCTGAGTTGCTTGCTCTTTTGTTTCAGTTGTTCCTTTTATATGTGTAATCACCATTTTGATGTGTTAAATGCCCTGAATAAAAATATTTCAGGCAAATGAAAATAAAGTGAGGTTAGAAGCGGAGAGTGGACAGCTGTGAAACTGGCCAATGTCATCACTATGGGCAGTAATTACATGGCTAACGTATCACTTCAGTGCACCTTGTATGTAAGGTGCCTTTTTACCCCCTTCCCCAAGTGTGCAGTTTTATTTGGGGGAAGCTGATTACACTTAGTAAACGCCTATTATTTCTTTTAAGTACAGAAGTATATAGAGTAGGAAGGTAACATCTCTGCCCATAACTTCCCCTCCCTGACCCGTCTCGAAAAACTACCTGTAAGCAGCTCCTATATGTTTCCTTCTTGGTTTTTATTAATATGTACTCTAAGAGAATGGAACTGGCATTTTAATAACCTTCCTCTTTTCATTTAAAATATATCCTGAATATTTTAAATATACCTGCTAAATAATAGACATGCACACATTTGCACATATGTTTTGTATGCATACGTGTGTTTACACACATATACACACAAATACCTACACACATACAGATACACATAAACACACCTACACACACATACGTACAGATACACATCCCCAAATGATGGGCACATAGGTTATTTTTCAATTTTCCTATGTTACCAGGTTTGCTGCAGCACTCATGCTATATGGTAGTTTCCCCCTTATTCATGGGGGATATGTGCTGAACCCCCCAGTGGATGTCTGAAACCTCAGATAGTACTGAACCCTGTAAATACTATGTTTTATCTTACACGTACTATGATAAAGTTGAATTTATAAATTAGGCACAGTAAGAGATTAACAGCAACTACTAATAAAATAGAACAATTATACTCTAATGAAAGCTTTGTAATATATTCATATTCTCTCTCTCTCTCTCTCTCTCTCTCTCTCTCTCTCTCTCTCTCTCTCTCTCTCTCTCTCCTGGATTGACCTTGTTCTGTTTGTGATGATGTGAGTGATGCAGTGAGGTGAATGACTCTGGCCCCGTGATGTAGCGTCAGGGTGGTTTGGACACATGCACTGAGATTCCATGACAGTCGATCTGATCACCCAGATGGGTCCTCAGTGACCAGTGGTCAGATAGGCCAGACAAAGGCGTGGTTCAGGGCTGGATGGGATGGACCAGGATGGTGTGAATTTTCATCATGCTGCTCAGAATGATGTGAAATTTAAATCGTTTGCATCGTTTCAGGAATTTCCCATTTTATACTTTTGGACTGTGGGTAACCACAGTACCTGAAACCGTGGAAAGTGAAATCATGGATAAAGGGGGACCCCTGTAAGTATATCTTTCTAAAGTTGTGTATTCTCTTACCCAAAGTTCCTGGAAGTAGAATTACAAGGCTGCATTTTATTATGAATAATAAGATTTTGAAATGAAATATCCACCTATGTGTAGCACATTAGGGATAAACCATGAACCTTTGTTTCAAACATTTAAATCATAATGTTCACGCTTCGTGAGAAAGCCAGCTTCCACACTAGAGATAAATGTAGGAAAGACATCTAGTGCCTGGCATATAGCGAGCACTCAAAAAACCGTTAGGTAGAAATGCAAACAAGCGATTGACTGACTGGGATGAAACTTCCTGTTCTCTTGACTGCAAATTAACTCTGGGGGAGGATTCGCCAGGCAGCCTTGCAGGGGAACCCACGAAATAAAGGGAATCCCATCCATGGCAGCCCCACCCCTGCCTCAGAGCTGCTGGTGGCTCTGGGCCCTTCCTCCCCTCCCCCCAAACAGGCACATCCGTGAAGTGCCATGCAGAGTTTATTTTCAGTGCCAGGCAGGCAGGCAGCAGCGAGGGGCAGAGTCTTTGGATGACAGACCTTGAGTTTACACCTGTGTGTGAGGGGAGGGCACTAGAAGTTTGGGACATACTGGTCTTGATGTTTCCAGCCCTTGGCAGGCAAATAGGACACATGTGGCTCTTATGAAGCAAGGGCAGCTCAGGTGGGCCACCCGAGGCTATTCTCAGAGTGCTATGTACCCCATTATTTCCAATCCAAGGAGAATTGGCACCTCTCGCCCTGGGCAAAACATGAAGAAGTTTGTGTCTGTGAGTCCTTCATCTCTTATTTTGATTCTCGCCTTTGCTTTCCGTGATACCCCAGCACCTGCAGCCCAGACTCCAGGACTTGTCCCTCTGCAGCCCTAAATGTATTGCACTTGAATGGGGTCCCTCTGGGGACCAGGCTATGATGACAAAGCAGCTCGTGATCAGGTCCTTGCAACAGACAGTAGTCTGATGGGTTTGCCCTTCCCAGAATAAAGACACTTGCTCTCAGTTCCTCACAGAGGGGAAGGAGCACCAGGCTCTGTGGTGGGGCTGGCAGAGGGTGATATCTAGAAAAGAAGTACATTTTTGGGGTAGCCCTAAAATCCTATAGTCCACACGATGTCAAGCCCGTCTCCATGCCCGATGGCCCTGGAATCGATGTTCCACACCCTCTGAGGGATTGACATGTAGACAGAACAATCCCTGACTCGAAGGCATATGCTCATATTCTGGTTCCCTGCTGTCATTTCAGGCACAGTTTATCCCAAACTGTTCCTGGAGCCAGGATCTGAAAGTAGTTTTAGTGACACACTCAGGATGGCCTCTGAGACAGGCCTCCTGTGCCTGGCCACATTGCACAGTGTGGGGGTGCTGCCTCGTCCTGTTTCCATGCAGGTTTATTTGAGCCTCAGTTTCCTCTTTCCTACTCTTGTTTGGTTATGGTGGCTGCATGCGGAGAGGCTCAAATGAGAGAGATAATGTGAACTGGTGTGGTTAATATAACATGACAGAGAAGTGTTCATTTTATCATTAGTACAATGATTATTATTATTACATTAGCGGCTAAAAAAAAAAACAACCCAAAAAACAGTAATCCATGTGGGCAAGATGATTTGTTTGACCTGTTTCAAGAAAACACGGGTGGGTCAACATCTATGGTAGAGCCTAATTCTGTGAAGAACCAGTGAAATGCAGCATGCGAGAAAGATGTGAAGAGCGAGACTGATATTAGGGCAGGTTGTTTTTCTCGCCTGGATCTTTCAAAAAACATTTATTGAAATCCTTACTCTGCTCCAGGTGCTATCATGAATTGTTTGTGTGCCTTATGCCATTGAGCCCTCTCACCAGCCTCATTAAGTAGACAAACCCTTTATACCCATTTTACAGATGAGGACAGAGAGGCTCAGAGAGGGAATGTACTCAATCCCAGGACCCTGAACGTGTGGACGTCCTATTGAGATGCCACGTGGCTCTTGGTACAGGGCAGAGCTTGATGTGATGTCACTGCCGTCACTTGTGCGCCCATCTCATACCTGTTTGTGTGCTGAGCACTAGTGCTGCGGCCAGGCCTGCTTCCTCCAAGGAAGTTCCTATTTCCAGGGTGAGTGATTCCTGCCTCGCATCTGGTGCAGAGCTGGGACGGATGCCTGGTGCTGAGCAGATGAATGGGCTTCTCTCATGGGGCTCCGATTTCATTCCCAGTTAGGTCCCAGAGAAAGTGCAGGCAGCTCCCTCCCATCAGTCTTGTCGAATTGCAACTTTAAGCAGAGTTGACACTGTAGAAACAATAATTGGCATAATATTTGCGAGGAGCAAAAGATGGTCATTTCCTCAGGCACCAAAAAAAGAAGCATAACCCAGTTCTGAGGTTCCAGAAAATGATGGCTGCAATGGCCTGCAGCCTGCACCACTGTGACATGGAGGCAACCCCACTGCTGCGTTTTGATAGCTATAATTCTCCACATGAAAGCAGCCATAACTCTTAACGATTATTTTACATGACATCCCCCTTTTAACTTTAAGCAGTGCTCTTTAAACATCTCTAAACTTTCCCAATTCCGCCCCAATACCATGCTATGAATTTGCTTGTCACTGTAAGCTGTACACAAAGAGAGACACACATGGTAAGCACAAAGATATCAGGAAGTGGTTTTCCTAGCAACAGTAATCATCGGAAAGATCCTAGAACATCCTTTCTATTCACACAGCATTTCATGTTTTGAATACTGCTGACAGGTGAAGTGGATTCTTAGTATTTAATACAAAAAAATATTGCTAGGGATTGCAACGGCACAAAAGCTCAAATATCCATGCTATTCACAAGCAGCTGAAGTCACTGTTTTTATATCTATCTGGATTATTTAGGGAGGCACAATTGCAAAAGCAAACCCTCCTCTGCTCACCGAATGACTAACCCAGTGCGCATTATGGAAAGTCTGATTCCCTAGGCCTCGTTCAGGCAACGGGAACATGGCCCTAAATCAAGCCTGGCTCTCTCTGTGCAGGCTCATCTTGTGCATAGTCTTGAATGATAAAGAGACATCCCCCTGCCAGGTCCCTCAGCAGATGTGTCCAGTTAAAAATAAAAATGAGTCAATACAGTTGACAAAATCATCCACCCCCAAGGAACTCTCTCTGGTTATTGCCTTAACTCCATCAGAAACACTCTCCTATCACTCCTCCAGTCCTCTCACAAGTGATATCCGAAACAAATTTATCCCCGAAGGTCAAAAAAGAAAAAGAAAAACACATAAAAAAAAAAAGGAAAAGAAACCTTGAGTTCCACCAGACAGAGAGAAGGAGGGGGAGGGAGGGAAGGAAGGACGGTGGGGAAGAGAGAGAGAGAGAGAGAGAGAGAGAGAGAGAGAGAGAGAGCAAGATATTGAGATGGAGGGGGAGAGGGGGAAGAAGTGAGAAGAGGAGACAAAGTCCCAGCTTGCAAGGGTGACTCTAGGACAATGTGAAGTGAGTGACCTGTGTGGGGCTTCATTCCATAATGAGAGGAAGCAGTTAAGCCAACCCTACAGCCTCTGTGAACTTACTAGGACTGGATTCCCACCATCACTGTCTTTGTTATTCAAAGCCACACACTGTGAACCTACCACCTGTAAGGCCTGGGCCAGGTGCCCCGAGAAGAGGAGGCTCCCTCTTGGGCTTACAAAGCAGCTGAAGAGGTGGGACAGGGAAGGCGCTCAGTAAGAACTGATGGGTGCATCCTCTGCACTGCAATCTTTGGTAATATGTGATTGCATGTGGACAGTCAAGGGAGGGAGTGGCTGTAATATGGGGTAGTTAAGTGCAGGCTTCAAAATAGCCTGGATTTGAATTCTATCTATCTACAGGGTTGAAAGCAAATTTGTGAAATGCTGCAGAGCCATACTTATCTTACAGGGTTGTGGTTATGTGCATTGATTATGATCATGTCCTTAACACATCATGAGCACTAATGGGTAGCCACAGCTTTCAGAAGGTACCAGTCGGAGATGTGTGACTTAAAATGATGGTGGTCCACCGTTTCACACCCGTCAAATCTGCAAAATTTAGAAGTCTGATGATCAAATATTGCCAAGGATGTGGAGCAGTAGCTGCTCTTCCATATTGCTTGTGGGAGTGTAAATGGTACAAGCGTTTAGGGGAGAATTTGGCTATCTCTGATGCAGCTTGAGATGCACACACTTAGTGACCTAGGAACTCCACCCTAGGGTATAGTTATTAGAGAAGTTCTCTAAATGTATCTAAGAAGGCTTATACGAAACATGAGGTGCTCTGTCTGTAATACTGAGAAGCTAGAAACATCTAACCGCCTACCCACAGGAAAATGGGTGAACCCAAAGTAGCATATCCATACAGCAATGAAAGTGAGGGAGCAAGGTTTGCATTTATGGAGACTGGGAAATCCTTGTGCTATCAGCAACCCTGCGTCCAAAGCATCTTCATACATTCCATGTGTGTTCCAAAGTACTTTTCTCTCCCTGCTACTCTCCCCTCCAACAAAGGCACTTGTCAGACAAGTCCATGGACAAATAGAACAAACAAAAGTCACAATCGGCCAGTGTCCACCCACCCACCCACTCAACAGAGATAAGAGGAGCAGGAGGTTAGTGGCTCCGCCCATGTGTGTGACCCAGGCACTGCAGCTGGGGGCCCCTGGGGGCCCTGAATCTCCGCTCTCCTGCTGAGTGGGATAAATGCGAGCAGATATGCTGCTGCCTTTTGGATTCTCTTAAAAATCACTCACATTCCAAAGAACTTATGTGTCCCTAGGTTTTGACTGATGAAAAGAAGGTAGATTTTATGATTTATGAAGTACATATTATTGTTCCTGCTGATGGGGTGTGTTTCAGAGTCCATCCAAGAATGTGTCATTACACGAACCCTGACCCATGGACCCACCAAGGAGGGATTGCAGGAAGGCGAAAGGCAAAAAGAACAGGCCCCAGGGCAGCCTGGGTTCCCCTGTTACATCAGAATAAGAGCCGAGATGGCACCTATGAGAAAGAAGGAGAGATTGAAATCCAGTTCCTTTAGAACAAATCCATTGAGTATAAAACTGTGCCATGGTCCCTGCATTGGTAAGCACTCACCATGCAGAGAGATCAATTAAACATGAAGCCCTGACCCTTAAAAAAACTCCCAATCAAAAATGTATGTGTGAGACGATAGTATTCAATTGACAATTTCCAGATGAACTCTGTCGGAAGGAAAGACTGTTATGAATGAGTGTCAGAGAAAAGAGAACCAACCGAGTGGGTTTACAGAGAGGTGAGCCTGGATGATTTTCGGAGGGGGACAGAGATCTGTTTTCAAGGTGTGAGGCATTGGGTAAAGGGCTGCAGCCAAGCAGACAATGTCCTTCAGCAGTTTTTTTTACTGCGTATTTACTATGTCTTAAGTATTGCGGATGCAATGATAAGCCAAATCAGACGTGACTGTCCTTTCCAAGCATATGACCAAGCAGAGGATTCAGCCATGAATCCACACTTCCTAATCTAGAGAACAGAGATGGAATTTGGCAGGGGGTGGGGATCTGAAAACTCGAATGAATAAAAAAAAAAAAAATGACATCTTTGCTTTCAGAAATCCTTAACTGATTTTTTACCATTCCCCTCCATTATGAATTGAAGCAACAAATCCAGTAGAATTAGCAGCATCTGTGACTTTGTTCACCAATATGAATTCTATTTTTTTTATATTCCATTACAATTGTTGCAGATGCTGTAAAATATCACTTGTACTTATCACCACTTCAAAGTTACAGTAGTTATTAGGCCTTCCACTAGATCTTGTTATTTAATGTCTTACTAAAGAAGCACATTTATTACTATGCTACATTTAAAAAAATATTTTGATAACCAATTATACTGAAATGCAAGTTTCTTTATAATCCTATGTATTTTCTATCATGCACTTGATAACATTATTTTGGCTTTCCCAGACTGCCATAGAAATCCATGAAATCAAGTTATTAAGAACCTCTGCACTTGTCCAGTAATAACCAAAACTGATTAAAATTGCAGTTGTGCCAAGTACTGTGCAGAGCAGGCAAGCGATGCAAGGAGAACCTAGCAAGGGAAGCGATGGAAGGCTTCCCTGAGGAAGTGAGGTGAAAGATGGGTTATGGAGTAGGAGTAAGTTATCACTAGCAAAGATGGTGTGAAGGGAAATTCTAGGAATAAGAAGCAACATGGGTGGGCCGGCCGAGTTGCGCGGTGGTTAAGCGCTGGCCTGGGAAGCCAGCGGCCCCGGTTCGGATCCCACATATGAGGGCCAGTGACACTGCCCTCAAAAAAAAAAAAAAAAAAGAAGTAACATGGGTAAACATGCCTTGAGATGAGCTGGGCTACAGGAAACCAGGGATGCCAGTGCAGGGATGCCAGCACAGGGATGCGAGAGCAGGGGTGCTGGAGCAGGGGTGCTGGCACAGGGGTGCTAGAGCAGGGGCACTGATGCAGGGATGGTAAAGCAAGGGTGCTAGAGCAGGGGCACTGATGCAGGGATGGTAGAGCAAGGGTGCTAGAGCAGGTGTGCTGGTGCAGGGATGCTGGCACACAGATGCCAGTGCTGGCCAAGCGAGGGGCAGACAGTTGTGAAGTGTGGCTGAAGCAGTGGGCAGAGGTCTGATAGTGCAGAGCAGAAAGCAGGTGGATAAGACACAACAGAGGACCATGAGGTGGTGCATGTGGGGAGTGCATGAGGTAGAGTGTAGCTGAAGGTGAGACCCACGTCAGAGAGAGGGCAGGTGAGGCTGCAGAGGTCTGCAGGGCTCAGATCACTGCTCACTCTGCGATAGGAAGTGTGCACATCTCGTCCTGAGGGGAACAGGAGCCATTGAACAGTTTCCTCATTGACTTGCCCTTCGAGAGCCCACACGTGGAGAGTTGGGGTATCAGCTGAGGTTCTCCAGAGAAACCATCTGCATCTACATACAGAAGCCTATGTATATGTATATATATATGTATATATGTTTGCTTCTCCGATCCTCATTACCTGTGATAGTTCAATAAAGTTACCGCAGACACTGAATTAGCAACATTGTCCCGGGGGAAGTACAGGGTTAGGTTCTCGTGAGCCTCTGGTCACGATATTTTCATTCATGATCAATACAGAACCCTGCTTTATGTGTGTTTCTGTTTAAAGACACCTTATTTAAAATATATTATTGATCTATTAACATTGAACTCAAGGCCAATAGCACTATAACTCACGCTCAAACAAAGCTTCACGACTCGCGTATTTTCTCCACGAGGCATGTATTTTCCCACATGACACTAGACCACACTTGAGCCCTGAGCTTGGGTCCGTTTTAAAGAGTCAGATCACTGACCAAAAGCACCAAAAAGGCAAAAACAGTGGCAATGAGTAGGTGGGCATTTATCTCCAGCCTGAGAGCTGAAGCAAGGAGACCTCACTGGACCTCAGCTGGGAACATGGGCGATGGGCACCTCAAATGTTTTACCATCTGCGCATGTCTGTGGATGGCTGAAGGCACCGCGAGTATTGATTTTGGGGGTGACGCATATATTTTAGTGAACCGCAAACTCATCAATGCGGAATTCACAAAGTGAGCTTCCAACTCTTTTAAGGAACAGGCTCACACGATTGTAGAGGCCGGCGAGTCCGAAGCCCGGAAAGCAGGCCAGCACGCTGGACACCGAGGCAGGCCCTGAGGCTGCGGCCTGGGGGCAGGTGTTCTCCCTTCCTCAAGGAACCGCAGTTTCGCTCTTACAGACTTTCCACTGATGAGCGGAGGCCCCCCACCCCCACCCCGTGTTCTCCAGGGTAGCCTCTTTTATTTAAGGTCAATGGATTGCCGGTGTTAACCACATCCACAAATACCTCTGCACAACACCTAGATGAGCGTTTGCTTAACTGGGGAGGAGAGCCTAGTCCAGCTGACAGATAAAACTAACCACCAATGGCATTGAAAGGAGTAAGGTGCGAGCTGCCGACCATTTGAATTGTTCAGGTGGGAACATCCTGTGACGGGCTCTGCTCATCAGAGTTTTTGGAATCCCTTTTACCCTCTTGGCATTTCAAAGAACTCCATGCCCCCAACTCTTGGTCCTTGCTCCTTAGTGTCATCTGTCCCACTTCCCAGTGTGTCCCTCTGAGAAAACGGCAGCCACTACATTTTGAGGAGAAAGTTCTAGAACACTTGTGGCATACTTCCCCTTGGCCTCTCTAATACTTCCTTCACATTTTTTTTTTTTAAGATACGGAGTGAGTCTGAGAAAATGGATGCACTGCAATGTCATGGGAGTATTTTTTTAGTTGCAAATAACTGAATGTCTGACTTCGAGGAGCTTAAAAATACAGGTTGTTTCTCAAAATCATATTCCTTAATAAGAACTCTGGAGAGAGGTGGTTGCTGGGTTGGTTTAAAGAAAGGGTCAGCAAAAAGGTCAAATCTACTCCACAGTCTATTTTTGTACAACCTGAAAACTAAGAGAGGTTGTGAAAAAAAGAAGAGGAAGAAGACACACATGCAATCAAGACCATGTATGGCCTGCAAAGCGTAAAATATTTATTATCTGACCCTTAACAACACAAGTTTTCTGATCCCTGGTTCAAGGATTCGATCATTCTTCCAGGACCAGCCTCTATCTGCCCGCTCTCCTTGGCATATTGGCATCATCCTCCGTGATTGACAGCTGCCCCAGCTCTAGTCACTGTGTCTGTAGTTGCCTGGCTGAAGAGGCCATAGAACTTTTTCCTCACATATCTCTCTGTCATCAGAAGGGAAGACCTTTTCCAGACGGCCCCGGCAGACATGCCCTCAGTTCTGCTGTCTGGAACATAGTCACACGGGGTAGCTGCAAGGGAGGCTGGGAAAGGGCTGGCTGGTATTTGTGACACTCTTGTGGGAGGGTCCCTTTCCCCTCAGCGAGCAGGAGCCTGAGACTGGCTGCTGGGCTGACATCTGCCAGCATCTGCTCACTGGGAATTTTCTGCCTCCCCAAAGGTATTTATAATACCAGCCATTTAGGGTGTAAGCACAGGGACACTTCCCTCTGAGTCAATGCCCGTCAGTGGAATGACACTGCCTGCCTCTTTGCAGGATGTGGAGAAAAGAGCTGCTTTGAGCTCACTGACTTGGATTTAAATCCCAGTTCTTGGGACTGTCTTATATCCCAATCTGCAGGATGGTTAGCCAGACATAAACATGTAAACATTCATTACACTGTACACCTAAAGTTCCATTCACTTTACAGTATGTATATGGTAGCTTCATAAAAGAGAAAAGATGAAATTGCCCCCCCCAGAAAAAAGTACAAGGGTCTTTACATCCTCATTTAGTTATCTGATAGACACAGACAGACAGATGCGGACATACGTTTATGTAAATATCCTACATCCTATATCCCATATGCATCTACATGTATATACACACACACAGCAAGAATGAAGAGCACATACTGAGTCCTACTAAGAGCAGCTGGGACTTTCTGAGGGTCAGCAAAGCATATTAGGAACTTCCAGCCTCTGTCTCAGGCGACTGTGTCCCAACAGACGCTCCCTATTTCATCTTACATCCCCTCCTCATTGACACCCTTCTTGTCACTCCTAGATTTGCAAGGTCATCAATAAGATACAGAAGTACCCTCTACCCAGGAATATATGGAAACCTGGAGAAAGGGGAATACACACTTCTTTGGGACATCTTCTTTTTATCAGTAGAGCTAAAAAAAAAAAAAAATTCTTGTAGTAGTAACTTTAAATAGGAGACTTTTAATAACTTTCACCCTTGCTTTTCTTCTCAGAACACAAGGGGCTAATTAAAAGTAGGAAAGTTCTTGTTTGATCAGAAATTCTTGTGTTTTGGAAGAAGCAGAGAAAACTACTCTAATATTCAGAAAGGGCTTAATTGGCTTTAAAGTCCCCAAGTCCCCTTTCCCTATTCGGGACAGTAGAGACGAGTCTTGCTTTCTGAACCCAAGTGGAAAAGGTAAGGCAATGGGACCATTGTAATTAGGGCTCTTGGCTGAAAGCTGGTCTTTTGATTTGAATCTATGGGATTCTCTTTCAACCGAACTGGATGTGATTCCTCTCTGAAAACCTCTCATAAGTCCTGGTTTTTGGCTGACTTCTCTCCATAAATGACTTCATTACTTGAGCAGGAAGCTTGTTTATTGAGGAAGATGTGTGTGGTGGTCCCTAATGGAGCATGTCAGCATAAAAGCCCCATTATCGTGAGGCAGGCCTGGGTCCATCCATTTCCCGCCGAACTCTCTCCTGGATTTATTAGAATTAGTGCAGGAAAAGTGAGTGCTCTATGTAGCACAGCCTTTTGGAAACTGATGTGTCTCTACCACTAGAGTAGGCTAGGAAAAGAATCCCCTGGGCTCAGGGTGTTCCGACCAAGAGGCACCATAGAGTTCATCAAAAGGTACAAAATTGCAAAATGATGTCTCTATGGAAAATTTGCAAATGTTCTTTCCATGGCAGTGACCCTAAAAGCCAACATGCCCATTGGTCAGCAGACTGTTTTCAGTTCTCATTTGTTGGTAAGTGGGAT
This sequence comes from Aselliscus stoliczkanus, assembly GCA_033961575.1. NCBI lineage: Eukaryota > Metazoa > Chordata > Mammalia > Chiroptera > Hipposideridae > Aselliscus > Aselliscus stoliczkanus. The sequence goes on along the minus strand of CM066738.1, from coordinate 7,602,897 downwards.
AATGAAAATGACTGAGCCAGGAAAAAGTTACACGCAATTCAATTTAGTATTGGGAATATACACACACACACACACACACACACACACACACACACACACACACATGGTGCCAAAAAAATGTATATACATTTTAAGAAAGGAAAAAACTGTATTAAAATTGTAATACTCAATATATACCAATAACAAAAGATGAATGCAAGTCATGTGCATACATTTTTTTTTTGGCACCCCTGGTATACACATACACACACACACACACACACACACACACACACACACACACACACAAAGAGTAATACCTTGGTTTGCAAGCATAATTTGTTCCGGAAGCAAACTACTCGTATTGCAAGACATCGCTCGTTTACCATGTTAAAATGTATTAGAAATGTTTGCTCATCTTGCAGAACACTCGCAAACCAAGTCACTTGCAATCCAAGGTTTTACTGTATGTTTATCTTATGAAGTGCCTACCTGTAGACTCTTGCCAATTCTTCTTTAGTAATTAAAGCAGGGACTCATTTATCCACGAACTGGGACAAGCTTGCGTGAAGGTGTGTATTGATCCGGAACATCACTGCAGAGAGCACATTCCTGCTCTCTGTCTTCTCAGCAAACCCTTCAACCACTTACTGATATGGTCACCTCACAGTCAGGCTGGTGGGGATGCCCACGAGGGTGGCTTGGCAGCGGGGGGGGTGGCAGTGATGGCAGGGTGTGAGGGTCAGGGAGGCGACTGTGACAAAGAGAAGGGAACACAGCAGGCAAGCAGAAGCCCAAGCCCCTGTCGGTCATTCGCACTGACCCTGCTTCCATCGCTGGGAGGCCAGTTTGATCACCTGCTGAATCTCTGGAGCTGTCTGTGAATAATAGATGAGGCATTTGGGTTGCCTTAGGTGTGTGTGATGCCTGGTCCTCTCTTAAAAGGATCCAGGGTGTGTGTTACTTATTACCCGTCAAGACGCTTATGCTCCCCAGTCTGACCTAAAATGTATCAGTCTTTTTGCCTGTGCTGTTGCCCAATGCAAAGATTATAAAGTATCACCTTAATAACTCGGATTTCTGGGTTAAGTATGAGAGGTTCCTGATCATAAGTGCTGGTGGATGGTTAACTAAATAATTCAGGAAGATCTTATGGCTCCATAAAACGAGTGACTGCAACTCTTGTATCTTTATCCCCTTCTGTTGATCATCGGGAGTGTGTAAATAAGGATTCTATTTGGTTGCAAGTGATAAAAATTGGCGGAATGTGGCTTAAGCAAAACAAAAAGGGTTCATTTGAAAGATACTCGATGTTTCATGGGGTGCAAAGGCAATAAAGCAACTGGGTCTTAGGAAAAGTCTAGAACCAGGTACGAAAATGCCAACGAACATTTTGTTCCAGCCCTCAATTCTGGGGTTTACACAGTTAGTTTCCTTCTGGTCACTGCCATGTACTCCCATCAGTTAGAGAGAGGGGTCAGCTCTGAATCTACCCCCACCGTTCACAGCCAGGCCCCACCGACAGCGAATCTCTGGCCGAATGTTGATGTTGATTAACAAGCAGGCACCAAACAGGCATAAACCTCTTCTGTAAGTCCGATGAAGACCAAGCTCTCACCTTTCAGGCACCCTGACAGCATCTCTCTTGAAAAGATCTCCCAGAAGCAGTAGTGAAGGTGCCCCAGGGATTGGCTCGCTTTTCTCTATAAAGAGCCACGGGGTTGTCATTTTGGGCCTTGCAGGCTGTACAAGTCTGTCTTGGTGCAAACGCAGCCACGGATGATATGTGCATGAACTAGTGTTGGTGTATTCCAATACACTTTATTAATGGACTGAAATTGGAATTTCATGGAATAGCCACATGTCAAGAAATAGCACTTTTTTTATTTTTGTGTGACTGAAAAATATAAAAACGATTTGTAGCTCATGGGCTATGCAAACACAGGTGGCGGGGCTAGAATTGGCCCGTGGGCCATAGCGGGCCAATGTCTGCTCTAGCGGCATATTTCTAATGACAGTGGGGTGACCAAGAGTCCACCACAGATAATCACAGAACCATTTACAGATCAAGCTTGGGACGAGATGATTCTGCTGCTATTTTTTCGCAAGGCTTTAGAAGTGCTGCATTGTGCCTTCCACGGCTCAGCATCTAGGTGCTAGAACATTCTTTAATCGAAATGGTGGCTTCGTAACATGCTGAGGGCTCCCCAACTTCCAGCCAGTGTCCAGATTTCTTTTAATTGTCCACCAGTATCCACTGATTATCATAGATTATAATCTCCAAAAAGTGTCTCTCGACTACTTTGAATCTTAAACAATACGCATCCCTCAAACCATCCCAGGTTACTCTCCCATCCATTGGTGTGCCACCCACTGTCCAATTGTTCACCATCCCTATGGTACCCAGTTTCTGAGACACTGTCTCATCCGAGAGTCTTAACTCAGCTGTAGGCCTGGCATTGTGGCTTAAGAGTTAGGTGTTAGCATGACTTCTCTTTGATGTTTGCCTAACATGGATTTGATTTTTAAACCTAAAATGGGCCTGTAGGCCCACTTTTGAGGTCCAGGTACCTAAAACAAAAAATTTTAGTAAAAAAATTGTAATCTTTTACTGCAGGTTGCCTTGTTTAGTTTCCTAGTTTCTAGACCATTCAATATGCCTGCTGACAATGCCCAAGTTTTTGCATTATAGAGAAGCAAATGAGAGACACAGAGAGACAGAGAGGAACAGAGAGAGACCAAATGATAGAGACATTTGTCCTTGACCTAAAGCTAGTTCAAAGTACCCGGGGAAGGGACTTTGAGCAGCTCCCACTCCTAGACCAGTCAGCGTGGTTAGGTTTTGCTCTGGAAAGCTGAGCTGACTGTCTCAGGATGCCACTGGGTCCCGGAGGTAGTCTGCTTAGACCATCCACAGTGAGGCAAGGCCAAAGTCCTTGCATGAAGGAGTCTCCAAGAGCCCTTGTGGATTGGAATAACATGGTAACCAGGACAGTGATCACTGAAAACTTGGCAGATGACCCAATAATTGTCCTCTGTGGATATGCGTCTTAGAACGATTATTCCACAGCTGCATTAGGGATCTGTGTGAGCCCCGAGATAAGGAAGTGATATTAAGAATATTGAACATCAGATACCAATCAATCAGAACAGACCCCAGCTGTAGCCAGGTAGCAGAATCACACCAGTGGTAAGAAAGGACGAAGTCTTCCAAGAAATGAATATCACCGCTCCTTCCAGACTTAATTATTTTGTGACCCTGGACCATGAGCAAGGATTTTTACTCTGCAGAGTTCTACCTAACGCTGGGCAAAGGGACAGGCAGGTAGGGAGTCAGATCACCTGCTCATAACTGCAACTTGTTGCTCTGGTGACATCAGGTTTCCTGTCAGTCTCTGGAGAGAAGAAAGCAAGAGCAAGCACACATCTGAATGTTGTCTTGTGCATCTGCTTTGAGAAGGGCTTTTCAGAAAACCTTAGAGCTAAACCACAGTATCGAGGTTTAAAACTTTTCACTGTGCGAATGGCATTCCCTGGTCTGTTCTTTTCTCAGCCCAAAGAGGTTGGTAAAGTCTAACTCAACCACATGCATCTGCTTTAGCAGCCAGCCCGCCAATGGGTGATGCTGTCCAGGCCCCGAACCCTGGCTCATCAGAACAAGGAGACTTTGTCTTAATGGGTCCACACACGACAGGGCCTCCGAGGATTTACTGAATGAATCCTAGAGTCTTTCTTCTTCTCGCTCCAAAATGTCTCGAGCATTTGGGTCTCTGCTAGGCACCAGTCAACTCAATTATTCTCAACTGGAGGGAAAGTAGAATACAACCTCTACTGTGGAGAGGGTCAGTGTTCAAATTTTTCCATCATTGATGATGTGTTATGCCTCCCCCATGGTGGGAGGGTGGGGATGGGGTGGCAGCTTCATGGGACCACCATGGAAAGGCTGGGAACCACTGAACCAGCTAATCTAAGACGAAGGTGCGCTCTCACGTTCAAGCCTATTGAGGTGTTGTCCTTTTATGGGTTCCTGCTAGGTCTGCCATAGATATTTATTAAACCAAATTGCATACAAAGAACTGGTGATATTTGGAAAAAGAGAAGACAGGAGAAAGGGGGGCATTGGGTCTGTGAGAAGCATCCAAGGACTGCTTTCAATTATCTGAAGGGTGTCATATCGCCAAGGACATGGAGGGCTTTTCCCAATGAGCTAAGATACCCAGTGGCTCCCCGTGGCCTAAAGAACACATTCCAAACTGCTTACCAGGCCTTCCAAGCTCTCTCAGTGTGGTTCTCAAAACCTTTAAAAAGATATCAATGCCCGGACCTACCATGTGCCAGTCCCAGGATGGGGGCCTGGACCCCTGCATTTTTTGCATATGCCCGGCTGGGCCCCTGTGCTGCTATCATCGAGCTCCAGGCGCCTGCCTGGGGCTCATTTCCTACCCTTCCCTCCTCGTTCAGAGCTCTTGCCCCTCCTTTCTTTCCCTGCAATGTTCCGAGCTCATTCTAACCTCAGGGTTTTCGCTCTTCCTTGTCCCTGTGCTTTGAAGAACCTTCTTTCTGACTAAAGCTGCCACACCAGCTCAAAAAGCCGCCTCCTGGTGAGGCATTCCTGAACGCTCCATGTTCGTTTCCTGGGGCTGCTGTAATAAAATGCTGCAAACTGGGTGGCTTAACAACAGAAATGTCCTCTCTCACAGCACTGGAGAGAGGTGTTGGCAGGGCCGTGCCCTCTCTCAGGGTTCTCAGAGGGCATGTGTCTGTGCCTTTCTCTTAGCTGCTGGCTGTTGCCAGCAATCCTTGGCGTTCCTTGGCTTGTAGATGCATAACTCCACACTCTCCCTCCATCTTCACACAGCGTTTGCCCTATGCGTCTTCCCATTGTCATGGCGAATGTCCCTTCTCCCCTTCTCATAAGGACACCAGTCACTCGCCCATCTAATGGCATCATCTTAATTTTATTACATCCACAAAAACCCTATTTCCAAATGAAGTCTCATTCACAGATCCCAGGGGTTAGAACCTCAACATGTTTTATGGGGGCACACAATTCAACCCATAGCACCCTCCATCCAAAATACCCCTACCCTCCTCTCTCTGGCCATTGTCACTTCATTTTGTCTTGACCATGTCCCAGACAAGCTTGCTTATTGGCCAGTTTATCTGTGAGCTGGCTGTCTTCCTCACGGAATGTAAACACCATGAGAGCAGCAACCTCGAGATCTGGAAGGCCGCTATGCCGTCCTGGCCTAAAAGCGTGCACCACAGATAATTGTTTGAATGAATGAAACAACACTAATGATCCAAGAATAAGAATCGCAGCAAGACAGACTTTAGTTCGCCATGAGGAAGCCTTCGGTATAAGGAAAGCCCACTCAAAGTAAAGTAGCACTTTTTGTGAGGTAATGAGTTCCCTGTCATGACAGGGGTCCATACCAAGGCTAGACAGGGTCTTAGAGGGGATCCAAGAGAGGGGATTCATCTAACAGCTCAGGAACGGATTTATGAGTCCAACAGAACCTTTAAATCCAGAAGTTCAATAATTCTGTATTTGAACAGAGCCTTTTAAAAAACACTGTGCCTCAAACAAATGAGTCTAATGGTGGAAACTTCAGGCAGACGTAAGTTTCCTGTTGGCGCCTCTGACAGGTGAAATGTATGACAGCCCTCAAATCACATTACATGTGTAGCCTCCTTTGTGTCTCACGAGCCTGTTCTTAAGCCTCCTTTGAATTTCTTCTTCTTTCATTTATTTATGATTTTGTTTTGGTAGGCCCATTCCATCGCAAAAGAAAAGGAAAAGGAAGGAGATATAAAATGCCTGTTTGGGATCCCTTTAATGTCTTAACTCAGCCTGTTACAATGAGGTATTGTTTTAAGTTGGTCCTGTCTTAGGGAAGGAACACCTCTGTTGAAAGACCTTTCTGCCAGAGGACTCAGTGTTACCAGAGCAGTCAACTTTGATTTGTGTATCAATAATGTCGTGTCAGTAGCCAGAGGGTATGGCATCAGGGCGTTCCAGATGCTTTTATTGGTGCTTTTGCTGGAGGATTATTTCAAATTAACTTCAGTCTCTTGGACGACGCAGAGCAGGAGACTGCTATTTCCCATTTGTAAACAAAATGGTGAATAATTATGGGAGAAACCAAGACAGGCTGGTTTCTAGGAAATGTCACATCTGTAGATCTTAATTTTCTCCAAGCACTGTTGCCCTGTTCCTCTTTCCCTGTTGCTTCTATCCTCCCAGGTATAATCCTGAACAGAGCCTGGTTACAGGGCAATTCCTGGCTTCACTGCCACTCAGCAAAATAACTAGTGACTCTTCTGCCGTCATGGTAACCACAAGAAGAGGTTGGGGGACGGGGGAAATAGAATGGGGCTCTCAAAATGATCTTATAACATTTTTTAAATGTCTTGTATGTGTTAGCAAAAGTAAGTTACTGTATACATTTTGGAAAAGACTGAAACAGCAAAGGGATAAAAATAAAAATTACCTGTTACTCTATTACCCAGGATAACCATTGTTTATCATTTCAGTACATTTACTTTGATTACTTTTTCTCTCTCTCTCTCTCTCTCTCTCTCTCTCTCTCTCTCTCTCTCTCTCTCTCTGAAATAATATTCTTTTCTCACTTGATAATATACAACAGAAGCAGGCAAGCCTTTTCTGTAAAAGGGCCAGATAGTGAGTATTTTCGGCTTTGCCAGACATATGGTCTCTGTTGCAACTATTCATCTCTGCAGCAGGACAAAATCAGCCATAGGCAGTAAGATCCCGAGTGGGCGTGGCTGCATTCCAACAATACCACGTACCGAAGCAGGTGGTGGGCAGGCTTTGTCCCGTGGCCATCGTTGGCTGCACACAGGGTGCGCACAGGGAGACTGGCGAGGCGGCGGCTGCTGTACCCTGGTTGCGAAATGACCGCGCCCCTGACAGATGGCCCTTGTGATGGGTGAGAACTGGTCGCCAGGTTCTGTAGCCAGTGGGATTTACTGATGATTTGTAAGTGAGGAGTGACGGAAATGGAGGCACCAAAGCTGACCTTTGTCAGCTGGCCTGAGCAGACAGAACCAGGAAGTCACCATTTCCTGAGATAGGACGGAGCTAGCACAGGGGGTGAATGAAGAGCAGCTGTTCGGGAGAAAAAGCTCGGTTTTAGGAAAGTTGAATTCAGCTGCCTCCATTTTAGATGTTTTCCATCTTGGTGGAGTTCAAGGGCAAGTTTCATCCTAGCGATGACACTTGGGTGTCAGCAGCCTATAGATGGTGTTTAAAGTCCCAGTCTGGAGGAGGCCACCCAAGGAGCACGTGTCAAGGGGAAGAGAACACAGTCCCACTACGTGCCGCACATGGTTCTGGGCGCTGGGGCGTCTACAGGAGCAACAGAAGAAAGGACCCACCCTCCTAGGTGGCTCAGCTGGCTTGGTGGTGTCACCGCAGTTGGTCGGACATGGGGTGGAGGCCGGCTCCACTGGGCTCCATCCCTTTCTCTCCTAAGAATTTCAAACTGAAGCTCAAGCAACATAGAACTCCAGGAACAGGGCAGCCATGTGCTCACGAAAAGAGAAAACATCAAAGAAAACAAGAAAAGATGGTCACTCGATTCAAAACAGCTTTTCTGGTCCTTTCTGAGGTCCTAGTACACGTATGGTCTGTGGACTCTAAGACAGTCCCCTGAATGTTTATATTAAATGGCCCACATTTGTGAGCTCGCTTGAAGGAGGTTCTCTAGGACTTACAGAAAATATCCATGGTGGACAGTAATATAGATGGGTGAAAACAAGAAATAGAGTACTCCATTGAATCTCCATGGAGAGAGCATCTCCTAAATAATCCTTTTCATGTTACTCTAGAATTCACTTGTTACCAAGAAACTGGTTAAAAAATATCTACAGAGACTGTAGCCCCTTACACTAGTTCATTGAGAACTTTATGGCTCTGTAGATGTTGAAAAAAAATGTTACTGCTTGAATTGACTTCTGTTACTGAAAATAAAATACATTCGTTTCTAACTAAATAAATAAAATAGCTATTCCAGGAGGCAGCATGAACCTAATCAATTAAGAGCACTAAATACTACTTTGATCAGCACAATTGTTTTGAAAGGCAGCATCCCCGGGGGACATGTACTTGAGAAAATAGAAGCACTGCCCAGTATCACACCTGGGTCAGCATCTCGGGGCCTCCTTCAGGCCAGAGCATGCACACAGGCGGCCAGGTGGCCAAATATGGCCCACAGAGGTCTTTCATTTGGCCCACATCAAGTTATGAGAAATTGGGTCTGGCATTTAAAAACCTGGAAAAAAGTATATAAAACTAGATTAGAAAATTCTGAAACTGAGAAAATCTGGAAGATCTGACAAGGACTGGTCCATACTCCGCTGTCGTCGCAGCAGTAGTCAGCCAGAACTGGGAAGTGGCTGCCCCCTTCAGATAGGGCGATGCCTCCCGTGTAAAACAGGCACCGCGGCTCGGCTTGTATAATCTAAGTATGGGCTTCATTCATTTGCACCAGTGGTTCCCCACCGGGTGTGTCGTGGCCTTCAGCGGACATTCGGCTATGTCGGGAGACATTTTTGATTGTCACACAGGCCTGGGGGGTGGGTGCTACTGACATCTAGTGGGTAGAAGGCAGGGATGCTGCTAAACATCCTATGATGCCCAGCACAGACTTCCACAGCCAGGAACTCCTGGTCCCAAAATGTCACTGTGTACAGAAGTTCAGGAACCCCGATGCATACCAGCCTCCTGGCGGCTTTAAGAATGTGAATTTGCAATTCCAGCAATTTCTCTGCACCTAAGCAAGGCTAATATAAATAGTTCCCAAAGGCTCCATGCAGTCTTTACTCCTCTGTGCCTCTCTGAGTCGGCTGGACAGGAAGACTCAAGGATGCAAGCGTGGCAGCAGCATCTCATATGTGAATGCTTGTTAGGTACCAGACTCTGCACTCAGGGAATTTACATATGCAAACCCACTGATGGCCCTTGACAACTTTTCAAGGCAGATAGTATAAGGATGGAATTAAAATTACATTATTGCAGATGCCAGAAACCCTTCTCCAGCAGCCTTTGGACCGGAAGCTCTTTGCTTGGCACGAGTGCTTCGATGCCAGAGCAAGACAGCTTGGGTTCGACTCCTGGCTCTGCCGCCTGCTAGCCCCGTGACATTGAGTAAGTTATTAAAGCGCTTTGGGTTTCAGTTTTCTCATCTGAAAATGGAATAGTGGTAACACCAAGCTCGTTGGACCCTTATGAAGACGAAAAGAGTGATTGCATGAAAGGTACTCAGAACAGTGCCTGGTCCATAGTAAGTGCTCAGCACTTGCTAGTTGTTGTAACTGCTTTGTTGTTGCTGTTTCTCTGCTGTTTCGGATTCTTCTTTTTCTGTTTCTTCTTGTTTGACTATTTAGTGGTAAATGGGAGTGCTACCTCTAAGAGTTTAAAACATTTCATTGAATCTCTTGCTCTCATCCTCTCTTTCATTCTCTCTCCCCCCCCCCGTCTCCCCTTCCCCCTCCCCCCTTTCCCCCCTCTCTCCCCCTCCCCCCTTTCCCCCTCTCTCCCCCTCCCCCTCTCCTCCTCTTTCTTGTTCTCAGGTTTTATTTCCTATTTTCATTCTTAGGCACACCCTTTCCCAAGTGTTACAGTAAATCATGAACCTCCATGTTCAGAGGTTGGGAACTTAGCAGAAGCGGAGGCGGTCCAGAAAAGGTCCCGAACTAGTTCTCCTTGGCCAAGCTGTGTCAGCCTTAGACAAATCAATGTCAGCAGGGTGGAGGGCGTGCCGGGGCTGAGTGTCCATCCCTGGACCTGGGGAAGAGGTCAACTCCCTTCACACCACACGTACTGAGAGTGGGGAAAGCTGACTCCCCAAAGGAACATGTGAATGTCGTTTCACAAAGAAGAGGAATGAATCTGAGCAGGCAAAAATCCAACGTTGCAATGATTCCCATTTCACGGATAACTGTCTCAGTAAGATGACATAATTTTCACAAGAAGACAAAGCAAGGACGTGTAGGAATAAGAATTGAAATCCTGACTTCTTAACATTCAGAAATAATTCAGCATTAGGAAAACCTATGTTAATAGATCAAAAGAAAAATGGCGGTGTCATCATAGATGCTGGAGGGCTTTGATAAAAGTCAATATCCTTTCTTGATAGATAGTCTATTCTAGCATTAAACTGAAAAAGGCAATAGGAGAAAATTTTAAGATGACTTTAAATTACTGCTAAGGGAGTTAGAAGAAGACTTTAAAAAAATGGATATTGGCATGATTTTCACTTTTCATAAGTAAATCTATATATTTAAAATGACTTCAGTAGAAATGAATACTATTACTATTTTTGAACTAGAGGGCATAATTCTAAAATTCAGTTTAAACTATATAAATAAGAATCGGGAAAATTCTGCAATGTATTGTAGTATGTGATCATTAAAACCTGGTGGTTCTGGTGAAGAATAAACAGGTTAATAGAGAATAGAGTTCAGAAATAGGCACAGATAAATATGGGAATATATTCTATGACAAGAGTATTATTTAAAAATCATTTTGGAAAAGATCGTTCCTTCGATATATGATGTTAAGGCATCTGAATAGCTCTGGAAAAAATATGAAATCTTACCTCACACACTACAAAAACTTATTATGCTAGATGTTCGAGCATTTAAATGTAACCTATTAAAATGAGCCAATTATTTCCTAGAGAATATGGAATAATTGTTTTCATAGTCACAGGATGAAAAGGCTTTTCTAAAGGAATGATGCAAAATCTAAAAGCTATAAAAGGAAATTTTAATAAATGTGACTATATACATATTGTAATGAGTTGAATTCTGATCCCCAAAAAGATTTGTGTTCAAACCCTAACCCCCCACTATCTATGAATGTGGCCTTATTTAGAAAGAAAGTCTTGGCCGATGTAATCAAGTTAAGAAGAAGTGACACTGGATTAGGATGGGCCTTAACCCAGTGACTGGCGTTCTTAGAAGGGGAGGGAAATTTGGACACACAGTCAGAAAGGAGGGCCATGGGAGGGCAGAGGCAGAGATGGGGGTGACGCCACCACAGCCAAGGGATGCCAAGGATTGCTGGCAGCCACCAAGAGCCAGGAGAGTCAAGGAAGGATTTTCCCTAGAACCTTAGAGGGGAACACAACTCTGCCGACACCTTGGTTTTGAACTCCCCTCCCCACCAGAAGGGTAAGAGAGTAAGCTTTGCTGTTTCGAGCCACCCAATTTTTGACAATTTGTTAACGGTAGCCCTAGAAAACTAATACAAATGTTAAAAAAAAAAAAGAATTTGCATGGGGAAAAATACACCAAAAACAAAACGAACAGACACATGGGGAAAATATTTGCAATTCATGTGACAGAGGACTCATTTCCTTCACAAGCGAAAAGCTTCTATAAATTAATATTTTTCAAAATAGCCCACCACTTCATAGAAAATGTGCACGTGCCATTCTATAATGAAGTTCTTACAGCTTTGTTGGGAGAATTTAAAGAAATAATTGGTTTGGTGATTATGAAATATGGTGAATTTGGGTAGCCTCAAATACATGGATAGCCTCAGATCTCTCTTTTTATCCACTTTGTGACCGTACACATCATCTGATCATGTTCTTCCTTATTGTTTTAGTGACTAAGTAGATTTTACTGAAGATTTTTTAGGGGAGAGAGGAAAGAGGATTTAACTCACATATCATGCAGCAAAACATCATTTGAAAATTACTTTTCAAATACATTCCTAATCTTTCCTCAAAGTTCTTCTCTGGGCACCAATGTCTTCTAGTTCTCTCTGTTTTTCCTTCTGTCCTATAATTCCCAACCCTGCCTCTCAAATATTTTCTATTCCCTTAGTAACTTGGCTTTCAGCTTACATTAGCAGCCAGCAAAACACAAGCCAAGCAGTTAGCTGGTCCATCCTTAGAAAGTGTTCAGGGGCCAACCATGGTAAATTCCATGGAGTTCCATCAGCCCAGTCACTTTGTCTTTGCTTAGAGTAGGGAAAAAGGGGAGATCTCTGCTGCTAAGAAACAGATCTGCACCTAGATAGCCATGAATCAGGGCTGGCTTCATGGGTGTGCAACCTGGGCAACCATATAGGATCCTCACCCAGGAAGGCCTCACTATTGGTTTAATGCTCTACGATGATTGTCTTGAAATCCTCACACTTTTTGAACAAGGGGCTCCCCATTTTCATTTGCACTGGGCCCCCACAAAATATACAGCCAGCGTCTGACAAAGAAACGATTCAAGTAATAGGCTTATCATTACTCAAAGCACAAAGGATTCAGTCTCTGAATAGTCCAAGGCAGAGAGCATCTCAGAGCTTAATATTCCAAACTAAAAAATAAATAAAAAATAAGAAGCAAATGGGAAGGAGAGAGAGAAAAAAAAAATTAGCTGCGTGAACTCCGAAGCCAGGAAAGCTGGCACCATCGCCTTTAGCAAGATGCTATCTGACATCTTTTGGCTGAATGCGTGCTTTCATGGGGTGATTAAACAGCAAATATCTTTGAGTAGCATAATGTTTATTAGACGTTGCTCTGTTAGGGCAGCTTGTGTTTTCCCGTATTCTGTTTCCGTGTTCAAGTGTGTACAATTTGTTGATTTAAATAAAATTTAAAACAAGCCATGCTGCTTGAAGAGCTGCTGACAGGGTCTCACGGAAAACTTAGAGTTTTTTTATTAGGAAACAATTCTGTTTCTGTGTCATGTTTTTCTGCATCATGCCTCTCTCCCAGCCCCGCCTTGTTCTGAGCAATACAGCACAGCAGCCTGAAAACCAATATTTTTATTTTTTGCAATGTTCATCCAGCCGTCTGAAATACTTTTATCCACCAGGCAAGGATTCGTCCACCCCTGTCCCCTAGGTTATTAGAAGAGACACGAGGGTCACCTACATTTAAATGCCAGGCGTCACACACATTGTAAGTTTTAGATTTTTTTTTTTTTGGAGGCTGGTCCTCCAAAATTGAATGAAAATATTCTTTCAATATTTTGATTGAAAAAAATAATTGATGGTGAAGTATAGAGAAATGGATGCTCTTTCAGTCATGGGATAGAATGCCGGTGTCTCTTTAAAATAAAAGTACCTATGACCTTGACTAAGCCATTTACTCCTCCACTTGGGCCCTAGGGAAACCTTTACACGAGGGCCCAAGGGGACATGCAAGGATGTACATCACACTTGGGGGAAGTACAGTCATGAGAAGCAACCTACGTGTCCATCAGCAGGGAGACGGCTCAGTAAAGTGGGAAAGAGCCAGCATCGGCGGTTCAGAAGAATAAAAGGATCTGTGCCTACCGAAACAAAGCAAGTTGCAACAACATCATTGACCATCTGAGGCCTTTGTTAGCAACCAACCGGTTCTGAAGAGACAAAACAATATTTCGTGTATGCTATAGGTACATTCGTGTGCTTGAAAATTCTTAAGAAACAGTTCAGAAGGAAAAGGAGCAAATCCACAGAGGTTAACACGGTGGGGGAGGGGCACTTAGTGGGGGGAGGTGCCGAAGAGACCTCAGTCGTGTTTGTGACATCATGCTTGGTGTGAAATTTTATGCCTTTGTTATTGTTTGATGACCAGTATGTTTAACGGATACAAAAAATAGGCTGTAAAAACTCGAGTTAATATTACCTAAGCAATTCTCTGTAGTGAATATTTGACATGTCATCTATATGTGATGGGCGCATGGCTTTATCTGTGAAACAGTATCCCTGTATTTCTTCATATAGAATTTCTGAAGATTCTTGGAAAGTGTTCCGTAAATTTGGAACCGTTAAAACAGATGCTATAGGGCCGGCCCAGTGGTGCGGTGGTTGGGCGCTGGCTTGGGAAGCCAGCGACCCAGGTTCGGGTCCCACATATGAGGGCCAGTGACACTGTCCTCAAAAAAAAAAAAACAAACAAAAAAAAACAGATGCTATAGGGACAAAACCTGCACTGGGCCTCGTAGCGTTGCCATGACTGAGTGGGAAGGTCCCTAGCCTTGAAAAGCCTCTTCCTCCTGGGTAGTTCTTGACAAAATGTGGCCCAAAGACTGCTGCATGAGACCCCAGGGAACAGAATTTGCAAATCTGAGCCACAGAAACCAGCAACTGTATTAAGCTTCCCAGGAAATCACCACGCACACGAGCATTCGGAAGCCATCCCCAGTGGGAAGAGCTCTCATCTCAAGGGTCATTCTCCCACTCCCTAAGACATCATCCTATTTGGCTTCTTCATAGATTTGACTTTTCTTACTGATTTGTTTATTTGATTATCTGTGTGTGTCTTCTGGACTCTTCGTGTAGGCAGGGTCCATGTCTGTTTCTTGTTGGCATATCCCCAGCTCCCAGAAGCATGCCAGGTACATTGCTACCCAACAAACATCCAACCATCCAAGTGGTACTCAACAACTTACATGCATGGGGAGTGAATAAAGCTGAGTAGACCCCTTCCATTTCCTGGAGGTGGTGGTTCTCGTGTGGATATTTACCACCTCCTGTCGTACCTGAAGTCTAAATACAAGGAGAAAATAATGCAAATGATTAGAATTGCCACTTCGTCAGGGCCCTACTCTGTGCCACCTGCTTTATCGGATATTGTTTTCCTAGCTTTTTTTTTCCTTTTACTATTGCTGTACAACAAATTACCCCCAAATTTAGTGGCATAAAGCAATCATTTTCATATGTTCCTAGAGAGAGTGGGTGAGGAAGATGCACAGAGCACAAGGAGTGGCCAGTTTCTATCCCACAATGTCTGGGAGGGTTCAGCTGGAAAGGCTGGAACACCAGGCCTGATGATGGCCGGGAGCTGAAATTATCTGGCGTGTCGCCTGTCATGTGGCTAATGGTTAATGCTGGTTGTTGGTGGGGATGTCGGCTGGGTTTGTTGACAGTAACACCCACATGCGGCGGGCTTTACCACAGGGCTTCCTGTCAGCATGGCAGCCTCACGGTACAGGGCCTTCTTACTTGGGGTCCAAATGTGAACGCTGTATGTCACAAAGCCTTTTTGTGGCTTTTTATGCCCAAGACTTTTGAGGCTTTTTATGCCCAAGACTCAAAGGGCATACAGAACCCCTTCTAGCACATTCTATTGGTTAGACGTGAGTCACAAGCCTTCCCAGATTCAAGGGAAAGAAAAATTAGACTCAACTTCTGGATTGGGCAGGGGATATATTCTGGAAATAATAGGACCAGGGATATTTCCACTGCCATCTTTGGAAAAGGCAATCACCACACTTGCATAACAGTTCTGCAAGTAGGCGTGAAAAATCCATTTCATAGATGAGGGAGTAGGTGCAGAGAACACGTGATTTGCTCAAAGCGAAACAGCTAGACAGTACGTGGCTGAACAAGGATTCAAACTCAGGTCTGTGTGTCCCCAAAGCTTTCTTTCCCTACACCTCACTGCTGCCACATCAGGTGGAGAGTGTATTTATGCGTTTCATCCTTCCTTCATTGTTTTTCAGGGAGACATACCCAGATCCCAAATGTTGCCTTATGTAGAGGTTATGTCTTCTTGCAATTTGCAAATGGCATTACTGGTGCAATAACCTGCTCCTCTGAGTTAATAGGCAGGCATTGAAATGAGTCCCTCCTGATGGCCCAGAGAAATGCTATTAAGAAACCAGAGTTTGAGCAGAGCTTGCAACTTCGGGGTGGCAGCTGATCCACAGCGATCGTTGACTCCGGTGAAAAATGATCCCCCGTCTTTGTGACACAATTATTTGGGTATTTACCACAAAGGCCCTTCAATGGGCCCTTTTCGATCAGAAAATAAGAAATAAGCTGAGGGGGGAAAATAGCTAAATTTAAATGTAACTGCTCGCATTGTTTTGCCCTTAGATGGATGGTAGGTCTTTCTCATTATTCACCAAGCACAGACATGCTACCAAGAGTGATTTGGCAACTGGTGAAGATAAATCACAACCAGGATGGCTGCCGTCACTGTCACAGTGAGAGCGTGGCTCTGGGGGCTGTCAGAGTGTGGGAGCAGATACGCGCCCTGGCCCGCTGGTGCAGAGGCAGAGAGAAAAAGGAGGACCCAGAGAAGGGAAAACAGAAGAAAGGCAATAAAAATTCCATGTCTCCCCCCATGTTGTTCCCAAGCGCCATGCTTTTGAGAGAACTAATGTTTTTGTGAGTCCCCAACAGGTCAGAAAGAAGACAGATGGCAGGTTTCCGAAGCGGGAGGGGAGGGAGGTTATGAATTGAACTATCCAACGAGGAGAAAACATGGATTCGGTGCGTAGCTCAGGAGAAGAGGGAGGAAAGCTCTCAGACCCGGGAAGAGCCTGAAGGGAGTTGTATTTTCAGGGTATTTTTGGATGAAATCTACACACGGCACAAAGCTGAGATCCTCCCGAATTATCTTTGTTTATTTTTATAGCCTATATTTTTGTGCTGATAGAAGCAACATCTTCTAAATATATAAATTTTAACAAATATAGAAAAAGCGTATAAAATTCTATCATCTTTCCCTCCAAGAAGGAATATAAATATCGTGCTCCGTAGTCTCCCAGCTTTCCCTTGTGTGTATATACACATGACTGTGTGTATTGCAAAAGTAGGGCTCACGTGAAACCTAATATTTTGTGACTTACAATTTTCCCTTCATTATCATCAGGATCTTGATGTGTCAATAAGTAGACATTTACATAACCATTTGTAATGAGTACAAGATTTTCCGTTGTACTATTCTTTCATCAATCCCCTATTCACCAGATATTAAGGGTTGTGATTTTTTTTTCTAACTGTAAATAATAGTACAAGAACATTTTCACACATAGGTCTTTGTATGTTTGTTTGCTTTGGATACAGTTCTCAAAGTGGGTTTTTTAAGAAAAGTGAGGCATGTGGTTGAAGGGTGTTATGCATGTTGTTAAATCTTGGTAAGTTGCGCCAAGAGCTGTGTAAAGTCGAAGGTAAAAGTTAATGCAATGTGCATATTTTTTTCTCTCTCTTTCCTCTCTGTCTCTCCCTCCCATCCCTCCCTTTACCCCTTTCTCCCTCAGTAAGTGAATCAGTAACTATTGTTGAAGCAGTTTATTTGGGTCTTTGCTTAAAGCCAGAGCAGGGGTCAGCCAGCCATGGCCCATGGACCAATCTGACCCACCACCGGCCTTCTTTTGCCCATGAGCTAAAAATAGTGTTTATATTTTTTAATGGGTGACAAAAGCATAAAAATAAGAATAATATATTTTGAGACATAAAATTCCATCAAATGTAAATTTCAGGGCCCATAGGTTAAAGTTTTATTGAAACACAGCCACTCTCATTTGTTTTTATGTTGCCCGTGGCTGCTTTTGCCCTAAAATGGCAGAGCTCAGTAGCTGGAAGGACCTTATGGCCCACAAAGTAGAAAAACATTATGTAATATCTGGCACCTCTACAGAAATAGTTCGTGGACCCATGGAGTAGTGGGGATACTGTTTCTAACCCTCAGTGGGAGGTGGGCTCTCCTCTATGGGGCGCCATAGCAGTCGTTGAATGGGGCAGTCAACAGGGCTCCTGAGCCCCTTACCACCTGTGGGGCCTCATCCTGGTTGGTAAAACTCTAGGTGCTGCAACTTCCTCTTCTGCAGCATGGAAATGATACACGCCACCCACAGCCAGTGTTGTTAGGATCAAAAAAAATGAGAACGTGTTTAGCATAAATACCCAGGCCATAGTAAAACAAAACAAAACAAACAAACAAACAAACAAAAAACAAAATATTGTTACTATTATTATTTGCTCTTTATTTCTGGAGATTTAACCTATAATTTGTCCAGATGTCTTCAGTTCTGAAGTTTCATTTCTTGTTATTCCTCATCTTTGAGTAATTTTGGGGTTCAGACACAAGTGGTATCAACATCACCAAGATAAGCTTTGTAGTCTGAGAAGACTTCCTCACCCTTTTCCTTTTTCTACTCTTCTGTGTTTCAAGTACTTCATAGTTTACTTTTCCATGTGTGAGGGCTCCAAAGAATGAGGAAGCCACTGACAGGCCATGATGGAAGGTAGCTGGCCTCACTGAAGATGCAAAGTGTCCTCAAGAGGTAGGGTTGAAAGACCCTGTGGTCTGGAAGGCTTGGGACCTGGAATCAGGCCAGTGCCCCCAGGAGTCAGCTCGCAGCACTTGCTAAATGTCACAGCTTTTGTGCCATTTACAATGTTCTTCCTCATCAGCTGCTCTGGGTCTGGGCAGTGTGTGGGCACGGGAACAAAGAGGAGGTGGTTTCTCCAGGACTATACACAGATCTCTTTAAATTATCTTTCACAAACTTGACACAGAGCTTGCTTGTGTCTCCAAAAAGCACTGAGCGAGAGCATTAAAATGAGCATCCCTTTGGTGGGCCCGGGCGCTAGCCCTGTACTGGGCATAATGAGAGATGGAAATGAGCTGCCCAGCTCTGCTTTTTGCATCTTCTCATTCAGCCTGAGCCTTTGTTTCTCCTCCGTCCATCTGAGCTTGAGCATCACTTCCTCAGACATGCCTCCCTGAACACCCTATCTGACGAAGACCCTGCTGTTATTTTCCGAAACAGCCCCATGCATTTCTTTCATGGCACTAAAAAGAGGAATTATGCCTTTGTTTGTTTATTTGTTCATTTGTTTATTATCTCTGCTCCAACCCCCACTGAAATGCAAACTCCATGAAGGCAGGGACTTGCCTATCTCATTCATCAGTGCCCCAGCACTTACACCACATCTATATGAATAAATGTTAGTCCTGATCCTCAAAACACCCACAGTTTTGCCGCTTAGAAAGGCTAACCCGACTGCCTCTCAACTTTCATCTCTGCCTGCGTCATGCTGAGTTCTTCTCACTTCCCTGGCACACACAGATTTTTTTTTCTCTTTCACACAAGCCACGTCTTGGCTTAAAGCATCCCACAATCTCCCCAGTTTTACCCTTACTTCTTTCCTTGTTCTTCAGATTTCAGCTTCTGAATTACATCCGTCAGGGACCCTTCCATGAAACTCTCACCCACCCCCACCTGCCCCCTGCCTTGGGGAGGGGGGTTGCCTTTCCTTAGTGCCCCCATCATTCTGCTCACCCCAAATGGTTATCCCCACCTGCTTCATTGTCTGCCATACCTATTAGAACTGGCAGCAACCCTGTGGCTGGTACACAGTAGGTGTTCAATTGATGTGTTTGTAATCGGTGAATGAATAAACATCAGAGAACCTTTTTCTATATTCATCAGCATAATCGGCATCTTTTACCACTGAGAACAAAATGTGTTACTCGCGAAATAGACTAAGCCCTACTTTTCCTGATACATACAGTCTTTCCATGGGAAAAGACAAATGGAAAAAGAGGTACCGACTATGCATAGACAGTTTACAAAGAATACGTGTATTTTCGAAATAACTATATCACAAGATACTTCATACCTGTCTCAAGAGAAATGTGAATTTAAATTTTTATAAGGAGACCATTTTTCCTTCTCCAATTTGCAAAAATCACAGTTGGATAATACCCTTGATGAGTGAGAGGGTGGGAAACAGGCCTCGTTTATAACTGATGGCAGTGTAAATTCTGCAACCTCTGTGTAGGACAATTGGGCAATATTTATCAAAATTACAAATGCACTTACCCTTTGCCCCATGAAGCCCACTTCTGGGTATTTATTCTACAGACAACCTCCCACATGTGTGGAATGACATGCGTTCAAGGTTATTTACTACAGGGTTGTTGGTAAGAGCAAAAGTTTGGAAATTTCCTACATGCTTTTCAATTCAGGGAACTTAATGAATAATTTATGCTATAGCCATGTATTGGAGTTCATTGCATTTGTTTATTTTTAAAAAGGCAAAGTTCTTTATTAATTGATATGGAACGATCTTCAAGATTTTAGGTTAAAAAATAGCAAGGTGAAAAATGGTATATATAATATATTACCATTTGTGTAGAAAAAGGAAAAGAGTGTGTGTGTGTGTGTGTGTGTATGTGCGCGCGCGCGTGCGCATGTGCTTAGATGTATGTGCATTTATTTGTGTAGGCAAAAAATATCCGATTAATAAGAGACTGAGAGAAGGGTTGCAGGACTGCTGAGAGGCAAGGTGGGAGGAAGGCTTTTGTGCTCTGAATAACTTTGAATAATTTTGAGTTTAGAACAACTGTGCAACTACATCATCATTCAGACATTGCAAAAAAAAAAAAAAAAAAAAAAAAAGGTCAGGAGAAAGAGAAGACGGGGAGGGAGAGAAAGAGAGAAAAGTCAGCCCTGGACCAAGTAGAATGAACTGCTGGAAGCCAGGCTAAATATCTTCAAGTTCATGGGCCCCTTCTTCACCGGCTGGTTATCAGAAAGTCAGAACATGAGACCCAGTCTCTCACCTCTTTCCTGAGTCTCCTGTTTTCTCTGATGATTCTGCAATAATTAGAGCTGATTCGAGCCTCTAAGCTTCATCTGTCTGCTGACCCACGAGACAGGCCCCACCACCTGCCTGGCCATCTAGAAAGAACCCACCAGGCCGTCATTCCTGGCGTGTGGGAAGGCGCAGCCCCTGTTGCTGGGGACGGCTCTGTGATGTTGATTGCTGGAGCAGCTACTGTCATAGCTCACTTCAGCAGAAAGGATTAGACTGTCCTGAATATGTCAATCAGATATCAAAGATAAATGAAGTTTGAAAAAATAAAATGTGCGATTTATTTTTAAAAAATAGTCTTTGGGAGACACCCAGAATGCACTTTGAAATATCGAAGGGAGATATGTCATGAAAACAAATCCAAGCTCTGCTGTCCAACTTTAATTTTTCACTGATAGCACTCAAGTGAGCTGCAGCCCAGCCAATAAATAAAGATTCCCCATCCTTAACGGCCTCCAATTTCCATTTGCTGTGATGGAGGGCCTGCTTCCAGGGATGGCTTGCCCCGTCCTGTCAGCCCTGTCCACCTCCCCTTCCCAGGTGCCCTGGGTGCTAATGAGCTGGCCCAGCCCTCAGCGCTTCTCCCCCAAGGACACGGCAGCCCTGCCTCTCCACCAACGGCACTCGCCGCGGCCTCCGCTACGCTGCCTCAGCGGTGCTTGCCGGTTGGGCTTGGTGATGTTTGGGGTTTTAATTCACTTTACTAAAATTGCCTTTCATTCACTCGGTGACAGGTAGTTATTTGTTTTCAGGGTTCCATTTGACATTTATTGTTAGCGCAAAACACTAATAATAATAATTAGCGCCTTTTTAGAGTTGTCTGGGGTTTCCGTGCTGCTGCATTGTTACTGGCAAACACCCGATGCTTTGCTGTACATAAGATAGTATGATGGTATTTAAATGTAACAAAGGGGCTTATTATACTCAGGCCAGATTGCAGTATCTCTGAGCCCCCCTCCCCCGTCAGCAAGCCAAGGCTTAATAGCCTCTAAACTTGTCTGTAATGCTAATATGTACCTATTTCTTTTTTTGTAATAGGAGGGAAAACCTCAGCTAGCCATGCATGGTCTGGCTTTTTCTTAGAAACAAGCAAATCCAGGACTTATTCTCTAGTGCATTGCTGTGCAAGCAGGTGGCCACTAGCTACATGTGACCAGTTAAAGTATGTGGAATTCAATAAAGTATTCAGTTCCTCAGCTGCACCCAACACTTTGCAAGGGTTCAGTAGCCACATGTGGCTAGTGGCTGCCATCCTGAGCACTGCTGCTGCCCAACTGGTCCATCACTGGAAGAAGTTCTTTGGGGAAGCACTCTTTGAGGACCTTCCAGCTCCAAATGTGATCCAAGGGCCAGCAGCATTGGCTCAACCTGGGGATTTGTTTAGAAATAGCGTCTCCTAACCCCCGCCTAGGAACACAGACCCAGTAACAAGACTCCCAAGTAATTCATTTGCACACTAAAGGTTCAAAAGCACTGACAATCTAGAACTCGGGCCAGAAAACTTTTTCTGTAAAGGGCCAGATGGTAAAATATTTGGGGCTTTTTGGGTCATACCATCTCTGTGAAACAACTGACATTGTAGTGACAAGGCAATTTTGGACCTAAAGCTACTGTAAAGCAAAGTTTAGAAAAAGACAGTAAAGCTAACTTTAGGGGCAAAACATTGCATGTTGGCGTTCACCAGGACGGTTCATTCTCTTTCCCTTGCCAAGGTTTGGTGTATATTAATATTTTTTTAGATAAAAAAAATCTTGATCTTACATGTCTTATAGTATAGGTTTCTTCTCTTATTGGGCTGTCATTTTAAGTCCATTACTGAAGCTTAAATCTCTGTTTCACCTCCAAAGTAATATTGACTACAAGACAAAAAATGACGCATTTGCGAATATTTCTGAGTACGTAAATCCTTGTAGGAAGGAGATATATGAAAAATAGTGTCTTGTATGTAGCTGGACCTAAAGGAGATTGTTAGAAGAATTCCAAAGAATTGCCAAGGGGAATAAAATGACAATGACTTCATCCCAGCTTTGGGAGTGGTGATTTACCATAGAACTTTGACCAAAAGTGAAAAGGATTCCCACAGAAGCCTAGAGCAATTCTCAACGAAGTCTTACCTACGTCAGAACCTGTGACACTAAAGAAAAGTCTATATTTTACCCACAGGGCCATATGTTTTTCTTAAAAGCGCCTAAACTTGTAAGGATTAGTGGCAAATATTGTATCAGCTTATTTTTGGAAGGAACAAGATGTCAATTTAAGGAAATGTTTGAACCCAGGTCTGGTGAATATCACTCTCATGAAAGATTATGATTCTATGGAACCATTTCATGTGGAAAATGGCCAATTTTATGCAGGCATCTGAAATCATCTTCTACATCCTTTTGAGGATTTTCCAGAAGAAAATATGTGTAATATTCTAATTGGCATGTCAGTGGAAGCATTGTAGACTTTGTGGGTAACTTGAAAAATATATTTTGAACGTATCTCAGAAAGCTTAGCTGCACCAAAAAGTTAGGGAATGGATTCAAACACTCCAAAAATATTCATTAGTTTTCTTCCCAAGTTTCCTGAAACAGAGTGCTCGAATGAAATATCTGACTATGTGAAACCATTTATTTTGGTAGCATTTCCACCATTAACCTTAGATCATCTCTGAAAGACAGCCAGGAAAGAAACAAATAAACACAGCTCATTTATCATGAAGCATGATAATAGGTCATTTTATAAACAGAATTTTTTTTTTCCATCTAGAATGATACCATGTAATTTTAACAAGGCACACAGTGGGCATTACCCAGCCAAGTACAAACCATGCACCTCACAATATGTATTGATATTGATGGTACTATAATCATGAAAAAGAAGGAGAAGTTGAAGGCGAAGAAGCAGCCTGAGGATCTTATAAGTGACCCAGAAGAGGGATGCCCACCTGACTTTTGTGATGATTCTTCGGCCCTGAAATTTACTGACGTATAAGTGAGAAGATTGGAATCAAAGAATCCATGAGTTAATTGAATACTTACTATGTTTCTAGCCAGTTCTAAGCAGTTTAGTTGTTTTAAGTACTAGGCATTGTTTTTGCCATTTGATAGAGAACAAAACACCTTTTCCCCTCTTGTCTCCATGGGGAGTTTCTGTCCCCTGGGAGAAACAGTATTAGAAGAGTGCTTCTAGAATCTTTCTCTAATGCGCTCAATCATATCAATATCTAACTTGATCAAAAATGAGGTAAGAGTCTTCATAAACATGATTTAGACGCCATCTTCTGTATTCTAGGCCATCTAGTCCCCAAATTGGTACATTCTCTGCTTTCATGGAGCTTTTGTCCGCGAGCGAGGAGCCAGGCCTGCCTTGTAGTGCCAGATCTATTAGCTCGTCTCTCCTACCCCTGTATTGGAGCTCGGCAGGTATGAGGCAGTCTTTCAGACAGCCAAGTGAGTGCCACTAAATACCCGTTTTTCTACTATGGGTGGGTTCCGAACTATAGAGTGAGGAGGTATTGAGAGTACAGATGAGATTAAAATGTAAGCTGCAAGAAGACAGGGGTTCTGTCATCTTTCTCCCCTGTATTGTCAGGATCTAGGACAAGACCTGGCACGTAGTAGGTGCTTAGTAGTTGCCAGATGGACAATTTGTCTGTTGTTGCAGTTATAAGCCAAATTCTTCAGTGCATTCCATCGTAAGTTGAACTTCATGTCTCTGAATCGAGTGTCACTTTCTTAATTGGTCGTGTGTTTCATGGGAGATAGATATGATTTATTGGCCCCTTCAATGCCACCATTCTTAATGGACCGTGAACTGACGAGAAAACAGACCTTAGTGTGAAATAAGAATGAGGCCAGGAAGGACCATATTATATGATAGTGACCATTAGTACAACAGGCATTCAGTAAGAAAGGAGAACTATCAATGAAAACTGTAAGGTTACAAAACTTGATAAAGTTTTGAGATGACAGAGTTAGACATTCAGATAAGCAACCACACCAGAAATTCGATGTCATTGGCTATGGGAAGGATCCCCTTGTACCTTACTTTTTGTTGTATCACACTGTCTACCACGTAGTGGTCATTGACTAAATTGTAGTTGAATGAATGAATGAATGATATTGGATGGTAAGATGAAGTCAGCCAGCTGAATAGGAGGTTTAGAATGATGTTACTGGAGCCCAACTAATCTGCATTTGACCCTTAGCTTCACTATTTATTAGCTTTATGATTAAGGACAAAGTGGATTTAGCACTTGTAGTCTCAGTTTTCTGATCTGGAAAATGGGTATAATGAGGATATCTTCCATATGAAAAAGCTACGAGGGCATTAATGGAAGCTATGCTGTACCACTCAGATTTCTGCCAGGAGTGCTGCCAGCTGCTAGCTTCAGCTCCTGGCTGTATCTGGCAAATGACCTCAGCCAACATGGTCATTTGTCTTAGATCGGTGGATGAGGGCTAATTGTGGGCATCACTTTCCAACTCTGAGTTCAACTGATAGCTTAAAATCAGACCTGGTAGGAGTATATATACAAGAGGTCAGCGCATTTTTTCTTAAAGGGCCAGATAGTAAAAATTCATGGCTTTGCAATAGTCTCTGTCACATTTACTCAGCTCTATCATGGTAACAAAATATCCATAGGCAAAATGTAAACAAATGATGCTGCCGTCTTCCCATGGAGCACTATGTACAGAATCAGCTGGTGGGCCGGCAAGCAGGCTGCAGTTTCCCAACCCCTTATCTACATCATGGGAATCGACAAATATGGCAAATCAGGCTATTATTTTTTTCCAAAGTATCAATTGTTAAACATTTACCAGTTCACCCCTAGAAGCCCCCTGACCCCAGGTCACACTTCCTTCCTGAGGACAACTTGAAACCAATGTCTGTTCAATGTAGGAGAATATAAAGCAACCCCCTTGCCCATCTTAGACAATGCTGAAAGGCCACCCCACCTTGAGAGCCCCCTGTTTAATAATACCCACGAGACAGTGTCCATCAGGGAACAGGCATGAAACAACTAAGTGGGCAGAATGCTCCCGCTATTTGGTGTCACTGGCACCCCTACTGACACATGGGCTCATGAGCAGAGTGGCCGTGATAGCAGGGATGGGGGCCATTCATATGACAACTTTTGGAATCTCACTCACCAAGATGGATCTACCTGTTACCACTGCTGATGGCCAACCTGTCAAGAATAAAGACCAATTCTGAGCCCCTAATACAACACTACCTCTTCTAGAGACCAGCGAGTCATCTGTGGCAAGTCGATTATATTAGAGCCTCTCTACTGTGCATAACATTTCATTTTCACAGCAGTAGACAGGTATTCTAGCTATGGGCTCACCTTTTTCACCCAGAGGTCATTAGCCAGGAATCTAACTCAGGGGTTACATGGTGTTTTCACACAATCCTACCAGAGGCCATGGCCAGAGTCCCTTGAATTTACAATTCGGCTTCTATTTGGGCAACTTGTGTCAAGGGAACAGAGTCACTATTTTGGCTGAGGTCATGGTGACCAGGGGCTTAGAACCCTTCAAACATAAGAGTCTGGGTCATGCCACTGCATGAGCCATCTATGCTGGCAGAGATGCTAGCTGAGAGTGAGAACATCTAGGAATAAATAGGAGGCAATGAGAATCAGTTGTGACTGTGAAAGCAGCTACGGTGGAAGCTGGTTCATCCCACTGATCTTCCTCTAAAAGGCTAAGAGGCCCACCAGAATCCTAGAGCTGCTTCTCCGAGAATTTATATAAAGATACGGACCTGAATTCAAGGGGTGGGCTGTACTGGACATTGTGCTGTACTACCCAGAATCCCTGGCTAAGGGGTTAAGACGGAAGGTCCAGTTTCACCAGCTTCAAGGAGGGTTCACATCTGATAGCTCTAAGCTCTAACTGTGAGTTAGCCTCAGGTAAAGAGAGAAACCGCCCCACCGGCTGCACCCCATTTTAGGCAGCAGCCTGGGTCCATTAGCTGATGAGGGCATAAAAAATCCAGCCCCTCTTGCTCCAACCTCAGACAACTCTGAAATGTCATCTCAGTTCAGAGCTTTCTGTGGGATTAGCTGAGGCCAGTGTTGTGACTGCAACCAGTTCACAGCCCCTCTGTAGCCAATCCTATTTCCTTCACTTCTCCCCCGGATGTTAGAAAAGCACTCCCTACTGAACTTTCACAGTAATCTCAGTCGCAGACTCCGCTTCCTGGGGAACCTGACCTGAGACAAGATTAAATGAATTTATGTCCCTCAAGTGTCTGACATTAGAAAGGAAGTTTGGGTCTTGCACTGTATCTACAAAAATGTGAATTTCAGTCAACGTATTAATAATGACAATAATAAGAACATTATAACTAAGTGCTTACCCAGTAGTAAACTAAGTGCATTACATACATTAACTCACTTTATCCTTTCAACAAGTCCATTATAATCCCTATTTTACAGAAAAGTAAAGGAGGCACATGGGAGTTAATTAACTTCTCCAAGTTCACACGCTTATCCATTACGCCTTACCAGCCTTGGTGTGGATATGGCTGTAAAAGAGACATATTTGTAAGAGAAGTTTAAAAATAATCCCTTTGCTTTTTAAGTCTTATCAACCTAAAACCTGATCCTTTTAACATGGCAAAGAATTCCTGCTTTTGTAGTTGAATTCCCTCACAGTCACTAAAAATTTTCATCTGAAGTTATTCTGAGAAAGGAAGTGGGGCTAGCCATGTAAAGAGGCATATGACAAACAATAACCAGGACCTGCGAATTTTCTCATCCTTGGAAAACACATGTATTATAGGCATAAAGTACTTGTGAGAAATAAGTTGTCCAGTGATTTGGCATTGAGCGGAGACCCCAAATTTCATTGTACTTTGTCCAAATAACAGCAGATGTCTGGCCCACATGACTGAGCTGGGCTGAATTTCACTAACAATTAGAGGATCGATATTTCTGCCATTTCACATAACTCAATGCACTGAATTCAGTTGAGTCCTGTCGGTTTTGTATTGTATGTTGCCAGTAACCAAATCAATATCAAACGATTCAGTAAGTGTTTAGTGAGTGTCTGCTACATGCTGGACACTGTACTGGGTCCCACCACTGAGAACATGGCAGACACAGTATATTCATCAAAGAGCTTAGAGTCTAAGTACATGGGTTTCAAGCTTTAATTACTTCTATATTCCTTTTAACATTTTTGACATATTTACATTCTGTGTGTACGATAATATTCTTGCCATATTGTCAACCAGCTTCTTTTACTGAAATAAATTTACTTAAGAAGGAAAGTGTATAGCACCTCTGAAAATATATATATATATATATATATATATATATATATATATATATATATATATATATCTTGCCATGAAGAGGGGATGCTCATAAAACATATAATATATATCTACTAATTGCTTTTTAAGAATAAATATCTAAAATCTAAAATCAATGTGACTTATATCAGTGATACATGTTGCATATTTGAGAAGCATTTGTTTCATAGAAGGAGACAGATATGAGAAGAAATCAGGAAAATGAACTACTTGATACAGTATAATTAATGGATGAGGAACGTGGACTCTGGAGCTAAATGGATTCGATTCAAATCTTAGTTCTGGCACTTAGTACCTATTAGCTAAGGAAATTAGCTTCGGGAAAGTTACTTAACCTCTCTGATCCTCAATTTCCTCACCTGTAAATAGGGATACTGGAGTATTTACCTCATTGGGTTATGATCAGGACCAAATTAGTTAAATAGTTTAGAACTATTGCAGGCACATCATAAACATTGTAAAGAGGTCAGTTACAATTGTTGTTATTGCAACATGCGCCTGATGGGAGGCGGGGGTCTGGTCAGGGCAGTTCTCGGTTCTATTAGAGAGACCCAGACATGCTTTCACAGAAGGGATGGCCATATGCATGGCTGAGGAGTAGGAGTTAATCTGGCATATGGGGCAGGAGATGGTGATGATTCAGGCAAGGAGCCATCTGAGCTAAACAGCCTCATTTTTTCTCTTCTCCAGTAAACTCATCTATAGCAGACATCTTTTGTTTTGCCTACCTCCCTTCCTCTGGTCATAGCACTTTGATCTTTAGAAAACGACCCTTTGCCCATCTTTGGTACATGTACATAGGGTGAGACTGGTTCCATCCCCAGTTCTAGGAGTGGGCATGTGAGCCTCAGCCCCCAACCATTCACCTGACCACAGAGATTGATGTGGTCCAAAGTGAACCAATAGGAGTTGTCCTCAGGCACTGTCTGGGACCATGGAAAGGAGAGTGTATGAGTCTCCCCAGGCCGCCGTGAGAACATACCACAAACTGAGTGGCTTGAACAACAGAAAGCTATGATCTCACAGTTCTGGAGGCTGGATGTCAAAAACCAAGGTGTTGGCAGGGCCATGCTGTCTCGGAAAGTGTTAGGAAAGGATCTGTTTCAGGTAGCTCCTTGGCTTGTCGCAGCAAAACTCAATACAGTAATACCTTGGTCTGCGAGCATAATTTGTTCCGGAAACAAACTACTCATATTGCAAGACATCCCTCATTTGCCACGTTAAAATGTATTAGAAATGTTTGCTTATCTTGTGGAACACTCGCAAGCCAAGTTACTTGCAATCCAAGGTTTTACTGTATTTCTGTGGCATTCTCCCTACGTGTTTGACTAAATTTTCCCTTTTTATAAAGATTAGGGGCCCTGCTTATTCCGGTATGACCTCATCTTAACTACTTACATCTGCAATAACTTTATTTCCAAGTAAGGTCACACTTCTGAGATTCTCAGGGTTAGGACATAATTCAACCCATAACAGAGAGGTTCTCATTCCAGCGGGTTTAAAGTTTATAATAGGTCAGCGTGGTGCTTCCTGGGGTTCCATCAGGGAATGGAGTCATTTCAGAGGAAAAATGAGCCGAGCTGTGGAGGTCTAAGTTCTCTGCATCATCATTTGAGCACCTGGATTCAGCCATGCCTGAAGCTTGGGGAGGCAATACGCCCTCCTTGTTTAAAGCTAAAAGTAGTTAGAGTTGGGTTCCTATGGCAGTGAAACAAAACAGTCCCAATGAAAATAAAAGCTTAAGCCGTTTAGCCTTTTTTCATTTTTAACTTTTGTAAATCCTGTGTTCCATAAGGGAAGAGGATGGGCTTCTTAAAGAAATAGGAACTTCCAGACAGGTTGAAGCCAGTTTTGAGGCACCACCCCTCCCTGCCCCGCTTAGACAGATGCTTTTATATCTTGTGTCATCGCTGTTAGTAGTTTGTGACATTTCTAGTCTGTGCTGGGTGTTACTAGTACCCGACAGGTCAGACCTGCCACCTCCATAAAAGCAAGGAGCATCCATAGCAGCCCACACTATGGTGGGGGGTCCCTTTGAGAATTACTGATGTCACACTGAATCTCATCAGCTCTATTTATTCTCTCTTCATCTCTGCTGTATGAGGCTCTTCAAAAAAAGAGTCTGATGATTTTTACATGAAGATAGCTTCGCCTTGCTGCTGTGACGTGAAAACCATAAACCAAAGCTGAGTTCCAGGGGAGGAAATGTGTCCTGATGGCACATATAATTAAGATGTCAACCTCTGGGGACAATACCTGGAAATCAAGGTTATTGTTGACGTTATTGTTCATTAATAATTATCAAATACTCAACTTTAAAAAAAAGAAAAGATAAGCCTTTCAAGTTTGATGGTCTCCATTATCCTCATTAGGTAATGATGAAATAAAGATGAATGAATCCTCATGCAGATGAATTAATGATAAAGGCAGTCGAGGAGACTTCAACCAAGATTCTGTAGCCAGCGGGCTTCCATGTCAGCCTGTAGCACTCTCTTAGCGGGCTAGATTTTGACTAAGTGTTCAAATGAGATGAACTCTTCGAGCAGTGATTTCATTGGGAGATCAAGTCTGATAAATAAAGAGGAAAAAGGACAACACTGAATTAAATCCATCGAGCAATAGCCCAGGGAGAGTCTTGGAAGCTGAGATCAGAGTGCGATCCCAGGGATGTTCCAGAAACACCTTTCCTAAGTCCATCACCTGCAAGAACCTTCTCTCAGGAAACACCTCATAACGATACCGATAAGAACCATATGCACGAATCACCCAGGAACCTAGACGTCTCGGCGTAGATTTGGTATGACAGTATTGTGTGTTAAATAAATACCAATAAATTATTAAAACATATTGGCTGTATCGTAACACAGGGCCTGAACAATGTTTTATGTCAGCATGTACAGCTCTCTCTCAGGGAAATTCTGCCTCTCTTTAATTCAAGCATTGACATCCTGCGCTGACACAAAGGCTTTTTCATTCGAGATTGACACATGTCTAAAGTTGCTTCGATGGTGTGTTGTGCTGAAACCTGGCACATGAAAATCTATGCCACTGTGCATGAACAATGCCTTGCAAAAAAAAAAAAAATCTTAGCCCCGGGGTTTGACTGGAGGATTGGAGGAACAAAATGTGCTTTCACTACTATTGCTTCAAGTTGGGGGAGTAATTACCGTGGTGGAGGAAGAGGGAGGGCCATTCCCAGCCCCTTGGAAAAACAATATGTTTGTCGGCCCCTAAATTAGATCTTTAAATTCAAGAAGGGGATCCGATGGGGATCCTGGGTCCTGTCAGCTGGACGGCTGCCTGTGTCATGGCGAGAATGTGTTAGCGACCCATTCAGGAAGTGGGTTGTCCGTAGTTTTTTCCCACAATGCCTGAGTAATGGCAGTCAGCCTGTTGTACTCTTCTTTCAATACCTAAGGATAAACTTCTCCAGTTTGCTTTCCAAAAGCTTTATTGTGATACAAACACAGTTGCATCTTCTTGGGGCTCTCTCACATAATGTTTCAGTCATCAAACACTGCCTAATGCACTTGAATGTCACCATGGTCCTGATGGGGATGAGGAGTCCGGCCAAAGCTGGGACTCCCCGGGGCGGTATGGAAACCCAATCTCACGTGGTGCTTTGGTGTTTGAAAGTGCGACATCCACAGGGACGCCTGTCTGTTCAGCTTTTGACAAAACAATTTTGTTGCAATCTCAACTGTTGGGAGGAAAAGAAAATGTGTTTGCTCAAGATTGAAAACCTTTTTGGACAGTGACCCAGATGCTACAGCAGGACCATGTTGGGGGTTGTGAACATAATGAGCACATAATTGTTAGGCAGGACTTACAAACATTTCCGCCTTACTTCTCAGTATCCATTATCCCATCCTCTAATGCTCGAAACAGCTGTTTCAGGTGACTTCGTGTTTCCCCAATAAGCCGTTGCGTTTCAAGCTTCCATACCTTTGTATGTGCTGCTTTCGCTACCTGGAATGCCTCCCCCCATCTTTCCAGAATCCAGAAAATTCCTGTGCATACTTTCCGAATGAACCAGCTCTAGAGTCTCAGTGGGATCTTTCCTGGGGGGGATGTGGAAGGTAGGAGTTAGCACCCATCCCTCGCTCTGCTTCACTGACAATGAACCCTCCCAGATTCCTTGCCTGTTGTTCTACCTCCTCAAATTATCGCTTCTTGAAGGCTGAGGCCAGTAGGACCTGGTCATTCTGCAGCTGGGACTATATTCCAGGTTCTGGAGTCAGGCCTCCGGGTATCATGCCATTTAACATATGTCAAAGTAGTATCAGATGAGCTATTATTATCCCCATTGTTCAGATAGGAATCCCGAGACCCTGAGAGGTTAAGGAACTTGCCGGTATCATCTAGTTAACACATGATGGAGCCAGGACTCTGCCTCCTGAGGCTGAAAGTGACCGTGAGCCAACTGATCAATCATTGCTTTTGAATTTTTTGTTGTCCCCAAACCTAGTACCCTACTTGATAATATAGCCAGTGCTGTCATAAATGAGCACACGTTTGGATCATAAAGCTGTTTGTATCCCATGGCCCCCCTACTCTGATAAATGAAATGCAAAATGCTGTGAATACAGTCTGCTATAATGGAGGCTATTAACATGGAGACAGAGAGGTTATCGACAAAATAATAATGATAATAATAGTGATGATAAGCAACATCTTACATGATTCCTGGGGCCAAGTACTGGTGTAAACACTGCCTGAGGGCCTGTGTGACGCTCACAGAAACTCCACGAGGTGGTATAGACGAGGCTCTGAAAAGAAAAGGGACACAATGAGGATTAAAGGTGGGGAAGAGTGGCATCAGGCCTTGAACCCCAAACGACTCCAAAGCCAGCACGCTGGAAAAGCTATGCCCACACAGCTGGACACCAGCTGCAGAAATATGTGCATGCCTTCAATGCACTTCATTGGGACGACACAGAAACAAGGTCCTCGGCCAGCCATTTAGATGGTTTGGCTTTGCACCATGGCTTTACTTTGTTCCCACCCAAGAGCTGGGGGATCCGAGGCAAGCACATTTTCCTTTTGGCTTTGGTTCTCTTACACAGTGCCTCCTGATTCTGAAAATCAATAAGCTTGTGAGTTACATAACAGCTTGTGCTAGCCACTGGACTCCTTCCTGTTTGCCAATACAAGTCATTTGACAGCTGAGGGATTTGGCAAGGTTGTCACTCTCTGCCGAGACTGGTCCTCCCTCTGGCCGCTTCCTCCCTCTGGCTTACCCTTCAGGCCACTGCTCCAATGTCACCTCCTGGACATCTTCCCTGACCTCCAGTTAACCTCTAGGGTGCTGTCCCCCTCTTTCCCAATTATTTTTCAGAAGTTTTTAGGGTTTGTAGAAGTTAAAATTATTGTAATTACTTATTTATTTGTGTTCTACTTTCACCACGAGTACATAAAACCATGTGGATGGGGCTCAGG
Organism: Aselliscus stoliczkanus; assembly: GCA_033961575.1. Classification (NCBI taxonomy): domain Eukaryota; kingdom Metazoa; phylum Chordata; class Mammalia; order Chiroptera; family Hipposideridae; genus Aselliscus; species Aselliscus stoliczkanus. The sequence goes on along the minus strand of CM066738.1, from coordinate 7,569,812 downwards.
CTGCCTTATTTACTGTTATAAATGCTCGCCTGACAGCATTTGGCATAGCGTAGGCACTTAGTAAATATTTTTTATTGATACTGTTTGTAGTGATCCTAAAGAAAGTCACCCCAAATTTAGCACTCCAACCCTCTTTATCAGTTTCCAGTTTTTACTTGTACACTTATTTCCAAATACCTCTAATGACCTTACCACCGCCCCCCACCTCCCCGATTCCCAATCCTTAAAACATAGTCCTGTTATTCCTTCTGAGGGGGAAACATGCAAATGGCTGATGGATGAAGCAGTCAGCCAAGACAGCAGTTCTTTCATGAGCAAGTGAGTCACTGTACATTGAGAACCTGGGCATTCAGGCTGCAAACCACTCAGGCAACTTTGTGCTGGAATCTCCTTGCCTAATGTGGTTTAGGGCAAACCTTTGCATTGCTGTTAATTCCCTTTTAAAGTAATGCATACCATTTAATCAGGGTTCCCTCCCTTTCTATTGTGAGAGCCATGGGCTGTGTTATAAAACACGAAGACAAGAAATCGCAGTTGACTTCAGACCTCCTGAAAGGTTCTGCCTCCCCAGCCGGGTCTCCTTTGTAGTGGAACTGCATTGTCTTGTTTCCGTAGTTATATTTAGAGCAGAGCACAAAGAAGGACAAGGCAGGGGAAAAAAATGAATGACTTGACAAAACTGTTGGCGATCTAATTAAAAGAGCGGAAAGATGCCAGGTAAATAACTGGCGATGGAGGAGTCGGGGGTGACACAGCTGAGAAAGACTGAGGGAATTCGGAAAGCAGAGGTCTTCTTTACCAGCGGTAATGCCACTTTGCACTGAGTATCGTTCCATCACCAAGCACTGCCGAGGGTTCAAGGCGCGTTTCCCAGACCATAGGCCGTTATCAGAGGAGGACCCATCTGGAATTTTGTTTCATAGCTAAAAGGAAAGAGTCTTTCAAGGATACTCTAGACACATCCTTTTCCTTTATTTTTATTTCAAAGGTAATAGGTGCTTTGAAAAAGTAATAGCTACCATTTACTGAAGGCTTGTGCTGGGCCAGTTATAAGCGCTTTACATGTTACTCCTTTAATTCATAGAGCAGCCGTCTGAGCAAACTACTATTATTAACCCCTGTTTCCAAAATGAAAAAACCGAGGCACAGAGATGTGGTGCCATGTGTCCGGGGATAAACAGATCAGGAAGAAGCAAAGCTGGCCTGTGAGGTCCTTCTGCCTGGCACCAGGGCCCATTGTTTCAGCAACCTCTCTAAACCAGCTCTTCAAAATTTCAGCCTTTGTGGGATTAGCCATATGCCATTGCCAGTCTTGAGTCATTTTCTTCCTACGAAGCTAACAATTCCCCATGATTCAACCTAATGCAAACTTACGTATGCTAACCCATGGAACTCCTCCTCGATTCCACTGTCCGGAAATGTCTGCTTCTAGGACTTTCCGATACACACACCTCCATTTGCTCACATAAACAGATGTGTATAATTTTGTATTGTGTTGTATATAAGACTGGGAAAATACATTCGAAAGTGTTTCTGGACCCTCATGGCCCAAGGATCCTGTGCATTTGCATTAGTGTCTCTGCAGCTGCATGTCCAGAAGTGAAAGGCTAAGTCATAACCCTTCCCTCAGGAAGTGGCACGTCTTACACTTCTGGTCGCCCGGAGTCATTCATTCAGATGTCCAGGTGCTCGGTTCGTGGTGCGACTGCCAAGTTAGTCGAGCCGATGAAGCAGATGCCAGATGCCATGTTGTAAACATCATGGGGGTTGACCCAGCAAGACTTTTGAAGACATAACCCCAGCCCTGACCTTCAGTCTGACCAGAAGGCATAGATATCTCAGATTTATGAATATTATTTCCTGCCTCAGAGAGGCCAGAGGTCACTGGGAAGCCCCGGTTGTTTCTTTAAGCCCACAGAGATATGTGGAAGGGGCGGAGCCGACCTCAAGGGTCTTTGCACCCAGAGATGAAAGGCCTGTGAAGGTCAGAGACCTCTGTTAAGTCAATATTCCGTTCAGTGCTCTCTTGGGTACTTTGACCCTTTAGGACTCAGCCGCCTGGAGGGCCCCATCCTCTTCAGGCTGATTTGACTTTGGCTCTTTGCTGTTGGATGTTTTGTCATGATTTTCCTCTTCTCTTGTACCTGGCTGATTTTAATCCATCAGGGATTGCTGCTGACTGACCCTTTGAGTCCATTAGGCGTTCACTCCTGAAGTTTTGCAGTCATTTGGGTCCCTGCTCCTGAGGGAGACTCTCTTCCCCGGACACTGGCTACCACCCACACTCTGGCCCCCCCCACTCCACTCGAGACAATTCTAACCCAGCGACAGAGTGATCATGGCTACAACACACATTACATTTTATTACTCCTCTTCTGAAATCCCTCCCATGGTTTCCCATCATGCTTACTAAAACGCCAACTCCTCCCCATGACCTCTAGGGCCCTACATGATATGGCCCTGGTTCCTGCCAGGTCCCGCCTTGTCCCGCGTTCCCCTGAGCTCAGGACATGCCAGCCCACTCCTTGTGTGTGCCGGGCTGGCTTCCCTTCAAAGGCTTTATTATATGGCTGTTCCTTCTTTTGGAAAACTCTTCCCTTCAATTTTCCATGGGTGGCTTCATCATGCCATCACTACAATTCTCTCTTTCTCTATTTATTTACTTTTCTTTCTCCCAATAAAACAGCCACAAGAACAGAGCCTCTTTCGTGTGATTCACAACGGTGTTTAGAATGATAGATGCCATTTCTTAAAAGCAAACTCAGTGTCTGGTGTCAAAGATCATGAATGGATGAATCCTTCCTGGGTTTGTTTTCTTTTTTTGAGCTGAGCCATCCTGCCACCTGTTGGCAGCTCAGTGGCAGTTCAGCTCGGGCCGGGCATCGAACTGCTGTTGCTCAGAGCCTCTTAACCAACTGAACCACTCAGCCGGCCCTCTGGGTTTTTATATGCAAAGAGCAGTGGTAATTACCAAGTGAAGGATTTTTCCTGGGCTGTGGCTTCAGCTAGTCTTCAGCAGGCACATTTGTTTACAGAGGGAAGAAGAGGAAGTGGACAGGTTGACTGGGTGAACAAAGCTGTATGTTCAGAGACATTCATCATCAGTTCATATTAAAGTGAAATCTGTGAAAACAATGCCACTGTCATTCCTGGGAAGGGCATCTGCTACGCCTGGCAGAGCAGGGACTGGGGTACCTGGCCTCTGTTAACCAGAATACGGTTATCCATAAGAACTGACACGAAATGGTGAATAAGTGTGAAGAGAAAAGGAGTTAACTCCAGAACACTGTGTGTGGCATTACAGCATTTGTTATAATAATGGGGGGGCAGGGTGAGGAATTTGTATCTGCATTAATATTGTGGAAGGATATAGGGGGAAATCTGGTTATTTGTAAAAGGTGAGTCACAGAAACACTTTTATTTTCTGCTTCGTATGTTTATAGTTGTTTGAAATGCATATGTGTTGTTTTCATTAAGCAGATAAAACACTAAAGGAATATATAAAAAGCCAGCACAAGTTCAGTCTAGAAAGGAAAAATAGAGAATGACCGTTTTCTAAAGCACATAGAAACCATGATTCATAAATTGGGCAATGATTAAAAACACATAAACAAAGTGTGCTTAAAGGTGACAGGCTGATCAGACAGTCCAAATCCCTCAACCCCTGCCTCTGCACGACAGCCTTGGTGACTTAAGTGGCACTAAAGAAATGCTTTCTCAAGCTGGCCTTAAGGTTCCCTTTCAAAAGGAAAGTGGAGCAAACCAATATTTTAATAACAACAGCAGCAAAGCCCCACTAATTCTGAGATGCTCTCTCTCTGTCATATTGATGCCCTGGGGTCGGCCTTTCTCCCTTTGCATTGGAGATTTCCAGTAGGGTAAGCCCCAGTCGCCCCTTTCAGAGCTGCTCTCAGAGCTGCTTGTAGCACCATGACTGTTTGCTTCTCCCTACCCCCAGGGGAAGCTGACTCTGTCATTCTTTCATTCTCAGCCTCTGAAGTTGGGCGGAGAGAAGTAAAGCACCAGAGAAACGGAAAATAGGAGAGGGCACTCCAAATGATAAAAGCACATTCCAGACTTGAAACTGGACCAGCGGAATTGAAAAGTACAAAATCAAAATGGTACCAGTCGTTACTTCACTCGAGTAATGACAATGAAGGTTGGGTGGGGAAAGTAGCCCATATTCACTTCTCATTAATTCATTCAAGGAGCATTTATTAAGGGGGTAGGTCTGAAAGGTTCTTGTCACCAGAAAAAAAAAATAATTGTAACGGTGAGGTGACAATTAGATGTGAACTAAACTTATTGTGGTGATCATTTTGTAATAAGGACATATATCAAATCATCATGTTCTACACCGAAACCTAATACGTTACATGTCAATTACATCTCAATAGAACTGGAAGAACATATTATATTTTTTAAAAAAGCAGGTATTTATTGAGCACAGGATACAGGCAATGATTAAAATATCACTGTACAGATACTGGATGATGGGTTGGGGACACGAAGGAAACAAATGAAGCCCCAGCCTTCATTCAGCTTGGCGTTGAGGTGGGGAGGTAGACGTCAGTCACAACAAGAGAAAGCATAATTGCAAACTGCAAAGAGCTGTGAAGAAAGGGCCTTGTGCTCCATGAACGTGTGGTTGGGTTGCCATCTCTGATGTAAGTCAGGAGGCAAAGGAAAGCTTCCTGAAGGATGTGCCAGTGGGCTGAGGTCTGAAGTTGAAATGGGAGTGAGCAAGGCAAAGCAAAGCAAACAGCAAGTGTGAGGGTGCTAGACGACCCAGCCACCTGTCGCCCTGGGCTGGCAGGATGGCCACAGGAGCTGCAGCAGAGGTGGAGAGGCTTGAAAAGTGCAGCGGCTGAGCCGTCAGATGCCACTGCGGGGCTCTCTCCAGATGGCAAGAGAAAGTTAAGAGTGGCTGCTTCTCAGTCCCTTCATTTGCCCTCTCACTCCCCTCCAAAGCCACCTCCCTTCTTGGTCCCCTAATCTCTCCTCCCAGGCGCCTCAGTTTTGCTCAGTTGAACTCATTCATGCTGTTCCACTCATGCTGTTCTGAGGATAAGGAAGAGTGTTCTCGCTACTCACCAAAGGGCAGAAAGTGCACACCAGCCATTTTTTCCATATATGATAGCCCATGGGTGTAATTCATACACGTAAGTGGTTATTGAATATGTTCCAAGAGTCAGGAATCAAGCTAGATCCTAGGAATATGACAAGGTATGCATCATCCTTGCCTTAGGGAGTTCACTGTCGACATCAGTGATTTTTGAATCGCGGTTCCTGGACCAGCAGCATCAGCATGACTTGGGAACATGTTGGGATGAAATTCCCAGGCTCCACCCCGGGTGTACTGCTCCAGAAATTCCAGGGTGGCACTCAGAAATCTGAAGCTCTAGGTAATTTGTGTGCTGCCAAAATTTGAGACCCCTGGGTCTAGTGGATTTTAAGCTAGCAAAGTAGTTTCAGTCACCATTTCCTTCAACTTTTTGATTTAATTATTTGAATCTTGAAATACGAATTATTTCAAGTATACAGAAAATAAGGCACCAATGTGTAGCCACATCCCAAATATAATGAGCGTTATCACGTTGTCATATTTTCTTCAGATGTCTTTTTAATTTTGAACAAAATGAAATATTTCAGATTCAAATGAAATTCCACTTCCCGTTCCTTTTTCACCCTGCCCTTCCCCAAGAGACCACCACTGTCCTGAAATCTATTTGTACCATTGCGTGGGTTCCATTTTTGCAAGTCTGTCAAGGACAAGATACATTCACACATCAGAGTTGTGTGTCTTACTCTTATGCCCTACCACTCAATCCTAGGGATCTTTGACAACCAGGCTCAAAATACCCTGTTATCCAGAGCTGAGAAAAGGGTAGATGGAGGAAACTGTAGTTGAGAGAAAATGCGGGGAGGACAGAGGAAGAGACACAAGGAGAGACAGACAGACACACGGGAGACGCTATGCTGATTGCACATCAAAGACCTGCAAGAAATAAATCCAGAGAGACGTGAAGGAAATATGTGCAGCTAGTGATGATGATGAGTGTCTGGGGGGTTGGGTTTGGAAATGGGGTTCACTCTACGTGTTACCACAACCACACATTTCTTCACTTAGATTAGCGTTGGTCTCACTCTGCTGAGCACTCTCTTTGGAGATACAACCAACAGCACTTTTTAAATACAGTACTGGTGTCAGGTTGTTCCCAGGGTTTTCCAGATGGGCACTTAACAGACACCATCCCTGTTAGTCATGGCCATGATTCTGGTGACTTGGTCTTTTCATGAACATAATTGTGCCAGCTGCCATTTGTTTGGGCTTCACTGTGTGTGTGCCCATCATCGTGCTAACAATATATGCAGTGCATTACTCTTCACTGAAGTCCTGAGGGATAGAAAAATTTACTTTAGGACACATATTAGTAAGGAGACTGAGGGTCAGGGAGGGCCAATCACATGGTTGAGAAGAGGCAGAGCAGGACCAAGGCCTGGGGTGACTCCGGGGCTCACTCACACTGTTAACCTCCCTGTATGCTGCCTCCTAATTCAAGCCACCAAGAAGGATGACATTTAAAGCTTCCCTTGCCCCAAATACCCTTTTCTGTAATTTTGACTCAATTAACCAAATAAATTGCATACGAAGAACCAATCTTAATAGATTCATGTACTTCACTTTATTAAAACAACATAGATAGATACAGATAGGTAGCTATTCCTGTACAAATAAGTGCCTGTGACTTTCCTAAAAAGTCAAGCAATTTTTATTTAGATAGGCATGCCCATCCTTCACTTACCTGTCAATTATAGATTACCTATTTAACAGCAAGGTTAGAGCTGGAAGCCACTGCTAATTGATGATCGATCAGACCGAGATAAAAGAACTTCGATAATATAACGGAAGTCAATGGAAAGATGGCTTTGAGTTGCTCAAATTTGATTGACTTACATCTTTCCAGTATATCCATTGCGTAGAGTACGGGACACCTAGAAAAGATCAACTTTTACCCAAGATGGCTTCCATTCAATTGGACTGAGGGAAACAAGGCATTCCTTCTCCCACTCAGCAAGTCTTGCTTTCCATGTTGGGGAGAGATTTTTTTCAAGAGCATGTTTCTATGTTAGTCAAAGAATGCACCATCTTGGGAGCCTGTCGACCTTCATTAAATGGCTATCAGAGCACACAGTGCAACTGAATAACGTACGTTACGCAAATGGTTTTCATTGTGCGGGAGGAAAAGGAGGTGTCCTCAGATAGGAGCGATTTGAAGTAGGTCATCTGCACCACAGGAAATTCATGTCCCCTTTGATTCTTATGCCATTTCACAGGGTGTGCGTGCATTCCAGTCACTGTGTACTTTTGTGAGGGGTTTTCAGCCACCTAAACCAGAGAGTAGTGAGTAGTCATCACACTCCTGAAAACACACACCAAACACCTTGTGATTTTTCCCAGGAATAATATTTTTTATGCTTCTCCATTCTGACTCAAAGGTGCAGTGAGATGTTTTTGCTAAGTAGGATTATTTTCTCCCATGTGGAGTTTTAGACCCTGTGACAAATGTAAATTGAAATCTGTCAGTCTTTCCAGCTAGACTCAGAAAACCAGGTGCCCGTGTTCCTCTGTCTCATGTGCGAATGTTAGGCGCAAGGGGTGGGGGCAGGGTGCTTTTCACAGGGCCTGTAACTTTGGAGCTTGGATTGAAGGCATATGCAGTCTGCAGAGGGATGGGGGAGAGGAAGGCTTTGCAAAAAAACGTGCCCCCGGAAGCCTTCTTGACAAGCGTTTTGCATGCAGTTAAATAGACAAATGTATTCTGCTGCCAGGATTTTACAGGAATCATACTTGATGTCTGTCACCAAAAAGATTCTTGGGCACTGGTGGAGTGACAGACCATTATGCCTGCGAGCAATGGTTCTCAAATCGGGGTGTGCGTCAGAGTCACCTGGGGGGCTGGTTACAGCACAGGCTGCTGGGCCCTTCCCACGGGGTTTCTGACTCAGGAGGCGCCGGGCGGTCCAGGTGGTGCTGACACTGCTGGTCTGGGGGCCACTCCTTGAGAACCACAGCCTCAGAGTCGTCAGTGGGGGGACGCCTGGTGATGGGGGGGGCATGCTGAGCACCTGGAAACTCTGCCCAACCAAGGGCTGTATGCTCCTGGGCTCCCAGTTTGTGCAACAGATACCGCAAACCACGGAGCAGCATGGCTGCCTTTTAGGCAGAAATAAGGCAAAACATTTCTTCTTAGCTTTCTGGGCACGCCTAATCAGCAATGCTCTTTTCGCTTCTTATTGCGAAACCATTCTCCTCCGCGCCTCCCATCTTGCTGTCCAGCTGATGGAAAAGCCAGCGGCTCACAGGATGCGTTAGGGGAGCTCACGCCTTAGGCTAAAGGTACCAGAGGTGATTCCAGCCGATGAACTGAGCCTCCATTTATGATACCTATAGTACACTCTCCACCGTCACATTCTTGGTGCTGGCAACTATTAACATTTTCTCAGCATTTCAGGGATTTACATCTGACCCCCAAAGTGAGGCAGCGTTGAGCTCCATGGATCCATAACGTGCATTGTGTACCATTGCTAATAAACATTTACAACGTGGCAGGCACAGCCTTTGCTCCATGAGGCCCATTTGCGAGAGCACAGCGACGGATCCTGTATTTAGGCCAGCATCTTGCCACATTAAATAGATTGGTTTCTTCTTATTACATTGCTTTGTCCCTTGTATTTGCATCTCCGACAGTTCCTGCACCCCAGCCCGACAGTTAGGAATGGGGAGGTGACCACAACTTCCCCCAGTCCTCGGGAGCAATATTTGGAAAGGAGAGTGCCGAGGCCTGCGTTCCCAACAAAGTTAGGGCAGCGAGAGTGTCGTGCTGCTTTCCCTGCAGCCACACAGCAGCCTTCCTGCTTCTGCACCCAGAAACAGCTATGTAGACAGGAGGTGCGGGTTCAGTCTTGTCGCATCTGAGTGGGCAGAGAACAGTCCTTTGAAATCCTGGCCCTTTCCTATTTGCTCTGCCAAGAATTGGCATTGCTTGGTTAAAATGTTGGCTGTTGCATTTCATGGTACAGAAGCCTCCCTACATATGTAGAAAGGGTGTGTTTATGAATCTACACCCACAGTGCATTTGTCTATTTTTATATATGCATATTGCATAGTAATAGGGATTTTATGCATCGAATGAAACTATTTCCCCAATTTCACTCGGTTTATCGTTCTGCTGAATAATTCAGCTACTGTGTGGACTTCATGGACTTTTTGCTTGATAAATTCACTACGCTGAGCTTTCCCTTTCATTGGAATTTTTAATCAGATTGAAACCCATCACGTTGAGATCAAAGCTGGGAATAATGATGTTACCCATCTATGTTTTAGCCAAAGGATGTTCCTTAGAGCACGTGTCCTCAGATCGCTTAGTCTCTTGCTAAAGTGTAAGAGAATTTATGATGCTAAATAAAACCAGGGGAAAAAAAAAAGATGTTTTAATAAGATGAAAATCCAAATGTTAAAATAATGAGCCATCTGCATGGGTGGCCCTCTCTTGAGAGAGATGCCAAGAGCTTTGCCATCTGTGAAACATTTACCAGCTGTTTCCTTCCCTTTTTTGTGAGAACATAAGAAATCCTTGCACTTGGCGTCTCTAAGTGATACATCACAGGGAAGAAAACAGGTTTTCCCAACTTCAGGAAGGCTGCACTGAGCCGAATTCACCCAATCACATTTTGGGCAACCGTAGAGCTGTACCCCAGTGCGCCACTCTTCTCCTTCTAACCCCCCAACCCCCTGTCTGAACCTCAACAGAGGGTGTGGGTGGATGAGAAGGAAACAGGAAGTGAATCACATCCCACGAGGTCATTTAAAACCGCATGTTTTCTGAGAATGTCTATGCCCGCCCGCTGGACTGCCCGTGAGCTAGTTTTACCTTCCAAATATTCCAAAAAGGTTTGGGCTAAATTGCCAGTTGACTGAAATGGGGAAAGGTGTCTACAACAGTCCAAATATTTTTGAACATGTCTCTCCTTTTCCTTTCTCTTCTCTGATCACTGTTGCCCCTATCTGCCAGTCAGCCCCGTAGCCCTGCTGCGTCTGCCCTGACAAGCACCTTATCTAGGCTGCCGACATGTGTAAGCTCTTAGGATCTGAACAGAGCGCCAGGCGTGAGTTTGACTCTGCAGCCGCCCCTGATCTGAGGGAGTGTCCCCAGCAATAAAGCACTCACAGTGTGGGGTGCTGACCTCTCGGTGCCTCCCCAGGTGTCTGCTTTGTTGCCTCCCTCTTCTATCTCCAGAATCTGACAGATTTTTTTTTTTTATTATTTTTTTCTCCGACTGCCATCTTTTCTACTTCATTAACTGTCAAATGCGTTTCAGGGAACATAACCTAACAAGAAGGTTTAGTTAATGAATGTGAAGTCTTTCAGATTCTCCCCTCAGGTGTCATTCCCGAGGATTTTAGGAAAGCTTTAGGTCATTTTTCAAAAAATAATTTTTCTAAGGCCATATGTGATGTAATGGGGGAAATGAATCCATGGGCTATGGCCGCTCTCACTCCAGCGCCTCGGTGTTACACCAAACCTTGGGGGGCGGAGGGGGGGAGGCAGAAGCAAGACTCGGGGCTTCCTTCTGGAAAGCCCAGGAGTTGCAGCAGCAGTATTGACTGTGTTCTCAAAAGGGTGATTTCACATATCAGGCTGCAGGGATGTGCTCTGCGAGAATCACATTTCACATACAGTAAGGGCATAAAGGAAATTTTCTAGGTCACTCAGCAAAGCAGAGTTCTCCTCGCTTTCCAAACCAGGAGAGATTTCCGAGAGCTTCATCCTCAGACATCCAACCCCTTGTGGAGAGTGCTGGACCCTAGGTATGGAGCCCACTTCTGAGACCGAGTTCTGAACATGGCTACAGGCTCCCTGCATGAATGCAGCTTCTGGGGCAACGGCCCTCACGGAGTGGATGAGACAAGACTTCCCATAAAGGCTAAGGCTCCTTGCCAGTACTTCTCAACCAGGGGCGACTTTGCACCCAATGGACATTGAGCAATTTCTGGAGACATTTTGAGCTGTCACAACAGGGAGGAAAAGTGCCACCAGCATCGAGTAGGGAGAGGCCAAGGATGCTGCTAAACATCCGACGGGGGACAGAACAGCCCCCTCCCTGGCCCAACAACGAAGTGTATCCAACCCCACAAGCGAATGGCGCTGCAGTTGAGAAACTCTGTACATAGGTCAGGCCTGGAGGGGGAAAAGAGGTGAGCCAGGTGGAAGGGATGGAGAGGGGCCCTCCCTGCTTATGGTTGGTCTTTTGGTCTTCTGTTTGCAGGTGTAGCTTTCTGAACTCTGATCTTTAAATCAACCCAGGACAGAGAAAAACCATTTACTATGTCTGAATGATTCTTTAATGTGAGTATTCATAAAAACAACATAAAGAATGAATCGAGAATAAAATCAAAATGATATAGAAATGTCTACACTCTTCAATTAAACGTTACTATACAGAGGGTGCCAAAAAAAATCTATGCACGTTTTAAGAAAGGAAAAACCGGGCTGGCCGAGTGGCGCATTGGTTAAGAGCTGGTTTGGGATGCCAGCAGCCCCGGTTTGGATCCCACATATGAGGGCCAGTGACACTGCCCTCTACAGCTAACAACAGCTCCACCTGGAGCTGGGCTGTGTGAGCCCCGGTGATGGTGTAGGCTGCAGCCCCTGCTGCAGTGGGCTGCCATAGGCTACAGTGAGTGGCCGGCAGCCAGCATGAGCAGCTGGTGGTCAGCATGAGCTGCCAATAGCCATGGTGAGCAACCATCCAGAGACCAGTGATCGATCTGCCTCATCCAGAAAGAGCGCAATGACGATACCAACATGGGCCAGTGAAGCAACATCCTCTGCAACTAGACTGAAGAACAAAAAGACAGCAACTTGTCTGTTCCCCTTCCCCGATTCTCCAATGCTGTTCCCCTCCCCCAATCCCCCAATAAAATCTTTTTTAAACAAAAAGGAAAAAACTGTATTAAAATTGTAATATTCAATATATACCAATAACAAAAGATGAGTACAAGTCATGTGTATACATCTTTTTTGGCACACCTGGTATTTAATGTATGCCTGTACATTTAAATCAAACTATGAAAACTGTTTTAGCTTTGGCAGAAACCTGTAGTTCCTTCTAAGGAAATGGTAAAATCCCTGGGGAGACATCGTATCATGTATAAGTCAGGATATTGCTAAGCTGCTATAACAAAGAGACCCAAGATCTTAGTGGCTTTACAAGATAGAAGTATATTTTTCTCCCACACCATACTCAATGCATGGCATTTATCGCTAGCTCATCCACCCTTTCCATCTGCAGCCAGTAGGAAAGGAGAAAGAGGGAAGTCATACTCAATTGTTTTAGGGGACATAGGCTCATAGTTGTACACATCACTTCTGCTCAGATACCATTGCCCCGGATTCACTCACATGACCACAAACAAGCGACAAGGAAGTTTGGGAAACTCAGTCTCAAGCTGGGCAGCCTTGTGCTTCACTAAACTTTGGGCATTCCACTGACACACGCACACACACACACACACACACACACACACACACATACACACACACAGAATGGGAAGAAGTTGTATTGTTAAATCACTAGCAGCCTTTTGTATTTGCCATGATGGAGATGACCTTGGGCGGTGGGGTCAGGCTAATATGGTTTCAAATCCTGGCTCCACTGCTTCCCAGCTGTGTGTTAGTGGGGATACGCCTTTTAGAGCCTTTATTTCCTCATCTGCAAAAGGAGAGTAATGATAATATCCACTCCTGACTCCCCACGTCCTAAGTTCTGCCTACACCCTCCTCATCCTCATTAGGGAGAGAGATCTAAACAGCCAACTCCTTATATTGCTCCTAATCCAAGCTAACCTATCCATGAGCACAAGGGAGTGTGTGTCCCGTATTGCCCGTTCCTGGATTCTACTCAGCGATGACAACAGGCAGAGCAGGCCACACAGCATGATTTTATGACCAGCATGGGCTTGAATTAGAGTCCGCATGGAAAGCAACCGTTCTGTTCTGGAGAAGGTTTCGGGAGCCCACAGCCTCCAAGGTTTCATCAGTGAAGTTATTTAGTTATTTTCTTTGTGATGTCATACCTCTTTCTCTTGCACAAAACTTTGCCAAACACCTGTGAACCTTTGCCCAATGAGGAAATAACCCAATCATGTGTGGCTCTGTCTCTTATTACTGCTTTCCTCATTTGTGTGTGTGTGTGTGTGTGTGTGTGTGTGTGTGTGTGTGTGTTTTCCTTGTTGCAATGTTATTAATATGGGGATGTGGCAATGATGTTGGAAGCGGAACAAGAAAGCACAACCTTAGTTGAACTCCGGGCTCCATTTGATCACACTTTTTCCTTGGCTCAAACCATTTTGCAATCAGTGGAATGCAAATCTTGTCAAGTTTCTCCTTCTTGTTTTGTCTTTCCCTCCATAAGGTCTCTGTGACTTCAGATATTCCACGTTTACTAATAAGACCTAACACCTTTTCCAAAACAATAGATTTCCTCCTCTGACCAATAGTTCCCATTCAACACTACCTTTACAAGTTGTTGCAAGGATTTAATGAGGTGATGCATGTAGAGTTCTTAGAACAAAGCCTAATGCACAGTAATTAATGCAATAAAAGTTGGCTACCCCACAGACAATACTGAGGGGGTTCTCATCTGAACTCCCAACCTCTCCCCACTAAGAAATGGGTCCAACATCTACCCAAATGTATATAATGCAATGATCTCTCTTCTTTGGCTTAAATTCTCCATTACCCAGTCAGATCCTGCTCTCCCGCCAAAGCAATCTGCACTGAAGTATCAGAAGACCCATTACTAATATCAAGGAATCCCCTGACTGCAAGTGCTCAAAGAGCACACCTTAAATTAAAGTCCAGAACAGCTGTGAAATGAAAGAAGTAGGCAGCCCATGATATGCTCTGCAAAATGCCTACGACCAATGCCTTCTAACACCCAAATAGCTTCTCTGTTTGCTAGCCAAAGCACCATCATCTCTCTTGCTCGCTCCCTGGCCATTTTCTCTCTGCTCAATTGCCTCTCCTAAGGTAGTCAAAGGGAGCTTTATAGCCAGCTCCTTTTAGAATAAAGAAACTTCCAGATTGAGATTGTCTCCCAATGGGCCAGACCACAAACATGATGACTCAGCCGCTGATGGATGGGATGAGACCCTGTCTTTGCAGGTCTCTGGAGTGCTACGATTTCACATTGTATGCACAGTGCTGAAGATGCTACATTCTAATAGGCTGAAAGCCGATGTAAAAATTAGAAAGAGTTGCTGTTAATTTTCAGGTCCTTTACACCTCCCAAGCTAGTGTTAGAGCCTTCTTTCTTACCAGCCTACTAAGAGGCTCCAGTTTAGCCAGATTCATCTTGGCATCTTTCCCTTTCAGGTTCATTCATTTGGTACTTTAATTAAATTCTGTTGTTTCCTAGTCACTGTTTTCCTTTTTTGAAGAGAAAATGGTGAGGAAGATAAAGCCTTTTCTTTATCAATTTAAAATTTGGTGTTTTTTTTTTGGCAAACTGGACTTTTCCTGCTTCTCTGTATCAGTGGGTGAGTGTAGGACAGCCAGCTCCCCCCGGCAATGTTGGTATTCTCCATAGAGGCTTCTCAAATTGCTGCAGCCCGAGTAGGCAGAGCCCTTCTTGTCTCATGCCTACGTTGATCCAAAATGTCAGGGTTATAGGTTATTCACAACAGAAATCAATTCTGAATGTCTTAAGTTTTTAAAAAAAAATTGTTTGGGGTGTATCAGGGCGACCTCAAATTACAAAGGGGATGAAGGACCCGTTAGAACCAGAAGGAGCCAGGAGACAAGAACCCTAACAGTTTTCCTTTAGCAAGAATGATTCGCCCAGGGGAACACCACCGATGCCATTTGCTAGGACTCCACTGCCCCGGGGTGTCAGAGCAGCTGCTGCAAAAGTTTTCACAGGTGTTGGTTCAAAATGGCAGAGAGGGCACATCCAGTGGCCAGACATCAACCATGTGGCCTCCAGAGTGTGGTGGAGTGTGGACCCAACCCACGGGAGGTGAGGGCGCCCTTTCATATAGTCTACATGCAATGGAGGATTCTTCCAGAACCAGGAAAGGAAGCCACTAAAGACACGACGGGGTCCTCCATAGCAGTCATGACGATGAGGTGACATCTTTGTAAAATCATCGCCATCATCATTATTGCCTCTGTTGTTCTCATATTTGCACTGTTTATTCTCTTTAAATGGATTCAGAATGTGTTGCCGGGCCTCTTCCTCCAACTAAGTTCCTTCAGGATAAGACCTCATACTTCTTTCTGTACATTACTTCATCATGACTTGCTTGCAGCAGGTGCTTGTGAACTAAATTTACAACCTAATAAATGCTGGGCATTTGTCTTATTGACCCCTTTCCCAATATTTAGTGCTACCAAAAACACAGAATTTGAGGCTTTGCAACAAAATTTCAAGACATTTGATAATAATTTAAAAAGATGTCTATTTGACAACATATCCTGTGTTTACTTTTAAACAGTAGGACAGTGCTCATAATTAGAAATAATGGGACAATTTGGTATTAAATTTTACATCTGCTGTTTAGCCACTTGAGGGGAAACAATTTTCTAACAAATGGCAATGGTCAAGAAAGCTATGAAATTTAGGCCAGTTGTCTCAGAAAATAACTTATTAGTTGCTAAGCTACCAGTCCTAAAAGGAACTCAATTCGGAGAGATAAAAATGCCCAACCAGACCCACTCCATTTGAGAGTAGAAAGTTGTGGCTGTCACGTGGCTCCAGGGGATGTGTGGCAGGCAACGTGATTGACAAACTGGTCTTTGCTTGGGATGAAATTTGGCTTTGATTTAGTGAGTGACTGACAGGCTGGTGTCATCAGAAATTGTGGATCATGTGTTGGAGGGGCTATTTTGCAACAAAGTGATTGACACGTTACAGAAATTGTCCCATAGATGGAGAAAACCAAACAGAGATTTGTTTTGACAAGCATTTCCTTCTTACCTGCTCATTTTGTATACAGAGAAGAGAGAGAGGGGAAGCCCTTGTAGGTGCTAATTGATTTATCCAGTCAGTATCGGAATGGTGATGGCCATGGGGACGCTGGGGAAGAGCCCGGGGCAGTGCGGAGGGCAGGTTGGCATCCCAGGCCAGCTTCATGCACGACTGTCCATCTGGAGAACTGAAAGGCGCTCTCCAGACTCCACTTCTGCATCTGCTAAATGAACAGTTTGAATGGAGATGATTTCTGCATTCCATTCCAACCATTTATAAGTCTATGCAATTTTTTTTTCTCGTGGACAAATGCTGTTTTGCCACATCCCCACTGTCATGCCACAGACCATGCCTGACCTGTCAGGTTATTCCTTTTCCTAAGCTACAATGACTGGTTCATGGATGTGCACACGACCCACATTGTTTCAACGGGGCACCACCCCGCTGTTTCCACATGTACTAGAATTCTAGAAAACAAGCCCCTTTTCACTGCAACATTCTTAGAATATAAGTTGGGACGTGCTGGCAGCCATCTTTGCCACCTCATGTAAATAGGGTTGCCAGATAAAATACAGGGTGCCCCATGAAATTTGAATTTCAAATAAACAACGAATAACTTTTTAGTATACGTGTCCTCCAAATTGTGTGGAATGTACTTAAGCTAAAAGAATGTATTCATGGTTTCTCAGAAGTTCAAACTTATCTGGGCATCCTATACCTTTATTCACTATATCTGGCCACCCCACACGAAACAAATCTGCTTGGGAATGAAGCCAGCACAGGCAAAAGTGGAACCAAGAGGTGCAAAGAGACAGGTTCCAGGTGTCATCATGCAAGTACCTGGTTCAGCCAGGCCCAGAGCTTGCTCTTCTCAGATCCAAGCAACAAACTCCTTTTCTACACATTTATTGAACTCTTTGAGTTTGATTTCTCTCTTTCTCTCTCTGGCAATCAGAGAGCTGCTTCTCTTTCTCCCACACCATGCTTTGCCCGCTAACTTTAGCTGTTGGGTTAGGTTCTTATCAGAGGTAGGATTATTATTGTATCCTGTACATAGTAAGGCATTTCCTGGAAATATGTCTTACCTCCATCCAAATGGCCATTTGTCGTCTTGAATTACAGTTAGTTTTTCTGGTGACTTCTAACTTTCTTTCTCCGCTAACTTCATTGACCACTACCACTCCTTTTCCTAAAATTAATAAATATAAATTATAAGGAAATCTTTGAAGGAAATTAGAGGTTGAGAAAGAATTTAGAAATGGCATTGCCACTTGTCACTAAAAACACAGAATAAATAGCTCTGCCCATTTCCTGCTTTTCTTTTCAAGGAAGTTGACCAACCATCTTTCTGACCAGTAAAATTATTTATGTGTTATTTGTAAGCTACATTGTCTCAAAAAGGATTTGAATCTGCTCTGAGCAGTAAAAATATTAGGTTGTTTTATTAATCTGTGCTTTTGAGGTATAAGTAGCAGAAATCAGTTTATTTAGCTGCCAAAATGTCCAGTTACTTTTTTATAAGGGTAAAAATAGCTAGAGAACACAAAAGACTGAACCCCCCCAAACCCCCACACCCCTGAAAGAGACTTAGATTCAGCAACTAGAAAGCCATCCAGATATTCTGTCTCCTCCCTTCCATTTCATTTACTTCACTTTCTGTGCTCTAGACTATGATCACTCAAGACAGGTTTCCTCTGTGCTTCATCTGTTTGTGGAATATGGCTTCCGCAGATGCCATACGATCTGGGTTCAGTGATTAACTAACTTACTGTCTGTTAGTGCCCGTTCCTGGGAGACAGAATCTTATTGGCTGGCTTGCTCAGGTGTTCTTGCTCAGTCCAATCAAGGACAAATATACATAATACAAATGTAGCTGCTAAAGACCCATCCCTGTGGACTGAAGCCCATTCTCAGAGTTGAGAGAACTTCTGGGACTTGCCAGTGTACTAGTTATTAAGCTGCTGTCTCTTAGCTCCAAATCCCTCCTTTATATTCTGCTCGGTGAAGGGGTGCAGTAGGGGTGTGTCTGGGACCCGCAAATTGCATAGCTCCTTGGCCAGCTTGACACAAAAGTCAGAATTTCAGCTAAAACCAGCCTGGCTAAACTAGGCTGTGAGAACCAGATTGGTAGTTCAGATACCTAGCACCAAAAATTGCTGTATGGTCCCCTGAAGTTCACATCCAAACAGGAGTCCAAGTGTCTGTCCCCTGGCTGTTAAGGATCAATGAAATAAGAAAGGGAACAATTTTAAACTCTTTTTCGAAGAAATCTATAAATGAGTTCTTAAAATCATCTCAAAGGGTCTGGAAACTGTCCACATGTGAAGAACTGTGTTTCAAAAAACTCACTTCCATAGAGTTCGTTTTTTTGGACTCTATAGGAAGCAGAGGGACCACTGTGTTTGTAGCTGCAGGTGCTGTCGGAGTTGACACGGGTAGGGCATAATGACCCCTGAAGCCCTTGGAGCAGAGGTTCCAGATATGGATCGTCTGGGTTAGAATCCTGTCAATGCCACTCCCTAGCCCTGTGACATTGAACACCTAACCCAACCTGGACATATCTCTGTTCTTTCCTCAGTAAAGATGAGCTAATGAGCACAGCTGCCATGTGCCACTGTGAAGGTTGGATGTGGTGGTCCATTCAAGGTGGTGAGCTCTCTTGGCTGGCCAAGCTTTAAGGCCTGGACTAAAGTACGCCCTCAGTAAACATGCACTTATGCTAGTTATTCAGAGTGGCCTTTTGGGTCTTGGGGTCTCTTGAATTTTATCCCAGAGGCCGTGGGGGTCCATTAGAAGGAATTAAGCCATCTCTGCTAAATGCCCTCTGTGCACTGGGTGAATAGAACACAGAGGAAATGGTGAGCTGAGCCCAGAGCTTAGCAAAGTATGATGACTTTGGCCGTAAGTGCTGCTTTATGGCTGTCTGTAAAGCTGCCCATCAAAATCTCCCACCAGAACCTGCAGTCATGAGAGTGTGAAGCGAGCAGCACTGCAGAACAGTCCACCTGCCGGGAACACAGATCCTGGGAAGGGCGTTCCCATAAAGCACGGGGTGTCTTTCTAGCCTTCCTCCCTCCTTCTTATCCCCTGGCCTAGCCCCTCTGCTTGTGGCTTTGCCTGTCTAGCTCCTATTCGTTTGGTCATCTTTTTTTCATGGAATCATATTTTCATTTGATCATGTATTTGTTCAAACATCTAGTCCTCAAATTCTTTGTTTGTTTGTTTGTTTGTTTTTGAGGGCAGTGTCACTGGCCCTCATATGAGGGACCGAACCGGGGCCACTGGCTTCCCAAGCCAGTGCTTAACCACCGCGCCACTGGGCCGGCTAGTCCTCAAATTCTTAATTACTCATATAGCAAATATTGGGCTCGTGACTGCAGATGAGCTTTATTTACTTCTACATGGTAGAGTCTTTGATAAGTAGGATAACACTAACAAGAGCCTCAACACTTATTGAGTATTTTTTCTGTGTCAAGCACCACAGTAAGGGTGGTACGTGAATTATCTCATTTTATCTTTGCCAAAGTTGTCTGAGACGAGAAGCTATTATTAACTGCATTTTTACAGATTGGGAGAAGTGTCCTAGTGAGTTTAGGTAAATTGTCCAAAGTCACATAGTTAGCAAATTATAGAGCTAGGGTTCAAAATCATGTCCCTCTAATGGAAGACACATGCTCTTGACCACTGCCTGGGCAGCCTCCTCAGACCCAGAGCTCCAGTGTGGATCATTCTTGCTCAGGAACAAGTTCACAGAGGAGGTGGTACTTGAACTGTGTTGCTAAGCACAGACAAGGAGACTAGAAAGTATTCCTGGGGCCGGCCGAGTGGCACGGTGGTTAAGCGCTGGCTTGGGAAGCCAGCAGCCCCAGTTCGGGTCCCACATATGAGGGCCAGTGACACTGCCCTCAAAAAAAAAAAAAAAACAAAAAAAAAAACAAAGTATTCCTTCCAATCAAAACAACCTACTACACAAAACGGTGAAATAGAAACCCACAGTAGGGCCTCATTTTCCCCACATAACTCAGTGTAAGGGTATTAATATGTCATCATCAATTTGACAAAACCAAATGGTGAGTTAGAAATCTCTCCATTGAAGGTGACAGGAAATCCAGCTCAAACTGTCTTGAAGATAATGGAGTGTATACGTCCTGTTTACATCACTGAGAAGGCCAGGGGAAGGGTGAGCTTCAGGTACAGCTTGATCTAGTGTCATCAAGGACAAGCTGTCTTCCATATTTCCTCCCTGCCTTCCACAGCATCAGGCACTTCTTTGGGCCTCAAATGGGTTCCTATCAGCAGTTTCACTGTCTTCTATTTTAGTAGTTAAGAAGCTTTTCAAGTCCTCTTTTCTTCACACCACACAGACTATAGAAGGAGTAGCTCTCGAGGAGGAGAGGGACCTTTCTTTTTCCCCAGAAGTCCTGAATCAAATCATGATAGTCAGTGGGATGGGATAGGATGGGATGGGATGGGATGGGATGGGATGGGATAGGATAGGATAGGATAGGATAGGATAGGATAGCATAGCATAGCCAGTCATAGTCTACACCCTAATGCTAGGGCAAAGGTCACTACCACAAAAATGGCTGATCATGGGAGAGAATTCAACTCCAAGAGGTGTTATTGAAAGGGGCAGATAAATAGAAGTTAGACAACAAGAACCACTGGAGTCCAGTACACCAAACAATTTCAGTTGGTTAAACTATTGGGTTGTCCGAAAAGTCATGACGTATTTTTTCTGTTTTTTTTTGTTGCAAAAATGTGTCATGACTTTCCGTACAACCCGATATTTAGGGCCCTAAAGTATCTTCCTGAAACATACAAAAGTTCGATTTAGCACTGCATTAAACTGGAAATCTTATTTTCTACACTAAATGCAATAATAGTTCTTTAACATGAATATATGTAGTAATTTTTCCACTAAACTGCTTCCGAAGTCCCAACCTTTGAAATGTCTTGAGTAGAATTTCTGTCACTACCCTCCTTTATATAAGCTTTATCTCCTACCTGACCAAATTGTATCAGCTTGCAACATTTTGATTAAAATGGGATTAAATACTGAGGTTCTTTACAGGGGTGGTTATTTCTATGGCAATTCTTTCTATGTTATTTGTTGGACAAATGTTTGGCATGTATGAAATGTTGTGATCACTTTTCTTTCTGTGACATTTCGGGAAGGGGAAGAAACTGCAAGGCTCAGTGGATGACACTGTTTGCTACAAGTGGCAATATAAAAATCTGAAATTCTTAAACGATTTAGCATTTCCCCTTCCAGCCACATTATCTATCACAGAGACGTGATAATTCTGGGGGACTCAAGCCAATCAGAGGCTAGGAGTGTAATTTTTCTAAAACAAATGTATGTATAAATTATCACTCTCTTCTCTCCTCTCCATAAATAGTGATGCTAATAGATCCATAGCGTGAGGTACCGGAAAGGGGTGCCATGTTCTACAACAATTCGTCTTGCCTGGGAAAAGCAGAGTTGAGAAACCTGAGCAGTTAAGATGCACAGCTATATTTCAGCAAGGTCTGGCATCCCCCACGAGTGTTCAAGGAGTGTGTAGTGTGTGTTTCTTGTGTAGAAGAGGGGTCTTGTGTGTGTGTGTGTGTGTGTGTGTGTGTGTGTGACAGAGAGAGCAAGAGAGAGCGCACCTTACAAATTAAGGTGTGCTTGAACCACAAATATGGCTTTACTTGGTTTGCACAAAAATTACATACAACAGGGAACTCTTTACATGGAAGTTTAGATTAGCATCTTCTTCTAACGCTCTAGAGATCATCTTCAGAGGAAAAACGATAGACCAGCGTGAGAAAGTGGTTCTGTATAGAGATTGCCTCCCTTAGACAGAGCATAAGCTCTCCCTATCTTTTACTGCCTCCGATCCAATGCACGTCATTCTGTCACCTTCCTGGACTCAACAGGCAGGTGAGTTTGTGGGCCTTAACATAAGGAGGGCTGCGTGCACTAACAACCCAGGGACTTTTTCATCCAGTGTTCTTCAAAAAATTCGTCTAAGATACAGTGAGTGAGGAGGGAGGGAATCTGATTTTCCTTGCAGACTTTCTTTCCAGAATCAGAACTGCTGTATAATTTACTTCCATTGGTGGAAACGGTGTCAAAAGCCTTTTTTTTTTTTTTTAAATAAGACAAAATATTTCCAAGTGTTCTGCAGTTTTAGTTTTTCTTTGGCATTCTTTTATGGCTTTTCTGAACCAAGCAACTTCTTGGGAGGTATATTAAAAGGTTGAATATTCACCATATAAATCACATCCCTTGTAAATCACGGCACACTCCACGTTATGTGGTTATGGAATGTCCGCTCACCCCAGCTGCCATCTCTGAGCTGACTACACACGCCATGCATGTTAGTCACAAAAGCCTTCAGTAAAAATATTCCAGGGCTGATCAACGTGAAGTTGTGTATCGTTGCCTGTTACACTTTACGGCAGTATGGTTTTTCCATCAGAGAAGGGCAACCATAGATTCTCCCACCTTCTTCCGATGGTGTTTCTAAGCTCATTAGAGATTGGTACCGAGGCAGCTGCCCAGCTGCCCTGCCCTTAACCCACTTCTGTGGGAGAGGGGGCAGGCAGGATAGGGGAATCACTGAGTCACAGAATGGGTGCGTTTAGAGACTTGGCATTCAGAAATCTGTAAAGCAGAATTTTGAGAAGCTTGCCATATTTTAATAAGTGTTTTACAAACTATTTTTAATTGCTGATTCTCACTGCATATTCCTGTATGTGTCTATTGTAATTCAGGGGTGAGCTATGGCCTGTGGGCCAATCTATCAGTGGCCTATTTTTGTAAATAATATTTTAGTGGTACACAGCCACGCCCACTCATTTACATATCGTTTATGGCTTCTTTTGCATTACAACAGCAGAAGTGCGTAGTTGCAGCCTTCCCCAGTAGGGCCTGCAAAGCTGAAATATTTACTATGTGGTCCTTGAAGAAAAGTTTTGCCAACCTCTGATCTAATTCTTCAACATGATAGAAAACTGTCATTGCTTGTTACATGCATTTCCTTTGAATGATTGGTCCTCCTGGTAGACGCTTCTGGACTTCTTCAGGTCACTTGTGACACTTACGACACTTGTGACACTCATATGTATCTATTCTCTGGTCGTCTTCATATTATTAATATAAGCCACCTGGGGAACCTCTACTGGACCTGATTGTATCAGTTAGGAATACTTTTAACTGTAAGTAACGGTAACCTTTAACTGTTGCTTAAACAATGAAGGTTTGAAATATCTTACCCACCATAAACCTGGGTCCCTATGAGTCTAGGTTTGATAAAGAGGCCCCAGAGCTGTGCAAACCTTCATGTCAACAGGCTTGTAACTGTCCTTCCAGCATCACCATGACCAGCTTGCTGACTCTTTATGTGTGTCACCCCATAGTTGCAAATTGTTTGCTCCAGGTATCACATCCTCCTCCCATCAACATTCTAAGCAGAGTGGAAGGGACATAAGCATAAAGTGGATGTCTATGAAGACTCTGGCTTTTTAACCCAGAAAGAAAACCACCGAGGGACTCCTCCTCCACCCCATTAAATTTCATTGAACACAACGGATCTCGTGCCTTCCAACCTTTTTCATTGCTGTTATTTCAGGGCTAGAACAAGATGAGAAGCTGGTGGATATTCAATGAAAGTGTGTCAAACGGTGGACAAGTGGATGAATTCTAGACAAAAGCATTCGAGTGTAGTTCAATTGATCCCCATGGTAGCAATAGAAGAGAACAAGCAAGAGGGTCTTTGGTAGTAAAAATGTTATGGATATCATCACTTTATTTCAACCCCTTCATTGTACAAATAGGGAAACTGAGGCACAAAACTAGAACATTAGAGAGTATAGTGAACTTTTTATGGTTTCTGGGTATCCAACATCCATATTGCACCTTTCTGGTAGTAATGCCTTAATTTTTCTTTGAAGAACCAACTCGTTCTCAAACAGTGTGGCTGCGGTGAGGCAGGAGGCAGCTCTTTCCCAGGGAGCAGTGTTCCATCCCTCTGACCCGAGAGAGGCACCAGTCCCAAGGTCACACAACCTGAATAAGTTCAAAGTTTTCAGGTGCTGCCAAAAAACAGAACACGGACCTGCGGTTGCCTGTGGTCAGTGTGGTCAGAGCCAGGCAGGGAGGGAAGCCCACCGAAAGGGAAAAGTGGGGTGATGTAAAGAGAGCTCTGTGAGGCCATCAATGAGCCCCGGAACTAGACATTTTGTCTCAAGGACTCTATTTAAAATAACCAAACCCAACTCAGGTGGTTCTAAGGCATAAACGGAATTGTTTTTGACTCTTTTAGCTGTCCGTCTAAAAGTAGGGAAAATTTGCTCAGGAGTATGTTTATCCACTGAATGGATGGTGTCATCAAGAACCTAGGGTCTTTTTGGCGGCAGGTAGTTTCCATCTCTGTCTGTACTTCATTCTTAGGTAGGCTGCCTCATGGTTATGTCATGGCTGCCAGGAATAATTCTTCCCTCTTGGTTCAGTAAATAAGAGACGTCCAGCAGCATTTCTGAAATGCAGCTTCATTGGACCCTTTGCCCACCCAAGAACCAATCACCATGATCAGGGAGGAATGGAACGTGCTGATTGGCTTTCAGTCTGGCACTGCTGGAAAAGGGGAGGATCTGTTTACCCAACAGTACACAAGTCAATAAGGAGAGAGTGAGGTACTTGAGTGGAAATCTGGGTTATGTCAGAAAAGATGAAGGGAGTAAATGCTGGGAGGAGAAACAACAGCTCCCATCACAACTCTGAACCCCTGGACTTCTGAGTTATGTGCAGCTCAAGTTTCTTCATTGTCCTTAGGCCAGTTTGACTTAATTTTCTATCCTTTGCAACCAGTGGGTACTTACTGATGGTGATATATGTTATTGTTGTGCATGGAAACGGGCCATCTCTCAGCCACACCAGCTGGCAACATATACCCTCCTCCTTCACTTCCTTCATTTTTCTCCATGCCAGTTTTTAAGTCCTAATATACTACATACTTTATGATCTACTTTCTGGTTTATCTTGCTCTGCTCATTAGAGAATAAGCTCCATGACAGCAGGGATTTGAGTCTGTGCTTCCCACCCCCTCAGTGCCGCTCACAAGACCTGGTCCATTGTATGTGCTCAGCAAATAGTACCTGTTCAATGAATGAATGAGGGAATATATGAATAAATAACATCTTCCTACGTCAGAAGAGGAACAGTCCTCACAGGTGGTTGGCCTGCTCTCTACAGAGAACACTAAATTCCCAGGCTCCCAATACCAGCTCCAGTATGCCCTCTGTCCCTCCACCCTGCATCATGGCACCAGAAATTCCCAAACTTTGCCCACCCGCTTCTGCCTCTTGCAGTGGCACCACAAGTTTTCCTCAGTTCATCTATTTTCTTCAAGTCCTTGAGTGTTTGCATGTCTTGACATGAATCTTGCCTGTGTGTCTGAATTCCAGTTCTTTTCATTTGCAACTAAATGAGGAAGACAGCAATGATGCTTTGCCAGGTCACTTGACCGACTAGGGGGGCTTTGGGCTGTATCTGGTCTTGATGCCTGCATCCTGTCTCTCCATTCACATCTTCCCCAGGTCTTCTGGAGGTCTCTCTCCTGTATTCCCAAACCCTGAGATGTGAGCCACAGCATGCCCTCTTCTCATTCCACTCTGGAACTTGAACCAGTGGTTCCCCCTGGGCTGACTGGTTGCAAGAGGCTGACCTGAGCAGTGAAAAAATCTGGGTCTTAGACATTCAATGAAGACATCTCGAGGGCCCTTGCGTGTCCAGATGGGCTGTGTTTTGACAGTCCTCCCAGGTTGGAGACCAAGGGGGCACTGTGCCTCCCAGGCACAGATGGGATCCAGGTGTGGCCCACTCAGCGGGGCTCCATCTTGGAATCTGTAATGATTTCTGCAGCTGGGGCTGGCCACAGCCTTTGCACTCTCCTGCACCCCGGCAGGACTGCCGAGGCTCTCCACAGTGGGTGAGTAGGGATGACAGAAGCACTCGGTGGTCCTTCCGAAAATGTTCCAGAAATCCTTACCATCACGCATCATGAACTGGGACAGCATATCTTACTCAAACAAGTAGCTATCCCAGCTACTGTGCTCCGTGCGCTCAACCATCAGCTGTTAACTCAAAAGCCTGATGATGGGAAATTGGAAGTAACAAAGGTATTTGTTGAAAGTACCTTTTAAAAAAATGTGTTCAAGGGCTGGCCGAGTGGCGCGGTGGTTAAGCGCTGGCTTGGGAAGCCAGCGGCCCCGGTTCGGTCCCACATATGAGGGTCAATGACACTTCCCTCAAAAAAAAAAAATGTATTCAAACATTTCCATTTGAAAACTCACTCTGCTCCTTAGCACTGAAACCAGGGGCGCTCAGCAGCAGTATCACCTGGGAACCTGGTCAAATGAAAACCTTGGATCCCCAGCCCAGACCTGCTGAATCCGAGGCTCCGTGGAAGGGACTCAGCAGCCCGTGCTGTAGCCCATCCCCCAGGTGACTCTGATGGTCCCATGGGCTTCCCCTACCCAGGCTGAGGCGCCTCACCTGCAACCTGGGAGTTAGAATACCTGGCCTATTAGTCACGGTAAGGATTAAGTACAACAGGTTTTGCATAGAAAGCACTGAGCACAATGGCTGGTACTTAGGTCGCTCAATATGCGGCAGCTACAATGCATGTTATTCTTATTGGATTTCTTTTTGGGGCGGCCAATGGCTCAGTCTCTGTCTCTGCCTGTCTGCCTGCAACAGAACTGTAAGGAGTGGGGAGATTTTCACGTTAGTCATTATAACAAGAGCTAAGTTCTTGAGCTGTGGGCCAGGCACTTGGTTAATCACTCCAGGAACATTGTACTCCATACTCATTAAAAAAAAGAAAAAAAGATGTTAAGGGATGGTGCTATGAGTGTCCACCTTTTACAGGTGAGAAAACAGCTGAAGTAACTTGTCCAGAATAACACAGGTAGTGAGTGCAAGAGCCAGGAAAGGAATGCCGAGTGAGCCCCCCAAGCCCGGTGAGTTTTAAACACATCACCAACCCGCCAATCCCGAGTGGTTTGCTAAAGGGACTATTGGGTGGCCATTTTCATATCTACAGTGTTATTTCAAGAATCAGACATTTGCTACCACGTATGCCTACCATCTTATCTATTGATTAATAATAGTAGAAGGCTCTCCATTGAGTTTTTGCTTGAAATGAGCTTTTGGGTGTGTGTGTGTGTGTGTGTGTGTGTGTGTGTGTGTGTGTGTGTGTGTGTGTGTTTTAAGATGCTAGGGGCAGAGGAGACCCTGTGGCTTCCTCGGTGAAGTCCTCCAGGATTCTTAATTTTGCCAAGGCACAGTGGCCAGGCAGCCACATGGGAGATGATTCGCTGATGACAAGACTAAAGACGGATCAATGTCTGTCACCAGTTATTCCTCCTGGGTTGTGGTTTGGGCACTGATTACCTGAGCCTAAAGAATCTATTCAAGTGTTCATTAGTGAGGAGAATCAACTTAAAAAAGAAAAAAAAAAAAAAGGCTTCCTTTACCTACAGAAGGTAAATCTTCAGGCAAGGATTAGAAAGAGGAAATGTGGACCTATAATTACCCTTAAGTATGTGTTAGCAGTCGTACTTATTAACATGGGTTTGGGGCCCCGTGATGAATGCCACGTTTATATCATTTTTCAAGTACAACCAAAAAACCCTGGACCATAAAATGCCAATGACATCCTATAAAACAATTTTAAAATGGGTTAAAATTATAGGTATATCAAAGGAATTTCAGATCAGGCTGCTGAATTTATAAAATACATATATTGAAACACCCATCACAAAAAGATGTTCCAGGGTAAAATATATGTTCATTCAGCTCAGGGTGGGCTTTATCCTGGAGAGCTTTTAAGGGTACAAATAGCCAGGAACAAAACCCTGCAGGTTTTCTTATTTGAAACTGAAGCTAATAAGTTTGTCCGTTTGAGCATTTCTGCCGAAATCTTCGAAGCTGGACCTCAGAGATTTTACAAGATGTCCAGTTTAATGCAAAACTTCCCTGTGTCCCTAAAAATGACAGAATCAACAATAGCACCACTGAGCAAACACTAGTTTTGGCTTCTGCCTTTTATTTTATTTTTTTTCCCCCCTCTTCTTAGCTCCACCCCAGCTCGCTCTTGAAAGGCCTTCTGTTCTGTCAGCCATAATGACATCTGCTGGCGGAGACAGGAAGTCATAAATCTGTAGGTCCCTTCTCAACCAAACCTTGTTAATGCTGCCATTTATCACAGGGGCTGGGGTGCCATCTCTGGAGGGCTGGACGCAGAGAGTCCATTTTCTCCCATGCCCCTCTCCCAAGAGAGCAACCATTTTAAAAACAGCCACTTTTTCATCTCGCATTTGCAGACCTGAAAGTCAGGCAGATGCAAACCCCATCGCAAACGTGCAGCTCTTGGAAGGGAGCCACGATTCCAGGCAACAATAGACGCGACTTGATGTTTCGGGACTGAAGCTAGACAGTTCTGCCCGCGCTCTGCCCTTCCTCATTTTAAATCGCCCCCTAACTGCTTCGAGGAGAGGCACGGAGGCTTCCTTCCTCCAAGCCCCCTCTGCCTCGCTGTGCTGCGTTTTAAGGGCAAAACGGGCTACAGGGGGCGTTGAAAGAGGATTATTTACACTCGAGTTACTTTTGTTCTGAACTAATTCAGGATGATGTTTGGGTTTTATTTCTTGGGAGTCCATTGTGTCCCAAGCCTTGATGCAAGGCCGGTGCCTGTGTGAGATCTGGTCCAGCTTTCGCTGCTCAGAGGCAGTGGCATCTGTTTGAACCTGTCAGTAATGCAGCATCCCAGGCAGCCCTTAAGACCTCCTGGGTCAGAACCCACATCTGTAAAGGACCCCCAGATGGTTCCTCTGTACGGTAAAGTCCACGAGGCTGCGCTCTCCCCGGGTCCTCACCCCGGCCCTGTGGACATTTGGGCTGATCCCTCTGTTTGCAGGGGCCTTTCCTGTGCCCTAGAAGCTCAGCTGTCTCCCTGGCCTCCACCCACCAGGAGCCAGTAGCACCCACCTCACCTGCCCCCTCCCACCAACCTGTGACAATCAAAAAACATCTGATACTTGGTCAAGTGTCCCCTCTTGGAACCTGGGCAACCCAAAGTGTGGTCTGTGGATTCACAGCCTCAGCGTCATGTGGGAGCTTGTTAGAAACCCACGTCCGCAGACCCCACCCCAGACCCACTAAGTCAGGATCTCTCGAGATAGGTCAGGAGTCTGTTTTCACTCTCTAGGAGACAATATGCAGACTAAAATTGAAGAGTCACAAACTGTGGAGCATGGAGCAGAGAAAAGCAGTGTGACAACAGGACAGTTTATGATATCAAAGTGACTCTGGCTGCAGCAGCCCTAAGAGGGAGTGACGCGTGATGGTCAGGAGAGTAGCAGCAGCCATATAAGGGGGCTTCCCATGTGCTGTCTCCACAACCTCTGGTAACTTACCTAACCTCTCTGTGCCTCAGTGTCCTAATATGTAAGATGGGGACAACCAGATCTTCTACCTCATTGAATTGTTTTGAAGATGAGTAGGTTCATATTCTAAAGTGCTTGGCACCAAGGGCCTCCTAAATATTAGCTACTGTTGTCATTGTTGTAACTTGCCTACCTTTCCTTAGATCTTCTTAAGTTCCCTAAGAGCCAGGCAGGCGCTTTATTCGCTGCTGGCTTCCCCAGCACCTGCCCCAGCGCCTGGCATGGAGCAGGTGCTCACTGAACATTAGTGGGAAAAGAGGGGACCCTTCCAGAGAGAAGCGAGGGTCGGGGTGGCAGGAGGTCCCACCAGTGGCTTGGATTTGTGCTCTGCTGCCTTGTACTTTCTGCATGAGGCTTTGAGCTTCCCTGATGGACTTCCGTAAATTGGCGCCTTTGTGAATATAGAAGACTGAGCTGATGTTAGTTTTAACCCACAGTATGAATCAGGTTGGACCTCAGATATAGCTGAAAGCATCCTGTAATCCATAGTCAATCTACCAATGCTTATAAAATAATAGAAAAGCTAAAAATGTGGGAGTGCTTTTCACATGTCAGGTGTCATGCTAAATATTTTACATTAGCTCATATGATCCTCTCTGGGCCCCAAATGGAACTGGTAATGTCATTATCCCCAGTTCACAGATGGGAAAAACAGAGGCCCAGAGAGGCTAAACCACTTGCCCAAAGTCATAGTCTCAGTAAGTAGTGAAAGGACTTTTAAAACTCAGGTCGGTCTGATTTCAAACTCCCCTGTTGCCTCCCCCGTCTGCACATGGTGACCCTATGTTCTGGGTCTTCTGGGACAATATCCTAATTTCATGCATTCTGCCCCCACCTCATGCTTAAGGGCACACTCCTAAGTGTCAGATCGCATGTCTTTCATTTTGTTTAAAAGCTGGAACTATGGCAATCCTGAGAGCCCTGCTGCCTACCCCTTCCAGAGATAGGACAGAGGGAGGGGAAAGATCCCTGGCCCCAAGTGAGCACGCTTATGGGGAGAGAGGAGACTGACAAAATCAGTGAGCAAAAAAGACTTGTAAGCAAGTGGTAAGTACATTGATCACAAACAATAGGACTGAAAGAGGGAGCGACTAAAAGGCATGGCGGGAGCTTTGGAACACACTGGCACGTTCGGTATGTAGTTACTGAAGGTCGGCTGTGTGCCCGGCACTGTGCTAGGCGTGCAGACCCTGCAGGGAGCAAGCCGGTCCAGCTCCCGGCCCTGGTGAGGCTCACTATTTGTGGGATTTCAATCCCGCAGACTGTCCTGGGTCCCTGCCCACTTCCTCGCACCCCAGTATACCTGCAGGGCAGGCCAGGAGCAGCCCTCATCCTTTGAGGGGCAGGAGGTGGTAGAGAAGCACCCAGCTCCCTCTCCCTTCAGAAGGAATGTCCCGGAAGTGGGTGACCTTCACTCACCCCATGTTCCCCAGCAGGATGGTGCTCAGTTCCCCAGGGTGATAACATATTGCAAGTATTGGCGGCCTCCCCTCCCTGCTGGAGTTGTCTCAGACCATCTCCCAAATGCACCACTTGCTCTCAAATCTTGATTTTGGGAATGAGAAGCAAAACACACACACCAAAGAGGATTTGCAAGTCTCGGGCTATTTGACCATTTTTAAGCCTGTGGGTTCCTTAGCTCTGTTGGCCTTCCCAGCAACAGTTAAAGAGAAAAGACAAGATGGGCGAGAACAGCGTCCAGAACAAGTCACTTTGACATAATCCTAGCAAGCAGGGGTAGAATCTCATGAAATTTTCAGGACAATAGGCCGCTTAAGGCCTAATCATAATAGAGAAGACATGCTCCAGATACGACAGAAAAGGTGTCCTGGGAGAGAATTGTTTCATTCTCTATTTTGCTTCTGAAAGTGGAGGGGAACCTTTGGGCGCACAGTTCTAATGAGTCCGGGAAGGTGAGTGTGATGCACAGTCGAGGTGGCATAAAATAGACCCAGAACGTAAAGGCTGCTCGTCACGTGGTTTCCAGGCTCTTCTGGTCCTTACAGTCACTTAATGTCTTCCTGTGGGTAATGAAATGGAGCAATGGATTACTGGGCCAGTAACGTGGTCTGGCTTCTTCGGCAGCCGCCAAACACTGTCACCAACTGCAAGTAATCAACTGCAGGGGAGAAATGTGACATATGCTAAACTGAGCAGTTCCCACACCCCCAGCCTGCCCCCTCAGTTATCATCTCGTCTAAAATCTACACAATGCTTAATTGTGGGTGCAAAGTTCTACACCTAGCCAAATCAAAATAGTTGTTAAAAAGAGAGCCCGACAACTTTTGGAGGGTTTATTCTTAGAAGCAAGCTTTACCCATGCCCGAGCATCCCCAAACTTAATTGTCATTCACCATAACTGTTTTCAGAGAGCAAATTCCTACCCAGTAGAATAGGACATAGTCCCTTTTTTTTTTTGGTTGGTTGAGCAAGCCGGCTCTAATGGAGAGGTGTTTTCAGGATGTAAATAAATGCATTCGCCTGTATCAATGGCAGGAAGAACAAAATTCAAACTCAGTATTATGACTGATGACATCATCATGATCAAGCCCCAGCTCTCCTCTCCTGCCTCTTTCTGTCCCCCTCCCCCTGCCTCCGCTGGGTCCCTAAACCTGGGGCCCTGATAGCTGCATTCTTGATGTTCCGGGCGTTCAGAACTCTTGCAATTTCAGGCTTCGGCTCCTGGTCAGCTGCTTCATGTCTTCCAGATTTCAGTCTAAATGTTACCTCCTCAGGAAGGCTTTCCATCACCCCCACCCTAAAATCATCACTGCCCCCACCCCCTGCTCTGTATCCCAAGACCCCTCTGATTGTCTTCCTGTCACTCTCCAGGATTGATCTGGGACTTCCTCTTATCTGGTTCTCCCCACCAACACGCAATACCAGGTGTCGTGGGAGGGGAGAAAATAGCCGGAGATTGCCACCTTAAAGTTCTCACAAAACACTGACTGGGAAGAAGGATAGATATCTTGAATGAGTCGAATGACATAAGAGAAGGGCAATGAATTATATCTTCAAGGGCAAAATTGTTTGGTACACTGGCTGTCAAACTTGGCCACATATTGGAATCATCAGGGGGCTTTAAAAAATACTACTGATGGCTGGATCCTACCCCTACAGACGGATGGAATGGGTTTGGGGGGACACCTGGACATTGGGTTTTTTTTAACATCACTGCAGTTGGTGACGACATGCAGCAAAGTTTGAGAACACCACTTTTCTTAATTGGAGCTTTATGTACATGTATAGAAGTGCACAAATCATAAGCACGCAGCCGAATGAATTCTTACAGACTGAAGTGACACAGTGGAGGAACTAGCATCCCAGTAAAGAGCTATACCAGGCCCCGAGAGGCTCCCCCTGCCCACTTTCAAAGGGAGCCACCACCCTGTTATACAAACATAGGTTAGTTTTGCCGGCTTAGATACTCATATCTGGAATCATACTCTACAATGACTTTCTTTGTTTTGAGAAGATATGGATTCAAGACCTTTAAAGCGCATGAGATCCACCCAGGAAGGCTTCCTGGAAGAGACAGTATTTAAGGGAAGATCTGAAGGAAGCAATAGACAAGAGAGAGGAAAGGGAGGAAAGGGAGGGATGTTGGGAAGGGGGGCGGGGACTGGCATCAATGGAAAAGAGACACACAGGCTGAAACGCTATGGGGGGGTCTATAATTGTTCGTGAACAATTAGGTTCTTGAACTTGTTGCAACGATGTTGCTAAGTTTTTTTATATCAGAGGAATTATTCATTATGAATTTGTACCAACTGGACAAGCAGTTAACCAAGTTTACTATTTGGAAGTGCTGAGAAGGCTGCATGAAAAAGTTTGACGACCTGAACTTTTCGCCAACAATTCATGGCTCTTGCATCACGACATGCACCAGCTCACACGGCACTGTCTGTGAGGGAGTTTTTAACCAGTAAACAAATCACTGTATTGGAACACCCTCCCTACTCACCTGATCTGGCCCCCAATGACTTCTTTCTTTACCAAAAGATATAGGAAATATTGAAAAAAAAAGACATCTTGATGACGTTCAGGACATCAAGGGTAATACGATGACAGCTCTGATGACCATTCCAGAAAAAGAGCTCCAAAATTGCTTTGAAGGGTGGACTAGGTGCTGGCAACAGTGCATAGCTTCCCAAGGGGAGTACGTTGAAGGTGACCATAGTGATATTCAGCAATGAGGTATGTAGCACTTTTTCTAGGATGAGTTCATGAGCTTAATTGTCAGAACTGGTATACCCATCTCTCGTGAAGCCCTATGGTGTTCCTAAGATATTTTTAAAGTACATCCTTGCCAGTATGTTCAGCTTGGTTTTTGATCATTCCACAAATTTTCACTTTGGAATACAGTGAGTTCTCAATTAACATCATGGTTCTGTTGTTAGAAGCTGTGACTTTAAGCAAACTGAGGTATAACAAAACCAGTGTTCCCATAGGCTAATTGATAGAAACAAAAGCCCCTATGGCACATTTCTGGTCACATAAACATCACCATACTCCTAAATCAAGACCTAAACATTGAAAAGAAATGTGAGCTATACATACATTTTTAAAAGATCAATAAGAAGTAATAAGATTATTATTTTCCAACTTGCCGATTCCAGTTCTGGATCAGGGGAGTCTCCTCCAGCAGTTCAGCGTGCTGGACCGG
The DNA here is from genome assembly GCA_033961575.1 of Aselliscus stoliczkanus. Taxonomy (NCBI): domain Eukaryota; kingdom Metazoa; phylum Chordata; class Mammalia; order Chiroptera; family Hipposideridae; genus Aselliscus; species Aselliscus stoliczkanus. Next base: position 7,535,611 of record CM066738.1, on the reverse strand, counting down.
TACCCAAGCAGGACGAGCCACCTTTGTGTCTCAGGGCTCCCTCACGCCCACCACACTCACTCAGGCTGCGCCGTTCGCCTCCCGTGCACATCGGTGGGAGGTGGGAGGAAACCGTGGACGCAGAGAAAACCCACACAGACATGGGAAGACCATGCAAAGTCCACACAGATTGCGGTCCTGGTTGGAATCCATTCTTTTTTCTCACCTAAATCATACCAAAACAACATTGGACAAAATGCTGTTATTCCAGGACCTACTGAATTGCGAGGAACTTGGGGCTAGAGAGATAAGTGGAAGTTACATTTTAATTAGGGGAGACAGATAATAAACAGGCAAATACATGAAAAAGATAGTTACAGGTGGCTGTAACTTCCATGAAGGATGAGAGTAAGAATGGGGCAGATAGAGTGGACAAAAGGGGATGACACTTGAGTTTAGAGTGAGGCGGAAACAGGTTAGGGGATGGGATCTGTTGGAGGGAAAAGAACATGTAAAAAGCCTGACGCCCGTTCAGGAGGCATTTCGGTAACGGAGACATTCTCCCTGTGCCCTGTAAGACCAGAGAATGTCCAGTAATAAGGGCAGGGCCCAGCACCCGGAAGACCCTTGGCCAGTATTTATTTCATTGCACTGGATTGGAATTCCGTGGTAAAGATAGGGAAACTGATGACCACAGCCCAAAATTCGATGTGACTGCAAGTGCTCGAATGGAGGCATTCACGGGAGTCTGTGGGTGCAGTGAGAAGGCTTCCCAGCCGCACCCCTGAGGGACACCAGCAACAGCTGCTCTGACTGTTCCTTGCATGCAACTTCTTCTGCTAACTTGATTCATTTGTGACACAGTTCAACTTTTGCACAGGGGTGGTTATCATGCCTGGCACCTTATCTGAATCACCTGAGAGTTTTTGTTTCTTCATTTAAACTTTAATTTTAAAAAAAAATCATCTGGGAAATTCCGAAATTTCAGATTTACTGGCCACACCCTGGGCTCTAATTTAGTAATTCTGGGGTGGGGCCTGTGGCTCTTTATACAAAAAAAAAAAAAAAAAAAAATCCCCAGGTGATTCTGATGTTGAGCCATCGTGGGAATAAGCTTCCTGGAAGATACATTTGAATCATCCCAATCCACCCTTGTCTTTACACACCCCAAAGTTTGAGTGTTGGATCATAGGATGCTAGGTTCTCTGGAGACCTGAACACAGCTTTATTCCAAGCCACCAACTCTTGGAAGAAGTTTCCAAAAGTGCCCAAGTCTGTGGTTTTGTGAAGAATTTTGCAAATTCCTGTAAGGCTTATAGTACCTTTCTCACACCTAGCCATGTCCACATCCCACCTGCAACATTATTCATTCTCTAGCATCCTTTAGCTGTATATATTTTTTAAACCCATATCAAACTTTAAGTTGCTCCCATAAATGGAGAGCAGTATCTTCCACTAAGATACAGGTAACCTTAAAGTGAGTTTGATAAAAAAAACACAACAAAGAAACTGTTTGTAAAACAGGTACTCTCATCCCTCCCAAGTGTCTTACCCTCAGATCTGTGGTTTCTTGGTTGAAAAAGAAAAGTTAGCAATTGTTAGGCATAAAAGACTTGTTAGGCACCAAACCGAGACTTTCTCAGATTGAAAGAGAATCGAAAGGGTATAAATAACCTTTTCAAGTGGGTCAGTGTTTTTCAGTGTCATATCTACAACACTGGACAATCATGGGTGCCAGGGATTATGCATCCCACAGGGGTGGCCCAAATCTTCTTTGTTGATATAACCAAGCTAAATATTCACAACAGTAGCAGTATGGAAAAAACTGCAAATTAATGAAAGAACACTCCAGAAGTGTCGGTGGCCAACTAAAAGCGAAGTTTAGTGGAGGTATTATACGTCCCCCACCCTATTATATAACCAGCTGTTGGAAAAGAGGAGAGATTAGAGGTAAAATTTAGAGAAGAATCCTGGAGAGAGGCTGGCAGAGACCCTGTAGCCAGAGTCAGCTCTTTGCTGCCGATATCTATCCCGATTCTGTCCAAGCCTGGGTCCAGCCCCGAATTCCCTCTGTCCGAGGCCCCAGTCTTTTGGGTGTCATTTTAACAGAAGCTTTTTGAAAACAGAGAATCCTATCTTATGCATTTTGGCATTTCCTGTGTTTGGGGCAGTGCCTGGCACCTAACATAGGGGATGTTTTCTAAAATGATTGAAGATACTGTGTACAGCAGATCAACAGGCATGGGACTTCTACACAACATGGGCTGTTCACGGGGAGCTGAGTACAGGTTCAGCCTCCTCTCTGCTCAGGCCCGGATTTTTATCGCTGTGGCTCCTTGTCGGCGGGGCTGTGGGGTTTTTACTGCACAAGTGATGGTCCCGAGCACAGCACTCGGTCAAGGTGTATTGGGTAATTAGAATTAATTAGGATTAATAATCTTTTGCTGACATTGCCAACTGGGAAGTAGGGTTTTTCTTCACCTCAGTTGCCTAAGGACTAGGCTGGGGTTGGGTGGGGTTCGTCATGGGTGGGGGCCAGTGGGTGGGTTAGAGTGGATGAGGTCACAGCCTGTACCACACACCGGAGAAGAAGAAAGGAGACCTTCTCTCCTGTGGGGAGGGTGGAGAGGGGTGCTAAACATGATTAAACAGCATGCTGCAAACAGGGAAAGTAACAGGCTGTGGCTGACTGGTGGGATGGGAAAGTTCCCTTTCCTCTAGCCCCAAAGAGCTGTTAAGACAAATTTTTGTGTAACTAGTCACCCTTGGTAATTCCCCTCAAGTGAGGGCAAAGGTGGCAGGTAGGTGGGCTGTAGGTGGGAGGTGCCCCGGATCTCTCTGGTTGGGCCTCATTTCCAGTGGGTACAGGGTGGGGGTGGGTAGTGAGCAGTGGACACAGGCGAACCCCATCACCGTGACCACAGTAGCAGTGTCACCCCTCGAACTCCTAAATGATATGAATGTCTGAGCCTGTGTTGGCTTCAGAGTTACAATGTTGAGTGTGTCTGATTCCAAAAGAACAAAGGCTTTCCTAGCAGAAGTTCTCCAACTGGAGTGAGCAGGAGATTCACTTTGGGGGTAGGAGAGTGGGTGGGGGGGTTGCTTGTTCAAAGGGCAGGTTCCCGAGCCCCCACCCGGAAGTTTCTGATTTAAGAGGTCTAGGACCGTGGCACTCCTCCAGGGGTGAGTTTGCCCCCCATGGACCATTGGGCAATGTCTGGAGACCATTTGCGTGGACACAACTGGGGTGGAAGTGTCTGGCATCCAATGCGTGGAGGCCAGGGATGCTGCATCCTACAGTGCCCAGGACAGCAGCTCCCCAGCAATTAGGACCCCAAATGTCCATAGAGCTGGGGTTAGATCACCTTCTAGGGGAAGGCCTAGGAATGGGCCTCTTCACCAGGACCTCAGGGTTTTCAGGCAGTAAGTAGACGCCCTGACTCGGAAAGATGGTCTTTTCATTCTAAGGGCATCGCTATTAGCGTTTTTTGTTTTTTGTTTTTTTTGCCAGATACCTCCATATCTAGGAGTCACTGTTGACTTGAGTCTCCCCAGGAAACCCTGCCTGGGAACCCTGCCTGCCTAATTCCCCTCCTAAGCACACCTCCCATCCCAGAACGCGTCACTTGCCCCTTTGTGTGTCTCTCTCACTGGAAGGAGTGTTTCTTGAGGGCAGGGACCAAGTTCAGACCTGTCCCTGCACCTTGAAAGTGCCAGGCCCAGAGCAGGGCTCAGCAGCCGCCTGCCGGCTGGCATCTGTCTCAGCTTGAAGGCCCTTTCCTGCACTGAGCCTGGAGCTTGCCCCCACCCCCTGCCACTCACCCCTTCAGACACTGTCCCAGAGCCCTATGTCAGCATCTTCATGGAGCTTCTCGCTCTGAAATGATCTTGTTTGCTTTTCATTCATTCAACACATATGTTATTGGGCACTTACTGTATGTCTCATCCTTTGCCCCCATTTTGGGGGGGGGGGGTGTAACAGTGATCAAAAGAGGAAAACCTCCCTCCTCCCCAGAGCTTATATTCTAGAGGGGAACTAGGACAATAAACAACGTAGGAATAGTATATGCAATATGTGTGGTGTGCATAAGCCCAGTGGAGAAAAATAAAATAGCGAAATGGGAAGGGGGCTGGGTATGTGTGAGATTTCAGGTAACGTAAGCCTGTCGGAGAAAAGGACGCTTAAGCAAAAACTGGATATGGAGGGGTGACTGGTCTTCTGCCCCATTAGAAACTGAAAGCTGAGAGGGCCAGGATCTACCCTTTCTCAGCTGGCTACTGTCTCACCAGAACAAGCACATAGTAGGTGCTCAATAAATACTATTTAAGCAAAACAAAGAAAAGAATATGTGATTAAACTCTCAAGGCAGCAGATGGGAGGTTTTTGTTTTTATGACTATCCACTGATGAGCAAGAAGGAGTGAGGGAGGAGCATGATTGAACTTAAGGGGGCGGGGGAAGGACATCTTTGTGGACGGAGTAAGTGACTTAGAGGATGGAGGCCATCACTGGATGGGCCCGTCCCCCTCCCCCGCCCAAAGCAAATCCAAGTTCTCACCCTGCTGAGGTGGTTCAGGGCCCTGCTGGTTAGCTCGCCCGGCCCCTGCGCCTCCCTTTTCAGCTGCCTAGGTTAGCCACCCCTCTGCCCCTTGCCTCCCACACCTTGTCCCTTCTCCCCTCCTCCCCCGAGGGGTGTCCCTGCGCCTGATGGGCACGTGCCCTCACCCGCAAAGAGGGCACACAGACCAGTGGGAGCTGGGGTGGCACGCCGGGTCCCCACTCCCAGCCCCTCTCCCGGCGGGACACTGTCCCTTTAATAGACTCCCTCTGCCTGGCGCTCTGCGGCTGGGGAGTAAATTTCTCCCTGTCATCAGGTCGTGGGGAGAGGAGGAGGAGGAGGAGTTTGTTAATGTTCAGTTTGTTCAGCGGGATCGATGTTTGCTGGCATCGCCTCGCCCTGTCTTGTGTGTGTGTGTGTGTGTGTGTGTGTGTGTGTGTGAGAGAGAGAGAGAGAGAGAGAGAGAGAGAGAGAGAGAGAGAGAGAGAGACACAGAGAGGGAGAGAGAGTGTGTGTGTGTGTGTGTGTGTGTGTGGATGTGTGTGTGTGTGTGTGCATATGTGGGGGGTGTGAGTGTATGTGTGAGAGGAAGCGAGAGTGCGTGCGTGTATGAGTGTGTGTCTGTGTGTGTGAGTGTGTGTGTGAGTGAATTCCAGATTTTCTGTCTTTCCCAAACCCGTTCCTGTCCTCTCGCATATCACTCACAGCCTGGGATCTGACAGCAGCCACAAACCTACAGTGAGTGATCTGTCCTTCCCCCAGCACGAATCCGCCATAGAGATCGGCCAGGAGGAGGAGGAGGAGGAGGTGGAGGGAAAGAGGAGAAGGAGGAAGAAGAAAAAGAAGAAGAAACCACCACCTTCCCAGGATCGCCTTTTTTTTTTCCTTATCTTTACGCGCGCGTGTGCGTGTGGCGCGTGTGCGCCCCTCGTCCCCTCCACCCGAACCCGGTCTTGGATGTTTAATAAAGAAATCAAGTGTCTCAACAGTCACCAAAAAAAAAAAAAAAAAACCAACCAAACAAAAAAATTCCAAAAAGCAAAAACAAAAAGAGAGACAGAGAGGAAAGAAAAAAAAAATTTCCAAAACAAAACAAACAAACAAACAAGACACAGCCAACCTCTACTTCAAACCAGCCGGCACAAGCCACCCGTGTCTGCCACCCAGAGAGGGGGGTCTCTGGCCCGTGGTGGAGGAGTTGCAGGGGGGATCGCCAGGGGGACAGAGGCCGAGAGACGCCCTAGGAGCCACCGGGCAGCAGGCGGAGGAGACCCAGAGAGGCGCGCGCGGCTCGGGGCCGGGGCGTCAGAAGTGGGGCTGGAGCGAAGCAGAGCGATGCCAAGGAGGAAACAGCGCGCACCCAAGCGGGCGGCAGGTAAGAGACGCGGCCCCGCTTCGGGGCTGCCCCGGGCGCCGAGCCCCTCGCCAGCCCACCTTGCCCCCTCCCCAAGTTTTGGGGCGACTCGCTCCAGGGGGCCCCTCTCCACCCCGCGGATAACCCTGTCCTCCCTCGCCCGCTCCGGTCTCCCACTGCATCCCCTTCCCAGGCTCCTTCGTTTGGGTGGGGGTAGCTGTCCCACCAAACCTTCTTCCCTCCTTAAACTTTTCTCCTTCTACCCCACCCCTAACTTTCTCCCAGTCTGTGTCTTGCTTCTCGGGCCAAAGTTGGGTTTAGGATTTGGGGTGCGGAATAGGGAGACATTCTTTCCACCCCGTCATCCCTCTGCGTGGTCAATGCCAGCGGCTTCTGGCCTCGGGGGACACAGCTTTTCCTCTGCTGGGGTTTGGGGTGCTGAAGTGTGAGCCCTGCCCAATCCCAGGCTGCAAGCCTGGCTTTGGGGGGAGTAATGGAGTTTAGCTTTGATCACCAAGGTGGAAAGAAACACTCCAGGAAACGCCTGAACCTCTGAATATGTTTGCTAAAAGGTTCCACGTTTGGAAATCTGATCAACACTCTCTCCCTTCTCTTAAAAAGGGGGCGGCGAGGGGGGGAATGCCCCCATAGAACACATTGAAACAGCTCTAGTTTCTCTTCGCCCAGAGAGAGTTGCAAACTTTGTAAATTGATTTGTATGGCAGGAACTATCCCATCTGAATCCTCACGTACCACCCCCACCCCTTACCCCCACCCCCCCAAAAAAAGAGAGAGAGGAACAGGTTAATGGATCAGTACAATAGACCTTCTAAAGGATTTTCTTTTTTTCTTTTGGGTTGCTTAATTGCTTTTTTAATAGTATGCTGGGGTTTTGTTTCTCGGAAGTGTAATATGAAAGTTCATTTTTCTCCTGCCAGACCCACCCACTGAAAAATCAGCTTTCCACTTGATTGCTAGTTTTGATTTGACATTTGATTGATCACCTGTCATCTCGCTGCCTTTGATCTATTCATTCTTGATATATATCAATAAATCACTCACCATGGTAACTCAGAGTGCCAGTGACGCAAGCCTTGCCCTCTAGATTGAGAGCCAGGCATGCACAGTTATTATCTTGTTTAGCTTTTAATGTGGGCGTTTTTATTTCTTTGTGTCCTTTAGTTGAATCAGGGCTTTGGGCGCAAAGCTGAAGTTGTTTTTCTTTCCCCCGTCGTTACCCTCATGCTTTATTTAGGCGGTATCAATTAAGGCTGGTCTTCTGCAAGACCGACCATCACATTTCCTTCTGTTCCAGCTCGCGTGAAACATGAGGGAGAAGTTCGGCGGAGCACTTTCCTAAACTTTGCAAAGCCACCCTCAGCACAAATCCAAAGTTAGTTACAAATCTGGGCAAAGTGGGTGTTTGTGTCTGAGCAGGCTGGACCACCAAGCTCATCCTCCATCGTGGCCTGCTTCCAGCCCGATTGGCAGGACATGTGCTTTGAAATATCCACAATTATCTTCCCTTCTGAGCCCAGAATTGCTTCCGTAACCGTGTGTAGATCGGTTCAAATCACATGCGGAAATATTTAGAAAGTCCTGATTCACGTATGTTTCAATTGTTTCCCCTTCAGAGCAAAATAATTAAAATATTTTTAGCACCGTAGATGTTTAGAACTTGCCTCGTCAGTGAGGTGTCTGTTTTCAACTCGAGCTACCTCTTTTGAAATCACTCTCTCCCTCCCCCCCCTCCCTTTCTACATTTGACTCACTGATTTTTTTTTTTTTAACTTAGGGTGCTTTGCAGCCTGACAGCATTGGGGCACCTCCTGGCCTTGTTAGACCCAGGAAGAGGAAACCTGCCCCTTCTCATGCTGGCAGCATAAGTTTAAGTATAGCTAGATTATTAAAGATAACGTCCTTATTGTTGTCCCCAAAGAGAGCCCTGGGCATCAGTCCAGCAAGAAGTGATACTGCCCCTGAAAATCACTCCTTTTTTTTTTTTTCCTTGTTGTTCCGGTAAAGACCATCAACAACTAGGCAGTAATTTAAATTACCAGAATGACTGGACATATCTCCTTTGGTAAGCTCATTACAAAAAGTGCATTGCTCAGAATTGCACTGCTTTGAGTAGAATTATTTTCTGATCAATGAGGATCCAGGTGTAGGGAACATAGCGCTGTATCCCATTATTTAAATCAGACCCTTTTCCTTAGGCTGGTATCTCTAGTGGTGCTGGCTCATCTATTTACTGGAGAGAGAGAGAGAGAGAGAGAGAGAGAGAGAGAGAGAGAGAGAGAGAGAGAGAGAGAGAGAGAGAGAGAGTGTGTGTGTGTGTTAGAAAGTTGTGACTGCAGTTTCAGTTTTCTGGCCTTTTGTATTCGTACTGTCTTTATATGTTTGTTTTCCTGGCTTTTATTATTTTCACTGGAAGAAGTGGGAACCCCTTGTCAAGCTGAACAGAGAATAATTCATTTGAACACAGTGAGGCCCCTCTTCCCGTATTTGTTTGCTCACATATTAATAAAGTGGATATTTTTTTCGTGCAGTGTTTCTTTCCTCTGAAGGCCCCAATGCCGCACTCAGTGGTAGCTGAGGTGGTCCTTCCCAGGGGAAGGTTAGCCACTGGGGGGTTCTTTAGCCAGTGAATGCCCAGGGAAATGAAGAAAGTGGGTGCTAAGATGGGGGCCCTGCTCACTTTTATCACTGCTTAAAAATGAAACACAAGGCACAACTGTAAGTAATTATTTCCATGGACTGATGTTGAAAGCTTGATTTCTGGCTTGATTAATGAATAATGTAAGATAGAAAAAGCCTGTGAGTGAATCAGAGCTGAGACTATCTTTCCCAGGAACTGTTCGAGGCAATTTGATTCCTTTGCATTATTAGTCTTAAGTTCCATGTTTCACGGAATCAATTACAGAACTTTCTAGTAAAGCAGGTATCCTGCTAGGATGAACGGGCTGACATTATAAGTGATGGGGAACTTCAGCCCTTAGTTTTTCTCTTCCTCCCCCCTTTAAGGAAAGGGATGTGAGGTAGGCAGTTCTCTTTAAGGAAACAGCTAAGTCAGAACATTTCCCTCCGAAATGTCATTCTTACTGGCTCTCTAAAGCTATGCTATTCCACCATACTATTACTTCGGGCAAGGAAAAAAAAAAAAAAAGTTTAGAAATCAGGCTACAGTACCCCAGAGGTTTGTGCATGTGTGGATGTGTGTGCTTGCTTCCGTGAATGTATAGTTCACTGGCCACTAAAATGCGCCCACTTTTACCTGACAACATTGCCCAGTTCTGTACCAGCATTTGTAGCCCCCTATCCATTTTAGGGAAGATGGAGAAGATGGCAGAAGGCTAAAACAAAACAGAACAGTGTTTCAATGTACTTGTATTTTGCAGGATACAGAGCAGTGAAAAATTTTAAATTGAACGCTTCTAGTTCCTACCATCTCCCGCAGCCTCTGAACACACATGTGTAATACATATTTTATTTCACCATCCTGAACTATTGTTTGTATATAATGCCAGCCCATTGCAGTAGGATGCACAGTCTTTGGAGATGATATCCACGCGAATATCGAAGGTCTATATAAATGATAGATTCTGCTCCTGCCCACCCAAAGCGATTAAATGTTTTCTCCTTGCTGACTCTCAAAAGCTCCCAAATCTGAGGGATGTCTGGCAGGGAAGTACAGCTCCCTCAGTTTATTTTGTTTATTTAATATGGCGATGAATAATGCAGATTTTGTTTTCATGAACGTCTTTGTGTGGCAGTAAACATTAGACTATTAGCAATCATTACTTAAAAGTTGCAATTTGCACCTTAATAGCACAGATTATTTGCGTGGGGAACATGTTCAACAGGGACAATTCTAAATACTGCAATGGAGTATAGAGGTGACTTGAGACATTATTTCCCTTTCAACCTCCTGATAGCAGAGACTGGATTAGCCGGTGAGGTCTCGGCCATCGGCCATTGCAACCAGCAGGGTGGGGAGGGGCCGGCACCTCAGGGTGCCGTTTACCTTAAATTTACCTGGCAAAAGAATAGAAATTGGAGTGGGGTGGCGTAGGGACCCTGGTCCCCTTACTTTGTTCAAACATACTTCCGAAAGACAAGTTCACATCTTGAAGATTTAAATACTACATACTGTAGACCCGGTCACTTCCCCAAACAGTATGATTTTCACAGACCGATGGGGACAATAAACACACACACCCAAAGGGGCCTGGCCAGCCGGCCACATGAACTGTTCTGGTTCTTCTTGTTATTTAAGGCCGATCCCTGAAACATAAAGGACAGATACCTTGAGAACGTGGCCTCCATGGTGTTTTGGATGGAAATTGATTACTTAAGTGGTCCCCTCCCCAGACCTCTCCCGATTTCCTTCTCCCATCTCTCACCTCACCCTTAAAGACTCAGATTGAATGGGACATTTCAAAAGCCCATTTGTTTTAGGCATTTATTGATTTCATTTTTAATCTGCCATATCAGGACACAATACATTAACCCTAATGAGCAGATTGCAAGTGACAGGGAGCTTCGAGTGGAAGCTAGGTAAGGGAGAGGGGGCTCCGAGGAACTTCACGAAGAAAATCTTCTTGAGGCTTAGGGATTGGACACTGGAGGCTACTTTGAGGAGGGTGGAAGCATTACTTGGCACTATCACGCATTTATTTTTCTACCACCTAAATTTTTCTTCCAGCCATCTCAGTCCTCTTGCTACTACTGTTTGGGAAACTCTCATACCCAACAAATACCTCTTAGGCTCCTTTAGCAGACCTGTCCCTGGAGCAGAGGCTTAAGCTTTTGTTTCATTCCAGCTGACTCCCACTCATCTGATGGAATTTCTCCAACTGGATAATGGTGGGGGGGTGTCTATTTGTCTTCCCAGTGGCTTAGGAATTATGCTCTCAGTTGGGCAGGTTTTCAAGGGACACCGAGCCTGGCATTATTTAAGGCCACTGATATGATGCCCTTTCTGCTCATCTCTCCAACTGAGCTTAGGAAATATCAGCCAGGAAGCAAAGCTGGGCCCTGCTCGTGTTGGAGCTGGATCTGTAATTAGCTGACACGACCCGAGTTAGATATCCAGAGAGCTGCTGTCCTTCCATCACTGCCTTGGTACTATCAATTTTATTTAGGGATGTCTGGGAGGACTCGGCCACTCTTTCAGAGGCAAAGCCTGTATCACCCAAGCTCCCTTTAAAAAGTACAGAAATGCCTAACAAATTCTATATTAAGACCAGGCATACACACAGTATCATTTTCGTTTGATGCAAAGTCAGTCGGAAATACATTAAACTAACAGTTAGAGAGTGTCTTGCATCGCTTCCCTGAAGCACTGCTTTTTCATTACATATTTAATTACAATCAAATTGAGCGACTTTTAGAAAGAAAAAAAAATCGCAGTGGTATTAAAAGAAGCTTGGCACACAAATAATTTTATTGCTGTGCAAGTTGAGAATGCTGTTATATTTTTATTTCTTTGGGAGCAATGCATTTTCATTTTCTACTGTTGTGATAAATGCAGAGTGCCTTTCCTGGGCTCTGTACCAGGGAGATCTCATCCTTCGAACCTTCGTGGACCCTGCTTACCTTGGAAGAGGTTTTTATATCCCTTTTTCAGTGATTGGTAACAATTTGGTTTTTTATTATTATTTAAAGTTTTGTAAGTTCCATTTAAAGTTTGAAATTACCCCGTCCCTTAGGTTGACCTTTAGCGAGCAGCATTTCGATGATGAAGGAGCTTATTCATTCTAACCACATAAGAAATAACCTCATTGAGAGTGTTTGCTTGATTACCTGGACATTGCAATAAGAAAGAATGGAAAAAAAAATCCATCTCTATACAGGCCTCTATCATCTGACACTGGTTTCACTGGATTTACTCCCCCCCACCCCCCACCCCCACTCCCACCCCTGGTACTACTGACCTTTCAGTCACTTGTTTTAGGAACTTTTTTTTTCCGGAAGAAAAGATAGGGATAGCATTTAAAGTGGGCTTCAAGATACTCTGTGTCTTTAGGATGCGATAATAAAAATGAGAGACTTTTAGAGCCCAAACACCCACTTCTGGACGATGCCTGCTCGTAGGAAGGCGTCTGTGCCAGCGCGTGGTTCCGACTCCAGCCTGGAGCGTCTGCAGTGGTGTGGCTGCGCCCGTGTTGTTCATTGTGTTGTTCATTTTGTCAGAGAAGCCGTTACGAGAATATGAACTCAGGTCCCTTCTGAAGAGTGCACAGACACAGGCCCACAGAAAAGAAACCTGAGATGCCAGTGGGAATTGCCAATATATTTATTTTCAAAGCAGCCTCCATCGGTGAAATGATTAAGTAATTCGGAAGGATGTGAAAGTCATTAAGATAGCCATGTGAAAGTCCTAATTGTTGCCTCTCTCCATTTTTTGCATTTCCCCCTGCAGGAAAAGATGTCCTCTGGGCATTCTCAAATATTTTGTGATGCCAAAGCAATCCCTAAACTTGTGTAAAATTTTAGAAATTAAAATTCAGGAGTCACAGCTAGATAATCCTATCATTCATCTATCGGTATTATTTATCTCTGGTTAACAGAGAAATGCACAATGCAAAAGTTTTAGAGATAATGAGCTTAGAGAAATTACATGGGAATGAAAACTACCTGGATCATATTCGAAAGCATTTAGTTTGAATTTTGCTAATCCAAATGAGACTTATCTTTCCATCTGTGTTATTTTAAAAAAAAAAAAAACACAATTTCAATATCCCCGTACCTACTATCCAACCTGAAACAGGGTTAAGAAGACTCTCTGTGGGTGCACAAAGGTATAGGGCATTATCGTGCACATCCCTTTTAAAAAAAAATAGTTTTAGAAAACCAAAGGTGTGCATGCAAACTAAAAGTAAAACCTCAGCAAGTTTTATAATCTAGCTGGCTCGGGGTTCAAGATCGCACACTTGGTTTCGGCAGGTGAAGAATACAACATCGCATTTTAACTCCACATCTGTCTCCCTTGGCAAATGAGACACGGTGAAGCAGGGAAGGGCTTTAAGGAGCTTTTTAGCTCTTTTGCAGCTCTCTCCAAAGACTAATTTAATCGAAAAGCTGTAGTGTCCATTTATGTTCAAGGAAAAGCCTCGTGTTTTCATAATGCTGCTAAACACTAAGGTGGGTTAAAAAAAAGACAGAGAGAGAGAGAGAGAAAAGAAAAAGGAACTACCGACAGCAGTCTGCAGTTTCTGTTCGTACAAAAATTAAGATCAGTGGTCTTAATTAGGCGAGTGCTTTCAGAACTGAATGACTGCTCTGAAACCACCCCTCAGCTTCCCTCTAAAGTGGCATCTACGTCATTTCTATGGAAATTATACAGTTTAGATATTAAGGTGGGCAGCACACAGTTACTGTTTTTAATGAAAGTAGTTATGGAGGGCGGGGTGAGATGAAAACAGAGTTGGCAGCAGCCATTCTGTTTGTAATGCATTTGGAAGAAACTTCCCGAATGCTTTACTGCACGGTGAAAAAAACCCATGAAATGTGGTGATATGGGAGATACCAAAAGGAGACAGGAGACCAAGGGCTTCCATAGGGGAGGGAAGATGTGTAAGTGGGAGCAGTTGCACGCACATACTTCTGTACAAACTGCAAGGGGCTTACTTTATTTCACTTCAATGTATCAGATCCTTAGAATTGTCTGTGTGTTTAGAAGCCTGTCCCGTATACCCCAGGGAGATATGAACAGCTTCTGGCCCACGATGATGCTGTAGAGAAGAGTGAAATCTATGTGTTCGGTACCGTTTGGTACAGAAGAAATGCCAGAACGAAAAGCTATAAACGTGTTTCATATCAGAATTGCCTTTGGCTATTTTCCTTTATTAGAAAGTTGGGTGCGTGGCTTTGGCTTCTTGTTGTCCCCCTTGGGGTGGGTTTTAGACTGTGGATAGAGCTGGGGAATTAGGAGGAAGTCATTCGGGTCCTGGTTCCAGCTTTACCCATGCCAGCTTTGTGGCCTTGGACAAGCTCGAGAGGTAAACCTTACTCAAAGGACAAGAATGTGAGTTCAGGAGTCAGACTGATTCAAGTTCAAAGCTCTACTTTCATTTCTTTTTTGGGCTGTGTAAACCTGGGCAGACATCTCAATTTTCTGCCCCCACTTTCCCACCTCCAAGATGGGGGAAAGCATAGTTCTTCTTCAGGCCCTTTTTGAAAGGACTGTGTGAGACTAGGGCTGAGACAATCACTAAAACTATTCGGGGCAACACTAACCGTTGGTGTTGGCGTGTCGTTACCCTGAGCAACCAGACCATGAAAAAGGTATAGCAAGAGGGGAGTGAGCAACCCAGCAATTATCATGGGACTAGGGGTTCAGGGCTTGGGAGAAAGCAGGAGTGGGTGCATTTCAGTTTTTGAAAACTGAAAATATAATCACTGAGGAGTGTTTTAGCCTGTTCTCCTGAGAACAACTTAAGCTGGGCTGGTTGGAGCCCTGAATCAGCTCAAGAAAATGTTTCTTTCTCCCCAAATACAAACTGAGGCACCAGCAACGATGACAGCAATAATGATATCTGCCACTCATAAGTGCTTATTATATGCCAGGCACCTTACCAAGTATCATTTCTTGAGTGCCTACTATGTGCCAGGTCTTGTTCTGGTCAGCCAGGTTAATAGGATGGGTATGATCCCTGAGGAATCTTACCTTCCAGTTGGGGGAAACTAGAGAACATACAATTAATCAAGGGAAAGAAAAGATAATTTTCATATATAAACAAAAAAGCTATTGATGACAATAACTTTATAAAAGCAAAAATATGAGAATAGGAGTTGAGACCACCTAGGTGTGGATGGTCAGAGGAGACCCACCAGGGGAGGGGACATTTGATCTGAGTCTAACCCTGATGATATTCCTATGTGTTAGATGCCAGCGTAGCCCCTGTGTTACTGATGGGATCTGAGTTATTTGCAGAGTAACTCATTCAAGGTCACGCAGTGGCCGAGCTGGGTTTGCAACTCCCTGCTTCCAGAGACCCGTGATAGCTTATCTAGAACAGCTTTCGTGATTTGCCTAGGAAGGACCCTCAGTTCCTGTTATTCTTCCCCTGCACCTGTCGTGATGCCTAAACCTGTCGGGAGGGTTTCTGGAGCATCGACCGAGGGTGCCACCTTTAGTGGAATCTCTTCGGGCCATCTGTCCTATATAAAGTCAGCTCTGTCTTCAGTGTTCCTTAACATGTACAAATGTCCTTTCATGTGTTCATTCACCCAACAAGTGTTTACTGTGCACCTACTGTGTGCCAGGCACTGGTCTGGGTGCTGGGATATCACAGAAGGAAAGGAAAGTCCCTGCTCCTCTCACACAGCTAGTGTTCTTGAGGGGGAGACCAAAAAGCTAGTGAACACATAAATACAATGGATAACATAATATTGAATAGTTCCAATTGCATCTCATAAAAATAAATCAGGACTGATGGGGTAAAGAGTGATGGGAGTGTAGCCATTATATACCGAGCTGTCAGGAGCAGAGGTCACATGGTAACATTTGATCAGACCTGAACAAAACGTGAGGGCCTAGCCAGGCACCGATCTGGGAGCAGCATTCCAGGCAGAGGAAGCAGGGGGCAGCTGAGGCCAGAATGGACTTGCCTGTTTGAGAAAGACAAGGAGGCCATGGTAACTTACAACGTTATGGCAGGAGAGTGACACAAAATGAAGTAGGAGGGCTGGGCCAGGGTACATCACCTGTGGCCTTCTAGATTTGGTTGTAAGGACGCCCCTGGAAGGGTTTGAGCAGGGAAGCGATGTCGTCTGATTGGGTGCTCAGCAGAACATAGGCACTTGTTTGTATTTCAGAGGTGGTGTGGACTCAGGCGTGTTGGCCCACCCAGCCTACTTACCTGGCCCCTCAGATGCTCAGGACAACAGCAGTGACACCTGGGGACAAGAACCCATGGCTAGCCTTTATGGAGGAATTGACTGGGGCTGTGATGGATTATGTGGGCAAGGCTATGGAAGGGCAAACATTAAATAAGAGCCAAGCAAATCTGGGGTCCAGTTGCATCTCCTCCCGACTTACATAGCCAGCCATGTAAACTTGCTGATCCTTGGTTTCCTCATCTGTCAAGTGGGGACATGATATTGCTCATCTCACTTCGCGGCTCTGATGATTAGATCATGGGATGTAGATGGAACCCTGGGTGCAGCCTCGGCACTTACGTTGTGTCTTCTTCATGGATGAATGGTTTTAGCCTCCTTCCTGGTTGTTTTTTTTTTTTTTTTTTGGGAGGGGGTCATCGTTCTTCTGTAAGAATTGCAGGAGAAATCTAGACACTTGAATTAGTCTTTGGTATCTATTAGGCACTAAATAAATATTTCCTGATGAATGAATAAATGAGGCTGTAAATAAATGCATGAATAAATGTTTTAATTACTGTATTACTTTGTATACTAATTAATTGCTTTCGAGTATAAGGATCTCGTTTGCACATCTAACATTTTTTTGGCAGACCTCCGTACTAATAATGATCATAGCAGCACTTTGAATATTTATCAATTTAGGAAATATTAATGACAGAGCCTCAGCTTGTAGTCATGAACTTGAATTTTTTCATCATGACATCATCTGCCTTCAACCGAAGTGCAGTGATTCACCTTTTTGCCGTAAATGTTGCTTATGCATCTTATAGACAGAGTTTGCTGATAATCCGGATTTGTCGACTTCCTGAGTAAGCTGAGATCCCCTGGATGGAGCTAGGCTGATGGAAATGAAGGGGGTGAGGACCCCATTTCTGACCCCGAGACCCGCCTCTCCCCCTCCTGTCTCCAGGTGCTCTGCCGTCCCAGCCCAGCAGCCTCCAGACACTTCTAGCTTCCCCCTCCCCTCCCAGCAAACCTGTGCTCATCCCCTCAGGCCCAAGGTGGCAAAGCTTAGGGTTGTTAAGCTAATAGGAGAAGGCTACAGGCTGTTTCCTGGTAACGCCTTCTTCACTTTTTAATTGTCACCTTCAAATAAGTGCCTGGGAGAGGGAAGAAGAGAGGCAGTTCAGGTATATCTTAGGACAGAGGGAGCTGGGATCTCAGGGAGCATCTGGGAATTTCTGTTCCCTGCCCTAGAGCCTCTATTTCGCCAAGATTATGGAGGCTCTGCTTGTGTGCCCACTCCTGTGGCGGGTGCTACAACTAGAGCCTTGAATAGAAGTGACAAGAGGCCTGCCTTCTTGCAGCTTACATTTAGTATGCAGACAGGTCAGAAACAAAGCAAGCAGAGAGGTGTATAGGTGTCGCGTCGTGTCAGGGCATGGTATGGGCAATGAAGAAAATTAAAGGAAGGTAAGGGACAGGGCATGAAAGGAGGGTGAGCTATCATAGATAAGACGGTGTCGAAAGGCCTCTCTGTGGAAGTGACATTGACACCGGGTTCTGAGTGAAGTGGCAGGCAGCCCTCCGTGGGAGGGTAGTTCCAGGCTGGTTTGGAGCATGCTGAGGGTGGGGGTAGTTGAGGGGCAACAAAAAGGCCAGGACGGCTGGAGCCCTGAGAGGGAGAGTGGGTGACGGGTAAGGACAGGACAGGCGCTGGAGGGAGGAGCTGGGGTCCTAACTGAGCCCGGGAGCTTTGGAGGACAGGGGAGCATGGAGAGACAGGATCTGCCTTGGGTTTTAACAGGATCACTCTGGCTGCTATATTATTTATCAGGGACCAGGCAAAAGCTGGTGATGCCTTGGGCTGGGCTGATGGTGGAGTGGGTGGGAGACGTGGTCCAACAGATAGACAAGATGTGCAAATAACTGCAGGTGTGTGGAAAAGGAGAGGACACTGAACTGACTATGTTCATCCTATTAATAGTTTCTCTAATTCTTTCACTTCTCTCCTCTAGTAATATATAAGGTGGTTACTACAAATGATCAGTCTATCATTTTCAGAGGGAAAGTGTTTGAAGCTGCAATTATTGTAGCATTGACTGTACAGGGGAAGAGGCCGCTCTTTTCAGAGCATACTTCCTGGAGTCCTGGAATCACCCCTTCATACATCTTCCCGTCCCCATGCGACAGTACAGTGACAGGGCAAGGGGGCGGGCCCAGGAGTAGGACCAAGGGTTCGATTTCTCTCCAGTGGATCATTCCTTGCTGTGCGACCTTAGGCACCTTTACCTCCCAGACTTTCAATTTCCTCATTAGCACAGCAGACCTACTAAAAAGGGACTTCTCCTTGTTTTTTTATGAGGATTCATTGAGACAAATCAGATAACATGCTTAGTTAGCATGGGGCCTAGGGCCTGGTATATCGTAAGTAGTCAATCAATTTGAGTCAATGTATTAACAAGTAGATGGTCCTCTCCATGCCTTGATTTCCTCATCGGTAAAATAGGGATACTAAACCCCCCTCTTGGGAGAAACAAATTGTAAATACCTGCAAAGCACTTAGAACAGTGCCTCATATACAGCAAGTGCTCAATACATGTTGAATTACTAAAATCATCGCCATGAGCTTGTGACCTTGAAGGGATCTGATGCCCTTTGCTTTATGTCCATAAAGCCTGGCACATAGTTGGTGCGCAATAAATATTGTTTGAAAGAATGAGTGAGTCGAAGTGAGAAACCCCAAGGAGACGAAGGTGCGCCTCTGGGGGGAAGGATTTGAGACCATGAGTTCAAACCCTCCTCTCCACCAGAGGAAACATCTAATGGCCGCCTCCTCTGCCCAAGCCTGATGGCGCTCTGTGCAATGTGTTCATGAGGAGGGCCATGTTTAGAGACAGAGTGGCCCCCTTTTGGTGGTAGATTGTTTAAAGCGGCACTGAGTCATGCAGGAGGTGAAAACAAGGTCCCCTTTTCAACACCTCTGATTTAATCAAGAAGAAAGCCTCGTTTTGGTGTTAGCCTGTCTTAAACGCCTTTCTCAAACTTGTTTATCAGAACGAGCAGGCCTCAGATTCAGAGACTTTAGCAATCAACAGTATCTCGTGGAAAATAAAATGATAACACTTGGATGTTTGTTGTCTGATTGCCATCGTTGGTGACAAATGATCCTGGCTTCCCACTGACGGTAGCGCCATACATTTTCATTTTTAAATACAATTATGTAAGTAAATAAAAGAGGGGGAGTCATTATAAGGAAATGTATAAAGAAAGCAATCGCAGGGGAGGATGTTGCACAAACCACAAGGATGAAGGATGGGGCCGAATGACTAAATGTGAGGACGCTCCAGACGCCCAGGCCTAGACCGGGCAGGGAGCTGGTGAGCCAGCTGTGAGCACGAGCTGCCAAGTCACAGGCAGGTCAAAGAAATGCCCTGAAAACAGAGGCTTTCATTAAAACTTCAAGAAACTTTGAAAATGAGAAGGAACTTCCTCTCCCAGGATATCAGAGCGAAACTTGACTGGCCCAGGAAATTTGCAAATATGGAAGGACTGGAAATAATGTGTTGGGTTTGCGTCTGGAATAAACCAGCGCTTCTCAAGCTTTATTTGGTATCCTCATCACTTGGAGAATTTGTTAAAATGCACATTTGCAGATTCCCAGGCCAGAGCCTAGCGATTCTGGTTGCTTAGTTGGGGGAGAGAGGCCAGGGAACCTGCATTTTAAGGAAGGCCCCACTATGGCTTTGAATTACAGGATATACGGGGGGGGGGGGGGAATGGATGTTCTCTTCTTTTTTTCCTTCTCCTCCTCCTTTCTCTCCCCCACCCCCGCCCAAATGCCAAAGTACTTAAACATTTTAAAAATCACTCTAGGAGTCCATTTTCACTTTTTGCTTTTAGTCAACAGAAAAAAATATAAGTAGTCTCTTTTCATTCTCATCCTTTCGTGGCAATCACCTATGTTTTTTAAAAATGGTGGGGACCATTTTCCTTAATGCATTACAACCAAGAATTGCATCCATTTATGCATTTATCTACCTGGTCACAGCACCAAACACTAGAGCCCAGAGAGTCCCTCAGTTAAGAGGGAGAGAGACAAGCAACCCAGCAAATGTATCACGGGGGCTCCGTCCGCTTAGAAGCTGGCCGGCACCCTGGGTACCAGAGTCAAGAGACAAAAAATAAACCAAAGGAACTGCCCAGACCCGGTTCTTTACTTCTCACACTCCCTAAACTTCCGGAAACCCCGTGGGAGGAGAGGGCAGAAAACCTGGCTTCATTCTTCAGAACCACCTCCCCTTCCTTGTGACACGTTTCCAATTTCCTCATACTTTCTTCGGGGATTCCGCCTCCTCTTTCTTTTTCTTTTCATCAGCTCCCTCGCTCTTTCCTGACTCTTTTCAGTCATGAGACTTCCACGCCCTTTCTGCCGAGCATCTGTGTTTCCGTGGGTGAATGTAATAGAAATGATGACTGCGATGGGGACGTGGACAACAGTGATTATAATGGTCGTGGTTGGAATGGCCACTCCTTATGTGTAGCGCTACTTGGATAACACTAAGCCGAAAAGGATACACCCAGTTAACATGTGTTAACCGAGCCCTGACGGCAGGCAGACCTTTTCCATAAAGGGTCTCTCCACCGCATCCCTAACGCCGGATATTGTCAGTATTGTCCTGGTGAACAGAGAAGGAAATGAAGTTTTGGAAATTTCAAGTAGCTTGACACTCACATAAGCTTTGCATTAGGATATGGAAACACTGGTCTGCCTATCAGAGTCCAAGCGCTCAGACAACATGTTTTGTTGCTTCGCGTAGCATGGAATGCTTACTAACTACGAGTTACATAAATAAACATTCACAGTCTCGCACAGATATGTGCAGGCCAAAGGCAAGAACTGAAATGGAGCACTTCCTACTTCCTCCAGGTAAAAGCAAATCAGTTGGGCCAAAAGGGGGTGTGGGGAGAGGATCACCCTGCTTATCTAAGTTCCTAAATACCATCTTTAAAAGTTGAATTTATGAAGATTAAAAAACAAACAATAGGATGTTTAAAAACTTCTTGAGCTTGGCAAAATGGCATTTTCATAAGACCATTCCTGTTTTATGAAACAAAAGGAGAAAAAAGCCTCATGGCCCCCAACGCAGTCCATCTGGGTTGTCTGTCAGTGATCGTGCTCACTGGCTTCCTACAGCCCTCTTGGAGGATGTGTCCTGAAGTCAGACGCTGCTCATCTGCTCCCCATAAATCTCTGGGCGGCTCCATGCCTCTTCTCGGCCATCAGAAATAGGGACCACATGCGCGGGCCCCGCCTTGATTGCTCTCCGCCAATGAAAAGGGACCGCCCTGGCAGGTTTCCCCAGTGGAGCGCCTCAAAATATTTATGGCCAGGGCCTCGAAAGGTGTTTCTTACTTGTAAGTATTTAATTATAGGTGACATTTAAATGAGTACTCTGAATAATATGGAAGAAAATAAAAAAGACCTTGAAATTTGAGGGTCATATCTCAGAGGGAAAATGTTACTTATGGCAGAAATCATGATAGGATCTTTCATGAAAGAAAGGAAAAAAAAAATAGATTTTAGTTGGTGATGAAAAGGAGATTGTTTTTCTTTTGTTATTGTTAAATATGGGTGGCATTTGTTGTTGTTATTTTTTTTATTTTTTTGAGGGCAGTGTCACTGGCCCTCATATGTGGGACCCGAACCGGGGTCGCTGGCCTCCCAAGCCAGCGCTCAACCACCACGCCACTCGGCCGGCCCTGTTGTTGTTATTTTTAATTGATGTATAACTGACATACAATATCCTGTTAGTTTTAGGTGTGCCTCATAGAGATTTGCTGTTTATATACATTATGAAATGGTCCTCATGATAAGCCTAGTTACCATCTGTCACCATACAATGTTATTAAAATATTATTGACTATATTGTCTAGGCTGTACATCACATCCCTATGAGTTATTTATTTTATAATTGGAAGTTTGTTACCTCTGAATTCCCTTCATCTATTTTGCTCAGCCCTTAATCCCTCTCCTCTCCGGTAACCACCAGTTTGTTTTCTGTATCTGTGAGTCTCTTTCTGTTTTGGTGTATTTGTCCATTTGTTTTGTGTGTTTTTTTAGATTCCACTTATAAGTTAAATCATACCGTATTTGTCTTTCTCTGTCTGACTTATTTCGCTTAGCATAATACCCTGTAAATCCATTCATGTTGTCACAAATGGCAAGATTTCATTTTTTTTTTTTTTAAAGATTTTATTGGGGAATTGGCGGAGGGGAACAGTGTTGGGGAATCGGGGAAGGGGAACAGACAAGTTCTGTCTTTTTGTTCTTCAGTTTAGTTGCGGAGAATGTTGCTTCACTGTTGGTATCGTCATTGCGTTCTTCCCGGATGAGGCAGATCGGTTGCCGGCCTCTGGATGGTCGCTCACCGCAGCTATTGGCAGCTCACACTGGCTGCGGGCCACTCACTGTAGCCTATGGCAGCCCACTGCAGCAGGGGCTGCAGCCCACACCATCACCGGGGCTCGCACAGCCCAGCTCCAGGTGGAGCTGTTGTTAGCTGTAGAGGGAGGGCAGTGTCACTGGCCCTCATGTGGGATCCGAACCGGGGCCGCTGGCATCCCCAAACCAGCGCTTAACCAATGCGCCACTCGGCCGGCCCAAGATTTCATTCTTTTTTATGGCAGAGTAATATCCCATTGTGTATATGTAGGTAGGTAGGTAGGTAAAGAAAAAGAGAGGATAGATTTTTTTTTTTAAATGTAGCTAATTCCTTTTTATATGCTTTATAATTTTCCACCATAATCATGTACATTTTGACTCATTTATCAATTCCTCTGTTAATAGGCATTGAGCATATTTTAAAGTTTTCACTATTACACATAATCCTGTACTGTATATTCTTGGGAATTTTTACAATTGTCACATAAGTAATTTACATAGAGAAAAGCACTTGTGAGGTTTTCCTGCAGTTAGCAAGAGAATCAGTTGAGAAAAATATATAACATTTAAACAGCTAATATCTCATACTTTGAACATTCTTGTGTCTTTACTGAGATGCACACTTCCCTCACCAAAAATTGAACTGGCTAATTTGCACTTAGGCGGCACTTGCTGAATGTCTGCTGGAAGTGAGTAAACTGAACATAAATAAAATGCGTCAATAGTCCCAATAACGGGAGACTCGGCCAGCCATCGGCGTGGCTTGAATCCAAGTACGTCGAGAGAACAGTTACTAGCTGCCTTGGGGTGGGGTGGGGAGTAGAGAGAAGTGAAGAGAAAGGAATGAATAACAGAAAATAAATGGCATTTGTCCTCAGAGTTTGCAGTGGACAGCTGTCGCCCTATGGGTGCAGGAGCCGCTCCCTGGGATGTTGAATGTGAGTGGGTGGGGCCTGGAAAGGATTTCGTTTGTCAGTATTACACGGTGAATCATTAACAGTAGTCAGTCTTGCTGGCTAACATGTTAAATAAACTACAGTTTCGCAAACATGAGTGGAGGCACACTGCCTGGTTCTGGGGGTGGACATGTTGATAAGCTAGGACCCCAGGGTTTAGAGAGTTTGTGTGGTACCAGGTGCTTTTCACAACCAAGACCACACCATCCTCGGAGTGTGACTGTGTGAGTGTGTGTGTGTGTGTGTGTGTGTGTGGGTGTGTGTCTGTGGGTGTGTGTGGGTGTGGGTGTGTTGGGGATCTGCTGTCCATGTGCATATATATCCATGTGTATTGGATATGCTGTGTGTATGTTTGTGTGTGCATGCACGCACATTGGTGCACTGCAGGTCTGTTTCCTTGTGGGTATGAATTGTGAACGTGTCCATATTATGTGTTGTAGGTGTGAGTATGTTTCATGTGCTGCTGAGCTAGGTATATTGTGGGCATTAGCATGTGTGTCTTGGGTGGAGAGTGTAAAATCCCTTATGCATGAATTTTGTTCTTGTGGTGGACATGGCTTATGCCTATGTTGGTGTCAGGGCTGAGCTGCTCATGGAATCGCCACAAACTCTTCAGGATTTTCCCCATGAATATGAAGCCAACGTCCCAGGGTATCTCTCCCCATGGTGCCTCTGTGCCCTCATGGTTGTGGCCCTGGGTGAGAGGGAGACAGAACCATGTGACGCCAATGTCCCCTGCACAGGAAAATCAGCGCTAGATGGGAAAGGTAGCAGTGACAGATAGCACCAGGATGCATGCTCTACACCCTGTTGTAATTCCTGTTTCCTTATCTATGTTATGTCATGTCAAGGCCTGAGTTTTCAAATTGTGGGGACCATTTCATCTGCTGTACCTGGAACACAGTAAGGGTTTTGGTTGAATACTAGAATGAATGAATGAGTGAATGAATGAACGATTATGCATGGTCCTAGAGCCTTTGGAACATTTAGGTACCCAGGTTATTTACACCCACAGGACTGACTACAGTAGGTTTTCGTAAATGTTGTTGAATGACTACGTGAATGCACACATATTCACGTCTCAGTGTTTGCTTAACTCAGAAGCAGGCTCTTGGATCCTAAGTTGCCTGGTGGGGTTTTTATTCTTCCTCTGTGGATCCCAGAGGAGCACCTTGTCTGCTGTCCCTTTGGTTTAATTATTGTTTTTCGAGATCAACATGGCAGCTCTTCTGTTTACTGTCAAACTGCAGCCACAAATGGGGAAATAAAGAATGAGGGGGGTGGGGGCAGTCTCCATTATCCAGGTACGGGAACTTCCCCCAAAGATATTTTTCTTTCAGAGAGGTGAAAGGAAGGTGGAAAAGTTGGGGATGTGAGTTTCCTAACTTGCCAAAGACATAAAGCAACGAAATTGTATTGCTGCTTCCATAAATGTTTAATAAGTTTTATCATCTTGTGACTAAGGTTAAACAAATGTGAGTCCTTTGAGGAATTATTTACTGGAAGCAAAGTTATAGCATCAACATCTGTGTTTCCAATCATTTAGATGAGGAATAGATCAGATAAATCATGAGTAAGTTCCACGAAAATAACTTCTGTATTATCATCTCCGGAAAAGAATAATATAAGTAACTCTTTTAGGTGCTTTCTCTCTTGGAATTTAGACTCTTTTTTTTTTTCTTTTGGTTAGACTTCTCTTTTTTTTATGCATTTCATTATCTTCAAAGACTACGTATTCTCTTTTTTTGTGGAAAGTTACCATAAAAACATCCACAATAGAAGGAGTTAGAAATTTCTCTCAGGGAATCTGACTATTTCAGCCAACATTCTCATTTGGGAATGGGCTAACAGTTCCAATATATAACATCCATATAATTGAACCTCATAAATTTCTTTTTTTCACAGTGATGTAATGGGGAGACTGGCCTGGAGTTTGTAAATGTTCCCTGCTCAGTGCATTCCCCTGGGCCACATAACATTCTAGACAGTGCTTTATGGGCCCTGATTAAAATATAACATATTCTTGCATTTCCTGTGGACTGACCCTTTAGTGCTCTTAGAAGAACATTTAAGGAACACGGAGATATTTTCAAATGTGTAGCAATGCGCTGTGTGAGGTTTTGGGTGTTTTGCTTTTTTTTTTTTTCCTCTCTCTTTTTTAAACAGAGATCTGATTTTCATTTTAGCCCACGGTCCCCTGAGCACCTATTCCACAAGAAAAGTTGTGTGCTTTGGTTTAACTTTTGAAACCTGCCATTGCACTCCAATAAACGGGGATCCTTGTTTGCAGCTCCAGTTGCAATTCTCAGGCACGTATTTTGAGCTGCTCTCCCGGAGTGGAGGAAAGGAGTTAGTTGGACAAGTGAACAGGGGCGTCACCCAATGTAAAACAGTAGCAATGGAAACTTACAATCTTCTTTATTAAAAGAAAAAAAATTAATTAAAATGAGAGGAAGGACTTCCTATAGTTCTTACATCATGAAAACAGCAGCTGAGACAAATAATACACCCACAAACCCATTTGTACATGGAAGTGTTTTAATTTCCTATGAAAGAAATACAGGATAAAAATAAAAGGCAGCCCTAGTTTCTGGCGGAGAAAAGGAAAATTTGTGGGGTGAGGGCTTGAGCTTGAAACTTTGCTGAGCCTGTCCCAATACGGCTGGATAGATCTTCGGGATACAAAGCTCGATCCAGGAACAGCAGGAAAGAGGCTTGGAAACCGCGTGAGGGCCGCAGGGCAGGACAGCTCAAACTGATTCATGGGCGATAAGTTCCTTGAAAGGAGTGTATGCGTTTGAGTCATTCTTTTATTCATTCAACAGATATTTATTAATTTCTATTATTTTTAATTCCCTGCACTGTGTGCCAGGGCTGCAGGGATAAATAAAGCACAACCTTATCTTCAGAGGTTAGTGATGGAGTGCCTAGAATAAAGCCAGAGAGGGAGGGAGGGAGGGAGGGAGGGAGGGAGGGAAGGAAGGAAGGGGTAGGGAGGAAGGAAAGGGAGGAAGGGAGGGAGGACAGATGGATGGAGGGATGGAGGGATGGATGGATGGATGGAGGGATGGATGGAGGGATGGATGGATGGATGGATGGATGGATGGATGGATGGATGGATGGATGGAGATGATCTATGATTCACTGGGAACTCAACCTCGTTTCTGTGTGTATGTTTGTCTCTAGATCTAATTGTTGATCTGCCCTGATTTTACTGCAGGCACCCCTGACATTTTCATTAGCCATAGTTCCCTGATTTTTCTTTTAATTAATCTTTCCTGAACCACGTTCTAAGGTCCCTACTTCTGGCACGCATTAGTTAGCCCCTGCTCAGCTCTTATGGACAGTAGCTTGCTGTGAAGTTTCTCAGGTTTGCCCCCAGCTCACCACAGCCCTTAGGGGGATCACCTCTCCTCTGTTTTGTTACCTGAAATATTCATGGCCAAGTCGTTAACATTTACTGAGACTCCACCCTGTGCCAGGCACTGTCCCAGATGCTTTACGTGCGTGCACCTGACTTCATTTAGCCTTCCTGTCACCTGAAGAGGTAGACACACTGCTAATAACCCCGTTTTCCAGATAAGAAAACGGAGGCACAGATCTGTTAAGTAATTTGCTCACATAGCAAATATATCATGAAACCAGGATTTCAACCCAGGTGTGTGTGACTCCAAAGCCCCACACAGTTCATATCTCTGGAAGCCGAATTTTCATTTTGATGAATGCTGCTATAGCCTATGATAAATCACACATCACCTGTGTGACTAAACTGAGCCCAGCTTTAGCGCCTATGGATGCAGAGAGCTGAGGGTTGGGATTGGGACCGACTTCTCTCTTTGACTCTGCCCTCTCTCATTCTCAATCAGATTCTCTACACGTGCAGGTCACCTGGGGGTACCTGGTTTAGAGATTCTGGCCAAAGAAAGCACCTTCTCCAGCGGGCACCCAGCAAATGTCCCGGGGTTTACATTGGCCCACGTGGGTTTGCCTGGCCTTCCCTGCACCAGTCGCTGGCCCGCCTTCCCCATAAATTCACCCAGTGCTCCAGGAGCTAGGAGTGGCTAGTGGCAATTTTGATATGACCAAATATTGATGTTACCAAAATAAGTGAGAATGGATATGAGGCCAGCAAAATCAACAGCCTTATACTCTAAAGGGCTACAACCAATGGCTTTGAACTCAGACAGACTGAGGTTCAAGTTCAGGGAGCTATTTACTTTCTGTCTGACCTTAGACAAGTTATTTGATCTACTAAGCACTTGTTTCTTAATTTTGAAAAACGATAAACATAAATAAATCCCCGGATACCACATGAGGTTGCCCAGTAGATTATACAGATGGTGTATATTGTGTGCTTAATGCATGTTTGACGCATAATACGCGCTCAATGCATGCTGGGTAACGTGGTGGGTATGGAAGGGATAGCCAATGGTTGGAGGATGACGAGAATAGCGATGTTTGACGCCCCTGGAGAAGGAGGTTGTGCTGAGGGCTTTGTTTGTGTCCTGAGCATATCGCGTAATTAACAGGCTTATCTAAAATAGACGTGGAGCCGGGCTGAACTCCCAAGAGCCAGCAGGATTGAAAGAGCCACACTCAGGGTAGTTCATCTTAGCTGCTCCTTGGTTAGGGCCGAAAGTTCCTCGCCACTTCCATTTTCTTCCAGGTTCTGATTTCTTTATTAATTAGGCAAAATGGGAATTGACGAGCCTGAAATGATAAAGATGCTCATGACTTAAAAAAATGTTTTTGTGTGTCAGGGATGAAAGATGTGGTGAGGATGAATGGGAGAAAAATGACTGTGGGAGAGTCAGCCGGGCTAGTGTCACTACTCTGCTCTCTGGGGGTAAACACAGGCCCTCGTGGCAGTTGGGAAAGTTGGGAGTTTGTCTGATTTCTTTTATTGTCTGTGGGACGTGTTCAGAGAGTCACTGCTTGGATGGCACAGGGCTTTCTTACAGGAAAACTGTCATAGCAACGTGGTTTGTGCATTTGAGGTTTCGAGGAGCCTTTTTTCTTATAGTTGACTCTTCTGCATAGTGGTGTTTCTGGGCTGCTGACATATGCGAAGGAAGTGTTGTGTGTACGTGTGTGTGTTTGTGTGTGTGTGTGTGTGTGAGAGAGAGAGAGAGAGAGAGAGAGAGAGAGAGAGAGAAAGAGAGAGAGCGAGGGAGAGATCCTACCTGCAGCCTACCTTTGTTGGTGGCTGAATTATGTGCAGATCTGGAGCAGTGGGGTCGGGCTTTTCTTGATTGAGTCCCAGGCATATATAATTCTTCGCAGAAACCATTCCTGGTTAGTAGCCCCTCACTTACTGTGTTATACAAGCTGCCGGCAAAGATAATTATACTTAATAGGAGCTGCCTTTGATTTAAAGCTACAGAGGTGAGTAATTAAATTGAACTACAAGCATGGGGGGCTGGCATGCAACCTTTGTTTGGGGACATTCGTCGGGAGCAGCTGGGATTGCTTACAAGGACAGTCTTTCACGGGCCCATATTTGTCACCCAGATTGTCTTAGAAAGACAGTCAGTAGACCTGGGAGAGATGCACAGAAGGCACTGAGCAGGCAGCTAGCTGCTTTCCTCATTCTGCCCTCCCAAATGTCACTGAACGGGGAGTTGCGTTGCCAGCTGCATGTCCGCATGTGGGTTCAGCATGGCCCTGCTCACTGGCTTCTGACTGATCACCTACATGGCCAGCCCTGCCCAGGGGACTGGCAGTCCTGAGATGTCTGATCCCTCTGGACAGAGGTCTTGGGCCTCCCCAGCCAAGGCTGCAACCACCGAAGCATCCAGCCCCTAATCCCTTAATGATGGAATTTGAGATGATGCCGTGTTTGTCAGATTTCATTTCAGTCCTATGTGTGGCTGGTACTGCCCTGGAAAAGATTATCTATATGCGTGCATGTATGTGTATAAACATAAATACAAATAGAAGTGTATATTTCTTTTTAGCAAGCCTGGCTTGATTTTAAAAAGGTATACACAAGCTGTCCTTCCCCGGAGGCTCTGAATTGCAGCACCCAAGCAAGAGAGTTTCCATGGGGTGGAAGCGGCCTGTTTCACGATGATGCCACCTAGCATTGCGACTCGTGTCGGTAGACGAACTTGCTAGAAAAGAATATCAGCTCCACCTGAACCTTAGCGGCTTCCAGAGGATCCCCAAGCTCCACGCAGAGGGGTTTGCTCCATACGAGCGGCAAGATGGGCTGGTACATTCCAGAGGGATCTTAGGAACATCCCTCACCTAAACCCCCCTGCTCTTTGGGAGAAAGTCACGGCCTATCTCCTACAACCTCTGTACTCACGGTGTGGGCTGTGGGCTGTAGTCCCAGCATCTCCTCGGAGCCCATTAGGCACGGAGACTCCTGGGCCCTGCCCCAGACCCACTGAAGGAGAATCAGCGTTTTAATGAGATGCCCAGGGCTCTCAATCACATTATAGTTGAGAAGAATTAGCCTACAGACCCCTGAATGGCTCCTGCCTACCTCTGTGCCCCGAAATCCTCCCGTCTTTCCCCCGGCTTCCTTCTCTCATTTCCCGCAGCTGCCCTTCCGTGTGGTCACCAACACCTTCACAGAGCTCAGGGCTTGGCCCGAGTGTCACAGGCCCTCGGATTGTGTCAAATCCCCCCCCACCCCCAGCACTGGCCTCAAAGCCCCATGTATCTCGCTGCTTTGCTCTTTTCAGGGTTGGCATTTTATGATTGGTTTATTTGAGTCCCATCATCTGCCCCTGCCCTCTCTCCCCACAGACAGTAAATGCCATGAGGGCAGGGCCCACCTGGTTTCATCAGCGCCATGTCCCGAGGCCCCAGGATGGCGCCCGGTACATGGTTGGAGCTCCAGAAATACTTGTCCAGTAAACAAATAAACACATATGATCAGGCTGTGTAATGAGGACTGTTATGTGAGTACTACTTGCTACTCAGCTATCTCTTTAGGAATTGTCAGAAAATTTCTAGCACTTTTTTCTCTTTCTTTAATTCCAGGTGATGAGGAAAACCAACACAAGGGGGCTACTAGTTATCAAACACATTGAGCATTATCCTAGTTAATACTCACAACATTTTATAAATTTTATACATGAATGAATGAATAAACAGGCTTAAAGCAATGATTTCAGATTCAACCGCAAGGAGGTGGCATGCGTAGAAACCATGTGTCATTCTTAACTCCAATCCCAGGATGGCTGGTGACATGCTCTGCCCTGGGTGGCCATCAGCTTGGCTCTCTACAAGGTGCCGAGTTCCCTACTCACCCCATTAGAACAAGCCCTACTGAACATACCTACTGTGTGCTAAGCTGTGTGGGCTGTGGGAAGTTCAGGAACCAAATGGATCAGGCCTCTGCTGTCATGTGTCAGGGCCAACATACATGTAAGACCCAAGGTGGGAGAAAGGGCTAAGAAGAGAAATCAGGCGTGGCAAAGGGATGGCAGGTGAGGAACCCGGACTGTCCAATGGCAGGGCCTTTGACTCCTTCACTGCTGTACCCCCAGCGCTTGGCTCATGGTCTGGCATATAATCGGTGCTCATTTAACACCAATTGTCAACTGACTGACAGACGGACTCCACTATTCACACAGGGGACTGAGCACTAGCTGTGTTTGTACGTGACCTTAACACAGAGCAGATGGGCCGGCCGAGTGGCGCGGTGGTTAAGCGCTGGCTTGGGAAGCCAGCGGCCCCGGTTCGGGTCCCACATATGAGGGCTAGTGACACTGCCCTCAAAAAAGAAACCACAGAGCAGAGAAAGTGGCCCACCTGGGATTGGCATTTCTAACCCTGCCCTGAAGAGCACATGCTCTAAACTGTAGGTCTATGGTTAGGGTCATCACAATCATCTCTAGAACTTCCAAAAAATCCCAAGTGTTCAACTCATTCCTGGGGAGAATTTCAGAATTCAGATTTCCAGAAATGGGACTCAGCATGAGTTGTTTTTTTTTAAATCACCTCACAGTTGAGTCTGATCTGCACAGAAGGTGAAGAAGCCCCGCTCTAACCACTTGCCATAACACCATCTGTCATTGGCTGAGTGCCTACTGTGTGCCAGGCAAAGTGGCCAGTGGCTAACCGACCTCATCAAGAGAGACGACAGGGTGGCGGTGGTGAAGACGCTGACACTTCCTAGTTACTGAGCAGTTGCTTTGTGCCAACCATTGTGTCACCATGACCAGCCTGTGAGATGAGTCCTTTTCTGTCTCACTTGGCTGTTACGGGGAATTTCAGAGAAGGTTCACATAAATATCAAATATGTGATTTTGAGCGGAGGTGGACAAATGATGGCCCATGAGCCAAATTCTGCACATGTCCTGTTTTGGTCTGACTTGTGAGTTAGAATGGCTTTTACATTATTAAGTATTTGGGGGAAAATGTATGGAAATTTGTTTTCTTTCCTGTGATATAAGTACCTAGTATCATTGATGTTGCCCCTTGGCCTGCCAACCCTAAAATATTTACTGTTTGGCCCTTACGGGAAAAGTTGACTGGCCCCCACTCTAAGCATTCTTTCCCCACTTGTTATCTGCATAAGATAGTCAGATGTGAGGTAATTGTAGGTGTTACCAGCATGATTTTTCTTTAATAGTTATGGTTTTAATTTGCTGTGCATTAGAAGGGGGGAGTACAATGAGTACATTAAAACCATGATTTCATAGGTACTATTATTGAATCCAATGTAAAGGACAAAAAAGAAAATGAATCCATTTGGAATCACTTTTGAAAAAAATAAGTAAATGATAGTACAGATAGTCTTGCGATAAAAACAAAAATCAGGACGGGGATAGAGGAAGGATAAATACCAGTTTACAGGGCCAGAAAGTAGGATGCATAGGAAAAAGGGAGAATAATGGAAGTAATTTAATGTGGATAAGGAAAGCTAGGAGGCAAGCAAGGACTATAGCTCTTTCCAATTTTAATATTCTGTGGGTTTGAGTTTCTTAGAACCCTTGTTTTTCGGGACTTTTTGATCTCTGGAGGTCTCTTCCAGCTCTCTGACTCCGTGAAAAGTTTCCTCAGGAGACCCCTACACCAGCTGGGGGTTGTCCAGGATTCGTGATAGCTCAAGGCGCAGCCTTCCTGCGTTCTTCCTTCTGCTGACTTCCAAAGACAGATGAGCGAACCGCAAATGGGTCCAGGGGTTTGGTGGGGAAATCTCAGAGGCTCTCCAGTTCAGCCAGGAGTGGAAAGTGGGAGAGCGACTTGATAATTATTGCTGCTATTCTGAGATACAGATAGCAGAGATTGGGGAAAGCAGGATGAAAAATCATATTCAGACAACTGAGAGCGTAACAACAGGAACTATTGGAACCCCAGGAGGCCAGGTCTGGTTTGGGCATGACAAGGTTTTGAAAGTGTGTGTGTGTGTGTGTGTGTGTGTGTGTGTGTGTGTGTATGTAAGGAAGGCGTGCTGCTATTTTTTTTTTTTTAATGCTGATCATTTTGTCCTTAGCAGTTGAAGCTTCAGTTCAGTAGCTTTGAGACAAACAGGAAAGTCTGTGTTATTCTTTACAGGATCACATCAAAGGTAGTTTCTGGCAGCAGTCAAAATGTCTGTCAAGGAAGGAGAAAAGATTGCGAGGTATTCATGACCTGTTTGAAGAACTGGTGTTAAAAACACATTCAAGAAGGAATAATGTTAGTTAGGAGATGAAAGGAAAAGAGGAGAGAGAGGAAGGCTCCCTCCTTTGTCTAGGCCTGAAGGTGATTGTTTCCCACCATTCCTGCCTTGTTCAATAATGGAGAAGCAGAAATTACCCATCTCATTTATCATCATGCAAGGGAGCTAAGCACTGCCTGTTGAAACTTTGTCTTTTACCCCAAACAACATAAAGCACCAACTTACCTTCTGTTTCATTGTGTAAAAGAAAAAAAAATAAGAGAGAGAGAGAGAGAGGCAAAAACGGGCACAACTGAAACACTTGTTTAAAAGTGGGTGACATTTCACAAAGGTTTAACGTTACGTACATTGTCCCTATCAAGTTTCATAAAC